>JARKIP010000108.1:0-1328130 GCA_029990175.1 Petunia secreta
TGCAATACCAACAACAAGTATGACGCCTCAATCCCAAACAAGTTGGGGTCGGCTATGTGAATTCTCACTGACTTTGTTACTATATTTTAAATCATCTCAGACCAATATTATACAAATACAAATAAAAGCACTAGAAATTCTATATATTTTTCAAATATATAAATCTCTCGAGGCTGAACAGCACCTAGAGAGTATAGATCTACCGTAAAAGTGTTAACAGGACTTGAACATATTCTCAACAAGTCTCGTGACTCTCATCTATATAGAATTTGTTCTTATACCATGCCCCTCTTTTTACTAAGCCTGCATGGATCCCAAGATTTTGTAGGTCTTCCTTACCCCTGAAATTGCTCGCGACAATGACCATTTCTCCATAACATTTATGATATAAATACACAATGCTAAAATAAACGTGCAAATCTGATTTACTGATGATAATGTTTGTGGATGCAGAGTTTCTTTATGTGGGACTCCTTTAAGTCTGGAGTAACTGCTTTAATTATGAGGAAATGACACTACTATGAAGGAGAAAACGAATTTTCAACTACTGTCATTTTTGGGATGGTTATATTACTTAACATTCAATCTTTTATTGGCATGGGAGGGAATAATATTAGTTGGCATCAAAAGAACCAGGAGGACAACAAAATTGGAGAATCTTCTAATGACAATATGGCATGGAAGGGAAAATTAAAACTAGAAATTATTTTAGCTATGGCTCAAGAATACGTTGACTTATTTTTTAGAAAAACATAAAATTTGGACCTAGGGGCAAACTTTTCCATTTTAGTTTACAAAATAGTTTTGTTACACCTAGCTACCAAAGAAGGAGGTGCCCGTAATATTTGAAACCGCAAGGGAGGTATGTGTTACAAGCCAATACCTCAGGGATGTCTCTAAAATTATGTCAATTATTTAAGAATGCAAAATCTCTATGTTTATTAGCAATACTGAGAGAGACCGAGAACATGTGATATTTATATTTTTTGAATGAAAAATTAAAAAGAGAGAGAGAATGGCTATGCCAATAACAAGCATGTCTGATAGCTTTGAACTTGACATAATATTTAATTCTGCCTAACTGAAGAATACACTTAAATCTTTCCAATAAAGAAGAATTTAATGTATTTTTGTGCATGGAATTTGTATTTTTAAATCAATTATCAAAATTACTTTTGACTTTGATATAACACAAATTCAGCTTTTTTTAAGGTTTACAAAAGCTGAACGACACAAACTTCGTGTACAAGAAAAACATTTTCTCAAAGTTGCTTATTGTGGCATCCTTGCTAAATATCCAACCATAATTACTCAAATGAAAAGAGTGATATATATATTTTATTATATTGTTAAATGGAAGGAGTGATATATAAGCTAAGAGTATTACTGGAAAAAAAAAATGTCATCCAGTTGACCAAATATATGTTTTAGATTTACATTGTATATCCATTTATTTTACATAAAGAGCTACATATGAATGAAAGCTATTTCTACACTTTTGTCTTTGACAACACTGACCATTAAGTTGGATCAAAAGTAAGATTAGACCAGATCCATTTCTAATCTCAAATTTCCAAAAGAGGCCCTTCGCTTCCTATAAGGAAATATTCGATAAATACCTTCAGACGATGCTTCCCAAGAGGTGGACGTAAGCTTCCATAGGTTGTTGTCAAGACATTATCCTCTGATGAAACATCCAGAAGCTTCAGTAAAGCACCTGCATGGACAAACTATAAATTACTCCACTTGAATAGCAACTTATAAAATCAAATCATAGCCCACAAACTAACTCCACAGGGAAACATTTAGAACCTAGAGTATGCCATAATGTATTATCTCAAACTAAATATTAAAAAAATAAAAATAAAAATAAAAAACCAAAGCTTATCCAGTGGAAAGCAAAACAAAATACAAGAGCAGCAGAGCAACAACCATAATGTCAATTGGATCTCTAATTACTTAGGACATCAAAGTTTGCTGTTGAGGTATGATATGTCAGACCAAAGAGAAATAGAACACATATGTGCCGATATCTCGAAAAAATCACATACGCAACTGATTAAGGTAACCCAGAATCCAAAACCTCATGTTCAAAAGATAAGGCCAAATAATTAAATATTGATCAAGTACTATGAAGTCACGTATTCTGTATATCATTATCCGTTTGTTCCGTTTCTATGTCTCCAAAATCAGACTTTACCAAATTTTTATTTCATTACTATGGAACCACTCTGCATATACTGTCATTCAATCATCACCAAAACAAACCAGCTAAATTCCTTTTACATGTGAAGTCAAAACACCCACCAAAATTTGTCCAAATTGTCGCAGGCTCTTTTAAACACGCAAGCAACCCCTCCCACACCCCATAAGAATCCTAGGATGCATGCCCCGTTAACCTACAACATTCAGAATAACACTTGCTACCCAATGGAGACTCTGGGGATCCTAAGAGCAAAGAAGCCAACAGAAGTCCTTTCTATTTAATGGGGAAGGTCAGGGTTTGAAAAGGACGATGCAAAAGAACATTTGTCTACCAATAGATATGCTCAGAAAACAACCAGGAATCCATACCTAAGCTTTCCAACATCCCTTCCACAGTCTCAGGATTCACACTTACTCCAGAGCACTGCATTGATTGGCGGCCGTACATGTAATACGTTCCCGACGCTACCCTCCTAGGGTCTAACAACGATATGCAAACAGATAACGAGTTAACCAAAACAGATTTTGGTCTTGTGTCCACCAGAGCATGACGAAATAACCTCCCTATGAAACTGTGAAACATCATACAATCAAATTTCTGTTTGTTAGATCCAAAAAAAGTACAATAATATCACTAGCTTCAATTAGAATGCAAAAATTAACAAAGGTCCAGAATTATAAAAAAACCTTGGGCTGGAGATTTTGGCAGCTATCGCAGGTGGAGCATATCGAGTAATGGCACACAAGGTTTCTGCTGCATTAGCATGCACTTCAGGGCAATCCTGCAATTTCGAAGCATCCCATTACCATAGTAACCTACACCAGCAATTACAAACTTTGTAGGGTGCCAAATCACCAAGCGAAAGTTGAATACTAGACCATCATTATTTGATCAGCCCCATCCAACAGCCACTATGTTGCACATTATGTTGTATAAAATTGATAAATTATAAACCTTCCCAGTCCTAGACGCCCCCCCCCCCCCCCCAAACCAAAAAAAAAAAAAAATAGGTGTCATCGCGAATATCAGCGGGAATGAACTAATTCTCCTAGCTCCACGAGCCAGATTTGATATCAGAATACGGAAATCATGTATCACATGGAAAAATAGTGTGCAACTAAATTAGTTCAGGAAATTGACATACCGACGAACTAAACTTATCCACAATCATCTCCAGAACATCTGAATCTTCCAACCACTGCATGGAACCCGAGAAGTTGCTATACAAATGGTCATCAGTGCCAATTAGGCGAATTAACACCTAAAATGAAAAGCATTAGGACTTCCAGATTTACTTCAAGCTAATTAACCAAAATATGCTTTAAACTATTTCAAAAACTAGAAACCTCCATGATTGATGTAATTCCAATGAGATCAACCAACTTCTTGATAATATCTTGATGAGCCTACAAGAGAATAAACCGTTATCAATAGCTTGAAGTGCTTGAATTTTCATTTAATGATTTAAGAGGCAGCAGAAATCACCTACTCACCATTGAAAAAATGGAGAACAAATTTATAAATAAAATATACTCAGACTAAATATGGAAACAGATTATTGGTAGGCCATACCAGTTAATTTCATTGTCTTTTCTTTTCAATAATTATTCATCTTTCTCTACAGTGGAAAATGGCATCTTAAATTAAAGAAGATACGGAAAAATAAGTGACACCAGGCGAACACCCTCCACCGTTCTGAAAAAAAAAAAGAATTGGATTGGAAGCACAAAGGGATCAAAGGTTTCATTGATACAGCCACAGCCCACAACTCATCTAACATCCAATCATTTCCTATACTTTACGGAAAAATAAGTGACAGCAGGCAAACACCCTCCACCGTTCTAAAAAAAAAAAGAATTGGATTGGAGGCACAAAGGGATCAAAGGTGTGTTTATTTCGTACTGCAAGTGAAAGATTATCACCTCCACATTCATCAATTATGAGTAGCTAATAAAAGCAGTAGGCTTACTTGCATATAGTCCATAAATGGTGCTGTCTTCCGCAGTAGCAGGCATATGACAACCTAAAAGAAGAAACTCGGGAATAAAGTTCCAGCGCAAAAACTGATAATCTGGTATTAACAACTCATAGAAGGGAGCCTTAAAAAATATGAAAATGCAAAAAGCTGCATACAGCATTGTTTTCATCGAAATTCCAATGGGTAAAACTAGCTCATTCAGTCATACAGTGACTAACCTAACATGCAACTATCACCTGCCTTTTGTCTGCATTGGGAGCAATAATGATAGCAAAATAATTTTTACAAGGATAATGTTATTCAGATAATAGGTGAAAATTTCAAATATTTGATAACTCGAAGGTTAAAACACGACTAGCACGCCAATAGAAAAGTTGTAAACCTTGCAAACTTAAAAACCACTTGATTACCAGTTAAATATATTTAGCAAAGTAAACAAAGGTATACATAGCTAACTGAAGTAGCAAGATACCTTGCTGAAGTAACCAGCCAACAGATTACTATGTCCGTGCTCAGGTTCCAAAAATGAGAATAACAGGTTCATTAGCTGACATCCAAAATCGGAAAGCCCATTTAGAAAAACAATATTAAAGGAACTAAGCATAGAGCAAAGCAGAATATAGATACAAGACAAGAAGTCAATACCTCCTCATCCTCTACCAAAGCTTTGAGAATTATATCCACCTCGCACGTAAAAATTTCACAAGCAATAAAAGGAAACCTATGGCACAAGTCGAATAACAAATCCGTTAATACAGTTACGTGGTCAAAGAAGAAAGATAACCCATATTCTCATCGAAAGAAACATCCAGAGCCCATAACATATCTTAACTTCTCCAGGCACCAACAAACACTCACTTAAAAGTTCGCCTCTTCTCAGCATCCTCTTGAGCCTCTTCCACTATGTACCTGACAAGCTGTTCAACTTGAGCTCTCTCGCGCAAACTGCCAGAAAGAAAAGCATAAGAAATCAGTCAGCTTTTTTTACTGTTAAAGATAGTATATTGATGTCAGCAACAAGTAAGTGCTGTGAAATAATTACAAGCGGAGGCTACATTACGTATTATGTAATGAGCTTAAAAGGTCAACCATGGCGTCAATCTCATTTGTAATAGCCATGTTACACCAAATAATAGTAAAGATAAACATATGTACTTAAGTAGCATATTTTTTAATCCTCCAGGAGAGAGATTCTTCTACGAAGCATTCTGGCAAGTACAGAGGAAGTCCTCCTGTCTTTTTTTTATAAAAAAAAAACTAAAAGGCAATCTCTGGTATAGATATTGATATTGACCTACACCTACGGCATTGCTAGTCGGTGTTATGACGTTCCATATTCAAGTAGTGGAGAATCATGAAGAAGTATTGCTTTATTTACAAGTGAACGGTATTGTTGGAGTGATCTTTTGCAGGAGATGAGCTTTATTTTAGATAATGAAAGCATTCCATTACTACCAACCCAAATAAATACGACCTCTCTGAGATATACAAAAGAGATAAGAAAAGTGGCCGACTGTGTATGGGAAGACAGAAGATGACAATTTGTAAAGTCAAAACCAGCGAGAACATCTGGTTGAGAGAGATTAAAATGGCAATTTCCGGCCAATTTAAACCTTAGGAGTCTGAGTTTCAGACTAAGACAGATTTTGCAAAGATGGCACCAAAAAAGTTTCTAAATATTTACATATTATAGTGAAAACTAAGTAAAACTTTTGTTAAAATCCAAGCCTTTCCCCATCCCAGCCCACCCCCCCCCCCCCCCTTCCTTCAATTGAATCTAAGATCAAGTCTGACACCAGTAAATCTAATTTCACTAAAAAACCAGAACTACAAAAGTTAAACTACTTACTCTTAATCCACATTAGCCAACTTTTAAACTGTAAATAGTGCTGCAAAATCATAGGCATACATCAACACCAGAGTCCCTCATATAACCTCAACATTTGCAACACAGTAGCAAACATTAAACTGATATTTTCACAATAAATATCTAAGTGTAAATGGATTGACCCTAAGACATTACTGATCGGGAAATACTTAGTAGTTTGTACTCATAACCAACATAAATAGAACTTGATGCTATCACAATTTATAGCTAGCATATCAACATCCCGGGAAGAAAGACGAGTGATGAGGTGCTTACAAATTAATAAGGCGTCCATTAAGAGCTTTACATTCTTGAATTATTTCATCCTCGTCCAAGAGCTCATCCAATGTAAAATTTTCCTTATCCAAAATTGTTTCCACCTGAAAATAGTACAGAAAATATATCTAATATGCATTATCTCTTGAGAAACATCAATTATTGAATAGCGATACTATGCTTTGGAGTAAGCAATTATTGAAAGTTTAGAGAACTAACGTGCAGAATGTTAAATTGTGTCAATATTTATTTTAGAACACGCATACTTCTAAATATCCCAAACAAAAATTTGAAGAACATTGTCATAATTCATAAAATAGTATGCAGAATATTCCATTTTATTTTCCATAGCGGCTGCAGCTAAACATGTGCTAGAGAGATAGCAGACACATTTGCTGCCTACCTACAGTTTACAAAACACAAGCAAGATCCAGCAAAAGTAAGGAACCTTGTGTTCTCTAAGAGCAAAAACAAGGATCCCCTCTGTTGTTAACAAAGTCAATGAAAAGTTCTCTCTTTTTCTTCTCTTTTCTGTCCTTGATACCAGAACTTCTAAGATCCTCGTAGACATGTTCTCGTAGACATGGCCTTACCATCTGTCTCGTTTTTCCTTTTAACTCCACTCCTAGTCATTTCCAGGTGACTATTTTAAAAACACCGCATTTCTTCACAATGATTGGTCCATTGAAAAAGTATCTCCTTCCGGCATCATATAAAGTGACAAATGACAATGTATCTTTTTTTGATAAGGTACAAATGACAATGCATCTTCACATCCACATTATCTAGTAGCTGAGCAACTACTTGTAAAGGAGCAGTTCATGCCAATTTACCAGTCAAGTCAACAATCTATATTTGTCTAGTGAACTGACATGTTCACCTCGACATTAGTGTCATGAAACCAATCCTTCACGTAACATCATTACTCAATCAGCTAATTCATTATCAAATCAGCACAGTTAATTACCAACTGTCTAATTAAGCTGTCAACATATTCATCTTTACCAACGACCCAGTCGAGTTGGCACAAGACAAGTTTCCAAGTTCAGTCATGCTTGTGGATATGTGGTAGAGCCACGACCTAGTTGGTTTTGACTTTCCAATTTTATATGCTAACTAAATTTCACGACTTGTTTAGATTCGTTGAGCTTGAGTATGAGAATATCGAAAAATATCACTTGGAATATTCTTTTTTATAAGGTAAGGATTTATTAAACTTAGTATCAAGATGATACTCAGAAATACAACGGGCTGGACTTGATTATATTAAATTTCTAAGAAGTCTAGCAAGTCCAGCATATTTTGCAAACTGAAAACAACATTTCCTTCTTTCCAGAAATACAAATAATGTAAACAACTAAATTTCACTAATTGTAGCTGTTCCTTTTTCCCTTCAAAGCATCTCTTGTTCCTTTCTTTCCATAGGGTCCAAGCTATGCACATCGGAATTGATCTCCAGATTTTTTTCCGGGATGTTCCTGTATATGCGAATCCCAGCTGCCTAAAACATCTCTCGACTTTCCAGGAATTACCCATTTTACACCAAATATTACTAGAAACATAGTCCACATTTGCCAGGCAAATTCACAGTGCAAACAAATATGGTTCACTGATTCGCAAGACCTTCCAAGAAATAACATCTGGAACATAAACTCCAACCCCTTTTCTTCAAGTTTTCTTGGGTCAAGCAGGCTTCATGAGATACTAACCAACCAAGGCAAGCAACTTTGGTTGGCACATAAGTTTTCCCGATCATCTTCTTCTAGGGCCATCCATGAGCTTGCACTAGTTGATCAGAATTTAACTTTTTGTAATAAGGACCGAAAATAAACTATTCTTGCTAGCATTCCAGGCCAAAGCATCTTCTTTATCTTGTGAAATCACCACTGATTGCATCTTTTGCAGAAACATATCAATTTCCTGCATCTCCCTATCAAAGAAATTTCTCCTGAATTAGAGGTTCCATCCTGAATCGGAGAATACATCCGCTATTAAAATATCATAATTGCAAGATAGGTTGTACAAATTCGGAAACTGGTCTTTCAGCAAGCAAGCATCATCCCACTTATCTTTCCAAAGTCTCATCCTTTTTCCATTGCCACTCCTAAACTAACATACTTACTGAACTCTTCCCAAGGGTTAGTAATCTGCCTCCAGACAGCAACTCCATAGGGAGTTTTCAATACCTTTGGGGCCCACATCCCCTCTCTCCCATATTTGATCTCCACAACTGCTTTCCATGGTGCCTCTTTCCCATCATTTAATCTCCAAAGCCATTTACTTAACAGACTTCGATTATGAGCTTTAAGATTCCTCACTCCCATACCCCCTTCCTTCTTATGTTTAGTCACAACACTCCATTTTATCAGGTGGTATTTTCTTTTTTCTTCGCTACCTTCCCATAAGAACCGACTCCTAATTTTATCCAGTTTTTTCTCCACATTGGAAGGCATAGGAACCAGAGTCATCATATACGTAGGTATACCATCAAGTACATTGTTTACTAGGGTTAATCTACCCCCCAAAAGAGATATATTGTTGCTTCCAAGGAGCCAATTTTTTCTCACACTTTTCAATCACTCCATTCCACACAGATTTATCTTTAAATATTGCTCCTAGTGGTAATCCCAAATAGGAAGTTGGGAACTTCTCAATCTTGCAACCCATGATTTCAGCCAGCATATCTATAAGGGGTCGTTTGGTAGCAATGTGACTAATCCCCGGATTAACAATCCCGGGATTATAATCCCGGGATTAATAATCCCACCATCCATGTGGGATTGTTAATCCCACCTTTTTAGTGTAAAGTTGGGACTAAAACTAACTAGTACTTCCTACCAAACATGAGATAATATAATCCCAAATTTAATCCCGGAATTATAATCCCTTATCCCTCCTACCAAACGACCTCTAATAGTAACTGAATTCCAATGACTATCACAAGGAGAATCCAAAAACTGACTTACAGCACTTACTGGAAAGGCAATGTTACGCTGAGTTATGCCGAGGTAATTCAACTTGCTGGCCCAATGACCATCTCTTTCAGGATTACTAAGAGGCTCACCCTGACCTAGTAGAACCTTCACAATTTGGATCCATCGAAGTATCACCAGGCCTACATTCTATCATAGGGGTGGGCAATCAGTTCTTCCTTTCGGTTTTTAGAAACTTTGGTTCGGTTCTTTGTTCTTCGTATATACCGAAAATCGAATCCAATAAAGTTTGTTTGGTTTGGTTTCAGTATAGTTCTTTGGGCATGGGCCTTGTTTATTAGGCTATTTCTCTGCTTAAAATGTGGGCATTTTGGTTGGGCTACTTTTTTTTGATTCAATCATTGCACCTCGATTCAAGCTGATAGCCTAATACTCAAGTTTGAACCTTTTTTCATTATGATAATGGTGGTGTCCGGGCCAACTTACGCGCACCTCGACCTACCGAATACCTGCCACCTTCCACCAACAATAGTTAACAGGAAACTCTGCCCACCAAGGCTCGGATAGATGGGAAGAAAAATCTATTGTTTTTTGTCTCCACTGGGATTTGTACCTGAGACCTCATGGTTCTCATCCCACCTCATTGAAAACTAGGCCACGCCCTTGGGTGCTACTTAAATTTGAACATTTGAAGCAGTGAACATAAAAAGGTAGTGCTTTTCAATAAATTTTTTGGAAAGCTGTGCTATACACTCAGTGAAGCGGAAGGTTGCTGATTGCTGAAGGCTGCAGCAGATAGCAGTGAACAACTGAACGTGAAGTCTGCTGAAGGCCAGGGTTAACGACTCGAGGCTTAAGGCTTCTTAACGACTGAACGTGATGTCACCGAGAATTTTCAATTTTTAATGTGTACATTACATATTCATATGAAACTGCAGTCTCCTGTTTCAATTAAAAAAAAAAAAAAACTAAGAAATTAAGCATGTTAATAAACTGAATCAATTCCTAAAGGCTCAATGGCCGAAGGGGTTGGGGAATCTGTAATGTGACTTTGGACATAAGTGTAGGGTTGGGCCTAGTTAAGAGACTTGGACTTCATACATAAATGAAGCCACAGCCTGAGTCCACACATGTATTTATTGTATTGTGTCCAAAATAGTCAGGTTCTTCGGTCAAGCAAAGAACGGCAACCTCGAATAACAGAGAGATGCAAGAAGCCCAATAAGTAGCCCTCCTTAATTATATCAAAGGAAAATAACAGAGAGGTGGAAAAAGCCTAAATAACCCTAATAGTAACGCACCAAGTCTTTGATCCTCCGCTCTCCCCATCCACCCTTATCTTCTCGACTTCGACAATGTCCACAAAAAAGGATTTTTTCTCACTGATCAAAATTATATATTCAGTCTATTTTCTTTGATGTAGAAATCACTCCCTTCTATCACCAAAAAAAAACACACACATTGATAAGGTAAACTTTTACTTTTCTCAAAGTTCTATCATATGTGATCGGATCCTCCAAAAATGTCACCGCATTTGTGTCAGTTCCTCCAAAAATGCATAAATTTTGGAGGATCCGCTACTCACCCGTCGTCAGTTTTTGAATATCGGACTAATGTAGATTCCACCATTCACTAATATGTTCTTGCCTACATAGGCTGATTATTTTCCTTTTTCCCATGCAATCATTAAGATAATAAATTTTTTGTCCGAAGTTACCCTATTACTAAGTTGTTTTGTTCATTGTATACATTTTCTCAATTTTTAATTTATATTTACATTATATATTCTTCACGCATAAGATAAATGGGACTGCACAGAAGTGTGCCTCATGCCTTGATCAGATCAAGTAACCGCTTAAGGTGATTTTCCTAGTGTAGACTCAGTTTATCTTCTATTGTCTATAGTCGCTAAGTTTCAATAACATTAAACTCATTCAAAATTTCATGTATCCCAAATTGAAAGGTGTCATACTGTCATCACCAGTGCTTCAACAATAAGGTACTCCCTTTGTTCTAGTTTGTTTTGCACTATTTCCTTATAACTCCATTCCAAAAAGAGTAGCACATTTTCAAATTTGGAAACAATTTTACCTCAGACTAAGCAGTTTACCCTTATGAGATGATTTGAAGACACACAAATATCTGTAGCTTATTTTAGACCAGCAGTCTACCATTCTTTCTTAAATTTTGTCCCAAAGTCAAAATATGACAAACAAAATGAAATGGAAGGAGTATATCTTTAACCTTTACCATTCAAGCCAAGTGTTGGAGCTTTAAAGCACGATAGGTAGAAATTCAAAATTAAAGGCTATCTAGAAAGGCTAGGAGAAGGCATGTGGTATGGGTCGAAAGCAGATTGCGTAAGAAAGTGTAATTGGAAAGAAATAATTTAGCAAAGAGAAACCGTTGACTTAAAAGCGATATAGCTAAATACAACAAGAAAGTAACAATAAATACATTCCTTAAGAGTGGTTTCCCACATGGAAGACTTGGGTTCAAACCCCCTTGCCAACAGCCTTCTCAGTTTAAGCGTGTCGCACAGGGCTTGCCTTGTGCGGCTTACCTCTCCTGTGTGGTTTGCAGGCTATTACATCAGGAGTGGGGTTTACCCAGAGCGCACCCGAAGGGTAGCGGCTGCGGTTTCCGTTGTTAGTGATTCAAATGCAGTTCAAAATTGAGTAGATGTGGGATTAGGTTTTTGTTGAAGAAATTAGATCCAATCCATCATCAACATTTTCCTTTGGCACTGCACCATTGCTCTATGATTGTCCAAGTGAATCAAAAACATAAGGCAGGCTCCAGTAGAAGTAGTCTACTCTAAAAATTACTACGATGATATTCGAATGAAAGAAATAAAAGGGGCTTACTGGAGAAGCAGTGGAGAGGCCAGCCATACGCCAGAACATGGCCATATTAACTTGGATCTACAATGAATCTTCAAGCCCTAGCGGAGAGACCCTTTTTGGATTCAATTACAAATAATTATACATAGACATACTCAGCATTTAGCAATTGTGATGAGACGGTCTCTTTTCGGGGCGGGCCCTTTCCGGATAATAATCAAATTTTGTTACCTCTTATCAATTCCCTTCTTTTATTTTGTTACCTCTTCGATACTCCACTTTGTTGCCAAAAGGAATAATCTCAAAACTAAACACTTTTTTAAGGAAGCCGAGAAGGGTCATATTTGCCACTCTATTATGTGAAAATAATCAATTGTGCCTTCCGTTATATTTTTAGTACAAGAAATATCCTTAACGTTACCAATTGGCCAAATGTAAAAGACCACGAAGGGCCAAAATAATGTCATTATTTTAAAGTAGTCTAATTGTGCAATGTAGAATAAAGGAGCTCGTAGCTCGTTGACTGCATGGAAATTCTGCCCACAAAGTCACCCGACAGTCTAGGCGCACAAGTAGCTCGTCCACCAACTCGTTGAGTTTCCCAACTCTCGGCCTCAACCTTGCTGAAACATCCTCCATCTTACAAGCACGCTAACGTGCTCGTTGACCCTTGAAACATGTTTCCTGCTCCTCCAACGTCCACGCCATCCATTCCCTTCCACACCAAATGCAAGTGAACATCATGACGCTCGTTAGCTTGGCTTCTCGTGAATGGTCTTGATGGCACGAACATGGCTCGAACGATATGTATGTTACTAGGCAAGACCCAAGTAACTTCTCCATTAGCTTCCGTTGATTTTTTACTTCCTTTTTTACTGCGCATGTGACGGCAACCACGTAGTAGATTTTGGACAACTTCTGCTCTTCTCGAATCTCTCTCACCCCTCATGGAATCAGATATTTAAAGACCTAGTGAAGTGCTGAGGGTACCACTCTCACTTCGTGTATCCAAGGTCTCCCTAATATGATGTTAAACAAGAGATCACATGTCATCACCTGGAAGGGTGTTAGCTTCGATACTCGTGGAATAAGAATCGATAAGACTATCTCTACTATCGACTTCCCACTCGAGCTGTTGAAATTGATTATTGTGTACGGGCTCGGGATTATCTATCCTAGCAGCTCCATACTACAAATAACTTCCCATCGGATGATATTAACAGCATTTCTTGGGTCCATCAGCACTCGCTTAATTTGCGCATCGAGCACCCTAAGGGTGATGATTAGAGCGTCATAGCTCAGGTAGTGGAGTTCTCTTATGTCATTCGTGGGGCCTCTTCTTCCCTTCCTCTCGGGCTTCACAAACCAACACTGCCTTGACTTTCTCTGTCTCGACCCCCCGGTCCGCCAAAAATAGCGTGAATGCTTTTCTTGTTCTCTTGATCTAAAGTGATGGATCGTCTTCCTTTTTCTATAAGAACGTTCCTAAGGTGTCCCTCTCTCAATAGGTGGGCTATCTTAAGCATGAGTGCTTTGCAACTGATTGTTTCATGGTCGTTGTTTTGGTAGAATTTGCAATAAACTGATGAACTCTTTTTATAATTATTCTTGATGGTAGGAGGCCAATGTACTTGCGAGCCTAGACTGCCAAAGTGATCCATGACTAGCTCTATCGCGCTCATTTGGAACCCGAAATCTTTGAAATTCTAGGGCTCGAAGCTTTTCTCATGGAAAGTCACTCCGTAGGTGTCACTTCGCTTGTCAGAGGTTCGCATGGGATCTGTCTGATATTACGTTCTGCCTTTCGTCCTTCTATTGCCAGCATCCTCTTCTACATTAAGGTTGCACCTCCGGGTCATCCGGGTGTTGTCATCAGATACCTGGGATGCATCTGGCTCGATATGGAGCTTATCATTATACCACAGGTATAACGCATCCCAAGTTGTTACGGGGTGCTCTTAAAGACTCCACTGCAGCTCTCGCTTGGCTAATAAACCTCGGGAATTCAAACTCCTGCTGAAAGCTATCGTGGCAATGCTACCAGGCTCAGGAAGTAGGTTTATTCGCTCCCTTTGGAACCTCTCTAGATAGTCCTTCAATAATTCTCCTTCGTGCTAGCGAATCTCGAAGATGTCTTCTATTCTTTTCTCTCGTTTTCGGGCACCCGAGTGCACCTTCTTGAAGAGATCTTGCGTCTGGGTGAATGATCAATCGACCCTATAGGAAACTGGGTGTAGCATGTCAGAGCCTCCTTTGTCAAGGTTTAACCAAACCTCTATACCAGAGCGGACTAGGTCTCTTCTTCTGTAATCTCGTTGTTCTTTACGACCGTGTAGTATGCGCCTATGTGCTTGTCTGGATCAGCAGTTTCATCGTACTTAAGGTTATCCGGCAGACGGAAGTGCTTAGGTACGCTACTTGGGATATCGCTCGCCTTGTATGCATGCTTGAAGAACTTTTACTCGTCGACAACGGTAATCTAAGGTGGTGCACTGGCACATTACCAATCCGGTAGTGGATCACCTTCAACTCTTGAGTATGCCCTGAATGACAGGCTCCTCCTTGAGTCATGGATAATTGCCCGCTGTCGAACTCTCTGGAGCGGTCTCCAAATTGATCCTTCGTCTGGGCACAGAAGTCGGGGAGTTACCCACTGGCTCCGATTCTTGCGGGGATCCTAACCTTGGGATCAAACCGGCGAATAACGTCTCCAGATATTTGGCTAGAATTTCTACCATGGCGACCGAGTTCTGAACCGTCTACTCCTCCTGCACCTTGAGAAAACTAGCGAAAGCCTCATCGAACTTGTTATTGTTGGCCTAGCAGGGCTTCGATGCAGTAAATCATCATGGTTGTTGTCTTCTCCAATGGGGATTGGTCCTTTGGACGTACCATTTGTTGCTCGTTAGGATCACTGGGATCATTTGAGGCGTCATCGACTGCATGAGACGTGTTGCGTGAGAGATCGTCGTCGTATGTTTCCTTTGTAAAAACTGACAATTGTCTGGGCCTTGCGGTGGGCGCTAAACTGTTTATGCCTAAAAATTACCAAATAGGTTATACAGATAAATTTAGAAGGGATCACATGCAATAAAGTAAATATAAAGAAATAATATAGAAAAGCAAAGAAATAGTGATTGTATTCATTGAGAATAGGCAGATTCTTAGAGAACCGCTTGATCAACACTATGGGGGGAGGGATATATATAGTTGTAGATTTATGGTTTACCTCAATTCTTATTATGGTAAAATACTATGTCTATAGGCCACGAGCCTGAATACATAAGGCAGTGATAATAAACAAATCTTAACTAGGAGACTCTAAACCTGAGGCGGTGGAATGTGTGCCGACTCATGCCTGCTGAATTGTTGAGTAAGTCTAATATCTTCCAACTGCAGTTGTATCCTCGTAATTGTAGGTGGTATATTTTTACCCACATTTTACATTTTCTATTTATGAAAATGAAGCAAAAGTTAAGTTTCAAACAATGTTATTTCATGATTCCGTTTTAAAATTGCATAAAGTTGCAAAGCTTTCCAGCTGAGTTGGTTTGCTTAGTCAAGTTCAAGAACCCGGGTGGTAGCCACGGCTAGTTTAGCAAGACGGATCGTGACAAATAGAATTCGCAAAGCAGATGAAAGAACCATGAACATAAGCATTCGTATCATTTATATATGCTAGTAGTATTGAATAATTTATATCATCAGTATAGTTTGCCTATACGTCATTTCCCACTAACTATTCTAGGTTACCAATCAACACTTAATATAGAATTACCTGCATTTACCTTTTAAAGACTTGATTGTCTAAATATTTTTACACCACTCATCTCTATGACATAACTAATTTCGTATCCACAAGATTAAAAAGAAAAGAAAAATCTGTCAAAATTGATGGATCAAAATTTCCCTGGGTGTAAGAAATAAATATTACTCAGACAAAAAGTACAGAGAATGTTTTTCCCTTTTAGCATAAGCTAAAACTGATAATGAGCAATTAGGTCAACATCATGAAAGCTTCAACGGATGCACAACAACTCCATTTGAGACATCAGCAATACGTCCCCACCTTCCTAGCCGAGGTTCCTGGAGTATATGCATATCAGATTAGATGAGTGGTATATGAAATAAATAGCAATAAACAGATCAACGAAGAACACGGATTCATGATTCTGGAAAAGTTCAGGTCTGTGAATTCGATGCATCCCTCCGCTAGAGAATGACTCATGAATTTGCACACACGACACCATTGTTACGTTACATAAGGAAGTCTATACCCCGGGGACACTTTGCAAAATAGTGTCTTCAGATCAATAGCCTAGAGTCTGATTCAAAAATGATATCTTTTTACTAAATATTGTTACCTTATTTCGAAGAAGCCTTTTGGGTATAGAACCAAGTGCTCTCTACACAAGGGGGGAGATTTAGTCATGCCATTATGAAAATCATGTAGACTTCCCTGCAAGCATTTAATGCTGGTATTTTTTTCACTGGACTCAGAAGAGCTCTCATCATTACCACATTCTACTCCTCTTACCTAAAGAAGATTTGTCTTTAATCTATGTTGCTCTCACTCTTCAGGGGTGTATTGGATCCAACCCAAGTAATGCAATTTTTGAGGATCCGACACGGTTGCGGCATTTTTGGAGAACCCGAGCAACTAAGCCTTAAATGGCCTTCGTGCACATGAGGATGGAATCTAGTCTCCACCATCATTATCTAGTTTCGAGTTTCAGGCAAGCTCATTCCTTTGTTAGAAAACACAGTTTGAGGTGTCGCTTTCCCAAGAATAAACTATGTCAGAAGAATGAAATAAGTAACTTTACTACAACTACACCTTAATCCCACGCAAAACGAGGTGACATTGTAAAAATAAAAGCAAAACTTTCGTTCTTTGAAAGACAAGTAGAATAAAGGCTTTTAATGAAAATGTCAGAACATGTAATGGCAAAGAGAAAAAAGAATATTGATGAAATTTATGACTTATCATCAAAACCAGTAGTCCTAAGAGGATACTGATCTCAGTCCAAAAGAACAAGACAAGCAAACAATTGATGTCAACTGATGCATAAAAATGTAACAAACAGATTGCTGTATCGGGTTGTCGGATTATCAAACTGAGTAATCATGGAACAAGTTGAATCAATTTTATTTGTTTTGTGAAGCACTGAACATTAAAATGGAGAAAGAACCAGTTACCTGCCCCACACCAGCAACCAAGAACTGCCCTGATTTTGAAAAAACTAATGAATTTACAAATCCAGCCTGCATCAAACCATGACCATATCAGAATTACATTATTATTCAAAGCAATATTACGTTGATAGGTATTATAGAAAGAACCTAGAAATACGGATTTGTTAATTATGCACTATAAACCAGAAAAGAAAAAAAAAAATTGAACATTCCATCTCACTTGCCAATTTAATTGAGCATCAAGATTGAGGACCATGGATTAAAATGGGCGATTTATACTAGTATTAGGATTCCTCGCACAACTATCACAATGAATATTGACTGTTTTTTTTTTTCCGGATAATGAAATGTGTAGCATTAAGTGCACGAAGAACCATGATTAGCTAGAAAATTCAACTTCTTCTTGTTAGCAATAGGTGAACAAAATCTTTATGATTTACTGTTCTTCGAGGTTATTCCAATGCTAAGGACATATCATTCTCTGACATCCCAAAGTGGAGAGCAGATAAAGGGGAATTATGGTACGTTTTTTATGTTGTTGTTGGGGGGGGGGGGGGGGGGGTGAGTGTGGGTCGTTGACTTCATACTTGGTGAACTGCTTTAAAAGTTAATGTAAGACTTGCGAAGTGTGACTTATGAGTAAATATCAAGAAGAGCTCAAACTAAGCATAGAATATTTAACGCTAATTAGAAAAGGCAATAATTTTAGTCAACTGCTGATAGCGGATAAATTTTAGTAAAAGCTATGCATCTCAGATTTCAAGAGGGGAACTTTAGTTGAAACTAGTGCGAATGACTAGAAGTAATACAAGTGTTACCCTCAGGGGCTGTCTGGTTTGCATTGGATAAGATATGATCATACTGCCGCTGGGGTTTATATTTAGAAGCCTTTCTTATTGTTGGTTTCCTACTCATGTAGTCACAGCAAATGCTTAATGTTTTTGTTTAGTTGGCTTAATCAGGCACCCGTAACTAGCTGGGTTCAGTTTTTGGACTGTGTCTGCTACAAAATGCTGTATGGCTAACAGATGTTGCTAGACCTGTACAGCGTTGGTAGCCTATCCATGCCTTTCCAACACAATTTTCTGCTTTTAATAGTTAAAAAGCACCGAAGAATTTAGGAGACATGTGATTGGAGATAATACTTGCAGGTGTTTTGTGAGCCACAAAAGCCAGGACTGCTCATGCACACATTCCCCCTCTACTCTTGGGTATAACTTATGTCGCAGACTCTCTTAGAATCACCAAATAAATTCAAAGTTTCCGAAAATCATATTGACACACACTGATAGATTCCTTACCACTGGGAGCTCAAACAAAGGCAGGATGCCTTTGGATTCACTTTCAATTGCCCACAAACGAACTGAACCATTGCCAGCTCCTGATGCAGCAATATCACTATTTCTACAGACTGTCAGCGCACTAACCCAAGAGAGTGCTGATGAGGAATGTCTCTCGGGATTCACGGTGCCATTTTCTGCAAGATTGAATACAGCATTTGCTTTAGTTTTTCAATAATCTCTTAGTGGGAATTCCAACTGAAACGACGTAACAATATCAAAACTTAGAAACAAAAGAATCTCATCAAAAGAAAGATACAGAGATATTAAAAAAAGGTTGATGTTCAAAGTTTACCCATGTGGCCATTCGACAGAGCCCCATCTCTCTGTTCAATTCCAACCGAGTGCAATGAAGCATGTGCATTTTTTACAATGTGCACAGGCTTCTTCCTTAATACGCTCCAGTGCTCAATACTTCCGTCATCAGAACCAGATAAAAACTCATCATTATTAATGAAACAGCAGCATTCGAGGGAAGTTGCTGGAGCACGAAATATCAATTGAGATTCCTCCGGAACCTATTGGCAGGAAAGAGGGATGCAAGGGGGCAATTTTTTTTATCAATAATCAGAACTAACTTTGAGAACTTGACATGCAAATAAAGGCCAAGAAGGAGAGACAAAAGAACAAGTGAAAAGTTGCTTCTTTTGCTATTAATTTATAATATGTTATCATTTCCTATTGTGTTGTCTGATTCACCAGGGGAAAGAAACAAAGAAAAGGCAATTAACATGCTTCAGGGCTTTGAAATTATAACACAAGAGAAATCAGAAGTTCCAAAGCTTTCAACAGCATCTTAAAAATCTTAAACTGATTCAAAAAGAGGGTTCAACAATCAAAACACTGCATGACTTTTTATTTCCATCTTTAAGTTGCCCGAGAGCAAATTCCTTTCCCTTCATTTCATTTTTTGTGAACAACTATTGGATATATGTGCGCATACTGGAAATTCTTTTCCAACTACAGAGGCAGTTAGGATAACTGTAGAATTACACTTGGCGCCTAAACGTAATTTTGAATGGCTTGGAGACATTATCAAGGTCAGGATTGGGGTACTGAACAATGACTTGCACATGGAAGCTACAACATTCTAAAAAGTTTATGTTTCTTTCACTTGTTCTATTTTTTGGTTCCTAACATGTTTCTCCACATCCAAAAGTTTTCAAATAGCATTTGCACAATAGTTTAGCTGAGCTGATAGTCAGGATGACTGAAGAACAGCACAGATTTGCTATGCATCATATACATTCTTCCAGTTAAAACTGCAGCGATTTAGCATCTTATTGGTGCTATTTTTCCATTTATATTTCCAGAAAAAGACAAAAACAAAAGAAATAATGTAAGCCACTTTAAATATGTGGATGTATTAGCTACATTTGGCTTCCAAAAGCATATAAATTGTTTCTAACATAATTTTGAATGTTGCCTTTAATATTTAGGATTTGGAAGAATCTCGTTTCCCTCTGTGTTACCAAATTTGGGACCTGGTAGTGGAATCCTCTTACCCTATTTTTCACCAAAAGAATTCCAACCAAATTTTCATCAAAAGACTCCCAACCAAATTTGCCATTTTCGATTTAAAAACTGTTAACTACATCACTGTGTTGAACCACAATACATTAAACGGTTAAAATAATGTTATACTAAGAAAAAGAAAAGATTCCTAAGGCAACTTCGAAGCAGCAAAAGAGATCCAACTAGGAAAGAATGGATCACCAACTGCTATATCCTGAACATATCTAATAAATCTGGGAGTAAGCAATCAAGAATGTTTCTTTCTCCATTGAATCTGGGAGTAACAAGTCAAGGGAAATGAAAGGAATTTCTCATTGAATACTTAAATAACAATCAGAATTCAGAAATACTTATACTCCACAGAAACGTAGTTAGAATTAAACCGGCTATAAAGCAGATGAAAGGCCATGGCTTACCTTCCATAAGTGCATGGTTCGGTCTCGTCCAACCGTCAACACCCTTTCTTTCCTCAAAGAATCAATGTTCAGAACTTCACTTTGATGGCCAAATAACGTGTTTACATAAGCTCTATCTTCCACATTCCATATCTTGATTGATCGATCAAATGACCCTGAAAACAGTTCAGAAGATCCTTGCCTGAATGTTAAACATGAAACAGGTCCTTTATGACCAGGGAATGCCTGTAAAAAGCATGATTTTCAAGTTAGAGCAACAACGCAGAGTCAGAGGAAGAATTACAGCATCTATCAACTGCTAACAGGACACAAGGAAATGAACTACAGAAAGGTCCTTTTGTTATTTGAACATGGTCATCAGTTCAGCAGTAACATTCAGCAAAAAATCACAGTTATATAATTAAGAAAATATTTAGGAAATTAATATACTGAAGATGATGTGGAATCCAAATTTAAGCCTCTTTTCAGCATTAAAGAGCACAACAAGCTCTAACCAAATGAACTTGCAAGGAACTATATCACTTGAGTACTATCGCACTTGCAAGGAGACCTCCTATTAAGTCACGCAAGTTCCAAGTGATCATTTGGCTCAAAGGAGAAATTTGAAATACTAAAGAGAGAGTCAAACTCCAAACTCGATCATAGCCTGCACTGGCTCCCATAACTAAATACCTTAATATGCTGCCGTGTCCGGACATCCCACAAATGAACATGACGATCCAAGCCTCCACTGGCCAAATAGCGGCCATCAGAGCTAACAGCCAAAGCTAAAACATGCTTACTATGTTTCGTTGCTCGACCTTGTGGCTCCTTTGCACCATGTGACTTCAAAGCTTCATCACTAGGCCATGCATACTTCTCTGTCTTTCCACTGTCCACGTCCCAGCTAACTATAGTACCTTCTTTAGAAGATGAAAATCCTTTTAAATCATCCTCAGATAGAGTTACAGCAGTTACCGATTGTCGATGTTTCACTAAAAGGCGAAACCCCTCAGTCGGCTTCTGAACCCTGGAGAGTATATTAGTAGCATAGTTCAATAAAAACAATCCAAAACAATGTCTTGACCGATTTACCCATGTGAAAATAGAATAATCTACCTTATCATAACTACTATGGAGCATAGAACAGTACAATGGAGCATAGAACAGCTTACAGAAAAAATGCACTCTTCGCTTCACCGATATGTGATTCTCTAGATAGGAGATAATGAAGTACCAGCTATCAACTCAAACAAACCTCAACTATAGCCTAATATGCAAGCTCTATGCTTCTATCAGTAAAAGCAGAAATAAAGATGAATTTTTAATGGTGCTTCCACTCAATCCAGTTGATCTCTGAACATCAACCAACCGATCTAATAAAAAAGTGAGGTGATGGTGGTGTCTGGGCCGGTTGGCACACCTTGACTAATTTCCCGCTACAGCCCACAAGCAAAAGTGCCGGTTAAACCTGTGCACTATAGCAGATGGGCTCATACAGGGTGTTGTAGCTGAGCTTCTAGGGTTTCCAAGTCCTTACTACCTTAACCACTCAACCATCCCTAGCGGACTGTTCCATCAGTTATATATAAAGAAAATTCATCCAGCTATCCACTCACAGCAGAAATGCTTAATTCTATTCATCAGTATTTCTGTTTCCCCGTGATGTTTAATTCCAGAAGATTCGCTTGCAACATAAATGGAACAGAAAAAATCAACCAACTACACCTCCCTCACCAATCCCTCTTCCCCAGTAACACCAAAAAAGACAAAAGATACAGATTGTAGAATTATGAAAATTAATAATTTTTTTTTGATAGTGTCATTTTATTGGCTAGACCTTGGCTACATTATCACAGTCTAACAGGTCTAGCATATATCTTGAAAATCACGCACCACATTTTCTACTCTGCTAGTAACACAGATTGTGAATACACTTATATTTAACTCCCATTGAAATAGTAATAGTTTATTTGAGCAACAACAATAGGCAGCTCTAATTGAGTCTAAAAATGATCAAAAGGGAACTCAAATTTTCGTTATTATAGAATACCTGGAAGCAATATCTCTCCTAACACGACCACTCTCCTCCATCTGCTGCTGCTGCAACATCTCAGCCACCATTGAATCCCTCATACCTTCCCTCTCCTCTCTATCGTCCCCGCTTTCTCTTTCTTCCTCTTCCCTCCTGGCCGACTCCCTTACTCTCTCCAGATACGCTTCCGCCACCCTCTTTCTTCTCTCTGCTGCCGTCTCCTCCTCCTCCTCTTCTTCTGGCTCCTCTTCTGCCACCTCATTCCTATCATATTGTTCCTCCTCTTCATCACTGCTCTCTATATCTTCATCATCTCCAAACCTCTTTCGCCTTTTAGAGTCGTTGTTGTCGTTGAAGAAAGGGTCATTTTCAATTGAAAATCTCTTCTTTCCATTATGGGCAGAAGCCTTCTTCTTTTTCAGGTTCTTGGCCTTCATGATGAGCTCAAACAGTTAGTAGTATATCAATCCCACTTGCCTATAAACTCAAGGGGAGAAGCAATATAGTTATTAGGGTTTTAGGACCAGAGTAGAGTAGAAGCAGACAGCCGAGTTTAGGGTTTAAGTGAGCTGCTTCTACTTCTGGTTATCCACCTCACCAACCTGAATGGGCAATTTTGGGATTTCCACATATAATTCTTTTTCTCTTCTTTATTGTAAGGAAAAGGATAAAAATGCTTAAGCCCGTTTGGATGAGATTATTATACTAGTAGCTTATAAGTCATAAGTTGTTTATAAGTCACTTTTAATTTTTTTTTTATTAGGAAAGATTTTATTTTATTAATATACAGTATTAATGTCGTACTGCTAGAGAAGATACAAAAAGACTTAGGACTTGTTTTAAATTAGAGACCCATAGCATTTAACAAGTCCAACATATCAGACAAGCTTAATACAATGTTCTATTTTGCCAATAATACAGATTTTGAAGACATCTAAACTTGACAAATGAGTATACCAAAAGAGTATACTTTGTTCAAAACAACAAAAACTAAAATATTTATTTGCTCAATAACATCGCACGCTTTGATCCAAACGCAAAAGGATATACCAAAAGAGTATACAATATACCAAAAGGGTATACTTTGTTCAAAACAAGAAATATTTATTTGCTCGGTAGGGTCGCACACTTTGATCCAAATACAAGAGGATATACTTTGTTCAAAACAATAAGAAACTGAAATATTTATTTGCTTGATACCATCACACACTTTGATCCAAACACAAAAGAGTACATAGTATACCAAAAGAGTATACTTTGTTGAAAACAACAAAAATTGAAATATTTATTTCCTCGATAGCATTGCACACTTTGATCCAAATGCAAATGGGTATACTAAATGAGTATACAATATACCGAAAGAATATAATTTGTTCAAAACAACAAAAACTGAAATATTTATTTGCTCGATAACATCGCACATTTTGATCCAAACGCAAAAGGGTATACCAAAAGAGTATACTTTGTTCAAAACAATTAAAACTGAAATGTTTATTTGCTCGAAAGGGTCACACACTTTGATCCAAACACAAAAGAGTATACAATATACCAAAAAGGTATACTTTGTTCGAAACAACAAAAACTGAAATATTTATTTCCTCGATCGCATCGCACACTCTGATCCAAACGCAAAATGGTATATAAAAATAGTATACGTTATACCAAAGTGGTATATTTTGTTCAAAATAATAAAAACTGAAATATTTATTTGCTCGATAGCATCGGACACTGTGATCCAAACACAAAAAGATATACCAAAAGAATGTTCGGTATACCAAAAGAGTAAACCTTGTTCAAAACAACAAAAATCGAAATGTTTATTTGCTCATTAAGGTCGCACACTTTGATTCAAATACAAAAAAGTACACCAAAAGAGTATACAGTATACCAAAAGGGTATACTTTGTTCAAAACAACAAAAACTGAAATATTTATCTGCTCGGTAACATTGCACAAACACAAATGGATATACCATAAGAGTATATAATATACTAAAAGGGTTTATTTTGTTTATAATAACAAAATGGAAATATTTATTTGGTTGATAGCCTCGCACACTTTGATCCAAATACAAAAGAGTATACCAAAATAGTATACTTTATACCAAAAGGGTATACTTTGTTCAAAACAAGAAAAACTGAAATATTTATTTGCTCGATAGCATCGCACACCGTGATCCCAAAACAAAAGGGTAGACCAAAAGAGCATACAGTATACCAAAAAGGTATACTTTGTTCAAAACAACAAAAACTTAAATATTTATCTGCTCGATAGCATCACACTATTTGATCAAAAAATAAAAGGGTATAACAAAAGAGTATACAATATACCAAAATGCTATACTTTGTATAGCAACAAAAAATGAAATATTTATTTGCTCGATAGCATCGTACACTTTGATCAAAACATAAATGGATATACCAGAAGAGTATACAATATACTAAAAGGGTTTATTTTGTTCATAATAACAAAAATGGAAATATTTATTTGGTTGATAGCCTCGCACACTTTGATCCAAATACAAAAGGGTGTACCAAAAGAGTAATACTTTATCCAAAACAACAAAAACTAAAATATTTATTTGTTCGTCAGCATCGCACAGTTTAATCCAAACACAGAAGGGTATACCAAAAGAGTATACGGTATACCAAAAGGGTATACTTTGTTTAAAACAACAAAAACAGAAATATTTATTTGCTCGATAGCATCGCACACTTTGATTCAAACGCAAAAGGGTATACCAAATATATACCAAAAAGGTATTCTTCTTCAAAAATAGTAAAAATTGAAATACTTACGTGACATATCACTTAGCTGAATTTCGTCGTGGTGCGACACGATAGTTACGAGTATTAAGAGGACCTTTAAATAAATTTAACTTTTTACATTCATCTAGTATTGTAGAGCACACTTTTGAAGTTTTTGGTTTATTTTGCTAGACATACATAACTATACCATCCAGGGTCGATCAGAGGGTCAAGCCACTAAGGCAGTGGCTTTAAGCCCCTAACGTGTTTAGGCTTAATTTTCGTGATTAGTTTTGATTCCCATAATAAAAATTGTGCTTTGCATTTTCTTCTTCTTCTTCCTTCTAGGCTATAGAAAACTAAAAGTTTGTTACAATTCTAAAATGAGGCTCTTTAAACAATGTCTCAAAAATTATGAGATGTATTAACTATATTATCAACTAAAAAATTTATTAAGAATTTTGTTATAAAATAGCTACTTAGTAGCAACTTTGGTATTAAAAAATGGGTAAATAAGGCTTAACAAAATCTAGGGACAATTATATGGAGAGACACTCCACTTATGAAAATTACCAAAAAAGACCCATATTTCCCTTCTTTACCCGACTTATCACCCTTTTTTTTTCTTTCACTCTATAGCACCCCATATTTAAAGAAAAAAAAATCTTAGCCCCTATTTTTCCTCTCATCTCCTTCTCTCCTTCCCATTTTTATCTCTTCTTCTTCTTCTTTTCTTTTTTTTTTTGCTTTTTGAATAACAATGTCGATTTTTCATTGTACATTTCGGTCAAAACTCTGGTGAGTTTGTTTAAAAAAGTTGTTTATCATGTTTCTTCTTCTTTTCTCACCTTTTTCATTAAAATTCGGTGAGATCTACTAGTTTTTTGTTAAAACTTTTTAGATATAATGTTTTTCTTATATAAAACTGTACAAATCTTGTATATTTGTTAGAATTTTGTGTAGAAGCTGCCCGAAACACTGTATAAAATTATTTTTGCGATTTTATACAGTTTTATACATTTTTATCCACACCTCTAAATGTGTATAAAAATGTATAAATCTGTATATGTGTGTATATGCAGTGAATATACATATTCTTTGCACTTGTGTAAATTTGTATAAAGCTGTATATGCGTGTATGAATAATGAATAGAGTTGTATAAATTTCAGATTTATGCCCTATTTATGGATGTTTGTATAAAATTTATATTTTTGTATTTTCCTTCTTGCATACACATTTTTCTATATAGTTACATGTATAATTTATTATTTTGATAGATTTAGGTGTATAAATTATCAAAAAATAATTATTTAAACAGATCCAGCAATAAAATAAGCAATCCGGCGAGATCCGGTGAAATTTCAGTTTTCTGACCACCGCCGGTGCCGGTTTCCGGCGGCAGGCCAGTGGCGGGGGAAGGTGGGGGAGTGGCTCCTATGGTTTGTAGTTCAAATTGGTGCTATGTTAATAACTTTTGACTTTAAGCCACTAAATTTGTTGAGCCTCCTTAATCCCATTGACACACAAAGGGAAGTCATGCTTGCTGCTGTGGCTATTCACAACTATATTAAATATAATGTGGAAGATGCACTCTACACAACTAAGTATGAGAAATATGTTCCATTTGTTGATCCACATATAGAGACATCTACAAGAGGCAACAATATAAGTATAGAAAATATAGACAATTAAAATAATCACACTATTGAATGACTTTTCATAACTGCGAATAAAATTTATAATATTGAACACTTATAATTATATGAATGTTTCTCATTATTTATGTGTTTGAATCAATTAGAAACTAAAATCTTTGCAATAATCAGCTCCTTAATAAGATTAACAATTTTATGGACTTCACTGTCATTTTTAATAACAGAAAAAAGTGTCAACAAAACTAACTCCAACATCAATATATATATATAATCATGGGCTCAAGGGAAGTGATGTGGCACCTCTCTTTGGCCAAGGAATTTATTTATCTTTTTTCTCAATTTTTTTATTTTTTAAAAGTTATAAAATGTTAAAAGGTCCCTAAGATAGTTCTTTTTCATTGAAAATACAGTGGTTACTTCTCCTAATTAATGATTACATCGTGTCTTTATATTACCTATTAATTGTTTTATTTATGTGTATTACATTGTGGCTTTTTATATTTGCTTCTTTTCCTCTCAACGCATGGCATGCCTCTCTTATGCTAGATTAATAGTTATCATTCTCCTCAATATTTTTGCCGTTTTTCCTTTATTTTGCTTATCCTTTTAGTTCTCAATTATTGCATTGCATTGATGATATATGATATATCAGTTTCATCATGTTGTCCTTTCACATTGAAAAGTTTCATCCCACTCATGTCCGTTTCATATTGAAACGTTTCTCTCATAGTATTAAAATTTAAAATCTCTTAATTACATGTTAGTGGATGAGCATACTATATACATACTGGCCAACAAAGAATTAGTTCTTACATCATCTATTTTTACCTCTACATCAATTAATATCATTATCGATATAATTTTCATGGCTGATTCGACAGAGAAGATAATGTCATGGTTTTCTTGAATAAGTTACTTTGTTGTTTGAACAGAGTCCTTGATAAAAGATTGAATTTATCATTCACAAATCACGATTTACTGCTAAAATATTTAATGAGTTTTTCAAGAGAGCATCTGAGACGCTTAACTCATCAATATTGTATAGTGGTGGCTACGGTTCTTTTTAGAGGAGATGATGAAGATTAGAGATGGGGAAAAAGATACAGGTCTTGACGGCAGCTCTATAGTTTTTTCCTCTATTTGTGCTGATGAGAGCTTTCTGTGTGAATGTGAAAATTGAGTGAATTGTCCCAGAAAAATTCCCCCTATCATTGAGAATGTCAGAATTCTGTAATGTATATAAATGAGTAGAGTGAGGCGTGACTGACTTCTGAGCTTATTAGGCGCACTGGTGTGGAACTTATGAGCTCAGAGAGTTTGGTATTGGACCCAAAAAGTGTATACAAATTTGTATTATGAATGTGAGTGTCCAGGCACTGTGCGCTTATGTATGTAATGTAGCGTGCGCGCCAGAGTGTGAGAAAGGTGAGTTGTAAACTGTAGAAATTGTGCATGTGTAGGAATCTTCGTTATATGAAATTTGTTATGAACACTACTAGAAATCATCTGTTTTGCGTCACAGTTTGGAGACGAAATTCCCTCTCTAAAAGGAGTTTGGAGACGGAATTCCGTCTCTGCGCGTCCTTCGCCTTTTGGCGCGTCGTTGGCCAACTTGGAGACGGAATTCCGTCTCCAATTGAAAAAGTAACTGGCACGTCTGCTTGTGTCAGTGAGTGCTTGGAGACGGAATTCCCTCTCCAAGCATTAAATAAAGTGTGGAAATTATTTTTATTGTTTAGAGACGGAATTCCCTCTCCAGGCATATAATTAAAAATTATTTTTATTGTTTAGAGACTGAATTCCCTCTCCAACAAAATAATTAAAATTTATTTTTATTGTTTAGAGACGGAATTCCCTCTCTAACTATATTAACCCTGCTAAATAAAAATATTAGAAACTCTCTACAAAGCAACCAAAAATCAGAAACTCAATTCCAAGAAAAAGTCACAATTTTTACGATAACAAGCAAATGCAGTTTCAAGAAATTAAGAGAAGAAGTTTACTAGTTTAAGAATACACCAAACGGGAGCTAAAGCTATTTTTTTTAGTGTCAGTTTGTCAAAACTGAATACCAAAGATTCGAAACCCAAAATTAGTAAAAACACAGCCCTACCTGGTTCCGATTGACAATGCTTGGCGGGTTGTACGGCGATCTGCCACCGCCGTCTTCATCCGGCGACGATGACAAGCCCACCAACACCACCACCGCTAATGTGTGGTCCAGCAGCGTTAAGATGGCTCCTCCTGCCCTCCGCAAGCCCTTCGCCCCTCCCCAAACACTCCTCCGACCCCTCCCCAAACCCAAACCCCAACCCCCTAAACCTCAACTCGATGAGAACACCAACCCTAACCCCACCCTCTCCTCGTTTCAGCCTGCCCTGGTTGCTGTTACGAGCTCAGTACTCGAAGAATACGACCCCGCTCGCCCTAACGATTATGAAGAGTATCGAAGGGAGAAGAAGAGGAAGCAAATGGAGGCTGAGGTGAAGAAAGAGCTGGAAGAGAGGGAGAGGAGAGAAAGAGAAAGAGAAAGGGAAAGGGAAAGGGAAAGGGAGAGGGAGGAGACCGAGAAGAGAGAATTAAATATTTCTGGCGAGGAGGCGTGGCGTCGCAGGGCGGCAATGAGTGGAGGAGGAGGCAGTGCTCCGCAGCAACCACCCCGGTCGCCTTCCCCTCCACCTGGGAATGAGTTCAGTATCGGGAGGTCAGAGAGTGGGGGATTGGGATTGGGAGCTGAAGGGAAGATGACTGCTGCACAAAGGATGATGGCTAAGATGGGGTGGAAGGAGGGACAGGGGCTCGGCAAGCTGGAACAAGGGATTACAACCCCATTGATGGCTAAGAAGACCGATAAGAGAGGCGGGGTAATAGTGGCTAGTGAAGCAAAACAGCAACAACAACAGCAGCAGCAGCAGCCTCCTGAAAAGAAGGTGAAGAGTGTCAATTTCAATATGCCTCCAACAAGGGTTGTACTGCTCAAGAATATGGTATGGATTTTTATTCTTTTAGCCGCACAGTTTTTCTAGCAAGAATAGTTGCTTTCATAAGTTAAATTGCTGTTCATTTCTTTGCAAAGACTTGCCTTAGTTTGGGGCTCTATAGCCCAGTAGTTTTCAGGGGCTCAGGTGTGTAGATGAATCAAAGTTGTCCCCTCGAGAGAAATTGAGACAAGAAAATCATTTTTTCCATGTTTTCTAAACAACACACCCCTTATTTTTGGCACGTTACAGAGTGATGGAATTGAGAATAGACTTTTAAATTGGGCCACCTTAATATATTTTCTGATATAGCAGAGAAGTTACTGTTCTACCTTCGTTAAACTAGTCCCTGAAAAATCCTATAGATGAACTCTCCTGTGGTCCAGTTTTTGTTTTCCCTTCTTTTGTGTTGTTTTTCATTGTTAAATGTTTCATTGATGAATTTCTAGCAGCAGTTGTAGTATAATCATGTGATAAAGGTTTCATGCTTAATTGGATATTGACAATGTTCCCCGCACATAATCTGACGATTCATTCAGCCGTAGTAGCTAATATTATAAGATTTTCCGCATATCTTTTTGATACTTATTGAATCTGTTAAATAGATTTACCTTGATAGATCATATCCATATGTGTACCTTTTAATCTTGTTTTATGCTTACATTACTTTTAAGGAAACCAACAACTCTGTGTTCTTTCATGGATCTTGTACCCTGACAAAAGTTTTTGGGACTACCAATAAATACTAGTGGTATGAAAATATACTGCTGAGTGCTAATGTACTACTGAGTGCTAATATACTTGAACTCCAACTTCACCATTCTTTACTGATTTCCAGATATCAAATCTATAGTTTTAAAGAAACTGTTCCCCTGTAGAGATCCACAGGATTAAGCAAACTACTCTGTCTGACTCAATCTGTTTGACAGTATATAAAGTTGAAGATAGAAAAAAACAACTTTTGACATATAGCCATATATGGTTGAAAAGCGACAAGTATCCTTAGTACCATGCTAGTTGTTTCCATATGCCGTGTTTTCTGCAACAAGTCATGTAAATTCTTGGGTATGTCGGTAAGAGCAAAATGGGAATGTAAAGCTTAAATAGTTCGTCAATTCAGAAAGGTGCCAATCTTTTGGGATAGACGAAAAAAAGGAACGAGGACCAAGCAAGTTGGGACAGAGGAAGTATTAGTTTTGTATTAGGGACTTATGGCATTTTTAAGAGTGTGGTGTTTAGGTAATAGTCTGTACTTTTTGCCATTTCAAGTAATGATGACATTATGAAATACATCTAATGCTTAATTACTTATATTTCTAAACTGTCAAGCCCCAAATATAGAGGGGCACATGATTGCACTGGATGTCGTAGACTTTTGTTGAGCTAACCAACTTAACATTGCTGCTCATTATCATGATCAACTGGAAAATGCCTAGAGTGAGAAGCTCCCGCTTCTTTCTAGAAACAAGGAGGGTAGATCATCTATCCTACAAGAAGGGCCTTGAGGCCCTTGACTGGCAGTGGCCAGCCCTAGAGTTAGGTGGAAGATGCCGAAAGACTGATTCAGGCAAGGAACCAAGATTTGTTCTGTTAGAAGAGCACATTCTCAGGAGGAAGAATTTTTTGAAGACTTGCTTGATCGGATCTTTCACAGAATGGTTGGGTTTCCCTGGGACTGTTAGATTGACTGCTGGGGAATGGTTTGTAGAAGATGGTCTGAAAATATCTTAGTTAGGGGACACCCAATTCCAATTTCGATTTACTGACAAGGAGCAGGCTTACAACGTTCTTCAAGAAGGAATCAAGAGGGTGTTTGGCTAAGCTTATAAGTTGGTAAAACTAGCTTAGAAGCACTTTGAGGCGTATCTACGTGTTTGTAAAATACTAAATGCTTATAAGCCAATAAGCCAAAAGCCATAAGTTGGTCACCCCAACTTATGAATTTTTAGCTTATTAGCACTTTTGGGGTGACCAACGATTCTACTGTTTCCCTAATGTTACTCTATAAACCCGGAAATACCATTGTAGAAATTAAAACCCTTAACCCCATCGTCACTTCCTTCTTCACCTTTTCCACTTTCTTTCAGAAGTTCAGAAAAAGGGGAACGTCAGCCGACGTCGAGCAACCTCTTTCTACTATAAAAAATTCAAACATATTAATTTGAGTAATAAAATTTTCTTTGTAAAGCACCCTTATTCATCTTCTTCACTAGTTAATATTTGTTTGCAGTGTTTGTAAGAAACAAAGTAGATTTGATTTGGTTAAAAATCAATCATATTGACTTGGTAAAAAATGTTTCCAACTTGTCTTTGCATGTTCTTTTTTTTTTAATAATAGGTAGGTCACTAATCTCTCAAAGTTTTTATATTTTAGCTTATGATTATATTTTATCTTATTATAAACTAATTTATATTTATTCAAAATAATCTTATTTAATTAATTTTCATTAATAATATATTGTGACATAGATTATTTTGTATTTGAGGGAATCTGGAGTTAGAAATCTTGTAATATCAGATCATTATCAGTATGAATAGTTTTTAGGGTAGTTAAGTGTTTTGGAAGGCGTGAGGCGACAAAAGGCGGCAATGGCTCGCCTCACTGAGGCGAGAGGCGAGGTGCTCGCCTTTTCGAAGTGAGGCGCCAATTAATACCCAAAAATTAAATATTTAATTGCATATATAAATAACCAAAATCTCAATAGCAATAACATATTAGCAAATATTTCAATTCAAAAACTAATAGTAGATAGTATATACTAAAAGTCTAGAACTTAAATGACTCGGCAATTCATTTTTTGATAAGGTAAATAATTTTATTAATAGAAAAAGGGGGGAAATAACCCCGTATACAAGGAGTATACCAAAAAGAAAGGAGCCTAGACCAAAATAAAGTTCTCTACAAAAGTACCCCAATCATCTATATACATCGGAATCTCATGGGTACACCAAAATGAAACTAGAAACAAAAAGCTATTTTGCAATTTAATAAAATTACTCTCAACTCCTTCAAAAGCCCTCATATTCCTCTCTTTCCAAAGAATCCACATAATGGCTAACAGAGCGACATCCCATGCTCTCATTCTTCTCTTCCTTCTTCTGAATGCCCAACTATACATCGCCTCTTTCACAGTACCCGACATCACCCACTGAACTCCAAACAAATTTAGAGCCACCGCCCACAACCTCGCTGCCACCTCACAATGAAGCAAAAGATGGTCAACATCTTCTCCCGAGCATCTACACATGAAGCACCAACTAACATAATTAATCCTCCGCTTCCTCAAATTCTCCGCTGTCAAGATTACTCCCCTAGCAGCCAACCATGCAAAGAAGCACACCTTTCTCGGAACCCTCGGAATCCAAATAGCCCGATATGGAAAAGACGCCTCCACTCTAACCAATAGACTCTGGTAATAAGAACTAATAGTGAACAGTCCATCCGAACTCCCTTTCCACCTCCACGAGTCTGAAGAGTCTCGCAACGAATTTTGCCTGTAAAGTAACTCAACAAGGTTTTGAAACTCCCCCATTTCCCAATCTTGAAGGTTCCTCCTAAACCTCAAGTCCCAATGAACTTCCCCCGCTTGAGCTCCACGAATTTGTTGCACAGTCATCTCTTTCTGGCTCGATAGAGTAAACATATTAGGAAAAGCAACCTTCAGCTCAGAGTCACCACACCACTTGTGCTCCCAAAAGCTAATCCTGCTACCATCCCCTACCTTAAACTCCATATGACCACAAAAATCCACCCACCCCTTCATTATCCCCCTCCAAAGCCCACACCCGGTAGGACCAGTGATATTTTTAGTCCTCCAACCCCCTTGTGATACTCCATATTTTTCCGCCACCACTTCCCTCCATACGGCATTCTCCTCCAAACCAAACCTCCATATCCATTTACCTGAGAGGCCTTTGTTGAACACCTTGAGATCTTTCACTCCAAGTCCTCCCCACTTCTTGGGAGAAGTGACGACTTTCCAATTCACTAAATGGAACTTTTTAGTGCCATCCGCAGCATCCCACAAGAAATTCCTCTGAAGTCTTTCTAACTTTTCAGTCACTTTATTAGGGGCTTGCACTAGAGACATGAAGTATGTAGGAATACTAGACAACGTACTTTTTATCAATACTTCTTTGCCTCCTTTTGAAAGATACCTCTTCTGCCACCCTGCAAGCCTCTTTTCAACTCTCTCAATCACCGGATTCCACACATTTATATCGTTGCTAGAAGCGCCCAAAGGAAGTCCCAGATATGTAGTAGGCAAAGAACCTACTTTACAATTTAGTACCATTGCTAGCTCTTCCATATTGACAACCTCTCCCACCGGAATCATCTCACACTTGCTTAAATTGATCTTCAATTCAGATACTGCCTGAAACCAAACAAGAGTCTGCCTCAAGACAGATAACTGAGAAACATCTGCATCACATAACACTAGGGTGTCATCTGCAAATAATAGATGGGACACCCTCAAGTCACTAAGACAAGCAATACTAAGAGTTTATTCTTCTTTTAAGATTTTCAAATTCTTGAAGTTAAAGATTATCAGCAGTATATTGCTCCTTATCTTCTTCCTCCTCGGAGTCTTCATCAATTAGGGACCGATTGAACTTGTAGTAGCTACTCCTTTGTCCTTATTATGTGACCTTGAACTTGAAAAACTCCGCCTAAGATCATAGATATTCTCCTTAACTCCAACCGCTGCAGCAACAATACGCAAATCGAGATCACTTCTCTCATAGACTTTCATCTTGCGTTGTCGCCTCACGCCTTCCAAAACACTGCTGCTTATTTATTAAATTAGCATCAGCACTTAAAAGCGCTTTTTTAACACTTGAAGCTTATCAGCTACTTTAAATTAACTAAGCCAAACAGGCTCTTGGTGGTTTTTTTGGGGTGGGGGAGTGGGGGGAGGAGGGGACAACTTCTTAAAGTTGGATAATTGGTAGACGCTTGATTTTTTCTCTTGTCCCACAATACAAATAACCCTCCCCCCCAAACCCCCCATTCCCTTTAGCCGGAATTAACGCACATTTCACCCAACTTCCTGCCCAAAAACTTCTCACAGTAGCATCTATCACCCCTTCCATTTTGGTTTCTTGGAGGCGTACAATATCCGCCTTCCGTTCCTTAAGCCCCGGTCTTGATAATGGTCATTTTACTAGGGTCTTTCATCCCCGCATGTTCCAACTAATAATTTTGCTATCCATAGTCAAAATATTTACCCTTCCCCACTCTTTCACCTTCTCCTCCTCATTTCCCCCTCCTTTTTTTTTTCTCCTAGCATACACCTGTAAGTTTTTCTATCTATTTCTTTTCACCAAACTTCTTTACTGCCAAATCTTCTCTCCCTTCCCTGTCACCCCACCTAGCCTCCTTTTCAATTTTAGCAATAGTTTAATGATGTTATCCTCTTTACTTCTACCGATACCCCCAAAAAATTTTCCAAAACCAAGGTATTTCTCCCCGACCCAGTTAGACAACTTCCTCTCCCCTTCCATAACCACTAATGGTTGAATACACTTCCCCCTACCCTGCCCATGCATTACAATATGCATTTCCCTGCCCTGTCCCTCATCTTCCCTTTCAAATTTTGCTAAAGCTAGAGTGCTTGAGCCATTGTTTATCTCCGCTGAACTCCCCAATGATTTCGAGGTGGTATAAAATTCTTGGACATTCATTAGCATAATGTTAGTCCTCTCAAAACCAAAGCAAGTGGCTGATGTTAATCCTCTCCAATCGACTCCATCATTGTCCTCCATATTCAGGAAGCAAGTGCCCCTTGAGGAGATGGACGGTTGAGATTTGAAGCTTTCTTATTTTGAGATCCGACATGCCCTTGCTTTTTTTGCTTCTCAGTGTTCTGTTACTTCCCATTAGTCCTTTTTGTGGTTGTGTGATGATATTTGCGGCCACAGCTGTTTAATGCCACATGTGATTCAAACATCTTACTAAGGAACTGCCCTTTGGTGTACACAATTTTTGAGTTGATGTGGCTGAATGGACCTCCACTCCTTTATGAATTTTTTGTTTCAAGTTCTTGTTGATGCTAGGCTAAGGGGGTGAGTTTTCTTTTTCCACAAAATAAAGACTTATTTGCATTCTCTTACTTGATTCATCTCTTCGTCAAAAATTTAATGTCCACGTTTCATCTGTGGTCCATGGTCCAATAGCTTTTCAAACATATTTTACTTTTACAAGAAGTCAAATGGCTTCTCAATTATAGTTGTTTCATATCTCATCAAATATAAAAAGAAGGAAATATGGACCAATTTGTTGCCTTTCTCGGAATGTAAACGATCCAACTCGCACAGCAAAAAACTTAGTAAGAAAATATCTGGAGAACTCTATGAAGATCGAATCAGGTTATCACAAGCGAATCGATGTTTTACTAGCAACCAGTGACAAGTTTCATGTTGGACACAAACTTCTCCCATCTTCCGGTTTACTTCAGATGATAGGAAACTCTGATGCATAGGGTTGGTGATGGGCTAGACAGGGAATCCATCTGTTGATTAGGGTAAAATGTATAGTTAGGAACCATATGTGTGCCTTTTCATGCGTAAGGTTAAAGAAAATTGTGAATCAATATACAGATTCCAGTCCTTTTCTTTTTCCTCAGTAGAGCTCTTAATATTACTGTAAACTCAACCAGATGGGGTACTGACAATCTTATCTTCTTTTTTTGAAGAAGGACAATCTTATCTTCTTTTTTACACCTCTTCTTTTTTTACTGGAACGTTTCGGATCAAAATAATAATTTTTCCATCTATAGAAAGGTGGGGTTTGCGCAAGGTTGCGCTGTTCCATCTGCTGAAGCATCAGTGGATACAAATACAAATACCAACTTTTTTTAATGTAGGAGTGTGTTACTTATTTTCTTGGGAGGTAATAGAGCTCGTTGCACCTAGAGGAAAGAAAATTCAACAGCGCAGATATGAAGCTCATGGGAAGAAAGTCGCACCTATTAATACAAATACTAATGTTGAGCTCAAAGGCTAAACTCATTTTCTACGGCCCGTACGTCACACCCATTGCGGTGCGGCCCTTCCCTCGACCCTGCGTGAGTGGAATATTTTTTGCATTGGGCTGCCCCTTTTTTGTTTCTGGCGAGCTTCATATCTGCGCTATTGAACTTTCTTTCCTCTAGATGGAAGACGAGCTCTGTTCCCTCCCAAGAAAAAAATAATGCACAACGTTATTTATAGATTTGGGGGGGGGGGGGGGGGAGCGGATGCCCCATATGTAGGGAATGGATACATGAATGATGCTCTGACTTTATGTTTTTATTTGATGTTCTGACCTATGCATTTGTTTCTTTGTTCCTTCTTTTTCCCCTATTGAAGGTTGGTCCTGGAGAGGTTGATGATGATCTAGAAGGTGAGGTGGCCGAGGAATGCACAAAATTTGGTACCGTAACTCGTGTCTTAATATTTGAGATAACAGAACAGAATTTCCCTCATGATGAAGCTGTTCGAATTTTCATTCAATTTGAGAGAGCAGAACAAGCAACCAAAGCCCTTATAGAACTGGAAGGTCGATTTTTTGGCGGTAGGGTTGTTCGTGCCTGTTTCTATGATGAGGAGAGGTTCAGCAATAATGAATTAGCTCCTATGCCAGGAGAAATTCCTGGCTTTTGACCCCCCAGTTATGGGTCAAAAATGTAAGTTGTCTTTATTAGGTCACATGGACTCGAATTTGCAAGTTTTGTTTAGTGACTGTAAGTAAAAGGCTTTATGAGGTAGGTCTCTTGTGTATCTGGTCCTCAAGTTTACTCCAAGCTATAAACTTCCTTTTTTGGCTGAACCAGTGAACTTCATTAAATTGCAGCAGCGAATTAGCTTCACATGATCGTGAGCTCATTAAATGTACTTGTAGTCTTAATCTTGATATACTTATTATTAGCAATGTGCATTGTTCATTAAATTGATTTATAAAAAGGTGAAGTCCAAAATAAGTGAGTTAACTAATTCTTGATTAGTTGGATAGTGACAATATGCATTTGTAAAGTAATAATTAGTCAAAAGAATCCACGTTTCATCATAGATATTGATGACTCTTATATGAAAGTTTGCAAGTTTTTATGCGCAAACTTGCCCGGTGGATTTTGCATTCGACACGTGAACTAAGTTAAGCGAAAGTCTAAAGGTTGTAATTTACAAGACAATAAATTAAATAATTTTATCATAGATAGTTAAATAAGATTCTGATGGCAGAATTCAATGAGCAATGCAATTACAGTTTCTAGATCAAATTAATTCCATAATAGAAAGCCTTGTTAATTAATTCTAGGGTCCTTATTATGCCCGAATTAAATTAAGACTATGAGACTTTTCTTAGTGGAAAAGAAAAACCAACTACTTTTGAAATATGGTTTCTAATCCTAATAATCAATTATAAATATATGGGTTTTTCTCCATAGGGATACAAGAGTTTTATTTTAAAAAATTCTGAAATATTTGTTCCACCTAAATACTGATTGCAGTATGATCTTTCTTCGTGTTTGATGGCTTGAGAAAGGACAAAAATTTTCGGTAAGAGAAAGAACTTCACACGATAATTACTATCAAAATTTAAATCTTAAGTTTTCAGCCACCCAAAAAGAGCTTTACGAGTTGCAACTTGCGAGGATCTAATGACAACCTTCTCAAATCAAAGGGGTTGTTCCTCTACTTCTGGTGAGAGGTGAAGAATCCTACAGCTAAACTGCTTACAACTTTAGGATTCATTGCGATACAGTGTACTAATAAAAGACGCAATACAAAAAAAGTTGCATTCTATCATCAAATGAAACTAATCTTTATCTCTGTACTACTCTGTGATTAGGTTGCAACCCCGTAAACAAAAAGGGGACACCTTGGTATACCTCTTGTACACAAGAAAACCAACAAGACGAGTCACTGGAAAAGAAACAATGTCAATCCTGGTAGATAAAACTTGGCAATGACACAAGGACAACAAAAAGAACAAATCAGTGCAAAGGTAAACAGACCAAAAGTGGATTTAACTTACAGTTAGATCCTATACAGACTGACTTCTACGAAAGGGCATTCATCTTGCTCCTAAGTGATTCAATCTCTGCAGCTTGTTTCTTGTGGCAAAGAAAAGCAGATAGAGACTTAGAAATCACAGGCAAAAGCAGCAAACAGTTTCAGAGATAATAAAAAGCATAAAAGTAAAGATGGGGTATAAACACTTCATAATCACCTCATGTAAAGCTTTCCACCACTGGTGAGATGTTTCCTGTAGTACACGCCATTCAATGGCCATCTCATGTTCGATTGTGTTACTCTGGGAGTAGTGTGAGGTTGATACTGCTTTTCTCTTTAGAAAAAAACTTGGACTATCAAATTGGATCATCAAGTAGAAAATTAAGCAAGAGGAGGTTATTTGTGCAATGAGATGCATACCATATCTTCTCCTAGCTTTTGAAATTTGATTTTGCCAATGGATAGATGGCCAGCAAAGCCACTACCTTTCACTGGCTCCACTATAGTTTCTCTCCGAGCAACAACTGGCCTTAACAAGACAAACAGCAATGACATCACTTCCCCAGCTTTAACTACTTTTATGTTTCATTCAGCACTTTCCAGTAAAAAAGTGTAATCACAAATATTCCTAAATCCATGATAATTTCAAATAAAGGTTACCAAGAGGTAAAGCCCCATTATGACTGAGATTTGGGAGGGCTTACTGGAGGGAAATGGAGTATATTAGAAAAGCTCACTGGCACATCAAGATCCAATAAAACGGCTCAATAAAAGCTTTATCCATTGCAAAGGATTCATGATGTCAAGCACCAAACTATGACTAATACTATACTTCCTTTGAGAAGCTATTCTCGCCAACCATTTCTCTACATTCCCAGTGCCATGGGATGGTTAAGTATACGTAACATGTAAAACTTCTCGAATTTAAATCAATTATCTACGTCTACGGTAATGATCATCAGATGGAGTAAGATAGGCGAAGCTGATATTGATTATCACAATTAATGGCTAGGGTTCCTCATAATTCTCTCTGAGCATCCTGATATTTCTCAGTTATCTTACTAGCAACCTGATGTCATCAAGTGCTTTAAAGACCATTCCACGAAGCATAGTTTGTCCAGAAACGGATGCCAACTAACAAGATATATGTAGAGACAGTGCATAAAAACATCTTATCGACAAGACAAGTACAAGTGAAACAAAACTTGCCAAGTCGATCTAGTACCTTCGATCACCTAAGATAAGGCATCTCTTCTTCAACTCAGAAATGGCGATCTCTGCAGCCTCACTTGATTTGAAGATAACAAATGCTTTTCCTGTTAGTGTTCGTTCGAGTTAGAAAATCGATTTCACTGAGAACTTAATTTTACTCTAGGACTTAAGAAGAAGATACACGATGGCCTACCATTGAGTAGATTGGAGAAGGCGTTATGCTGCACCATTTTTGCACTAACCTTTTGCTTTAACATATCCCAGACAATATCCTAGAAGACAGTTGATGACAAACTCAGAAAGAGAATCATGATAAATGAGACAAACATCACATTAAAGATAGAAGACAGAAAAGAAAGTAACTCGTGTTTAAGCTTTAAATGACTGATGCCATAAGTTGCATTAAAATTTGATCATCATTAGATTGCTTTTTTAACTCCACTTTCCTTATCCAAAAGACTTGGTGTTGATCAGCAAAATAGTGAGTCTTTTTACAACGACGAATTACCTATTGTTTATTTTTTCATATCACTAGTGTCTGGGTCGGCTTGCACCTGTAACTATCCCATGCACAAGTTGCCAAGGTAGTTGTTTCTTTCCAAAATGGAATTTTAGAAGTACTTTAAGAGAGTAGCAATTTGTGTTTGGCTAAATCATTTGACAAAAGGTTTTGTCATCACTATGTGTTTGACAAAAACTTTCCAAAGAGTGGTTTTTGTGTCAAATTACATACAAAGACTTGTAAAGATTCGCTTTAATATTAGTATTATTTAAAAAGATAAGTGAGTTAGATATTAATTATGAGAGAATTAATTAAGTTCTCCAATTTTCTCTCATATGGGCGAGAAAGGAGACATGACAGATATATCAACTGCATTAAGGACAGAGAGTTTGGTAATATAAAATTTTGATAAGACCATGTTTTGTCATTAAGAAGTTGAGTTTCAACTTCTGCTTCAATGAATGTTACAAATTTCTGCTTTCCGAAGCAGAAGAAAACTGCTGCTAATACTTTTCGGAGTAATATTTTTCCTAGAAGCTTGACCAAACACCTTTAACACCAAAATACTAATTTTCTCAAAGAAGTAACTTCTCCAGTCTAATCGACCTCCAAAGTCTCCTAACTTGTGGTATATCACTTTAAATAAAAGATCTGAAAAGCACCACCATATCAGTTTCTTTATCTTCAGATACATTTTCACTTCACTATGTTTCCTAGGTCGACGAGACTACCCTCACCAGTCACCACTAACGGACTCACTAATGGTAGTTGCTTGAAGGTGAGAACTAACATGTGTTAGAAGGCTGACAAAACAAAATTAAGTGAGACAAATTTGGAAAACAAATCCGAAACTAGATAATATCACTTGGTCAACTAAGTTGAAGTAAGGTTATTCAAAATGTGGCTCATGAAATTTTCAAGAGGAATAGCAATAATTTAAAAGGAAAGTTTATGTAAGATACAAGAAATGCAATTCAGTTAAAATGTATATTTTCAAACAAGAGTAAAAGAAGAAAGAGAGAGAGAAAGAAAAAGGAAAAACAAGTGTTAACTGCATAGAGCTTTAGAACCAACAATCCCCTTAAGAAAAATGGAAATATATGCAAGTCTAGAAAATGAATTAACGCAAGAGTAACACCTGAAGACACAGTTATATTTCAAAAGTTCATTACTCAAATGGGGAAAAAAAGCAATTATTAAACTTAAAAATAGACAACAAATCCATGTATGTACCTCCACTTCTGCTGACGTATACGAAGGATCGAGATTCTCAAGTAACAGAAGTGTCCCGCGCACTTGAGCACTTTTGATTCTTTCATCCCATGGCTGGATGGAATAAAATAGCATAAATCACGAAATATGTGAATAACTGCTTTGAGGCAAAAACATAATAAAAATTCGTGAGAATATAAGCAGCACTTCGAACTCCTCCCGCTGAAGAGTAGAAAATCCGAAAAGAGCACTTCGCAAAGTAGGAAAGCAAAATCTTCCGGCAGATCAGAACAATATTAGAAAAACAAGCTAGGGAAAGACACAGTAGATCAGAGCCTCCCTCCGGAGCTACTATGCAAGTTCATATTTAAAATATCACTAAAAAGATGTTATATGGAACACTATATCAGAATTAATAATATAAAGACTTCTAATCTTTAAAGTACCTTTTTGATCTTCCCTCAAATATGACCAAAAAAAGTCTAAACATGGGTGAGGCACAATGTTTATACCCAGACTTCTGCCAGTATTGAGCAGGATGCTTCAGCAGTACAAGACCAAATAGAAAACAAATTGCTGTAGCAAATATTCAAAATATCTGATGGGCCTCATTTCGTAAATACTTATTCTAGGAGACCGAAAATAGAAAATTGAGAAGTATAACTGTCTCAAGGAAGTTACTCTATTTGGGTGGTCTTCTTTTTTTTTTTTTTTTGGCCAAAACAGAGGGGGGACAGTTTCAGTCATTCATCCAAACGAAAAGGGAATCCTTAGGGAGAGTTCTAGCCTCTCGAATGTCTATAAATGGTATATCTCTGTTGCTGCAGTTTATTAGATTAGTTTGCTATTCTGTTAAAATGTCTTTTGCTATAAATTTGGGAGTTCTCAGTTGATGTCAACAGATTTGTTGTTGTAACTTTACTAATTTCAATGTAATACATTAGTATTGTTCCCTTTACTTCCTATCTCACAAAAAGTTCTATCAGTTTGGTATCAGAGCGGTGACGTTCAGGTATGGTAAAGAGTAGAACGGAGGGACGAGTTGAGCAAGTAGAGACTAGTTTGACTGGGTCAGAGAAGATGTTAGAAGGCTGCCATTTGCAAAGATACTCGAACTACCGCTAATCAACACCCTATTAATACCTTCTTAAGACCTTCTTAAGTTATCATCATTTGTCATCTTCATATCATATTTTATTACTAGCTTATCCATTGTCATAAGTCCCCAAAAAAAAAAAAGACTGTGGCAGAAGCACAAGTTCATCCTGGTTGGCGTCAGGTGGTTGAGGAGATGACTGCCTTGCATAATGGTACTTGAGATCTATGTTGCTTGGATTCTTTGGAAATGCTGCCGGGTGCGTGTCGGATCCTCCAAAAGTAGTGCATTTTTGGAGGATCCAACACGGGTGCGGCGGCATTTTGGAGGATCCGAGCAACTTAGCTTGAGATAGTCCCCTTACCTAAAGGGAAAACCACAGTTGGTTGTCGTTGGGTGCTTATTGTTAAGATAGATCCAGACGGAGCGATTGATCGTCTCAAAGTGAGACTGGTGGCAAAGGGATATACGCTGGTGTATGGAATTGATTATTGTGATACATTTTCACTTGTTGCTAAAATGGCTTAGGTTCATCTTCTTATCTCTATGGAAGCTATGAATCATTGACCCCTCTTTTTGGACATCAAAAAATGCATTTCTTCATGGAGAACTTGCTGAAGAAATGTGTATGGAGCGACCATCAGGGTTTGTTTTGCTGCTCGGGGGTCTACACTAGTTTGTAGACTTTGTAGGTCCCTCTATGGTCTCAAGCAGTCTCCTACACATGGTTTGGACGTTTTCGAACTGTAGCCCAGCCATTTGAAATGGGTCGTACACTATCTGATGATTCGGTCTTTTATAAGCATTCACTTCATGGCAACGTATCTTTCTAATTGTATATGTTGATGATATTGTTATCATAGGTGACAACTTAAGCAACATCTTTCAAGTCCGCTCCAGACTAAGGAATTTGGCAAAGTGAAACGATTTCTAGGCATTGAAGTGGCACAATCTAGCAACGTCGTTTCCATCTCAAAGGGGAAATATGCCTTAGATAGTCACCTTGTGATAGTCACTGGAATGCAGAAATTTCTCATTTGATGTTAGTGTGGTTAGTCAGTTTCTCCAATCACCTTGTGATACTCACTGGAATGCAGTAATTCGCATCCTAAGATATATCGAAAGCTTTCCAGGACAAGGTTTATTGTATGAAGACAATGGACATGCTTGCATTGTAGGATATTCTTATGCAGATTGGCAGGATCACCTTTTTGATAAACGGTTCACTTCAGGATACTGTGTTCTAATTGGAGGCAATCTAATTTCTTGGAAAAGCAAATAGCAAGATGTGGTGGCTAGATCAAGCACAGACAAGGATATCGAACTATGTCATTGGCTACTTTCGAGCTTCTTTGGCAAAGACAAATCTTTCCAGAGTTGAAGATTGGAGAAATTGAACCAACGTATTTAAATTGTGACAATCAATCCGCACTTCACATTGCTTCAAATCCAGTGATGTCTTCACGAAATCACTCCGAGGAACTAGAATTGACTATGTTTGTGGCAAGCTAGGAGCTTATGATATGTACTCTCCAGCTTGAGGGAGAGTTATTAAATATAGAAAAAATCTTTTACTATGTAAATATAGTGAAATATTTTAGAATCCCTTATAATAGGTAATTAGGAGATTTTATGCTATGTAATTATTTCCTTTATATTCTTTCTTATTTTGTACTTTTTCTAAATGTTATTTAAGCCCCAATAGCTTGAGGGAATAACCAAGCAAAGTATTCCCAATTCTTCTACTTCTTTCCTTCTGATTTTCTGTATTATTGGTTAGAATCTATGCAGCCAATACCATCATAGGAAGACTTCAAAAAGGAGTTGTTGAACCGATTTCATCATTCATAGAAGAGCAGCCCATATGCTGTCTTGATGGGACTGCAACAGATCACCTCCGTTGCAGAGTCTCGTAAAGAATTTGAGAAAGTTTCAGCATCTATGAGGGAGGCATCTGATGGATGTCCCAATAGTTGGATCGTTTACCCTGGAACTCCACATGCTTCTTCCCTCCCTCCCATCTCACCCACAAAAAAAAAAAAAAAAAAAAAAAAACATAAAAGCTACACCAAAAGTTGCAACATTAACCATACTCTCTACCTTTCCCTGAACAGCTGAAGCTTACAGCACTTTCCCAAACAACTTACACCTTTTTATCCTACCAAGAGCAAACACTTCAGCATTTATATAACAAATGAGCTAGGATACTGACCTGTTCCTTGAACCATCTGCTGGCACCCTGACAGTAAAATGATAATATATAAGAAAAGTATCCAAATTCAAACCAGCTGAAGAGGCCCTTGCTGTATCTAATCACAGATTATCAGGTATTGACCAGTTGTTTAGTCACACAAGAGATGAGGTTAACTAGCCCATGAGATACAAAGAAAAACAAATAAATCAAGTTATGCGCTCAGTACAATCCAAACCAACGTCCATTCTCATCAATGCGGTACATCAATAGCCAGGAACTACAAAAGAAACACTCTATTATAGATATGAGAACTCAGATTTCAAATTAATGAGGGGACCCATATTCATTTTTCTTAATACTGTTTCTAGAATGAAAGCAGGAAAGATGATTTCTACATACTTCACTGGACCCTAATTAGTCGGAAAAAATAAAGGGGAAATAGAGAATACCTCCTTCACCCTTGTTGTTACTTCTATCACCTGACTCGTAGATTTCATGACCTTATGTTGTTCAAATGATGCAGGACCTGCAGGATCTTCTGTCAATATCCATAGTGACTTGTTCACTGATTCTAAGAGAAAGTTACAGGTAAGAAAGAAACCTAAAGAGTCCTGAAGCTTCCTCTTCTTCAAAGCACGAGAATCGGATAAGCTAGTGGGTGAAGTACAATAAGAATGCTTTACTTCAGTTCTGGCAGCAGTCCCATAGGTCACAGAGATATTTCCTTCTCTCCCTTGTCCACATAAACTAATGGTGTCTTTCTTCAGTTCTGGGAATGACCAGATTAACAGTTAAGCTCAAATATGTGAATTCAAAAGTAAGACTGAGAACCCACTAGCTTTCCAGTTAACCACCTTTCTCTACACCACTTGTGCTTATAGAACACTGGTCCATTCTTGCCATAGCAACATCTTTTGCGGAGGATTTAGTTTGCTTGACCAGAGCCACAGGTGACAGCCTTGATTCTGCAATATCCAAAATGAAAATAACCATGGTAATTGGATATTACAAGTAGATTTTTACCTCAGATGTCTAAAAGTACTTACGAGTGTTACTTCCTGACTGGCCATCTTTCACCGCTGTCTTAGTTGTTGCTCCTCCAAATGAAGATGATGATTGTGGCTTTTCAAGACTTCCTTTTCCGCCATGATGAAGAGGCTGCTTCCTAATTGTTCCCCCCTTGTTAAAGAAGTGTCCCACTGCAGCAGAAGTGAATTTATGTCTCAAACAATTGATTTCAATGTTTTTTCTAAAAAGGTAACAAAGATATATTAATAATAGAAAACGAACTTCAGCAACAGGAAGACATGAAGTTTGAGATAAATGTTTAATTGCCTCAGAGGAAGAATGTGAAAAATGAAGAAAGAAATAATGCACAAACTTATCAAGTGCTCAGACACTGCAAGCCTTCATACATACAAGTACGCTAAGCAAGACGCATTATATCTTTTTTTTTCTTTTGGAACTATGTTGCATAATTGTACTATAACGATACTGAACACCAAAATAATTATACTAATTAAATTACTTCTTCCTTTGATCTATGCACATATAAGTGATAGTGTGAAAAAAATTAATACATTCATCACCTTTATATTTTAAATTAATACTGAAAGTTGAAAGAATAACATCAGTACTATATAGAAAGAATTCTAAAACATCATAAATATTACTCAAAGAGTACATTAATTAGGGAACTATTGTACCTCTAAAGTATAAACAGTAGTATTTTCCCCATGATGTACTGGTTTCATGGGGGTAGGGCCAGTGGGCCTCAAAGGTCATAAGGTCACAAAATTTGACGTGCCCATTTTCAGGGGAAGGAAAGTTTAATATGTAACAGTTTGAATTTCTCTTTTAAATGTTTGAACCTGCCCCCGCGCCGCCCCATTACCATCCCTACCCCAAAGAAAATTACATCATACGCCTCACTTATCTAGGCGAAGCAAGTACCGTAATATTGAAAAACAAGAGCACATGTCCACTTCGACCAACACCAGCCTCTTCCCTATGCTGACAACTCACAAGTCGCAGCAGATGTTCCCATCGAGTCATTGTTATATGTTTTTTATTAAGTAACCTACTTGGAGGGCAACATTCAACGAAAAATTATTTCATACAGTAACGCATGGTATAGAGGTAAACCATACAAGATTATGGAAAGAATTTTAAACTTGCTTAGGATAAAATCTAATTAGCATTGCTATGAAACATCAAATTATCATAGACGTGACTACACCTCTTTAGATATGTCCACCACAACAGTTCTTCATTTAGTAATTTATCATGTGCCTTCATTCAATGGAAACCTTCAGCATAATAAAGACTTCTTCTGGAACAAGAAAACCTTTAGCACTATAAAGACTCATAATGAGCTTATACCAATCTGTCCAACACTAGAACTCTTTAGATTCAAGCACCAGAGTGATGGGCTCAAAAGCAGCTAGTGTGCAAGGCAAAATCTTAAAGAAACTTGACCTTCCTCTAAGTTCCATAAACATTGATGAAAATCACATCAGAAGGTCATACAGCTTAGGAGAGACCTACAAAAACCAACTCATCCAGATATGATCAGAGTAGAAACTGCACTAATGCGTGAACGGCAAAATAAAATAAAAAAATAGGCTAAACCACATGCCTATGAGTATAAATGCATGAATGGCTGTAAATAGCCATCAAGATTCCATCATCCATTTATTACTATGGTTGCATTTCCCACCTTTACAAATGATGCAATCTGAGTGCTACCAAAACTGTCTTCAGATACCATAATTTGACACAAAAAAGACCACTTGAAGAAAGTCCATATTAAGAATCTCTGCTATCTATTGCACAAACCGTATATTTCTCTCTAGTATTCTTTCATTCTATCAAAAGCAAGATGACATCAAAGAGATGAAAACTTCTGAATATAAATTCTGAAACAAGATGGTGCATGGGGAAAGCAAAGAAACCCAATAAGCGTACGAGTCAATTAAATGAGAGTTCTACTCCTTTAAACAGAAATTTAGTGGGAAATTCCTTATGGCATGTTTCCAACACTATCCTTCTACAAATTTTCATTTCTTAATCTGACCATGTCCAAGAGCGTATTACATAAAATTTGCAACAACAAAACTCAGGTTCTCAAGAAAAAAAATTTGTCTTCGAATGAGTTACATAGAAGTTTGAGAAAACAAAATGCTGAAAGATACTATCATATGTTAAGGCAGTTCTAATAAATAAAGCCAAACATATGACACGGATATCTAAGAAGCAGGAACCACTACTATATTGATAACACGGTTCAAGCATCTAAAATGCTGTTTCATGCATCCATAACTGCACAGTGCTGTAAGACTAAATGAAAATCAAGCAAAGGGAATTATAGCTGGTACCTTCAGTTTTCGCAATTGAATTTGGAAATTCCTCGGATATCGCACAAGTTTTGACATCAAAGGTGCGATAGAAGACAAAGTTAGCTGTTTCGATCTCTTCATCTGTTGCCTTAGGATTCCTCCTATCAGTTGATAGGCAGACAACATTGCATTTACCAGTGATGGCTTCCTGTAATAAAATACGAAAGGGGTCATGGCCACAACATTGTAAAACAGGTGCCAGTAAAATTATAAATAGCGAAGGAAAAAAAAAAAAAAGGATGAGTAAAACAATTACCACAGGATTGCAATTTGAAAGCCCTTTGCCCTCTCCTGAAGCCAAGAGTAACTCATTGTCAAGCAACTTGATACCACCCAACCAATGAGTTACCTCAGCGGGACGGAAAAACCATACAACCTTGACTACCCTTTTTCGTGCAGCCGTCTCCCATAGCTTGACGAGCTTACCAATGTCGGGCTCCAGTTCACCGCGACGCCACATGTACACACAATCATATAAGGAGAAGTCAACCCCATCATAGGTGAATGAGTTGTAAAATTGGACACCGTCTTTAAGTGTTCCCTTCTTGACACCCCAATGAAATTTAGGACGATAATGTTCTTGATGGGGCAGCATTTGATACTTAATGTTAACCTTTGAAAGATCTGAAATGGCAAGAAATATTGGTGTCATTGACTATACTTATCAAAGTGCTAACTCTTCCTACACTGGAGTACTTAATACTGTGTTGCCATGAACGCTGACAGTAAATACCCATAAATTTGGAATTTCCGAAAAAATGATTAAAGCACCATTTCATTTCATTTCAAAGCGTACAAATTTTCTCAAAAAAAATCCACATGCACAGACGATTAAAAACACAAAAGGAAGGAAATCAAGAGAGCAATAACACTTTTTTTGTAAAAACCATGAACCTAAACTGTGTATTCATAGCGAAGTCAAAACCCCAGAATCCTAAAACCATCTTTTTCTAAACAACTTTTCACATAATACAACGTCAATGAAGCAAATGGAGCTTAGAGTGTTGCGTTTTGAATGACAGAAAAGAAAGGAAGTGGAAAGAGTGTCTCTGCAACAAAAGACAAACGCTTACTGCACTGCACTACCGTATTGCCTTCTCTCTTTGCTTTTTGCAGTTTACTGTTTACTACTACTGCCATAAACAGTACCATATAGCTAGGCTCTTCTTTCCATATTTTATTATTCTTTTTTTCCAATATTATCAATTCTTCTTTTTAAAAAACAACTTTACTAGTGGAGTAATAATTTCTCCTCCTTCTTAAATGATGTTTTTAGCTCCAAAAATTGCTCATACCGCAAATGCAAGTTAAATGATGCTAGTAATTTACTAGTATATTTCAAAAAGAATTGTATATTTTTAAATTATAAATAATTTAATTTTAAATTTTTATTTTATTTATTTATGATTATAGCTATGCAAATATATATGATTTATTATAGACCATAAATTAAAAAATTAATAATTTTTTATTTTTATAAATTTTACGTCAAGTCAAATTATAACTTATAAGTTATAAGTTATAATTTAAATGATTGGAGTAATTACTTTGTGCATGACACTAGCAACACTATTTGTGTGAGTCTTTTGTTATACTTCACTTATGGATTCATGAGCTTTACTTGCTTCTTTTAAAACATAAACAAAAAAAAAATGTAACATTGAAGTTCAAAATACTCCTTTTTAACATACTTAACTAACCGACCATTAAAAGCAACGAGAGAGTGAAGACATGGTAACAAAATACACCAGCTAAGAAAAATATTCTCAATTTGACTTTTATTTAAAATCAAATTTGTGACTTTTATTTGCATTATAAAGCATCAGAGTGAATTCCATAAGTCAACTTGCTTATATTTAAAATATCTTTATTAAAAAAGGTTTTGATGGAAGTACTCCTGGAGATAAATATCGACGTAGAGGTAAGGTATGTGTAACCTTATTCAGATCCCACTTTGTGAGATTATACTGGTTGTTGTTGACTTCTGAATATGACTAGCTTCTGTTTTGCTAAGTCTTTTGATAAGTATTTTTCAAAATAAATTGTATTTATCAAATGTGTGCGACTTGTCTTCTTTTTGAGTTGGATGAGCAAGCAAATTCGTGGGGGCGAATTCTTTTCAAGAAGGAGTGATGCAATTCGAGCCACGACTAGTCCCTTCACAATGAGCCAAGCAAGAGTGCTACAAAAACTACAAGGACTTTTCCTAAAAATGGAGTTGTTGGAGCTGATTTTAGATGAAAGAACTGCAACCAGCTCCCTCTCTGTTTCTGGAATCCCAGACGTGCAGTGCGATTAAGGGTGTCTATTGACCCGGTCCGGTCCGGTCCCGGTTCGGCTTGTCCGGTCCGGTGTTTTGTTGGAAAAAAAAATCTGTCACCGGCCCGGTTCCGGTCCGGTGCACCGGTGCAATTGCACCAATGCCGGATCGGAACCGGAACCGGCAGCCGGATATTGTACCGGTCCCGATCCGGTTTGATCCGGTTCGGTTCGGTTCGTTAATTATTATTTTTTTTGTTTTAAATTAAATTTTTTATTTTTTAAAATACTAAAATCTAAATAAACAACACAAAACACATATATTATTCAACAATACACACATTACATTATGTTGGAAAATGAAAATGCATAATTAGAAAATAAAAACATGAAAATAGACTAGAAATTAGAAAAATACATAAATTTTCAAGTTCATCGACTCAACACTGACTCAACTCAATCATCAGTCATCACGTGGTTGCAGATATTTGCCACCAGCACGAGCTGCCCATTCGGGGTCATGATGGTTTTCCAAGTGGGTCTTAAACCTCATTGTCCCTCCAGTATTTGTTCCATCTTCCCAATTCCAAACTTTCTGACAAAGAGTACATTGAGCTTTGCCGGTATCATTATTTTTTGTGATAAATTCCCAAACTTCGGATCGTTTAGTTCTTTTTGGAGCAGCAGACGGACCTACGTTAGTAGCACCTTGAACTTGATTTGCATTATTTGCATTTACAGCCATGTTGATAGAAAATTTAATAAAATAGCCTTTTTTTTAAGAGAAATGAATAGAAAATATTGAATTGTTATTAATTTGATGAAATATGGGAGTATTTATAGGCAAAATAGGTAGGGGAGGGTTGTAGGGGCGTTTATGGGTGTGGGGGGTGGGAAAAATAGCCGTTTATGGCCGTTGCCAACGGCTATTTTTCAAAATAGAGCGGATTTGGACATAAATTTGAAGTGGGCCGGTCCGGTCCGGTCCGGTCCGGCCCGGTTTTGTCGGTTTCTTTATTTTTTTTTTGTTTTTTGTTTTTTGGTTATTTGTTTTGTTTAAATTTTAGTTTTATTTAATAACTTTTATATAATACTAGTAATCTAGTATTAAAATATTAACTATTATGTAATGTAGTATTTTAGTATTATAAAAGTATAATTGAGTAGTTTTTTATAAAACTTAGTAATCTAGTATAACTTAATAAATTGTTATTTTTTCAAACTTAATACTAAGTTAGTAGTATAATAGTATTTAGTATTTTAGTATTTTAGTATTTTAGTTTTTAGTATTTAGTATTTAGTTTTTAGTTTTTAGTTTTTAGTATTTTAGTATTTAGTATTTTAGTATTTAGTATTTTAGTATTTTAGTATTTAGTATTTTAGTATTGAATTGCAAAGAGGTAACTTAATAGCAAAGGATACTTGAGAATATAACAAAGGATTTACTTAATAGCAAGGCGTAACGCATTTTATTGAATAATGGATAATGGTTGATTTTTTGCAAAGTACATAGATATTAAATTGCAAAAACTACATATTAATAAAAAAACTTCTCATTTTCTGAATAATTTCGTCTGGCACCTCTGGAGGAACCGGTGGCAAAGAGTCATCTTGTTCATATTCAGTTTCATTGTCCAAACTTCCATCGCCTGATAAAATTTCTGATGATGCTTCTGAATCGGCTACTTGATCTTCTGCAAATCCAAAATTTCTTCGCTCCGATCTAATCCAATCTCTGAATAATACGGCCGTCTCCATTGCTTCTTCCTTCAATGAATGTCTATGATCTCCAATTTGTAATCTTCCTTGGCTAAACGCGCTTTCTGAAGCAACAGATGATGCTTGAATAGTTAGAATATCCCGCGCCATTTTTGCTAAAACTGGAAACTGTGCTTGTTGATCCTTCCAAAATGGCAGTAGTTGATCGCTTCCAAAATACTCAATTTCCTTGCAACCATGAAGTAAATAAACATCCAGCTCGTTGAACCCTCCGCTGCTACTCGACTGCCTGCTAGAAAGCCTTTGATTAAGGCTGGAAAAACTTCCCAATCCGGTTGCAGGTCTTTTGGGAGCCTGCGTTGAACTTGATCCAGCTCCACTTGGAACACTTGGAACAACATTATCAGCTGCACTCCTATACCTTTCATAAATCCGTTGGCAATCTACAATTACCTGCGCACAAACTGTTTCTACACTTGGTGTTTCTTCATCAGTAATTCTCAAATTCCGATAAATTTCTCTAATGAGCATTTCCGTATTAAAACGTTTAAAACATGGATGTAATACAGATGCAATGTAATAAAGTGGTGGAATCGGAAAAAAATATTTTTTAAATTTTTCAAGCATTGCTTCTACCGCAACTTCATAACCAGGCACTACTCTATAATCGTTAAGTAATTCTGCTATAAAATACAACATGGTAGTGATTGTAGGATAATATTGACCGGAAAATTCTTTAGTAGCATAAAAAAACTTTGCTAAAAATTGAAGAAGACGCTCAACATCTTGCCAATCTGTTTCTTCTAGGTGATACACGTCAGCTACTTTGCGATTAAAATAATTAGTAATAGGCACTCGTAAAGTGTAAGCAACATTCAAAGAGTCATATACAGTGTTCCACCTAGTTGAAACTTCCTTTGGAACTTTTCTAGGAGCTATACCTTCTTTCAGACAATCTACTTGAAAGTCCCTCCATCTATCCGGTTTTTTAGATTTAAAAATATAACTAATTGCGAGTTTAACCTTCATAATAGTAGGATCAAATAACTTAAGGCCATCTTTTACAACTAAATTATATATATGACATGCACATCTAACATGAAACAATTCTTCAAAAGGGGGATGCAATGCGGGTATTAACTTAGTAATAGCATAATCATTGTTAGTTGCATTATCAAGAGTTATACTTAAAATTTTATCACTAAGATAATACGCCTTACAAATATCCGAAACTTCTCCCTTAATAAAATTTCCCGTGTGTGGTTCATCGACAGCAGAATATGCTAAAATTCTTTTTTGCATTACCCAGTTAAGATCTATCCAATGACAAGTAACTGTTAAATACTCATACCCATTAACACCACGACCCAAATCAGAAGTAAGACAAACTCTACAATCAAAGTGATAAAATATATATCGTAAATATTGTCTATATTCATTTTTAAATTTTATAATATCAGTTCTAACCGTAGTTTTTGGAAAATCTTGAAAAGATGGATTATATACGGTTTGAATATAACGAATAAAACCTTGACAAGAAGCAAATGTAAAAGGTAAGCACTCTACCGCAATCATTTTTGCCATTTGTTCCCTATCTTTCTTTTTATCATAATGCAAAAGCCCCCCCGTCACTGGGTTAATTTCCTGTTGGATTCCACTACCTTGCGATGGAGCCATTCTATTCCCTGAACGAGGGCCACCCGCCCTTGCTTCCCATTTTTCCTTATGATGGTTTTCTAAGTGTGTTCTCAACTTTCCCGTCCCACTATTATGGCTGCCGGTTTTAAATTCCCAAACTTTTATACAAATATTACATTTAGCTTTCTGAGCCGGAATATCTTTAGTCATAAATTTCCACACATCCGATCTTTCGGGTCGTGCATATCGTTCTCTACTATGAGGCATAGGTGGTAATTCAGTTTCTTCATGTTCTTCACCTTGAAATTGACTAGTGGGTGTTTCATCTAAATTAGCCCCTTCGGTAAACTCTTCATATTGTGTCTCTAACATATCATTATCTAGTGGTGCACCAACATTTATATCATGCAAAAATTGCGAGTCATCTTCCCGAGTAAAATCATCTAGAAGAGAAGGAGCGCTAGAAGTACCAACTGGTCTTTTACCTAAAGCACGACTACGTCTATCATCCCCCCCCCCCCCCGGTTAGAAGCACTTGATCTACGACCGCTACCCGTACGCCCAGTAATTGATCTCCAAATTCCAGACATTTTTATAATTACTAAAATATGCTTCAAACAAATTACTAAAATATGCTACAAACAATAATATTGCACAAAAATAAAATAGATAATAAAAAGTAAGAACGAGTTTACTTGATATCGTGAACTTAGAATGTAGAACTTAGGAAGTGAAAGTTGAAACTTGACCGGAACTGCACCGAACAATATTTCCACTTTACTCCAAATATTTTTTTAGTATGCAATTTAGCAAATAGCCTTTTGTAGAAATAAGAGAGATTGATAGAGATTTAGAGAGAATATTAGAGAAATTGTGAATAAATTGATGAAAAATGATGGTATTTATAGAAAAAATAGATAGGGGGGTATGGGGGCGCCCTAGGGGGGTGGGGGGGCCAAAATAGCCGTTTTTGGCCGTTGGGGCAACGGCCAAAAGTGAAATAGCCGTTGCCCAACGGCTAGTTTTCGCAAGCCATCAGGTCAGCCGGTCCGGTCCGGTTCCGGTCCATTTTGGTCCGGTTCGTCCGGTCCATTTTGGACGTGCCGGATCGAAACCGGGTCGAATTTTTTTTTTTATATTTGGCCCGATTTGAGCCGGTCCGGTTCGGCCCGGCCCAAACCGGGCTATTAGACAGCCTTAAGTGCGATCATGAGGTACCAGACGAGACCGCGAGTACATAAATCCAGACCTACGCGATCGCGCTTGTGCAGAGTGCGACCACCTTGTGCTTCGCGATCGTGAAACCTAGGCCGCGATACGAAGTTTGAGTTGAGTCTGCATCGCGACTGCCCCATCTCAGTCACGATCGCAATGATGGATGTTTCAGCTTCTATTTTAAGTGTAATTATTTGTGTGTAGCCCATTTTGGGAGCAATTAAGGCATTTCATGCCACTTTAGGTAAACTACTATATAAGCTTCAGCATATATTTTAGCTAGTGTATACTTAGATTAATTGTGATTAATGTGTTGTCGGATTTAGCTAAGCTTGTTGCTTAAGCACTCAATTTCCTTGATTTGCAATTGGATTTCATCCAATGAGGGTCAAATAGCATATGTGCTTTTGGATTTTTGTCATTAAGGAGGTGATTAGGCCTCCCTAATTGTTGTCTTAATACAATTTCAATTTGCATCTTCTTTTAATTCCTCTATCTTGTTTTAGTGTTCTTTTCAATTCATAGTTGTTAGGTTCACATCAGACATAAATTTTGGACAATTTTTTTCCAAAAAAATAGACGTTTGAAAAAACGATTTGTTCATAGAAGGCGATAAACAGTTTTAAAGATGAGATTTTCAAGTTTTAAAAGTGGTATGGACCAATTTTTCATAATTTTGAAGTTTTACTTTACAAAACTTTAATTTTTTTCAACTAAATATGTATGTCCAAACACAACTTCAACTTTCAAAAACTATTTTACTTAATATCAAAAAAAAAAATTTCAAGTTTCAACTAGATTTATGTCCAAACACTAGCTAAAAAAATGGGAGAAAACTTTTAAAACTCGTGATAAGTCAAAGATGTGTCTGGGATCAAGAGGAATGCCTTAACCAAATAAGAGATTTAATCTGTGATGGTGAAGAAGTTTGGGAAGACACTTACTAAAGGAGTTCTCACTTAGTATTCAATTTTACCCCCAAATACAGTTGTTTTTTTTTTCGAGCTGGCAGAAGTATTCATAATGACCCATATCGGAACTCAGAAGATAGAGAAAAAGGGTTGAAGACATCTTTGGTAAGTTAAAACTTATAGCAATAATCTCTAGAGATAGTGAATATAGTACATAAATGAAGTTAAATAGTCCCGACAAAATTATTCGGCAATCTCGCATAAATACATGCACGATCGATTAATGTTCCTGTTAATCGTCAACATTAAATGAAAGTTTTTAAGGAAGTAGGAATTACATCAAAGTATATATTTCTCTAGTGATATTCGATGAGTTCATGTTACGTATATTTTTTTTACATTAAAAGCCATATTGCATTCATCTACTGAGTACATATACTTATTAGGTTTTGCTGCTTATCATATCCATCTTATCCCTTTCATATGAAGCAAAATCCATCTATCTTAAGATTTGGTAATTAAAAACTTATAACAACTTACCTTAAATCATATTGAATCGAGTGCATTAATGAAGTTAATTAGTTCCGACAAAATTATTAAACAATCTCGCATGAACATTTACACAATCAATCAAGAATATAGTGAGTTGTTTAACATTAAATGAAAGTTTTTAGAGAAGTTGGGATTACGTATAATATACTCCCTCCGTCCCAAATTAGTTGACACTTTCAATTATTGCACGCCCATTAAGAAATCAATAAATAGGGTATACATTTTACTATGTTACCCTTATTTAATATAAGACTATTAAATATTTTTCGAGAATACCATTAATAATTGAGGGTATAGTTGGAAATAATTGACAAAAATAGTCTTGAAATCCTAAAGCGTCAACTATTTTAGGACAAATAAATCTTGCTAAAGCGTCAACTAATTTGGGACGGAGGGAGTATATTCCTACAGTGATATTCAATGAGTTCATTGATTGACGCTACATATATTACTTTACATCAAAGATCAGATTGCATCCACCTATCAAATATGTAGACTTATTAGGTTTTGCTAATTATCGCCTTCATCTTATCCATTTCATATGAAGAAAAACATTGCCTTATGAGATTCTAATTTTTAATAAGCTTTCATGAACGAATCGAAAAGAATAAAGTAAAAATACTAGATTAACTGGTTGAGGTTAGACCATTTCTCTATCGTACCTCAAGATAAATAATTTATGCCTTGTATTTTCATGAGAAATAGAGAAATGAGAGTGCACTTAAAATGCAAATTTAAAGAGAAAAGAACACAAACTCTATGTATATGTTTTCTTCTGTTCGTCTTTTTTTTATAAAGAAAGTTTAATTTCTTTGTTTGCTAAATCATTGTTCTAATGACTAGTACACTTTAAATCTTCCTATATTTTACTGGTGTCAAAGCTTGTTGATTTTTTCTTAGTTTCGTCTTTAAAAAACACTCGAGTTTGATGCAATATAATCTTTAAAACCTAAAAAGTATACGCGAGATCAAAAGGTAAATCCCTTAACATTACTAGAGGAATATATATTGAAGGTGATCCTAATCCTTTAGAGGATATTATCTTAAGTAAATTGAAAATATAGTTCCTCAGTTTGATCCATTTTTAGGTAAGAAAGATTAGATTGAATAGAGTAGAACATTAAATAAACTTGAGGTATATCATATCTGAAGGAGAATTTAGAGTTGCAAACTGCCACCGGAAAAGCTTCCCTAAAATGACATACTTGCCCTTTATGAATAATATAATACTCCATTAGAAGGTAAAATGCCCTGAACTGTAATTGTATGCCCACTTCCTGCATCTCCGCCAGTGCACCACTCTCTTCTCAGCAAAGGTCATATATCTTTGTTTTTTTATTTAAATGTTTATTCATTGTGGATAGTACTAGATTCATAACATTAATCTTCCATTATTTACTTTGCAGATGTACTGATATTATCATCATAATTTGTGGGTGTTCCTGTTCCATTCTGAATTTGTCTAAAGGTTTCTTGTTCTCTCTTTTTCTTTCTATTTGATGGATATTCACCCCTGCCTCTTTGTTTCTATTAATTTCTGTCTACTTCCCAGCAGTTTCCTTATAACCCCAAACACTACATCGAGGCATCCGGGATGCCATGGGCTGACCTAAACCTTTTTGGACCTATATATGTATACACATACACACACATATTTGTATGGGGCGGAGTGTCGGCCAGTAAAGAACACATCGTCAGATGATGAACGTAGCAGAGATGAGCATGCTAAGATGGATGTGTAGGTATACTAGGATGGATAAGATTAGGAGCGAAGTCGGGAGTGACCTTAGTGGTGGATAAGATGCGAGAAGCGAGGTTGCGATGGTTCCGACATGTGAAGAGGAGGAGCACAAAAGAGGTGCGAGGGGCTGACAGTGCTAGGTCTACGGAGAGGTAGAGGCAGACCGAAAAAGAATTGGGGCGAGGTGATTAGAGAGGACACGACTCACCTCCAGATCACCGTTGACGTGACCTTAGATAGGAAAGTGTGGAGGTTGAGGATTATGATAGAATGTTAGATAATAGTCGAATGATTTCTGTCATATTAACATTAGTATTATTCGTAATTATACTATTTCTATCTTATTTTTCGACTTTAATGATATTGTTATTTTCTGTTTACCTTGGTTATCTTTAGTTTTTATGTCAGTAAATCTTTACCATCGTATTTTCTCTTTTCAAACATGTTTTCAAAAATATTTTTTCCTTGGCTTAGGGTCTGTCGGAAACTGCCTCTCCGGGGGGGGGGGGGGGGGGGGGGTTCTGCTTACATCTTATCCTCCTTAGACTCCACTTGTGGGATAACACTGGGTATGTTGTTGTTGTCCTTGAACTATAAAGGAAAGCACTTTTTGGGCCTATAATAACTTTATTTGTCGGAAAATTAAAACTATCTCATCAGTTGACTCTAAGCATCCACTCGGATGGATACACATAGCTTGTGCAGATCCTTCATATTACACTGCTAACTTCCTAAGACTAATGTGTGACTGTAATGAAAATGTCTGATAGCATATCTTCTCTCTTGATTTCATGTTCCATTAGTTTCTCATTAGCAGCACCCTTATTCAACTCGAAGGCCTGTAGTCTCAATGGACCCCTTAATTGAACCAAAACTGCCATTGAAGGAGCACTACGTGTATGACCGTGAACCTTTATGCAATGGACATAACAACAAAATCAGTTTGGATAACTATACCACGTGGACAAAAAAGTTATGGAGAAATTATTGGATAATGACTATGAATGTATTCCCTAAAGATATACTCCCTCCGCCCCAATTTATGTGGCGGTTTTTGACTTTGCACGGAGTTTTAGAAATAGAGGTTGACCTTGAAAAGTTTCAAATTTACCCTTGAAAAAGTCAGAAAGAGAAGATTAGAGTAATTAAAAAGTTGTTAGGTTTTAGAGTAAGTAGGGCCCAACAATGGTAAAATAGAGATAATGCATTAAATAGTTGTCAAAGAAAGTGTGACATTCTTTTTGGGACAGATTAAAAAGAAAATAGTGACACATAAATTAGGACAGAGGGAGTAATACGTACTACTTGATTATACAAGTTATCAGATAGTCGTTCATGACCATATTAAGCGACAAATGTGTTTTGTTTTCTCACACACTATCCTTTTAAGAGTTCGAATTTTAGTGCGCGTTAATTATCAATGACTTTTGATGAATGGGCTATTCATATGTGTACTCAACCGGATTTCATAAGTGATTTTGCAGAATCCTACTTACTTTTTCCTTTAAAGCATGTGTTCGCCCCATATTCTGCTGTTTGAGCATTAGCTTTCAACTTTATATTGATCGTTTTTGGTGCTTTATCTCATTGATTTCTGCTTTATGATCAGGGAGCACAGATATGATTAGTAACCCTGATATGAAATTGGATTTGATGTATAGGAGCTCATCAGTTTGGTGGATGTACTCATAAGCAAGAGAAAGATTAAATCCTTCATATTAGGGTGTGGCGCAATTGCTATGCTGATAAAAAATTATCTTCCTGGTTGCATAGAAGCTTCTTTTGCGACCTCTTTCTCATCTGAGATCACAAAGCAAGACTCATGTGACTGTGTTTCTGGTGCTGAATCGTTGGAAATGAGTCCAGAAAATGATAAACGTCCTCTTGATGGCTGTAGAAAATTTAATTCAAAGGATGATGTTCCTTGTTTTTTAAATAGTGTAGATGGTTCACGACCTTCAACTATCAGTGCAATGTCTGGAAGTACTAAGCCCATCGTGTATCATAGGAAAAAGTTCAGAAGGAAGCCTCTCACTACTTTCTTTGTTGAAAGATCAGCTGAAGTGAGGCCTAGCAATGAATGTCCTTCTGAGCTTTGTTCAGAAGTCCAGTCAGGAACTTTTAAGGAAGATTTAGTTGCTGGCATTTCGGTTGAAAATTTTGCTACTGCAGCTCCTATTCTGCTTCCTGCAGAGAGTAATAGAGGGAACCGTCTTTCGAAATCAAATTCTTGTGATGGTAGCTCCGAAGCAGCATCAAGAAGTGATATGCGAAGGACTTCAGACTTTTGCATAAATGATAACTATTCGTCATCAAAGTTGGATTTGGACCTTGCTTCCTCTTCGTTGAAGACTGATATGGATGATGGTGGTGAATGCTCCTCATCTGGTGCTTTGGTTCCTGAAGGATTGGAGGATAATATGCCAGAAAAGGATAGATGCGCGGCAATTCTTAGAGGTTATGGGTTGCTTGAAAAAGTTGTGCTTACAGAGCTCCGGACATCCACAGAAGCCCCTGATACCAGTTCTGATAACTGCTGTCTAATCTCATGCAAGGCTTGTGATTTTTCAGAAACTACGTTGAAAATGCTAATCTGTGATAATTGCGACGATGCATATCATTTTTCTTGCTGCAATCCCCGTTTAAGGAAAATACCTCGGGATGAGTGGTTTTGCCAATCTTGTTTGATAAAGAAGCGGAAATTACTGGAGAAATCAACTTGTAAATCCCTAAGTAGTCAAGCTGAAACTGTGAGCTCTAGTAATTTATTTTCTGAAGGTGAATCAGGACCTATGACTCTCATGTTGAAGAGCACTGACATATATAGAACCTGTGTCCGTATTGGCAATAATTTTCAAGCTGAGGTTCCTGACTGGACAGGTCCAGTGACAGAGTATGTTCTAAAAATCTAATTTTTATTGTTGTGGATCTTCCTGTTGACTTTAGGGGTGAATATGATCATATAGCTTTAAATAATTTTTTCACATAGGCAGATAAACTCACTGAGGTATCCCTCATTCTTTGTCTACAGTTTATTACAGTTCGTTCCTATGATTTTCAGTTGTTATGTATTATGAAGTCAATAGCTGTGTCAAATCAACGGCTACATCTCTTTTACCAGTACATGATCTACTTTATCAAAAATGAAGTCAATAGTATTATTGATAAGATGAGGGTGCCTAACTTACAAGGTGTTACAAATAGAGAATGTACACTAAAACATGATCACTGGTAAAAGTACTCACTTGTAAATTCTAAATGAGAAATTGCATTACAAAAATAAAAGAAAATCACTGATCTGTCAATGGAATTTTCTAATCCTTCAAACATCTTCTGTCTCTTTCTTTCCATGTCGCCACGTGAGCACCGAAAGAATTATTTCTCACGTTCTTGTTTAGTTGTATATCTTTGATGGGTCTTGACATCACCATTCAATACCAAACATAGTCCACACCATACAGACATAATTTACAGTAGTGCAATCATGCAGTCAAGTGGCAAGTAGCTAACATCCTCTTCCCCACTTGTTTTACATTAAGCTCCAAGTGAGGTAAAATCGTCCTTCTCAAAGTCTCTGCTGTAAGGAAGCTGCTCTCCATGTAAAAGCATATTTCCCTTGTTCCACTCTTGATCCATCACTTTCATTTGTTTTCATCTGTTCTACCTTATTTATGCTGGTGGGATGATTCCTGGTTTTCTCATCAGACCTACCTAATGAAACTCCCTATTAAAGAGAGAACTCTGGAGATAAATTTGCAAAATAAAAAGATACTCTAGAATGTCAAATGTTAAAGCATATGGTGAGTGGTGACATGTTTTGTTCTTCTAGAACTCAAAATGTTATTGGTACTTTTTTACTTGTCTCATTATCTGTAATTCTGTACATGCTAGTGCTAGCACGTCTACCTTTTTCTGAAACTCAAGTATGATCGCTTGGCTGCTTGGTTGAACATCAAGCCTTTTTTCTTCAGCTCAAGAAAAATGGATAAGCATTGGTGGGTGGTAACTATGGCATATGCATGTTCAGGCGTCTCTTAATGCTGATGAAGCCTTATAATGCTCACTAGTTTCATGCTCCATATATCCTGTTAAGTTTGTACTCTAATATATGAAATCTCACATATTGAAATGCTGTTAATATTGACTGTTCTAGTATTGGTTCCTCTATTTTTCACTGATTGTATCTTTTGAGCATTGCTGCTGCATTGTTTTGATATTGAGATTTGATGCAGTGAGGTTGATCGTAGTGGTGAACCATTAGAAATTCGGCCTTCAGAGTATCTCAGCTTGCATGTAAGTTCTACTCCTGAAATCTATCTTTTTCATACAGTTGGCTACTCAATTCTAGGATAATTATTTACAGATTACCAAATGTTGTTCAGGAGTGCTCTTCTAATAAGCCTTCCAGGATTAGTTCTATTGGAAATTGGCTTCAGTGCCGGCAGGTCGTCGAAGGTATTGGGGAATGTTTGGATGGAAGTATCTGTGGGAAGTGGCGTAGGTAATAAGCTTGCTCTTTGTCCTTTTTACTAATGATTTTTTTTTTTTTGGCTATAGCTTTGGTGTTTTAAGTGGATGCTGTGAATTTGGTCTGTTTCATTGAAATAGCTTTAGCTCTACCAAAAGGACACCATTACATGGCTTGATCAGATTAATTTGCATGTTCCCTTTATTTTTTCTCCTGTAGAAGTTTTTATACACGTAGGTTGTACATGTATGTCATGTTAGTTAGTACAAAATCTGTTGGTCTTCTACTAGAAATGGAAAAAAATCTTAAAACACATATTCTGCTAGAAGTTAAAACGGAAAAAGAAAAAAGAAAAACAGATTCTCTAATTTTCTGATTTCTTTAATTAATTGTAGTTATTGAATTATAAGGTAAGTTTCGTTAGGCTGGAAATATTAGATAATTTTGGTCGGTAGATTTGTTAGGTGAGCAATATTAAACTTTTGTTCTGATTTTCCTTTATATAGAGGTGTAAATAGCTTGTTTAGCGAGAGAGCACTACAAAAAGTTTTTCATATCATTCTCCGGTTTATTTTTTCTTTGTTATCTTCATGGTATCAGACTAGGAACTAGATCAGTTCCAGTGAGGTTAGCTCCCGTGAATATCCATATAGAGCTCATAGGCGAACCTACCCTTGATACCCCTTCGTGAAAAAATTACACTGTGTAAAAGGTAAATTTTTTTTATATATATATGGCATTGTTGAGTCTTCTTAATTTTTTTCGTACCTTTAGGCGTATATATTTTGATACCCCTTAATAAAATTCCTGGGTCCGTTACTGATATAGCTATGGTTGACACGTGGGACTTTGTGTTTAAAGGGCTGAGATTCACTTTAAAAATTGCTTTCTCCCCCCCCCCCCCCCTCCCTCCCTTTCTTTTGGTTATATTCTATTTAAGGTAATAGATGAGGTAAATAAAGCAAAAAAAGGTGTTAAAATCTGGGTTGAAGCCTACCATCCCTCCCCTGCCAAAACTTCACCCTATCTTGCAGTTTGTCTTCCTAAAGTCATATCATTAGACTATTCGAACGAAACAAAGACTCAAAGTCAGGGACAGAGCTAGAGTGTCTAGGGCGGGTTTGGCTGAATCTAGTAGCTTTGTCGAAACTATGTACTTGTTCTAAGAAATTTATTTAATATGTCAAATTATTAATTTAGAACGCTTCAACTCAAAGGACTAGAACCCCAAACCCATAAGGTTCATGTCCTGGCTCCGCCTCTACCAGTAATGCAATTAATAAAGCGAAAAACTGCTAACAAGGTTTGTCCTTTTACTTTTATATTAAATTATAATTGTCTTTGGAGTAAACTTCACACATATTTACCCATAGTAAATCTATATAATTTAAATGTGCCGAGCACTAATTATTTACAAATAAAGGTGCAATTCGCATCCATTAGTTTTCTTTCTTGGTTAAAACTTTAATGAGTTGACACTTAAGTTTAACTGAATTAAGCTTAATTAATTATTCAATGTACTATTGGTAAAAATATATACTATCTAAATATATAGAAAGAAGAAAAACGTAGCAATAGCAGTGGAAGACAAAATACAAAATCTTAAAGAGTTTGGAGGGTGGAATTCACCGGATTTTAATTCCTTATTTTACTTTCATCTATTACCTTTAATGGAATATAACCAAAAAAAAAAAAGGAGCACAATTTTTAAAGTGAATCCAAGCCCTTTAAACCAAAGTCCCACGTGTCAACCATCTCGCTCTATATTGATATTCACGGGAGCTAACCTCACTGGAGCTGATCCGGTTCCATTAGACTAAGTTGCTCGGACTCGGTGAGGGTATCCGATACGGGTGCAGGTGTCAGATCCTACATGATCTAACTTTTAAGATCGCGGGTACGCATCTACGTACGGATAGGGGTGCGGGGATTCGGCTAAATCAATTCAAATATGTACAAATAAAGCTATAAAAATATGCCTAAATTAGCATCCTTATCCAAAAAAAAAAAAAGGCCTAAATTATGAGACATTATGTAAAAAAAATTACATGTAGCTTGTAGAGTATGGAAAGTTTCTCTTTTATTCTCAAGTTTGTAGGCAAGACATCTAGACACTCTACAAGATGGCATGATTTCTACCATTCTACAACTTGCAGAACAAAATATGAAATTGATTTGGTCGCAAGAAGTCTTTTCCCGTTTGATTTCTAGTTGAGGTCCTTGAGGATGGCGTTCTGTAAGAGGAATGGAAGTTGCAGAGAAAAAAGAATAGAGTAAAGATGAACGAAATTGCAAAAAAGAAAAAGTTTTGGTTGGGTTCTTATATGTGTACTTAGTCTTGTAGGAAAAGAAAGTTGGCAGGGAAAATGGAAACAAAAATATAGTAAGCTTATGGCCTGATCTCGTCTCAAATTTCTTCTATATTTTGGTCAAAGTACCCAATCCGGATTGATCAAATCTGGTACGGATATCACACCTACACCCATGTCATGTCGACACGCGTGCGGTACCAAAAGTGAAGGGTCCGCACAACTTAGGTATCAGACCCATCCTTCTTGCATCTTTGAACATATCAACTACAATTAATCATCAACAAAATGCAAACGAAAGCATACTTCCTACTCCTTCCATTCTTTGATGTCTCCTCTGGTCAAGAAACTATTGTTTCATGCAACAATGTGGGAGCAGAGACCAATCTTTCAATTACAGTTCATAAACTAAATGGTAACATGGCCATTGCAGAAGACATGGTAGATTTTTGTCATTTGTACATTCCAGTAGTAATACCCCTCTATGTAGTTTTTCCAGCACCTTCTGGTTGATGGATTCATCAATGATACAACCTTTTAACGATAAAGAAAAATAAAATAAATGGGAACTATCATGAATGGTCTCACTTTGTAATGATATTTGCATGTGGAAAGGGAAAGGAAGAGATTATCACAAAAACGACAGCACCCCCCCCCCCCCCCCCAAACGTGAACTGAGGTTTAAAGTATGGAGATCTTTAAACAAAAGGTCATGTCATGGTTGATCAATCCGATGACCAATGAAATCGGAGGGAGTTTCTCTCGAAACAACCTTAGAAATTCAGGATGCTGTCAAAGAAACCTACTCAAACAAAGAGAATACACCGGTATTGTGTGAAGTATTCGTCATGACTTAAGGAGATATGATCGTGACACAAGCTGTCACAACCCAAGCCCATCACCAAAGCTATCTCTATTTCTTCAGAGCGCTTTGCCCTTTTCCCTTAGTTCATCTTAGTCAAAATCTCAAAACAGATAGCGATTTTGCCACCTCCTCAGTTTTCCCCAAACCATATGGATGATAGGGCATGTTTCTTCCCATATATCTTCGAATCATTCCATCTTCTTTCCGGTGATGCTATCTCCTTAATATCTGTACTTGGTATATCCTCCATTAGGTCAGGCTGTCCTCTTGTTGCTACAACAGGTAATGGCTTTTTCTCTTCAAGAGAGACGTGATACTTTAACCAAAACTACTCCACCCTCTGCACACCCACTCTATTGGATTCTCAGATACCAGTTTGCGGCTTTTCATCCAATTTGATAACCAAAAGGGAATTATTAGAACTTCAAGCACCAACCACCAAAATCCGTATCACTCTATTATTTCATAGAGGCCTAAGGCATTTTTTAAAGCTTCTAATCAACTTAACCAACCAGTTCAATCCTTCCCTCGACAAGAAAAATTCCCTATATACACGCAGCACCTCCCACTAAGTCACTAACACAAAATCGTTTCCTGCAACTTGATATCTCTCCTGAATCTCAAAATTTTCCTCTCGACTTGTGTTGTAAGACACATGAGCTTAAGCCCGTATCAGTAGCTTATGAGAAAAGTGCTGAGACAGTGATAACTGATAAGTGAAATTGGTTGTATTGCTATCTTTTTAGTCTCCCTCCATGCATCACAGGGATCTGTTATTTTATTATTATATTATTGGGTGGCATGCTATTCATGATCTGTGGTCTTGGTGCTTTAATATATCCTCTCAAGATGCCTAATCTGCGACTTGATGTTATCATGACAGGGCCCCACTATTTGAAGTTCAAACAGATGACTGGGAGTGCTTCCGGGCTGTCTTATGGGATCCAGTTCATGCAGATTGTGCTGTACCTCAAGTATGTGAGTTTTCAGTCCAAATATTGTGTCCTACATCCTGTCCTCAACTAAACTCTTTTACTTGCTTTATTCCTTCACACTGCTCCTCTGTGTCTTCTTTTTTCCACCCTCCCCAAAAAGCTCTACCACTAATATAGTTCTTTCTTTGGTTCAAGATGGTTCTGTTGCATTTTACATATATTTAATTGGAGAATTAGTTTCTTGTTAGGATTAAGACATTTGATTCCAAAGTTGACGAGGTGTTGCACAGGTTTAATATTGGCATATGTAAGAAAGATTTATAAATTATATGTTTGAAGAATCAATCAGCTGCTTGTAGCTTCAGTATTTTTCATTAGTATGGTCCCATGGAAGATATTTTACTGTAATAGAAGCCCCCCCCCCCCCCCCTTAAGAGGTGATGGTTTATGATTAATCAGATAATATCTAACTAATTTTGCCTTGGACTCTGATATGTATGGAATGATAAAACGATTGATACTCCATAAGATTTTTTCCCCAAAGTAGAGTATATGTGTATTAAAATATATAGAGACGGTATATCATGATACTCTAAACTGCCCAAGGCCGTTGATCTAGTGGTAAGACTGCAGCTTGTGATGCGTAGGTTAGGCGCACACCACGGTTTCCAACCTTGTCACAAGAAAAACCTGATATTTAAGTGGAGAAGGGTAGAGGGTGGGGCTCATTGTCTACCGAGTTTAAACCATGTGCCACTGGCCCTTGTGATTTCTCGGTTATTATAAAAAAAAAAAGAGTATTGTATTGAGAATCCTACTAATGCCATAACATTGATGTAATTACTTGCTGCTCTCTTTCTGCTATTTGGGTTGTTCTTTTGCCATATTCCCATTTCCCCGAGATTCATCCTTGTTTTTATACCTTAAATAGTTCTGAGACAGCCCTCCAACTATAACACTATTCCTTAAATTGCGTTTTTAATCTCTGTGTGTTGTCTCTCACTCACAGGAACTAGAAACAGAGGAAGTTCTGAAGCAATTGAAGTATAGAGAGACGGTATATTATGAAACCTTACTACAGCACATTTTTCCTGTTCGGCAAAGAAATGAACCCTTATATAATTTATTTGGCAAGAGATGATAAAAAATAAATGATACAATACCAAAGATCTGACTCAGTCAGCCAGAACTATATATACTGCTGGGAAACTTTTTTGTCCCTGGTCTCTTTGTGCCACATTCTTTTAGAACCAAAAGATTCTTTGAGTAACTGTGCTAAGGCAAATTCACGGGACTTATCTATTTTGTGTACTCGATGTGGTTTCTGCAAGCCATTTGTTTTTGTATTTTGCCTATGCCTCTGTTTGATAAGGTGCTGTTTGTACCTCTTATCTACCAGTGTTGTCAAAGGCGCGCTTAAGCCCTGAAGCGAGGCGCAAAACATGCTAAGGGCTTCGCCTCGCTTAATGGGCACTTTAGTGTCTTCATCAAGACTCTAAAGCATACTTCTCCTTGTCAATGAGTGTTATCGTGATTCGTGAAGAGGCGACATAAAAGGATTGATATTTCACTTATTTTTTTCAAGTTCAATATCCATATATTTGTCATTCATGCTTATAATTACTAGTCTTTGGGTACAAATAAATTTTTTAATATTTTTTTTTGCTGCGCCTTTCTTCATTAAAGCCCACACTTTATTTGCGCTTTGTGTAAAGTCCAAACAAGCCTTAGCCCTTTTTTGCACTTTTCACTTTTGATAACACTGTTGTATATTTAGGTTTTCCTTTCATTATTAAATTCTTTTTCTTGTTAAACTAAATGTCTTTAAGCCTTTTTTTGGTGATTGTATTAGATGCTATCCATATTTTCCTTTTTCTCTTCTATTGATGTAAGATCTTATGCTCCAATGGCTGCCTCTCTTTGTGTAACTGGAACCCAGCCTTTAAACAGCTCAAAGTTTGAGATGTGTTGTAGGGATTTAGTTGTGCAGTTCCCGTTTACTACTATTCTACCCAACAAAGAGCAAATAGATACTAGGATTTAGGTTTTGCTCAATATGTTTCTTGAGACACGGAAAAATTAGTTGGATTTGGTAATGAGATGCTTTATACTTTTCATCTTTTAAGTTTCATGCCAAAAGATAGGAGATCTGCATGCCCTAAGGAAAGATTTGTATATTATCAATTGTTGCAATTATTTTATTTACTTATTTTGTTCCTTTATGAGCAGAATATCTGACTTATCAGGATAAAATATGAAGTATGATAGTTGATCCTCGTCCTACAAAAATCTGTCCCCTTTTCCCTAATTGATGTTATTCAGTGTGCTTTGTAATACTCTCTAGTACAACTAATTCAGGTATATAATACTGAAGCTAGTGTTGTTCCTTCTGTTTAGTTGAAACCCCGGCTGGCGATTAAGAGGCGCAAATTGGATCAACCTCGGTTATAGCTCAGGGTGCTCACAGAGAATTGGGAAGATATAGGCTTCATGTACAGAAGTGTTCATCTTGTACATTTAATCATATAAATTTTGGATTTAATTTGTACTGCATGAGATTGTCTTCCCTGTATACCGATGTTATTGATCCAGAAACATAATTGTGCAATTTAGGAGGTGCAATGCATTAGTTGCAACTCGATTTGAGCTTTCCTGGCCTCACTGCATCTTTTAGTCCATCTGTATCATCTCTTTATGGGGCATTTACGTTTTGCTTTGTCAGGGCTGATAAATTAACATTTCAGGTAAAGTGCAGTCACTTCCATCATCCTTATGTCACATTTCTGTGATGCCTTGTTGAATTCATGAGGCCCTGATTTCTGATTGCAGTACAGAGAGCCAGGTGTGAAGAAGGCAAAGTGAGAGCAAGATAAGAGGAAGGGGAATTGGTGCTTGTGATTACTTGGTATAGTTATTTTCATAATGGACGACATTGTTTTAGTGCTATTTTTTTCCTATTTTCCCTGCTGGTATAAGCTAGTTTATGAACAGAAAGCGTATTTTAGGGTTCTTTGTTGAAAAGTGGAATTTATTTGCAGCTTCCAGTGGAACAACTTTCTTCTCTCAAGTTTTTGGTAGCTGTTCCCTGCACATTTGGTATCTCCGAGTCACTCTTTCAGGTTAGGAACTTATGGTTGTGCCCTGCAGTGTAGCAAAAGGTGATGTACCCGGAGATTGCTTAGAGGGGCTTTCCCAGAATTCATTATTCATGAGTCTTGTGGTTCTGTGATATTTGGTCCCTGAATGAGCAAGGATAGTGGTCGGTCTTGAAGGACAATTTTAACATGTGGACAGTTTTCTTAGGGGAAGCTGAGATTTGGAATCTTTTACTATCCTGATACCGTCTTGAAACTGAAGGGCCGCGATAAGAAAAAACTCCGATAATTTATGTTTCCAGTGCTGAAATCTGGAAATTTTTATAATCCTTCTCAAGTGCGTATCTGTAGTATGTCGGAGTGGATCATCATTAGCTCCACCAAATCGACCAGTATGGAGTCTGACAGCCAATGTCTGTAAATTTGTATTTTATAGGATTAAAGGCGTTCAGTTACATTTTGTAGGCCTGTGTAGGCCAATAGATACCTAAAATTCCTAATGCACGTCGAGGGGCAAGTATCAACTATCAAAATTAGATAACTTCGACCTTATCTGGACTTCAGATTGTGGTTGTGGTTTCTAGAGAAATTATTATAAATACTAAAAGTAAATTCTATGATTAATGTAAGCAAGTTATTTTGTGGAATTTCTTGTGATAACAAGCTTAGGGCCTATCGGTTTCAGCAATTGCTTCACTACGTTCTGTGTTAACCTATCGACTTTCTGATTGGTATATTGCTATTTTAAAATTCACATATTCATTCACAAGTATGTTTGTATGTTGAGGAAACTTAATCGATTTGAGCATTAACATAACATATATTACTACGGTTAAAAATCAAAAGACCATGATGTGCAAGCCAATTTGATTTGAGATACACATGAGTTTTCCATGATCATAATTTTTCTAGTAATGCACTTGCAAGACAGAGGAGACTTCAAGAGTAAAGTAATTTGCTAATAGAAGCAAATGGAAATACTAGTACAATTCATGGCCATTCATAAGAAGAAAAAAAGGTTCACAAAACTGAGCCCAGGAAATTAAGTCAAAGAACAATGGCAAGCCCTTCCTTCTTGGGAATTACTACCGCCGCCGGGAAAGCACTGTGAGAGACATCAACAAGGGCCTTGAAACTATATGGTTCGTGCATCGACAATTCTGACAAGACTTTCATGTTCAGCTGTATATTCTCCTTCATCATGCATGAAATTGCCATAATTTACCTGAAATTAAATAAAAAAGTCGAGAAATAGGGAAAAAAGTTCAGAACTCATATAAGAAATTATTTAATAGTAGGTGATGAAGAGGTGCATTTTATTTAAGTTTAGTGATATGCTGAAAGATATCCTTTAAGAACATCAGATATAATTAGATCATAGATGACATGACAGGTGGAGAGATATTAAAAGGCCAATTCATGTCAAAACATCCCACAAACATATTAAAGCAACCTACTTCAGTTAAAAGTACACTGCTCAATCATCTCCTAACTAATTTTCTGTTTTCTTTTGCAATGGAACTCAACCGAAAGAGAGTGATCTTCATATAGTTTTCAGAAAGATAATATAACTGAGTAAAACACAAACGGAAGAGTGAAGAAATAGAGAATCAAATGCTCACATGGACAGGGAATATAATCAAGGGGCTTAGTGTATTTCTATCATAAATGAAAAAACACTGTCTTATAAAAAATAGTACTAAAAGCAATGCGGCTATTTAAAGAACAAGAACAGATAGATTAAGCCAAATACAGCCAAAAACATGATCCTGTATTACTGGATTTTACAATTAACATCTTAGAAAACAACAAATGAATTATGTCGCCTGATTGGAAGTCACTTTTGGAACCTTTCACGTTACCTACAACTATCTCCTCTTTTGTTACTGCCACGACCTCATGACTCAAAATGTGAATCAAACCGTGGAGGTAATGTAAGGCAGTGAGAGGTCAAGAAACTCATGTACAATTATCTGATGAAGTCTCATTAAATAGCTCTTCCACTTCCAGTGGTCACATAGTTACAAACCCAAACAAACAACAAAAGCTAAGTGGAAAAAGAAAGGAGTTTAGAACTAAACTATTTTTGACTTGGAAGACAAAGAAGTGTAATAAAGATGAGACCGTATAAAATGAATATTCATCAAATTGACTATTTTCCGATTTGTTCTTTCGCCGACGGGGCCTTAAAACAAAATGAAAAATCGAAAAAATGATTAAGAAAAAATGACTTGTGTAAATGTCCACCATTATACTTGAGAAAGCACTATTGTTCTAAGTGTGGCTTTTATAGGTGTTAAGCCACACACCTATTGTTTAAAAATTAGCCACAAATTGGCCATAAATGCAAAGCCACGCAGGGCCACAAATGCAAGAAACAATAAAGAATAGTCTACACTCGTAACTCGCTCGTGGAGTGCTCGTTGAGAGCAACAAGTTGCTGCCCCCAAACGCTCAAGATACTAGACACTCATTGAGTTACTCGTTGAGTTTCTCAGCTTGCTGCCTCTTCTCGCCATAGGCAACAATTCGCTTGCCCATTTGCTCGTTGAGTGCCACACAATGCTATCCCTCTTTCCCAAGCGTCACCCTTCTCTCCCAAGTGCACGCCAATATGCTCGTTGAGCTCCCAACTTTGCTGCCGAGCCAAGTATTGTCCAGTGCATCCTCTCCCTTCCATACTAAGTGAATGCATGTGAACATCATGCAACTCCTTAGTTTGGATTCTCCTGAACGGTCTTGATGGCACAAACAAGTCTTGATCATTCTGGACTGCATCATTTTTCCCTTCTTGAGAAGATTTCGTCCTCAAAATCACACCATCATCAACCACGACAAGAAGTGCACCAAACCCAATCACCCTTTGTTTGGTTTCAAAATAGTTGTGACTTGGCCCTTTGATCTTCTATGGACTTGAACACTTCCTCCCATACTAGGCACTCGATAATTTCTAATTGAAGCCCAATAAGCTTATTGTTATGAATTTTTCAGATCTTGTCATGGACCTCCTTGGAGCTTCCAAAGCTTCATCGTTGCCCTTCAATGGAGTAGAATTTCCATGGATGCTATCATAACCTTAATGTGTTGTATCAAAACATACTCCAGACCGACATGGGAAGCATCCAATAGACCACGAATCCACCGGTGCCTGAAGGAAGAGATAACACTGGTGCTGAGGTTAACAATGACTTGAGGTTCTTGAAACTCGCCTCACATTCATCTGACCATCAAAACTGGACAGCTTTCTAAGTCAAGTGAGTTAGAGGAGTTGCAATAGTAGAAACTTTTCTATGAAACACAAATAATACCCTACTAAACTAAGAAAATTATGAATCTCTGTCGGAGTAGTAGGGTGCGACCAATTTCTAAATGACCTTAATCTTCTTAGGGTCCACTTTAATACCTTTGATGGACACAACATGTCCCATGAGAGCCAAGAAATCTAGCCAAAATTCACACTTCGAGAACTTAGTGTAAAGCTCCCGGTCATAAGGCGTCTAGAGAATCACTCTCCAATGATATTTATATTCTTTGCGGCATTGAGAATTTATTAGGATTTCACCGATAACCATAATGAAAAATGAATCTAGATAAGGATTAAATATTTGATTCATCAATCTATGAAACTTGTTGGGGCATTGGTAAGCACGAAAGACATAACCAAGAACTCGTAATAACCGTAACGAGTCCTGAAAGCAGTCTTCAGGATATCCGACTCCCACTTCTTCAGCTGATGATATCTATATCTCAGATCAATCTTAGAAAAGAACTTAGCTCCCTGCAAATGATCAAATAAATCATCGATGTAAGGCAAATCATACTTATTCTTGATGGTGACTTTATTCAACTGCCGATTATCAATGCACATCCGCATTGATCCATCTTTCTTCTTCACGAACAACACAGGAGCTTCCCAAGAAGAAACACTCGACCTGATATCCAATAAAGCATGCAACTGCTCCTTCTATTCTTTCAATTTTAATAGAGCCATGCGATAAGCGGAGTAGATATCGGCTGAGTCCCTATCATCACATCGATGCCAAACTCAATCTCCTAATATGGAGGAAGACCCGACAAATCATCAGGAAACACGTCAAGAAACTCCCTCATAACAGGAACAGAGTGAAGGGATAGTATCTCCACATTAGCGTCCCGAATCAAGGCCAACTCACCGAGCATCCTCTATTCAATAATCGCCTTGCCTTTATAAATGAAATAACACGCCCCCTAGGTGGAAAATGAGAACCCCGTTACACCACTGGAGGCGAACTAAGAAGTGAAAGACAAACTGACTTACCATGACAATCAAGGGTAGCATAACACGATGCCAACCAATCCATACCAATTAAATAACATCAAAATCCACCATATCCAACGAAAATCCCAAATCAAATATTGAAGTTTGAAAAAATATTATAGTTTGAGATTTAAGATTTTCCAATTTAAACTTTAATATTTTGAATTGTGATATTGTAAATTACAAAAGGATATGGAGTTTGAATGAGTTTGGCTATTTTATGTAAAGTTAGTGAATATTGGCTATTCCACTTTTAGCCTTTACGTAGAGCGGATTCCAACCCGGCCCAAAGTTACTTTGTAACACGGTTGGGCGGCAACCCGACAGGCGACAGGAGAGGACATTATCCTAATAAGATACAGAGGACAAAGCATAAGCGGAGTTAAGAGTTGTTGCAAAATGGCATTTGTATTGTCTTCTCCATTCTATGGAGGAAGTATGGTATCTACTGATGCATTTGTGCATTCCCTGAATCGTAAGGTAACTCTGTTAATTACCTGTTATTGCACTTGTTCATTTGGGACTCAAGTCTTTCAACTATGTATGTTTGTATTTAACTTACTAACTATATGGTTAACCTATTCTTGAAGAGTTTGCTTTCATTAAAATACTTGAGTTTGGAACCTGTAACCTGTGTATCCACATCATCCAAGTACAGAGTAATGATTTTATCACCAAACTGTTATTTTGACATCTATTCAAGTATAATTAATATGGTCTAGTGGCTGAAATCAACTTGTGATGTGTGAGTTAGGCGCATGTTACTGGTTCAATCCCCGCCTTAACCTGGTATCTAAGTGGGGAAGGATAGAGGGGAGGGCCCATTATGCACCGAGTTTCGATTTCGGTGATTTCCCGGTTACCAAAAAAAGGTTTAATCTGGCTCCTCCTGGTACTTGAAATGTTATTCCTTACCTAACTGCTTATTCCTCTTTCTTACTGCACCACGTGTCACCCATCTATGTTTACTTCTTCATTGCCGAACAATACATACATGTGCTTTTGATTTGCAAACTAGCACATTGTGCTCTCTGTGATGGTGTGAAACTAATATAGTACCTGTGACACTGCAGTTCTTAATTTCTGCCACTATTTATTTATGAATTGGCTATTCCTCTCTCACACCTTTTGTTTATATAGTCCGGTCTGGAAATATGTTAACCATGCATGCTCTATTGAAGGTGTTTTATATTATGGCTAGGTTTCTCATCATAATAGGAGAATGTATTGTGCCGGGAACCATCCAGACATTGTTTTACTAACCTGATTCATTATGGCAGTTCAAAGTTGTCTCCAGCAGTCCATTTCGAAAGGCTCCTTTAGCTCCATTTGTTAAGTGTGAGAACAAAGAAAAGGATCAGGGCTCCTTTGAGCAGGTGTCTGTTGAGCGTTACCCTTATCACAGTTATATGGACTCCACCTCTGGGCAGCTTGAACCAGCATCTGGAGCTCGCGCTAGTATTCCTGGGCAGGAGTACTGGCCAGAAGGCACAGCTAGTCGAGTTCGGGCTGCCAGGGCTCCTGAACCCGCAGGTATTTCAACTGGAACTCCATCTTACGGAAAAAGTCCTGGAAGTAGAAGAAAGAAGTACAATGCACTGGCTGCCACTTCCAAACCTTCAGACATCAGTGTAGTTCCTGATAATCATATGGAGGCAGATAATGTGCCAGAAGAGCCAAAGGATCTTTCCTCAGAGTTTGTCGTTTATCAGACTGAACAAGAGGAGGAGGAGCTGACAGAATATGATCTGGATAAAAGACTTGGACGGCCACACCCTTTTATTGATCCAAAAGCAAAGCGGGAAATAGAGAAGCCACTTACTAGTGAAGAACTATGGTGGAATTGGAGAAAACCTGAAAAAGAGCAATGGTCTAGGTGGCAGAGGCGGCGTCCTGATGTTGAAACGGTACGTACCACGTATAAATACTACTAATAAGAAGTTTAAATTGTTCCAAGTGTGTAATCAGTGTAATTCAATTGTGCCAAATCAAGGTTGGATGTCAACAATGCACATGCTAGTTGCTGGATGATGACACATGTTGAAAAGATTAAAACAAATCTAAACTGGATAAAATGATATTTTCCGGATAGGGGTTCTTTTTATTGTTAAAAGTCAGTACATAGATTTCAACAAATTGCTGGAAAGAAAATCACAACGGGGCTACATTACCAAACCAAATGTGTAATGAGCTAAGAAAGTCAATTATGACATCTATGTCTTCATTTTCGAATTAAGACCTATAAAGATAGATAAAAATAATGCATTGGTAGCCACTTTAACCTCCTCATGGTTCTCGAGCAATTTCACTTGCTATTATTACTAACATTCAAAGGTATAGGTTCTCATTCTTTTTCCCGAAACAGGTGTTTCTTAAAGCTATGGCAGAGACAGGACAGGTAAAGCTCTATGGTGAGCATCCTACACTGACAGAGACTGCGCTCTATAGAGCAAGGAGACATATATATAAGGAGGAAAGGTAAAATCCATGACAATCTTTAAAAATGTTTCATCACACGTTCTATTCTACAGAGTTATGGTCTCTATCTTCTGTCCTTATACTGATATGTTAAAGAATAGACCTTGCTCATTTGGTATTGAATTCATTCATAAGCCTGTGCTGTTTCTAATCCGTGCCTTTGGGGTTAAACTCTAAGTGATCTGGCACATCACGTGCAACAATCCAGCTTGTTGTATCACCAATGATTAATTGTCCATTATTCTTCAAACCACATGTTAAGAAATGGTCTGTTAACTATTAGTCCATTATTAAGTCTTAATTGCATGAATATAACATTTAAAAGTTTTGGCACCACATTGTTTTATTCATCTGTACAGGTTCAAATTTATGTAAAAGATAAAAAGCTAACTAGGAAACTAATCCCTTGATTCTGGGAGATCTTCTGGTGATTATCATTTTCTTTTCGGATTTTTTTTTCTTGAAAAGAAATGATTATCATGTGAAGATCTCAATCTAATCTAATTTCCTAAAATACCTCAACAACCTAACAAAGCTGACAAATCTGATTGGTCACAATTAATCATAATCGGATATTCACAAATCAACACCCCCTCAGGTTGGCATGTAAATATCTCTCATGCCTAACATGCTTATAAGAAATTCAAAAATTGATTTAAACAAGCCTTTAGTGAAATATCCACAATTTGCTAATTTGTTGGGATGAAAGGCGCGAACACATTTCTTTCTTCAATCTTTTCTTTTGTGAATTACCTATCTACTTCAACATACTTTGTCCTATCATGATGAATTGGATTGTGAGCGATGCTTATTGCAGCCTTGTTGTCACAACACAACATCATTGGTAGAACAATCGATTTTTGTAGCTCTTGCATCATCTTCTTAAGCCAAATCATCTCCCAGTTTCCATGGGCCATAGATCGGTGTTCAGCTTCCACACTGCTATGGGCTATGATATTTTGCTTTTTACTCCTCCAAGTCACAAGATTCTCTCGGATGAATGTACAATATCCAGGCATAAAAATCCTCCTATCAATAGTAGAACCTGCCCAATCCGCATCTCTGAAATAAGCAAAAGGGTATTGGAGCTCTTATAGATGCAGATTGGGCGTTCTACTATTGATAGGATGTTTATGCCTGGATATTTGTCTTCGTGTGACCTATAGGTCACGGGTTCAAGCCGTGAAACAGCCACTGATTTCAAGTTAGGCTGCATACATCATACCCCATGGGGTGCGGCCCCTTCCCGAACCCTGCGTAAACACGGGATGCTTTGTGCACTTGGCTGCCCTTTTATTATTTTCTTTTTTCTTTTTAAATAATCTTGTAGATTGCTTCTTGATGCTCTTCCTCTGGGGAGTGCATAAATTGATTAACTAAACTTACTGCAAAGGCTATGTCTGGCCGAGTGTCTGACAAGTATAACTTCCCCATTAATCTTTGAATTGTCTTTTGTCAATAGAGTTTCCTTGTTTCTGAATTTTTTATTCGGATAAATAGGTGTTACAGCTGGACAACAACCACTAATCCCCGTTTCTTTTAGAAGATGTAGAACATACTTCCTCTGGGACACCATTATGCCTTCTTTCGAGTGAGCTACCTCCATGCCAAGAAAATATTTGGCCCAAATTTTTGATCTTGAACTTCTAAGCTAGCTGATTTTTTAAAGTCTTCATGTCTGGGAAGTCATCTCCTGTAAGTATGATGTCATCAACGTACACTATCAAGATTTTTGTCTTTCCCTCAAGTGAATGTCGAATGAACATAGTATGATCTCCTTGCGGTTGAGTGTATCGTTGTTTTTTAACAAACTGAGTAAACCTTTCAAACCAAGCTCTGGGAGATTGTTTGAGCCTATAGAAAGATTTTTTTAGCTTGCACACTTTAGTTCCATATTTCTCTTCAAAGCCCGGAGGAAGATCCATGTAGACCTCCTTTTTTAAGTTTTCCATCAAGGAATGCGGTCTCACATCTAGTTGTGGAGGATAGTTTTACCTACTGGGACAGGAGCATCACGAGAGGCCAATCAAGGTTGGCAACAATGGTCAAAAGAACCTGACTGAATTCTATTTGGCAACTGGAGCGAATTTCTTGAGATAGTCAGTTCTGTAGGTTTGAGCGAACCCTGTGCTACCAAACGGGCCTTATAACTTTTCAAGGATCCATCTTATTCAAATTTGATGGTGAACAGCCACTTGCAGCCCACCGTTATTTTTCCACGTAGTAGCTCCACACTTCCCAAGTTTCATTCTTCTCAAGAGCCTTCATTTTCTCTAGAATTGGTTCAGGAATATTCAAAGCAACCTGGACATTTCTCAGTATCTCCATTCCAGATAACTGAGAAAGAAAAGTTGTGTAGAGGGGAACAAGTTCCTATATGACACAAAATTTGACATGGGATGCTTGCTGACTTTTCTTACACCTGGCAGTTGGAAGGTCAAGATCTAAATGAACAAGGGGTAAATTAGAGTTAGGTTAGGAGAATTATGTTGTATTTCAGTGAGATCTTGCTGGGCGGACGTTTGGTTATGATGAGAGTCCTTGATCTCTTTTCTTGGTTCCAGTTTCTCCTCGAGTAAACCTCTAATACCTTTGTTTATTCCTTGATCTTGTCGTCAATTATGTCATGGATAGGCTCCGTTGACGTAGCTTTTTCATTTTCATTATTAAATCATCATGATCCCTTATCTTTCCTAGGTTGTTTTTTGTTTCATCACCCAGTTACTGTTTCCGGTGTATATGACAAAACCTGGATCATTTTGTTTTTCACATGTGAGATCATGAGAGTCCTCATTACTACAAACCAAATATTCACTATGATTCTTCCCCTGAAGATGAGCGCCAAAAAAGAATTGATGAAAAAAACGTGACATCCATTGTGACAATTAGTATCTTAGTATTTGGATCATAACACTGTATCCTCTTTGACTTGGGACATAGCCAACAAATACACTCTTTTTAGCATGAGGCTCAAGTTTAGTCATATTATGATCATGAACATGATTACATGAATAAATACACTACACCCAAACACTCTCAAAGATAAATCAGTAGTCAACCTAGAAGTTGGAAGTTTGTCTTCACGCAGAAGGGGGTTTTAAAATCTGAAACACAGTACGACATCCTATTAATAAGGTAGATGGCAGTCAAAAGGAGCTTCCCTTAAAGAAATCTAAGACCTTCACTTGTGAACATTAAGGCTCTAGTTACTTCCATAAGATGTTTATTTTTCCTTTCAGCTACTCCATTATGTTGTGTATACTGGACAAGAACTTTGGTGCACTGTACCCTTGGAAGTGAAAAAGTTGCCCCATTGATTGCAGTGTTGTCATAAGCGCGCTTAAGCCCAAATATGTTGAGCGCTTCGCCTAGCTTAGTGGGCACTTTGGTGTTGTCATGAATGCTCTAAGGCATACTTCTACTTGTCAATGAGCATTATCATGATGAGACAACACTAAACAATTGAAATTTTACATTATCTTAATCTTTTTTTCAAGTACTTGTCTATATATTTGTTTCTCATGCTTATAATATTTAGTCTTGGACTACACACATATTTTTTGAACTTTTTCTTTAGTTGTGGCTTTCTTTACCAAAGCACACGCTTTATTTGAGTTTTTTCGGTTAAAGCCCCGAAGGACCTTGGCGCTTTTCTCTCCCATTATCACTCTGAAGTATTTGAATCTACTCATGAGATTGCGTCTTAACCATAGCGTTGAAGGCCTCAAACATATGTTTTACTTCCCTTTTGTCTTTTAATAGGTACACCCAACTTAATCTTGTCTGGTCATCTATGAACCTCACAAACCATCTTTTTCAATTTACAGTTGCTACCCCGGAAAGTCCCCAAACATCGTTGTGAATTAACTTTGGGTCTTGTGGCGTGGTAGCTTTTAGAAGAATAAGATGAACATTGGTGTATAGCCATTGCACAAAATCACATTGGAAAGAAGATGTACTTTTATTCATAAACAAATGCGGTAACGAGAGTCTTAAATAATGAGACTAGGATGCCCAAGTCTATAGTGCCATAACGTCTTTATTATTCACTAGAACAAAGTTCAAACAAACTAAACTTAAATTTACTGAATTATAGCCATGTTCAAGAAAATAGTGACCTTCGGACGCTCTAGCATTGCCAATTGTCCTCCCAGAGACCTTGTCCTGAAATACACACATAATTGAGTCAAATATAGCACGCTAATTAATGGATTGAGTCAATTTGGTGATGGACACAAGATTGCAGGGTAATTTACAAACATGAATGACATCAAAAAGAGTAGAAAAGGAGTTAATTTGATTGTCCCATTTCCGGCCATTGCTAATTACAGACCATCACCAATTCTGATTTTTCTATTTTCCTGCACAAGGGGTTCAAGTCGAGAAAAAAATGAGAATTCCCTGTCATGTGGTGCCCCTGAATGTATAATCCATGAACCCACACTAGTAGAAGACTAATGAAAACTGATGATATAATACATGCTTGGGCAAAAGAACAAGTGGGAGTAGATGGATTAAGTTTACTTGTTTGGAGGTGAGATTGAAGAAGTTTGTGCAGTAGCTCTAATTGCATGTCGGGAGAAAATTGCTGCCCTGATTCTTCGCTGGTTGTTTGAAAGGCATGGGTGCTACGGTTTGCTGCTCCTTTTCTCTTTCAGTTACGAGGTTTTCCATGGATCTTCGAACAGGTCTCTCTGGTGTGCCAGTATTGTTGCAAAAATCGCACCTGGCTGCCTTTTCTTGTCATCTTCATTTTTTGCGACAACTAAATAAGAGGAGTCATTGATTCTGGATTAGAATCTGGTTTTAGCATAACATTCCTCCTTGTTTCTTTTTTCCTAATCTTAGAAAATGTTCCCTCAAAGTAGGCAGTGGTTTTTTTCCAACAATTCGCGAACAAAGGTCATCGAGTTCCTGGTTCAGCCCTGCTAGGAAGAGGTAGATCCTCTCATTCTCTTTCTTTTGCATTGCTTTTACAGTATAATATCCGTAGGAGACACTTCCCTTCATCATTATAGGATTGATCTAATTCTTGCCACAGAGAAACCTTTTCACTATAATTAATAGCAACATCCCCCCCCCCCCCCCCCCCTGCTTTCCACAGTTTGGTTTTTAATTCAATAATCTGAGAACCATTTTCTTTATCAGAATAGGTCTCTCTGACAACCTCCTAAAGATTTTGCAGTGGGTAGAAATAAATATGGTTTAGCTATACCAAGTTCCATGGAATTCAGCCACAAAGCTATTACCAACAAGTTTCTGGTCTCCTAGAGTTCATTTTTGGGTCTCTTGCTTCTGACTGTTTTGTCTCTCCGGTTAGATGCCCAAGCTTCCGTCGGCCATCAATCGCCAAATGGACAGACTGAACCCATTCCAAATAATTTTTGCCATTCAGCTTATGAAAATTGAGCTGAAAGGACAAATTAGTGGAATCGTCGCCCAGGTCCATGGTTGTCTCGACTGGAACATTGCTAACAATACTCTCGGCTTCTGTTGATGCCGCTGTATTACATTGTCCAGTAAATGATGTTTTAGTAATAAACAACACAGGAATGAAGTAGTGACTCTGATATTATGAAAGTTTTGTACCACAATGCCTTTTGTTTTGTTCATCTGTACAGATACAAGTTTATAGAGGAGAAAAAGCTAACTGGGAAACTAATTCCTTGATTGTAGGAGATATAATAATCACTAGAAGATCTCAATCTAATCTAATTCCTATAATAACTCAACAACCTAACATATCAATTCTGACAAATTCGATTTGATCACAATTAATCATAATCGGATATTCACAAATAAACAACATTGTTGCGGTGGGCTTATTGCAGTGTTTAACTCGTAGGATCATTTTTATTTTCTTAATCCTTGTAAGCCCTGTATGGAGAACGCCATCGCCTTTTATTCTCGACTCTTTGCCTGATAAGAGGGACCTCAAGGTGTATTGCTTAGCCTGGTTCTTTCTTTCTTTTTTCTTTTGGAGGGGGGGGGGGGGGGGGGGGTGAGGTGCGGGTAATTCGACGTCAATCAAATTAGTAGGTTTAATCTGAGGGAGCTCTGTCTTATTGAATTTATCCTTGAATTCCATCTGAAGCCTGAACTGCCCAACCTTCCCTGTTTCTTTGAGAAATGTGAACCTTCTACTTCATCATATATTCATGTCAATATGAATCTGTTTAATGAAGGATGATTAAGAAGCAAAGAGCCTAACCCAAGTAAATCGAATCTGTTTGACCGGGCACAACAAAGCAGTTTTCGTGACAGAGCATGGCTATAAAAAGAGATGGAAGAAAGTCAAGAACGATTTTTTGAGTAAAAGAAATGCAATAAGTCCCCGCTGCAACAATGTTATAATCATACAAAAGACTTAATGGATTAATAGTTAACTCATTCATTATTTAACATGTGGTTTGAAGAAGGATTCTTGGCAAGCAGCACAGGCACCCACCGTCAACGGTAGTATGATTCTATCCATTCTAAGAAGAAATGTAACGTAATTCAAGCCAGCAAAGAAATGAGGTAGGGTATGGGAAAAAGGTAAATAGAGGGGCCGAGGTTGATGCATTATAGAGCTTTCCTACTGACGATCGTTGTTGGTGCATAAACGAGACAGCCTTTGAAGTATCACGTTGGTAAGACAGCCAATAGACCTTGAATAGCCTGAAATAAATGACTTGTGAAGAGGTCTGATTTTAGTATCAAATCCACATATACACTAGTTTCAAGTCCACTAGGCCATCCTCTTGGAGGCTTGTTGTTGATATATTTTCTGAAACTTGTTTCTTATACTGTTATGTCCTATTTGATGAAGTTTGAGGTGTAAATGACTTGGCTCTCTGGTTTTGCAGTTCAAGATGCTCTGTTTGGAATAGAACTAATAAGTCGGTTTTGCAGGCTACAGGCTGAAAAAGAAAAGATGGAAAAGATTGGTCCTATTGCATACTACTCAGAGTGGGTCAAAGCTTGGAAAGGAGACACCTCTCGAGAAGCCATTCAAAAGCATTTTGAAGAGACCGGTGAAGATGAGAACACTCAACTCATTGAAATGTTTTGCCATCAAACGGATCGTGAATACCGCATAATGATGGGAACTGATATTCGCATTCCTCGTGATCCGTTGGCCATGAGAATGCGGGAGGATCAAATTAAACAAAGTATCTCCTTTTCCTCTGGCTTTTTAGCTTTTCTGCTTTTTATCGTGGGCATCTATATGAATAGCTGGGTTTACAAATTAAGGTGATCATAAGTGGGCCAACACTCATGGATTTTCGGCATAGTTTATGTCTTGAGCTTGATTATTTTTGAAACTACCGCTCAAAGTGCTATCAACATATTTTTTTGAACTAAAAATTCTGAACATAGGCTGAAATGATTGATGTACAAAAAGAATGCCTCTCTCTTTATCCTGTCTGATCTGAACGATTGGAATTATAGATTATACTAAAAGCTAAGCAATCTTTCCTCTAGTTTGTTTGGTTTTCTGTTTCCACTTTTGACTGGAAAATCAACAATTTGTTTTTTTTTTCCTTTTGCAGTTTGGGGTGGAGATCCAGTTTACCCAACCATTAATTACATTCAGGATCCAGATGAGGTGATTGATTTCAGGGGTCCAGACTTCCATGAACCAACACCAAATATGTTAGCCTATCTGAAAGAGGTTTGGTGAATCAACTTGCTGTTCAGTACTATCTTACATGGTCTTCCTTGTTAGCTTTATTCACCTTATTTCTGATTTCTTTTACACATGCCCTTGGGAACATAGAGGATCCATATAGCCGATCCAAGTAATGATAAACGTTGATTAACTGAGACTTGACATATGCAACTTGTGAATCTTTTGATGAGCAAAGGATTAGGTGTGTCGCGATAATGTGGAACGTAAACAACATCTCTTGCAAATGTGCTATTGTACTTTTGGAAGTTGGGAATTTTTTTAATTTGTGTAAAAGGTCTAGTAAATTATGACGACGATAAATGAAGCTATGTGAAAAAAATAAAAAGAAAAAAAAAATTGAGATGGCGTCAGCAAGTCAAGCTTGCTGATAGTTCTGCTTTATGAAGATATGAATTTACAGGGCTTTATCAAAAACTGAATTTACTGGGCTTTATGAATGGGATGAATCTAGTCAAGAGAATTTTAGTTTGGGTTGCTGATGGAAGATGATTATTATATGGTATATAAGATGTATCATACTGCTTGTCAGTTTAACTAAAATAACAAAAAGATCCAGGTACAGTTGTTGTGAGCTGTGTGTAGAGTTGATATACCTGTTTCACTGTGTGTGTTTATTAGCCTATCATTTGCTGATTTGCTCCGGTTTTATGGGAACATTTTGTATCAGCATGGAAAAATAATATCAAAAGAGGAGCTAGAGAAAATTCTGGCCAAAGAGAAGACAGAAGAAATTGAGGTAATAAACTTATTATTCTAGTGGTCCACACTACTGACTTTGCTTCACTTTCTGAGGTTTGTGTATCCATCATTCCTTGCAGTTGTATTTGTTGATTTACTGCATTATGGCCAACAACTTGGCACACATGTAAAAAGCTTCAATTGAGTAGCTTATCTATTGGCTGTTTTCAATACTCCCTCTATTTCAATTGATCACTCTTACTTTCCTTTTTAGTCCTTTTAAAAGAGGGTGCCACCATTCTATACTTAGTAAGTTTCTAATACCAACATCCCATTGTATCCTTAATGGCACACGTATAGGAATGATATGGCATGTTTAAGACTAGAAGACCCAAAGGGTGCTTTTGGTATGTTATACACATCTTTAATTTAAGATCACAAGATTTAGAAGTCTTTATACATTCTCGAGCTTTGTGCACGATTAAACTAAGCCGGTAAGATGAACCGGAGGGAGTTTTTACTTTTAAGATGTAAGAAAAACTACTCTAGGTACCACCAATAAGTATGTTGCAGTTAGCTTGCACATACAATTGACAAATTTGACTTTGGCGTACTGTAGTTTACTTCATTCATCATTCTTTGCAATGGGGATCAAATAATATTAAAATCATCAACTATCAGATATTGGGTTGGATCAGTAGTCCCGGTCTCCTTTTTTTTTGAGTCTATGCAGTAAAAGTACTCTCTTCTCTTCAACAGGTGGCAGATATTGATGAAGCCATGGCACGAGCTGTTGACATTGGTGAAAATGATGTGAGATCATTCTTATCATTACTTTGTTCGAATTTGATCTTTCATGGACTTTGTTCTGCTTCATCCCTGAACTTTCGAATATATTATTTTGCTACATTGGCATTATACAGTGAATCATTGGTCTATGTTAAATAACTTTTGGTGGTTCAGGATGAAGAAGACGGAAGTGAGGCTGAAGGTGAAGAGGAGGATGAGAAGATAACACGCAATTGGAGTGTTTTGAAAAGTAATCCCGAGCTTCGCAAAGCGAAGGTAATCTGCTTTTTATGGATCTCTTTATCATCTGTTTTTGTGTTTCCTTTCTGATCTTATGCTCAGTTTGTTGACACCATTGAAGGGTGATTGGTTTTGTTATATACTGTGATATGTTTTGTTAACAATCTTGTCTAACTTGATGTCAACACTTACCAAATCTGCTCTATTTTTTTGCACCATAGATCTTTTCATACCTGGTTAGTAAAAGAGAGAATAGAATTGGCTTATACTTCTCCATATCTATGAGCGGAGAAGAGGTTGTATTTATACACGCTTGACTACAAAGGAGTATTTGGTTCATACAACGCTTAAACTATATAGGTATAATAGGAATTCTATTCTGGATTATCAGAATACATCTAAATCCATAACTCTGCATGGATTGCAATGAATGCTCCTATACATGATAGTGATAGCTCAGCAGATGCGTTGGCTGATACGTTGAATATTTGCTTAACTTGGTTAAAGTCTTACAAGTTGCCATAGAGCAGCGCATTGTTCTTTTTATCGTTCTTTCTTCTTTATCTACCCTCTTTGTATTTGGAATATGTGATGAAACGAATAACAGATGTTGATGGAAGTTCATCCCTATTGTATTTTAATCTATTTTCTTTGAAGCTTCACAACATCATGCACTTCATGACCTTGCAGGGTAAACCCAAAAAGAAAGACATGTCTCTGGAAGAAGCTGTAGATGATTCTGAGAATTTAACAGACTTCCTTATGGACTTTGATGACGATGAGTAACTAATGGTTGAGAGGCAATAAGGTGAGTTCGTTTGTCTGAGAAAAGGTACATTTAACACAATATTTTCCTTCTAGTATTCTTTGTCCCTTGCGTTTGTTTGATTGTCTGGTAAAAGGAATAACAAGGGTTCCCTTTCTATCTTCTTTTGATGCTTTTCTGTCCCTGGACATATCTCCACCAAGAGACATTATACTCATCATTTTGCTGTACCACTGGCTTGTTTTGTTTCTGGTCTTTGCTCTGCTTTGCCTTGCCTTCTGCTAGGTTGTTCTAGATGAGTTATAGCAATTAGGTAGGTTGACATTACTGGATTAGGGTGCAAACATCCTATTTCATTCTGATATTCCGAAAGGAAAAAGACTGAGTGGTTATCTTAACATCCTCTTTTCTTTCAGCCCTCTTCCGTTTAGGTATTTCGGAAAAACACTCTTTTGATTTAGAGCATGAAGGTCTGATTTAGACTTTGGTTGCAGATTTAGTGTTGATGCTTTTGCAAAACTGGCCGGATTCTTATCATTGATAGAATTCTCTTCTACCTCTCAGGATGAGGAAATGATGTTCATCTCTCAACAAAGAGTTGATGATGCCAGCAGCTTCTTGCCCTACGATGATGTTGATGAGAACATCTATTGATAAGATCTGGCAATCAGGCAAAGTAACTGTGAAAAGTTGTTCGTCGGTGTTCCTGTGTCACTTAACAGCATTCGGTGAACTTCGCCTGGAAGAGTAAAATTTGTGATAGAAAGCTTTGGGTAAGTTTTTGCGAATATGACAGGCATCCTGTGTAGAGCAAATGACATACGGAGAATGCCATTGCAGTAGCTTGTATACAGAGCACTGAATGTGAACATCTTGGAGTTATGATTGGTATACTAGGTTAACTAGATTATCTTCTATGTAATATAAAATCAGATGTCTTGTAAATTGTAGTAAGTATTATTCGTTTCAAGTTGAATAATGCGCATTAATTGGTATTACGATCAAGGGGTCTAGTACCTTTTAAAATACTTTCCGTATAGTGCCTTCCAAAAATAAGAGTTTGAAGTTGTGTTTTGGGTACCATTAAGTGTGGTAGCAGGTATTCCATTGAAATATGTAATTTCCAAAATTAACGTCAGAGAGGAATGCTGCACCATGTTTGGTGGTTCCAAAAGAGGGGAGTAAAAGGGCATTATGATTATTTATCTAGTTTTACTTATATATTCTGTACTTTTTGCCATGTTCAATACTTAACTTAAAAACGGGTGTTATGTCAAACGGGTATACGGGTCCGGGTTCGGGTTGTAAAATTGTAACCCCACAGGTTCCGGGTACGGGTTTAAATTACGGGTTCTTAACGGGTCCGGGTTTTGGGTAGAAAAAAAAAAAAACCCCGTGCGGGTTCGGGTCTTAGTAGGTACGGGTTCGGGTATTAACAAATCGGGTTTGAATCCGGGTTTTAATTTTTTTTAATAATATTATTTTAAATACTTAAAAAAAAGATGAATGATAGGAAATGCTGAAAGACTTACTTTATTTAAGATACTTGAACTATTAAAGTCTTGAACATTAAACTTCTAAATTTTAAAAGTGCAACATCAAAACTAGATAATGAAAATTCAAATTACAAATTTAAATATGCCTAATTCTTTGTGTAATTTCTTCCATGTCATTTTCCTCATGCTCCGGTGTAGGTGCCATTGATAGTGCTTGATCACTTAACAGAATTTCTTCAAGGTTATCATCTTATTTTAGTGAGCCTTCAATTCCTTGGTTTCTTTACTCCGATCTAATCCAGTCTCGTAAACAAACTAGAACATCCAAAGCATTATTACCCAAAGAGTGACGGGTATCACCTATCATTTGTCTTCCTTGGCTAAATGCACTTTCTGATACAACTGTTGAAACTGGTACAACTAAAATATTTTATTTAGTGAATTACGTAATTATATTTTCTAATAATATACGCCCAATAATTACTTTGTGCGACTCCAAGTAGCTTATTTTCTGAGGTATATATCGAAGTTAATAGTTGAAGTTCTATACCATATTTGAGTAATATATATTCAAATTGTTGATTTGTTATGAAATATCAAGTTTCTTTTTTAATTAAATAGCTAAACTTGTTTCTCTTGAACATATTTCACTAGTAATAATATGGAAACAAAACGAATTAAACCATGAGTGGAAAACTTGTGTATACTTTTCTCTATACATAAAAGTTTTATTACTCAGTTTATTTTAACGGATACGGATACGGGTATATCCAGTAATACCCCATAATTTTGACGGGTCTTAACGGATACGGGTATTCGTTAAGAAAAAAAAAACCGTTCGAGTAGGAGTATTTTAGGGGGTTTACGGGTCCGGGTTTTGCGGGTCCGGATGGGATCGGGTTTTAATGAGTCCGGGTCCGGGTTTTGACGGGTAGACCCCTGCCCGTTTGACACCCATAGGTAATGACAACAAATGTGACACCGAAAAAAACATGGAAAGCAAGTAAAGGGTAGAAAAAACGTGCGTAAAAAAGGGTAAAAAAATGTGCGTAAATCTTGAAGAAGAATCTAGCACCAATCAGGGGAGAATATATCTTGGCCTCCTCCAGAATCACTCGAGTAATGCACTTAAAATTAAGAAGGATCTCAGGAGATTGATCGACACTAAATTGGAGAACTAAATTGATGAACCATGAAAGTAACCATATTTTAAGATAATGCTAAGAAAGGTAAAGGTTAAGCAAAAAGTGGTGGTTCAATGTAGTCTAACCATATCAAAGGAGCAAATAGGGTAAATTTTATACTGAATTTTAATGTTCTTCTTAAGAAGCCTAAAATATCCCTAACGAGGGGTTAGATACACTTCGGCTCAAATTAGCTTCAGATGTGAAATCCCTGTCGTGGCCATGGTTTGCCAATTCCCACATTCAAGTTCTCTACTGTTGGCATGGTTCTTTCGATGGTTCGGACGTTGCCATAGCCGGGTCCCGAGCCTTTTTCGTTTTTCTTCTTCAGCTCCAAGTTCCTTCTCATGATCGTCCTTCCATTCCAACATTGTGCATTATGAGGTCGTCTTCCCCAAATGATTAATTGATGCTCCCCGTTTCATTACAAATAGTCCAAGTGCGTGTAACTCCTTACTTTGGCTACGTATGAATGTCCTTGAAGGAATGACCACTGCCAAGGCCTTAGATTAGCATCTTCTCCCATTTGGGAACAATTCATCCTCGAATGTGCTTCACCTACATCAAAAGGATTTCAGTCACTGAAAACATCATGGACTTGAATAGGGTTATCAGTGGATACTTGAAAACCGCCTATAACCGACTGAATCGAACCGTACCAAACCGATTGTGAGGTTGTTTTAATAAAACTATAGGGTTTGATTTAAAATTGTAACCATACCAATATTATGTTAGGATTTTTATAAAAATAAATTGAAAAAAATAAACGGAATAGTTTTTTTATGCATAGAATATATATATATATATATATATATTAAGTTTTAAAGTAACAAAACATAAAATATTTCACCTTTGACTTGGGCCTCGTGGTAGAATTAGGTAAGGATTTTTTACATAAAAGTACAAGTTTTAGAGCTTAATTACCAAACATAGCAACATTTTAGTAAAATTACCCTATATAGAGGAAAACACAAGATAATTACAATATAGCAAAAACATAGCAATATTTTCCCATAACATATCAAACCCTTACATTCTTCCTTCTATTTCCTCCATTATCTCTTTTGCTCCTCCCATTTTCCCTTATTTCACTTTTCCTCCCACCATTTCCCCTCAATTTCACTTTTACTCCACTCATTTTCCCCAATTTCACTTTTCCTCATCCATCCTCAATGTATCTCGTTGAATCTCACTGTTTCTGCACCGTATCAACTGGTTCTGCACCGTATCTCAACTGTTTCTGCACCATTTCAACTGTTTCTGCACCGTATCTCAACTGTTTCTGCACCGTTTCAACTGTTTCTGCAGCACCGTATCTAACTGTTTCTGCACCGTTTCAACTGTTTCTGCACCGTATCTCAACTGTTTCTGCACCGTATCTCAACTGTTTCTGCAGCACCGTATCTAACTGTTTCTGAACCGTTTCAAAACAACAGCGTTTCAGCACCAAAACTGCTGCAATTCAGCACCAAAAAAACTGTAGAAAAACAGCAGCGTTTCAGCACCAAAACAGCAGCATTTCAGCAGAAAAATAGCAGCGTTTCAGCTGCGTTTCAGCAACAAAACTGCTGCAATTCAGCACCAAAAAAAATGCAGAAAAACAGCAGCGTTTCAGCACCAAAACTGCAGCGTTTCAGCACCAAAAAAACTGCAGAAAAACAGCAGCGTTTCAGCTGCGTTTCAGCACCAAAACTGCTGCAATTCAGCACAAAAAAAACTGCAGAAAAACAGCAGCGTTTCAGCACCAAAACAGCAGCGTTTCAGCAGAAAAATAGCAGCGTTTCAGCACCAAAAAAACTGCAGAAAAACAGCTGTGTTTCAGCTGCGTTTCAGCAACAAAACTGCTGCAATTCAGCACCAAAAAACTGCAGAAAAACAGCAGCGTTTCAGCTGCGTTGCAGCACCAAAACTGCAGCGTTTCAGCACCAAAAAAACTGCAGAAAAACAGCAGCGTTTCAGCTGCGTTTCAGCACCAAAACTGCAGCGTTTCAGCTGCGTTTCAGCACCAAAAAAACAGCAGAAAAACAGCAGCGTTTCAGCACCAAAACTGCTGCAATTCAGCACCAAAAAAAATGCAGAAAAACAGCAGCATTTCAGCTGCGTTTCAGCACCAAAGCAGCTGCGTTTCAGTACCAAAAAAACTGCAGAAAAACAGCAGCATTTCAATTCAAATTATTTTAGCACCGTTTCAGACCGTATCATACTGTTTCAACGCCGTTTTAGACCGTATCAGATTGTTTCAATAGTTGTTTCAGATTGTTTCAACGCCGTTTCAGACCGTATCATACTGTTTCAACATCATTTTTAGACTGTATCAAACTGTTTTAAACTGTATCAACTCCCATTTCAGACTGTATCATAGTGTTTTAATGTCGTTTTAGACTGTATCAGACTGTTTTAAACTGTATCAACTCCGTTTCAGACCGTTTAAACTGTATCTACTCTCATTTTAGACTGTATTAACTCCGTTTCAGACCGTATCATACTGTTTCAACATCGTTTCAGACTGTATCAAACTGTTGCAACAACTGTTTCAATGTTTCAATGATGTTTCAAACTGTATCATATTGTTTCAACGCCATCAGTCGTGAGCAATAGAAAATAAGAGTTCAACTTTATTAATCTAACATATCTGTACAAACAGAAACAGAAACAGAAACAAAATCTGAACAATTTCGAAGAAACAGAAACGGAACAAAAATAAAACAAATCTAAAGAAACAGAAACGGAACAAAAATAAAATAAATGCTAATTCTCTGGTTCTCCTATGTGACGTTTCTCCAACACTGTGTTCCCTTGCTTCATCCTCTTCACGGATTAAATCATACGGATAAAACCCTTTGGATGCAAATCATTCTTCAATAAAACACAAGTGGAATTAATGAAGATGCATCAGCTACTATGGAAATTTCATGAAGAATACGGATCAAAGGTAGCACGTTTCAGATCGGGAGTATTGCTATTCAGATTGGGAACTGGGGTTTTGGGGTGGTGGGGTGATGGGGGCGTGGGTGCAGATCGGGAACTGGGGTTTTGGGGTGGTGGGGTGATGGCGACGTGGGAGCAGATCGGGAACTGGGGTTTTGGGGTGGTGGGGTGATGGCGGCGATGTATCTCTGATTAGGTTTTCAATGAAATTAGCACTGTAATAGCGGATGGTGGATTTGTGTATTTGAATTTGAGAGAAACAATGGGGGTGACGGCTGCTTTGGTTGGGAAAGTAAAGAAAGTGTTTTAGGGTTTGTAGGAAAGTGGGTGAAAGTGTAATTGTAAAAAATGAAAATATGCTAAAATAATATTGCTATGTTTTGTAATTAGAAAAATATTGCTATTTTTTTGTGATTAAGAGTGAAAATTTGTATATTTGTGTAAAAAACCCATTAGGTAATGCCCAAGGTCCAACTTGTTGTACTTCGAGTACAATTATTTAAAGTTAAAATTATTGTGCTTCAATAATAAAGTATTATCGGCAAATAATTTTTTATTCCAAATACTCGAAATACTGTATTCGTAGAAGTGGTGGATTTGTTTTATTATATTATTTTCGTGAGATGCTTGCATTGGCCTTATAAAGTTTGTTTACTTTAAATAGAGGTTATATTTTAGATTTTTGCTGACAAATATCAGTATTAAATTTTGATTTAGTATATGAATGAACCTAAGTTTGGCGATCGAATAATCTCGATACTTGGTATTGTCTAAGTTTCTACCGATGAATTCGCACCAGCTCTCTTAAAATGTTGTCTTAGAATTTGGTAATTTAAAATGTTTCTCACCCCATATGCTCATGAATCCCTTTTAGAAATGGTGAAATATCCAAATAGAATTTATGATATTATAATTGGTTTGTAGTATCAACAACAACAAGAACAATAAGATACCCAATATGATCCCACTAATGGATCTGGGGTATGTGAGATATACGTATATCTTATCCCTACCATGAGTGAGGTATATCTTACCCTACCATGAATGAAGTAGAAAGACTATTTTCGATAGACCGTCGGCTCAATAAAAATAATTTTGAAAATAATTTGGAAGATGAAAAGGAAAACATACCAGCTGAAAATGGTATGATAGAAATACTAAGGTAAAGAAAAGCAATGACATCAAATAGTGAAAACAACTAGGTAAATGCAGTAATTAAAAGTGAAGAAAAAGATAAACAAAGGGCAATAACAATAATGGTGATAAGGATCTCTAAAACCCTATACTACACCTATGTTCTCCCACAGCACAGAGAGAAACACTCAAGAGTCTCTTAACCCTCTTCCCTAATCCCCAATCTCCATGCTCACATATCTTAGGTCAAGTCTTCGGTGATTTGAAACTAAGCCATGTCCTGTTTAATTACCTCACCCTAATTCTTTTTCAGTCTACCTCTCCGAAGCTCCAACATTCCAACCTCTCGCACCTCCTCACTGGTGCATCTAGGCTCGTCCTATTTACATACCCGAACCATCTCAGTCTCGCTTCCGGCATCTTGGTTTGTAGTATCGTTCACTTAATTAAGTTGAAAACAATATTTTGGTCTGGACACTAGAGTATATGAGTTTTATAAATGAAAATTGATTTAACTTGTTCAATTAAATGCAAGTTCATCTTTGTTTGTGGGGTAGTTTTAGATGACATTAAAAAAACCGAAAGGAACTTGTACCAACGAGAAAGGAGATAATTGGGATGGTTATGAAAATTCAAATTTTGGTTGTACATATGACATGTTGGTAAAGTTCATTATGACTATAGGTGACGTTATCTCTACTGCCACATCGTTCATAATAGAAACGTCCATTTAACCGTACAAAAATAGGATAAATTTATAATTTACCAACAAGTGGATGGTAAAAATGCCTTAATCCGTAACACCAAACCTGTGATACATCACACTCTATACCAGCACGTGGCCTAAACCCAAAATTCACAAAATTCTAGCGGCATTCAATTTCCCGCTACACCGAAATATCAAAAATTGAAAATTTAACCACAATCCTCAAATATAACATCCTAATTTTACACCAACCCCAAAATTTACCCGCAAATTTCCAAATATACTAAATACAAACAAATAAACCCTAGTTTTCTCAATTCTTCAAATTCATCCTTTCCGCTCTCATAACTTCGTAAGTTCGATCACTACAATATCATTACTCAGACTTAATAGAGTTCTAATATCTGTTCAGAGGAACCAATGTGTATGAATGCGACGAATATCCAAGATTGAAGATCTCATGTACTGTAGCCCACCCTGGCTGTAGATTTTAGAGTTGAAAAATTTTAAAAGTGTATCATACATATATTAATTATATTTCGGTAACAAATTAGTTTAATTGTTACTCTATTTATATTTTTTTGTTAATGCAGTAATGTGTGCGATTATTTTAGGTAATATGATAGACCACTACCTGAAGAAGCAAAGGATGACTGCGAAATTAATTAGAAGGTTCAAAGAAGCTGGGAAAAATTTGAATTTACTAAGAGTTCTTTTGACTTAGTCTGAAGAACGGAGGAATTATCTGAAAGTCATATTGAAAGAAGCTGAAATGCATAGGGATCAACTAAAGAAGTTGATGAAGTCTATGGTTTTGATTTTGTAATTTGCTTATTATTTAAATGGACCGATTAGATTTGTTTTATCTTTTTGGGTGTTCTTGACAAAACAGTGGTCTGTTGTGTTCGTTTTTGTTGTACTTGACGACGCATGTACTTATTATGTATTATTGACAATTTAGACGGGATTATTTATTATATAATATAATTATGTAATATTTTGTTCAACATTCTATTTATATACGCTATTAAAGGAAAAAAGAAATTCAAAGATTTCACTTTACCAAAACGAAATGAGTTGTTTAGTTATTAAAGTTGAACTTTGTTAAGTTGCAAACAAGTTTACCAAACCATGACAAGTTGTTATACATTAACTTGCATATAAAATTTTACACATTTCACACTCTACAAGTTGAAATGTGTTAACTTGCAAACAAAATTAAACAGTTTAATTAACATAAAAAAATATTGATAATATGATGCTACTTTAATTATAATTTATGGTTAAACAAATTAATATTATACAAGGTTAACCACACAAAAATATGGGTTAACCAACCGAAAACAAGATTAACCACCATCAAAACAAAGGTTAACCATCATAAACTTGTCCACGTATCCACGGTTAACCATAACTACACAAAAAAATAGCTTGTTCATTACAACAAACAAGTTGAACTTTCAAATAACTTCACCCGATCCCACTTCACAGCCATCAATCTCTGAATATGCATATTCAGATCCACAAGCACTTCATTCACAATTTCATCGAATACATCAACTTCATCCATCGGCACTGCTGCATTTGCATTTTCAACTACATTCTTCATAATCTCTTCTCCAACGTCTCCAACTTCATCATGGTCATAAATTTCTTTATCTTCCACCGACTCCTGCTTCACTTTTCTCTTCCTCTTCTCCAGCAACTTCAGCTTCATTCTTATCTTCCTCTTCTCTAGTCTTCTCAATGTCTTGTCCTGCATCATCTTCAACATTAACTGTCACGCCCTAAAATTCATAAAATATTTTTAAAAGGCTGTAATTAGTGTTTTAAGGTACAAAAATTATTAAGAGATTCAGAGTCACCACTTGATAATTTAAAGGTTTGGAAAGTCACTGAAGTGTACCTTGGAACACCTATAAATCATAAATGATGTGAGTTAGAGTATCCGGGTAAGGATCTCGGTTGACTCTCGGGAAGGTGTTAGAAACCTTCGACTCATGTACCAAGTACAATTGCTTTATTGATGCATCTCGATTCTTGTGAATTATATTCGTTTTTAATGCCATTTTATTTGTTATGCTTTAATTTAGGAGTTGAAACTAATTTAATTAGTAAGAACTTAGGTGTTCGTAAAACTGATAATAAGCATATGGTGTGTCTGATTTTAAGTTCATACCTAGACAACTTTAAATTCAAGTATGTACCAATAATCCTTTTACTTACAGCGGGATTCACCAATTCGTTTGATTGATACCCTTATTAACATCAGTCAATTTAGTTGGGACAACTTTAAAAGGCTGATGCAGCCAAGACTTAGTCACCTTCTCCGAAACCTCAAAACCACTCGTGGCACACTCTAACCCTTCCGAAAATCGCTTCATAGTATTCACTCAATTATATTTGTTGTTTAATGCTATATTATTTGTTATGGTCCTCCTCCTTTGGACCGAACAATTGGATAAGGTTCAGGGGGACATCCATCGTGCCATCGAAGAGACAAATAGGCAGGGACCTCAACCCTCTTCATGGCCCTTTCAGAAGTTGAGGCATTAGGAGGCTCGGAGTTGGCACGAGGGGTATTGATGATCATCCTCTCCCCAGATTGGGGAAGAACAGGCTCGGCTTCACCAACTTTGGCTTTGCCTTTGGCCTTATTAGTCGCATGGTCAGACCCCTCGAGGTCAACAACTTCAACATTTTTAGGGACCTCAGATCCCTCATCATCTGTTTTATCTCTCAGCTTGAATCGCGGCGTAGAAACATGCTTGTTATATTTCACCTCGGTATGAGGGCGTACCTCTCGAGTCGGTTTCACTGAGGCCCCTCTTTTCCACTTTGGATTTGTATAAAGGTAAATTGGAGGTTTAGAGGTGACATCGGAAGATGTGGTAACTGTTTTGAAGTGACAGATGAAGATATCATCCATACATCGGGAAGTTCCTTGACCAAGAGAGCGCTTCGAGGCTTTGGTGGTCTTCGTCTTCTTGATGTACCTAGCCAAGCTCATTATCGCATCTAATCTAGCGTCAACGTCGAGGACTTCCTTCTTCTTCTTATTCTTCATTTTTTTACTCTTCTTCTCCTTGGGCTTGGCAGTAGCTGCCTTGCAAGGGAAACCTGCAGCAGGAAGAGTGAAGATAGTAAAGAGTAAAGCTTCGAATATTCCCCGAAGGGATCAAATTATGACAAGAAACTCACCGTGTCTCTTGCACACCCACTGGTTCTCCCATTGACGGCAATGCTCATTCAAGTCTTGTCTCCGGGTCTGAATCGCCATTATTGCTTGAACTTCGTCAAATCGGATGGGGGTTCGATGGGAACTTTGTTGGCTGCAGAAGAAGTAAAAAATGCAAAGTGAATCACATTAAAAGGAGTTGGGGAGAACAATTAAATAGAAATTGTAAGAGATTCACTTACGTTCGGTGTTCCACATCTCGGGGAACCTGGGCTCGGCGGATATCAAGTGAGTTGGAAGGAGAATATAACGGTCAGCTCAGCCTCGGTCCCTTGTGTCTTCACTCTTTGTTATCAGGGTATACTTGCTCTGATTGTTCAAGACCACAATCCCACCCTTGTGAAAGGTGGGATAGAAGAGAGAAATAAAATGCTAAAAGGTGAAGGGCACCCTAGACTTTCGACTTAAAAAGTCAAGACACCTAATGACTCTCCATAGCCCGGGGCCAAGTTGGGCTAAACATAAGTTGTATGTTCAGCAAAATGTGTCAATTACCTTGTGCACAGGGAGGGAAAACCCAACCGTCAACGGGTAGGTGTAGAGAAAGGAAAGCCCCGCCTTATGGTCAGAGCAGCTATTGTTCGGGTCTAGGACAGTGACTTGAACCTCGGGTCCCCACTTGCAGTCTTCCCGAACCAGAGCCGCGTAGGCTTAGGTAATCAGATTCGGTGTAGTCGGCACCAGGATATTCCTATTTTTCTCTTATTGAGCAGCGGACTGCTCATTCGACTTGAAGTCCTTCTTTGTGTCGAAGCTCGAAGGGAGGATACGGTGGGGCTCGATGGATTTTTTGGACTTCGAGGACTCCTCCTCAACCCCTTCGGCTTCACCAACACCACCAACATCATCATCTCCACCGCTTACTTTATCTAATTTATTGCGGCCAGCTGTGGCTTTGCACCGTTTGGGTATCAAGCCCCCCACTTCAGACGTCGCTTCACTGTCGTCTACAGGCGGTGCGATGACATTTAATGGGCCGACGAAGTTGGCTACCTCACCGCCAACAATCACGGCGGAGGTGCCAGGAATTTTATCGTCGGAGTTGCCACTGGAATTCTATGCAGAATTAGTTGTTGACATTCTTGTTGAAAATTGGTTATGGACTTTTGATTCTGGATGAAGATTTGAAGAAGAAAAAATATGAATTTTTCTTTGCTTTGAAATTTCTACTGTTACTCAAGATTGCAAGTATAGATGAAAAGTGATCAAGTTGGGGTATTTATAAGGGAGAAGTCATCATTGCCTTGGGAAGGATGATGAAGCGGCATGACCGTTCAACGGTTAATGTGTAACGAACGGGAAGGTGAAGTGATGGCCGCCTTTTTGAATTACTAGGCGCGCGTGTAGCCACGTCTTTCTCCCTCCTATTCTAATCCCACTCCTTGAAATCTCTATCAGTCGCCCGAGGAGTTCTGTATTGGGAAAATATAGCTTGCACATGTGGCGGCTCGAGAGCAAGGTTCGGGACATATCATGCAAAACTCACAAGATGGACCACGAAGCTGATAATGGGGTCCCCGAGGCGAAGCTTCGGGATCAGAATCATTTGTAAAACAATCTTAGCCTCGAGAAGGAGGTTCAGCTCCAGCATGTAAGCCGCCCCATGATTTCTGCCCATTAACTCATCATTTAATGGGTGCGGTTGTGGGCGGACCACAATTCAGATAATGGGAGAGTGGGCTAGTTAATGCCCGTAATTGTCTCCAATTCAATTGTCTATAAATAGCATTCATTTTATCTTGTAAAGGCATTCACAAATAGAGAGGCAAAATCATGTCAAATTGTAATCTCAAGGCGTATATTGAACTCATTTACTTTATGTTCATATTGTTCATCTTTTGAAGTTAGTTCATTTGTCTTTAACTAACTTTGATACAACAAATTGCTTGTAAACCCCTTACAAATTCAATTATTATCCTAATCCGATTTAGGCTAATACAAACTCTAAATCACTCACTCAAGGCTAGATGCTTAATTGATCTTTTTTGTTGGACAAAGTTAACTCATGTAATTAGTATTGAACCATTTTTGGACTTTATTAGCTCCATAGTTCTAGATTGACTCGTCGTAAAGGAGCTACAAAATGTCTTTTCTACCTTTACTAGTTTGTGCATTGCATCTTCTTGATGGCTTTTTTTAAAAAAAATGAAAAACCTTACTTCATCAAATAAGACTTCTGCATGTTTAATTTCCTAATGGATCTGAAAAAATTGATGTTTAGTTCTACTTCATGATTTACTTTGTTGGAAATCAGCTAAAATGTGAGACATTTATTTCTTTTATAAGACCTAAAAAAGGACTCACTTTCTACTTATTGGTTTTTGTTAAAAATATGGAGCAACAAAAATAAGATTGAAAATGGGATTGAAATTGTCTCTACTTTTCTTATTCAACTTATGGCTATTTATAGCCAAACTTGATAAAAAATTCAGCAACTAAAGAGCTTTAAAAGCTCAACAACTTAACAATATTCAAAATTTAAAATTTGAACTAAGTAACTAATTATTCAAGATTTTCTCAACTAATTATTCTAGATATTTTTGCATCAATTGAACAAACTTCAACACTCCTCCTTTGTTCAGTTGATGCAGTCTAAAACAGATGCTCCTCCTCAATTTCTGCCTCAGTTATTTGTGCTTGCACATTGTTTTGATTGTCTTTGAACTTGCACACTTTTGTGACATGACCTGTTTGTTTACAATTTCCACATATTGCATCAGGTCTCCACCAACAAAACTTTTCTAGGTGTGTTTTCTTTTTGCAATATTTGCAAAGAGGATAATTAACTTTTTCTCTTTTATTTTGTGCATAAAGAGCACCTTCAATAACTGTGTCATGTCTAAAACTTCTTCTTTGCTCTTGTGCTTGAAGAACACTTATCAATTCTGCAACAGAGATGGTAGAAAGATCTTTTGACTCTTCTAGAGAGGAAATTTTTGACTCAAATCTTTCTGGAATTGTCACAAGAATTTTTTCAACAATTCTATTATCTGAGAAATCATCACCAAGCATTCTGATTTTATTAACAATCACAGAGATTCTGTCAGAATACTTAGTGATAGTCTCATCTTCTTGCATCCTAAGAGATTCAAAATCTCTCTTCAAATTCAAAATCTGCATTTGTCTGACTCGATCACTTCCTTGATATTCTTTTTTGAGTTTTTCCCATGCTTCTTTTGCAGTCTCACATGCAATGATTTTAGAAAAATTGAATCTGCAACTGAATTTTGAATAATAGTTTTGGCTTTGCATTTTTTGGTTTTTTCTTCTAAATGGGCTTTGATTTGAGCAAGAGTGGGATTTTCAGGGAGTGGTGGTAATGGTGTATCTGCCATTCCAACTTCCCATAAATCATAGGCTTCAAGATAAGATTTCATTTTCACTGACCAAATTTGATAGTTTTCACCAGTGAAGATTTGTGGAGCATTCAAAGAGAGACTGTTGCTTGCCATTTTGAAAATAAGGTTAAAAATATATATGGGTTAAAAATGGTTAAAAGTATTTGTTTGACTCACAGATCCCGTAAGATCAGTTGAGGCTCTGATACCAATTGTTGGTTTTTGTTAAAAATATGGAGCAACAAAAATAAGATTGAAAATGGGATTGAAATTATCTCTACTTTTCTTATTCAACTTATGGCTATTTATAGCCAAACTTGATAAAAAATTCAGCAACTAAAGAGCTTTAAAAGCTCAACAACTTAACAATATTCAAAATTTAAAATTTGAACTAAGTAACTAATTATTCAAGATTTTCTCAACTAATTATTCTAGATATTTTTGCATCAATTGAACAAACTTCAACACTACTCATTTGCCTGACTAAAATATCTTCATCCAGACTCCGGTTAATAATTATTTACATGTTTTTCAAAATATATACTTCACTAAATGCTAGTACATGTTTGTTGATCAGCCTGGTAGGAAAGGTCTATCACTAACCTTGCCCCAAAGGCTCGAAATATAAATTGATGCTGCACGTGGCTTGATTGAACTACCTCCATTTTGATCGTGAGGTTCCACATGAAAATCTTAAAGCATCCGACATCTTGTTGGACGCGCCTGACCTTAATGCATTGGTTTCGATTATTGTCGTCACCGTCTCATTACTCAAGCGGGCATAATAGAACCACTACCTTCCTTCAAATCGGACGAACATGTTGGGAGTTATTTTCTATTAGAGCTGCAAAGTGAGGAAGTTGTCTCCGACGAACGTGGTGGTGTAGACTTGACTGACCGGGTAAGGTTTGTGGCAGAATGTCATGGCTCAAATTGTTTTGATAGCGTTTTATCGCCTGAGATGGGGAACCCAACAATGGAGAAGCAAATGAAAGAGGTTCTTGGGATCGGATAGCTCTTCAATGCATTCATGATGTATCCGAGAGGCCGAGTATCAAGACTATATATGAGAACCTATCATCTAATAGTTTGTACTCATTATTTACTTAGGTGAACCATATGTTTGGCTCTACTTTGGGTAACTTTGGAATCAAATAGCTTATTGAACTACCTTTTGAGTAGTAGAATTAGAATGCCTAGTCTGTGAATGGGTTAGTTTTATTTGCCATTGTTGTAAATTGGGGCATATATAACGTGTAAACAAACTTCTCCCCTTTCGGCCGATGAGCTTTCAGCTTTGAAGAGTTCTTTGGACTAAATAGTCTTGCCCGACAATTTGGAAGAAAAAAAAAAAGGAAAAGTATATTTTACCTATTTTATTGATGAGAGTAAGTATTGATAACTGTTTTCTGGAGTTTCATTAGTTTGGCGCTGTAGGAGAACTGGGAGGAGAAACTATATTCTTGAAACCCCCTCTTATCATGGATACCATGTATACTATACTGTGTGTGCCAAAATTTAAGCAACTCTCAGTATATTCTCCAAATCTGCAGCTCACATCATTTTCAAATGCTCAAACATTCAGCTAACATTAATTTTACGAGGCATAGTGCCCGGTTAAAAAATTTCTCCAACTTACCATACGTGGAGCACAATTTGCTCAAACTGCCCAACTCATGAACAAATCATCACAGCATAAAACCCAAGGTGACTCTGCTTGCCGCAATACCTAGTGAAGCCTAAAGCAAGGAAATGGTGAAGTAGAGAAAGGAGTCTAGTCAGCTTAAATTTTAATAGCAGAAGCATTATAACAAACATTGTTATAGCTCCCCTGTTTATTTATTTTTTCCTGTTTCATTTATTTATATAATAGAATATGTTCAGTATAAATTACAATGGTTGCATGAGACAACTAGTACCTCTGAAGACAAGAAGTGAGAACTGTTTCACTTCGCCACAGATCATACTTACTATCTTAAAAAGACCACCTCCATGGGAGCATAAATAGGACAACTGGGGCTCTTAGGTACTCAATACTGGATGCCAAAAGGCCCATTGGTTTTCCTCTTCTTGTTAAACCAAGTCTACTTTCAAGAAAAATGCTAGGTGCAGAACTGAATCATTGTACAGAGCACAGACAACTAATGGTGAAAAAGAATGTTAGAAGAACCTACAAATACCAACAATTACAATGCATTTAAATATGCAGGGGTCAGGGTGGGAGAAAGGTCTGAATTTGAGGAACACAAACTCTTTAAGTACATGTAATTACATCGCAATGTGAACAAATTTTACTGCTTCTTTTACAACTTTGGCATCGTATGTTAGCCCAGCTTGAAACCAGCCAGCTCTGCCTCCTTGCGGATATCATTACACTTGGCCAGCCTTCCAGAATTTGTATATATTTCGATCAAGCTGCAGTATATATCAAATGTTGGACTAAAACCTGATTCCTTAAGTTTAGAGAAATAGCGTACAGCCCTTGAGAGATCGTTCAAAGCAACAAAGAGCTTAATCACTACACAATAAGCTGGAAGATCAAAAACGCAATTTGAAGCCTCCATTTCCCATACCACGGCTAATGCCTCTCTATGTTTATTCGCTGAATAAAGACAGTGAATCAGAGTAGTATACATAACTATACTTGGGTTACCACCAGATGTCTTGAACCAATCATATAGCCCCTCCACGATCTCAAATCTTCCCAGCCTAATGCAAACTTTCATGATAGCTGTACAATCTTGTGGTGTCAAATTCAGATCATCTCTTGCAGCAAGCTCCTCTAGCAATGCCAAGACAAGTATGCTTTTATCAGGATCCTTACCAAGCTCTAAGATTAGCTTAGCGTGTACCCCAGTATCAAGCACTCTATTACATTCCTTAGCTATTGAGAGAAGCTTCAAAGCACGTTTCAGGCTTCCTCCTTTAATAAACCCCCTTAACATTGCTTCATACACACTCCGACTAGCCAAGCCAGTGAACTTGTTCAAATCAAATGGCACTTTCAACTCATTTGAGGCCGCCAATACTTCAATGGTAGAAGCAAGAACACGATCATCAGGGAAAAGATGGGGTTGTTTCTTGACCCAACAGAATGCCTGGAGAGCTCTCTCAGGAAGGCCCAAATAACCCAACTCCCTGATTGTCAAGGACAAAGAGCCTTTTCGAAGAAAGGGAGTCCACTTATTGAGAACCTTTGTAACATCTTGGTCAGTTGAAAGGGCTTGAATTTGTTTGGCCAAACCAATCAAGAAAGTGGGATTCTTGTAGACTTGCTTTGATATGGAGTGCCTTGAAACATTTGAGAATCTCTTAGGTGTAGGAAGTCCGAGAGGCCGAATCTTGTGAGGAAGGGGCAGAGGGAGAGGCCTCTTTTTACTATCCAATTTGTGAGGGATCCTGCCCCCTCTGAAAAGAGACGAAATGGCTTCAATCTCATCCGACTCCCATACAAATCCGCCATCCGGCTCCGCTTCAATTTCAGCAATCTGGATGGTTTCTTCAGCATCATGGTACAAGGCCCTATAGTCCGTAGGAGGTGGAAGCTTGGGTCGCAGAGGATTGATTGGAAGTTTATTGTGGTCAGCTTTGTTACTGCAAACAACACCTCTACGGATACTGATACTGCAACTTGTTCTAGTATGGGAGATGGGATATGTGGATGAGGATGGAAACATGCAACAACTCCGGGTGAGCATTTGGTCTAACATTTGGTGGGCACTTTTGGGGTCTTCAATGAAACCGTTTACAAATAGCCAATAAAACGGGAAATGCAGGAAAAGTCTTACTACTTATCAAACTCTCAATGTGTATCTTTGCTGCTAGAGTTTGGCGCAAACCTAAAGACTGACAACGTAATTGGGGGAAAATTTTCTCAAATAGTATTGAGTGAGAGAGAGACTTATTAGATACTCCCTGCGCACTTTGTATCCTTCTTAAGAAAACATTAATTAAAAGTGTAAATTGACTAAATTGTCCTCATTTATTGTTTGATTTCAATTTATTGCTACTCTTATTTTCACTATTTCTATCTCTCTCCACATTTATTATTAAAGATAAAAGTGGAAATAATTAATTAATACACTCTTGATATTCTAAATTGACAAATATTTTGGACCATCTATAAATAGAAAACCTTACAACTAAAATTGATCGGAGGAAGCACATGGTTTTATCATCTCTACCTCCGGTCCATTTTAGTTGTAAGGGTTGACTTTGCACACCCTTAAGAAATCATAAATAAGAATAGTACTTTTACTAATTTACTCTATATCTTTTTGGTATATTCAAGAAATAAGTATTAATATTGAGGTGTTTATATTTTTCAATAATATTTAATATTAGGGGCATTATGGCAAGAAATGGTAAATTTTACATTAGATTTACAAAAATGCCCATCAAACCCTACTTATTTACATCGCCATACCCATTAAATTTTTACCCACAAACTTATTTACACTGTATATCCATCCTTCCGTATACCTATCCAGTATACAGTATACTCTCATGGTATACTTGTTACACTATACTCTCAAATCCTTCTGTATACCTATCTCGTATACAGTATACTCCCATGGTATACTTGTTACACTATACTCTCAAATCCATAAAAGAAGTATACTTAATTTGGTATACCAATATAATGCAATGGTATACAGTTAAAATTGGGAGGGTGGGCACATAGTATAAATAAAACAAGCTAGATGGGCATTTTTGTAAATAAAATGAGGTGCACGGGTATTCCATGTAAACTAATTTTTTTGGCACAAACACGTAAATAATTTATTTTTGTGGGCATGGAGTGTAAATTCTCCTTATTCTAAATTGACAAAACATTTTGGACCAATACCTTACAATTAAATGGACCAGAGGGAGTAAAAATTAAAATATATAGTGACATACTGAGGCATTTGGCCATAGATACCAAAAGAAATTTTGAAAAAGAGTTTTTGAAAGTTGAGTTAGAAAAATTGTATTTAGAAGTTTGAAGTTGTATTTGTGTATTGGGTTAAATCTATCGTCACCAAAGTTAATGACTCAGCATCCACGTAGGATGGCGCACGGACGACACGTGGCTGCGAATGGACACAAAGACAATGGATAAGATCGAGGATAAACAGTTACAACGGACAGATAAACAGTCGCCACGGCCAGAAAAGTCGCGGCCCATCAATCAAGGCAGTTCAAAATAGGAATCTTATCCACAAACAACGCAACTGCTCGACTAAGGAGTTACAACTGCTTGTGAACGGACACATAGCTACCTATATATTGTAATCTAAGTCACAAGCATGAAATCTAATGCTTCTCTGAATCTACACTTGTATTCAAACTATTTACTAGCATTCAATTCTTTATCTCCATCGAATATTTATTACTATTGCTAATCGATAGATCTCCTTTATTGTCTCGTTAACTGAATATCATAAAGAGTACGAGGAAGGGAATTTAATCAAGTCTGAACGGCCTGAGCACGGTTCCTTTTTCGTTCGATTATTCATTTATTATATCGCATTAATTGCCTCTTTACTCTTTCGATTTTATTGTTGTCATTTATATTTACTTCGTTAAGAGCGTTTTAATCTCGATTATTGACCGTGACTCCGCTCTACAAATTTAATTGTAAATTAACCTAATAAAACGAAACTACGGTTAAACAATTTGGCGACCACACTGGGAGCCGGTCAATAACTTCTGTAGGTTAAATCGCTCGTCGTATTTTATTGTCTATTCATTTTTCCTTCGATCGCTGGTTCTCCCCGTTTTCTTTTTGTTGAAATGGCAGATAACAACTCGCACAACAACGTTCCTATTGAAGAGCAACAAGACCTCAACGCTGCGGAGCAGATAAACCAGAATCTGGCCGGAGACGAGCAGCAAGATGTTCCCCTTGCAGACGACGACGTGATCCCCATTGCAGAGGACGAGAATGTGCTCCCAGCGGAACAGGAGAACGAGCACAGCCAGCAAGGTAGCAGAAATAGCCGCAATCCCAGCCGAGGAAATGTCGACCAGGGGGCTGGAGGATCTAGAAGACCCAATGGCCCAAGGAATTCGAGGAACTCTCAAGACGCTATCCTCGAATTCATACGGCAACAGGCTGAGATCAACAGGCAAATACGGGAAGCTATCGACAGCCTGCGAGGACAGAACCTGCCAAACACGGGAAATCCACCCATGGGACGTCCAAGGGATGCTTCACCGTCTCATGCTTCGAGGCGAGCTGAAAATCAGAATGCGGGTTCAGCGGTGCCAACTGAGATGAGCGAAGTCATGGAGGCCCTCACCAAGCAGTTCAAAGAGAGTCAAGAGGCTCTGCAGCGCTCTCTTCATGAGAGGATCGACCAGATCCCTGGCGCACCACCCACTTTGAAGAAAGTTGACGTTCAACGGTACACTCAAAGGCCTTGGAAGAAAGAAGCAGCACCAAAAGCCATCCCCAAAACATTCAAAATGCCAAACATACCAAGATACCGGGGAACAACTGACCCCAATGATCACCTGATGATGTTTAGCAATTTCATAAAGGCAAGCGATCTCACCGACGAGGAGATCGAATCAGTGCAATTGAAGAAGTTCGTGGAAACCTTAGCAGACGGCGCTCTACGGTGGTATTCAATGCTGCCACCAAATTCAATAGGATCTTTTGCTGAGATGACGGAGTTATTTGTCAAATCACACACAGGCGCTCAGAAGACAGAAACAAGAGTCGAGGACATCTTTGAAATCAAGCAGCTGCCTGGGGAGTCTCTCCGGAAGTACGTGGATCGCTTTCAGCGTGAGCGTATGATGCTACCCAAGGTTCCAGATCGATGGGCGGCTATTGCATTCACCAACAGCCTGGACGTCAAGAGTTCTGAGGCGACCAGGCGACTGTACGAATCCCTGCGAGAATATCCTGCGGCGAGCTGGTCGGACGTCTACAACCGTTACAATTCCAAGGTACGTATAGACGAAGATAAATTAATTGGCACAGGTACCCGAGGACGGAGCCAAACTCGCACCAATGGCGCTGGGGGAAAGATCGAGACGGATAGGCCAGATGCACGGCATGAGCCATACCCCAGCCGGTCACGCAACAACTCAAACGGACGCGGTCGCAACAACAAAGGCCTGGCGAGGAGCAATGATTCTGCCTCAACTTCTAGTGGGATCCCAACCCTGCCCGTCTTCAACATCGGAGCGGTCGAGCTTGTAGCAGTGCTCGAGGAGATGAGCGAAAAGGTCAAATGGCCCAAGGATATGAAGGGTGACCCCAGCAAACGCAACAAGAACTAATGGTGCGAATTCCATCGCGATCACGGCCACACAACGGATGACTGCAAGGCTCTAAGGTATGAAGTTGCTAATTTGTTGAAACAGGGCTATCTCAAGGAGTACTTGACAGAAAAAGGGAAGCAGACTCACGCGAAGGCCCAGCAAAACAAATCAGGACCTCCCCGAGTATCTTCTCCAAAAATGACGGTCAACGTCATCTCTGGCGGAATTGAGGTTGATGCAGTCACATACACAGCAAAGAAGTATGCCAAAGTCTCTATTACGAAGACCAAACGACCGCGACTTGAGGATACGATGACTTTTGAAGAAGCAGATGCAGATGGCTTGCAGTTTCCTCACATGGACGCTTTAGTGATAACGCTGCGAGTGGAGGAGTTCGACGTCAAGAGAGTGCTCGTTGATCCAGGCAGCTCAGAAAACATCATATTGTCTCGGGTCGTGCAGCAGTTGAAGCTATACGATGGGATTGTACCAATTTCTCGCGTTCTCTCAGGATTTAACAATTCCAGCGAGAAAACGTTGGGAGAAATTACATTGACGACCCTGGTCGAAGGCGTCATGAGACGGACAACGTTTCATGTCATTGATGGAGACATGGCCTACAACATAATCCTTGGGAGGCCATGGATACACGACATGCAGGCAGTCCCGTCAACCTATCACCAAGTGATGAAATTCCCTTCAGAGTGGGGAATACGAGAAGTTCGGGGAGAGCAGCGTTGCGCTAGAGATTGCTACTCAGTCGCAGTCAAGCTCCCCGAGGAAACAAAATAGCAATTAAAGAACCCGGGAGCAGAATCAAGCAACGTAGCATCAAACTACCAAATCCCGGAATTCATATCAAAATTGGATGCACGAGAAGAGTACGCGCCAACCATTGAAGCTCTGGAACCAGAAGAACTTTTCGACAGCATGCCTGAAAGGAAGGTATATTTGGGAGCAGAGCTGAACAAAAACTTACGGAAAGACATCTTGCACTTCCTCAAGGAGCGGCACACCACCTTTGCGTGGTCACATGAAGACATGACGGGAATCTCCCCGAAGATTATCTCTCATAAGTTGAATGTGGATCCATACTTCCGCCCGGTGAAGCAAAAGAAACGCCAGCAAGGAGCATTTAGGAACCAAATCATAAACGACGAAGTTGACCGCTTGCTCAAGATTGGCTATGTCCGAGAAGTCAAATATCCAGATTGGTTGGCCAACGTGGTCGTAGTGGCGAAGAAAAACGGCAAGTGGAGGGTCTGCATTGACTTCACTGATCTGAACAAAGCCTGCCCGAAAGATTCTTATCCACTACCTCAAATTGACCAACTAATCGACGCAACGGTCGGGCACGAGGTGCTTACATTCCTTGATGCATATTCAGGCTACAACCAAATCTTGATGAATCCCGACGACCAGGAGAAGACCTCTTTCATTACTTGCCGAGGTACGTATTGCTACAAAGTAATGCCTTTTGGACTTAAAAATGCAGGTGCAACCTACCAACGGTTAGTCAACCGGATGTTTCAAGATCACATTGGCAAAACCATGGAGGTTTACATCGACGACATGCTAATCAAGTCCAAGCGAGCAGAGGACCACTTGGCTCATTTGGAGGAAGCCTTTCGAATCCTTGATCAATACAACATGAAGCTCAACCCGGAGAAATGCGCATTTGGAGTGGGTTCAGGGAAGTTCCTTGGTTTCATTGTCTCCCAGCGAGGGATCGAGGTGAACCCCGCCCAGATAAAAGCAATAGAAGCCATCCCCGACGTACTTCACAACAGAAAAGATGTAATGCGGCTAACCGGAAGAGTAGCGGCGCTGAGGAGATTCATCTCCCGCTCGTCTGATCGGTGCAAAAGCTTCTTCGACGTGCTGAAACAAAACAAGGAGTTCGAATTGACCCCTGAATGTCAGCAAGCTCTTAAGGACTTGAAGCGGTACTTGTCAAGCCCGCCTTTACTTTCAACGCCACAACCAGGTGAACAACTATTACTCTACCTGGCCGTATCTGAGTCAGCGGTAAGTGCAGTCTTGGTTCGAGAAGACAAAGGTAAGCAACTACCAATTTATTACATCAGTAAATCTCTATTAGATGCTGAAACACGCTATCAACCTTTGGAGAAACTCGCACTAGCATTGGTAATCGCTGCCCGCAAATTAAGACCTTACTTCCAAAGTCATTCAATAGCTGTAGTTACTACCTTCCCCTTACGTAGTATCTTGCACAAACCTGAATTTTCGGGCAGACTAGTAAAATGGGCAGTAGAATTAAGTGAATTTGATATATCTTATCAACCCCGGGTAGCAATAAAGTCTCAAGCTCTAGCAGATTTTATCGCAGATTTTAGCGCCACCATGTACCCTGATGCTCAGCGTGAGGCGGTTCTTTTCGCCGGATCCGAGCCGGGGACTTGGACCTTGCACACCGATGGATCCTCGAGCGTGAAAGGGTCAGGGCTAGGCTTAGTCCTCACCACTCCCTCGGGTGAGACCATCAGACAGGCTATAAAATGTCCTTTTATTACTAACAATGAGGCCGAATATGAGGCCGTAATTGCAGGATTGAAACTAGCTCGAGATTATGGAGCAGATAAGATTCATCTCAAGAGTGATTCCACCCTGGTCGTCAACCAGATAACTGGAGGTTTCGTTGCAAGGGAGTCTCGTATGCAGAGGTATCTTGCCCGAGTTACTGGTTTGCTGGCACAATTCAACAATTGGGAAGCCACACAGATCCCGCGAGAGGAGAATCATGAAGCCGATGCCTTGGCCAATTTGGGTTCAGTCGCAGAAATTGGAGCAGCAGGTTCAATGGACGTAGCTCATCTCCTGTGCACAACCATCGATAAAGACGCAATGGAGGTCAACACGACCAATCTAACTTGGGATTGGAGGAATGAGATAATCAATTACATACTGCATGGAACCTTGCCATCAGACGTTAAGGCCGCTCGAAAATTGAGGATAAAGGCTCCCAGATATACAATTATAGATGGCACCCTCTATCGAAAGACTTTCGCAGGTCCACTCGCCAAATGTCTGGGCCCCAGCCAAACAGAGTATGTGATGAGAGAAGTTCATGAGGGGTGCTGTGGAAATCATTTGGGAGGAAAGGCGCTTGCGCGAAAACTCATACGAGCAGGTTATTATTGGGACAAGATGGAGAAAGATACTAACGAGTTTGTCAAAAAATGCGATAAGTGCCAAAGGTTTGCGCATCTCCTCCATCAACCGGCGGAGCCCTTGCATTCAATCATCTCCCCGTGGCCGTTTATGAAGTGGGGGATAGACATCGTTGGGCCACTACCCACTGCGCCTAGGGGGGTGCGTTTCTTGTTAATGATTACTGATTATTTTACAAAGTGGGTTGAGGCCGCAGCATATTCGAAGATACGTCAAACGGAAGTAATTGATTTCCTGTGGCGTTATGTCATTTGTCGATTCGGAGCACCCAAAGAAATTGTCATGGATAACGGTCCCCAATTCGTGGGTCAGAAGGTCACAAAATTCCTTGAAGATCTGCATATTAAAAGGATTACTTCCTCCCCGTATCACCCAGTGGCAAACGGGCAGGCGGAATCGACCAACAAAATAATAGTGGATTCACTCAAGAAGCGCCTCGAGCAGGCCAAAGGGTGTTGGGTGGAAGAACTCCCCGGGGTTCTTTGGGCATATAGAACAACCACGAAAATGAGCACCGGGGAGACGCCCTACTCTTTAGTATATGGTTCCGATGCATTGATCCCAGTCGAAATTGGCGAGCCAAGTCTACGATATGCCCATGCAACCGTAGAATCTAATTCAGTCAACCTCTCCGAGGAATTGGATTTTCTGGAAGAACGCAGGGAGTTAGCACTAATACGAGTAGTGGCTCAGAAAGAAAGGGTGGAGCAATATTACAATCGGGGACTGAGTCTACGTAACTTCGAAGTCGGGGACTTTGTATTGCGTAGAGTCTCCCAGAGTACGCAAGAGGCGAACGTCGGCAAACTTTGTCCAAACTGGGAGGGTCCGTATAAGGTGGTTGCATCAGCTGGTAAAGGTTCATACCGATTGGCACGACCAGATGGATCGCTTCTACCCAGCAGTTGGAACGTGACTCACTTGAAGAGGTACTACTTCTAAGTGGTACAGGGGTTAGTGTTTCTATCCATTTTTACGTTGCTTACATGCCTTCGCTCTCTTTTAAGTTGCTCTGTTTTCTTATCTTTGTCTAAATGGTCCTAACGGTCTTCAAAAGGCCAGATCCGTTTAGCTCAACTGGTAGAGCTCGAAGTCCTCGTGCTTCGCGGCTGTGGGTTCAAATCCCGCAACGGACACACTCCTCTTTTGGTTATATGTGTTCTCAGATTCAGCGCTTTACCCATTGTCTTTTCATGTCTGAAATTACGAAATTTCGACATGAAAACAGGGGGTGGCGAGGGCCCCAGTAGGCCAAAATCCCGGCTAACACAGGTGATCTTCGAGCAGAGCAAGGTCATTCATTAAGAGCACGGCTAAGCAAAATCAAGTAAGTTTAATAGAACTATTTTACTTGTGCTATATTATCTCCTACGTCTTTGCGGCCAGCATCCGCTCAAGTCCCACGACTTTACGACCAGACAATCTTGTGTTCTGATTTACGACCAAACAATCCTACGTTCTGGTCATTGGGTTACTTGTCCTTTTCAATAGAAATAACAGGGCAGTTTTAACCAAACCAAACCAAATTTTTTCGTTTCTCTGCAAAAACTTTCAACTGTCAAATATGATAAGCAAAGTTTATCGCAAAACCGTCTTACACGGTCAAATTTCGGTCAGCCTGAACGACCTGATTTCGTTCAGCCCAGAGGGCCTGACTTCAGTCATCCTAACTAAGGGTGACTTAACCTGGTTACGATCAGATTTTATTTCAAAACATCTGCGCAGATTAAACCAAAAAGGGAACTCAGACACTAAGATTTGAAACATAATCTTGACCTCTGAAAACTCCACTAAGCAACAATCAGCATTCATATGAATAAGACTTGAAAGACTAAAGATGGTCGTCAAGCCTCAACCAGCCAGACAAAAGAGGAAAACAGCCAAAAACATACATTTATAAAGTTAACAAATATTCGAAGTTAACAACATCCAACAAATTTAACAGAAGGACTAGACAAGGCATCAATCATCATGTTGACCAGGGTCCCGACCTGATGCACTAGCCCCATCAGTCGGATCCCCGCCCAAATCTTCATCTTCATTGTCCTCGCTGCCTTCATCGTCCCCTTCGACTCCATCATCATCAGCTCCCACTTCCATGCCCAGGACTTGCTTGACGCTGATGATGGCTGCTATGGTCTGATCAAGGACTAAGTCGACATTGATCTGGCCGCGCTGCATTTGGATAAGCAATTTCTTTTTGGCCTCAAGAGCTTCTAACTTGGATTCGATCGTATAACGATCCCGCAAGTTTGCCAACTCCTTCGTCAGTAGCTCTTGAACCTTTGCAGATTCCGCGACACTGATGCACTAGCCCCATCAGTCGGATCCCCGCCCAAATCTTCATCTTCCTCATCTTCATTGTCCTCGCTGCCTTCATCGTCCCCTTCGACTCCATCATCATCAGCTCCCACTTCCATGCCCAGGACTTGCTTGACGCTGATGATGGCTGCTATGGTCTGATCGAGGACTAAGTCGACATTGATCTGGCCGCGCTGCATTTGGATAAGCAATTTCTTTTTGGCCTCAAGAGCTTCTAACTTGGATTCGATCGTATAACGATCCCGCAAGTTTGCCAACTCCTTCGTCAGTAGCTCTTGAACCTTTGCAGATTCCGCGACCCGATTTCTGGCCTCTTGTAGTTCTCCTCGAGCAACTTGAGATTCAGCCTCAGCTTTGTTCATGTTCCTCAACATCAAGTCGGAAGCATCGCGGATACTCGCCAGAGTAATTTCCTTCATATTGAGCTCATGGGCAAGTTGGGAGATCTGACGGCCTTGCTCGTCCATCTTCGCTTTTAGGTCTTCAAAAGACAACACAAACCTGTCCTTCTCATCTAGAAGACGGTCCCTTTCCTCGAGGAGTGCGCTTATCTTGTCGTTAGCTTCAGCGTTGGATTGCTCCAACCTATCTATCTTATCTTCAAAAAAGTCGCGTCTCCCCTCCAGGACCCGCTTCTCCCCGATCAGAACCTTTTTCTCCTCTTCTAAGGCCTGATTTGCCTGGAGAACCTCCAAAAGGTCTTTCTTCAGGCCAAGGACTTGATCTTGGTTGTTCAGCCTGGAGCGAAGCATGAGCTCGGTAGCCATCATACTCGCCTGGCAACGAGAAGGAAATACACAGATAGTTAGAACTAAGGTTTTCGACAAAAATAAAGAAAGTAAAGAAGGAAACATTACCCGAGCAGTGTCCTCAGCAATCGCATAAGCCAACTGCTCATCGTTCATGCTGCGCATGTTCCACTCTTCACGAGGGCCGATCAGGTTGGACGTCACCTTGACTAAGTGGCCAGGCTTCGTAAGAAAATCCGTGTCTGGGGGGATGATGAAGTCACACTCCCTCATGCACGGCCTGGGCTCTCTCGCCTGCTCCGAAGGGTAGTCGGGGCCAAACTTGTGGCGAATACCTTTAACAGAGTACGCACCAATCGTACCTCCCAAAGATACTCGCCTGGTAAGCCTAGTTCGAGAGACCTCGACGTCGCCTGTCTCGCCGAGGCCCATGGTGTCGCACTCCTGCAAATAAACTGGCGCCACCCCGTCAGCGGCCAAGTTTATCATGTCTTTATAATAGAAGACCTGGGGTTCAGCCTCCCCCCCCCCCCAGCCTTCTTCCGATCATCAACCTCCTCACCTGTTTCACCCTTCTCCTCACCCTTCTCCCCGTCATCCTCTCTCATTGGCTCCTTGCCTGGGCGCCTGTGGCTGGCCTGCTCAGGCTCACTTTGTTGGCTTCCAGCCCGCTCAGGCTCGTTTGGCTCTGAGGCCTCAGGAAAGAATGCAAAACTTTCGTGCATTCTTTCCTCTCCCATTTCCTCAGCTTTTTCTCCTTCCCCATCACCAACTCGGGGACTCTCCTCGAAAGCATAAGAAGAAGTCTCCGCAGCTCTCCTCTTATCACTTCGAAGATACGCCCTCCTCCTCTGAGTCAAGCCCTCGTCGGGAACCTCTGAATCCGACAGGACAACCACCACGGGCTCAGCTGATTCAGGGGCAGCCGCCGAGCTTTTGATACTCTCTTGCCCAGACTTGGGGGTCTCAGCAGCAGCTACAGTGGCCTTAACTGTTTTCTCAGAAGACTGAGGGGTCTTGCGAGCTGTCCTTTTCTTCTTCCTGGGTTTACTCTTTTCAGAGTCGGTTTGCTTTCTCTTCAGGCTCGCAAGAACCTCCTCGCCACCCTCCCTAGCTTTGATAGCTGCTGCAGTTTGGAGGATAGCAGCCGCCTCCTCGTTGACCTCAGCCACAGGATCAACAACCACCTCCTCGGGAGGAGGAGCAGGAAAGTAACTACCACCAGTACCTAGGCCTGAAAATAGAAGCGTATCAATACCGTAATAAGCTCTGCATAAGTTAGTAAGAGATTCAAGTAAACATCCTACCGTGGGTGCTGGGGTTAGACAAATGCTTCAAGGAAGCATAGTGAGGCCATTGCCTCTGCTCGTGGGTGAACTCTGCCAGAATTGGTTCAACCCAAGCAGACAACTCCTCCTCAGTAATCAGGACATCATAGGGAATCTTGTCAGCTAACCAACAAAGAATGGAAATTAGAAAGTGCAGATACATAATTCAAAGAATATTCAACACAGATACTCGGGGACTTACGAGTTTTGTTCCAGGCCTCGCGGAGATTAGTTTTGTCGCCGCGTGTGAGGAGTCCGGACTGCACATAAACATACCGGTGCATCCAGCCCCTATCCCCAGAGTCTTCGAATTTGCTCACTAGAGCTTTTCTCCCCCTCATACGGGCATTAATATACCCATCCCTAGCAACCTGAAGGCTGTACAGAGCAATGAAGTGCTTAAACTCAAAATCCTGCTCGGTCTCGTCGGCGAACCACTGCAGCAGGGTAACGATCCTATAAACGCTGGGACACAACTGCCCCGGGCAGATCAGATAGTATTTACAGATATCTTCTATGACAGGGTGCAACGGGAACGTATAGCCTATCGTGAATGGATATGTAGATATAGCCGTCCATCCAGGCCTCGTTGAAGTAATATTTTCCGTTGGGAGGGGGCAAGAAACCATAACATCATCATCCCACCCGCAATCTGTCCTAACCTTGGGCAAAAGGTCGGGAGTGATTGAACTCTTAAAGCGGCTTGAAGGCCACGACCTAACATTGCCGTAATGACTGAACGAGCTAATTGAACAGTCATTTTCAAGATTTCCCCAAATTTTTGGGATCACGTCAACGACTGAGGTTGGAGAACTCGTGGGTTGACCAGCCGCTGCCGAAGAAGTACTAGCTGCAGCGTCCATATTCAAACTCCTCTTAGCTTTTGGAGACATTTTGATTGAAAGGTTAAGAGAATTCGTCGCGTTTCAAATTTTTGCTGGAAAGATTGTTTGAAGCTCTGAAGATTAGTACGAAATTTGGAATGAAGTAAAAAGATTTTCAGCTGGTGGAAATCATATTTATAGAGTTCGCAAAACCCACACGTGGCAAACATCCATACAAAAGATGAATCAATCCAGCCGTTGGAGAAAATAATGAAATAAAAATCGGAATGACGGTTTTTCGTCTTGGGACGTGCAAGACGTGAGTAGGCGCAGTTCAATCATCACGCCTGCAGTCTCGGAACACGCAACAGTCACTTCTTCAGTAAAAAGTGGAGCGAAATTGACAGCTTGCACGTTTTGTCTTTAACAGAGCATTTAATGCACACACTAAAAGGACGCCAATCAGTCAAAAGCTCTTGAGAAAACATTTAATACTCATACTGATGGGGTAACGATCAGTCCAACGGGCAACATCTTGTAAGGACTTACACTTACTATGTGAGGAGAGATCAAAAGAGTTCATTCCCACTCGCAATTCGTTTTCCACTCCTCGACCAGATCCTCTGCCCGAGAAGTGCGGGGACTATCTGTATTGGGTTAAATCTATCGTCACCAAAGTTAATGACTCAGCATCCACGTAGGATGGCGCACGGACGACACGTGGCTGCGAATGGACACAAAGACAATGGATAAGATCGAGGATAAACAGTTACAACGGACAGATAAACAGTCGCCACGGCCAGAAAAGTCGCGGCCCATCAATCAAGGCAGTTCAAAATAGGAATCTTATCCACAAACAACGCAACTGCTCGACTAAGGAGTTACAACTGCTTGTGAACGGACACATAGCTACCTATATATTGTAATCTAAGTCACAAGCATGAAATCTAATGCTTCTCTGAATCTACACTTGTATTCAAACTATTTACTAGCATTCAATTCTTTATCTCCATCGAATATTTATTACTATTGCTAATCGATAGATCTCCTTTATTGTCTCGTTAACTGAATATCATAAAGAGTACGAGGAAGGGAATTTAATCAAGTCTGAACGGCCTGAGCACGGTTCCTTTTTCGTTCGATTATTCATTTATTATATCGCATTAATTGTCTCTTTACTCTTTCGATTTTATTGCTGTCATTTATATTTACTTCGTTAAGAGCGTTTTAATCTCGATTATTGACTGTGACTCCGCTCTACAAATTTAATTGTAAATTAACCTAATAAAACGAAACTACGGTTAAACAATTTGGACATATATTTTATTGGTAAAAAAGTTAAAATTTTGTGAGTGGAAAAAAAAAAACTTCTTTTGAAAAAAAAATTAAGTCAAAACTAGTTTTTAGTTTTCAAAAAAAAAAAACAAATTCAACTTTTTTTGGAAAAGCGCCAAAAAAAATTTCTAAAAAGCATGTACTTTCTATGGCAAAACGCACACTTACTTGTTCTCATATTAATCATGAATAGAGTACTAGACAAAGCTGCGGTTCAGATGGAGGGCACCAACCAAGCAAGGAAAATGGAGGCTTTGCTGTGTCATTTAAGTGGAAGAGGTGAAAATTCTCACCAGGATGATGCCAATCCTCCTAAGTACTATCATCATGAACACATGTTTAGCACTACAGACAATCTCGGCGCAACAAGGGACTCTAATGGACCCTAGCCTTGGCAAGTTTGATGTACCAGCTCCTTCAATTCCAGTCATTCCTCTTGTATTCATGTCCCTTCTCATTCCAGTATACGAATTCATCTTTGTTCCTGTAATGAGGATGTTCACTGGCCACCCAACTGGGATAACACAGCTTCAGAGAGTTGATGTAGGGCTTGTCCTCTCAGCTATCTCCATGGCCATTGCAGGAGCCGTGGAAGTGAAGAGGAAGGACTTCAACCACCATAACCATCGTACCAGCCTTTTCTGGCTCTCCTTTCACTATGCAATCTCTGGGATGAGATCTCTCTCACTCTCTGTTGGCTATTACCTCAATGTTCAACTTTTGTTGAGCTCATCAACTCAATCACTTCAAAGCTCACGTCCAACAAGCAAGGATGGTTGCAAGGGAGAGACATGAACAAATAACCACGTCGAGCTTTTCTACTGGTTCCTAGCAATCCTCAGCTTGCTCAACTTTGGCATGGCCAACTGGTACAAGTACAAAAAGGATATGCCTACCGATGAACAGAAACTCCACCCAGACGAGTCAGTATCAATTGTAACCATGAGTATGACCTCGCAACAGGCCATCTCTACAAGCGAAGGCGAAGCATAAACAGAACAAAACTAAAGCTCAAGCATAAAACTTAATGTTATGGGTTAGGAGTTGTGTTGTGTTTTTCTTTCTTTATCTTTTTAAGTTTATTTTCCCCTTTAGTTTCATCATTTACAGGGAAATAGAGGGTAGGGGTAGCCTTAGGGAGGCAAGGGGGTGTAGAAAATATGTTCATCGCCCTTGCTGGGAAAGTAGAAATTATATTTTCTCAAACTTTGACTATTAGTGTCATCTTGCACCTGGCTTGATATTACCACACATTAAGATAAGGGGCACAAACTACGATCTTTCAGAAGTCAGCAGCTACTGTAAGCAAATCTTGCCTATTTAGAAGGGGGAAAGACAGGTATGAATGGAGAAGCATTCTTCTATAACTTCTGAAATCCACATCACTACCCAAAATACAGCAAAAATGAGTTTGTTAGAAGCATTTATAGTTGAGATCTTGAATGATTGCTGCTACTCCATTCCCAAATAATATCATAGTCTTTAGTAAAATCTGCATTCATGTTACTGCTATCCTTTCTTCTAAAGACAGCAATTTGGGAGGCGAATCCTGGTTCTTTGTCAGGCTCTCCACCGACTCCACTGAACTCAACATCATAATTATGCCTCAAAGCTAGTTCAGATGCCCATAGGCAAAATTGTTGTCTAGTCCACTCAAATTTGTGATCGTGATTGCGGAATTTACAAGATTGCAGCTGGCTCTTCTCATCTGGATCATCTTCCTGGTATTGAGGAGAAGATTTCTGGAGAATAACATTATATTCATAATTGGGAGTGGAGACTATAAGAATCCGTGGACAAAATGAGCTGAGCACAACATCCCCAAACAAACAAGCTTCATGTTCCTCCATATGCTCAATCACCTATAGTTTATCAAAATTCCCAGCTTTCACAATCAAAAAGTGAGCTAATGCCTTCCAGATTCTATGGAAGGAAGACAAACAAAGGTAATATAACTGCAGAAAAGCAAGACTCATTCTAGCACCTAAGTCACAGAATATCTCAACCTGGTATGATCAATGACTGAATAAACCCATCTCAAAAATAATACAGAAATATATTATGATTGAAAAGCAAGAGCAGTTAAAATGGACATATCTGTCCAATCCCTTACGATGTAATATCTTAATCTTCATCTTCTATAATCACTTCATATATAAATAAGACAGAAGCACCAGCATTAAGTAATAGACACGTTAAATGTTGGCCTTGCAAAATATGAATTATCATGTCGTCATGTAAGCCAATCCAAATATAAGCTATAAGGAAGCTGAAAGCAAGGAATTACAGCCAAGGTTATTTAGTATGAGGTGATTGGTCAATATATTGACAAAATAAAGAGAAATAGGAAAACACAGAGTAAAATGTGCCAAGCAATTCATACTCCCTCTACTCCATTTTAAGTGGCAATCTTTCCTTTCTAGACTGTTCCGCAAAAGAATGACACCTTATTTGGAGCCAATTTAACTTTACATTTCCTATTTTACCCTTAGTGACATGCTTTTAGAGCCACAAAAATGTTATGGCATGTTTAAGATCACAAGTTTAACTGCTCATTTCGGAATTTCTTAATTAACTATGTCCACAAAAATGGACATAGTCTAAGAAAGAAGTTAAACGGATGTATTACTTAATTAAGTCAATAAGTGCGGATAAAGAACCTTGAAAGCACAATTGGTGAATCACTCATTTTCCTTACAATGCAAAATTCTTCGAACTTAACAGATAATGTGCTAAGTGGATAGACTCTAAAAGCTATTGAAAATACCATTATCACATAATTATTCCCCGTGAAACTAAAATGTGCAAACTCGACCACCCATTAAGATCAAGAACACCAGGTCTGACAGTCTTTTTAAAACGAGAACCCCTTCAATATGGTTCATTACAAAGGGTTAGAAATATAAAAGAAAATCTACCAGCACTAGGATCTAGCAACCCATAACAAAATCTCAACATCGGATTTTTTCCTGTAACAGTGGTGTCTGGGTCCACCAGCATGGGTATCAGGGTAACTCTGTTGACTAAGGCTTATTCAAACCTCAAATACTACTAATACACAATATCCAACATACTAAACCCTTCAAAGCAACCAAGTTGACAGATCATCTCTAGACATTGAGTCCACCAATCCACTCAGCTGCTTCAATAGAAAGCATGTGTACGTATAACCAGCCATAGACCTCGTTCGAGATGGTAAATTTTTGAAGAAAAAGAAAAGGGAACCAGAAAAGTTGTGTAACCACATCATCAGAAGAGGAACCATTTACCTCCAAGCAGGTTGCAATGTCATATCCACATAACCGAGAATCGCAAGTCAAAATCGAACCCTCGTATAGTATCGCAGACTTGATTTTGTTAGTTGGATGTTCAGCTTCTATATTTTCATTGAGTTTTGAATGAAGTGTCTGGAAAATTTAGAAGAAACTTAAGTGAAAGCATAAATAAGAAAATCTAAATTACAAATTGAGACCAGTAATGCATGTGGGACCATAAGGGTTTTGAACTACCCTTTGTCAATGCAACAAGAAAAAAAGTAAATTCGTGCAGTCTTTTAAGATGATGGCAAAATTCACGAAGCTAACAGAAATTCCTCAGCATAGCTGAGAAACCCCTCAGATCCAACTGCACGGTTGGAAACTCAGTGGAGAACGGGTTCTCCCCTCTAAATATCAAGTTTTTTGTCTTATGGAAAGGCTCAAACTCGTAAGGTGAGCCTAACCCATAAGTTCCTTAGCATTTTTATTTAACATTTTCGACCTCATAAGTTACTACTCTCCGTATCTACTTTGCAGTTTCTGACATAAGGAAATAGAAAACCTATATCACTAACATAGGAATAGCAAGGAAATACATAGACGCGTTGTGAATGTATATGTTGTACAGATACTTGTGATGTGTAAAATGACCTTGACATTTCTATGTTCAATCATTGGAAATTATATACATGTCATTTCTCTGAAAAACTGTCTTCAAATTAACAATTCCAATATAGTCATCTTAACTCAAACTAGCTTCATCCAACAATAATATCAGAAGACCATAATTTATTTTGTGGTCAACTAATTCTTTTTTCATGTCAATCGTGATTTTCCTCTACCTTTCAAGTAATAATTATGCTATTGTCTTTCCAATAAGTAAATCACTAAACCTTCAAATGTACATGTAACCAACTGGATCATCGTTATTTCTCTTTTTTCTTTTAATTTTTAATTTTATTTTTAGTGCTGGAGCTACTTCAATTATTACTCGTATTTCTTTGTTCATCTTTTTCCCTCTTTTGCTGTTTTCCACTTATCACACCAATATTCTCATCTCATCCACGTAAGCTAATATGAGGAACCAAAATCTATCTAACAATTAATAACAAAACTAGAGTTCCAAAAAATAACAGATTATTCTGATCTGGAACGTTAAATTTATTCTCAACAAGGAAACATCTCTCTAGTTCTGGAAATCCAAAAGTTATGTCATTAACAATCACATGGGACATGTCACACTGGAATCATAGGCAAAAGTAGATCTCGTTGATGACACAGGATATATCTAACTATCTGATTGGCATAAGATAGCCTTTGCACATCCTGATTTTTCTGAGTTCCTTGAAACACAGTGCCCTTTGAAGCCTACATGATTAAGTTTAGATAATTCACAAGCTTTTATTATCATCACTAAGAAAATGAAATGCGGTAAAGAAGAATAAATTATAGGACAATTACTGAGAAAGACTCTGAAAGTCGAATCAAAGGGCTGTAATGCAACAGACCTTTGCAGCACGAGCAAGAGCTCTTTGTGAAATATCAACACCTACTATTTTCTGAAGAGAGGTTTGATAAGCTAATAACGACTCCAATAGACTTCCAGAACCACATCCAAAATCAACCTGCAATGGGGTGAAGGTCAGTGCAAGTCTTTTTATAATCTATAGAGACAACTCAACTGAAAAGGCCTATACCAAAGAGACAGCACACGATTCTCTAATGTGCTGCAATGCATATTCAACTCGTTGTTTTGATAATGGGGGAGAGAATAAGGCCTGTTCCATTCTATCCTCCAGGGCTACTGTCACCCGCAGCAAAGTGAGTTCACATTTCATTGTGCAAGTACCTGCCTCCAAATAGGAGAGGAAACTTTAGCTATTGGAATACAACAGAAATAAATATGGTTTCCAATAAATATCCTCTGAAGAGCAATGCTCTATATTAAAAATAAACATAAATAGAGCAAAAACCAATCAGACAAATGAAAACAAATGCCAACTTACATGATGACAATAATGAAAGGATAGTTGCAGAATCATGAGCCACTGCTAGAACGATTTCTTTGGAAGGCAATTCCATAGTAAAACACGCAGACTGATCAACGGACATCTGTGTTACAACTGCTTCAAGAACAGGTGATACGGCTCCACTGCCAATCTCAAACTCAAATTCTTCAGACCCTTCAAGATGTTCCTTAATGCATTCCCTTTCAATGGCTAAATATATGTTATAAGTCACACACACTAAAGAACCATTAGATGGAGTTATTCCAGAGTAACGACCAGTTATCGTAATGGATGATGCATCATATTCAGGCTTGTTATTCTGTACAGTAGAGTAGCTAGAACACAGAGAGCTGCCTTCCGGTGTTGCACTGCTCCACCGATAGTTGGGCAAGCATTGACATAATGAGAACTCCTTAACAAACTGTTGAGGATAAATAAGAATATCAAGTCCCTTTGCAAATGAGGTCATCTCTTCCACAGACACATCAACTATACGAAGAAATCTATCCAATAATGAGAGAACATTTAAAGCAGCATTATGAATTGCATCAGTTTGTTTCTTATATGATTCCTTTGGTGAACACAGCAAAATCAGTTCCTGGCACTTGGAATATATCTTCACAGTACATCTGTAGACTAGAGAACACCCTCCTTCTGCTACAGCAGCAGCAGCAGCACGACCACCTTCATTAGTTTCTTCTCCACCTGAAGCTCTATCCCTCAATCTTTTACGTCCAGGTAAATCTGGCTGAGATTCAAAGGAATCACTTGCAAAGACAGGTTCAGATAATCGATGCTGGCGGCAAAATGTACAGAGTATATCTCTTGGAAAAGAACCCCTCCAATTGCTCCGTGTTGTGAATGTTGTCGGCAGTTCTGCTGCAAGTATTGCTTCTCTTGACAACTTATAAATTCCACTAGGTATCTTGTTGGCAAGAATTCTTAAGAGCAAAATAAGAGAAAAGAAACTGAACCCAGTTACTATGCGTGAAAGAAAGAAAGAAATAATTATGCACATCGACAAAAGACAATACCAACTGAATATCTGTTAAATAAAAAACCAAACGGAAAAATCAAAAACCGAAAAGAAAAGAAGTTCCTAAAGTACAACACAGTGACTTCAGGTCCTGAGGATGCCGGCACTCGTAACTCATCATGCAAATTCATTGTCTCCATTGATTAGCCCACCATAACCAGATCTAAGGGGGAACTTATTTCAATTGCTATCATAGTTATGACTTATCCAAGACTTTACTGACTCGAAAAATCGATAATGATGCCAAGGACATACCTGTAATAAGCACGCAAGGGTAAATCTTCACAGAAAATATCAGTAGACTTCCAGGTGTATCCTAGAGATGCCAAAATAGCGTCCCCACATATTTCTTGACCAGATAGATAGGTGGCGATGGCATTGAAATCTCCTTTAAATGAACTGGCTTGTTTCACATGTAACTCTGATGATGGGCCAATCATTATGGACTCTGGAGCACAAAAGTACAACCTAGTTTCTGAGGAAGCTTTGCCAATAGTCCTGTAACGAAGAACAAGTGTTCATCATGAAAGATAGGGAACCAATTAATCAAATAATGGCCTTTTCTAACAAACACCAGCAAAACTCAACCAGAGTAACTTCCAATTTCCCATCGAATAACCACTTTTATGGGGAATGTACTCAGTTTTGGTCATACTAGATTATTGTCTTTCTTAACTGCGAAAAATCCAAATGCCTGAGTGTATATAACAGCATGAATTGTATATAACATAGCACGTGTATCCCCTGCAGAGAATTAAGCTGAATTGGTTTTTAAATTTTCATTTTTGGTGTAAAGAGCACTATGTAGATGATGTAGAATCTCTGACAGAATTTTTTGATTCACTGAAACCAATAGGCTAACTGTTCTTGTAAATTTTAACCCCTGCACCATCTTGGTGTATGATGAACGCAATGTTACCTTTTTCAAAAAAATAGCATAGCAGCACAGAAAAAGGACCAAGCAATATAAAACTTTGAACGCAAGCCCCTTCATACACTTCTTACCATATTACACTAAGATTCACTTCTGATTGCTATAAAATCAAGCAGACTGTGTTATGACATTCTACCAGCCACACAAAGTTTATTTCAAAGCTGTGTTTTCTTTCTCACCTAGAAATCAGAACCTTAGAAGCATCCTTAACCCCTAGTTTCCTTGCAATAATGTCCAGGTAATAATCTCCAAGAGAGGCATTAAGGATCAAAGGTTCCACTGTCTTCTTTGCTGAAAATGGAATGCGCACTGCTTCAATTAAAACACTATCTGGCAAACTAGATTCTTTCTTAAGTAGAGACTGTACAATCTCTGGAGGGTGTGGATTTAGCCTCTGCAGTGAGAGCTTCTCCTCAGAGAACAAAAGAGTATCAGCTAATCTCTTGGCAGCTTCAATAATAAGTGACATCACCAACAAAGGATTTGACTCCGCTTCAGGATTTATATATTTGCATAAGCTACTAGTCTTTGCATCAAACGTAGCAATAGCTGAAACAGGAACAAACCCATTAAGGTGACCTTCCCTCTGAAACGCTGCTCTGAAGTGACCGCTAAGCGGATGAATTGAAGACAGGAACTTTCATCAACGACCGAAAAAGAAAAGGTGAAACATAAATAATATCAGTCAGGTAGTTCATTAGATACAGAAAAATTGCATTGAATGACTTGTATCCATTTAGTCAATCCATTTACATCATTTATCTCCTACTCACACACATTACTCATTATTACCTAGGGAATAATTCATTTGAAAATGCGACAACAGGAAAATATAATTAAATAAACCTATATCAACATTAGATGTCTATCTCACAAACCCAATAGAACAGTTTATAGAAACACATCACATTATTAATATATCAGATGAAATGACAGGCGATTTTCTATTTTGTAATGAAACCTTTGGCAGTTTTCAATTTTGTGTTGCGCGATGACGTGAAATTGCCATACTTCAGATTCAACAAACTCAAATAACACTTAAATACTTTGAAGTTTAGAAAATGTTCCAAACTGTTAATAATTGAATTTATTAAGTAAATAAAAGTTTGTCCTTTCTAACAATTAAACTCCTAAATGAGGTGCACACACAATTCAACATTGCATCACACTCGACCCATCCTTGATCTTGATTTACCCAATATTGGGGCCCCATGTTATGTTACCAATGGGAAGGTGTTTGAACACCACATTAGTTGAGGGTATGTACTGTAATCTCTTTAAATAGTCTTGGGCAATTATCACTTTATGAGCTAAATTTTGGGATTGAGTTACATCCGATATCCATTTCCTTATCATGGTAAAAGATAAATAAAGATCATAGGTTCAAGGCTCAGTCACCCATTCCCACATGCTAGGCCATAGGAAAAAAACCAGGCCGACACCACCACATGTGAAGGGGAATGTTGAAGATACAATCAATTAATTAATTAATTAAAAGAGTGCCCTCCTAACATTTTAAGCTTTTAAATCAAGTGGTCACACAATTCATTTCATTTTGGCAGTTAACATGGACAAAGAAAAGTGCAATTTCAACACAAGGACAACGAGATTTCAGTATGAAAGACAAGTTTTCTAGATAAGGAAACTGGTGGATAAGCTGACTCCAACAAAAATAGCATCACCACCGTTTAAATAGATAGAGGTACATACCTCAATCGAAAATAAATATGATAGCCGACCAACCAATTCATCCGAAGCTTGCTCCATGGTGGGAGTATTTTCTTTAGGCTGGATGCCTAGCTGCAGATAGACAACCATGAGTTACTGATGCCTTAGCTTTACATTGACATTTGAAAATCTATGCCCAAGATGATAGAAAGAGCGGAAAATGCCCACTTAATTGGCAAAACTGAGCATGGAGCATGCAGATAAACGGCAATCATGAGGTATGATGTGCTTCTCATAGACATTCACAAGCGACAATAAAAGGATCGAACTGCATTAAGTAACTAAAAGAGCACATTTAATATAGGACGCCTTAAATTGTTCGAGTTTTTTGCAATTTGTATTTTGTACCCCTACTGTATGGACTGGACATGGCTCACTTCCAGATCACCGACGACAATGACCCTAGATAGAAAAGTGTGGAGGTCGAGGATTGGTGTAGAAAGTTAGTCAGTAGTCGAGCGATTTCTGACATATTGGCATAGTATATTCGTATATATACTATTTCTATCTTATTCTTTGGTTTTATTGTTGTTAGTGTTTTCTGTTACCTCGGTTATCTTTAGTTTTTATGTCAGCATTTTCTTTACCAGACATTTTCATCTTGTTTTCTCTTTTCGAGTATGTTTTAGAAAATGTTCTTCATTAGCCGAGGGTCTATTGGAAACAGCTTCTCCACCTTGGTGGGGGTAAGGTATGAGCATATCTCACCCTCCCCAGACCCCACTTGTGGAATAACACTAGGCATGTTGTTGTTGTTGTTGTAATGTATGCATTCTTTGCAATTTACACCTTATCCTGTTTGACAATAATCTCCTTAATTGATTGCAAAACCAGAAAAAGCCTCTTTTTCAATATTTTACAAGAGCAAAATAGGAGAAATGAACAATTAATGTTTCCCTAAAACTTATTATATCTGCAACAAGTTGGGTGGATGTTCTTCGCGCCTTCTCTCATATCTCTGTGTGGTTCAGAGAACTTTTTTTAAGACAAATTTGTTGTATTCTGCCGTAAATCGTTCAAATTCAGTCTTTTGGTAGAATTCAAATATACTAGAACTTCCATACATGTATCATTAGTTTGAGGTTTAAAATTCCTTTCACAGTGTAGTTAGTGTTTTGGTAAGACTAAGTTCTACCAAAATTTGAATTCGAGAATTATTTAGCTTTTCCTCTTAGTAGTTTGTGAAAGTTGCTAATTTTACAATATCACTATACAGAAAAACAGAGGAAATATAAATAATCATTCTGCGTAGAAATAGGTTATCATGATCTTACTCTTATTCCTCAATCCCTCTAAGCCACAACATAAAGCTAATTTCAGTTCTCAATATCCAAAAATACTAATTGTGTTATGGTTTTGCAATCAATTAGGCCGATGAGGGTGCATATTAACAAATAAAAATCAGGATGAGGTGTAAAGTGTAATAGAGTGCAATGCATATTAACAAATTGCAAAGTAACTCCAAAATGTTCAGATATATGGACCAGTATTCTTGCACTACCCATGACATGATATCACCAAATACACCAGCTATTGCAAAACCTTGCTTCTTCTCCTACAAATATTAATATAGCTCGAGAATAGAGAACACAAGGGAAAACCTTTTGTATAGCCTTCTCAGCAGCAGATTGCTCGGCATCTTTCTTTCTTTTGAAGGCTTCAGAGACTACTGAAAATTCAGGAAGTTGGAGAGAACAGCGATAGAGGCAAGGACCTTTCTGAGGGATAACTAAACCAGGACAACCATTTTGTGCAACGTCTTGAACTTCCTCGACCTTATAGGAAGCTTTAGTACCAAATCTCTGATGTATGATAGCCTTAGGTGTGATAGGTGATTTCTTTGGACAAGTGGTTGGGTGTTTTCCAGTTTCCATAGATTTGCCAGTAATATCAACTCCTATACTGAATTCTAGCATGCATCAATTAGAAAGCACATTAAGGCCAAGAACACAAGTAATACTCATTCCGGTAGCCTTTTAGAAAAAAATGAAACAATTTCTGTGGACGTGTTAATAATTTATTCAACAGCTAAAGCAATAGACAAACAGGATGTCACTATTTGAAATAAAATCTTATTCACAAAAGAAATAAAACGGGAATGTTAAACTATGATTAATGAAAATTCTGGCTAGGCATGATGAATTTACCAGTTTCTGGGTCTTAATTCACTAAAAACCAAGACATAAATTCATGTGCAAATTACAGAGAAAGTACCTCTTACTAGCAACTAGCAATGTGTACATACATTACACATGTATATGCGTGTATGCCAAAGGTTCATGGGGAAAAGAAGAGGAGTAAGCAGAGTGGGGTTTTGGGAATCGCAGGGTTTTGCAATTTATTCGTGGGTGACAAAAATATTAAGAATTTGCCATTTTATTTTTTCTATATATATTTATTACTAATTTTTATGAACTTGCTTTACATATTGATTTTTCATCTATTTATATAGTTTTTATAGACGTATAATACCCATTAATAATGACGCATATAGTTGATCGATATTTTGCATTAAATATTTTGTGCTTTTGAAATAATATAAAAATTGCATGAGGATATATTCATATATTATTTATATAAAGGAAGAGCAATGTAAATTTATTAAAAAATTATATCGTACAAGAAGAAAGAACTGTTATAAATAATCAATATGGAAAAGAAATACAACAATCTTCTATTTTCTTTTCTTTTTCTCTCCTACAATGATTTTTATAGCACAATCCTAACTAATTTCTCCGTCAAATATAGGATTTTGGCCTACATTGCTGTTTTCAAGTACCCAAGAAAGTCGGGCTTCATCTTTAAAATTCAAAGTCAATCGATGATTAGGGCTTGTAATATGACTCCCAATGAAAGACTTAAGGATCAAAGGGGGGATAATTGATGGACTTTATTTTGAAGTAACGAGTGGTTTGAAAGGTTTGAATGGTTCCCAAAGAAGACGTAAGATCTTTTTCCATGCTAATCACATCCAAGCATATTTTCTCAAAACATAAATTGCGCAAGTTGTAGATCAAGACTCATACAAATAAACCAAAAGTTTAATCCTCATCAGAGAAGCAAATGGATGATATTGGATTAAAGAAAGAATTATGTCTCCCCACAACAAAACATAATCAATTTTAAAATCTCAAAGTCAAAGTTGGACCACGTCAATGTCTCAAAAGGCAACAAATGAGACTCAAAATCATCAACCAAAATTGTATTTCATTAAAAAAGATCGCACAGTTATCTCACACCATATGAAAATATTTAAAAGTGCTGGTACAACAAGAGACACAAAGACTTGTTCAAAAAGGAATTTCATCAAAGCACTATTTATATATGATACCTGATTCAAAAAGCTACTTCCGAAAAGAACTTAGAAAAAACCAAAAGCTTACTTGAAAAAAAAAAATGAACTTAAAGCTTACTTGAAAAAAAACCAAAAGCTTACTTGAAAAAAAAAATGAACTTAAAGCATCAAAGAGATATAAATGGGAAACAACAACATATGTACATAAAATGCTTCAAGTTCATCATCTTATACTATCAAAGTTTCAAATTTAAAATTCTCCTCAAACTTAAATCTTGCCTCGTCCCTAATGCTAGGAAACAACAGAATAAACACATATGGGGTAGAAAAAGAGACTTTTTGATGTCATTCCTCCGCAACGCCCTTGTCTTTTCCGTCCACTTTTAGGAGTAGGGCCTGTGGGGAAAGACTGATGTCGGATGCCTTTAGTAGGTTGTTTGCGTAGATACAACCACAACCATCTTCATCTGCATAGACTTCGAGAGGTCAAGTACGAGATTTGCGCTCGAAATGGTAGGCAACTAAGTGGATTCTAGATCGAACTACATCTTCTGTATAGTTGTTGCATGTGATGTTGTGTCCCACCCGGGCTCTTTCTTACACATAGGTGGAGCTACCTTCGTAGGATCGACTTTTGATGTCTTCTACTTCTTTCCATCGGTCTCAACTACCCTATCCTAAGGTTCAATCAACCTTTCTAACTCTCTCTTGATGTTTTCTTTATCATCTTCCATTTTAACAACCTTTCTGTTCAAATCATTCAAAGTATCATTTTCATTCTTTATCTACTCCAACATGCTCACCATCATGTCAAAAATCTTTTTAAGCTCTTTAGTCGATATTAAAAGTCGTAGTGTGGGAGAATGTGGTTGAGCGGTAAGAGACTTACCAAGAACATTATTCACATGGACCAACTTCATGTCAATACTATCGTCACCATTAGTTTGGCGAACCTTTAACTGAGTAGTTGGCTTACTATGTGCAACTAGTGTTGTAAAAAAATAATGCATCTATGAGTCATAGCCAATAGAAGCATCTAGAGTGAGTCTACGTGGGGCATTCAGGGCAAGAGTGTATGTCTTCGGGTTGATCATATCTTTGATGTCTTACAACTTAAACCAGAAAATAAGGTTTACATTCATATCTTCAAGATATTGGTTAATCTTCAAATGTTTAAAGTATTGTGTCAAATTGATTGGATAGGGAGGTTTGTGTTTCTTGGCCTTAGCTTCATCATAAACGTCTTATATCATTACCACTTCAAAACCATAATCCCAGCCAAGATATATGCAACCAACATTATCCTTGGGAAAGTGAATTTGTTCTCGTCAGGGGCGGATGTAGAGTAGGACGAACGGATTCGATAAAACCCAGTTGGTTTTGCGCATACAGTGTTTTGTATTAAAAAATTATTAAATATGTACAAAAATCAAGTCGAGAGCCTAGTAACTTGCACTTAGATCATTATCCTAAAATTTAAATCCCATAAGATTCAAATCCTAGATCCGCCTCTAGTTCTCGTTCTTTGTTGGCAACAGTGGGGAACTCACTATACTTTGTCACCCCTTAGCTTCAAAGTTAAAATTCATTCGGTGGATGAGCGAGCCCCTTTCTTTAACCATGTAGTTTTAGCCTCCCTTTCAATGATAGGAACCAACCACGGTCGAACATCTTGTTTTAATTCCAACTTATCCATGTACTTGGTTGATTTGGAGTTTTCCAACCCAAATAGTTGATTCAAAAAATTATCATACCTCACTTTCATGCCTTTCGACAATACCTCTTTTTGCTCTTACAGTAACCTCCTCACATTTATATAAAATTTTCATATCAAAGTTTCACCACCCACGGGAGGTGTAAGAGCAAATATTATAAGCCATCTTTTATCTTCCAATTCCTCTCCAGACCCCACCATGGTGGGATATCACTGGGTATGTTGTTGGGTATGTTGTTGTTGTTTATCTTCTATCTTCCAATTGCTTCACAAACTTTGGATTGTATTTTTCGTGTCATATGTGCCAGCTGCTCTTTCCGGAATCAATGACTTTCCCCTCAAGTCCTAGTAGTAGTGATAGTAAGACAATTTACTTATAAAGCTCTCATCCTAATCATCTTGTAGATGAAGTTAACAATCAATAATTTTACCTATCAATGTTGCTTGAACATGTGCTTTTCTTGTTCTTATTCTTATTATTCTCTTAACATTGTTCATGTTCTTCTTCTTGCCTATATTCATATTATTCATGTTGCCTTTTTTTCATTATTATCACTAGAAACAGTAGATTGTACTTGCTCCCTCTGAGCCTCCATCTCTTGAGCATGATCTCTCACATCTTCTTGTTGTTGTTCATCGTTACAGAATGACTAATCTCTCAACCTATTTGAAGTGACTGCTTGGGATTGAGAGTGAGCCCCCCTTATCTCTTTGCCTTTTGTCATCTTTTTCTCTTAGATAATTAGCACACTGTTACTTCATCTTGGCTTTATTCTGACCCAGATAGTGTTGGTGACGAATATGATACCAATTTGGTCTCTACCAATCCTTGATTTTCTCGTTGGAGCTAGTCTCCCCACTCATCTAGCTTGAGTAGAAAGTTTGCCTCCTTGGTTCCCTTTTCCTCTTCTAATAGAATTTTCTTTTAAACCTCTTAATCTCACCTATTTTAATCTGCAAAAAAACTCAAAACAAAGTTGGAAAGTAGCCAAAAGTAATGGACTTTGAATGTAACTGAAAGCTCAAAACATTTTAAGTAAGACAACTGTACAATTAGAAGGGTAGCTGCATATGATAAGGCAGGAAGGAGATTGCGAACAATTCAAAAAAGGGCGGCTTATGCTCTCAACGAGGCAACCATACAATTCATTGTCGCACATGAATGATAGAAAAGGGAGACTGCACCATCGGTGGCGTCGCCGCATAATGGAAATATGAAAAACTCATTTTATTACAATCAGAACAAAGCGGCCTCATAAATCAAAGAGCGGCCACATAAGTAAAATTCTAGAAAGCCATTTTTTACATTTAAAAAAGTTTTCAACATCTCAAAGTGGACAACCTCACCATCAGTAATGTGGCAGCAAAGTTTCTAGCATCAGAAGAACAATTCAATTTGTTATGGAAAGTGAGGATGCATAACAAGAGGGTGGCCGTATAACCTCAATTTACAGAGAGGGATAATTTGAAAAAGAATTTCCACCATTCTAATTGAGCGGCGACACCATCATTAGTACAGCCACCAAGTCATCTTTTAGACTTAGCCTGTTTGATCTCAAAAAAATGTTGGAATTTCCTAAATTAGAAAGAAAAAAATCCTTATTATTTTCTTCAAAAATTTAAAAATCATTAAAATAACCAAAAAGTTGTTATTTTAACAAAATCTACATTTTTACAAATGAAACTTCCCTTTTGAGCATTTGGAGGACGCACGATTGCATTATGCGGTATTCATTATGGAAATTGGTACTAACTTCTTATTTGATTGTAGGGTTAGGAGGCTTATATCAAGGATTATACAGCCACATAGTGTTGTATCGCAAGGCAGTAGTGGCCACCTTTCTCACTATGCAGTCTAGAAATTTTGAAAATATGGCTATCTGAACCTATTTATTTGGTGTCCAACTTTTAACTATATGGCCACACGGCTTAGTGGTTGGGTGGACACTCTTGTTTTATGTGATCGTCTTTCTCTTTCATGCAAATCTTTCTTTCTTCACCACTGAGCTTGATTTGACTCGTTTGACTTTCTTCTTGACATTGGACCTATTAAACTAAAATCAAGTAAAATTTATTAATATATCTTTCAGAAGATCACTTTAAAACTCAAAAGCAAAAGTAAAGGATAGAGATAGGTTGGTAAAATATTAACTTATAAGCAGCGTATTTTCAATTTTTATTTTTATTTCGGGTTTGAATCCAGCTTGTATGAGTAAAATACTTAAAAGGTCACTCAACTTTGAGAAATGTGTGATCAAAGTCACTTTGCTTTGAATTGTACTAATAAAGTCACTCAACTTAAGGTAATTCTCACCAAAAGTCATTGTAACCGGATTTTTCACAGTCATCTTACTGGAAATCTGACATGGTATTTTCATTTTTAATTATATATATATGTAGCACACTTTATTTTCCATGTAGAATTTTATAATAAGTTGATTAGCCCAACTCTTGATCCATAACCCATTTCTCCTACCAATTTTTTGGGATCCGGCTCTCTTTTCAAAATGGATGGTCTAGATTTAATGAAGTAAAAATAAGTGTTTAACCATGGTTAGAAAAATATATCTTCACATTTTAAATTCAAAGCATCTAACCTATCTTATAATTTAGCAACAAATTTCATCCCTCCTCCTAAATTATTTTTCGGTACTCAAAATTTTCAGTCATTTATCTTCTTCTTTTTTAATAAGACTTCGTTTTTGCTAATCCATCCTAAAACATATAGCAGAAAATCAGAAACGGTGTTAAACTATTTGCAAGTGATAACATCGCAAGAAATAGAATTAACAAGACACGGTTTAATAATGTTAATTTACTCAAATGGCAATACGCGAAGAAATTCTTTTCACATAATCACATCAGTTAAATCTAGTTACGGAGATAGTACCTAATATTCTGCTCATAGTTATTCACATTTTATCTTAGAAAGAAACTTTCCAATCAATTTGTAATATTTATGGGAATCACATAGGTCTTCAGTGCTTCTATATCTAAAAATAAGATGAGTTTGTTTAAGTATTAATGTAATTTTTATTTAAAATACTTCTTAATTTTTTAAGTGCACGTTCTCGAACAATAGCAAAAAAGTACTCCTATTAAAGAATTAAAATAAAATGAAAGGTTAAGTTTGAGATGATCAAAAGTTAGGTTTGGGGGAGGGAGTGAAATTTTGCTGCTAAATTATAGGATTGTTTAAGATAATTTGAATTTGAAATGGAAAGATATTTTGCATAAACCATAGTTAAATACCTTTATTTACCTTATTAAATCTAGAACATCGGTTTTAAAGAGGGCCAAGTGACATTCATCCACTGATCCAAATAAAAACTTGGGGAAATAAAGACACTAGGTAATAGAGAGGAGCCCAATCCCATTTTGTCCTATCCACCTATTATCTATTATATAAAATATAGATTTAACTAATAGATTTGTAAAAAAATATTGAAACTAACCGTAACTAATTAAAGAGTTAAGTACTTGAAAGAGTAGTAAAGCTAATACTTTGACAGTATCGTAGCAGTTTAGCTAGGACAATATTCAATTATTGTGATAATTTAAAAGAATACTTTCCAAATCCTTAGAAAATAAATCAACTTATTATAAAATCCTACATGGAAAATAAAGTGTGCCATATGTATATATAAATAAAAATGAAAATGCCATGTCAGATTTTCAGTGAGATGACTGTGCAAAATCCGGTTACAGTGATTTTTGGTGAGAATTATCTTAAGTTGAGTGACTTTGTTAGTACAATTCAAAGCAAAGTGACTTTGGTCACACATTTCGCAAAGTTGAGTGACCTTTTAAGTATTTTACTCCAGCTTGTATATTTGTAGTCTTAGATTCTCCATGATTAGTTGTATTCGGTTGGACTGGTGTGAACTATTTCAGTCTATGCAATCAAAATTATCATATTTATAATATTGTAATTTGTTTGTTAAGTCCTCCGCACACCTTTAGTGTTAGCTTTACTTCTTAAACCTTCATGTTCTGCTAATGAGAATGATTTATGGATTGGTTTGCATATGGGTATAGCTCTTAAGTGTCATCATGAACCTAGTTTTTGGGTTGTGACACTATTAGTCGGGGTCGAATCCAACAAAGAATAACATGACTACAATTAGGCTAGTTTAAGATTTATCACCAATTTAGATAACCCAAATATTTTATAAAAGGAGGTTGCGTGTCTAACAACTACAAAATAAAATAACAACTAAAAAGAGATAAAGCGATCAGTGGCATAGGGATCAATTAGCATAAATGTTAATCCTCTAATTAGTAAACTTCACAAGATGTTTGCAAAAATTTATAAAAGCAATTCAATAGGCTCTACAAGTTGAACTTGGTCCACACGAGATAATGCTTGTTTGCCTAAAAATTAGATGTGTCCTAAGTTTTAGGTAATTACATGATACTTCTAAGGGCTTTATTCTCAAAATTATGGTAGAATTTTTACACTAATCAATCTCTTTGGAGTGCTTTCATAAGTAATAAATATTTGAAGAAGAATCACCTAGCGGTTGGTCATTTTAAAAGACGTTCTCATGTTTGGAAGAGAATATTGCGAGCGAGACAATTGATGGAGCATTAAATATGGTGGGCAAAAAAGATGGGACTGGCTCATTTTTTATTTGACAATTGATGTAAATTTGGTTCTTTATACTTTGTAATGTCTTAAGATATCCCCATAGATGAAAGAATTACAAATGTATCAAAAAGCCATAATAAATGGTTCTTGGAGTAAAGATATGCATGTGTAATATCTTCAGAAAGAGTAGGTGAGGTACATTGTTGATGAACGTCATTTGTTAGCCCCTTGATTTGGTTGCTCGGAATAGCATGGTTGAGACAAAGGATTTGCATAATAGCCCTTGACACAACCTATCGACACAACCTATGTTAGACGGATGCCATTGTGCATTAGTTGTCTAAGTTGGCGTGGGCAAAACTTAGACTTGATGGCAGTATATGTGGGCAATATTGTCAAAACATGTGCGGGCATGACAAGACCTTGGTATGCAATGTATGCCAAGGCAACACATTAAAATATGGGAATTGGCTAAGAGGTGTGCGTATGGGCTGTGACAAAGGTATAGGCAGCGTGCAGTCAGCTATGATGAGCAGGAAAGGGCTTTGAAACAGACATTGGCGAAATACAATGTCACAAGGCGCCAAGACTTGGCGTAAGATAAGAGTTGGCATGCAGCTAAAGTAGGCAGCGCATGTGTAGTGCACCTGACAGTCGGTTACAAGCAGTTTTTAGCAGTTCATATGTTATAGGGCAGTGTGTCCAAGTGTACATTGCCTTGTTTTTATTTATTGTGTATTATCTTATTATCCTAAGTGGTTGGGGATGTCAATCGAATTGACATAATATCAAACGTGGGTTTTTCATGTGTCTAAGTTTTAAGGCTGCACTACATGAGGGTGTGCTAAAGTGGGACAAAACACAAGAGTGTTGGCTTGTGTTTTTACCTAAGTGTTAAGATCCTTGTGTTTTGACCAACTGTACATGATTTCGGTGAACTTTAACGTAAGTCGCAATTTTTCTAAAACTCCAGCTTCTTCTAAATCTAAAAAGAAAGACAAAAAGGGAGAGTGGAAGAAATATAAATGTAATGATGGTGGTGCTTACAAAGGGAAAAAGAAAGTCGATGAGGAAAACAACCAAAAAAAAAAAGGGAATGCTAGAAAAGATAAGGACTACAATATCTATGGTGGACATTATAAGGCCAAGAACTTCCCAAACAAAGGGCAACTGCTTGCCTTGATCGCTAAGGAAAATGAAAAAATTGGGAAACGAAGTCGTTGCATTTATCAATCCTGCAATTGCTAGGAACTTTAAAGTGTGTGCTGCTGCAGGTGACGTTGAGAAGTCACATAAATTGTTGATATATATTGATGTCAAAGTTGGGGCTAAAAGTGTCATGACGATGATGGATACTAATGCTACGCACACCTTTGTTGCCTCCAAAATGTAACTGCAATTGGTTTAGTGGTAAACAAATGTCCTAATAAAGATGGTGAATGCCAAGGCCCTGTCCATGGTAGGAACAACTATAATGTTCCAATTTCTGTTGGAAGTTGGCCTTGTAAAGTCAATATGATAGTAGTTCCACTTGACGATTTTGATATGATTTTGGGGATTGATTTCTATGTGGTTATAAACTCGTCCCTTTGCATCATTAGGATGGAGTTATAAAGTCCCAGCTTTATTGCATGTCCTCATCGCTATGGGAAGCGAAAATACAAAAAAAAATGGTGTCATGATATCTGTTATGTTCCTTGAAAAAGGTTTGAAGAAAGGAGAAGAACCTTATCCTGTTGCTTTATTGGAAATCAAATCTGATGTGCAAGTAGAGGTACCAAACGAAGTTGTTGAAATTCTGAAAAACTTTAGGGAAGTAATGTCGTCCGAGTTGCCAAAGAATTTGCCAGGGTAATTGATCACAAAATTGAACTTATTCCAGGTTTAATGCCCCATGTCTGTCCACCCCACCATATGTCGCCTATAGAACTTGCTTTATTAATGAAATAGTTGGACGAGTTGCTTGAAGCAAGCCTGATTTATTCCTCAAGAGATCCCTATAGTGCGCCTGTTTATTTCAAGATAAATAAGATGAGTCCTTTTATATGTGTGTGGATTATAGGGCTTTAAACAAAGCAACAGTAAAGAACAAGTATCACGTGTCTCTTGTGCAGGAATTACTTGATCGTTTGAGCAAGGATAGATGGTTCTCAAAGCTTAATCTTTGTTCCGGATTTTGGCAAGTGCGGATTACTAAAGGTGATGAAGGCAAGACAACATGTGTCGCTAGATATGGATTTATGAATATCTTGTAATGCCTTTTGGGCTAACTAATGCCCTTGCTACCTTTTGTACTCTTATGAATGATGTCTTATATGAGTATGTGGATGAGTTTGTTGTGGTGTACTTGGGATGATATCGTTATTTACATCAATTCATTGGATGATCATTTAACTCATTTACGTAAATTATTTGCCAGTCTGCGGGAATATAAATCATATGTGAAGATGGAAAAGTGTGAATTTGCAAGTCAAGAAATAAAATTTCTTTCCACTTGGTTAGTGAAAATCAAGTGAGGATGGATCCTAAGAAGGTGCAGACGTTTATGTAATAGATGGACATGTAGCTACTATTGTACTAGCTAGGCTCTATTTACTTCGTGCAAGTTCATACATTATACACATTGTAATGACTTTATTTTTTTTTTTATTAAGTAAAACACATCGACAGCCCCTTAAAGTTATCTACATTTTTTACTTTGACACTCCGATTTAAATTTGTTCCATTTGAACACTCCAACCACATCTCAAATGTGTCATTTAGACATAACTTGATGATGTGGCGTAGTGCGTATATTACACTATTTTTAGAGCGTGGGAGAATAATTTCTTCTCTTTTAATTTGTTTTTAATTTCTTTTTCCATCTATTATTTCCACGTCATCGCTCAACTCATCACCTTCTTTTCTATCTCCCCCACCTGTCCACCTCCACCCACTATCAAAGAAGCTTCAACATTTAACAACTAATACTGAACCAAAACCCACCAAATTACATGGTAAAGTTCATAATAATGTTAGGAACAAACCTAAATACTCATGTAACCAAAATAACAACAAATTGAAGGTTTCAAATTTAAATGATAGTTTCAATCGGACCAAAATTCATCATCATGAGGTGGAGTTTGGAAGACGACGCAGTGGCAGAGTTGCCATCAAAACAGCAGCGGGTCACTCCTATCGGACTTGTTTGTTACTGCAATCTATGTGGACACGAACCAAATTTACAACAAGAACCAACTGAATCTAAAATATTTTCAATAAAGTAAATGCAAAAATATGAAACGATATTTAAAAATGAAATACTAAGTCTGAAAAAGAGATATAAGTTACATGAAATTCTTTCATATGTTTAGTCCTAAGGAATTTCAGAGCTTGAATTCCCAACAAGAAAGCAAGTATAAAAGCAAAACAAATCCATCTCTAATTTTTCATCTTTTTGCTGCCTCTTTCCATAAAAATCAAATACTTGAGCAACAAACAACTAAGATTTTGTCTTTGTGCTAATTGTACATAAATTGCTGCCGGAACTGAGGAGGAAACGGCACAATCAGCTGACAAAAAGGCTAGAGATTTCTTTTATCTTTTTTCTTTTTTCCTAAAGTTCTCCTTTTAATTTATTTAAGTTAAATCCGCGTATTACGTTCTAATTCGTCACATTGGTGCGTGAATTACACACATCACTTATGTTTGGCTGCCTATTTGAAATGTGTCTAAATGACACATTCCAGATGTGGTTAGAGGGTTCAAATGGAACAGACTTAAGTTAGAGTGTCATAGTGAAAAATGTAGATAACTTTAAGGAGTCGTCGATGTATTTTGCCCTTTTATTATTAATAAAATTAGTCACTAAGCTAACAACTTAGTGGTTGTTCCCTTAAAAAAAAAAAGGTGAATGCAATAGTAGATTGATAAGTGCCATTGGGTATGAAAAAACTTCTTTCTTTCCTTGGCTTGGCTAATTACATATCGCAATAGCGAGGTACTCAAAGAAAACTACTGCCTAGACAGATTTTCTAAACAAACAAACCAAGTGGGAATGATCTGGTTCTTGTGTTAACGCATTCAACACATTGAAGGAAGCTATTGCATCGGAAACTATGTTGCAACTGCCTTATATTAATATGCCTTTTGAGGTATACACTGATGCATCAGACAAAGCCGTTGGAGGAGTGTTGGTACAAGAAGGTCACCCCGTTGCTTTTGAAAGTAGAAATCTCAACGCTGCTGAACATAATTACTCTACTCATGAGATGGAACTCGTTGTTGTAAGTGCATTTCCTTCAAACACGGCGTATCCACCTGCCGTGCACAAAATTTGTGATAAGAACTGATAACGTTGCTAATACTCTTTTTTTTAAGACACAACAAAAGTTGAGTCCTAAATAAGCACGTTAGCAAGAATTCTTAGCCGAATATGATTTTGTGTGGGAACATAAATCGGGTAAACATAATCAAGTAGTGGATGACTTTAAAGGAAGTGTTTGCTGCTATGTATCACATCACAAAGCTTGAATTTGATTTTCTTGATAAAATAAAGCTTTGTGATGTGAATGATCATTTGTTAGTGAAAATAATGGATCAAGTGCGGGAAGGAACTGTGAGGTGTTATTGGAACGAGGATGATCTGCTATACTTTAAATGGGGGAGGATCGTAGTGCCTCGAGGGGGCGGTATGTGTCGTGAACTCTTAAAAGAGACGCATGACACTACTTAGGATGGTCATCTAGGTGTTGAATGGATGTTGGCTTTTTGTCTCTATCTTATTTCTAGCCTAAAATGGGAGATGATATTGAAGCCTATGTAAAAACTTGTCTTGTTTGCCAACTAGATAAGACAAAGGAAAAAAGATGTGGGATAGTTGCAACCTCTACCTCTTCCGGACAGATCGTGGGCGTTAGTTTCCATGGATTTCATTAATGGCTTCCCAAAGATGAATGGTATGTCTTCTGTTATGGTTGTTGTAGATAGATTTTCCAAGTATGGGATTTTCATTACTTCCCAATAGTGTGCCCTTCTAAAACTGATGCGAAATTATTTTACAAGCATGTGATTAGATATTTTGGAGTTCTAAATGATGTCCTCAACGATCGGGATGCTCAATTTACAGGTCGATTTTGGACAACATTATTCAACATGGTAGGGATTGATCGAAAATTTTCCATAGCTAATCGCCCGCAAACTGATGGACAAACCGACCATATCAACTATTTGCTCGAAGAGTACTTGAGGCATTATGTGTCAGCAAGTTAGAAAAATTGGCTAGATCTATTTGATAGTGCATAGTTTTGTTACAACTTGCACAAGTTGTCAGCTGCAAAAATGAACCCCTTTGAGATTGTGTTGGAAATGCAGCCTACTACTCTATTGGAAGTGGCAAAATAGAAGATTGGAGGCAAGTATCCATCCGCTTATAGATACGCTCTTGACAAACATGAATTGCTTGAAGAGGTGCATGACAATTTGTGGAAAGTTTAAATAAGAATGAAAAAGTATATTGATCGTCATCGGTGTGATGTGGAGTTTAATGTTGGTGATAAGGTATTACTGAAACTAACTCCTCGAATTTGGAAGAAAATCAGTAGCAAAACAATTCATCGAGGACTCATTCCGAAATATGATGACCCCTTTGAAATTATGAAAAAGGTTGGTGTTGTTGCATATCGACTTAAGCTACCGGATAGGCTGAAATTTCACCTGACCTTCCTTGTAATTTTTTGAAACCTTATTTTGAAGATGTTGCTGATCCAAACAGAATCAAGAGCAAACAAGCTCCTCATGTAGTGCACAAACAGTTTAAGGTGGGCGTTGAAAAGATCTTAGATTATTGGACCCTTGGCATGAGCAAAACAAACAGGTTGACAAAATTCTTATTGCAATAGAAGGATAAACCTGAAAGTGATGTGACTTGGGAAAAAGTTGGCTTCCCCAATCCTCCCATAATACTCGTCCAGCACTCGGCTGCCAGTTTTTAATCCTCCTTGATTTTTCATGGGTGCGTCTTTGTGCCAGTTTGAGAAAAAATTGCAGGCTTATCTTTATTCTGCCTCGTTGAGGTCGACGAGTTCATATGGTGGGGTTGGTTTGTTTGCCCCTTGATTTGGTTCTCGAAATAACATGGTTGTAACAAGAGATTTGCATAATGTCCCTTGGCACAACATATGTCAGACGAATATCATTGTATACTGGTTGCCTAAGTTAGCATGGGCAAGACTTAGACTTCATGGCAGCGTGTCTGGGCAATGTTGTCATGATATCCGTGGGCATGCCAAGAACTTGATATGGCATGACATGCCAAGGTAAAGCAAGGCAAGGAATTGAAATGTGGGAAACAACTAAGGCATGTGAGAGTGGGTTGTGACAAAGGCGTAGGCAGTGTGCAGTCAACTATGACGAGTAGGCAAGGGATTTGGAACAGACATTGGCATAATGCAATGTCACAGCGCATGTGCAGCACACATGACAGTTTGTTATAAGCAGTTTTTAGTAGTTCTATGTTTTAGGGCAGTTGTGCCCGTATATTGCCTTGTATTTATTTATTTATTTATTGTGTATTATCTGATTATCCTAGGAAGCTGAGGATGTACGAATTGTAGATAATGCCAAATGTGGCTTTGACATGTGTCTAAGTCCTTGGGTTGCACAATAAAAGGGTGTGGCAAAGTGGGACAAAATACAAGAGTGCTAACTTGTGTTTTCACCTAAGTATTCAGATTGTGTTGTCTTTGTATTTTGATCTTTAATACAAAGTTGGGAGTGAGTTATTGTAGTGACCCCTTCTGGAGGATGCTACTTAACTAAAGTAATCTAATACTTATTATTTTCATAAGATAAGTTCACATGTTGAGATAGGCCCATGCGAGCAAAAAGGTTCAAAAGGCAAATTCAAATACTTAATTTTCAACATGAAGAGACTTGTAGACACTACAAAAGGAGCCAAACCAACCACAAATTTAAGTTTCAAGATAATGGTGTCAAGACCCAATAGTCATTTTGAGTACATATAAAAATGCGACATATAAATCAAGTACAAGCCCCAAATATCTATAACATAAGGATGTTGATGCAAATGTGATTTTCATGATAGCGTCCAAAAACCTACTTCACATGGCCTTCTTCAATTCTCTTCTGGCACGTCACCTATGATAGTAACAATTTATAACTAAGCATAAAGCTTAGTGGCACATAAACTTTGGGTTTTGTCACGACCCAATTTTCGGGGCCGTGATGGCACCTAAGTATTACATCCTTAGGCGAACCACGAATAATTAAACTGACTCATAATGATAATTTAGATAGAAATATTTCAATAAAATGTAGGTGTAAACATCCACCCGAAATACAGTGTCAATATAGCATCTACGAATTCTGACATCCGATATATATATATATATATATATATATATATATATATATATATATATATATAAAATTATAATACAAGATGTAGGAAGCGTCTAAACACTAAGGTGGACCTTACGGAGCTTTTGGGATTGTCGATACGCAAATCGAGATCCTGATTCCCGAAACGACTATTTGAGGTCGTTATAAGCTCCCCCACTTATACTCTCATTCGTCCTCGGACGAGCCCGAGTCTAAGGTAAGATTCACATTTTCACGAAAATAATTATACGGATTTCGAGGACTCTCACTACTACCCGAAATCATAAACAACAACATAACTTTCAGGCTTTAGAGATTGAAATCCTACCTGAATTATCGAAAAGGCGAGGATAATTCTCCCGCATGTCGGACTCGAGTTCCCAAGTGGCCTCTTTGCTAGGACGATTCTTCCATAGCACTTTAACCAACGGGATCTTTTTCGACCTTAGCTTACGGATCTCTCTAGCCTCAATAGCAATCGGCTCCACCAAATAAGCCAAGTCCTCGTCGATCTCGACAGAAGCCATATCAATCACATGGGATGGATCATGAACATACTTTCGGAGCATAGATACGTGGAATACCGGATGAACTGACAGAGATGGAGGCAAAGCAAGCCTATATGCAACAGCGCCAATGCGCTCCAAGACCTCAAAAGGACCAATGAACCTCAGACTAAGCTTGCCCTTTTTCCCGAATCTCATAACACCCTTCATCGGCGATACTTTAAGAAACACCCGGTCACCTACCATAAACACCAAATCTCTCATCCTCCGATCCGCATAAGATATCTGTCGACTCTGAGCTGTGCGGAGCCGATCCTGAATGATTCGGACCTTATCTAAGGTCTGCTGAACTAGATCCGGACCCAACACCTTCACCTCTCCAGGTTCAAACCAACCAACTGGAGAACGACATCGGCGGCCATATAATGCCTCAAACGGAGCCATCTGGATAGAAGACTGATAACTGTTATTATAGGCAAATTCCGCCAAAGGCAAATAACTGTCCCAATGGCCTCCAAAGTCAATAGCAGAAGCCCTCAGCATATCCTCAAGAATCTGGATGGTCCTCTCGGACTGACCATCAGTCTGAGGATGAAATGCAGTGCTAAGATCCACTCGGGTACCCAGCTCATTCTGAAATGATCTCCAGAACTGAGCTGTGAACTGAGTACCGCGATCTGATATATTAGAGACTGGAGCCCATTGAGTCGCCCTTTTCTTTTTACATGAAAGGTGGGTAGGGGATCTTAATACTGCCCCGGCAGGTGTGGCGGCGACTCTGCGACATAACACTTCGCCAAACCGAGAAGGCTAGGTTTGGTTTTTGTCCTTTTCAATGAGATAGGACGGCCAGGAGCCCATTCTTTCGATGTCTTGATCTTCTTGTGAATCTTCCGAGATGTTATGGAATTTTTTGGAATTCGACATCAGGAAGTGTTTTCACACCATCAAGCCAGTCGTAGTCCCACTAATCTAATGTAATAAAGACCAATGGAACCGCGAGGTGTGAAGCGATCTCGTACTAAATGAAACGACAATTGGAGCATTCTGGTAAGCTTGATCCTCGGGTTAAGGTAGCTGCCAAGGACACCTTACGTTCTTGAACCGATAACCATCTTTCGGCTAACCTAGCTGCACCATGCAATCTCACAATCTGCTCGATAAAGATACGAGCTAAGCGCTCCGATGAATAAGTAGTTCTCACGGGGATGAAATGAGCTGACTTGGTGAGACGATCCACCACTACCCATACTGAATCATGCTTGCCCAAGGTCAAAGGCAATCCAACCACAAAGTCCATAGTAATATGCTCCCATTTCCATTCCGGAATCGGCATGGACTGAGTCACCCCGGCTGGTCTTCTATGCTCATACTTTACCTGCTGACAATTTAAGCACCGAGACACATGATCAAAAACATCTCTCTTAATTCCCTTCCACCAATATAACTCCCGTAGATCTTGATACATCTTCGTAATACCAGGACGAATAGAATACCGAGAACTGTGTGCCTCTGCCAATATCAGCTGCCTCAACTCCCCAACATTCGGAACACACAGCCGACCGTTGAGCCGTAGTACACCATCATCTCCGATCATAAATGAGGTCACTCGCCCACTTAAAACTCTATCTCGAATATCACGCAAATATGAATCATCAAATTGCTTTTCCTTGATCTGGGAAGCTAGGGATGACTGAGTCCCTATATAAGCAAAAACTCGGTCTGGCACAGAATCATCAAATCGCACTCCACTAATGGACAAGGCCTGCAACTCTCGAGCTAGTGGTCTCATATCAACATCAAGATAGGCAAGGCTACCCATAGACTTCCTGCTCAGAGCATCAGCCAAAACATTAGCTTTCTCGGGATGATACCGAATAGCGATGTCATAATCCTTAAGCAACTCCAACCATCGGCGCTGTCTCCCGTTCAAGTCCTTCTGGGTGAACAGATACTGGAGACTCTTATGATCAGTGAAAATCTCACAAGGCTCACCATATAAATAATGCCTCCACAACTTCAATGCAAATACCACCGCCAATAACTCTAGATCGTGGACAGGGTAGTTCTTCTCATGCACTTTCAGTTGTCTCGAGGCATAAGCTATCACCTTGCCATTCTGCATCAAAACACCACCTAAGCCAATACCAAAAGCATCATAATAGACTGTGAATCCCCCGGATCCACTAGGCAAGGCCAATACAGGTGTTGTAGTCAAGACAGTCTTGAGCGTCTGAAAGCTAGACTCACAAGCAGCAGACCATAGAAAAGGAACATTCTTCTGCGTCAATTTAGTCAGTGGTGCTGATATGGAAGAAAATCCCTCCACGAATCGCTGGTAATAACCTGCCAAGCCTAAAAAACTCCGAATCTCTGTAGGAGAAGTAGGCCTAGGCCAATTCTGAACGGCCTCCACTTTCTTGGGATCAACACTAATTCCGTCCTTGGTCACCACGTGACCCAGGATTGACACGGTATCCAGCCAGAACTCACATTTAGAGAATTTAGCATAGAATTCATGGTCTCTCAAGGTGTGAAGGATAATCTTCAAGTGATGCTCATGCTCCCCTCGGCTCCTTGAATATAAGGATGTCATCAATGAACACAATAATAAAAGAATCAAGATATGGCTTGAACACACGGTTCATAAGATCCATAAAGGCGGCCGGAGCATTTGTAAGCCCAAATGACATGACAAGAAACTCATAGTGCCCATATCTCGTACGGAAAGCAGTCTTAGAAATATCCTCAGACCGAATCCTCAATTGATGATACCCCGATCTCAAGTCAATCTTGGAAAAATGAGTAGCACCCTAAAGCTGATCAAATAAATCATCTATACACGGTAAAGGATACCTGTTCTTGATAGTCACTTTGTTCAATTGCCGATAATGAGACACACTGGGTCTAATGAAACCCTTATCAAGCAAATCTTGAATTTGCTCCTTCAATTCCCTCAACTCAGCAGGAGCCATACGATATGGAGGAATAAATATAGGCTGAGTACCTGGCAATATATCAATATAGAACTCAATCTTCCGCATAGGAGGAAAACCCGGCAAGTCATCCGGAAAGACCTCCGGATACTCGCATACTACCGGTACTCGATCAATAGATACCTCCTCCACTCGAACATCTCGAATAGAAGGAATATACCCTCCGCACCTGCGAGCTATCATCTTCTGAGCCTTCATGAATGATATGATCTTGTTCCTCGGAGAAGACCTGGAACCCTTCCAAATAGCCTTAGGCTCACCTTCGGCACCTATAGTCACGGACTTGGCATGGCAATCCAACGTCGCGTGACAGGATGCCAACCAATCCATGCCCATGATCACATCAAATTCCACCATATCTAGCAACATTAAGTCTACTAGAGACTCAACACCACAAATAGAAATCACACACTCCCGATACCCTTTATCTACACATATAGGATCTCCGACAGGCGTTGCCACCATAAATGGAGCATCAATAAAAACCAGATCCTTGCTCAAACAAGGTGAAAATCCAGGAGACGCATAAGAGAAAGTAGATCCCGGATCTATAAGGGCAAAGGCACTGCGGCCACAAACAGAAAGAGTACATGTGATCACATCATTGGATTCCTCGGCATCCTGGCGTGTCATAGAAAAAACCTGAGCTGAACCTCCAGGACCAGGAGCTCTCTGGACCGGCTGCCTAGGAGGAACCTGAGTGACAGGCCTAGCTGCCTGAGGAGAACATCGAACCATAGCAGCAGAACTCTGATGTCCCGCGGAGGTAGGTCCAGATGAAGTAACATAGGGGCAATCCCTAACAAAGTGCCTGGGATCCCCACACTGGTAACAAGCCTTATTACCACCTCCTTCGCGTCCACCTCCGGGCCTGCACCTCCCATAGTGCCTCTGACGGCATCTCCAACAAACAGGTGGAACAGACTGAGATGAATCCCTACGCCTCTGAGACGGCTTAGGCCTCTGAACACCCGACGAAGTACCCTGAGATGATAAAGCAGCGGCCTGAGAAAGTCTAGGCTGAGTATGACCACGGGAACCTTGGCCTCCATGCGAAGGACCACTAGAAATACCAGAATATCGTGACCTCTTGCTCGCTCTCTCTACATCTGCCCTGGCATGAATATCCTCCATACGCCTCGCAATATCAACCACCTCATAATAAAACTTGCTGCCCATATTAGGGGCAACAGCTATCTGAAGACGAGGATGAAGACCCTCAACAAATCTAAGGACCTTGTCTCCAGCCCAACCATAGCAGGCGCAAACTGGGATAACTCTAAGAATTTGGTATCATAAGCAGACACGGACATGTCTCCCTGCCTCAACCTCTCAAACTCGCGCCTCTGGGCATCATGGTGGCTCTGAGGCACAAATCTACTCATAAACACGGCAACGAACTCGGCCCAAGACAAAGGAGGAAGATCACTGGACCTTTGTCTCATCACAGAAACCCACCACGTCTCGGCATCAGCGGACAATCGGAAAGAAGCACATCGCACCCCAAGGGTGTCTCTAGTACCTAGCACCGAAAATATCTTCTTACACTTCTGAATATACCTCTCCGAGCAGAACAAGTAGCTGGTGTACCATCGAACTCGGGAGGCTTGAGCTTCATAAAGGACTCAATCCTCCGAGCTACCTCCTCGTCACTCATAGAAAGAGCAGGAATAGAATGACCCAACTGAATACCCGATTGAGGAGCCAAAGTGGAAGGCTGAGCAATAGACTAATAGCTGGAGTAGACGGAGGAATCACCGAAGTAGCCTCAGGAGTCGGCGTACTCATAGCTGGAGTAGCTGGCTGGGGTACCGTAGAAGGTACTGGCATATCGCCCATAGGCGAGGCCTGAGATCCAAGCATGCCCATCATCCGCAATAGAACATCTACAGGAATAGATACCGTTGTGTCCGACACAAGAGAAGGCATAGTCGATGGGACATGTGCGACGGGTATCTCAGAAGACACCGGTGGCACTGTACTAGTCTGTCTGGCAGCAGGAGGTCTGGCCACAGAAGCTCTGGTAGTAGCCGCTCTCGGCTGAGTAGGTGCCCGCGCACCAGTCCGTGTGCTACGCACAGCTCTCCTACGGACCGACTCAGTCAGTGCGTCACCAGCTCCCGAAGCAGAGGACGATCGCGTTCTCACCATCTGTCATAATCACATTAAAGGATTAGCACCTATGTAAGCATCATAGCACGAGAAGAGATGAAATGAAGGGAAACAACTCTTCCTAAAATGCCTTTGCAGCCTCTCGCTTATAAGTATGGTCGACAACACGCCCATAAACAAGAGTCTGCTCGGACACTGCTCCATTGACTCCCTAAGACTCGACTTACAACCTAGGGCTCTGATACCAATTTGTCACGACCCAATTTTCGGGGCCGTGATGGCACCTAAGTGTTACATCCTTAGGCGAACCACGAATAATTAAACTGACTCATAATGATAATTTAGATAGAAATATTTCAATAAAATGTAAGTGTAGACATCCACCCGAAATACAGTGTCAATATATATATATATATATATACACACAAGATGTAGGAAGCGTCTAAACACTAAGGTGGATCAGACGGTATGCCACCGCAAACCATGCGGTTGGCTCACCTCAAACAAAAATAGTCACAGCCTCGAACGGATCAGATAAGTCTAGCTGTCTGACTAGTAGAAGTATCTTCACATTTAAACAGTAAGTTATGAGCCAAAGCCGAGTAAGATTATCGACAGGCCCGCTAAATTACCCTTTCGGGACAATCTTTGATAATGCATAAACAGATAACGGAAGTACAATCCACACCTTTACAGTAACCCATAAACATTACATACGATAATATAATTATACAACAACACAAGCAATAATACACGAATACATAACATGGTCAATAATATAAAGATACATAATATAGGCAGCATATACAATATTATATTGATACTATGGCATAAGCAATAATATAATTAACACACAGCATGGCGATGATATGTCTCGCATACCACATAGGTAATGATATACCTAGCACATAGCATAAGCACACACCCTGTGCGGCTTTGTTTATAGGTCATAATGCACCACATGCCTCTGTCCCTATAAACAACTTTACTTATAGGTCATAACGCACCACAAGCCTATGTCCCTATAAATCTCCACATCTAGGTCATAACGCACCACCGGCCTCTGTCCCTAGATGGATTTCGCTTCTAGGTCATAACGCACCACCGGGCTCTGTCCCTAGAGCATATCAATAATACACCGGCACACAACATCGACTATACACAAGTCACGTTTGTGCTTTCTCCTTTTTGTATAAATATAACGAGTAGTACATAATACTATCTACTAGACAATGCTAGTCAATTAAGTACTTGACATCTTACTTATCAAGATCAAATCTTATCCGCAAGTAAAATAGAGGTCAAGTCTTACTTACCTCAAAATCGGCTCAAGTGGCTAAGGAACGACCTCCTTTCCCAAACGATGTGCCTCCGTAAGACTCCTCTCTGAGCCAAAGAAATAGTGTCGCACTCGTAAGCATGTGAGGAAAGGATTCTAAGCCCTTACGCAATCTAAGAGGCAATTTACCAAAATACCCCCGGGTCGGACGTACCCAAAAACCCGTAAAATTTATGTTTCCGGACTCCCCATACTCTCACGAGTCCAAAAGTACCATTATTGTTCATACCTGAGTCCAACTCGGTCATTTTTCCTATTTCACAAATCTAGGGTTCAGACCCTCTTTCCAAGGATCGTCACTTTGATCCTCGGATTAAAGCGTTAAAAATGGGTAAGAATAGTTACCTTGTGTTTAGGAATGACTTTGGTACTTCAAATTCCCCTTGGAATCACTTTTAGAAGCTCAAAACATGAAAATAAAAATGAATGTCCGCCCTAGTATATATAGCAGCCCGCAGCTTTAAAGAGTTGTACCACATGCTGTCCAAATTGTACCTCACTGGATAGCTTTCAGTAAAATACCCATAACTTTTTATAGAAATGTCCAAATGATACGAGGTTGGTGTCATTAGAACCAAAACTCAAAGAGCTACAACTTTTATGTTTTGACTTTTTCCAATTCCTTATGGATTGATCTGAAAAATCGATTTCTTTCCGGCTGAACAGTAAAAAACAGAATTCAGCAGCTTTTTTGGCTTTGCACTAGGTCAGCCACTGTTTTTGGGTCCAAACGGGACCCTACGAAGCTCGGAATGACCCTAAATTTTGCACACAAGTCATACAAGACTTGTGTGACATGCTCGTCAAGATGAAACTCAATTCGGATCTCTAGAACTCAAAAAGTGGGTCCACGGGAAAGGTCAAATTTTGACTTTCGCCAAAATAGCGAATTTTAATCAAACGACCCCGAAATCCAAATTCGAAAGTTGCTACAAGTCAGAAATGATGATACGAACCTAACGGAACCCTCAAATCTCTCATCGGAGTTCGTTTACTCAAATCGAGCTCGAAAACCTCTTTTAACCTTTTTAAACTTCCGCAACGGAGACTTTATCAAAAGTCCTATCAAACGAGGTCCGTTTTCACTTCTGAAGGTTGCTACATGTCATAAATTACCATACGAACCTAACGCAACTTTCAGATTTCGCATTAGAGCTCATTTGCTCAAATCGAGCTCCGAAACCTCTTTTAGCTTTAACGAATATCCGAAACGGATGTCTTTCTCCGATACCTATCTAACAAATTTCGTTTTAGCTAAAAAAAATTCAGGCGTGTCATAATGGACCTTACGGAGCTTTTGGAATTGTTGACACGTAAATCGAGGTCCCAATTCCCAAAACAACTATTTGAGGTCGTTACAGGTTTGGAGCAACTAAATTCTCATATTCATGTCTAGATAAATAGATCAATATCAATATCAAACTTGAATCCATTCATCATTTCTAACTTTATATATTAACAAGTGAACTGCATGTCAAAGCAGCTCAAACAAAATCAAAATATCAAACCATGAAGTAACTCAAGATAGCAATATTCATAATCTCGAGTGTCAAGAATGCTTGCAAAGCTAATTCAAGATAATCCATCAATTAGATAAATTTCTCTTTTCTTTTCGCTCAACACATATATCATGCAATCATATCAAGCATAATCAAATAACAAGAAGGATTGAAACCCTATAACAAGAAGGACCTAAGCCTTGAATCAAGAACCATGTGAAAGTGGCTTTACAATTCATACTTAAAATGGAAAATGTCCAAATTTAAAATGGGATGCAAATCCAAAGTCGGAATAGGTCAAGATCCGAATAATATCAAGAGGCATAGCCAACAAGAGCGACAAATCACAATCACAAGAAGGACAAACTCGTAACAAGAATGCAAGAATGCTCAAGCAATCCATATGTGTGGGCATGTTAGTTAAACTTATCAGTGCTTCCCATAATATTAAACTACAAAATACAAGGCAAAGATAATTGTAGGACGGTCCAAGCAATACAAAATTCTCTTAGCAAGATTAATTGAAAATAACTTCAAGTTTATGTGCAAACCTTAGAGCTTTAGTGTTTCTAAAGCTAAACCAACATCAAGGAAGTCAAATCTTCTAAGCAAAACAATCAAGCTATCTTGTCTCCCTAGCTCGAATATGTATCCCTTATACCTTAAATACACAACCAAGTACCTATTTAAGCTCTCCAAACTCAATATAATGGGAGTAAATTATGGAAATTATCAAAAATGAATCCAATTTACGAAAATTATTCCAATTTTTAAAACTGAAAAATCTGGGCAGCCACATATAATGTTGTACATCCTCTTTTTGGTATAGTAGAAAGCATAATTAGGTTTTTCTATAAATAGAGAAGTTTTAGATCAATAAGTTTTCTTTCCAAATAATTTTGAATAATCTAAATCAGAGTTTCACATCAAAAGTTATGCTCAAAATTTCAAAGGTTGTACAGTGTAAAAACGGAACTAAATATGCAGTGTCTTGAAGCTCACTTTTGACATAGTAAAAAATATAATCAAACTTTTCCATAAACATAAAAGTTATAGGTCTTTAAGTTATCTTTCTACAGAATTTTAAACCACCTAAATCGAAATTTTTTATAAAAACTTATGCTAATAGTACCAAGTCTGCAGAGTATGAAAATGGAAATTTAAAGAAAACTTACCACAAAACAAAGTATCCACTCTTGAATCAACCCAAAACGAACCTATGTTGATGATCTAATAGAAGGCTAGAAGATTTTCATGCAAGACAGTTGAATCTTTGAGGAAAGGCAAAGGGGTTTCATCTAAGGAAGTTGTTTCTAGCCAAAACGAAAAAGAATACCAAGTAGTAGTGAAAATTAGTACACATGTCTCCATGCATGAAACATTTTCAACACATGGCTTCTCTTTGGACATATGACTCTTTGCATGAAATGATAATAAAACAAGTGGCAAATGAGGCTAGCCACTTAACTAGCATGCATAGGATGCCATCATTATTTTTATTTTTTTGACGTATTTAAATAGTAGAAAGTATGACATATTTAGACAATGACCCTCATTAATTTAGGCTATGTATAGAGCCCACGACTCTCAACAAGATACTTTCTAGTCTTTAATATTCAATAACTTGGAGCACATTTCTCGATTTGAATAGGTTTTATCCTCAAATCAAATAAGTAAGTCTCACTAGCCGGAACATATAACAAGAGAAGGTTTAATTAAAAATCACATAACAAGCTTAATGGATTTGGAGTGTTACATTTATTGCCCATAACTTTGTGTGTCTTTGTTCCTTAGCTGTGCCAAAAATAATCTAATTACCTAATCCAAAAAAAAAAAAAAAAGAACAAAAGAGAAAAACGTGAAGGCTGAAGACAGTGCAGATCGTCTGCTGTGTGGAGTTAAGTGCAAAATATTAACCCAATTAATTATCAAGAAGGGAAGATGGATCAGTCGCGGTGTGTGTTTTTTAGGAATGGGTCCATTTCTGTTAAATCTGCCTGGAAATAGTTTGGCACATTGTAATCGTGTGGTTATTTACCATACTCTTTGTTGATTTTAAGATTATTAAAATTTGTCATTGTGCACCTTGCCTACTAGTTTCTTACCAAGAAAAAAAGAACAATGCAAGCTTGTTTGTGTCGTTGTGTTCTTACCACATTCCACAATATCTATGAAATTATAATTAACATTGAAACTAGTAACATAATGATAATTCAATGCTAATTTAGTTTATAAAAGATTGAACATTAAATTAGTGTAAACACCTCAATCCAATGCTAATTTAGTTTATAAAAGATTGAACATTAAATTAGTGTAAATACCTCAGGTTATTTGAAATATTAAACATCTCTCAGGATGTTTCAAACAAGATGTAGATTTTTAAATACTGAGGTTGTTTATTGTAAAATATCTGTTGTGTTGTTTAAACATTATTAACTTTACATAAATAGCCGATCTAATCAGTATGCATGGATTATGCGCATGTTATGCACACAATATACATGAAATGTACTAAAAATGGTTATTTTTTGTTTAAGTGATCTAGCCATTGTCCAGACAGTGTAAATTTTTCAACATTCATTCATTCGATACAGAGCAAGATTCTTGTAATTTTCACCTTCCAAAATATCATTGGAAGATAATTAATATAAGATTAATAATTTATTGATAACTGAACACCATATTTAGTGAAGAACTGAACACGTTAGTTTAAACAACTCTCTAAGTTTTTTAGTTATGTTCATCAACGTGAACGATGTTTAGAAAATTGTCAGGCTCTTTCAAAATTTGTGAGAGATATTTAATCATATACAAGATGTTTCAGACTTCTTGATAGATTGTTTAAGCAACCCAATACCATTAACACTAAATTATTCCTATTTATTGGTTCGATTTTTTTTTCCGATTAATTTTCTCCACAAACATAAGTATGCTTTTATGGGTCAAGAAGAAAGGTGCTTGAGATTGAAGAAGAAGAAGAAGAAAGAAAAATATAAGAGGAGCATCTGCTTGTGCAACTGAGTTTTGTATATGTTTGCTTCTTTTATTTTTCCCCCCACATTTTTCTCCAATGTTATAATCCTGTCCCATATAAGGGTGGGCATAAAACCCAACAATTACATATATAGTGTGGTCCCACATGTGGGATTTGGGAAGGATGCAGTGTACGCTAATCTTACGTATATGGTGTAAGCTAGAGAGCCTGTTTCTACAGACCCTCGGCTCGAGAAAATCATTTTTTTTTCTTCTTAAAACTAAAATGAAAATACTGAAGCTAAGAAAGTATTGACAACAACTAAATAAGGTAACAAAGGGAAAAGAACCAACAGTAGTAACATAAAAGGAGACTAACGTAATACTAGAAATATAACAACAACAATGATAAGCATCAGAGGAAGCACATACGATACCTTAGTAACCCCTAACACTAGTAGCTGTAATCTTAAGAACTGAGATTATATTCTTAGACCTTGATCTTCCACATAAAGTGAATAAGTCAACTACCTACTCACATTCCATCTTAATCCTCAATCTCCATGCCCATCTATCTATGATCGAGTTCTCGGTGAGTTGTAGATAAGTCTGTTTTGTCTAATTATCTCTCCTTAGTTTTTTTCAGTCTCCCTCTACTTCTCCTTAGACCTATCACTGTCAACCTCTCATACCTCCTCAATGGTGCATCTGTACTCCTCATTTTCACATACCCGAACTATCTCAGCGTCGCTTCCTGCATCTTATCCATCATAGGAGCTACTCACACCTTGTCTCATATATCTTCGTTCATAATCATATATTTTCTAGTATGCCACACATCTATACGAGCATCCTCATTTCCGTGAACTTATCTTCTAAACGCGTGTGTCCTTGACTGACCAACAATATGTCCCATATATAATAGTTAGTAAAACAACCACTCTATATAACTTACATTTAAGCTCCCGTTTATTTATACTTTCTGGGAGTTTTTGGGAGAAAAACTATTTTTTATAGTATTTGACCAAAATTTGGAGCAAAAAGTCTCAAAAACCAAAAAATGAGATTTTTTGAGAAATGTTGTATATTTCACTCACAAAACTTCAAATATTTTTTCAAGTGAAATATATGTCCAATCACAATTTCAAGTTTCAAAAATTCATTTTCAACTCAACTTCAAAAACTCAAATTCCCAAGTTTCAACCAAATCTATGTCCAAATGCTAGCTAAGTTTAGGTGACAGATTCTTATCGCATAGAACATCATATGAGAGCCTCCATTTTTTCCAACCTACTCCATTACGATGTGTAACATCATCGTCAATTTCTCTTTTTTCTTGAATTATTGACCCAAAGTACTTGAATCTTCATCTCTTGCAGATAACTTGTGTCTCAATCCTCACTGCAACATCCACTTCATGTGATGCTTCACAAAACTTGCACTTCAAGTACTCTGTCTTAGTTATGCTTATCTAATTTATTATCGATTCTTATGGTATAAGATTTAGGCAACTAGTATAATTTAGTTCGGTCATTGATTCCGTGGTGCCAGTACTTCGATATACTAAAGATGCGAAATTTTTGCTATATAATTGTAATATATTTGAATACTGATAGCTTAATTGAGAAGTAGAGATCCTCGATAGCAGGTATTTTTTTATTATTATCATGGTTCTCTTTGACAACATGGATGCGATGGGTGTGCTATCAAACGATAATTGATAAAAATTTATTGAAATTGAAAATCAATCCTAATAATGGTGTAAATTCTCTTGACACTTCAAACATAAAGTTCGTCTTCAATTATGGGGTTGCTGCGAAAAACTCTGAAAAAGAGTAAATTTGGCTCTAGAGTTTCATATGGATATGCTTTATACATGGTGTAAATTCCATAGAAACAACCAAATGACGTTAAAGTTTGCAATGGGTTTCACATGAAAAATAGGATTTCAATGAACATAGAGTATAATTGGAGAAGTAAATAGATATTATCAATGGGGAAGTAAAGATGAAAACTTTGTAATGAATCGTAGTTTTGATTATGATGGAGGAAGTGAATATAATAAAAGCAATGGTGATGGATTTCATGATGAGCAAGTCACTCTAGTTCAAAAAGAAGTTGTGGTGGGAATGTTGAAACCAATATCAAAATAACAAATTTTCGGATTAGTATTTGGTATGTAATACTTGAAAACCGAATACCGAATCAAAGATTGAAACACTATACTAAAATATCGACACCCTCCCCTAGTCCCATCCACATTTAATCATTTATAAAACTTGCAACATCTCTCTTAATATAGAAGAAAGAAGCAAAGCAGGTCATGGTTGTCCTGCTGTGGGCAAAACTGGAATTTTAGATTTTATGGGGCTTTGGACGTGCTATACTCAATGCACCAGCTGTTGTACTTTTTTGGTTTTATTGGTAGCACACAGTTGTCTATTCATAATACCAAAGGCATCCTACTGAATTACGGCTAACATAATGGGTATAATTGGTATTGCTCCAAACTTTACATCTTCTCTACATAAATATTCTCATCATTATTCAAAATTACTAAGCCACCTGGTGGCCTCTGCACCTCTCAACGTAGAACATTTGACACGCAATAGTCAAATTTGTGGGCAGCAACATAAGGGACCCACATGTTCTCCTTTTTTACTTCACCCACTACTTTATTTTAGCTCTTCCTTTTATCTAATTACTAGGTGAGGTAATGCCCGGGAATCCCGGGCCCAACGGTGTAAAGAGAGCTCTTCAAAATAGTTTTGATTACTTGGTGTAGAATTAGATACTTTAGTGTTTAAATATTTAGATGTTTTTTCTTTAGTTTATGAGATAATAATTCTCTTTTAATTTATTTTAAGGAATTATACTTTTTTAAAATTAAAAATAATCTAGCTTAAATTTCATTTTTATCCTTAATAAATAATGATATGTTTGTTGAAATGACTGATTGACGTAATAATTTGGTAATAAATGTCATTTGATTTATAAGCTGTGTGTTTCACCTGAAATGACTATATTTTAACTAGGGGTGTTTATCGGTCGGTTTGGTTCGGTTTTGTACTTTATCGGTTTGGACTATCGGTTTTCGATTTTTAAAAGTGCTAAACCAATAACTGAACCAATAAGCTATCGGTTTTCGGTTTTCGGATTATCGGTTTTAGGTTCTTATTGGTTCGATTTTCGGTTTAACCATTAAGAAACTTAGGCATAACAGTGTAAAAAAAAACTTCTTAAACGATTGCATCCAATACAAAATCGTCTTTATTTTCACAGCGAATTCAAATGCCTCTTATAGCATTCGCCATATTCAAAAATCCAACCAACAATAGATTCAAATATACTTCATTACTCTATAAACTAATGGAAGAGGCAAGGAGTGAAATAGTAAATCGGTGGTTGAAATGGATGGGGAGACTTGAAAGTTACACATGTAAAAGAAGACTAGAGTTTGAGGTTTCCAAGTTCCAACTAATAGTAATTAAGTATACGACTTTTATGCACATAAGCGCAATATAGTAAATTTGAAAATCTTATTGGGTTATCGGTTTAACCAATAAGAAAATGTACAAAACCGACAACCGAACCGATAACCCAATAATTTTTTTTTCAAACCGTTAAATAACCAATAACCCGATAACTCAATATTTATAAACCATTAACTTTTTATCGGTTCGGTTTATCGGTTTAAACCGAAAAATGAACAGCCCTAATTTTAACTGTGCATTTCTAAATTTTCAGAACAAACCATAAAAAATTTCATGGTATTTGTGAAATTATTGGTGCAATATGAACTATGTCACTGTTATTGTTCATTTCTATTTCAATTGTGCAAAGTTTTAATTTATTATTTTGGATTTCAATGAATAAGAAAAATTTATTACTAATGATTTTTATTAAACAGAAGAGTTTAGAAATGGACTGTAATGAACCCAGTGCCAAATAGTGGAACGGAGGGACATCAATAATGATGCGGAAATGCGTTCAAACTTTTGCTCCTAGGTACAATTTGGACCTGCGGGTCGTTCGATTCGAAAATAAGTTATACAGGTATTAGTAAATGCGCAAATCAACGAGCAGCTTTCAAAGCTATAAATTAAACTATAGCCATATTTTGCTCGCTGATTGAATGTAAGACCATTTTGCATAGTTGCCAACTAAGTAGTCACTTTTAGGATTATTAGATGAATATATAACCAATTTTTTAAATAAAATTTATGACTCCTTAACTAGTTTAACATGAACTTTAAAAAAATTTCTAGAGTTTGCATTATTATAAGTAAAACTCCAACCAAAGAGTCACTTTTACCGTTATTAATTAGAATATGGTCATTTTTTATTAATTATGTGAAAAGTAGTTACCCAAACAACGTCATCAAAATACTTGATGTTATAGTAATGTCATAGAATTTGTGGAAAAATTAGAGAAGTTAATCAAATATCCACTTGAGCAATTGATTAAATAAAAATTAATAAACAATTAAGATGAATCACATCATAAATAGATTAAAATGAAATTCTATATTAAACTTAATTTTGCTGGCATAGGTTTTAGTAACTACTAGTTCCTCTATTCTAAAATGAGTGTCTATTTTTCCTTTTAGTTTGTCCAAAAAGAATATTTTTTTTCATATTTGATAACTCTTTAATTTTAAAATTTATTTTGAACTACAAAATTTAAAAAAACTATCCACATTACACACAACTTTAATTTCAAATGACATTATTCAAAAGTCTTTCTCATTTTTTTAATACCCGTATGAAGATATCGTGTAAAGGACATAGGAAAAAGAAAAAGGTTTATCAGAACGTCTCCTGTTGTTAGCTCGAGAGTCGAGGGGGGTCTTTTTACCCTATATATTGTTCTTTTGAAAAATTACATTTTGGAACTTGTTGTTCGGAACCTTGTTGTCCTCAAACGTCACCGGACCCAACCCTGGTGCGAAGAGAGAGAGCGTGAGCCCCAATGGCCATGAATTGAGGGCAACCCAAAACCTCCCTCCGCCTGTCGTCACTCTTTAGGTGTCTCCCCGTTGTCCTTTGCACCGATTTTCAGTAGCGTTACTGTTTGTACACACATTGTGTTAAATATGGGCCAGCAATCGGGCCCAGTTACTCCACCAGCAAGCGGTGGTGGTAATAGTTGCCAAGTTAGGTGTGCCGGTTGCAAGATGATACTGACAGTCGGTGCGGGACTGACGGAGTTTGTTTGCCCTACCTGCCAATTGCCGCAGATGCTGCCTCCAGAGCTCATGCCCCAACAACAACAACAGCAGCGCACCAGTACCAGTAGCACTGCCCTCGCTCATGGCATTGATCCCACCAAGATCCAGTTGCCCTGCGCTCACTGCAAAGCCATACTCAATGTCCCTCACGGCCTCTCTCGTTTCTCTTGCCCTCAATGTCGTATTGACCTCGCTGTTGATGTCTCCAAAATTAGGCAATTTCTCCCTCACCCTGCTGCTCTCCCCCCTCCTCCTCTGCCTCCGGCTCAACCTCAACCTCAACCTCAGCCTCAGCCTCAGGAAGAAGTCAACGAGGTCCGTATGTCCTTGTATTGTTCACCATATTTCGTTTTCAGCTTCCCCTATGGTGTTCTACTGGATTTTACCTTTAATTTTATGTATTGCGTGTGGTTACTGGTTTAACTTGGACTTTACTAAATATAATTTGTTGCTTTGTACTAAAATTTTCCACATAAAGCACTGAAGAGAACCTTAACTAGCAAACAACCTTACTACTAGGATAGTTAATATCCAAGAAGCTGATGCTATAAAATTAAGTAAATGGTCACCCAAAAAGTTGGGATGTCCCTGAAATTTCTGTTTGGAGCATCTCGTAAGGATTATGTTGTGTAGAATCCTATGATGGAGAGGATTGAGAAACAACTTTCATGGTGACAAAAGAGACATCCCTCAAAAGAAGGCAAGGAACTTTAACAATGTACTATGCCTTATTCTGGTGCTAAGTTGGAACAAATTTTGAGGAGCTTCTTTCTTAATGAAATTTTGGGAGGTAGGTAGTATCATTTAGTCGAGGTGGAGATAGTGGTGTTTCCTATCAATTTGTGGGTGATTGGGCTAAGGGACTTGGTGGTGTTCAATAAAGCATTACTAGGAAAATTGATATGGAAGTATTGGGTGGAAACTAAGTTTTCTTTTTTGGTGTTGCTCCCGTGTCGGCATGGCACTGGCATTGGTACCTATCTGGAAACATATTGGATCTGGTCAATCAACATTGGGTATTTTGACCTCCAACTTCAGATAAATTTGAGATAAGATTTGGCATTTGATTTTTAAAGACATGGGAAAAGCTAGTGTAGATATTGATGGGTATCTAAAACTTGAAAATAAATGATTAAGTTAGTGCACTCCATAAGTAACCGTGAGTTTTTCACATAATATCTCATAATTTAGGCATATTTTTGTTGCTCTAATTGTACTATTTGTAGATATTTGAATCTTTATTAGCCGAATCTCTGCTCCTCTATTGTGTTGTTAAAAGCGAGCGCTTCGTTGCTTATAGCGATAGAGTGACATGAAGCGAGGGTCGGTTTCTTTGTGAATGTTCCGGGCGAGCTGACTGAAGCGGTTGGAAGAAGCGTGAAGAAGAAAGCAAAACCATCGAACACTCACAACTTAGGGTTCGCGTAGAGGATAGGTCGCTTTGCTTCTATTTTCTCACATCAACTACCTTTTTAGAAGAAAAAAAAGAAACTATCTAACACTCAGAGCTTAGGCTTCTCGCAACTGTTGCTGCTACTTAGGTTCTTTGCACTTCCAAACTTTCTACTCCAAGTATCTCTTCTCCTCCTTCTTTCGTCTTTCTTCTTTTCTTTCATCTTATTCTTTCCGGACTTCTTCGCCGTCGTAGCGGTTCATTTTCCTTTTTTTTTTTTGGTGATAAGTTGCGCTGTTCTGCTACTATTTAGGTTTTGTCCTTGTTTGCCTTTTTTTCCCGTTTGTTAATCCTTTTCTTGTTCCTTTTTCTCATAATTTCTTGTTCCTTTTTCTCATAATTCAACTGGACACATTCTTTTTTTAGTTCAATTTGCTAAGCTTTTTACTCGTAAAATTTAGTTCCATTTTTCATAGAATGTCATGGACATATACTATTTAGTTTTTCATTTAGTCTTTTTAGCTCCAGTTTCAAAGTCTCTTTTGAATTCACAAAATGTCATGGTTAAATTCTATTTTCTACTAGTTTCTCACTTGATTAATGGCTTCCTTTTTTCCTCTTAACAACTAGTTCAATGGATTTATCTAGTTATTTTATATAGGGATCTTTATACGAATAGCAGGCCGGATTCGCCGGATTCACTGTTTACATCGCCTAGCAGGTACACTTGCATTATACACCCTATACACATATTATTTGATAAAGATACACTAGGCACATATTACCGAAGGGGAACCGATATGATTGGGACGGTTTTGAAAATTCAAACTTTGGTTATACATACTAGAATAACCGAAATATTGGTATGGTACAAAATTTTCAAAATAACCGGTTGAACCAAATCATTAATGCCTTTAATCGTCTAATTTAATACTAATGTAAATAGCACTCCAATTTTTTTTCCTTATCAAAATTTTATTTTGGAGTATCTTTGGCCGTTTCTCGATTTGTGGGTGTCATCCTCTCGCATGAGCCATGCTAATCTTCTCTGTATCATTCGAATTTTATCCAATGTCCCTGAAGTTACTACGGAGTGTTATTGACATTCCTACTAGTCTTCCTTGGGTTTGGTGGTTGAGTGAATGCAAATTTTTCCACTAGGTCAGGTGTTCAAAACTAGTATGTGTTTCAAAGTATTTTTGACATTCCTATTAGCCTAGGCGATTGATATTCTTTTTAGAGAATCATGTTTTTTGCATAGGATTCTTTACCTTTTGACATAAATATTCTATGTGGGGATTTGCGGCTTTATACCAGCAAATCCTAAGTTTGTATTTATCAAATATGATACTTGCAGTTACCTATAAAAAAGGTTACTTGTAATTAGCATTTTCTATGTCTGAATAGTGGTCTGAGAAGACATGTTGTGCTAAAATTTTTTGGACTATTGATTTGGCACAATAATTTTTTTGATGAGAGTAATCAATTTTTTTAATAGAAAAGGCTCATAAAAATGCCCGTATGCAAGAAGTATACTAAAAAAACTGTAGAAACCTTACAACAAAATGTGGCTTTCTACGTATGTGGATTTGGCACAATAATTATAGCAAACTCGTCTGGTTCGACTACTTTTGCTACTTCAGATCAGATGATGTGTAGACACTAATTGGTCTAAGTAATCTTGTATAGGAAACTTTGTTCGGTATTGTTCTTTTCTTTATGTTGCATTCTGATATTTCAGGTGGCCATTGAAGTAGAACGCGAAGAAGATGAGGGTGGCATGGCTGGAGAAACTTTTACGGATTATGTACGTCTTCTTTGCAATCTCAGCTCTTTACTCATAGTATTGTAAAAAACTAATAATAGGAGAAATATATGTGTTATCTTCTTTTTATTATGTAAAGTAATGTAATGTTGGAGAAAATGAGAAAGCACAAAAGACACGCATAGACTGTAGAGAGTGGGAAATCAGAGTAAAAGAGAGAAGGGTATGTTACTTTTGTTATAATGACCTTTCTAATATTTTTTTGAGTTCTTTGCTTGTAAGGTGGTTGTATGGAGAACCTTGACAAGATTTTTAGGAGAATCCCCTTAAACACCACCTTTCCCCCTCCCCCCTCTCAAAAAAAGAAAAAAGATTTTTTTTCTCCATGAATCCACTCCTCTCCCTAAATGTAGTATTGCATAATGTCATTTTTAGTTATAAAAATTGAGATCTTCATGCTAATATATTACAAAATGTTGGTTGGATTTTTGCGTTCTTATTTTCTCCTCCTGATTCAACACAGCGGCCTCCCAAGCTATCTATTGGACCTCCACATCCTGATCCTATAGTGGAGACATCTTCCTTATCTGCAGTACAGCCGCCTGAACCCACCTACGATCTTAAGATCAAAGATGACTTGGAAGGCTCAACAGCATTGTCCTGCCTGCAAATTGAGACATTGGTTTATGCTTGTCAGGTTGCTATTGTGACCCATTATTCAACTCTGTTAGTAGGCTCGTACCTTATGTTTACTATTTTCCTGTACCAGAGACACCTTCAGTTCCTTCCAAATGGTACCAGAGCAGGATTTTTTGTAGGTGATGGTGCTGGTGTGGGGAAAGGACGAACAATTGCTGGACTAATATGGGAGAATTGGCACCATGGTAGAAGGAAAGCATTGTAAGTTTTCGGATAAAGAAATTCATTATTGGTCCCTTTAGGGCTCTATGGAGCAAATTAAAATTTAATATTTTAACTGTCACTTGTAGTCCAACCAAAGATGGAACGATTGACTCTTGACCTATTTTTCATTTTTTTCCCTTTCTCTTTATGTTAAATGATTTTCTTAAATGCCTTATCTCTAAATACAAGATAGCAAAAAGCAAGATTAACTTCCCATGCTCCTCTCACACCTCCCATGCCGATTTGGGAGAGCGGTCAAGGTCTTGAGTGTGCAATGCAGATAGAGGAGAGAAATGATGATGATACTTCTGTCTGACGCTGTGGCTTCCCACAGATGATGAATATTAAGGTGATAGAGAAGTCACATCATAGTTGGGGCTAAAGGAAAAGCTTACTTGCACTTTAAGCACTCTATCTACTTCCGACACATCTCACATGAGCCCTTCAGTGAAAAGAAGCTGAAGGCCATCACATGTTTAGACATCTTAAAGATCACTACAGAGATCACTACCACAAGTGCAGTTTATCTGCTCTCTTTTTCCGCTGGCAGCCGTATCTGGGTCAATATGACCTGGTCGGTTTTGCCCCATAATTTTTTTTTCTTCTTCCTCTTGTAGATTATGACTGGGTTGATATGACTTGTTTTTTCTCAAGATGAATCTGCACATATGGTTCTTTCGGAAATTTCGGAAGATGGAGAAAAGAAAGGTTTTTTGGCCATGCCCAAGTGCCTGCCGACTTAACCAACCATAACAATTGTTTACATTAAGTAAAACTATGAATCTGTAAATATGATGTAACACGATAAGAATTTATGAGAATATTCTTAAAAAAACGATAAGGATTGGTGAGAATCTATACATATGATAATATGCATTACAATAGGTAGATGTTCTTGCGTTATAAACCCCTAAAGTATGATGGCATAATCAAGCAAAATATTTCCAAAATGTCTTCTCCTCTTATAACTTTTCTTTTTCTATATAGTATGAGAGCTTGGGTATTGAGTCTCTATAAACGTTCAATTCAGAGAAATTCTCTTCTGTTTCTTCGTGATATTAGAGTTTGAGTATTGAGTCCCCTTGAACTTTGTTGTTCCTATTTTGGAAAGAACAATTGTTCGTTCTTTAAAAGATGTTTTTTGCCAAATGTTTTAGGAATCTCCTCAATTGCGTCTAAGGTAATCGCTCATGCGACACTTATGTTAGTTGTACGTTATGAGTATTAGAGATTTTGTCTACAAAAGGGAAGGGAAATATTTCTGTTACTTTGTGATTTTGATGATCATCTTTGATACTAAACAACAAAACATTCATCATCCTCCTGTATTGCTTATGCAATCCAGCTGGTTCGCTTATGTCACACGGCTAAGTTGCTTGGATTCCCAAAAATGCCGCCGCACTTGTGTTGGATCCTTAAAAAATGGATTACTTTTTGCTGATCCGACACACACCTAGCAGCATTTTGTGGAGAGTCCAAGCAACAGAGTCACATGGTCTTCATCTTTTAGGTCCTGGATTCTTGACTTGGGTGCTTGCGGTCACATCTTCGATGATAAGAGCCTCTGCACTTGACTCCATCCTTCAGTACTTTTAGTTTCAGTTATGTTCTCGCTCGGATGTCCATATAGTTTGATATGTATTAATAAATTGATCAAAACCTAGAGGGGTCGTTTGGTTGGAGGGATTAATGAATGTGGGATATCCCATGATTTTGGGATAAACTATTTTATGGGATTAAACTTTGGATAAAGTGTGGGATAACTTATCCCACCCTTCCTATGGGATAACTTATCCCACACTTTATCCCATAAATGTGGGATAACTTTGTCCCATTTTACCTTATACCGGTAACCAAACACGGGATAAGTTTAATTCCATTTTTTATCCTGAGATTATAATCCCAATCCCACCAGCCAAACATCCCCCGATTGTTTTATTACTTTCTTGGTTGACTCTGTTCTTGTGCAGGATCGACGTATGATTAGAATAGGACATGATTTCGGAGGTCCTGATTATATCTACTCCAACATTCCATGTTACTTTTAAGTTTTACCCGCTACTTTGATCTTCTTTGTAGCAGTTTGAGACATCTACCTTTCCGATATTTTTTTTACAGTAAAACAGTTTTATTGAAAGTGGTAAGAAAAACTTTTGCGTACGAGCAGTGTACTTTAAAAAATAAGAATCTACAAAGGAAGACGTCCATTCTTCTAGGCCTTCTTGGGTTCACCAAAAAGAAAAGGTTAAGAGGCTATTCCAGATGCATATAATTATTGTCTATCCCTTTTCAAAAGCTTTCCTATTTATTTCCTTTCACGACATCCAAAGAGGAGTGTGATGCTTTTTGTCCTCAATTCCTTCCACAATTCCATAATTTCCATTAGCACCTTCTCTCTAGATTTAGAAGAGTATGAGCCTGAAAGCTAGCATGGCCAACCACACTTCCTCTTCCTTAATCACCCTCTCCAACCACTCTCAATATGGTTGAACTCTAATAACCATCTTTTGCCTCCACCTTACTTCTTTAAAAAGATGCTCATAAGACTCCATAATCGTCCCCCGTACCTCCTCATTTTCCTCAAATATTACACGCTACACTTCTACCGTCTTAATGGGATTCGTCCCTCTTTTTGCTGCCTCTATCCGGTGGAAGAATTGTCTTTGAGTTCCCCTCCTCCAAACATGACACCCTTGATTCTTGTTTCCAACTTTTTCTTGGGCTATTGGCTAGCGTACTAGCGTACTCTTCAACTTTTCCTTACTTATATTTCCCTCTTCTCTAACTCTTTCACCCCTTCCATCCCCTACTTTCACCATTTCCTCCAAATCTCCCTCATCTTCATGATTTTACACACACACACACATACCCCCCCCCCCCCCCCCAAAAAAAACAAAAAACCCTCTTTATTCCACACCTTTATGTCCCCTTTAAACATCTTCATCTTCTTTGCGAATCGAATGACCACTATCCCATCAAAACCTTATTCGTTTCTTCTTTTACAACAATTTTCGGTTTTACTTTATCAATAAAAAAACAAGTTTTGGTTTTAATTTCCGCTCTACTAAATCAGTACTTCTCTTGCCATTTGATTCATGTTTTTGTCTATGTATTCAAGGGAATAACAATATATATGATTATATACAGTTAAACTAGAAGTCTATGTTAGGGAAAGGAATGGAGGAATTAAGACCGGAAGGTTGAGAAAAGAAAGCAGAAGGATTGGAATGAGTGTTGGAAAGAAAGTAAGAGGCAAGGCAACAAAGCAGGGCTGGGGGAGGTGGACAAAAGAGAGGTGAAGGGGGGAACTCTCTTTTACTTCATCTACTATTGTTGGTTTTTGAGCTTACAGAAATATATTAGATTAACCTGATTTGATTTAAAATCTCAACATAATGACCGTACCAAAAGCATGAACATAATGGTTTTCCATGCACACTAACCTAATGATGGGACCAAAATAGAGATAGCATATGATGGAGGTACGAAATATTCAATTTTCTTGGGTCAAGTAATTTGCTCATTTGCTATGGTCCTGATTTGAACACACTACCTACGCGAGTCTTTAGTTTATTTTATGATTCGCAATTCTTCTGAAATGACTAAAAGAGCAGGGGTCCCTGGTCATGATGTGACGAGATTATAAGATTGAAGGATTACCTGATCCAGCTACTCCATATGTCAAAAACCTGATTAGCTGACAGAAAAGTATCTCAGCTAAGGGGCGTGGTGTTGCCCCGTAGTATTTGGCAATTCAGAGACAAACTCATGTGTCGTCTGTATTCTGTAAATAGGCTTGCACTCGATAGGCATTCAATCGCAGAGGATAGAACATTTGGAATCATATGCATTCTTTATTCACAGTAGAGTTGCTGCCTGAGTAAAATTTGCTGCTAGCACTTTAATTCTGGCGCTTTCATGCTATGTTGCTCGGATCCTCCGAACATGCTGCCTGGTGCGTGTCGGATCCTCCAAAAGCAGTGCATTTTTGGAGGATCCGACACAGGTGCAACAACATTTTGGAGGATCTGAGCAACTTAGCTTTCATGTGTATTGACCCAAAAACGTACTACACTATACCTATTTGTAAAAAATAAATTTTCTATGTTTTGTTAAGATGCATTTTTTTTATATAAGTAATAATTTTATTCATAGTTGGGCTTAGAACATGCCTATATACAAGAAGTATACCACCAAAAAGAAATAAGGAATACAATGCTACTTCTTATCTTGACAAAATTCATTTCTACACTCTCAAAAGCACTCCTATTCCTTTCCTTCCAAATAACCCATTGTTAAGATGCTTTTATTTCTTGTATATCTGTTACTCGAAACAGTGTTCTGGTTGCTAATATGATGTCTGTGCTCCACATAATTGTTAAGGATCTGTTTTCTTGTTGACGATCAAAAGCGTTTTAGTTTCTGAAACCAAATGTAATTGTTTCCTTTTCTTCGTAATGCTTTATCCTAGGTGGATCTCCGTTGGTTCAGATTTGAAATTTGATGCAAGAAGAGACATGGATGATGTGGGTGCTTTGTGTGTGGAAGGTAGTTACTAAGAGTATTCAGTATGGTCTCAGGTTAAATGCTGCATGCAATCTACCTCTTCTCTGGTTGTTTATGTTAGTGCATATCGTGTATGTCTCAAGTGTTCCTTGATGCTTTCCTTTAAAGAAAAGTTTTTGTATTCTCCTATGAGACTCCAACTCAAAGGACTAAGCTTCAAGCACATTTCTTTTTTGTTTATGGAAAATGCAAAAGAATAACTGATTACCCTGCGAGCATCGATAGAGGCAGCTGGAATGAGGTGTAAACTACTCTATTGGAAATTATGTAAAGAAAATGCCTAAAAGATGTTAACTTTGTGTAGTTTGGGACAGTAAGGAAGATCTCTTGATATTGTATTAAGAGGTCAAACGTGGTTATTTTGGGTCAATTGGTGATGTATACGGACCGCATTCAACTGTTTCTTAAGGTGGATTTGTATCTGTCGCATGCAATGAGCTGCCTTTGTTGGCTGGATCCTACATACAAAGCTGTCATGTATGAAATGGTCAAATAGTTTATGATTCCTTATGCAAGTTTTCATTTTGTTGTTTCCGATACCAAATGGTTAATGATTGAATGTACTTTGTAACTGAATAGCTATAACTTTCTCTTGTAGTGCATGCTTTGAACAAGCTACCTTATTCTAAGCTTGATTCGAAGTCTGTTGGCATCAGAGAAGGAGTTGTTTTTCTAACTTACAGCAGTCTCATAGCATCTTCGGAGAAAGGTCGCACCCGTTTGCAGCAGCTTGTACAGTGGTGTGGTTTAGAATTTGACGGTCTCATCGTATTTGATGAGGTATACTATTCCTTTTGGACTAAGTTTAGTATATTTTACACCAGAAATTGTATCCTTGTCATGGAGTTTTGTCGGTCATCCAAATTCATGCAAGAAAGATACATTCTATTTGTCTCACTTAGCTGTTGTTTTACTCTCTCTCTCTCTCTCTCTCTCTCTCTCTTGGTGTGTAGTGTCACAAGGCAAAAAATTTGGTACCGGAAGCTGGTGGACAACCAACACGAACTGGTGAAGCTGTACTTGAAATCCAGGTTTGTTGTTCAAATTGAGTTATTGAGTGTTGGTCAAAATGTGGTTCCACCCAAACATCGGATAGATACTAATACCTTTCATCTTTGCTTTTCGCCATTCTATTAAATAAGTAAATGTCATGGCTTTGTGATGTGAAGCCTGCTATTCCTATTCCCCTTCCAATTTCCTTTTAAGAGGGCAGCTGATTTAAGGGTGTATGCTTCTAATCCCTTAAGGTATTCAATTATGTACATTATTGCTATAGCTATTTGGAAACCTTGAATTGCCAAGAAATATTGTGATAGCTCGTTTCCAGAAAAAATTTGGCCTTAATTGCTGTCTAAGATGATAATGTTTGTTATAAGTTATTTACATAAATACAAGACACGTCTCTTTATGTTAAAAAGAGTGTCTCATAAGTTAAGAAAGTGAGTGTATATAATACAGGATAGAAGTTAAGCTGAAGAGATGCACTCTCAAAAGCAAGTTAAGATCTCACTATGTATGTACAACTGGGCTTTCAGGAGGAAGAGAAGTTCAAGAGCATGGGATGTTGCTTCTCTAGCTATTATGTGGATTTTATGGAAAGAGAGAAATATGAGAGCTTTTAATGGAATAGAGAGTGATTTGTTAAATTGCATAATAGTCTCTCGTTCGTAGTTTCTTTTTGATGTACCCCAGGAGGTCCTAATATGTATAGATCATTGGGTTTTTCTGTAGAGAATTATATTGTGATGTAGGTTCTTTCTTTTGGTATACTTCTTGTATACGGGCTTTTTTCCCCTTCACTATTAATAATTACGTGATATAAAAAAAAGATCTCACTATGAAACAGCTAGAGAGAAGAGAATAGAGCGGATCAGTTCGGGGATGGTGAGCCTTTCTTAGCAGTCAATCATGTCAAGAGTAACACTTCTCACGAGTAGACCCAATTTTATGAGCATGCATGCACATGGTCGAGGCTTTCCAAAAGCACACCCACCTTGATTCTCAGTCTGAGATGCTGAAACAGAAGAATCAATTGATGGTGAAGGGATCACTGAATGACTGGGAGCGGTAAGAGACATAGTAACAGGGATCAGGAGAATACCTCATTCTTTGTATGAGTTGTTGGACTAGCCAAAATATGATGCCCTACTGGGTCACGATTACTTTGAAACCCATCAAGTATGAGAAATAAGAACATCTTCTGTCGTTTTCAAGATTAGTTTGTAACTGACCTCAATTTTAAACTAACATAACTGCTTGAACTCGTACCATATAAGTTGACATGTCTTATTCATGTTTCTTTTCAAGTTAATCATTCTCGAAACATCGTAGAAGCCGGAAACATTGTTAGTCTATAAACACGTAAGTCTATAAACATGGGCCTTTTATCAACCATATAACAAGTTAGGAATGCCGGAACAAGTCCACCAGTTTAGTATCAATAAAGCGCCTCAAATAACTGGACGACTATGCATCAACCTTATCCAGATGTGCTCAGGTCTTTTCATCAACATCCATAAACTGTTTTCATTGGCGATCGTTGACACCTGAGTGTTATCAAAGGCGCACTTAAGCCCTGAAGCGAGGCGCAAAACATGCTGAGCGCTTCGCTTTGCTTAATGGGGGCTTCAGTGTCTTCATTAAGACTCTAAGGCAAACTTCTCCTTGCTAATGAGCATATTCATGAATAGTCACACTAAAACAATTGATACTTCACTTTATCTTGATTTTTTTTTTCAAGTTCTTTGTCCATATATTTGTTATTCATGCTTATAATTATTAGTCTAGAGGTACAAGTATATATTCTTCTGTTGCGCCTTATTAAAGCCTGCACTCTCTTTGCGCTTAAAGCCCAAAGCAGACCTTAGCACTTTTTTGCGCTTTTCGCTTTTGATAACACTTCACGCCTCGACCTTTACTCCATAATTCAGCAGAGATGTCAGAGCTAAGTAGTTTCTTTTATAAGGTTAAAATTTTGTTATGTATCTATACACTTGATACTGTCATGTACAACATAGTACATCAAAAGATGTTCTCACATATTGTGTAGAGAAGTAATATGAAGTCAATCACGGCCTCAACATCGTGAGTATCATGTACATTTGCCATGTTACTCCAAACAGAAAGCAAAGAAATACAATGAAATAAGAGTGGTAACATTCTTTTTGTCTTGTCAGATTCAGGAGTTTCTCTCTCTCCAAGTTTTTGTTGTAATTGCTTCTGTACTCTTGAAAACATGCCCCTCAGCCCCGTCCTGTGCCAGTTTCTAGAAGTTCCAGTGCAGCTGTAGGCGTTGTCCATTTTAGGCCCAAAATGTTAAAAACCACGTCCCTCAGCTGTATAGTAATTTTGCAATGCAGAAATAGATGGTTTGTATCCTTTGGTTGCTCTTCACACAAAGCGCATCTGCTGCAAATTTTAAGGCCTATACTTTGCTGATTAGATTGTGTCAGACATGCAGTTTGGCATCAGGTGAAGATCTGAACTTTGTATGGGGCAGAACATTGCCAAGCTCTTTCCCAAGGCAAAAAAGGTGTTGCATGATGTGGATATTGCAAAAATTATAGCATGATTTGACTTAAAGATACCATCTTTCTTGCCTTTCCAACAGATAATATCCTTCTTGTCTGCATGTTGAATAAGCTGCAGGTCCTCTATACTTCTCAGCCATTACAATTCCGTCTAAAATCAATATTCCACCCAAGATTTGAGTAGTAATCAGAAATATAGGAACTATGGTTGGTTGCCAGAGTATAAAAGGACAAGGTAAGCTACCATGAGATGAGTATGTCCCGAGTAAGCGCCATGCCAAAAGCTAATTTCCCGAGCGTCCTCCAACTTGAAGGATGTTTTACCTTTGAAATCATTCCAGAATGTCTCGATATTGTTCCGAATAGCTTGACCATTGGAGAAGTTAGGTGGTCATCCACTGATTCTCCATGTCATTTTATATTTTAATAACCTCTCTTCATTATGTTTCTTCCTCTTGTGTCCGAAGCCATTTTAACAGGCTAACATTTGTCCATGCTAAGTTGTTTAAACCTCCAATTAAAGATTTTGAAGTAATCATGAGACTAAGTTTTCAAATCTTGTGTTTTCTGAAACAAAAACAGCAACACTAAAGTGATACATTGTTGGATTGCTGGCTAAATTTGCCGAAAACACAAATAGCAGTAATTCAAAAGAAATTACCTGGAATCTTAGCAAAAATGAGCTGAGGAAAAATCTGAATGGCTTACAGACCCAGAATGAAAAAGATCTGAACTAGTATACCTTGACACGCCTCTAAAAGAATTAAATAATGCTATAGAATGTGAAAACAAGCCGGAGAAACCAACTGTTCTGTTCCTGCCAAAAACATTGTTTGAGTGACTGAAATCACATGAGACTCCTTTAGCAATATGTTTCACTGTAGGTTCTGAAAGATCTAAGATTTCCTCTCAGCAAAGCACTAAGTTGAAGGCCAACTGTGAGATTTAAAATATCATTGATATGTCTAAAAACTATGTTTACAATAAACCCTATTTATAACTGCTATTCATGCTATACATTTGCTTTCCCAATGTGGGACTACAATTCTAATCCTAACCATATACAACTTAGCGTTTCTAATGCCAACCTACGTTATTTAAAAAAAAGAAATAGTTACAGGCCAACCTTTGAGTGGTTTGACCTGCAAGAGAAGCTAGAAGTTGGAGCCTGGTCCGATCAACCTGCAATCCCTGTTTACCTATGCTTATATACAACGATGATCATTATAAAACAGATGATCAAAGCATGTCTTTTCTAATGTTTGCATAATCATCGAATTCAGTGCTATGTTGGCTTTAGTTGCACATACTATATTGGGTTGTTACTCTTACTGGTCATGATATCCGTAGTGCTAGAACATCTATCTTAACCGTGCTAATTAGTTTTATCATGTCTTGTTTTCTTGGTAAGTTAGATTCACGAGCTAGTTGGATTTTGTATTACAGGCCCGTCTTCCTCAAGCTCGTGTTGTTTATTGTTCAGCAACTGGTGCTTCTGAGCCTCGCAATATGGCCTACATGGTTCGCCTTGGTCTTTGGGGAACTGGAACTGCTTTTCTCAATTTCCGTGACTTTTTAGGTTAGGCTTCTTATTGCTAAAACAGTTTCAGTAAGCGAAATATATCATAGCATGATAAAGAAAAAAAAAAACCAGCACTAAGAAGTTGCTGAAATTTGTAGCATAGTTTTATATTTGCTTATTATAAAAATGCTTATATCTTAGTGTTATGAATCTTGTGATGGGCCAGGATAAGCAGGATAGCTGGATATTTATTAATGGGCTTAGGCTGGATATTAGTCTTGGGTCGAGCCCAAGTACTAGACAGCCCAACAAGACATTGATTTGGGACCCGGGTTGAGTATTAAAGGAACAGAACATGAGCATAGAAGGATTAAGAAATGAGTTATGCGAAAGCAAAGTCTAGCCTCTCACCCCAATTTCTCTGAATCTTCTCATCCCCATTCTTAACTCTATCCTTTACTATTCCCAGTTGTATATATATATATATTCAGTCTAAACTTGTAATCGGATCCTGTAGTCCCATATATTGAAGCCTTATTTCAGTTGTGTAATCCAAGCATTTGATACTAGAAATAGTAGTTGTAACATTGGTGCTTTCATTGCTTGCACTCCATGGTGACGGTAGATCGATTTAGCGGTGATAACCCTGTTGCTTGGGTCCTTCAAGCAGAGCAATATTTCGCCTTCTACAACATTTTTCCAAAGTATCAAGTGTCAATTGCTTCATTCTACTTAGATGGCGAGGCTTTGGATTGGTATCGTTTGCTATTTCGCAATCAACAGCTTGTTTGTTGGGATAATTTTGTGGATAAATTGTTAATTCGGTTTCCTAATCGGATTAAAGAAGCACCTGATCTTCAGGAGGTTGGTTCTGAAATACTCCGCCAATTAGCGGAGCTCCGAGATGCTTTATCTGCCTGTGCCACTAAGTTGGCTGTGAATTCGGCTTCAGAAGATCAGTGTGAATTAGAACTTCCTGTCGAAGCAGGGGAGGTTGCAGATTCGACTCATGAATCTGATCCTGCCTCTCTGATTGATATGGAGTTTGAAAAATCTCTTGAACAGGGTGGCACTGATGTTGTGGCAATTAATCTCTATCCCTCTTCCAAGCCAACTGAGGTCCAGGCGTTCGAGGAAAATTCCGAACGAGATTCGTCCAATAAGCCAAGTCCAATTGCATCTCTAACAGATTTCAAAGAGACTTTCGACAACTCTATTGTGAACAAGGTGTTCGCTGAAGTCTTAAGAGAGATACAACTTGGTTGCTCAGTCAAGTTTCACCTCATGAATCATTTTTAATTTCTTTCCCTGGCTGGGAGTATACACTACCACATAGCGAGCAGTTCTCGGTGCCTAATCAAAATATTGGGTGGATTGATACTGGGCAAACATCATTTCTCAGACCACTACCTGGAGCTATTCATCGTCAGCTCAAATATTTTGATGGTCAACATTATCTGACAGAATGCCCCGCACAGGACCCACTAGCTAGGTATGTCCTTGCTGACTCTCTTTATGGTTGCTCGACTATATGGAAAACGGATTTAGGGACATGTGAATTGCTAATTGATGCTGGACATGGAAATTCTAATAGGGAAGTGATACATTATGAAGGTACTCGTCCTATCTGGACGAATATGGTGATGCGAGTACCATTAATTGATGATTCAGCTACGTTTTATCCTTCCAAGGATCGTTCACCCGTGTGTAGGGATAATCTAAAGGAAAATTTTAATAAATTTGAGCGTCATATTGATACCATCCTCCCTGCTCATTGTGTATTGAATCAGTTTCCGTTTGATCCTGGTGCGACTTTGTTACTTGTCACTCTTGAGGGATATAATAACTCTTTTGCAAATGAAATTGATGGTTTAGGGATTATTGGTGTATTTCTGATGGCAATTAGAGTTGGCAGTACTAATTTACCAATTGAAGGTTTAGCTCTATCTTGTTTTGGCTTTACACTGGTACAAGTAACGGAAAAAGCTGTTTTTGATACTTTGCAACCAAAGTTTTTTAGAGCACTCTTGTTCTGCCAAATGAGCATTAATAGATCCAATAATATTGATCTATGTCATCCTTGGTGGTTCGACATTAGTTATTTGTGTATGGGATCCAGGAATAAGCATGAGACATAAAACAGATCCGTGGCTCTCAGCGCCAAAGTATTATGTCATGGCAGGATATAAAAACTGTTCATTGTTTGCAAATGAAGTTACTATTAGTGTCCTATTCCTGAAGGAAATTAAAGTTGACATTGACTTAGCATTGGTTCTTGTTGAACATATGAGGTCGCATCCCACAATTGGTTGTGGTAAACCCTTGTCCATTCGGTTTGTTGTTGATTATTGCTACAATGCATTCAAGTGTCCTTCTATTGCGAGGGGAGAACTTATTTTAACTTTGCTTCAGTTTCCACATGTTCAATTCACATTAGCTTTCCCTTTTGATCCTGGTACAAGCTTGCTTAACTTTGCACAAGGGATCTCTTTAGTGATAGGCGTGCCAGCTTCCCGCAGGGGTCCTGGAGTCAGTATCCCACTTATGGATATTAATTTAAAAATTGGTCCCAAGTCTCTTCCTGCTCGTGTTGATTTCTTTGGTCCTTTCTTCCAGAAGCATATGCAAAATCTAGTTTATCTTTGTAAGTGCAGAGATCCTCTAACAGTGGTTGACTGCTGGAAACTTGTAAATCAGTTTTATGACTATCCAAAGACTAATTTTATCAACCACATTGTTGATTCCCTGTTCAACTTTGCCCAACGGCGATCTGAATTTGGTCTCGACATATCTCTTGCTTGGACTGGTTGGCAATTTCTCAAAGACCCAATGGAGGTATTTCGTGTTCCCATAAGAGCTAATCATGATTTAACCAAGTTCATGCCTTCATGGAGCTTTGCTGATGGCATATTGGCTTTGGTTTTCACAGTTGATCTGCTACTAACTACTTTAGGGATCTGGACATTAAGGTCATGGCAATATAGAACAGGAATTTTACAGAACCGGTGTGTAGCAGCGGAGCAGGTTATGCATGTCCTCAAGTTAGTCATGCTGCTACTATCTACTGAGAGCATACATGATCAAGGTTTTAATTGGTTTATAGCAGGTGCATTAGGCACTCGAAAGGGTCACTCAATTTTATTCCTTGCTCTTATTGTATTTACAAAAATTGTTGTCAAGGATAAAATATTTTCAGAAACTAGAGGAGCACCTCGTACTGGTTTCACAAATAACCATACTCTTGATATGTGCGGAGTTCAAATTTTAACGGTTTTCAAGAATATAGCCGGTGGAATGGTTGTTACTGGTCCTGGAACTATATGCCTTTCTGTTGTACATGGCACTACTATTATGGGAGCATATCAGACTATTGATGTGGACATGATGCAAAGTATCTATGAAACAACAAGGCTTTTTGGAGTGATAGACTTTTTGAACCTAAATGCTACTGCTAAATCCATGCCACGAGTTATCAGATACATCATTAAATGCATTACTTATGGAGAGGCTTTCTGTTCATTTGAATATATAGGAGATGCAAGAATGTTTACCCCTGCATTGCAATTTAGTTGTGTGGGATGAGACTTTACTGTCACACTTGGAGTACCCAAGCTGAAGTCAATTGCGGCTTGCTTCTTACCAGCACTATTCTCATGAGATTTATTTGGCAATTGCGCTTCAGACCCATATTTTGTTGACGTAGTGCCTGATCCACACATCCAAGTTCCTGCAATGATGTACGAGTTGCGCTACTCGAACCTTGAGGACAAATTTCTCATTGAGAACGGGGGTATTGTTATGAATCTTGTGATGGGGCAGGATAGCTGGATATTTATTAATGGGCTTAGGCTGGATATTAGTCTTGGGTCGAGCCCAAGTACTAGACAGCCCAACAAGACATTGATTTGGGACCCGGGTTGAGTATTAAAGGAACAGAACATGAGCATAGAAGGATTAAGAAATGAGTTATGCGAAAGCAAAGTCTAGCCTCTCACCCCAATTTCTCTGAATCTTCTCATCCCCATTCTTAACTCTATCCTTTACTATTCCCAGTTGTATATATATATATTCAGTCTAAACTTGTAATCGGATCCTGTAGTCCCATATATTGAAGCCTTATTTCAGTTGTGTAATCCAAGCATTTGATACTAGAAATAGTAGTTGTAACACTTAGTCATACAGTGGCAAGACATAAGTGAAAAGGTAGGAACCTTTAAGATAATATATGAGGCCATATAATGCTGGGGCAGAGTATCGATTGCTTTATCTGCATCCCACAGAGACTCAAGTTTATACTTGGATGAGTATGTTCTGATTGGAAAAATAGTTGAAATTTAATGATGTGGTAATTTCGGCAATTCTCTTAGGAGGATGGAAGAGTATCATCTTCATTTCTGGTTTCTTAGACAAGCTAAGTTAGCTTATTAATGATGGGTTAAAAGCTCCCTATACAACAGGTATGAAGTAAAGACTATATCAAAACATGATTCTTTACAAAAGAGGCTATTTTTTGCACAAATCATTTTCAACACCCTCAACCGCTCTCCTTCTGCTCTCTCTTCATACCACCAAATACATCAATGCTAGTGGGGTAACCACAATGCATTAGTTTTTCTTTCCCTACTTCTACCTGCCTAGTGCCTGGTTCCACCTATTGCATGTGAACCAATTCTGGACGACCCTCCATAGACCAAATGGCACCTTGTAATTCACCAAACGATGATCAACTTCTTCACCCAAGAATTTTCCACATATAGCTTCAACTGACATAAATAATATTTCTCTCTCGGCTGTCAAAACCTCTCCCCTCGCTTCCAACCATGAAAAAACACACTTTCCTAGACGCCCTTGGGATCCATACTGATAACTGTGGAAACCATATCTCCTCTTTCATCAACAATTTCTAGTGATAAGATTTGACTGTGAATAGGTTAGTGTTAGATCCTTACGTGTGGGTGACAAGTGCTTGGTGTGAGAGGGCCTATTATTTCATCTCGTCGATCTGAGTAAATTCTCTGATAAATGAGACGAACCATATGTTGTAGAAGGACACTTATGTGGTGTTTACAAGCTTGGCCCAAAAGGCATGTGAATTGGCCCCATCGATAGGGAATTCATGAAGAAGTATTATCCATGATGAAAACGATATTCCCATGGTCATAAACTACAAGTTACTCCTGACCTGCAAGTGTATAAACTATGCATGAAGAAAAAAGAAAAAGATTCCTGGCCCACAAGTGTACGTGACTATGTATGAGTAGCCATAGAATAAATGTTTAACATTTTGAACATAAATTAGGTGAAACAAAATGGGGATGTGAGACTGGCTTTTATGATTTTTTCTTATGCCATATTTGAATGTGGTGGTTTAAAATGTTGGTGTCTAAAAATAATTCTGTCTCTTTGGTTATCACAGGTGCTATGGAGAAAGGTGGCGTGGGGGCACTTGAACTTGTTGCTATGGACATGAAAGCAAGGTTTCTTCTGGGCTATCTTTGTTTAAGTTATCAAGTCAGTCTATGTAACTACTATCTAACCTCTTGACCTCTTAGGGGTATGTATGTGTGCCGTACGCTTAGCTACAAAGGTGCAGAGTTTGAAGTAGTTGAAGTACCTTTAGAGGCCAAGATGCAGGTATGATGTTCTTTTTATTTTGGTCCTCCGGATGCTGATTGGTAAGATGCGGTTTCTTGCTCACACTGGTTCATAATAAAATTGCACCAGTGCTACAAGTTTTGAGAAATTGAATCCGTCTTCCTGCCAATCGACTGACTGGGTAGTGTCAGACCTAGACACTTAAATGCCTTGCATTAGAACATTGTATTCCTGTATTGGAGCATATCCCCTGGCATTGAGTCTCAACTTATTTTGGCTTGTTTCTGAAGTCATGTCATCCTTTCTTAATGAAGTGTTGGTTTAAAGCTTCTATTTTTCAAGTACTTTAAGGGAGCAAGTTCTGCTTTTCTGGTGCATACCCACCAATAAGGAATATCTTCCCTTTATTTTGATATTAAAATATTGTGACTTTTTCTCTTTATGTTTTTTTTCTATTCGGCTCCTACTATTATGTTCTCAGGACATGTATAAAAAGGCAGCCGAGTTCTGGGCAGAGCTTAGAGTGGAACTGCTGTCAGCTAGTGCATTTCTCAGTCATGATAAGCCCTCTTCTAATCAGCTCTGGAGACTTTACTGGGCTAATCATCAGGTTTATGATCTCCATGTTTTATGGTTCAAAAACTACCTTATGAAAACAATGTCTCTATGTTATAAGAGATATACGTCTCAGTCACCTCCTTTCTATTCTCAAATGTAGCGCTTCTTTAGGCATATGTGTATGTCCGCTAAGGTGCCTGCAGTAATTAGACTTGCAAAGGAAGCATTGGCAGAAAGTAAATGTGTGGTCATTGGCCTTCAGAGCACTGGAGAAGCAAGAACAGAGGAAGCTGTTTCTAAATATGTAAGTCCAATGGCTTGCATCATATTTCTTCTCTCTGTATTTACATGTATCTACAGTTATATTCTTTTTTTCTTTTTTTTTTTTGGCATTCCAAGAATAAGCCAGTTAAATGGAAATTATGTTCTTCTTTAGGTTATATTCTTCTGTTTCTTGAAATCTTTTTAGGGTGTTGAACTTGATGATTTTGTTTCTGGACCTCGTGAGTTGTTACTTAAATTTGTAGAAGAGAATTATCCTTTGCCTGAAGAACCCGAACCACTTCCTGGTATGTGCGTCGTTTCTGTGACGGTTTTGTCTATATTCCTCAATGTTGGAAGTTTTGCTTACTTCCTGATTCATGCATAGAGGAAAGTGTCAAAGAGCTTCAGCGAAAGAGACACACTGCAGCACCTGGTGAATCATTTACCGGGAGAGTGAGAAAAGTTGCTAAATTGCAAACGAGTGATCAGAGAAGTGATGAAGAATCAGAGAGTAAACTTCTAATTCCTGAATTCTCTGTTTTTCCTCTTTACCCTGATATTGCTGACAGTATCCTTGTTTTAAATTTGTAAATTATACCTTTCTCTTCCGGCATTTAGCCAATGGTGGTTTGCTCAGTATCATGTTTTGCAGTTCGAACTGTCAAAAAACTGTCAATTAATCTCCAATTTTATGAAACTACTTCTCTCCCTGTCCAGTTTTTATTTTTTTGGTCTGGTTAGTATTCATGCTAAAAATACCCATTCACAGTACTGTTCTAGAGGAGTTATCATACATGTATTCAACATTTCTGAGAAGTATTTTTTTATGCATGCAGCTGAGCTAGTATGCTATAAGCTCGGGGATTGAGTTTTTAACCGCTTATCTTCGGAAATTGTCAGAACCTCTAGATAACATCTTTCCAAAACCCTCTGCTGATAGAGGATGTTGTTGCTAGAAATAGATGCTTATGGACATTACACAACAATATTTTAAATAGCAGGGATTCACTACTAGTGAAGGTTCCATAGACACAACTATTTTTTCCATCTTTAACAATAGGGGTGTTTAAAGTAATATTTATTGAAGCTGTTCTGAATTCTCCTAGCATTGTTATAATTTCTGCACAAACTATATGATGCTACATAGAGTTTTCTCTTGGCATTTTCTCTCTTCTGATTCTTTTTTTAAATAAGTGCAGCTGATTCGGGATGTGAATCTACCGAGTCCGATGACGACGAATTTCAGATCTGTGATATTTGTAATTAAACTATATGATGCTACATAGAGTTTTCTCTTGGCATTTTCTCTCTTCTGATTCTTTTTTTTTTAAATAAGTGTAGCTGATTCGGGATATGAATCTACCGAGTCCGATGATGACGAATTTCAGATCTGCGGTATTTGTAATTCGGAGGCGGTACTAGTCTTTAAATCTGGGCACTCCTATTTGTCTAGGTGTTGTTTTTTGACTTTGTATTGACCTTCCTACTGCTATTGGTCCATCTTCGTAGGAGAGGCAAAAGTTGCTCCAATGTTCCTGTTGTAGCCAACTTGTACATCCGGCATGTTTAGTTCCACCTGTTGTGGAGTCAGTTTCTGTGGATTGGTGTTGCCATTCTTGCAAGGAAAAGACTGATGAATATATCCAAGCAAGACATGCCTATGTTGCTGAACTTTCAAAAAGGTGGAACATGTGCTTATTTAGTTCTTGTCTGATTATATTCACTTTTGACCTCATGGTCGATCTTTTTAGTCAGTGATTGTGGAAGATATAAAGCTATCCTCCTATATGATTGAAGGTATGAAGGAGCTGTTGAAAGAAGGTCCAACATTTTGGATATAATTCGTTCTTTGAATCTTCCGAACAACCCATTGGATGATATTATCGATCAGGTTCTTCACTATTCTTCTTTTTACGAGTTTGGTAACCCTCCATGTGTTGGGTGTGGATGCTCAGTGTACTATTTGTTAATGTGTTGTTTAAAGTAAAAAATAATAGACAGTACTGCTGTTTATGGCCTCATCTCTTTATGTATATGCAGTTTAGTTTCGGATATAGGTACTTCTACCACTGATTTTAGCTTCTTCCTCAAAAAGAAAAAGAAAAATAGTAGTAGATTGACGGGGTGTAGCGGAGAGTTTATTCCAAATACCAAGAGAGGATATGCATTAGCTTTTTAGAAGGGTTTGTAGATCTTAGTGGTATTAGTTGGAATATTAGGTCAATTTATCTTTAGGAAGAATCTCATGTTTATGGCATTCTACAATAAGTTGGCCCAACTAGGCAACTACTGGTCTTAGAGTGATACGATGTAAGGGTGCTAACTTTTTGTAATTTTGTAAATCTGCATCTTCTTGATGCTCTTTAATCAAACCCACTTCATAAAAGAAGAAGTTGACTCAACTTCTGGAAGATCTTTTTTCTTATCATATCCAAATGATCTTCCAGTAGTTCGGTCAATTTTTTTAGTAGGGATTCAAGCCCTTGGCGCTGATAAAAGAATATTCAAGGTACGGAGAAACAATTTTTAGAGTAGGGACTTAAACCCTTGGATCTATTAGAAATTCAAGATTGGAGAAAGGCGCTGGTTGCATTGAAAGTAGCAGCATCGGGTTGCCAAAGAGATAGTGGCACCGCCAGAGAGATGAATGATGCTTGAACTGGGAGAGGAGCACCAATTGCTGGAGAGAAAATTCTGCTAGAAATACTTCTTATGTAAGATGTTTGATTTTTAGATTTAATAGTTTTAAATAAAGATAAATGATCCCTATTTAGATGTTGAAAAAATAAATTGTCTTGATTATTTTGTGTTCATATTAAGCTGAAATATCTTAATATTTTGATGATACCCACTTGCCTTATAGATGTATTTAGCTCCAAATACACATAGAAGGAAAAAAATGGGTAGAGAGAAACTCCTCTTTCTTTCTAGATTCAAGAAAGCTTGATTAAGCATCCTGCAAGAAAGCTCTTGCTTGGCCAGTTCTGGAGCTAGATGGAAGCTGCTGGAAGAAGGAATCAGGCATTGAGCCAAGGTTTTCCATATCTGGAGAACACATTCAGAGAAGGAATATTTTCTGAAGGTCTCGCCTTTGGGGGACTCACGTTTTCTGTTTCGAATTGTGTCTGAGGAGACTGGAGAGTGCCATCAAAACTCTTCAAAGAGGTGGGAGATGGCTTGGTGGTCACCATGTGCAAATGGAAGATGGGATCCTAGAGTTGGTGTGTTGATCCTAGGTTCTCTGGCGACTCAGTGGTGGTGTCTCTGGTTGGGTTACCGATTCACTTATGGTGTTTGGAGGTTAAGAAGGTGGGGGATCTCTGTGGGGATTTTTTATAGGTGCAGTGCAACTTTTCTAAACACTTGAACCGACCAGATCAAGTTGGCGGTCGGATCGGCAAAACTGTTTTGGAGAAAAATAATGCTGGAAACATTATGAAATCTCAGCTGGTAGATCAGAACTTTCTGGAAAAGAGCATTGAAGGCCATTCAAGTCTTAAATATGAAAATCAGACTAATTTCGGCGATATGGGTGGCCGGAAAATGGTCGCCGGCATAACCCATAATGCAGAAACGAGGGGGAATGGGGTTCGGTCTTGAGTGGTGAGAAAAGTGTTAGTGACAACACCTAAGCAGGTTTTTCTATTCCTATAGGGTCACCGGTGCTGGAAAGAGTCGACGAAATAGTCGAATCTGAAAAATCAAGGGGGTGAGGGGGACTAAACTCTATGGGTAGAACTGAGGTGTCAAAAGTAGGTAGCGACCTCACCGAGAAGAGGTGAAATCCACATAGGCAGTGTTTGAAAGACCATTAGAAACTTACCTGGTTTCAGTAATACTACCATAATCAGGGTTGGTAAACATCATCTGGGTTGATCACTCGCTGGCCCAAGCAAGTTTGAAAGTTCTTTTTCCAGACCTATATGCTATCAACCTTCAGTAATTGGCAAAGGGTTAAGTGTAGAGGAGTTCAAAAGGTTGTTGAATGACAGTGAACCAGAAGAGGTGCATATCTTTCTCCAAACTCTTGAGTATTTCAAGGGTATATCACAAGTCACAAATAAACTGGTTCGGAAAATAAACAACAAAGGCACTCAAAGTAAATGATGCTTATTGGAAATTAAATCATAATGCTTCAATGTCACTGCTATGGCCTTGGAAATACATTTGGAGGGTCAAGATTCCTTCGAAGTTTCGTGTTTTGTCTGGCTAGCAGTGAAAAAACATGTTTGAAACAAGGGAACTTACAAAGAAGAGGTTTCTAGATTTGCTCAAGATGTTTTTTGTGTGGATATGAAGTGGAACATGGTTTTTTGTATGATGGGGGTGAATTAGGTAATGCCTTGAACCACCATGGAGCTTCTCAATAACTTGAAATTAATTGGATGAAGAAGAGGGAGAAACAGATAAAAGCTTGTATTTGGTGGTAACTTGGAAGGAAAGGCACTTTTAGATGTTTCGAAGACAAATCAGGCTTTATTCAGAAGATCAGAATGAATTGCATTTCTCTGTTTTATTTTTGGTGTGAACATGAAATTGTTTGTTGATAGAGGAGACATGATAAATATAATAAGATCATTGTAAAGTATAGATAGATCAGGGTCTCCTCTTTTGTTTCTTTTGGAGTTGTATTTAACTTTTATGAAATTTTGCTGAGGCAGATGCCCTTTAGGAAATAAGCATTATTGAAATCAAGTAGGGCTTTCGAATGCGCGCTTGAGTGGAAGTTACGGTCACGGTTGGCAAGTATAGAGGTGGTGGCAATAAACAAGACGAGGGGTTGCCATGACTAGGACATAATGTGGTTTAAAGCTATGGAAGAGCTTGCGCTTCCATGAATGAAAGAGTTTTGAGTACCTAAGAATTGTTGCTAGGAAGTGTAAGCAATTTCATTGTGAAAAATGTGCGTTCTAAACAGCTATGAAAGCAGCAATTCACCATCGAAATCCAAGTTTTATGCTTTATTGTTAAAAAAAACTCCTTTTCGAACGCTTCATGTGTGTGTATCCTTGGTGTTCTCCACTTTTATCTTTTTCCATTTTTTTGTATGTTTACAAGAGTAAATATTAGAAATTGAAGGCAGTTATGCCCTATGCCCTTGGTTTACTTCCCTCCCGTGCTGGATAAAATCCAACCTTCCCTGCACCCTCTCCCGATCTTTTAAAGACGAGCCTGTTATCCGCTAGGCTTTTAACTTATTGATTTGATTCTACTAATTGGCCAATCATTGATTTCTCTACTATAGTTATAGGCATTCATAGGTGCCAGCTGTAATTTTTGAGGCATTGCAATTTGAATCTACCATATCACACCAAAGTACTGTTAGAATACCTAAGTTGTGTATAATTAGGATTAGTGGAGTTGTCCCACATTGGGAAAACATATTATCATAGCATGTGTTGTAGTTTTAAATAGGGTCATTGTAAACAATATTTTACGGGGCATATCAACAATATTTTCTCAGTTTCTCACCTGTACAAAAGAATAAAAGCAGGTACAACTCAAAATGTTTGGGTGGTGTTTGTGCATTTGCTTAATTCCATCTTTTTCCCAACCCAAGTGCCTCTTGGTAAATGCAAGCGCATATTTGCATATTTCAATTCTTATGCAGCTTGGGGGCCCAGAAAAAGTGGCTGAAATAACAGGAAGGAAGGGCATGCTTGTGAGGGCTTCTGGTGGAAAAGGTGTCACCTATCAGGCACGAAACACGTGAGTCTGCAATTTTTTTGAATCAAACTTCGATCTTTTTTCCCCTGATAATAGCTGACCAATTTTTTGTTGTTTCAGGAAGGACGTAAGCATGGAAATGGTCAATATACATGAGAAGCAGCTTTTCATGGGAGGGAAGAAGCTGGTAGCTATAATTTCTGAAGCTGGATCAGCTGGTGTTTCTTTGCAAGCTGATAGGAGGGCTTTAAACCAGGTAACTTGTGGTTTTTTTTATTTTCATTATTACTGCATGGCCAATTCAATGAAGATAGTCATAGATATCCTGTAATATATACATACTAGTGAGGTTCGCCCTGCGATGACGTGCGCCCATGAGCAATAGTAAAATAAATTTGTAACAATTCTCTCCTTTTATCCTATTGTCATACATTAGTGTTATCATAGTATAATGCAGTACTATTAATGTGAAGATCTTAGGTTAAACAGTTGATATATATTTAGTTAATTATTCTTTGTTTTTAATTTTCACCTTTATATTATTCTCATATTGTATGATCCTATCTTATCTTTTAGATTCTGAAAAAGAATTCAGTCTGTCACATTATAAAAGTGAACTGAACTCTCCGTTACGAAACCATCATAATGTATCCATCTTCTAGCAAATTTGTGAAGAGTGTTATTTGGCTAAAATTATTTATTTAGTGTGCAAGAGATCTATATTTCATTATGTAATATTTATCTATGACTCGTCGAGCCATAACATTCTTGTAATCTTTTGCAATACAATTGTAAGAAAGTGAGCAGTATAAGTCGTACTGTCTGAAATCATTATACAATACTTTTAAAGTTGTGATTTTTTTTTAAATATAAAATATTTATTTTCGTTATCTCTTCAGTTATTCTTTCTAGCAATATTTAATTTATTTCAGTAGGGAAAATATGTTATTTCCGGACTATGATGTTGTACTCCTAGGTGCGATGAAAGATTGGCTTACCGTCATTCATGCTTGTATATACTCCTTTCTATGTGATTTTCTTGGGAAGACATGTTATGTGAGGAACCTTTCTTTGCTTAAACCCTTTAAGGCTTACGAATTAATTAAAGTAAAGGACTTTCATTTTTACATTAATGGTTTACAACTAAAAAGGAGAAGAACTATAAATATTATTTTAGGGTTGGGATTTGAGTTTTTTCTTTTTTACTTCTTTAATCTTTATATTAAATGTTTCAGGTTTAATTTTATTTATGGATAATTTTTGAGACTCCTTCACGTTCGGTTTCGCAACACTAACTTTCCTTGTGATCTGCATATTACATTCACCTCTTATTTTTACTTTTAACTTATCATTAATACAAATATTTCAGTACATCTAATGTGTCGCTATTCAATGTTTTACGATTTAATAATTGATTATATGAATATCTTCTTTGGAAGTTATTTTGAAATAATTAAACTATGCCGGACATGAGTCATTCATCTTCAGTTAACTATTTTTTTTTTTCTAAATCCTACTCACATTCAACAGTTTTGGTTCCATATGCATCCATTTGGATGTATATTCATTCTTCAAATTGGTGGTTATTGATAACGGTAGACTGATTAGTACCAATTCAGTGAATGATTCTTGTTGACAATTTGATCTTAAAAAAGAATGACATAATTTCCTTATTAGTCCATTCCGAGAAATGTTACTTTTCTAACTTTTTAAACAATCTTAAGTCCTAACATTCCATTTACCCTGCATGAGATGATTTTTAGTCACACAAATATCTATGGCTTATTTTAGACCACTTTCTTTTCTTTTTTAAATTTCGTGTCAAGTCAATTTATGACTTATAAATCAGAACTAAAGGAATATAATTTAAATTCATCTTTATGAAAGTGCATCAGATTTACCCAAAGTCCTCAATCCAGAATATGTGCCTTCAATGGCCACAAATGAATGAACGTACAAATCAGTAATACAAAGAAAAGAATGAAGAAATTAAATAAATTGTATTTTGAGTTAGTCATAGGCCGGTATCACGTGGTGAATGAGTACCAAAAAGCTGTTTTGTACTTTAAAATGACATCGGGTTCTTGCTACTTTTCAAGATATTGTAAAGTTCTCAATGTTTACTAAATTTACAACGATACCAATGGCATCTCATGTGATAAAGAGATACCTCAGGGGTATATTATTCTAAAAAAATGGTGCTGACAATTGTCAGCAGGGGATACAGGTGGATTGAATAAACAGTCTGGTATTTCGTCCAATTGAGGAATAGTACATGAACGAATCCACAAATGTACAACCTTTCTCCAGCAGAACAACCCTATTTTTCCTATTTTGCCCTCTTCTTGGCAAGCTTGTTTACGGAGAGGTGCTTAACTCCCACTTATATAATATCAGTAATGTGTGTGTACTAGTAGCAGTACTTAATTGATGAGCTGCTTGTGATAGCTGTTTTCTGATTTTGTTTTTTTCAATTCCTTCCCTCGTGTTAGAGAAGAAGGGTCCATTTGACTCTAGAGTTACCTTGGAGTGCTGATCGAGCAATTCAGCAATTTGGTAGAACTCATCGATCAAATCAAGCTTCTGCACCTGAGTACAAGTAGGCACCCTTGTTCTGTTTATTTGAGAGTAATAGTTGTGTTATATGATGGCTAACCTGGACTACACAACTTTCCAATTGTGCTTTGTGATTGCATACCTGGCCAGTAAAAGTTGCCACTAAATACATTTTTCAAACTTTCCAAACTCAATTCCCATGTGTAAATCACTTTTTCATATTTTGCATGTGTTTATTTTCTTCTCTTTCTCAATTTACAGGCTACTTTTTACAAACCTTGGTGGCGAACGGCGTTTTGCATCAATTGTTGCCAAGAGACTTGAATCACTCGGGGCACTAACTCAGGGAGATCGTCGGTAAGTTCAATAATCTCGCAAATCTGATTATGATGAGATGCATGTGAATCAGTGAAGGCTCTTTTTAAATTGTTCCTACTATATCGCAGAGCTGGACCATCTCTTAGTGCTTATAACTATGATAGCTCCTATGGGAAGAGGGCCCTGATGATGTTGTATAGAGGAATCCTGGAGCAGGTTCCTATGACTGTTGCTTGACGTCATTTTATCTTGTATTCCATTTAATACTCATTTCTCATTTTAGTATGTACTTGGACAAGTTAAAGTCAACATGCAGCGGTTTGCAGGATCCTTTGCCACTTGTACCACCAGGGTGTTCTGCTGATAACCCAGATGCTATACAGGATTTCATTCTGAAGGGAAAAGCTGCGCTTGTTTCTGTTGGAATAATACGAGACTCAGTTCTTGGTACTGCATTTACCTTTTTAAATTGATCAATTTAAACAATTATCATGGAGTCAAATAAATGCTAGCATAAGAAGTTTACCAGGGCAATCTAAGTCGTCCCAGCCTCTCAATGTAGTATCTACTGACTAGAGAACTTCAAGCAAAAAATGAAAGATTAAGGGATGTTCCGTTAAACCATTCAATAAGAACTATATATGTTCTTTTGGCTGATACACCTTGAGTCCTTGTGATTTTCTTTCTACAACCTGGAGGGCTTTTACTTGCGACTCCAAGAATTTTGTTACTTCTGTGCCAGCACATATGCTTATGCAGACGTTCATGCACCTTACAGCTGATGGTCTTTGTCCTGTTTCTTTATTGTTCTTGCAAAAATTATTGTCCGTTGTTGAAGGCAGTTAAATTTTCATTAATAAAATTCATATTTCTTTGGGTGTGGTGACTACTATTTCAGTGTTGACCTCCTCATCACAAACTCTTTCTCACTCTTTGCTTTTGCTGATCTTTAAGGCAATGGAAAGGACTCTGGAAAGCTTTCTGGTCGTATAGTTGATTCAGACATGCATGATGTTGGGCGTTTCCTTAACAGGCTCTTGGGGTTGCCACCTGAAATCCAGAATAGGTCTAGTGTTACTCTATCAATTAATACACGAATGCATGTTATCCACGTCTGTAATCATAAAAGTTTGTTTTGAATCCAGGCTTTTTGAGTTATTTGTCAGCATTCTTGATCTTTTAGTTCAGAATGCACGCCTTGAAGGTCATTTAGATTCTGGAATTGTTGAAATGAAAGCTAACTCTGTCAAACTACAAGGAATGCCAAAGGTTATGCTGTTACCTAGTTTCTCTTTGCTTTCTCATATGAAACATCTTCTGACACAAAATTGTTGCAGACTGTTCATGTTGACAATTTGTCCGGGGCTTCAACCATATTGTTTACTTTTACATTGGATCGTGGACTCATGTGGGAGGTATATTTGCATTACAAACGTGACTAGTGTCTACCTACCAGTTTTGCTTGCTAACCTTTTAATTTCCACATGTAGTCTGCATATGCGTTGCTTGAAGAGAAGCAAAAGGATGAATCTTGTTCCACCACTAGTAGTGGATTTTATGAATCCAGAAGGGAATGGTTGGGAAGACGACATTTTCTATTAGCATTTGAGGGGTATGGAAATTCCTGGTTGGTAATTTTCTTGTTTCTGTATATCGATATTATGGTTGCAAGTGCAATCAACCTAAACAACTTGGTGTAAGTACCAGATTGTACTTTTTGTATGCACTATTAATAGGTTGTGTAAATCAATCAGTCAACTACGTCTCAATGTCAATCCCAAACCAGCTGGATTATATGACTGCTTTATATCCTTTCTGCTCCATCCAAATCCATTTCACATACTAAAGAATTTTCCAGGCAACTTAAGGCACCTTGAGATGGTTTATTCATGTCCTAAGTAGTTTAATCTCATTAGTTGGTCAAAATTGTATGGATCCATTTGTTTATTTTTAGCTAAGTATGCATTTATTTATTTTGTCGACAAATTCTCTCCCTGTGATCAAGTTCATCTCATCTGATGTTAAGACCTTAAATAATCATATTTTCACACCTAAGGACTAGTGTTTCTCGAGGTCTACGTAGGACATGACATGACTAAACCATATAATGCTATTACTTGCTTTATTTTCTCTTTTTGCTGCTTGAATCTGCTATTGTATGTGATCCTTTGTAATCTTGTCCAATCTCACATCTATTGAAATATTCACATTCAGTGGCATTTATCTTGTGGATTTGCTGGGCCTCCAACACGGAGGCCCACCATTTACTCCATATAACGTTACTGGTCTGACAATTGTTCCATTAAAGTTACCTTGGGAGTATGTGCTATTTAGATTCCAATAGCTTGGGAGAATAACCAATAATTGTTCTTTTCCTTGTTTCAGTTTCTTATCAGTCCTCTTTATAAAATGTGCAATCTTGATCGTTTTTGAACAGCGATGTAAATATTGTTCATACAACTGCCTTTGGTCCAAATGCCTGTGATTTTGATCTTTAGTTTCGTGGTGTTTCAGTTCTGCTTCTGGGATGTACAAGGTATTTCGTCCAACTGTTGGCGAGGCCCTTAGGTACTAAAGACTTTTAATTTCTAGGGCTTTAGGTTTAACTTCTTCCTTCTTGGAATTGACTGCTTCATGCTCTGCACCCTACCCATTCTCTTCCTTGATACTTCTCAATGTCTAGGGAGATGCCCCTCGCAGAATTGAAAGACAAGTACCGCAAACTATCTTCCTTAGAAAAAGCACATCATGGATGGGAAAAAGAATATGAAGTTTCATCGAAACAGGTAAAATGCTTTATGATCACATTTCTTGCAGGATACCCTGATGAAAAGTTGATCAGCTTACTTTTTTTTTTTTTTTTTTTTTGGGAAAAAGCAACCTCCTTGGTCTTTTCTATGTGATAGGACCTGTAGCCTTATCATATTCATAAGATCTGCATTCTCTTGGGCTTTTCTAATCCTAGTTTCACTTGTACATTACTTTCTTAATCTCTATACCCCATCCAGAAATTTTCTCTGCACGGGACTGTTTATGAATTGGTTATCTAATATCATATAAAATTCCAATTGAACATCTATTTTTGATGACCTGAATCCTGATATGGGACTCATCTGATGGAAAATAGAACCTGGCAAAATGTGGCAGTTTAAATTGCTTTTTTGAAAATTATTAAACCCAATCTCTTCTAGAATAGAACCAGCGGTTGGATTTTCAGCGGAATTTGGTACTTCCTGGGTCTCAGAAGAAGAAAGGCTAAGATCTTTTAATGAGCATTGTGACAGAAATCTAAGGCCTCATTTCTCATATAATTTGGGAGTAGTATTTGAAATTTACTTCAAATTTTTGTTTGTTCATAGGATTTGTGCAAAATTTGAAAACCAAAACTTCAAATTCCCAAATTTTGGTTGAGAGTAGTATTTGGGAGATTTGGGGAAAAACTTTTTCCCACTCACAAAACTTCAACTTTTTTCAAGTGAAGTGTATGTGCAAAGTGCAAACACAACTTCAAGTTCCAAAAACTATTTTTCAACTCAAGTTCAAAACTCAAATTTTCAAATTCCAACCAAATCTATGTGCAAACGGTAGCTAAGACTGGGATGCAGCTTGAACTATGATGATTAGTAGAGGAAGAAAGACAATGATATATACTTCTGAAGAAAAGATTATTCATAAATCACCTGTATTTGTGCTGTTGGTGAATGCTAGGCACATGATGAGGGTGGATCTGAACATCTTTTAGGTTTTAGTGTATAGATTGATGTATAAGCTAGTATGCCTTTATTAGAATTTCAATTCGTTTCTAGTATACCTTTTAATTGTCCATAAAAAGAAATAAAATAAAATAAAATAAAATAAAATAAAAACAATTTATTTGAAGCAAACTGTTACGTTCAACACGAAATGTTGATTCCAGCTAGGTTTCATGAAAAAGAAAAGTTTAAGGGATTCATCCTACGAAGTTTCTTGCAGGCCATGGATGTTATAAAAGGTATGCATAGAGAGGGGCTCACCTGATTACCCATAAGAATCTCATTGGACTTCTTTTTTCTTGTGCTTCTATTACAAACATCATACCCAGTGTGGTCCCACATATGGGGTCTGGGGAAGGTGGGTTGTACATAGACCTTACCCTTACCTTATGTGAGGTAGAGAGGCTGTTTCCAATAGACCCTTGGCTAAAAAACACATTTTGAATTTCTTGTGCTTCTGTTGATTTATAATGATACCCTCGGAGTACTTGTGGTTTGGTTTTTGCTGATTGTTCCAAGCATTAAATGCTTTCAGAACTCATTCTGGGTTTCACCTGCAGTGCATGCATGGCCCAAATTGTAAGCTAGGCAGTTTCTGCACAGTTGGTAGAAGACTACAAGAAGTGAATGTGTTAGGTGGCCTTATACTTCCTGTGTGGGGAACTGTTGAGAAGGCACTCTCTAAACAAGTAAGATATTCTCCTTACATTGCTTGTCAATATCATTCCCCTGTATTAGATTCACTTATATACCTTGGATGTGTCATACATGCAATACATGAGCCGAGAAAGCAAAAAGTAGCTCTTATCTTACTTCAGGACGGCTGTATAAACAAATCAACAAGTCCTAATCTTGATTAGGAATATGAAAGAACTAATAATATATCGTGATACATGAATCAATAGATGGAGAAAACCTAAAGATAAAGAAAGTAGAGATAAACTACAGAGAGCAGATTATCTTGAAAAATCAATCCAAAACTATGCACAACTTAAATTTGCTTTATGAGGACTGCAGATTATAATGTAGTGGCTCCTACATTTTGACCCATAACAGTAAGCCTCTGGCCAAACAGTATCTTGATGCGAGCCTTGCCTGAAGTGTCACAGAAGAAGCAGATCATGCCTGTGTCAGCTTGCTAGATTACCTAATAACACTTTTCTTGAATTTTTTCGTTGCAATCTGCAAAATTCCTAGTATAAGTGACAATTTATATATATTTATATTGGGGTGCAGCCCTTCCCCGGAACCTGCGTGAACGTGGGATGCTTTATATATATGTGTGTGTGTGTGGGTTTTTATTCCTGTCCCTCAGAGACACTTTGTTAACTGCCTCATATCTTATGTCTATTTCCTTTAAAATCTTGTTGCACAGTTTAGGCCTTTTATTGCCTTTTGATAAAGTAAATGTTTTGTTAATTTCTGGGCAGAAAACGGGTTATCTACGAATGACACTCAATTTACTATATATACTGTAACCCTATGGGTGCACCAAAATAAGGGATCAAATGCTACTTCGTAACAGTACAAAAGTCAATTCTAGCCCTCAAAAGCTCTTCTATTTCTTTCCTAAACACACAGCCCACATAAGTGCTAGCGGCGCAAACTTCCATGCCATGCATCTTCTCCTCCCACCATAATTCCAGCATAATATTATCTCCTTCACTGTGCCTAGCATGACCCAACATATGCCAAACCATCTGAGGATTTCCCACCATAACCTCAAAGCTACCAGACAATGAATAAGTAAATGGTCGACATCTTCACCCTAACCCTTGCACGTAAAACTCCAATTAACGTAGGTGATCTTTGTTTTTCTTAACTCTTAGCCGCCAAGAGAGCACATTTTGCTGCAAACCTTGTGAAAAACAACACAGTTCTCTGTGCTTTGGAAATCCATATCGACCACTACATAAGTTCTTTTGAAGTCTTTCCATCTTTCATGCCCCTTTTATCTCTTCCTTATTCACCTCTTAACCCAACTTGTCTAAGTGGCCAGTCTCTCTCTCTGTCTCTCTCTCTCTCTCTCCTGCTTTTCTTGTTTTACTTTTGTAATCATATAATTCACACAGAAGATTAGGTGCTACAGTTTTGCAGAGCTTGCAGTTTCACCTTAAGGAGCTTAAAAACATAGGATATTTTATTCTTACTTTATCAACCAAAAAAAAAAAAAAGACTGAGGAGATTTTCTAGACTAGTTACGAAAATGGTGTGCGCTCAAAATAAAACCGAGAATGTATGTGTACATCTTTACGGCTGCTAGAATTTGTTGCACGTCTTTGAAACATCTTCTCTTCTCCTTCCATAATGTCCAACTAAAGCAAGGAGGAAAAGCTTTCCACAATTTCCGTGGTTGCTGAGGTACTGGATTTCCATCCCACATTGTGGAACACCAAACTGCCGTTAGGTTAGTCTAGTGGAGCTCCTAGAGGTTAAGGAAAGTATTCCACAATTGGCTAGCCATCATACACTTGAGAAACAAGTGTGATACAGTGTCTTCCTTCTTACCACTTATGAGCATCTTTAGCTGTAAGCCTATTTTCTGAACCCTGTCCAATGTCACTGGAGTTTCTAGGTTGCTATTCTACCAATATGATTCCACTGAAAAATAATCTCGTTCTGTCAACTGATCAAGCTGACTCTGGATTTCCCCATTTAGACTAATATTTCCCAGTCATTACTTCAGTCATCTAAATTCAGATGTGAGAGTCCAATGTCCATCAAACCATGAAAGTGAATGTGTCTACCCAATACCAACATGACAATGCCTCCATCTTTACTGCTTAAGAGATTTTGTTGCTGACTCATCAAAGATGGTTTTATTTTCTGATCTGAAGGTCCTGAGTTCTGGCTGTTCAGTTTCTCCCTTTGCGTGTCCATATCTTTGTGAGGATGTTTGGTTGTCATGGCTGATCCTTTTTTTTTTTTTTTAATCTGCAACACAACACAATTGAATTTACCAGTGGATAAAATGGCACATTATCCTATTCTTTGGTTGGAAACACTTTCCTGTAAAAGGATCAAATATGGTAATCCAACTGCAAAATAGCAGTATCATTGTTGCCACGCAAAAGGGAGTCTGTAGGCTTACAGGGCCCGGTAAAAAATTGATTTCCTGAGAAAAGAAATTTTGCTCAAGTTTGTCGCTTTTTTATTTATTGCATTGAGAAAGATAATCTTTTAGAAGGGTTGTTGAACCATTACTCATTTATTGGTTCCCAATTGTCATTGGATACAGGCTCGCCTAAGCCATAGAAGAATCCGCATTGTACAGATTGTGACAACTACCGACAATCAACGAATTGTAGGGTTGCTAATTCCAAATGCAGCAGTGGAATCAGTGCTTCAAGGTTATACTCTTGTTTCTCTCCTTTCAAAATTGAATGATTGTGTTCCATTACGTAATGCGCTACAGCCATATTTTGCGGGTTTGATTCCTCCCTTTGGACATGTCCTCGCCTCAATAGTCATGTAATAAGGAATGTTCATTAGTCTGTCATGATATATCTTGCTGATTGCAAACCAAAAATGTCTTGTTGGAACCATATTTTGCTTGTGCTTGCAGCTGTCATATTTGGGTCTAGGGTAGAAATTTTGAGAGTTCTGTATAAAATGCAGGAATGAAATAGGTTACAAAATGGTTTTTTTTTATATATATATATATATATATATATATATATATATATAGTAGGTTAGCTTGTACCCACTTTTGACTTCACCAAAATATCCTCACTCTTTGTTGCCAACTCATTAAATATAAGGACATTTGTGTCTTTTCATCAAAATTTCCCAAATCCCCAATTCATTTCTGCAATTCTCGTCGATATACTCTCAAATGCCCTCTAGGTTCCATCCTCAATGGTGGACAAGGATCACAGGACCTCTTAGGTTCCATCTCCAAACTTTTCTAATATGGCAATAACGTGGAGAAAATGGATTTGAAGAAAAAGCTAAGCTACTGTTTTTTATTAGCTTAGCTCTACTCGAAGTGTATTAATTTCAAGCTGTGGAGAAAAATGGGTTCTTCTTTTATTTCAGTTTTTTTGTTCACTGATTATTGGAAATGATAATTACAATCTTTAGCATCTTTGTCAAAAATGAAAATTGAGATGAATTTAGGGAATATGTCCAGTCAGCTTCGAATGAATATTCTTTACTTGGAAGGTGATGAGAAGCTGTGAATGAGGGGTTTTCCCTGTTTCTAGCTAGAAGTCGTGTAGAGAGAGGTTGAAGGTGACCGAGAGAAAAATTGAGGATTTTGGGTTAATGACCTTTGTCCTTAAATTTAATTTGCTGGCAGTGTTGATTGGGGATATATTGGTGAACTCAAAAGTGGGGACAATGCTAACCTACTACAACATGCCTACTACAACCATGTTGTAGTAGGTTAGCAAAAGCCTATATATATACACACACACTAATATGCGTGGATAACTCCTATATTTGTAAATGATATGCCTTTATTTGTCAATTATGATTTACGTTGAAATTTTGATTAGCAGATTTGGCATGGGTCCAAGATGTCGACGACTGAGAGAAAACTCAATTAAGGGTTCTTCTCTAATGTACCGAGAAAAGATGAATGCAAAAGTTTCTGGAGTAGCCTGGTAAGATGCAGCAATCTCTACACACTTTCAACATGAGGCTACACCTTGCATTATGTGGTGGTAGAAAAGCAGTCTCAGTTAAGTGGTACAGGGAATGAGATTGTGCACTGTTGAAATTCTTATGCATCATTTTTTGGAATATCTATTCCTTGTAAATTAGCGCGCTGTACAATTATAGGACATTTTTGGGTTTGATGAAAGTTACAGCCAGTTTTGTATCCTACCCTCACAAAACATACATCAATGTAAATTTGATGCAGATTTTGGTCAGTTTGTCTGTGACAGCCACTGGTCTTGCTAAGTGACGCATCATCAGTGCTAACATAAATTTTACCAACTAAAAGCAAATTATGTGTACAAGATTGATTGACAAATTATTTCAGTATGGAAAGACACGTCGTTATCAGTTTGGATTGATTTCACATCACTAAATCTTGCCAATGGTAATGGTAAAGGCACAAAATTGTATATTGTAATATTAAAGTCACATAACTAAGTGTTAGCTTTATACAAAATACTATTCATCAGAACGGCAAATTTCGGGTGCTGGAAAATTAGCTTGTTATGAAGGGAAGCTCTTCGAGCTTCCGGGTGAGCTTACGCTTACTCTCAGCCTCTTTGATTGGTTTGGTCAAACTTTTAAAAAAAAATTATTTTGAAAAGCAATTTTGCAAAAGTACTTTTGAAGAGCAACCGTTTGTCTTTTGAATAGTTGTCTATAGTTGAATAGCTAGAAAGCTCTTTCTTGAATGATTCTGCATTCGGGTGAATGATTTGATGAAACCTGTTCGTAGCTGAGTGTACCAAGCGAGGTTGCCCTAAGTTAAAGTTGAGCAGAACTTCTTCACCAGAGCAGATTTGATTTCATCCTAGAGATTTTGTTGCTTTTGACGATTGTATAGTATGAGGCAATATGCTCATCAGGGTCTGTTGTCCCATCAAACTTTAAGTTATTCGGCAGGCGAAAGTGTTTTGGTGCGCGGGTCGGTGCAGCGCTTGCTTTGTATGCATGCTTACAAAACTTCTGCTCATCTATGGTGGTAAACTGAGGTGGATCACCTGGTACAAAATCGTTCTGATGGTGGATGGCCTTCATGTCCTTTAAGATGTCCTGAATGACAGGTGTTCCTTTGGGGCCTTGATTATTGACTATCGTTGAACCTTTTGAGGCTGCATCCATGTTGAGCCTGCGTTTAGGAACGGATGCTGGTGAATCATTCACGGGCGCTTGTCCTCGCGCGATATTGGCCTCTGAAACGATCCAGTGAACATTGCTCCTAACTTTTGGGATATGCCCTCGCCCATGTCGACTGGCTGATGAAGTGCATGGGAGAATCTTTGACAGCTATCGCACACTTTGAAAAATTCTCTTATCGTCTTCTATTCGAGGCTAGAAGTAGCCTGCTCTGATATTTTTTGGACCAATGTCCTTCCTCCTAAGTGGTTCCTGCACTGCCTTTCATAGATCTCCCTCAACACGTACTCGGCTTGTGATGGTCCTAGAGATTTAGCCAATGGGACACTGAACATCCGACGGTACAACTCTCCATTGGTTAGACAATATCGGGCTACTTGCACCCTCAACCCTCTACTCTCTTTCCTGTCTTCAAGGAGTATCCCTTTCTCTAGGTATTCGATTAGCGAGTGCCGCCAATTCCAGATGAGTCCTATGACGTTAACTTCATGGTGCCTTACATCTGAATAAGTCAGCTCGATCACGACTCTCAGGTGGTCTGCACTGCTAGGGCATCACCTACTTATTATTTTCTCTGAGTATTTGCTCGACCTTCCATTTTTTAAAATAATTCAAATAGGCCTCTTTTTTGGCCAGGTACTCCTACATGCGAGCGTGTTTGGCTACAAAGGCTCCGTTTATCTCATTGACAACCAATTGGGAGTCGTTGTAGAGACCGATCTCTCTAGCCCCAAATAAGTAAGCTAATTAAAGGACTTGAATTACAGCTTCATATTCAGCTTCGTTGTTCGTGATCGGCGGGCAACTGACAGACTTCAAAAAAAATTTGTCAGACAGAGACTTGATAACTAAACCGAGTCTGATCCCTTTAACGTTTGATGCTCCATCTGTATGTATCACCCACTATCCAAGAGTAACACCTTCCATAATCTTGCATTCCACTTCGGCCTTCGACATCATGTCGGTACTGAAGTCAGTAACAAATTCTACGAGGACGTGATTTAATGATCGTACGTAGCTAATAGATGATATCGTATTCTCCGATTTCTACAGCCTATTTCACTAGCCTCCATGAGAGTTCTGGTTTGTGCAAGATGGTCGGTAGTAGGAAGGATGAGACTACGATGATCATATGACTCTGAAAGTGCGACCGTAGCTTCCTAACCACGACCATTAATGCGAAAGCGAGATTTTCCAAATGTTGGTAGCATGTTTCCGCATCCAAGAGAGACTTGTTGACGTAGTATATGGGGGATTGTACTCCTTTCTCTTCTTGTACAAGGACTGCGCTCACAATTGCTTCTAATACCGCTAGGTATAACAACAACGACTCTCCCTCCCACTGCTTAGCAAGTATCGGGGATTAGAGAGGTACTGTTTCAGGTCTCAAAGTGCCTGACTGCACTGTTCCGTCCATTCAAAGCTATTGTTCTTCCGTAGTATGTCGAAGAACTTGTGGTATCTTTCTGAGGATCTTGAGATAAATCGGTTGAGTGCGGCTATCCGACTGTTCAACCTCTTCACTTCAACTTCACTTTTCAGCACCTCTGGTATTGCTTCGATTGCTTCGATCTTAGCAGGGTTGGCTTCTATTCCTCGATTTGAGGCAATAAACCCATGAAATATTCTTGATGATACACTGAAGGTGCACTTTTCGAGGTTGAATTTTATTTCATATTTGTCCAAGATGTCGAACGCTATTTCCAAGTGCTTGATGTGATCATTAGAGAATTCTGATTGACCAACATGTCGTATATTTAAACTTCTATGGTTTCTCCGATCTGATTCGATCGTTGAACATCAGGTTTACCAATCTTGGTAAGTTGCTCCCGCATTCTTTAGACCAAAAGGCTGATCTCGGTAGCAGTAGGTGCCCCTATCTGTGATGAAATAGCTTTTCTCTTTATCATCTGGATTCATAAGGATTTGATTGTACCCTGAATATGCATCTAGAAAGCTGAAAGCTTTGTGACCCGCCGTCAAATTGATGAGCTGATCGATGTTGGGCAGCGGGAAGGAGTCTTTTGGACACGCTTTATTCAGATTGGTGCAATCAATATACATTCTCCACATGTCATTCTTCTTCGGACGGCCACAATGTTTGACAACCAATCGAGGTGCTGGACCTCACGAATGGACTCGTTGTTCAACAGCTTCTCCACCTCTTCATGAACTGCTGGTCCCCTTACTTGATTGATCGGCCGATTCTTTTGTTTGACTGGCTTGAAGCTGTGTGTCGGCATTCAAATTGTGTGTTATGACATCAGTCGAGATTTCGGGCATGTCGGTATGTGTCCAAGCGAATATACCTGATCGAGCACATAGGAAGTTGGCAAATTCTTGCTAGGCTTCAGCCTAGAGTTTGGCCCTCACGTAAAATTTCTTGTCTGGGGACTTCTCGTCGAAGATTAGAGGATCAAGGTTGTCTACAATCACATTGACATATTTCACTTCGTCGGCTGAGTCCTGAGGCACGATGGATGGTTCTCGGGGTCTGTTGCCCTCACATCTTTCAGGCTCAAAAGGTATATTCGTAACCAAGCAAAGCCCGAGTATTTTGTCTAACATGTCTCGCTGATTCTTGACTTCTTTCTTTTCGCGTAGGTAATGGTGGCTACATAACAACTCCTGGAAAGTTTATGCTCTCCTCGAATCTCCTTCACACCCTACGGAGTAAGGTACTTGAGTACCTAATTGTAACGACCTCAAATAGTCGTTTTGGGAATCGGGACCTCGATTTGCGTGTCGACAATCCCAAAAGCTCCATAAGGTCCATTATGACATGCCTGAATTTTTTTATAGCTAAAACAAACTTTGTTAGATAGGTATCGGAGAAAGACATCCGTTTCGGATATTCGTTAAGGCTAAAAGAGGTTTCGGAGCTCGATTTGAGCAAATGAGCTCTGATGTGAAATCTGAAAGTTGCGTTAGGTTCGTATGGTAAATTATGACCTGTAGCAACCTTCAGACGTAAAAACGGACCTCGTTTGATTGGACTTTTGATAAAGTCTCCGTTGCGGAAGTTTAAAAAGGTTAAAAGAGGTTTTCGAGCTCGATTTGAGTAAACGAACTCCGATGAGAGATCTGAGGGTTCCGTTAGGTTCGTATCGTCATTTGTGACTTGTAGCAACTTTCGAATTTGGATTCCGGGGTCGTTTGATTAAAATATGCTACTTTGGCGAAAGTCAAAATTTGACCCTTTCTTGTGGGACCCACTTTTTGAGTTCTAGAGATCCGAACTGAGTTTCGTCTTGACGAGCATGTCAAACAAGTCTTGTATGACTTGTGTTCAAAATTTGGGGTCCCATTTGGGGTCAATCCATAAGGAATTGGAAAAAAGTCAAAACATGAAAGTTGTAGCTCTTTCCGTTGTGGTTCTAATTCCACCAACCTCGTATCATTTGGACATTTCTATGAAAAGTTATGGGTATTTTACTGAAAACTATCCAGCGAGGTACTATTTGGACAGCATGTGGTACAACTCTTTAATGATGCGGGCTGTTATATATACTAGGGCGGGCATTCATTTTTATTTTCATGTTTTGAGCTTCTAAAAGTGACTCTAAGGGGAATTTGAAGCACCAAAATCATTCCTAAACACAAGGTAACTATTCTTACCCATTTTTAACGCTTTAATCCGAGGATCAAAGTGACGATCCTTGGAAAGAGGGTTTGAACCCTAGATTTGTGAAAAGAAAAAAATGACCGAGTTGGACTCGGGTATGTACAATAATGGTACTTTTGGACTCGTGGGAGTATGGCGAGTCCGGAAACATAAATTTTACAGGTTTTTGGGTACGTCCGACCCGGGGGTATTTTGGTAAATTGCCTCTTAAATTGCGTAAGGGCTTAGAATCCTTTCCTCACATGCTTACGAGTGCGACACTATTTCTTTGGCTCAGAGAGAAGTCTTACGGAGGCACATCGTTTGGGAAAGGAGGTCGTTCCTTAGCCACTTGAGCCGATTTTGAGGTAAGTGAGACTTGACCTCTATTTTGCTTGCGGATAAGATTTGAACTGGCTAAGTAAGATGTCGAGTACTTAATTGACTAGCATTGTCTAGTAGATAGTATTATGTACTACTCGTTATATTTATACAAAAAAGAGAAATCACAAACGTGACTTGTGTATAGTTGATGTTGTGTGCCGGTGTATTATTGATATGCTCTAGGGACAGAGTCTGGTGGTGCGTTATGACCTAGAAGCGAAATTCCATCTAGGGACAGAGGCCGGTGGTGCGTTATGACCTAGATATGGAGACTTATAGGGACAGAGGCTTGTGGTGCGTTATGACCTATAAGTAAAGTTATTTATAGGGACAGAGGTCTGTGGTGCGTTATGACCTATAAACAAAGTCGCACAGGGTGTGTGCTTATGCTATGTGCTAGGTATATCATTACCTATGTGGTATGCGAGATATATCATCGCCATGCTGTGTGTTAATTATATTATTGCTTATGCCATAGTATCGATATAATATTGTATATGCTGCCTATATTATGTATCTTTATATTATTGACCATGTTATGTATTCACGTATTATTGCTTGTGTTGTTGTATAATTATATTATCGTTGTGTGGATTGTACTTCCGTTATCTGCTTATGCATTATCAAAGACTTGTCCCGAAAGGGGAATTTAGCGGGCCTGTCGATGATCTTACTCGGCTTTGGCTCATAACTTACTGTTTAAATGTGAAGATACTTCTACTAGTCAGACAGCTGGACTTATCTGATCTGTTCGAGGCTGTGACTATTTTTGCTTGAGGTGAGCCAACCGCATGGTTCGCGGTGGCATACCGTCTGATCCACCTTAGTGTTTAGACGCTTCCTACATCTTGTAATATATATATATTCGTAGATGCTCTATTGACACTGTATTTCGGGTGGATGTCTACACCTACATTTTATTGAAATATTTCTATCTAAATTATCATTATGAGTCAGTTTAATTATTCGTGGTTCGCCTAAGGATGTAACACTTAGGTGCCATCATGGCCCCGAAAATTGGGTCGTGACAAATTGGTATCAGAGCCCTAGGTTGTAAGTCGAGTCTTAGGGAGTCAATGGAGCAGTGTCCGAGCAGAGTCTAATTTATGGGTACGTTGTCGACCATACTTATAAGCGAGAGGCTGCAAAGGCATTTTAGGAAGAGTTGTTTCCCTTTATTTCATCTCTTCTCGTGCTATGATGGTTACATAGGTACTAATCCTTTAATGTGATTATGACAGATGGTGAGAACGCGATCGTCCTCTGCTTCGAGAGCTGGTGACGCACTGACTGAGTCGGTCCGTGGGAGAGCTGTGCGTAGCATACGGATTGGTGCGCGGGAACCTACTCAGCCGAGAGCGGCTACTACCAGAGCTTCTGTGGGCAGACCTCCTGCTGCCAGACAGACTAGTACAGTGCCACCGGTGTCTTCTGAGATACCCGTCGCACATGTCCCATCGACTATGCCTTCTCTTGTGTCGGGCACAACGGTATCTATTCCTGCAGATGTTCTATTGCGGATGATGGGCATGCTTGGATCTCAGGCCTCGCCTATGGGCGATATGCCAGTACCTTCTTCGGTACCCCAGCCAGCTACTCCAGCTATGAGTACGCCGACTCCTGAGGCTACTCCGGTGATTCCTCAGTCTAGTCCAGTTATTAGTCCTATTGCTCAGCCTTCCACTTTGGCTCCTCAGTCGGGTATTCAGTTGGGTCATTCTATTCCTGCTCTTTCTATGAGTGACGAGGAGGTAGCTCAGAGGATTGAGTCCTTCATGAAGCTCAAGCCTCCCGAGTTCGATGGTACACCAGCTACTTGTTCTGCTCAGAGATATATTCAGAAGTGTGAGAAGATATTTTCGGTGCTAGGTACTAGAGACACCCTTGGGGTGCGATGTGCTTCTTTCTGATTGTCCGGTGATGCCGAGACGTGGTGGGTTTCTATGATGAGACAAAGGTCCAGTGATCTTCCTCCTTTGTCTTGGGCCGAGTTCGTTGCTATGTTTATGAGTAGATTTGTGCCTCAGAGCCACCATGATGCCCAGAGGCGCGAGTTTGAGAGGTTGACCGAGCATCAAGTACTCTGAAGGTAATTATCAACGCGTCGTGATGCGGATAGAGGACTTCCCTTCCATCCTTGATCGAGTTGATGCAGGGCTTCTTTGTTACCTCGTGGTGGGCCTCGCAGAACATGATGGATCTAGCTCTATCGATGTCTTCTTTAGGGCCCCAAAGATCGTTTTCACAGTCTGTAAGGTTCCCTATTTTGAGATTGTGATTTTGAGGGGGTCACTATTAGGCACAGATCCTCTGTGGGATGCTGGCCTCGATAGCGAGTTAGAAAAAGTTGTTTCTTGACGTCTGGTCGTGGTTTCAACCATGGTGACCGAGTTACGAACTGATCGTTCTTCATGAAGAATGTTATCCAACCGGTAGCCGGGACCACTTGGATCCTTGGGGACATCGCCGACCGCGATAGCAGTGTGTTTGGGCAATCATCATTGCCGCTTGACATAATCATGCTTTTCTTTCGTAAAAACCTTCAATTTTGTGGACCCTACGGTGAGCGCCAGTCTATTTATGCCTAAAATTTGCTTTAAAAGTAAAACAGATAAATTTGTAAGTGGGATAGAAGCAATACAATAAATATAAAGCAAGAATAAAGAGTTTATTCCTAGAGAATTGTCGAATTCTTGGAAAATCGCTTGATGTACAATACAATGTATGGAGAGGTATTTATAGCTATAGATTTACGCAGTCCTAATCATGGTAAATTACAAAGACTAATCAGGTCGTGGGAGTGTTTAATCAAGGCGGTGATATAAGCTAACCCTAACTAGGAGACTGTAAATCCTAAGGCGGCGGGATGTATGCATTGCACCCCTAACCCATGCCTACTAAGCAGCCGTGGCTCGAGAAACAGATGTATATCCTCTGTACCAGTGACTTGTAGACTAAGTCTAGTCTTTGCTAGTTGGACTCGTATCCCCGTATCATAGGTGGTGTATTTTTACCCACACACTTTTGAAGAGTAAAGGGAAAAGAGATGCGATAAGGTAAGCTCGACACCTTCTTTGGAGGCCAGATAATCCATAGTTGTAATCAAGCGCCACACTGAAGGGCCGACTTAGGCCAAGCAGACATCATACCACCGGTGCATCTCTTCAACAACTGGATGTATCGGTAATCCAAGGCCAATCGTGAAAGAATAAGTACGAACAAAGGAGTGCCCCTCGCTGCGACTGGAGACTCTCTCCTCTAGGGTGGGTAAAATGATCTCAACATCAAGACCCCAACCATAGTCTATCCTAACCTTAGGAAGAACTGTTTTTGTAATATATGAGAGGTATGCCTCGATAGTAAGGTTGACTATTTTCTCCTGATTTTGAGTCCGCCAATAGAATTTTGCTATCGGCCTCTAAATTAGGGTTCACGAGAACATAAGATTCGCGTTAAAATAAGCTGGGAGGAAGTTTTGGGGAGCATCCATTGTAAGAAAGAGAAAGATTGGGAAGACAAAATTAGAAGATATGGTTCAAATACGAAAGCTGAGAGCAAACAATGAAGATAAAGTGCGGGAGGTGACAAAGCATACATATATAAGGGGATGAGAACATAGAAAGACGGGAAAATTAACTAGGGGTGTGGAAACATGATTATTATGGAAAAAGTGGGAGGTCACGCTAATGACGGGTCGTGGCAGAGTAACAGTAGATCTGGGAAGACCACTTAGGCGCCAACACATAAGCGCACTCGAGTATGTTTTGATAGTCGCCGAAGATAGAGCGTTGTGAGGCATGAGTTTCTCCTGCTCAGATGTTTCATTTCTTTCACTTCCTCAATGCTCACATCACACTCAGAAATTAGGGGACTGAACGTGTGGATATTATTGTTCAACTTATAATTATGGGAGTAAAAGGTTAGTTGGCCAAGATAAAATACGTCCAAAAAGAAAATGGGTGCTAAGAGTACGCGCCAGCTCCTTCAGCCATTGCCTCTCGACAAGCATGAGCGTAGAGCCGCTAGGCGTATCCCTATTATCTAGCTGCCTTAGCTTTAGTCTAACTCATATTTAGGCTTTCGGTAACTGCATCTTGTAATTGGCAAAAGGTCTCATGTAAACGAATCATGCCATAATTGGATGAAGTGGAGACTCGCTTTTGGAGTACTGTGTGATAAGCATTGAGAGTTAAAAGGCAAATTTTATAGAGTAGTTGTTAGACCAGCTATGTTGTATGGATTAAGTGTTGTCCAGTCAAGAACTTGCATATTCAAAAGATGAACGTGGCATAAATGAGAATGCTTAGATGGATGTATGGTCACACTAGGATGGATAAAATTAAGAATGTAGTCATTTGAGACAAGGTAGGGGTGGGCCATTTGGCTGAGAAGATGATAAAAGCGAGGTTGAGATGGTTCGGACGCGTTAGAAGAATGAGTGATGAAGGTAGAGGTAGACCGAAGAAGAACTCGGCCGAGGTGATTAGACAGGACATAGCCCAGATCCAGATCATCGAGGACATGACCTTAGATAGGAGAGCTTGGAAGTCGAGGATTAGGATAGAAGGTTAGGTAGTAGTCCAATATCTTTTCTCTTATTAGAAATAGTATTAGGCATATATAACAGACTTTCATCTTAGTCTTCGCCTTTATATCTGCTTCTATTATCTATTTAGTTTGGATATGCTTTAGTTTTATCATTCTCTTTAGCATGATAATGTTGCCTTGATTTTCAAAACTATTTTCAAATTTTTTCGAAGCCTTTTTAGCCGAGGGTCTATCGGAAACAGCCTCTCCACCTTGTGAGGGTAGGGTCTGCGTACATCTCACCTTCCCCAGACCCCACTTGTGAGATATACTGGGTATTGTTGTTGTTGTTGAATACAACTCCTATTTATTTACTTTTTTCGATATCTCATTATTGACTGTGGCTTTTTTATAAATTTAATTGTTTTACCTAGAGAGCTAGTTTTAGGCATAAAAAGAAGTATCTTACGAACAATACTCAGCCAGAGATATATTTATTATAAATTTCTTGGCAAGCTTTGTTATTTCTTAATGTAAATATATCAAAAGTATACATGATATTTGCTTGATCCACATAATGTCTCAACTCAACAAGCTGCTATTTATTTATTTATTTGTTGAGATACAACTATATTATGACATTTAAAAAAAATCATGGGTTCTATATCTTCGAATCATGAAGAGATAATAGTCATTTATAATGCTAGCCGAGAATATGCAAAATTCAGATCAATGGACATATTCAGCAACTATATGGTCTTTTATTGAAGACGACGATTCCATCAATAGTGTATGAAGATAATATTGCTGGGACAATTCAGCTAAATGAAGATACGACTAAAGGAGACAAAGTAAGCTAAGTTTAGTAAAATTCATCAAAAGAATGATGAGATAAATGTTTAAGATTTCATTCAGGTGACAATTTGGCAAATATATTCACCTAAGTCGTTTCCAACCTCAACATTTGAGAAGCTGATATATAAATTTGGAATATGTTATTTTCGAGGTATTAAATAAAATTTTCATCAGGAAAAGTAAAATACGTGCTCATTTTTCCATTAACCAAGTTTTGTCCCAATTAGATTTTTCTGGTAAGGTTTTTAATGAGACAGTTCTTAATTCACATTATAAAGATATGTGCATTGTTTTTCCTTTATTAAGATTTTTTCCATTGGGTTTTCCCTGGTAAAGTATTAACGAGACACATTATCTATTAATGGACATCCAAGAGAGAGTTTTAAAATCCACTTAAATGTGATTGTACATTTACATCCTACTGATAAACTTTTTGTTTGTTATATGTACCTATTAATTAGGGTAGTGAATATTATTAACCTTTCGGTAATTTTTTCTTCCTATAAGTTGTGATGTTCTTCACAGTTGAAGAATACAGTTGATCAACTTGAGCTTAATATTATTTCAATCTCTTAGTTCTTGTGGTCTTTTACCTTTATAATGATAACAACTCTTAAATACTTTAGTTTTAGTTAAACCACTCCCTTGTAGAAATGGATAAAATTTGGCACAATTTAGTGAAGATAAGGGTTGTGCATTTGAGGAAAAAAAATAATATGAATATCATTGTCCCCTCTATTTTTCAAAAAAATAATAATTTATCAGCTTCAATTACATTTACTCTCTTTCGAAAACTCCCGTATGGATTTTTTTTCTTTTTTCTTCTCCTAAAACCTCAACAAAAAATGTTCACGCTCATCAATCTAAACTCACCCCACTTGTTTATCTTCTTGTTATTTGCTATTTGAGGGGTTGTTCGAATTGCTTGAATTTTAACGAAAAAAGGTGCATTCTTGACTTCTCCAAGAGTTTCACAAAGCACTTTTGTCTGCTTACTTTTCACTATTGGTGATGCTCTGTACAGTTGCTACACTTTTTTTTAATCTCCTCTCTATGTTAGTTTTGGTTTAAACAATATTTGTTGGAGGCACACAACAGATAATTGTTGCACATGGGCAACCTGATTTCAATATCCACTCAGGACGAGTTATTGAAGCAATTATAAACAGAGAGTGTGAGTGTGCAAAAATCAAGTTTAACAACTCGGTATCATGGGATAATAAAGAGAACATATGATGGTCCTAATTCTACTTCAAGAGCCATCAGATCGACTTTTACAAAAGTAATCCTTATTAGCACTTCATGAATTTTCGCAACAGCTCCAGCCATAAGGAGTAGCTTGCCTCAAAAGTAGCCAATGACTATAACTAAATGACCTAGAGCTAGTGTTGGTTTAGGTGCAGCTGAAAAGAAAAGTTCTTTGGACACACATCATATGAGGCGATCTCTCTCCGAAATTTGAAAAGACTCCATTGCCTTTGACCACGACTCGATCAACTATTTTAGACACTAGAAGATTAGTTTCCATTTCGCCCCTTACAAAGACTCCAATAGACAAGAAAGAATCTGTGAAGAAGACCTCACCTAAATTAGATGAGAGGAACAAAAGTGGAGATTAACAAGTTCACCCTTTACATCCAACATCATATTCTGTAGAGCAATATTGTACCACATTGTTAAACGAAAGTATTAGTACTTTTTACATATGCGGAATGGCCTAAATAACCTCTGAACTGCAACATTTGCCAACTCGTATACGCAAAGTCGATTCCAATTTAAATACCTGAACTCAGCCATTTTAACACGTTCACTATGCATGTGTTTCAGTTGCGCTTTGTAAATCACGTCACCATCCATGTCAGAAAATTTTAGACATATCACCATTTAGTTTTACTAAATTTTTATTTTACTTAACAAAAAATATAAAATATATCCCGCCCCGCTGTTCCTTTCAGCCGTCCACCACCACCACCTCCTTAATATTAACCTTAAATTGGTTAAAGAAAATCATCAAAAATGGAAACTACACATAACATTTCAAACTGCCAGAGCTCTTCCCCTCATGTTGGAGCTATCCTTCCTTGCCAGAGCTTCCATCTCAAAACAGAAATAGAGATTACATAAATACAACTACATATTGACATCATCGTTTTCAATTTTACAACCATGCTTCACCGCCATAAACCGACCTCCAGCATACACAATGCACCCATATCACTAGAATACCCGGCAACTACCATCTTAGAATCTCGAATTTGACATCACCTGTAAGATTATATGGACTTGCACATATATAAATACGTAAATAATTAAATGTCAGTTGCTATCATTAAAAGGTTGGTCCAGATTAAACGTGATCTACTAAAGTTTAAGTTATGTGGACCTATTTAGACACCTCGTAAAGTGTGGGGGCCTATGTGTAGATACTCGGATGTAATTCTAGTTTAATGATGGGCTAAACTAGAATTACATAAACTATACTCTAGTATAAAAAGGGGTTATGGTCCCCAAATCAGACGCAGGTTTTATTAACTGATATCCCATCATCAGTTAAATACAGAGAACGGCTCACGTCTAGATTTGGAAGACCCAAAACCAAGAGATAGAAGAACCACATCAGTTGTTATGGATCCAGGTACGCTTCCGCTTTCAGTTTATAATTCTTGATGATTTGACATAGTAGATCCTGAGGTAGATGTAGTTTAATCTACAATTTGGTTCTAACAAGTGGTATCAAGAGCCTTCATTATGTTAAATCATTGGGAATAATTTTTTTTTGGCTTAATCATGTGCTATACTGTATGATTGTTGCGGCCACCAAAGTTTAAACAGGTTTTGTTTACAAAATTAAAGTAAATCAAGAAATAGTATTTGGTTAATGGCTCTACTACTAGTTTCTGTCACAAAGTTTGTTTTTTGATTATTTGGTTTTAAATAACAAAACAGATAAATAGAGGTGGCTGCCGTGCTTCCAACGTAAACACATCTTAGATTTGGAGAATATTGAGATTTGATCCCTATTCAGTTGTGGTAATGCCATTGAAAGATTTATATTGGCAGTTTTATAAGTGATTTAATCTTCTTTCTTTTAAGGTAACTTGAAAAGAAAATTAATTATAGGAGAAGGTTAAGTGGTGCTTCTATGACACAAAATTCGTCGGAGCAAGTTACGTGTATGTTGCTGCCATGGCATGAAATTTACACAAAGATTCCTATATACAATTTTTTTTTTGTATAATTAGAAAAGAATGAGGAGGATGAGTTCATAGAATCTTGCTTTGGGCTCACTAAGTTAATACTCCTAAAAGCATTAAAAGGTCAATGTATGGACTTAAGGCACTAGCATAAAAGTTGAATCTGTGGATTCTTTGTTTCAACTTTGGTTTTCCTATGGCGTTATAAAAAAAAAAAGGATGAGTTAATGCATTGAATTCATCCACTAAAAGATACTGGCAGCATCTTTTGATAAATTTAAGGCCCACCATAATTTGTTTTGGCTTGTGAATTTTATGTTCCTATTTGGTAAATTTAAATTTGGATATTGGTATGGTTATATGTATTTTGAGATGAATAAATTGAAACTAGACGTCGCCAAAGTGACATCTCTTGTGGAGATTTATTTATTTTGAAATATAAAAGGTTGTGTGCGTGTAACCTATGTGAATATTAATCGGCCCAAAGGAAGGTAAATGTTTGACAAAATTACACGTGCATTTTGTGGTAATAAACATGTGATGATTTTTTGGTTTACGTGTGAATAATAAATCGGCCCAAAGGAAGATTTTTTATTTGACATGTTATTTTATTATCAATGTTTGATTACTACGACAAGATACCACTTACAAGTTAATATTTTATCCAAAGATGAAATATTAATGGAGTACCCGGTATCTTGAGATGGGATTTACCTTTATTCAAATTTATTTTCAGTTTTTGTATAAATTTAATGTGAGCTTATTTTGTTGTTGTTCTCTGATTCAGCTGAAATTACTCCTGCAAGTATTACTGCCAACATCAATTCCATTCCTATGCTAAATGGCACTAACTTCAAATCGTGGCAAGAGAACCTCAATATAGTTCTCGGAGTCATGGATCTCGACCTTGCGTTAAGGGTTGATTCTCCACCACCTCTTACATATGACAGTACTTCTGAACAGAAGAAAGAGATGGAAAGGTGGGAGAGATCAAATCGCATGTGTATGATGATCATGAAGAAAGCCATTCCAGAAACTTTCAGGGGCACTATGTCTGATAAGGTGAAAACGGCGAAGGAATTTATAGCTGAAATTGAAAAAGTATTTGTCAAGAGTGAAAAGGCTGAAATTGGTACACTCTTGACAAGTCTGATTTCAATGAGGTACCAAGGAAAAGGTAACATCAGGGAGTACATTATGCAAATGTCTCATCTTGCTTCAAAGTTGAAAGCACTCAAGCTGGAACTCTCCGAGGACTTTCTAGTGCATCTGGTTTTGATATCCCTTCCTCCACAGTTTAGCCAGTTTAAGGTGAGCTATAACTGTCAGAAAGAGACTTGGTCTCTGAATGAGCTCATCTCACACTGTGTTCAGGAAGAGGATAGATTGAAGCAAGAAAGGACAGAAAGTGCTCACTTAGCCGTTGTGCCAAAGGACAAAAGGAAAGACAAGAAAAGAAAGAATAAGGAAGCTGCGGATACGGCAACACAAAAGAAGCAACATAAGGAACCATCTAAGGATAATGATGGTTGTTTCTTTTGTGGAGCTGCAGGGCATAAGAAGAAGCAGTGTACCAACTATCACGCTTGGCGTGCAAAGAAAGGTACGCTTCTTAATTTTGTTTGTTCAGAGGTTAATTTGACTTCAGTGCCAAGACACACGTGGTGGATAGATTCTGGTGCAACAACTCACATCAGTGTGTCTGTGCAGGGTTGCCTGAATTGCCGAAAGCCAAGTGATGGTGAAAGATACATCTACGTAGGTGATGGCAAGACGGTGGAAGTCGAAGCAATTGGAACTTTTAGATTATTGTTAAGAACTGGTTTTTATTTGGATTTGAATGAGACTTTTGTTGTACCGTCTTTTAGACGGAATTTGATTTCCATTTCAGCTTTGGACAAATTTGGTTATTGTTGTTCATTTGGAAATGGAAAATTTAGTCTTTTTCATAATTCAAAATTGGTTTGATCTGGTTCTTTATCAGGTTACGATAATCTATATTTACTAGACACAATTGCTTCGTATAATGAATCCTTGCATGTTAATATAATTGGTAAAAAGCGCAAATTAACCAGCGAGAATTCAGCTTCATTGTGGCACAAGAGATTAGGTCACATCTCCAAAAGGAGAATATAGAGACTTGTGTCCGATGGTATTCTCGATCCCCTTGATTTTTCAGATTTTGATGTATGTGTGAATTGTATAAAGGGGAAACAAACAAATGTTAGGAGATTTGGAGCCAACAGGAAACTTGACGTCTTAGAACTAATACATACTGATATTTGTGGTCCATTCCCTACAGTTTCTTGGAATGGTCAACAGTATTTCATAACGTTCATAGACGACTTTTCAAGATATGGCTATATATATCTCATTCATGAAAAATCGCAATCACTGGATGTGTTCAAAAATTTTAAGGCTGAAGTTGAAAATCAGCTTGGCAAACATATTAAAAGCGTTAGATCTGACCGTGGTGGTGAATACTATGGTAGATATGACGGATCAGGTGAACAACATCCAGGACCATTTGCGAAATTCCTAGAGGAATGCGGTATCGTCCCACAGTACACCATGCCGGGTTCGCCCACTATGAATGGTGTTGCTGAAAGACGAAACAGAACGCTTAAAGACATGGTGAGAAGTATGATTAGTCATTCTACCTTGCCTGAATCACTCTGGGGAGAAGCATTAAAGACCGCAGCATATATACTCAACAGAGTTCCAACTAAAGCAACTGATAAGACCCCTTATGAGCTTTGGACAGGCAAAAAGCCTAGCTTAAATCATTTGCACATTTGGGGATGTCCAGCTGAGGCAAGGCCTTATAGGCCAAATGAAAAGAAACTGGACTCAAGAACTATCAGTTGTTATTTTATTGGATACTCTGAAAGATCCAGGGGTTACAAATTTTATGATCCCACAACTAAGGCTATTTTTGAGACGAATAATGCGCGGTTCTTTGAGGATGTTAAGTTTGCGGGGAAAGAAAGAATAAATGACTTTGTCTTTGAAGAGGAGCATATTGATATTCCTCAAATTGCTATTGACAATGCTCAGGAACAGTCTCTTATACCTGACGTTGCTCGAGAAACAACTCCAGATCAAGACAATGTCATTGAACAAACTCTACAGCCTCAAGAACCAATGCCATTAAGGAAATCCACTAGAGAGAAGAGAAATGCAATTCCAGACGATTATTTTGTGTTTCTCCAAGAACATGAAGATGACATTGGAATGACTCAAGCTGATCCAATCAGCTTCCGTCAAGCCATGGAAAGTTCTAACTCTCAAAAGTGGATTGATGCCATGAATGAGGAGATGAAGTCTATGAACGACAATGACGTATGGGAGCTTGTCCAATTGCCTGAAGGTGCGAAACCCATTGGTTGCAAATGGATATTTAAAACCAAGAAGGATTCGAAGGGCAATGTGGAAAGGTACAAAGCACGTCTTGTTGCTAAAGGCTTCACCCAGAAAGAAGGCATCGATTATACAGAGACTTTCTCTCCGGTTTCATCGAAAGACTCTTTCAGGACTATAATGGCATTAGTCGCACATTTTGATCTTGAGCTACATCAGATGGATGTTAAGACTGCGTTTCTCAATGGTGACATTGATGAGACAATTTATATGGTGCAACCTGAAAACTTTGTGTCTGGTGATGCAAAGTCTATGGTCTGCAAATTAAAGAAATCCATCTATGGGCTTAAACAGGCGTCTCGTCAGTGGAATCACAAATTTCATCAAGTTATCACCTCATTCGGTTTCGAGATGAATCTTGTTGAAGATTGTGTATACCACAAGTTCAGTGGGAGTAAGCATATTTTTCTGGTTTTATATGTCGATGACATATTGCTTGCCACAAACGATATGGGCTTGTTGCATGATACCAAGAAATTTCTGAGAAAGAATTTTGAGATGAAAGATCTTGGTGATGCAAATTTTCTATTAGGAATTCAGATACATCGAGATCGCTCTCGAGGTATTCTTGGATTATCACAAAAAGCCTATATTGAAAAGATATTAAAGAGATTTGGCATGCAAGATTGTAAACCAGGTGATACCCATGTGGCTAAAGGAGACAAGTTCAGTCTCGAACAGTGCCCTAAGAATAAATTTGAGCATAAGGAAATGGAGATGATTCCCTATGCTTCAGCAGTAGGAAGTCTGATGTATGCTCAAGTTTGTACGCGTCCGGATATTGCGTTCATTGTTGGCATGTTGGGCAGATACCTGAGTAATCCGGGAATGGATCATTGGAAAGCAGCCAAACGAGTCTTACGGTATCTACAGAGAACAAAAGAGCACATGCTCACATACAGAAGGACGGATAAGTTGGAGATCATTGGATATTCAGACTCCGACTATGCGGGATGCGAAGATAGTTTAAAATCTACTTCAGGCTACATATTTCTGCTTGCTGGAGGAGCTGTCTCTTAGAGAAGTGCTAAACAGTCACTCGTTACTCCGTCCACATTTGCAGCTGAATATGTAGCGTGTTTTGAGGCATCTGAACGTGCATCATGGCTGCGAGATTTTGTCACTGGGCTGCGAACTGTAGATGGAATTGAAAGACCACTTAAGATATTCTGTGACAATGAAACGGCAGTCAGATTTGCTAATAACAACAAGAGGTCAAAGAAACACGTTGACATAAAGTTCTTGGTTGTTAAGCAAAAGGTTCAGGGAGGTGAGCTGTCTATAGAGCATATTAGTACAAACTCCATGGTTGCGGATCCGCTTACTAAGGGACTACCACCCAATGTCTTTCATGAGCACACTGCTCGTATGGGTGTTATGTCATTTGAGAATATTCAGTTTTAGTGGGAGTTTATAACTTTTAATGTTCTATTAATAGACACAATTTGGTTTTCAGTTTTTGGTTCAGGTTTACGGTCTTCAGTGTATGGATATTTTAAGAATATTTCTGCAGAAATAAAGTATTCAGTTTATTATCCTCCCTGACTTGTTTTTCGGTTGGACCAGTTGGAAATAGGCATGTTTAGATCACATTACATGTAATTTCCATGCTACACATCCATGCTTGATCTATGTCATTCGGTTATGTTGGTATATGTGATCAAGGAAGGTTTAGTTACGATATAACTGTAGCGAAAGCCGCCTTGGTTCTATGCTGACGTGATTGATGGACGAGATTGTTTAGAGGTACTTCAGTCTATGATAGCGAATATTTGGAGCTCATTAGGTGACATACAATTATAAGGTTATGTGTATGTATATATGTGTAGTCCAAGTGGGAGATTGTAAGATTATATGGACTTGCACATATATAAATACGTAAATAATTAAATGTCAGTTGCTATCATTAAAAGGTTGGTCCAGATTAAACGTGATCTACTAAAGTTTAAGTTATGTGGACCTATTTAGACACCTCGTAAAGTGTGGGGGCCTATGTGTAGATACTCGGATGTAATTCTAGTTTAATAATGGGCTAAACTAGAATTACATAAACTATACTCTAGTATAAAAAGGGGTTATGGTCCCCAAATCAGACGCAGGTTTTATTAACTGATATCCCATCATCAGTTAAATACAGAGAACGGCTCACGTCTAGATTTGGAAGACCCAAAACCAAGAGATAGAAGAACCACATCAGTTGTTATGGATCCAGGTACGCTTCCGCTTTACGTTTATAATTCTTGATGATTTGACATAGTAGATCCTGAGGTAGATGTAGTTTAATCTACAATTTGGTTCTAACATCACCTACTTTCGCTTTTCCAGGGGTGATGGATTTTTTAAGATCATTAATGGTGGAAGGAAAAAGTGATGGATTTGGGCAAGATTGTGCATGATAAGTTAAGCCATTTTATTTTTGGGGTTATGTGATTTTTCTCATAATATTAATAGACCTAGAGAATAATTAATAGGAACAAAAAGAAGGAGAAGAGAAATGGTGGCAACGGGAAAGAAGATAAGGGGGTAAAGGAGGGAGGGAGTTAGGTAGTGGAGATAATTTTATTTCTTTTAACTTATTTTTGTCCTTTCCTTGTTTCAGTTCTTTTTTGTCCGATTTTACATGTTCTTTTAATCAAAACGATGATATTCATGCTCCTAATAAGAGTGAGTTGCACACACTTTTACCACATAATTCCTCCGTCCCAATTTATTTATCGTAGTTTGTCTTGGCATAAAATTTAATAAAGTAAGGAAGACTTTTGAAACTTGTGGTCTAAAATAAACCGTAAATATTTGTGTGGCTATAAATGAGTCAAAAAGTAACTTTAGAGTTGAATTATTGCCAAATTTAAAAATACGACAATCTTTTTAGGACGGACAAATAAGGGAAGTATGACAAACAAAATGAGACAGATAGAATATATAAATGCTACATAAGTGTGATCGACGGTCATAGATATTTATTAGTAGTAATACTTATTTTATCAAGTTGAGGGGTAAAAATGAAAAATTCTTAAAGATGATGGTCAGCATCGCAAATGGATGCGATTTAGGTATCAATTAGGCTATTATGCCTGCCTTATACATATAAGTTATAACCATTTTAAAGAAGTTGAGATGAACAACTGTCAGTTCGTTTTCCTTTCTGTGTTCACAGTTTGTTTACCAAAAATAGTAATTCAACAATTTTTTTCATCCTATACTATCAAATAATTAAATGTACGTTTTTTATCATAATTAATTTATTATAGGCAGAATACATAAAATACCCATCGAAGTTTGGACGAAATCCCTGTGACACACCTTATTTTTACGGGTGATCTATTACACACTAAAATTTGTAAAAGTGTACCTTTTACACACTATTTTTATTACGTGGCATTAACGTGGTTTTCACTCCTAGAAGGCAAGTGAAGCTCAATTTTTTTTTGTTTCTAATGATTTTTTAATGCTTTTAATCATCTAAAACCTAAAAGATAATAAAAAGAAAAAAATAAGGGGGCCTAAAAGCCACCCACCTACCCACCCCCATCTCTCTCCCTCTTTCTTTCCTTCTTCAGCTTACCCATACAACAATACAACAATGTACAGATTTTTCTTCTTCTTGATCTGAAAAAAAACCCATTAAAACTCCAAAAGCTAAAGTAAACCCATTTTCTTCTTGTTATTTTGAAATCTCCATTAAAATTTATGTGAGTTCTTCGAGTTGTGACAAATTAAAGCTCCAATCGTTTTTCGATGTCTCATGTGTTGGTTCTCATTCTTTTATCACTATCAAAACCATTCATCTTCTCCCTCTTTTGTCAGCTACCGCTACTCTCTGCAAAAAATCAAATCAATTTCTCCTTTAACTTCGCCATTCACTGTCGCAGCTCCGGCAAACATCCACAAACTGAAATCACAGAGTAAAAAATCAAAAATTATAAATTCTATTAATTTAAAAGAAACCACATGAAATAATTTATGGCAGATGGATCTTTTGAACAAAAAGAAAAGTAATTTTCTGGTGGCTCTCCGTTTTGAGATTTTTGGGACGAAGGCATGTTATTTTTTATTTCAAAAACTTTGTGACACGTGTCATGATCTTATTGGTGCGTGGCATCACTGGTTTGTGAGAAATGGTCAAAACAAAAAGTAGTGTGCAAAAGATACACTTTTACAAACTTTAGTGTGTAATAGGTTGCCCGTAAAAATCAAGTGTGTTACATAAATTTCGTCCAAAGTTCAATGGGTATTTTATGTATTCTGCCTTTATTTTGTGTAGACTCCTATAAGATAATATGTTTAGTCTTAAACGAGATGAATTGACTGTTTCCATAGCAAAATGATTTTTTCTTGAAATACAACTAATGTATTTTACCACAAGAAGATGAGTTACATTAAAATAAAAGAGTACAACAAAAATTTCAAATGATAAGCATACAATATAAGAAAGCTATAGTGATAAAATTTACTCTTTCAGTTCCAATTATGTGTTTGATGCTCAATTGGATACTTACTTTTTAAAAAAAAAATAAAGACTCTTGAAATTTGAGATTCAAAATGAGTTAGAGAAAATTATGTACCTATATATCATATCATTAAAACTACAATGATAAGTTTTAAGTATAATTATATTATTTCTAAAATATAGGATGATGTAATTTTGTTAGGATAGTTGAAAATAAATGAACGTCACATAAATTAGAATATGTGAAGTACTTTAGGCTTGACTTTGGAAGTTAGCTAATTAAGTTACATGGGAGTTCTATTATTTTATCTATTTGACTATATTGAGGGGTAGAGTAAGAAATTACCTAATATTCATCTAAGTATTTTAATAAGATAAAATACATCCAGATATCAAAACATATTGGTGTCTCATTTAATAATTTGTAAATATTTTATGGCCTTTATATGATAACTTTTTCACACACTTTTATCTAAAATACGTAGATCACCAACTGGATTAATTGAATTTAATTTACAAATAATAGTTCCCATAAAGATAAATTTAATAATAAGTATTATATATATATATATATATATATATATATATATATATCTCACCATCAATTAAGTATTTATCAGAATTATCCTTAACACTCACCTCACCTATATAATAAAGAAAAGATGAATTATGGTAATTTTGATTTTTGGTGTGTCCACAAACCTAATGGATGGAAATTTGGAAAGTCAGCGAAATTAAAACGAGAAAAGTTTGAATCAAATTGGCACGAAACGATATTGGAATTGGATGAAAATTTGTGTATGATTTAGAAACTTAATGCATTTATTGATGAGAATGAAGTTTGGTTAATTTGAAACTGCTTAGGGGTTGTTTTCAGCTCTCTGTTGTTTGGTCGGACGCGATCATGGTAGACAGTTCGCGACTGCGAAGAGTTAATCAGTGGCCTGGACGTTCGCGTCAACAGTGCAGGACCACGGAGAGTTACCTGGAGTAGAAGCTCGCGATCGCGTCTGGAGGCGGGTTTACGAAGAACCCGAACTTCTGAAAAATTTCTTCACTTGAGTCTTTACAAACAAGCTTGTTTTTGCTCCAAATTTGAGATATATACTCCTTATAAGTCCGCTAAGAAACTCCAATATTTTAATCTTAAAAAATAGTACTCTAATAGAAAAACTTCATTCAAGAACTTGAAGAATACAAGATTTTGGATCTTCGAATTGAAGCTTTAAATAATGCTTGTTGTTTGATTCCTTCCAAGGACAACTTCTATCAACAACTAACAACAATAATTTTATCCAAAGAAATCCTAAATCTATAACTCAATTTTTAAAAATGTGTATATATTTTTATATAATTTGATCAATCAAATCTCAGACAATATTTGTAGAAACAAATACTAATCCAAGTACTGATATCAAATGATATGAACTTAAATACTATGAATTGAAAATAACATAAAACACTATAAATGAGTAAAAACAAGACACCAACGTGGCTTATACACAGAAATAAAATAACAAAATTTTAAAAGTATAAAATATATCAAAAGTTGTAACAAAATATATTTTCAATCACATACACCAAACAACCCATTTTCAGTTTACTGGTGATTTTTTATTTTAAAAGAAAGTAAAAAGGGAAAAAAAAGAAAATCCTTTTAGGGAAACCAGTAGCTTCTAGAAAGTGGACAAAATTTGAAAATAATGTGCAGACAAGGGTTGCGCATTACAGGAAGAAAATAATAGGTAATGTCACTTTCCGCTCTCTTTCTCACTCTTCAACAGTTACATTTTCTCTCTCTTCACTTCACTCCCATATGGATTCTCTTTTTCTTGTCCCAAAACCCTAACGAAAATGGTTCTCTAATCTTCTTGGAGAAAGGTGCTACTCTATTTTTGTTGTCATTTTTGCTATTTAGCTGCTGCATTCTGCTTTGTATGTTAGTTTAGTTGGACAGCACAGGCAATTGTTGTCCAATCCAAGAACATGGGCGACCCCATTTCTAAAGACGAGTTACTGAAGCAATCATCAGCACACAGTGCCAGTGCCAGTGCCAGTGTGAGTGTGAAAAAATCAACTCAAATTCCTAAGAGGACAACTGATGCTACTAATTCTACTTCAAGACCCGTCAAATCAGCCCTTAGTAGCACTTCACGAACAGCTCCGCCCTTAAGAAGGAGTAGCACTGGTAGTTTGCCTCTAAAGCAGCCAATCTCTGTAACTAAACAATCTACTGCTAAAACGACTAGCTCTTTGGCCACACATCCTATGAGGCGATCTCTTCCCGATACTCGAAAGACCCCATTACCTTTGACCACAACTCCTTCAACTAGAAGATCATCAGTTCCCATTTCTCCCCTTACAAGAGACAAGCAAAAGACCTCATCACCATCACTTTCCTCTGCAAGGAGGAGTGCCTCTACATCATTAGACACCACTGCCACTAGTGTCCCTACTAGGAAAAAGCTGTCTTCTCCGACTCCACGCTCATCTTCTGTTTCCACTGGATCCAAGGCTGGTCCTTTGCTAGACAGAAGTACTAGTTCATCCAGTAGGAAGAAAGTTGGGACCCCTGAAACTCGTGATTCACGCCTTATTATGCTTCCTCAAGTGGAGCTCAAAGCTGGCGACGATGTGGTAATAACTTGTTCTTCTATTGTTCATTTTTGCAATAATTAATTCTAGTTGGCACTCAATTTGAAAATGATGAAACCATTTGTGCTTGTCATAGTGATTAGGTCTTCCACCTATGAGAACTATACATCTTACCCATAAAGCTTCTAAAATATTCATTAAATTCATCCAATACAATTTCTTAAGAGGAGATAAAATTTCTAGTAGTGTCTCCGGTTAGCTATTATAATTGTGGTGCTCTGTTCTTTTTGACAAGCAGTGGTTGAGCAACTCTCTTAATCATCTGTAAAAATGGACTATATTTTTCTGCTCCCTAATGTGATGTATCTCATTTAGACTATGCAAAAATGCTGCTTAGGTTATCTATTGGTGGCGTTTCTCTGCCTATCAAAGTACCTCCTGATACAGTGTCAACATTATTGTTATAGTATAGGATAAGTAATCATTATCTATATGCAAGAACATAGATTGTGATCAAATAAAACAATCATATTTTTATAAAAGTGAAAGCCTCCTAATCCTAAGTCATTTTACTGAATTACCCTTAATAAAATAGTGAACACCTATTTTGCCCCTCTTTAAAAGATAAAAACATTAACTTCATTGTTCAGCCTAAATACAACATAAAGTGCCTGATATGTTAAACCTCTCTTACCACGTCATTCAGTCCTTCCAGCACCTCAGGAATCGACAATGTATGTTTAAGAGCATTTCTGTGAGATTTGTTAGTAGGCAAGTCCTCTTAATAATACAAGAATTTGCAGATTTACTACTTCAATAGTTTGATGGTAATCTTCTGCAGCTGTTTTGTGATTTGTTCTGCATGATTTCCTTTAAAGTTCTCCAGTTTGTTTATAATATTTTTTTCTCTATTTTGCTTCAGTTGAACTTTTTGGTAATGTGATTTGATACATTGCCTCTGTGGCTTTTGGAAGAGAAAAAAAGCTCTTTGGTTATCTTACTAACTATCGCCCTTTCCACCTACATTTTTCATCAAGCGCTTGGATCTGAGAGGCCACAGAATACGTAGTCTCAGCAATGGTGGGCTTAACTTGTCGCCAAATTTAGAGGTAACTTACAGTGAAACCATTTATTATTTGATTTCTGAGATTTCCTGTTCACAACCTTTTTTTTTACTGATGAGAGGGGAGTGAACGATCAGAAAGGACTCTGTTGGACATGAAAGCAACTTAGTTTAGACGACATCCTTTAAAAACATTCTCTATAGTCATCTTGCCATGTCCCCGTAAAGAAGCTGCCTTTGACAGAGTCTGATTCATGTCGACTACATTTAACCTGATTGAACTACAAATCCCATCTGGGCTCTATTACTGCTTTCTGTGACAAGGTTAACTACAAAAAAGAGATTTTGAATAGTATTTGTGGGTATAAATATGCAGTGTTGCCTCTAATCCACTTGACTTTAAAATTCAGTTTTCTAAGATACTATGAGTGCTGAAGTATGGCTTTCCACTCGTCTCGTCAGCATAACATTTAGACTTCCAAAAACATCCATAGTCTTCAAGAAGGAGATAAACAAGGTCACTGAGAGAGAGAGAGAGTACGACTTTGCTCACCAACATTCTACTTATTGTGTGGTTCGTATTTTGTTACCAATTTTAACATATTCCTATGAAAGTGCACTCTTGTGCTTCCCTATAAAGGTGCATTCGTATTAATAGGTTGCTTTGTAAATAAGTCTGAAGGTCTTTTATTTTATGTCTAATGATAACTCTAGCATCTGTTGGTAGTTATAGTAATAAAAAGAAGTTTGAAGCGGTTGGTCTTTATCTTTCCTGATTTAGGAAGCTGCAAGTATTATTTTGATTACTCTGAGCAAAGGTACTATTTTACCAAATTTTCATTTTGCAGTTTGTTTATCTCAGAGACAATCTCTTATCACTGTTGGATGGAATTGAAATACTGACTAGGGTGAAGGTCTGCTTCTTTATATATTCCTGTACAGTTAATCTGGAAATTTTCTTCCAAATTTGAGCTTTCGCACTACGAGGGAAGATGATCTCTTGTTATTTTTGCTCATAGAAATCTAGTTTTGATAATTTTCTCTCTAGGTTCTCGATTTGAGCTTCAATGATTTCAAAGGTCCTGGATTTGAACCACTTGTGAATTGCACAGCTCTTCAGGTCAGCACTTCTTTTGATGTCTTTTTATTCTCAACAGTTACATGATTGCTGATGGTTACTCTTTCAGTGATAAGACTGAAATAATTAGTCATTCTTGTTCAATTTTTGACATTTTAGCAACTCTATCTTGCCGGAAATCAAATTACATCACTCATAAGCCTTCCAGAACTTCCTAATTTAGAGGTAAGTCTGAAACATCTGCACCACTGTTTGCTCATACTCGCAGCAGTCTTCAGTATGCATATTCAATGCCTACTCTAGCTTATTTTTTCTTTCTTAATTATCAAAAAAAGAAGAAAAAGACTCCACCTTATTGTTTTCCTTTGGCTGTTAAATTTCAGTTCCTATCCGTTGCTCAGAATAAGTTAAAATCACTTTCAATGGCCAGTCAGCCTCGGTTACAGGTTAATATCTGATTTTTCATCTTTTGATACTTCTTGCTGTTTGTATGGTTTGAACCTACATCACATGTGTTTTTCAGGTGTTAGCTGCTAGCAAGAATAAAATCTCTACATTGAAAGGATTCCCTTATCTACCTTCTCTTGAGGTTAGTAATGAACATCTAGTCAACTTCTGATTACTGTTGGATGTCTTTTGTGTTAGTAAATGATAACGTCAGTTTGATATTTGGTGAAAGGATTGTCAATGTTGTTTGTAGTGGTGGCAAGTGGGTGTGTGCACAATGCAGATGCCTGTTTGTGCCGTTCGTGATTAGACAAGCTATTCAAATTAATTATAGTATTAGAAAGTTTTAAGGAGTCATTACTGGGTAATCAAGTAATATCATTAAGTTTAACAGGTAAATTCTGTAACCCATTTATGAAAATACTAGAAAGTACTACCCAACACATTCTTTTTTTCAAATTTTGGTGCATTATAGTCAAAGTAGATTGTTAGCTCAATTTACATCACTGTGTAAAATACAACATAGAAAAAGTTAAAAGTATCATTCAGAAAAGAAAATTACAATGTTCTTCAGTATAGGTACCCGCACAACATCATTCACCCAAATATGAATAAGAACTAATTATTCAAGGCCTGCACTACATCGTCTACACTGAGTAACAGAACAATCATTTTAAGATTGGCGAGGAATGAAACCATATGTCTATGCAGTGGAGTTGTTTCCGCTGATAATTATAGGTATACTCTTCTCCGCATCATACATGCTACATTTGTTGGCATGGCCATGGCAATATCCAAAGGTAAAAGATGAAGAATGACCGGACCAGCACCTCGTCGTAAACAACATAATCCTAAGAAAAGAAATTTTGATTATCAGCCCTTTCAACGAAGACATACTATGCCCATTGACCTTTGTTGACTTGGTGTTCAAAGAATCAAGTGAGCTGCTAATTCCAATCTTTTGATCAATCCCCTAACAGGGCTCGCTTGGTTTAACTAGGTGCTCGAGGGGGAATCTTGATGAATAATGTCACTACTCTTGCTGCACAAGTCCTACACACCATAAAGAACACCATAAGAGGCAACACAAGTCTTATACGCCATAAGGAACACCACAAGAAAACAAAAGGAATATATAAGCCTCAGGCTACAAAGAATAATGCGTTTTAGTGTATCTAAAATGAAGGCAGCTGATATGGTGATAAAATAAACAGGATAAAAGATAAGGGAGCGAGACTTGTCTCGAACTCCCTACAAGGTAACCACGGAGAACTTGTTCCGTGATACCCTCGTATCGGTGTCAAGATTCGCCTACAACTATGCAACTACCCTCGAGTCGACAAAGAACTCGCAAGTAGAATGATCGGGGGGTTTGGGGATCAACTAGCTCACCTAGAAGACTCAAACCAACTCAAGAGTTTTTCATTCAAAGAGACTCTCTCTTGAACTTGTTCATTCATTCATACATCAAAGCTAACTAAGTAAAATGCAAAGCTAATGGAGTATTTATAGGCCTCATCTAGACATTAATGAAAGGCCTAAAGTACCCTTAAGTAGGTTCTAAAGTCATAAGCCACGTAGGGCTATAATAGAAATTACATAGGATAAAAATTAGAATTCCCGTCAATCTTCAGCAAAGCGGGGCGCTCTGCAGTGGGGAGTAGGCGCCCCGCCTCTGTAAAGGGGCGGACCGCCCATTAGAACTTCAGAGAGTTGGGTAGGCGGTCCGCCTGCTTCTCCGGCTCCTTGAAATGCCTCGAAATGTGTCTCGGATGCTCCCCGGCGTTCCAATGCACAAACTCTTCCTTGGCCTTGGATGGTGCTTTTGAATGGTTGCTCGACTTGCCCCGCATCATCCTCCCCTTCTTGAGAAGATTTCGTCCTCGAAATCAAGGTTTGGTCTCTTATGGCTTCATCAACTCCTCGGGGTGGCCAAAAATCTTCTCCTTTGTTCCTCTTGATCGTCACTTTGACATAGGCTTCTTCCAAGATCTTCCTTGCCTTAGCATGGAGCTTAGAACCTATAAGCAACGACAAGCAAACACAAGCAAACTTCCTACTTTGAAAGTAGGTTAGTGCAAGAAGTGTGGAAAACACACTCTTGTAACACAAGCAAACTTCCTACTTTGAAAGTAGGTTAGTGCAAGAAGTGTGGAAAACACACTCTTGTAATATAACCAAGCATCAATAATAAGCACAAATATCAAGTCTCCAAAGAGAACAATAAGTACTTGGTTAAAGATCATCATGCACTCAACAAAATAATGAGCAAATAGGCCATGGGGATATGGAAAATGCAAGATCAAGCTATCAAAATCCCCTTGAACCTTAAGCTCAAGATCAACAAACCAATCTATCCTCAAGGTGTGACTAACTTGTGGAGTGGAATGAGTCAAATAACTCAACCTACAAGTAGTATCGAGTACTCCACTCCCCTTCTTTAGAGCATACTTATTCACACCAAGGGATTCGTCTTCCCCTCCCATTCCATCACCTAAGCAACCCTTCTCAAAAGACAAGCTCTCAAGGAAGGCATTAATGATGGATTCTTCTTCATCATAACCCCAACAAGCAATAGTAGGGTCACTCAAAAAACCATTTACCTCACCCAAATTCTCAAGCAATGGGTTGCCTAAGGAATCACACCATGGGGGTTCCATTCTACTATTCACCCTAGTCCGATACAAGTCATTACCACTAATGAGGATGCCTTCAAATAATGGATTGGTAAAAACATGCATCTCACTATCATGATCAAGCATAGACAAGTTATCAAGACTAGGTTCACTTGAGGAGTCATCATAGACAACCTTGTCCAATTCATGCAATTTGGACTTCTCAAGGTCAATTCCATCTTTACCACTACACATTGGTCCACCTAATAGAAGTAAATCAATAAGGGCATGATCAACTATCTCATCTTCCCCTTTGTCAAAGGTTGGTGGTGTGTCATAGCAAAGGTCACAATCATTGTCAACTATCAAATCTACACTAGGGAGGGGTTCAATGAACAATGAGCTCACATCATGATGTGGCATAGCATCCCTCCCAACTAGTGTTTCACAAGCACACTCAAGTTGACACCTAGACTCTTCACTAGTGATATACTCACTAGATGCATCAAAAACACCAACTAGTGTTGAGTCATCACAAGACAAGTAGTTAGTAGGCTCATGAAAAGGTGAAGTAACACTTACATTTGTAGTGCTTCCTTGTTCACTAACAAGGTTTGAAGTGTCATATGCAACTCCTCCTTCATGAAGCTCACATTGAGAATTGTCCTCCTCTTGTCCTTCCTTCCAAGCACATGGTTGAGGCTCCAATGGCTTGTTTTCAAATGTACCTACACATGAACTTTCACAAGAAAAAGTAGAAGATAAAGAAGGGTTAAAACAATGGGTGCTCTCACTCTCGAAATGTGTCTCGGATGCTCCCCGTTCCATGGCGTTCCAATGCACAAACTCTTCCTTGGCCTTGGATGGTGCTTTTGGATGGTTGCTCGACTTGCCCCGCATCAGCAGCACATCCCTTCTTACAAAAAGAAGAATCAGTGTACAGTACAGGATACTCAAGATTTAAATATGTCCCAGTAAAGTCAAATGATTTAACATCTAATATAATCTCTTTGCAAAATTAGTTGGCCTGACCACATACAGAAAAGAATATAAATGGAAGAAAGTAGTCATTGTTTCAATTGTTAACCGACTATAAAACTAATAAGTTATAAAGGAAGAACGAGTTGACATGGAAGATAGAAAAAAAAAAGTAGCTATATTGACACTGTTGTGACCAGTTAACCTTATCATGAAGTAAAGAATTGTGTCCGTGATACTGGAACTTAACACTTCCCATGAAGATGTTAGCTTTGAGCATGGACCTGCATACGTAATAAAATTGGTATAAATACAACGAAAATGTGCATAAGTAAGCTCAACAAAAATTAGTACAGGTTGAGAAAAATGCATCTTCTCTACACGAAAACTATTCATTCTGCTATCTTCAAGTACCCAACATCTTTAGATGGTATTCTAGAATACTTTTGTATATTTGATACGTCACATTCTCCTTTGTTATTGTTATTTTGCATTCAAATTCAAATTCCATTTCTGTAAATGGTTGAATAGAAGGTTCTGTTTCCACTTTGCCAAGATTCCTAATATGTGGCTAGCCAGAGCCTGACTTTTTGTATAAGAAAAGAACATTCTTAAGAGAGCATGCACAGATCATGCAATCTGATTAAAACAGGAAAATAGAGTATTTTTACCTCATATAGGATGACCTTTCTTCGAATCAAAATCAAGCATCTTTACCAGAAAGCATAGAAGTGCTGGGGGAAGTATATGTAGGCCTGGTGTAGGGCTCTTAAACGGTTTCTCAATCACTGTATCGTCTGTGTCCGGAGATCTTAAGTGACACCCCAGCTGGTTCTGTTAGATGCTGAGTATTCCTCTTAAGCACAAATTAACCAGTAGATACTGTGTATTCCTTTTAACCACAAATTAACCAAGACGTAATGCAAACTGTAAATCACTAGAGGAGCTAAAGAACTAAAGAAGATACAGCTGGGCTAATAGGGACACACTATATCAAACATTTAAATTTTAAATGATTCTGAATCAATATTCAACCACATCTCTAGTGCAATGTGAGACAAACAGTTCTATCCTGAAGGCTGAATAGCATCTCAGTGTTAGTATGCCTGAAAGATCACAAGAATTTTATTTCAAACATCTAAACTTATATCCCAATGTGAAGTGCATCATCACACTCAAATAACTGAATCGTGTTGATGTGAAGATTCAGAATATAGGTCTCAGATTTGTGAAACCAGCTAATATGGTGTAAAGCTCTTAAATTAACCTAATATCTATCTCTATGTGTAGAAGGCTAGAAGCTACCGGTACCAGAAGACAAGACTGGTCTACCATTACCAGAGGACAGAACTCATCTGCTCTAGAAATACTCAGCAACATGTACTGAGACATAAACATCAGACCAAGTAAAAAAATTAGGGACCGTTACTCTTAAGACTTGCATTGATACAATGTTGGTAAATTCAACAGTTCAACCAATATTCTCGAATTCAAATTAGTTAATACTGAGAATTATATTCCAAAAGAAAATGAAACAAAGAAACATAAATCAGCATACTAAGTTGGCATGAGGATGTAAATCACCTCTTCATTCAAATTTGGCAGTTAATTCTTAGTATAGTAGGGGTGACCTAGACAATGCCTAAGACAACTACATAGCTATTGCTAAGCTGGTACGTCGAAGGTTTGGGGAAGGAAAAGCTGGCTGCTTGGTTTTCATTGCCTTTGGCTATATGGTGGATCATCTGGAAGGAAAGGAACACTAGAGTTTTTGAAAATAGGAAGGAATCTGTAATTAGCATCAAGTCCAGATGCTCTTTGTTGTTCTTTTGGTGTCACATGACAACTGCAAATGACACAGAAGCCGTGATAGATTTCTTGAGTTCAGTATATTTGTCTAATGTAGCTATTCCTCTGTAAATTCTTGCAGCATTTCGCTGCACTATAAAGGAATATTTTTACCAATAAAAAAAATCAGTATACCTAAGTTAACTGCCTAGAATTCATAAAGCAGTTGAAGTGCAATAATCAGGCAAGCTAATATCAGTACTCCATAATTAGACATTGGTCCAATTAAGCCCCATGTTTTAAAGGCAATGTTAATTAGCATCGTTTCTATTTTTACCAGCTTGATAATTCCCAGTAATTTGTTCTGGAAAAATTGGTGAAAATGAATAGAGATACCGTAATAATCAATAACAGGAAAATAAAGTAGGAGATGAAGCAGCATTGACTCCTCGGACATAGCTTCTGCAATCTGCGATGATTACTCTTTAGTTAAACGGTACTGTAGTAACACCAACTCAAGTGCATTGCATCTAAAAATGAATAAATGCAGTATGAAGGAAAGAACATTCCAAAAACATGCTCACCTCTGACCAAGATTTTCTGTCAATCTGTCAGGAAAACATTTCTGTCAAAAGGTCTGTAATGAAGGATGCATTTCATCAATTATCTAATACACACAACTTTATATATACAAGAGTTAAGGTAGTGTGTATTCACATCTATCCTGTTTCTATTGCGCACGTAAAAGAGTAACAGAAGGTTAAGCATAGTTTTGGCATAAAGGAAAAAAATGATACTTAACCTAATTGTGTGAGTTTATAATTCTCTATGAACTATTCAGGAAGATAGCAGAAACCCCAAAACGATATGTCATTACACCCTCTTAGATCTCCAAATTATTTACCCGTCAGACAGTGTTGTCGTTTGAGACAGTTCAGGATCAATTTGTGGAAGCAAAAGAATATCTAAGATATGATATCCATGGACAACATTAGCGGACAGAAAATCAATTGAAATCTGAGAAATTCAGAAAGAGTAAAAGAGCCTAAATGAGACGGTGAAAGGGGGAGAAGTAGAATTGAAGGGGAACAAATTTAGGTAATCAGGTAAAGGACTTTCAGTTAGTGGCAAAATGCTTCATTACACGATTCAGGAATGTAGTACACGTGTCTGTAAGAAAAGTGAGAATTCAAACTGGAATAGAGGTGGAGTACAGTTGTCCTGCACGAACATAAAAACAGTCACAAGGACATGTAGGGAGTTCTATAAAAAGGACATGTAGGGAGTTCTATAAAAAGTATGGTATAGCTTGAAGCAAAACTTTATTGGTATTGCCAGTACTACATGAAGTACAAATTCTATAGTCGTGTTCGTACAGGCTTTGCCATTTATATATAGTAGAAAAATAGATACAACCTAATGCCCTCCGTTCCTACTCTTCTCAAATACAACATGAAGAATGTTAGCTAGCACCGTAAATATTAGAGTCCCACATTGGACAATTTTAATTGTACTCAGTGTATTCCATGTATATAAAATAAGATAGAGGCGTAGGGCATATATATATATATATATGCATTCCATAAACTCTTTTTCGCCCGTGTTATACTTCTCACATCGTATCATAGCTTTAGTGAGAAAATTATCACTATGCATCATACCAGCGACATCCGGGATATAAAGAACTCGTAGCTGTGCAATTTTCCGGTGATTTGAGAGGCTGTCCGTATCAAAATCATCCCCTGTCGTTGTTGTTCAAAAACCAACATCACCACAAGGTTCCCCATGCTCTACCCACCCAAATCCTGTAAACCGTTTAGGTAGAGACCCCGTGCATTCCCGCAAACCAGCAGGAGAAGAAATTTTCCAACAGGATCCGCGTGCCAGGCGTGTGAGCATTTTTTTAATGACTGTGGTGTCTGGCCAGCTTGCGCGCACGTCGACTAATTTCATTGGACACTTATCACCTTCCACCTCTGGCCAGCTTGCGCGCACGTCGACTAATTCCATTGGACACTTATCACCTTCCACCAACAACATGTACCAAGTAACTCTACCAACGAAGGCTCGGGTAGAAGAAAGAAAGGTATGTAGGCCATTTTTCGGCAATTGTCAGTCTTCTTACTTTCTTCCTTGGGTTCGTCTAATTATTCCAACCCTACCCATCCCAGTTAGAGTAAATTCCGACGATCATTGAGGGTCATGTAGTGCTTCTGCATCCTTCAACTCGGTTATGATTTTTTGATACCTTTTTCAGATTGCTTCAACCCCTTTCCAAAAGGTATTTTGGCAGATGCTCTCTCCTCATTACCTGGGCAGGTTTCTTGGAGATATTTACTCATTTGTTTGTTTAGAGTTCTCTCTAACTAAGTAGTATATCAAGTATAAACAGACATTTCCTGACTGTCTGGTAATTCTATGACCTGTATTTCTCAGTCCTCCACTCATGGACTTTGGGTCATTGACTCAGGTCACCCTACTTGCTTCTTTACCCTTAACATCTGTGCTTTATGGGTGGAGTGTATTTGGAAAAATAAAGCTCCTTTGAAGGTCGAGTGTTTCACATGGGTGGTGGCACATGGAGCATGCTTAACACATGATAATCTACAGAAAAGAGGTGTAAACATATGCAGTTGATGTTCCCTCTGTGAGAGTTTGTAGATGTTCCCTCTGTGAGAGGCAAACTGAGGATGTCAACCATCTTTTTATTCATTGCACCTTCACCAAACAGTTATGGGACTTTATTTTGAGTATTGTGGGGATTCAATGGTCAATGCCAAGAACAACAGAAGAATTGTTGCATTGCTGGTCGAGGATAGGTCTTGGGAAGGTTAAGATGAAGATTTGGAACACACTCCCTGCAGCAGTTTGGTGGAGCATATGGAAGGAAAGGAATGCAAGAATTTTTGAAAGCAAATCTGAATCTGTAATTACTGTTAAAGACAGATGTATTTCTCTCTTAATTTTTTGGTGTAACATGGCAAAAGCAAATGATACCGAGGCCATGATAGACTTTTTGAGCTCACTACATGACATGTAGTGATGCTACCCCTGTATATAATTTTTACAGCACACTTTTGTTGCTGGATTTCAATAAAATTTCTTTTAACGATCAAAAAAAAAAAATCTGTGCTTTATGTTCCTAATGACTCTTTTAATCTCATATCAGCTTGCTGTTTGAGTCGTGCGTTGAACTGTTTTATAACCTTCTTTCATGATTTTGTTGTCAGACATGACCCCGGTAATGGATGGATGATTGCCACCCGTCGCAAGGACTTTATTACCTCACCCTTGCCAGCCCTACTACAGCCTATCTACTTACCGATTTTCCTTAATTACCCCATCTCAAAAAAATTACCCCATCAACGGTTGGGACATCCTAGCTTATCCAAGCTTCAGAAGATAGTACCTAGTTTGTTAAAGTTGTTTGTTTTAGAATGTGATTCAGGTCAACTTCGGAAACATACTCTTTCCCAGTTCCCTCATTGTCTAATCAATAGAGTAGAGTCTTCTCCTTTTGGCTCTTGATAAAAGAGGGAATGCTAGAGCCAACCAGGATGAACTATTAACATAGGAATTAGCATTACTCCTCTCCATTTTTGATTAACTTTTTAAAGGTTTGAATCTCTTAGAGGCCTTAAAATATTTCTGAAAACAAGCTATCCAATGTTGATAGGCTCTGAATGCAATGATAGTACAAGTATGCATAGGTTTGCTTTTGATGGCGTATCAGCCGCAAATCATTTTCTTAAAGCTAGATGTCTTTTACTTTTATTTAGTTGGCAAAATCTATCTACTGTTAATTGCCCTGTTATGTTTCTGGACTTTATCAGCTCATTAGCAATATAAGACTATGTATAGGAGCTGATAACATTTTGAAGTCCTCTTTTTTTGTATATCTTTGCATCTTCTTGATGCCTTAAATGAAGCTAATTACTTCATCAAAAAAAGTATGCATAGGTTTGCTTAATCTATTCTTGTTCGACTGGTCAGGTGGGAAAATAAAGAGAGACATCCCGATGGCTGTGTGCACACATCTAAGTGTTCTCATTAGTAAGCTTACAGTAACATTAGCCTTATATTAAAAAAGAAAGCTTACAGTAACATTACTTATTTTTTACTCCCGCTGTCCCAATTTATGTGGCGGAGTTTGACTCGGCATGGAGTTTAAGAAATAGACTAACTTTGCAATGTTCCAAAATTATCCTTGTTAGAGGAAAGAGAAAAAGGAAGAAAGATAAAATTGGAGTAATGAAAAAGTTTGGTGTACCTTTTAAAGTTAGTGGGACCTAACATGGGTAAAATAGAAAAAGTACTATTAAATAGTTGTCAAATGAGGAAGTGTGACATTCTTTTTGGGACAGATTAAAAGAATGTATGCCACATAAATTGGGACAGAGGTAGTACATGGAATTGCAGAAGAGGAAATTTGACTTGTCACTTTCTTATAAAACGAAGATGAAAAAAAAGATTTTTGGTTCTTGCTTGATTCAATAAAATTCTAATCGCTTAAAATGATAGAGGACTAAAAGCTCTCTCTATTTGAGTGCACATTTGAATTTGAAGTTGTATATTAATGTGCATGTAGTTTTGCATATTTAGACTTTTTTATGTTTTTTGAGTTCCCTGAGTTTTACTTTTTTCCATGACGAGTTGCAGCATTTACGTGTGGAGGAGAATCCTATCCTTAAGATGCCTCATCTAGAAGCAGCTTCCATTTTGCTCGTGGGGCCTACTTTAAAAAAGTTCAACGATAGAGGTATGAAACTTTGGTCAATTCGTGCTTATCTTAAGGTAGTATACATCCTTTTGTTTTTGTTGAATTTGATTTCTCATTTCATAGTAATGCGTTGTTTCCTTCTAAAGGAAATTATATGGGGATATAGTTATTGTTTTACAATATGATTCTACAAATTCTTCTCATATAACTTGCAACTTTGTGTTGCAACATTTGCTTTTAGATCTCTCTCATGAGGAGGTAGCACTAGCTAAGCGTTATCCCTCTCACACTTCGTTGTGCATTAGAGGTGGTTGGGAATTCTGTCGTCCAGAACAAGCCGTTGGTGAGTTCTCAAGGAACTACTATTATTTTATTGGCTGATTAATGATGATCTCTCTATGCATAGATTTCATGTATAAAAAATCTCCCTACATCCTTATGTAGTGCAAGTAGAACGGATACCTAATGTGTACGATATGTTTGAAATGGGTAATATGCTGTCTTATACATTCCAAGTACGTACCTATGTAGGTATGGTATGTCTTCATGCTTGAGTTAAACTTTGACTAAGTCTATTTAGATTGAATTAGCATCTTGTTACCTTGGGCGGTAGTCTTCCTTTGTGATCCAACTTATATTATCCCGAAGACACAAATTGATGTTAGATTCGGTGGACGTGAGATTATCTTTTTGTTTTTTTCATTTTTTTAGAGTTCTGCTGGTAAGTCCAATAAAAAAACCGCCGGTGAAAGGCAAGAGAAAGGTGTTGAGCAGTCTCTAGAGTATATACAAACTAAATTTAGATACTATTAGAGCAAAATTCCAACTTCTCTCTTCAACAATAACTTGGACTGATCTCCAGTGTCTCGAAGGAACATATGCAGGGAACATTGCGCCTAACTTTACCTGAATACTATGTTGTAAAAGGAATCTTGTGACTGACCTCATGCAGCTGCTTGGACCATTTGGATTTGTTTTGCTCCTAATGTTTTGGGGGGTATTTTGACAATTATATATCCGCTCTTTGATGCTTGCTTCACCTCCCAGTGTGCAAGAATGGTTAACCATACCTATGCATATTCACTAGAAAAAAAGTTGCTTTTTTTGGTTTGATCTATGTGGATAGCTGCTTGGAGCTCAAACAGAAGATATGTCAGTGCTTTATATGTTAAGAGGATGGCAAAGATGTAGCTCACCTTCTGCTGTACTTTGCTTGACGGGCATTAGGTCAGTGACACCATTATAAAATTTGATTTTGAGAAGCCGGAGAAGTGCGAATGAGACTAACAAAATTACTAAAATAGAGCTAAAGGGGTTGGCTTACATGCTCTCTGTTGAAGACGTAATTAAGAAAATCAATGTGCGCTTTCTCTCTAACAACTTAAGCTTTTAAATGAGATGGTCACACACTTGAACATGGTATTAGAGTAGTTAGAGGTCCTGGTTTCGAGTTGCACCACCACCCATTATCTAGAAGAGTTTCCACGTGCTTAGCTCATGAAAAAAAGAATCAAGCTCGTGTGAGAGGTGGCACGTTGAAGACATAATTACGAAAATCAAAATTCGCTCTCTAACAACTTAAACTTTTAGATGAGATGGTCTCATACTTCAATATTGTCTTCTTGATAAATTTTTTATACAACATAGTAGAAAAATGCTAGAAGGAATTCAACGACCCATTTAAAAAAACTCGTGTTAATTTTGTAAACTCTTGTAGGCTAATGCGGATCACTCGTTGCGTAGATGATTAGAAGGGATTTCCGGAGTGCAACTTTTTTGTTTGGTGCTCTTGCGTAGTTCTTGTATACCAGGGATTATCCATGCCTATTAAATCTAAATATTATCAAAAAGTGAAGCATAATTGATGTTTGTTTGGCCTCAGACATATTTGTTTAGCTGCATTTCATCTGTGTACAACTGATTTTCTTTTTTTCTGTTATAACTTTTCATTTCTCTATTATGTTTCTCTTCAAAGATTCAACTTTTCGTTTTCTGCTCGAGCAATGGAAGGAACAACTTCCTCAAGGATACCTTCTCAAAGAAGCGTTTGTAGACCAGCCATTTGAGGAAGATGCTTGCTACTGCCACTTCAAATTTGTTAAGGACGAAGCTGAGAGTACTGATTCAGATATAAACTTGAAATATCAATGGTTTATAGGAGAGAGAACTCCATCAAACTTCATAGAAATACATGGTGCAACGAGGGAGGTAATTGTTTTCAGCTGCTCTATTTAAAGTTCTGTCTCTATATCCATGAGATATCATCATATGATTTTGGCTTCTTATGATCAGTCCTATTGGCCAAAGCATGAAGACATTGGTAGAATCTTAAAAGTGGAGTGTACTCCGAAGCTGGGAGAGATTGAATATCCCACTATTTTTGCAACATCTTCTCCAGTCTCACCTGGTATGTTATCACTTTTTTATAATACAGGAAATAACAAAATAACGGTGAAGCAACTTATGAGAGAACGAAGTTAATAATGAAATGGCATGTACTCCATCTTTCTTTTAGATAATGGAAATTTACATTTCAAAAGATTGAAAATGAGTTTGTGTTCGGCATAAAACTTTCCTGTCCTAGGAAGAATGACACTATAATTATTTGGTAATGGGATCCGTTTTGTATCAGGGTCAACATTTCAAACTTTTTTACATTTTAAATTATTGAAAATTGTAAATGATGCTTTCATGTAGTTCCAGTAGATAGGTATAAAATCTTATTAGGAAAAAAAAAAAAATAAGAAAAGAAATTGATGTCAAATTAACATTGACAAGTAGATGCTTTGACCCTCCCTCATATCTCAACACTGTTATTCTTTTTGAAACATTGGGAGTGATCGAAATGCGAAATATGTTCTTTTTCTTTCAATTTCTAAATTTATGTAGTCGCTTGGTAATTTATGCTATGTCCAATCCACTCGGCAACGTTAATGAAAATCAAACAAGGGATTAATGCAAATTATGCTAGACCTTATGCTTATCTACTCTGCTCCCACTAACACGACTAGGGCTGCTAAGGTTCATTTTGCATATTGTAGTTAACCTCAAAAAAGATTAAAATGAAGTAAGAACAAATCAAGAAAAAATTGCCTATTTCATATCATTAAGAACCAAGTCAAGGCTCTCAATGCAAACACATAAAGTTTAGAAATTCTCTTTAAATTGTATCTAAGTTGTCCGGATTCGGGTGCGGATCCTTCATGACCTAAATTTTAAGATTCGGGGATACGTATCCACGATACAGATACTGGTGCGGGGATTCAGCTAAAATAATTCAAATATCTGAAAATAGAGCTATAAAAATAAGCCTAAGTTATGAGAAATTATGTGGAAAACTTTTTTGTTGAAGATTATATGGAAAACTTACATGTAGCTTGTAGAGTACGAAAATATTGTCTTTTATCCTCAAGTTTGTAGGCAGACATCTAGACACTCTCCAAGATGAAATGATTTCTTCAATTCACCTACAACTTACCCAAAGAAATATGAAACTCTTCCTACACTTTTCGTTGGTTGTAAGATGCCTTTTTCCCGTTTGGTTTCAACTTGAGCTCCTTGAGGATGACATTCTGTAAGAGGAATGAAAGTTGCAGAGAAAAGGGAACATAATAAAGAGGAATAAAATTGCAGAAAGAAAGTTTTTTGTTTGGTTATTATCTGTATGTTTGTAGTCTTGGAGGAAAAGAAAGTTGGCAGGGAAAAGATTTTGGAAACAGAAATATAGTAAGCATATGGCCAGATCTTGTTTCAAATTTCTCCTAGTTTGCGGTCAAAGTACCCAATCTAGGTTGACCAAATCCGGTGCAGATCCCACACCCATACCCATGTCGTGTCGACATGGTTGCGGCACGAAAAGTGAAGAGTCCGCACAACTTATAAATGTATGACTAAAAGTTCAAAAACAAGAAAAACTGAAATATTTCCAGTCATGTGCTGATGTATTAAGAAAGAGGCAATTATCTTTTTACAAATATCTTCATTGGCTGGTGTTTCAACTGAAGTCTTTAGTTCCGTGTCTTAATGTTAGTTAACTATCTATTGCTTTTCTATGGGCTATCAGTTATATCATCTTTCATTCTCTTTTTGTTGTTTTTGTCTTTTTTATTTTCTCTTTTTTGGTGAAGGAACTGGACACCCGAAAGTATTGAAGATTGAAGTATGTGGGGATTTATTAGAAGGAAACATCATCCGAGGCCATGCAGAAATTGCATGGTGCGGCGGAACCCCAGGGAAAAGCATTTCTAGGTGAGATGATCATCTAAAATTGCAGTTATAGCACTTGTCAGATTTTGAAGATCTTAATTGTGCACAAAGCTTTTACTTAATTTTGCACAGAACTTGTCCACCATTGACATGTAGGAGTACTTTTCTAATTTATCCTTTTTCAGTTGGTTGAGGAAAAGATGGAACAGCAGTCCAATGGTCATTATTGGTGCTGAAGAAAAGGAATATCAGTTGACGCTTGATGATGTTGATTCGTGTTTGGTGTTTATGTATACCCCTATGACAGAGGAAGGTGCCAAAGGAGAACCTCAATATGCTATAACAGATTATGTGAAAGCAGGTATGGAGTTGGAATTCATTTGTTATTGGGTCATTAGACTTCAAGAAGGTTGTAGAATCGCCAATTATTTAATATGGAAGAACATGGACATTCCTTTTGAATTAATGCTAGGGCTGTGCACAACTCTATTAAAACTGAAAATTTCGAACCACAAATCAAATTTAGTAATTCGGCATTTCAGTTTTTCTGCTTATGGTTCGGCTTTCAGTAATCATTTAATCCCTTTCTGTTTTGTCTTTCACGACTTCACATTCTAGTATCTCGCCCCGCAGTGGCTCGACCCTCACAATTCACAAGTCACCCGTCTCTCAATCTCTTGCTCTCTTTTGAGCTCTTGCCTCTGCATCACCATCATCTCTCCATCTCGTTACCTCGTTCCATCGCTTTTGCGCTCTCACCTCTCTCAATCTTGTATTTGCTGCCTCCTCATAATTTACAAATCAGCCATCTCTCAATCACCTCTTTGCTTGCTAGTCATTTTCTCTATCTCTGATGTGCTGGTTTTGGTTCCAGAGCTCGAGGTAAGGTAAGAAATTACCCTGCATCTCTTGTTTCTTTTTTATTTTGGTTCAATCCTCTCTCTGCATGTCTGATTTTGGTCTGGTTTAGGCCTTCAGCGTCTTAAATTTAAGTTTGTCTTAAGTTCTACAATATTTATGGTGAAACATCTATTTCTCTTGAATCTTCTTTCAATTAGTATACCATTTTAGTGTGGGCATATTTGCTTTGAAGAAGTGCATATTGATGCAAAAAGTTACTTTGATTGCTTTGTTTTGGGTAAATGGGATAGGAACATTTGTGTAAGGTTAATGGTATTCCCTTTCACCTAACCTAACCGAAGTTCGAACCATTTAACCAAACGTAAAAGGAAAATAAGAAACTGAACCGAACCGGGCGATGAACATCTCTAAGTTCTGGGATAAAATACAAATTTGCTTTTATACTATATATATTCCAGTTTCTTAATGACAATCTACATAGGGCTTTATGCATGTATAGATGGTAGTTGATGGGCGAAATGACATCCTCTTAATATGGAGATATATCATAACAGCAAAAGCTTTTCAGTTATGAAAAGCAGAGGTGGCGGCTTCAGGGATTGACATGTCACCTGTTTTCTTGCACTCATTATGGTCCATCTTCCAAAGCAGTCTTTCTTCTTTGATTATACTCTTAATTTATTTATTTTTTGGATTTATTTTCCTGAACTAGTTTCTTTTGTAGTTGCCTGATAATAGACTGGTCAGTAAGTTAAAATTTTCTTCTGACAGCTCCCCCATCAGTGAGTGATGTACAAATTTCTGGAGATGTCGTTGAAGGCAATACCATAAGAGGAGTTGGGAAATACTTTGGAGGAAGAGAAGGACCCAGCAAGTTCGAGTGGTTGCGTGAAGATAAGGACACAGGGTAAGTTGTCTTGTTCCTTCAGACGATTTACTGTTATTTGGATTTTGTTGTATTGTCAATGCCGATTGCCTTAACCAGGTGCAAATAACTGTGCTGCTTTCTTTCTTGTGGGGCATGAACACCATCAGGTTATTGAGTTATATAGGTCACATGTAATTGTGTAAGGCTTTCAATTTATAACAGGTTTCCCATGTTGAGTCATATAGGTTTAAATTAGTTTTATAAGGGTTTATGAAGGTTTTCAGCTATTCGATCCATTATCTTAAGGTTGGTAGGATGTTCAGGTTCTTTCACGTGTTATCAGACCAATCTTTAGTAAGCCTATTCTCACACAAGTCCACCTTAAGTTAACCACACAATCGGGTTAAACTTGCAGGTTGTTGAGTTATATGTGTCCCACGTAAATTTTATATGGGCTTCCAAAGGGGTTTGTAAAGGTCTTTTGTTAGTCCAAGTATTGCGTTAAGGTTTTGAGTTAGATATTCAAATTCATTCACAAAGATCACTAGTATTTACTAGTAGCTGTTTTCATTTAACAGTGATGTACTTGCATGGACCAAGCTTTTAATTTGCTCTACCGAATTGTGACACTACTTAATGGAAGTTATCACAACTTAGTCACGATTCAGCTTGAAAATGCAATTGTAATAATTCATTCTTTCAGAGCAAAACGGGCATTACTCAAAGTCTAAGGTGGCTTGTATGGTTTTACCGTTTTAGATGTGGCTACAATGAAATCTTCACCAATTTTGGCTCCGTAGGAGGTGTAGATGTGACTTCAGTGGACACCTCACCGATTTTTGTTTGATAGCGTTTTCTTACTCATTCCTATATTGGACCCTGAAACTCTTTAGCAAAGGTAGATAGTCAAGAGAAAATATAGTTTAATTTGTCCCCTAAGTCTTGGTCTAGTGGTAAAAGCGCAACTTGTGATGTGTGGACAAGGCGCATGTCGCAGGTTTAGACCCTGCCTTAGCAAAAGGCAGTTTTAAGTGAAGAAGAGTTGAGGGCCCGATGCAATATGAATCGGGAAACTGATAAAAGCTAGGCACAATATGAATTTTAACAAGGCAATAGATAGAAACGAGTCTACCTACCTCCTTGATAAAATCAAAAGGCACCTAAAGCTATGCAAACAATCCTCAATAACAGATTTTATGCAGCAAAAAAGAGACACATACACCGTCTTAAACATAGATGTATTTTCTTCTTAGTTTGATGCAACCTGGTTATTGTACATGATGCAAGCTATGGTAAATAATAGAAGAACTGCACGACTTGTAATCATGTCCGATGCGTTGGCTTAGTGCATGTGAACCGAATTAGCGGAATGAGAATGTTCATTGTTGTTTGAAGGAGACAAGAAGGAATTTACGTCGATCTGATTCTCAAACAACCTGCCAACCATTTCCCCCTTTGTTTAAAAGTAAACGTGGCTAATAAAGATTTCTTCAAAAGAAAAAGGAATTAGGGTGCATTGGTTAGGAAGAGCAAGGAAATAGGAGATAATTTTGTGCCTTGAGCTTCATGAACTGAACTTAAAACCTGTCATCTAATTGCATCCTATAATTCGAAGCTTTGAGCAGCCATATATGTTGAAAAGGAAGATCCTCAGTCCTAGAAAAATATATCCTAAATAAGTAATCCAGGAGAAGAAAATAATGAATGCCCAAATTTAGTTGCAGCATGTTGTTTTTCTATCTGGCATCATAATTTACACCGTGAGGCTTGGTTTATGAAGATGAAACTTGGTCGGCCACTTCTGGGAATTTATTTATTTATTTTTCATTGGGTACATGACCGTCAAATTGCTTATATTTGGATTTTTAACCAATAAAAAACTCACTTAAAAGATCAACACTTACAAAAACTGCTGAGAAGTGCAATGGTTGGACATTGGGTTTAAGTACCCAGAGGACAAGGGATCGAATCCCACTTATTTTGGTTATCAAAAACGATGATAAACTTCCATGCCATTAGGGATGTAATGAATTTAAACTCTGACTTTTACAACAACATACTCAATATAATCTCACAAGTGGGGTCTGGGGAGGGTGAGATGTACGCAGACCTTACCCCCACCAAGGTGGAGAGGCTGTTTTCGATAGACCCTCGGCTAGAAAAAATATTTTATAAAACAAACAAAACATTTTGAAAACATGATATAAAACAAAAGGTAAGAAACACCATGATATCTCAAGTACTCACGTATAACAACAACCAGAGCAAACAGAAGACAACAACAACGATAAGGACGCAAGGCAAGATAAAACTACTATGCATAGGAATACTAAAGCTAGAATGACAACAACCAATCACCTTCTACCTAATCTTCTACTCTAATCCTCGACATCCACTCTTTCCTATCAAGGGTCATGTCCTCGATGATCTGGAGGTGAGCCATGTCCTATCAAAGCACCTCGCCCCAATTCTTCTTCGGCCTATCTCTACCTCTCCGCAGACCTAGCACAGTCAGTCTCTCGCACCTCCTCACTGGAGCATCGGTGCTCTTTCTCTTCACATGGCCGAGCCATCGCAGCCGAACCATCGCATCCTCACTTCTCGCATCTTGTCCACCACTGAGGCCACTTCCACACTGTCTCGAATGACCTCATTCCTGTTCTTATCCAGCCTCATATGCCCACACATTCATCTAAGCATTCTCATTTCTGCTACGCTCATCTTCGAAATGGGTGTGGTCTTGGCTGGCCAACACTCTGCGCCGTACAACATAGCTGGTCTAGCGACCGGTTTGTAGAACATTTGAATATACTTACTGTTGGCTTTTCCATAAAATTTCCTTCCTGTTGTTTGGGATGAGATGTTTGTTAGGGGTTGTCAGCACACTAGGGACGAGATGTTTATTAGTGGGTAAGCCCCGGGGCGAGGCGTAGCAAAAGTATACCAGGGCGACTTGGAGGGGCGAAGTACCGAAAAGCGTAAGCCCCACAATTTGGGGAGTATGTTTAGGTATTGGTCAAGTCTTGGGTCGTAAGTCCCAAAAAAAAAAAAAAATCAAATTTAAAAGAAAATTTCTCAATAAATCATCTATCTAATGCCTACACTCAAATGTCAATTTGCTAATTAAATTCTCAAAATTGTCAAATCTTTTTTTTTTTTTTTTTTTTTTTTTTTTTTTAAATTCTTATCCCGACGCAATTTTTTACTCTTAGACTTGCATAATCTTTGAAATTTCTGGAACTTCTACCTAATTTTATACTTTTTTTTTATATGATTTATGTCTTTTAAAAAGTTATGTATCTCAATAGTATTAATTATAAATATTAAATATTAAAGATGCGTGGGGCTTATGTCTCGCCTAGCGCCCACGCCTTTTAAATCATTGGTCATGGCTTGCTTAGTCATGCAAAATTTTAAAATGACTTTTGAGTTATGCACTACGCAGGGTGATTATTGATACCTACTTTAGTAAGCTAAGGGGTCCCTCTGCCCTCTGCTTCAGATAGCACGGGGGAGCCCATTAAAACTTTCTGGCCTGTTTTTGATGTGATGTACTTTTCGTATGATGAACTATATTTGTTAGAATCCACATGATTATGTGTATGCACTATTGTCTCTTTATATAGTCTCACTGCCTGCCACCCTTGATAGAAAAAACAAAAAGCTTTTCTAAGCGTTTGACCCGTGAACAAATCAAGCCTACACATGAGGGAGTGTGTCGAATACATTAAGTAAATATAAGTGTGTTAATCTAGTACTTTAAGCTTTTAGATAAAGTAATTATATACTTCAACAGCACTACTATTCCATATGGGTGGATGCCGTTTTGTTACCTGGTTGGTCTTCGTAAGTCTTTTTAATTTGTGTTATATCTTTCTTTGGCTTGCTGTGTGGAGACAGAGAATTCATGTTGGTATCATCTGGTACAAATGAATATACGTTGACGAAAGAGGATGTTGGCTGGTGCTTGGCTTTTGTGTATATACCTGTGAACTTTGAAGGTCAGATATTTTCTAATTTTATTCCATCCTTTTTTTTTGTTGTCCGTGACTGTTGTAACATCTGATCTGTGTGCTTTACAGGACAGGAAGGGAATTCTGTATTGATTGTGTCGCAGAAAGTTAAGCAAGGTTTGCTATTCTAATGTTTCATAATTAGCCATCCTGAGATTGTTTCATGAAGTGAGTCTATATAATTGTTGTTAGGGGAAGAGTCCGCATTGAGCTAGGACACTTTGGCGTATTCAATCTTGGATAGGATGTTTTGCCGTATTTGATCATATGAGTGGCTTGAAGTAATAATCGTCTCTAGATATTGAAGTTTACATCCTATAAAAATGTGTCTTGTATTGTTAGTTTTGATATATGACCTTTTAGGAAAATAGTTAGGCGTCGACTCCTGTGTTAAGAGTCTGGGGATTAGTTGGTTACTCGAGTCTAGATTAACCTTTTAGAATAGGATAAACAAAACTTGATGCCTATTGTAACCATGTTGGTCATTGCGTGAAACATCTCATTGTTCATACCAAATCTGTAAATCTCCCTCCACTGTCCTGCTAACAAATTGATACAAACCTACGGGTCAATATAAATATTTGAGGGATTAAGAACTCTTATCGGCTGTGAAGGTTTACCTACTGGCAATGCCTTTAAGTAAAGCACTTTGGGACTTTGAAATAAGCTGCTTGAGTCTTAACTTTTTCTGTATTCAAGACTCAAGAAAACATTACAGGCTGCTAGATTTTTCCATGGTCTTCTTATTGCAATCTCTACAACATACCTTTCATTTGCTTCCAGTTCTATTGTTACAGAAGTGATTAACATGGCATTTGGTGGATTTATACTGGAGTTTAGCTCGTCACAACTAAGGGCTTCTTGACTTTCAATCATTATAAATAATGGGTTTGCACTGGAGTTTAGATCTTCACAGTCAAAAGTGTCTTGAATTTCGATCACCTTAAATGTGTATACTTACACATAATCATATGTACCATAAACTCTACAACAGACGTTTCATTTAGCTTCCTGTTCTACTGTTACAAAAGCAATTACCATGACGTTTTGATGTGCTTGTACTGATTCTTAGCTCTTCACAACCAAGGGCTTCTTCTCTTTCACTCGCTGTAAATATGTACTTACAAGTAGCTTAATAGACAAGGGCATTCACGCTTCTTTTCTTCTGCTGCATAGGTTTGCTGAAGCTGAATTTTACAAGTCATGCTTGAATTGACCAAATTGCATGTACATGTTATGGCCTATATCTTTATGCAACTTATTAATAAGTTTGATATAATTCTGTCTATATGTTATCAGCATTCTACATAGTGAAACAATGCTGGTTTGTGGGTCTTACTGTTTCGATCTCAATTCCTGTTCCAGCTCCTCCTAAAGTGACAAATGTAAAGATAATTGGTGACCTAAAGGAAGGCAGTAAAATAACGGTAACTGGTATCGTTACTGGAGGAACTGAAGGATCCAGCAGAGTCCAGTGGTTTAAAAAGAGTTCATCAACATTCGAGGGTGAGAGCAGTCTTGATGCACTAAGTACATCCAAAATTGCAAAGGTAATAGATTCTTAAGCTTTTAAATTTCGCTGCATACATGTGACATCAAATCAATAACCATTACTTAATTAGAAGAAATGATGTATCAAATGAGCAAGTGTTTGTTTTCTTCAGGCATTCCGGATACCTTTAGGTGCTGTTGGCTACTATATTGTCGCAAAATTTACTCCTATGACTCCAGATGGTGAAGCTGGTGAACCAGTCTTTGTCATTTCTGAAGGAGCTGTGGAGAGTAAGTATAATGAATTAAAATTTCATTAATGAAATGAAATTCATTAATGAATTAAAATATTGTCTGTAACTTCATGTATTTGTTATTAACAATGAATAGTCAATCACATGGATGTGTTGTTTGCAGCTCTTCCACCCAGCCTTAACTTTTTATCTCTGACTGGTGATTACGCTGAAGGTGGAATAGTGACCGCATCTTATGGTTATATTGGGGGTCATGAGGGAAAAAGTATTTACAATTGGTATCTTCACGAGGTAGAGCGCTGTCTTCTTGCCTCAGCTTGACCATAGACTATATTCTCTAGATTCTTTTTTTGAGAGTCCTAGCCAGACTGCAGACAGAAAAATAACAGATCATGTTTATACCTTTTCTCTCGGAATGGTGATGTTACTTGGCACCAAATGATGGATGGTGCTGAAATGAGATACTTGCTGAAGAAGAGTATTGTTTGCTCAGTTAAAATGGACTTAAACAACAAACAACATACCCAGTGATCTCCCATGCTAAAATATAGAAAATTTAGCATTTCATCCAATAACTTGCAAATGAGAAATTTCATCTAAAAAACACTTGCAAATGATTTGTAAAGCTGATAGTTAAAAAAAAAGGATAGAAAAGAAACATGGATCATCATTTATCTACAAAAGTTAGCCATTGTAAGAACTCATAATACTCTAATTTCTCTTGGTGCACTGTCATTAATTCTTAAGTTGGGTGCACTGTCATTAATTCTTAAGTACTCAGATTGTATGTTCGTCATGGACTAGTTCGTTGGTTTTATAGAAATTAAAAGATTGTATGTTTGTCGACTAGTTCGTTTGGTTTATGCAAATTAATAGATTGAGCAAAAAGATTGTCTTTATTAATACCGTAACATCGTGTATGCTTTTTCTTACCTTGTTTGTTTTTATCATGATTTCAAAATATTTTGCTTGTTTTCAAAATATTTTCATAATGTTTTTCCTAGCCAAAGGTCTATCGGAAACAGCCTCTCCACTTTGGTGGGGGTAAGGTCTGCGTACATCTCACCCTCCATAGACCCCACTTGTGGGATTACACTGGGATGTTGTTGTAACATTGTCTATGCTTATCTTAGTTTCTGAAGTTTAAAGGTATTTATGAGGATTGCAGAGTAACTAGCTAGTTAGCAGTTCTTGCATGACACTCTTATTTTAACTTAACTATGACATTCTTTTGCTGTTGTTTTCAGCTATCAATTATCAGTTCCTCTTACTGCAGGTTGAAAATGACTCAGGTGCTACAATACCCGAGTTTTCAGGTCTTCTTCAATATCGTATTACCAAAGATGCAATTGGTAAATTCATATCTTTTGAATGTACCCCAGTTCGTGATGATGGAACAGTTGGTGAGCCAAGAACTTGTATGGGACAGGAGCGTATTCGCCCAGGTAGTGATACACTTACATATACTGGGATCATTTGTGAGAATTGTTATGAGTTTTATACTTCTGTATATTCCTAGTTCTTACAGATGGTCTCCGAGTTTGCTGTAGTCCAGGATTCTAATATATTCGCTCATAACTCTCTGCAAGTGAAGCATTAAGCCTAGCAATAATTCTATCTTTTTAAACTGTCTAGAACTGATGCTTCACTTCCTGGATGCCAGAAATTTTAATTTGCTCTGTTTCTCACAAAAAGCATACCTATATGATGTAAAACTATCTCAGATTGTGATGAAGGGTAATTCTAACTTTCTAGGAGCAGAGGGACAAGGGTTTCTCCTAAAACATGTTATGAACATGAGCATCTATTGTGCTCTTGCGGTTTATATAATTATTTGGTACTTAATTTGTATCTGATGAAGTTCACTTTCCCCTGTTATGCTTGCGGAAATCTTATGCTTTTTCATGGACACTGATTTCATTTATTAGTTGGTCATCTATTATTTTCTTATTGTCATTCTTTCATGGTCTAGGAATCCCAAGATTGCTTTTTCTACGAATAGCCGGAACTGCAGTTGAGGGCACCACACTAAGTGTTGAAAAGAAATACTGGGGTGGTGAAGAGGGAGATTCAGTTTACCGCTGGTTCCGGGTACTTGGATGTGTCTTTAAATGCATAAATCTCTTTTATAAGTAAATATGTTGAGATCTATTTGCTTCCTCTAAGGCCAAAAGTAGCCCACTTCAGTTGTCTGCTAAAGTGATGGAATTGAGATTTTAATTTTTTGTTTACCTAGGGAATAAATGTGGACTTATAATGGTGACAGAAGCTAACTAGTATGTCTGTTACTTAACAGACTGGTTCAAGTGGCTCAAATAGGGAAATCAATGATGCGAGGACTTCCTCATACAAGCTCTCTGTTGACGATATTGGAATGTTTATATCTGTGTCCTGTGAACCTGTTCGAAATGATTGGGCTCGTGGTCCTATTGTCATCTCCGAACAAGTTGGACCTGTTGTTCCAGGTATTACCAAATGAATCTTTACATATTATTTATTAATAGGTTGACATGAACGATTATCAGTTTCTCGCTTCTGAATTGGTTGATGAAAGTTAACAAGATCATTTTCAGCTTGCTAGTTGTTTAGGATGGACACTAAACCATGCTGTTTTTGTTTATATTTATATTTTTAGTTTAGTTCAAAATTATACTAGGAGATGACTTATATCTAAAATCCTTTACTTGCAGGGTCACCGACTTGCCATTCACTTGATTTTCAAGGATCTTTGGTTGAAGGAGAACGTGTGAGCTTCATTGCTTCTTATAGTGGAGGGTAGGGTTATATATTAAAGTTATCCATCCAGAACTTGAGCTTCTCATTTTTGTCTGGTTCAAAGTTGAAAGTGTTCATGTGCAGAGAGAAGGGGGAGTGCCTATACGAATGGTTTAGAGTGAACCATAATGGTGTCAAAGACAAAATTAGCTGCAGTGGTAGGGACACATCTTTTTTATATTTTATTATGAGGGTGCAAAAACTTTTCGAGTAACTCATTTTTATTGGCAGAGTTTCTTGATTTGACTCTTGAGGATGTTGGTAAATGCATAGAGCTTATTTATTTGCCTGTCCGCAAAGATGCATTAAAAGGGAGTCATCGGAGCATAGTATCTTGCCCAATAGCTCCTGGTATGTCATTCGCTCTACAAATCTTTTATTAGATAAACAAAGGCACTTTCCGTGCCAACCATATCTGAGCATATTGAGAAATTGATTATTTTATAAAGTGGCGAGTCACAATTTTTCTTTGCAACACTTCAGTATGCTAGTGCATGGAAAACTAAGCAATGCATCAGTCTTAGCACCCTTGTGGTTTTTCCTACTAATTGGAGAAGCATACTTGGATCACAAGGCTCTACTTCCACGATCATTCTTTTGCCACTAAGAAGATTTCGAGAAGTAGAAAAGCTTCTCATACTTTCTGTATATTATTTACATCCATGTAATAGGGTATTTATACAAATGTCCTATGGCTAATTTAGGAAGGATAATTAAAGAGAATAAAATCAAATCACTATTCTAGAATACAATATTCCTAGAATCAAGCTGTAATTAAGATCCCTACAATCAATCTAGTCAACACTCCCCCTTAAGTTGGTGCAAAGATGTTACAAATGCCCAACTTGCAAACTAGTGTATGAAAAAATTGTCCGATGAAACCTTTGGTAACACATCATTTTCAAGATACCACTTGTTATCTTTTGTTTGATAAAGTGTCAATCAATTTCAATATGTTTTTTCGATCATGCTGAACAGGATTTTGAGCTATACTAATGGCAGCCTTGTTGTCATTGAAACAATAGGAATGTGGTTAATATCTATTTAAACCACACTTAGTGTTTTTAATTCATTAGTTCAGATTATAGGGAAAAAACACATTACTTTTGCTCCATAGCAAACCATTGGAGGAACTTGTTCACTTGGTGGATTTCAACTGAGCATTCTTCCTTTTCTTGATCAAATAGTTTGCAAGAAGCAAGTCTTCTTGAGGATTGTTTGCATAGTCTAGGTAACATTGATTCATTGCATTGTTATTGCCTAACTTCAATTCAATTCTGACTTCTATCTATCTTGGTTCGATTTACATAAAAAATTCAGCCACAAATTGGCTATAAACACAAAGACACGCAGGGCCATAAACGTAAGCAACCATAGAGACTAGTCTAGACTTGTAATGAGCTCGTGGAGGACAATAACTTGCTGCCCCCTCACTCCTCAAAGCAGCTCGGCGCAAGGGCGCTTGTTCACTCGCTCGTTGAGGGCAAGAACTCTCGGCCCCTCTCCTCCCAGCGTCGCCCTTCTCTCCCATGAGCTTGCCAACGTGCTCGTTGAGCTCCCAACCTTGCTGCCCCACCAAGTGTTCTTCAAAACATCCTCTCCTTTCCACACCAAGTAAATGTGAACATCATGCAACTCCTTGGCTGGGCTTCTCGTAAATGGTCTTGATGACAGGGCTTCTCGTAAATGGTCTTGACGACAGGAACAAGTCTTGATCGGTCCAGATTGCATCATTACCGAACTCCTTCAGTTCCCAAAGGAAACGGCAGTATATACTTCACCAATTTAAGTATACAACTATGGGTGTTAATCATTATACAATTCATTATCAATATTAACAAGCAAAGTACAATTAAAAGGCAAGAAAAGAAAGAAAGCGAAACAGTAACCAAATTCAAAAAATGCCGAGACATTGACTTAGCATGAACCATGAAAATTACATTCTGATCTTGCTTACAATTTATTTAATATTTCCCAAGAAGAATCCATCATTATCTCATCATTGCTATCATTTTATTCTTTCAGTCATTACAAAATAATGAAAACACCTCAATACCTAATTATATCACCATTAACCTCTACTCCTAATAATTTGCATCCTTCCTTTAAACCAATAGTAGTACTATTTAATATGCGGTACAAGGAAAAGCTTTCACATACCTGGTGTTATGATCGACACTTTGACGCTAAATTTCGTCAAGCCTCCGCCGAGCAGTGTTTGACTAACTTCTAGTCTAGAACCTAGGTTTTGTAGTTTTGTAAGTCTAATGTACGCAGTATGCTAAGGGAGTTCTGAAAGTGCAAACCCCACCCCTTCCACTATTTGTTATTGTTAATTAAATACAACTAATACGTGTAATGTATATATTTGTATAATAATAATAATTATACCTTGGGACATAGCTCTATATTCTGCCTCTGCACTGGATTTGGCAACTATCCTTTGCTTCTTGCTTCTCCAAGTAACTAAGTTATCTCCTACGAGTATATAGTAACCGGATGTAGATCTTCTGTCATCTAGATTGCTTGAGAGAGACCGTCAATCTAGCCTCCTCGATTGGTGCTGAATAAGGCATGACCTCTCGTCGGCTTTCTTCTTCTTGAATACAAGAATATGCATCCTCAAGAGAAGGAAAGGACTCTTCGCCAATACCCTAATCTGTGTTCAAGCTGGCCAAGAAATCATATATTCTCTCCTTTTTATCAATTTTCGAGAGAACTGCATCATCAGTGCATTTTGCTGGGAGGTCTTCATAGTTGTCGATCATCTCCTGCCACAACCCACTTAACTAAGAATAATAGTCAGTGATACACCTTGCTTTGTAGCATGAATTTTATTTCTAATTTAAAAAATTTGTGCATCATTACCCTTGCGAGGGTAGGTGCACTTAGTTGAAGTCCAGATCTTTTCAGTAGTATCAAGCAATAAATATTGTTTAGAAATTCGAGGATGCATTGTATTTTAAAGCCATGTCATAACAAGGGAATTGTCAAATCCCACTGACTATAGGTAGCATTAGTAACATGTGCTTTCTTTTTCTCAGTAATATAACCAAGTAATTTTCTGGATTTAATGAAAAGCAAGCAAGATCATGACCAAGTAAGATACGTACTAGTCCTATCCAATTTCACGACAGTAATTTGTGAGATAGATGTATTATCTAATGCCTTGTCTCCCATTGTTTAAACAACATACCTGGACAGAGACGAAATAACTCCAAAAAACAGCTAGAATGTAAAAAAAAAAAAAAAAAGAATGTCACCGGAAACCAGAAGCAGATTTGGTCGCCGAAAAAACATTTCTGGTGGCCGAAAACTGTTGCCACTGAGATGGGTAGAGTCGGAATAAGGAGACGACCTTAATCCAAAAATATTAAAAAATCTGAAAAAAACTTCGTCGGAGGTAGCCTCATGCGTCGATGCGTGGTCGCCGGAGCAGGATCTTCAGTGGCATGTGGGAGCGCATGACAAGGGTTTTCTGGCAAAGTTTTGTTGGGGTTTGATCGCCGGTGCAAGCGGAAGACGGTGGTGGTGTTAGTTTTTTCAAACAACACAGGAAAAGTGACAAAAAGTCGGACAACCACCATTAGGGAGAAGAAACTCGACCTCCTTGATATAGAACAAACCCTAAAGCTGCGAGGGAGAAAATACTCACCTCAAAAGGCAGTCGGCTCTGATACCATGAAGATTTTGAGAAGTAGAAAAGCTTCTCACACTTTCTATATATTATTATTTACATCCATACAATAGGGTATTTATGCAAATGTCCTATGGCTAATTTAGGAAGGATATTAAAGAGAATAAAATCAAATCACTATTTTAGAATACAATATTCCTAAAATCAAGCTACTAATTAAAATTCCTACATTCAAGCTAGTCAACAGGCTTAACAATAATTGTTGTTAAAGAAAATGGACCTTGTGCCTAACTCAACCCTAAAAGCTAGCTCAAAGGGAGGAGGATTCCCCAAGCCATATAAGGAGACCAAATTCCTCATCCACATCCGATGTGGGACTCAACAACCCCCCGCACGCCCAGGCCTTTGGCAACTGGTGCGTGGATAATATGGGGCCCAACATCGGTGAATAATTGGGATGGGCCTGACTCTGATACCATGTTAGAAGAATCTGACTCGGACAGCCACCTAGGTCACCGAAAAATTTGCACGGTGCCGGGGGAGTTGCTGGTATTTCACACAACAATATTTTCTCACAACCGCTCTGATACCATGTTAAAGAAAATGGACCTTGGGCCTAACTCAAACCCCAAAAGCTAGCTCAAAGGGAGGAGGATTGCTCAAGCCATATAAGGAGACCAAATTCCTCATCCACATCCGATGTGGGACTCAACAATTGTCATCTAGTTCTTCTCACATCTGGATTTTGCTTCTTTTTGTTATATGCAATCCATCACATGAAATGCTTCTGGTGAAGCCTTTGCAGGATCTTTCTGACCAAATAGTATATCTTTATTATTTATGATACCAGGGTGTCATTAGAACATGAAATTTCTCATACATTTAAATTTTAACAGCTTTTCATTTTCATGAACTTTTAACAGCTTAACCATGCACTATTTTGTTGTGTTGCTCCATGCATTTAACCTCCATAGTTATACTGTTTGACTTTCTGCTTCATTCTCTTGAAGTACTTACCTGATACGGACCTTCTGTTGAGATAGGGTACCCAATTGGTGTTGAACTGTCGATCCCTGAATGCTGCGAGGGCGAGACAATAGTTCCAATGAAGAGATACTTTGGAGGACAAGAAGGTGATGGGGAATATGTCTGGTATAGAAGTAAGAACAAGCTTCATGATTCTGCTCTGCTAAATTTGCCAAGCATTGCAGAGGATGTGCATATTTGTGCTAGGACTTTGTAAGTCTTCTTACCAGTTTAATTGATAACTTTGCCTACTTGTTGAAAGAAACATAAAAGAATACATCAAAAGTTTGTTTATCGTGCCAGTAATACTTTGTGAATATGTATTTACCAGAACATATAAGCCATCACTTGAAGATGTAGGAGCATATTTGTCACTATATTGGCTGCCAATGCGCATCGATGGCGAATCTGGGACCCCATTAGCATCAGTTTGCGACTCTCCAGTCTCTCCAGGTAGACCCTGATTCCTGCTCAGGTTGATAATCTCTCCCTTTCCCATTATTGATAACAACGTAAAATCTTGCAGTGAAATTGATAACTCTTTAGTATGAAAAGTGTACTATATTGGACATTTCCATTAAAGGTGTAGGAAATAATTTCTTCTTTGATCCTCTAGGTTTTTATGAAAGATATATTGTAGGATTGACATGATCCTAGACAAGATGCGAATAATAAGCGATGGTTAATTTGCTGAGTTCTGAATTTGTAGCATTTTCCATCTTCAAGAAGGATTTTTCTTTCTAATGTTAAAACAAAATGATGTTTGATACTCCCTGAATTTAATTTTATATGGCGGGTTTTGACTGGAATCAAAATTTAAGAAAGAAAAAAACTTTTGCAACATACCAAAAAGTACTCTTTAAGAACTTATTGTCCAAAACATGCCATGACATTTTTATGGCTAGAAGAGCATGTCATTAAGGGTAAAATGAGAAGTTTAAAATTAAAGAGTTTCTAGATATATAAAGGTGTCATTCTTTTTTGGAATAAACTAAAAAGGAAAAGTACCATATGAAATGAAACATGGGGAGTGTTTGCTTATTTTAAAGTTGTACTGAATATGTCATGAAATATGTGGCAGCTTTTCCACTTGTTTCTAATGTTCGTGTGAAGGAGCTCTCATCCAGTAGTTACCTTGGGGAAGGAGAGTATTTTGGTGGTCATGAAGGAGCAAGCTTGTATAGCTGGTACAGAGAAACTGATGAGGGAATCAATGTTATCAATGGAGCATGTTCTAAAACTTATGAAGTTGTAGATGAAGATTACAATTGTCGTTTGCTATTTGGGTAACAGCTTCTCGAACTATTTGGCTGGCTTTTGAAGTGTTTATTGTGAGATACAGAGGCATAATAGTTGATGCTTGTATATGCAGGATCTATTCATTGTCCTCTGCCTGTGTGTTTCTTCTTGAATATTCTTGTTTTTTCTTATTTTATTTTATTTTATTTTTTGAAAAAAAGAGAGAACAAAATGACAAACAAAAAAGTAAAAACTATAAAGAAGAGATGTGCATGTGTGGTGTTATTTTTTCTTCCTAAAACATTTTAGCAAATTTTGCAGATATACGCCAGTTCGCTCAGATTCAGTCGTTGGACAACTTAGGTTGTCTGAGCCAACTCATGTGATTCTCCCAGGTATATCTGTTTATAGCATCTGAAATACTCCCTCCATCCAACTTTATTTGTCGTACTTTACTTATTAGTTTGTCCCAAAAAATTGTCATATGTCTGAATTTGGAAGCAAGTTAGCTCCAACATTTTCATTTTAGTCATTTACAGCAACACCAATATCTATGGCTTATTTTAAATCACAAGTTTCAAAAGTTTTTCTTTATTAAACTTTGTGCCAAGTCAAACTATGACAAACAAAGTGGGATGGAGGGAGTAACAAAGAGTTTTTTGCGTAGGTTTTTTTTCCCTTTTTCCTTATCATGTATGTATTTTATTGAATGGTACCAAGGAGATACAGCAAAAAAAGTTGGTTTTCTACTGGTTTAAGGTTGAGATGCTGGTGCCATTGTGGCATTGCAACAATGTTTAGCAGTATTTGAGAGATTAAAGATAAGAGAACAATGTACTGTTGAGTTGATAAATAAATGACAAACCTATTTACATGCAGTGTTGGATATAAAGAGAACGCTTTTATATGTTCACTTGTGTTTAGATTTATTGAACTATAGTATATTTACTTGTCTTAATAGGCAATCATGAATGATTACCTATCATGTTGTATGTAGCCTAAAACTCCTCTATAAGGGGCCTCTTGTACATTATTGGTTAATCAAGTTAATAAGTTCTCTCGTCTACTTCCACTTTGGTCAAACGCAATACAACACCGACAACTATGCCTCAATCTTTAACTAGCTGCAGTTGACGTTTGAATCCTCAATTTCCATTCTGCTCCATCTTGACACTTTTATTCTTCACCAATCCATGGTGTGTGAGCCTTGTCAATCTTTCACACCCACTTAACAATATGATGGAACCACTGCCATTTTCAACATTTGGCTACCAGTATTAATAGCATTATAAGGTTCTTCATGAACTGACTAGTTTTGCGCATGGAGAGTTTGATATTATATGAGAAAAAAAGATAAAATAAGTTAAGAGAAAGATATCTTTATGATGTGAAGGTCCACGAGACATACCTATACATAGGTGTCAATCACAAGATACTTATTATACTGTGCAAAGTGAATCACTAATACATATTTAGACATGCAATATATGTGCTAAATATATCCAAAATAACCAACCAAAATAGAGTGATACTGTGTTACTGTTTGTTTGGCTGCATGGGGTGGTAAGACAAAACATTCCAGTTTTTCATAATGGAAATATATAAAATTTCCAATTGCTAGTTAACTGTGTATATAAAGAAGTTTCAATTTTTTATAGATGTAAAAAAGCTTAATTTCCTTTCTCTTCCTCTCTTTTCAAGCATATTTCTTCGTTTATTATAAAAACAAGATACTTTTGTTAGTGAATCATTTGGGTAGTAATATGTCATATTTTCTGTTATTCGAAGGATGCCAGTTTAGTCATCCTGAACCTGAAGAAACCAACTTATCTGTGCATGAAAATTCACTTGAAACTCCAATCTTCCTTTTGAACCGTTTGAGTGGCTTATGTTCACACTAATAAATCAGAAAACAAAGAAACAGTAGACTTATTTATGCAGGCTATGCAAAAGAATTATTAATTTCTAATCTAATAGCATTGGAAGACTTATTCTTATGTATTGTTGTTGAACTGTGGAATCAGTCTATGGTTGCACACAATCAAAACCAGAAAGGGGGAAAATAAATATTTAGAATCTTGGAATTGAAGTGGTGAGGTGAAGCTTAAGCTTGCCAATCATTTATCCTAAATAGGTTACTTATACAACATTCACATAGTAAAAAGATGAGCAGAGTGCATTAATAATTTGATATAATGAGTGTTCATCTCAAGTATTAGAGTTAGTAAGCTCAGGTATTAGACGGGGGGTTCAATCTGATGATACTATATATTGGGCCTGGTTTACCTAATAAGAGGCTTTTTGAGGTCTGGAAATTTTGAGGTCTTCGTTTGTGTTGTAAAATGAATTGCTTTCACGACGTGTTGCCTTGAGGATGTTATTGTTCTTCTGACAGTTGTCGTGTTTATGATCAACGTCATAACATCGTGACTATCGAGAACACCTGGTACTATTCTCTGTTTCATATCACTAAAATTCTTATCTTTTTTGGATAAAGGTAATGATTTTTTTAATAAAAAGGGGAAAAAACCCCGTATACAAGAGGTATACAAAAAGTAAAAAGCCTACACCAAAATATAGTTCTCAACAAAAGAAGCCCACTCATCTATACACATTGGAACCTCATGGGTACACCAAAAAGAAATTAAAAACAAAAGGCTACTATGCAATCTACTAAAATCGCTCTCTATTCCGTCAAAAGCCCTCATATTTCTCTCTTTCCACAGAATCCACATAATAGCTAATGGAGTAACATCCCACGCTCTGGATCTTTTCTTCCTTCTTCTAAAAGCCCAACTATACATCGCCTCTTTCACAGTGCTCGACATCACCCATTGAACTCCAAACAAGTTTAACGCCACTGCCCACAAACGCGACGCTATATTGCAATGAAGTAAAAGGTGGTTGACATCCTCTCCGGAGCATCTACACATGAAGCACCAACTAACATAATTGATCCTCCGCTTCCGCAGATTCTCAGCTGTCAAAATAATTCCCCTAGCAGCCAACCATGCAAAAAAACATATCTTCCTCGGCACTCTCGAGATCCAAATGGTTTGATATGGGAAAGACGCTTCCTCTCTTACCAACCACCTCTGGTAGTAAGATCTAATAGTGAACAATCCGTCTGAGCTCCCCTTCCACCTCCACTTGTCAGAAACGTCTTGCAATGAATTTTGGTTGTATAGTAACTCAACAAGATTTTGAAACTCACCCATCTCCCAATCTTGTAGGCATCTCCTAAACCTCAAATCCCATAGTGTTTCTCCCGTACCGACTACACAAACTTGTTGGATAGTCATCTCTTTCTGGATCGACAGACTAAACATATTAGGAAAAGCAACCTTCAACTCAGACTCTCCACACCACCTATGCCCCCAAAAGCTAATCCTACTACCATCCCTACCTTGAAATCAATATGACCACTAAAATCTACCCACCCCTTCATAATCCCCCTCCACAGCCCACACCCAAATGGACCAGTGGTGTTCCTAGTCCTCCAACCACCTTCTAAAACTCCATATTTCTCTGCTACCACTTCTCTCCATACTGCATTCTCCTCCAACCTACACCTCCATAACCATTTACCTAATAGGGCTTTGTTGAACACCTTGAGATCCTTCACTCCAAGACCTCCCCATTTCTTAGGAGAAGTAACAACTTTCCAATTCACTAAATGAAACTTGCTAGTACCATCTGCAGCATCCCATAAAAAGTTCCGCTGAAGTCTCTCCAACTTTTCGGTGACTGAATTCGGGGCTTGCAATAAAGACATGAAGTATGTAGGAATGCTAGACAACGTACTTTTTATCAACACTTCCTTCCCCCCTTTTAAAAGATACCTCTTCTGCCACCCTGCTAGCCTTCTTTCTACTCTCTCAATCACCGGATTCCACACTGCTACATCTTTGCTTGAAGCACCTAACGGGAGGCCCAGATACATAGTAGGTAAAGCACCTACTTTACAATTCAACACCATTGCTAGCTCATCTATATTATCAACATCTCCTACTGGAATAATCTCACACTTGCTTAAATTGATCTTCAATCCGGATATCGCTTGGAACCAAACAAGAGTCTGTCTCAAATAAGATAACTGAGAAACATCTGCATCACATAAAACTAATGTATCATCTGCAAACAATAGATGGGAAACCCTCAAGGCACTGTACCCCGAACCGAAGGTGAAAACCCCCTCAAAAGACCACCACAAACAACCCTATCTATCATTTTGCTCAACGCCTCCATCACCAATATAAAAAGCATAGGAGATAAAGGATCCCCTTGTCTCAATCCCCTCGAACTATCAAAAAACCCGCACAGGCTCCCGTTCACCAAAACAGAAAATCTAGCTGTGTATATACAAAACATGATCCACTTTCTCCACTTTTCCCCAAAGCCCATCTTCATCATAGTGAAATCCAAAAATTCCCAATTGACAAGATCATAAGCCTTTTCAAGATCAAGCTTACATAAAATCCCAGGCTTACCACTCTTCCTTTTAGAATCAACCACTTCATTTGCCACAAGCGCTGCATCCAAAATCTGTCTCCCTTCCACGAATGCATTTTGAGAGGAAGACACTGTCTCATCCAAAACCCTCTTAAGTCTCTTGGAAAAGGCAATCCCAAAGTTAGCTCATGAGGTGATAGATTGCTTAAAGACTATATAAGGAGACAATTACAATCTAATTCCTAACCAATATGGGACAATCTATCACCCATCCCCCCTCCCCTCTCCCACATTGAGTAAACCAAGAATACTGATAGACTTTGATACTATGTTAAGAAAGATGGACCCAAGGTTGCATTAATGATAAAGATCTCTGGGAAACCGCTAAAAAAAGATTGAACAGTTGACCGAAGGCGGCGGGTGGAGGGAACCAAAGATGTTGACGATCGATTCCTTCCAAAGGGAGCTCACCATTTGGCAGGGCTACTAGGACTTGGGTCTCTCTCTTGGGCGGGGCAACTATGGGAACGAGACTAAGTCCTCTCGAATGAAACCTGGCTTCGACCCGAAGCGATAGGTTTGGTCTACCACAGTAATGAAACGAAAGGCGAGCGCCTCTCGCCTAAGGCGATGGGTTCTCGCCTTTGGATAGTGAGGCGATGTGGGTGTAAAAAGGCGACTGAGGTGAGAAAAAGGCGAGAAAGGCGTCACCTTTTCAATTTTTTTTTTTTTAAAAAAAGGGTTGCTAACACTTTTAAACATAAAAAGCCCACAATTAGAGCTTCATAAAACCAAAAATGAAGCTGCACTAAGTTCTTTCCTTCTCTCAGGAAAAGGTACTTCTTTCCTTCTTTACTGTTCTTCTTTCTTTCTTACTTCATTATTTTCCTCTTCTTTTTTCTTCTTTCAAGTTTATAGCATATTTTTTCTTTTCTTTTTTCTTCTTCCTCTTCTTTCTTGTAGTGGTAGGGGCGATATAATTCTTATAATCTTGGGATTGAAGAAACTGGATATCTTGAAGAAGAATAGATTTTTAGTATTGCTTGTCTAATGAATTATTGAGTCATTCAAGTTCTAGACTTTTTGTATCTACTATGACTATCTATTTTTAGTTTTTAAATTGAAATGTTTGCTATTATGCTATTGCTATTGCTATTGAGATTTTGGTTATTTCTATATGCATTATAATATTTTGATTTTTTGGCATTAATTGGCGCCTCACTTTAAAAAGGCGAGCGCCTCGCCTCTCGCCTCGGTGAAATTGACTCTTGTCGTCTTACGCCGTCCAAAACACTGGATGGACCTTGGGCATAAATCAACTCTGGAAGTTAGCTCATGAGGTAAAAATTGCCCTAAGACCTTATAAGGAGGCAACAGCACATTTCCTCATCCAATATGGGACAATCTAGCAAAAAAGAAGTGTTTCTTAATCTTCTACTGCGACTCCACATTCCAACTCTATCAGCTCAGTAAATGTTCCTTGGTTGTTTTGCTTCTTTGTATAGCATGCTTCATTTCCGTGCAGTATCTAGAATACTTTCCTTCCAATGCTTATGAAAATTTCACCAAATTGCTCTTCTGATAGTAACACTACGACCACAGATATTCCAAGAATTGAGAGGCTGGCTCTTACTGGGAAGGCTGTTGAAGGGGACATATTAACTGCTGTTGAAGTTATTCCAAAGAGTGAAAGTCAAGAGTATGTATGGGCAAAGTATAAGAAGGAAGTGAAGTATATCTGGTACTTCTCTATCATCTGGATCTTGGAATCAACTATTTCTCGTTAATAGCTGATTATTCTTAACTAGACATTATTTCATGTCAAACTAGAAATGATAGCATAGAGATGACTACTGTTAGCTCCAGATTTGCTATTTTCCCTATATTTTCCAAAAAAAGGAACCACAAAATCCTATTTCCCGACTGATATTGGTATATCATCGGATCTCAGGATATAATTTGATTAAGTTGGTTAAGTGTCTTCCTTCAGAACTGAGATATGATACAACCCAGATAGTTGGTATTATCTTGATATGATTTACTTCTACTCTTGTAATTTCTTGCATCCAAGATCGCAAACTGCTGTTAAGTCGTCAAGCATAATCCTAAGATGGCATTGCTTCTGAACATTTTATTGTAGAGTACATTGAGAAGCTCCTGATATTTTATTGTCTGCTGCAGGTTAATTTCGACTGAAGCAGGAAATGATAAGTCCTTTGAGCCATTACCATCACAACGTTCTTGCTCGTACAAGTTACGATTTGAGGACATAGGTCGCTCTCTGAGATGTGAATGCATCGTGTCTGATGTTTTTGGAAGGTCAAGTGATCCGGTGTATGCTGAGACTCCTTCAGTTTCACCAGGTTCTAGCTTTATATTTAATTTAGTTTCCACTTGTAGATACTAGAAGACTCATCATAACTGTTGGATGGGTAAAACTTACTTGATTATTGCTGTGTGTGGAATGATCCTCTGTGGACATACCTCACTTGATATCAATTTGTAGCAGACTGTATGATGGTGCTCTATATTTGGAATTTCCTTTTTCTTTAATTTTTTCAATTTGGTGGTGCTGCTATTTGTATGAGGTGTTTGCTCAAAGAAATATAGTCGCTGTCACCATGTGTTATCTTTAGTTAGAGCGAAAAAGAGGATAAGTGGGTAAGTAAAAATGGAAGGTTAGCTGTTACAGCCTCCAGAGATTTTGACAAAAAGGATCTGTTAGAAACAACCAAAAGCAAATGATCAATACTTTATCCAACGCATGTAAGTAAATCAATGAGTTGCTCTATTCTTTACCCTTCACCTCCCTTTCATGGATGCCAAGCATGTGTTGGGTTTCAGTTTGGTTATCTTTCTTTTTAGAATTCCGTTTGCAGTAAGCAACAGGGGTTGTGTGCTTCTCACAGTTAATTCAATTTGCTTGGGAAGATCCTCCTGAGTAACCAGAAACATGTCTGATCTTTTATTTGTTGCACTCTGTTAGCATAAATTTGTTGCTGCCTTTAGCAGAGCCTAAAAATTGGTCTGCCACTTAGTAATTCTTCTGCAGATTTCTTTTATCTCATTTTAAAAACTATAGTTAGTGCTGTCTTCACTTGAAGTCTATTCAATTATTGTCAGTTTGATACTTCAACATAGTTTTTGCACATTGAATTTCCTTCATTCCTTTTTCTCAATTATTTCTAGATAAGAAAAAAAAAATTAGTCTATAATCAGGCTGCCTTTAAATCTGCTATTTTCCTTTGGTTGATAATCAACCGTTGATTCCTGTCTTCTCTCCCCTTGTCATGTGTTGTTTCAGAGTTCTGTTGACGCTCATCCTTGTATGCTTTGCCCCTCTTGATGTGAAGGAATCCCCCCTCCCCCCCCCCCCCCCCCCTCCATGTTCTTCCTTGTTGACGTTTTAGCTTTAGTTATCCTGTAACTTTTCTCATTTTTTCTTTTGACAAATTAGAAATCAAAATTGTTTCCTGGTATCTCTACCATGTTTAGTTCTTGGGTAATTTTAAAAGTTCCATATAATTCCATTTTTGACTAGTTGATTTGTGAATCTGCTTCATTTCAGGCATTCCTAGGATGGATAAGCTGGAAATTGAAGGTAGAGGTTTTCACACAAATCTGTATGCTGTTCGTGGTGTTTATAGTGGTGGAAAGGAGGGCAAAAGTAGAATTCAGTGGCTTAGATCTATGGTTGGAAGCCCTGACCTCATTTCTATCCCTGGTATGTTGAATTGTGCCATATGATGTTGATTTCGTAACTCCGTTTAATGAATTAAGAGCTGCTCAACTTAACATATTCAAAATGATTAGAGTCGCCAAACTGTACGATTCTAATTAAATTTCTAATATCTTTTTTCCTCACCAGCTTATTTGATCCATTTCTTAAGGTATTCTATGGAGATTGATCTTTTGTATCTATTTGTTTTAAGCATAAATCCTCAATAACCAGCCAAGAACAGGAAAATATAAAAGAAGTGGGTGATAACATATTAAATTAAGTTTAATATGCTAGTATATCATTTACAAAGTCAACTGCATCTAATTTACTTGAATCAGAAGTGGGAGACGATCATAATGGCTCAATACTACGAAACGAGAGTCAATCAATCTATTTGTATTACCTTGTCTCCTTTCAAGCAGTTAAACATTGGTGTAGGAATTACTTGTCCCAAAACCAGATTATGGGAGGAACCAGTTTGAAATATATTCCTGTTTGGTCCTTTTAGATTTGGAAACCTCATCTAGGAATAGCTCCGTGAGAAATTAAGACGGGCTTTCTGAAAGAAGATGGTATTTTTGCAGGGGAAACAGGAAGGATGTATGAAGCTAATGTTGATGACGTGGGTTATAGGTTGGTTGTGATATATACACCAGTAAGAGAAGATGGATTTGAGGGGCATTCTGTTTCTGCTTCTACAGATCCAATTGCAATTGGTAAATCATAACCTCCATTACAGTAATTTAATGAAGTCTTATATATGCTTGACTTCATTTTCTTTTGCCCATTTTGGGAGTATAGTTTTTTCAGAAATATTAGGAGTATATTTATCATTTTCTGTATCTTTCTATATCTTTGTAGTGCTTGTATACTGTTAGGAACCAGAATTTCCTAACTTTGATCTGTCTAATTCCTAACTCAAAAACACACAGAACAAACACAGAATTAGACACACTTCGACTACTATTTATTTCCACCAACAAATAGATTAAGTTTTACAAATAAACAAACAGAAATTGGAAGAAGAATTCACCCAACAATTAAGGTATTTTGAGGAACCTTAGCCTCCCAACAACCAGATAAAAACCTACAGAAAATTGTGGAGAGAAACCGCTTGTTTTCCCCCTTAATTTTAAATACAAATAAGACAAATAACTGCCCAAACTCCTAAATAACTGCTAGGTAACTGCTAGAAATACAACACAATAACTAATAAATAAAATTGGTCACATTTAGGCCTTATTTTCACCCTTATTTGCAGCCTTCTTTCTGCGGCTATGGAACCTAGTAACAGCTGGTCTAACATATACTAATTATCGTAATTAATAATGATGGGTAGTATGTGGGCTAGGAGCATGTCACAGGTTTGAACCCTACCGGTATTTAAGTGGAGAAGGATAGAGAATCAGGCTCATTATCCACTGAGTTTTGAAATGTGCACCACTTGCCCTGAAAGATTTCTCGGTTATTAAAAAATAAATGTCGATGACGGGCGATATCTGCAGATACTTAATCTTTTCAATCACATAATTATAACATTGTTCTTCTTGAACTTTGCTGCAATGTTATCAACTACTCTTTTCCTATTGAAGTATACATGAGATCTAGCAGATTCTCTCTGTTCTGTCAGCCTGACTTTTACCAGTGTTTCAGTAAAATATATTGAAAATGTTCTTTAGATGTAAGAAACATTATTGGTAAAACAGGTAGGATTAAACTCTTTAAGAATCCACTTATTCTCCATGATTTGAAAATGAAAAAGAATCATCTAAATGTCTATTTGGTATTGGTTCTCTAGTCCTGCTGGATAAGTGAAATCTGTATTTGGTATTTGTGCTCTAAATTCATCGGACCCTTTGGATTATTAGCATGCAAACTACTTTGCTGACTCTTCCTTTCACCTTTTGATACATTTAGATATTAAGCAGTCCATCATTCATTCGTGCAATCTAAGTTTCTAAATAGGCAGTGCTCTAAATCTTGGTCTTTCTCATGAACTGACTCCAGTGTCTGGATGGACATGGGTAAATTCACAACCTATAGAATGATAGGGGGAAGAATAAAATTTCAATGGCAAATGCACATTTGTTTGCTTTATCCTTCGTTATATTAATGATCTTGGGCTTCCTCAACATCTGTATGCAAGGTAGCCTGCTAGCAGTTAGTTTTCTGAACATAGTTTGACACTAAGGCACTTTTCCTTCGCAACAGTTTGTCACTTTTTTCTTTTTCAACCATTCATGCTTTGCCTTTTTCTCTTTTTATTTCCTCATTGCAGAGCCTGAAGTTCTTAAAGAAGTAAAACAGAAGCTTGAGACTGGATCCGTGAAGTTTGAGGTGATATTATCTCTTAAATTATTTTCGAGACCTTCTTGTATGTGATGACTCATTTTGCACCTTTTGAACTTCCCTACAACACTTAGCTTAACACAAGACATAAGAATGATTGGAAGGTGGGGTTAAATTTATTATAGTTATTTTGTATGGTCTGCTTGCTATCACGCCATAGTTATAGTATTGAAATGCTAGGTGTTAACATTCTATAAAGTAAAGAAATGTCCCTTGAGAAAACTTAAGTATTGCGTCGAGCTTGTTTTCTAACATCTTAAACTTATTTAAGATTTAGCTGCATAAATTTAAAAAAACTCAATGGAAACTGATAAAAGAATGTGAGGTTGTGATAGAGTCTGTATATTACCTGTTGCTGTAAACTTGGTAGAGCTGTGGTTCTCAATTGAGCATGATGAGAATGATTGCACACTTTACAAGACTGTTTCAGTCACTAGTCTTACAACTCTCAGTCTTTGCACTGATGTAAAATTTGAAAAATGATGAGCAAATGGTGCAACTAGAATTTCAACTCGTACTTCCCACCTTTAGAATACAAGGTGCAAAAGTAGCATGAGACAATCCCTCCAATTGAAAAGTGCACTTGCTGACACCTATTCTCTCAGTTGAATTGCTCACTATTAATGAATGAAATGGCACTTGTCCATTGGAAGGACAAGTGGTCCTTAGTGGCCATTTGGCCATAGATTCCAAAAAATATTTGAAAAGAGTTTTTGGAGTTGAGTTGAAAATTGGTATTTGGAAGTTGAAGTTGTGTTTTGGACATACATTCCATTTGAAAAAAAGTAAAGTTTTGTGAGAGAAGTAGTAACTTTTTTTGAAAAACTTGAAAAAGTAAACCACTTTTTGGTTTTTCAAAAACTGCTTTTCAAAAAAAGTTGAAAAAGTCACAAAATTACATGGACAAACACTTTTTCAAAAAAACATTTGAAAAAAAGGGAAAAAAAAAATTGCATGGACAAACAGGTCCTTAATTTAATCAAGAAAAGCCTCAAGAACCACCGAGAAATGGCATCAGAAAAGAGATAAATGTTGCAGCTTATACCGTCCAACTTCCGCACCCCCCCCCCCCCCCCCCCCCTAAAGTTATCCCTCCAACAGCTTAATTTGGAATTACATATTGTCCAGCATGGACCATTTACAGGGGTAAAAAATGAAAACAAAAGATATTGTAATCGGTTTTGCATATCTAGCTTTGCAGTGCTGTGTGGGAGTGGAGAGGCTCTGGAGAACTACAAACAGGCTGTCTATTTTGGCACTTCTTGAATTCAAATAACTGGGTGCATATTTTGAATCAAGTTGTGCCTTTGGAATTTAAATCGCTAGTAGCAACCTGTTTACATCTCCCACTCTTAACATTACATTATTTTCCCAAGAGCAATTTGCAGCATGTTAACATAAATTACTTGATACTTTAATGCAGGTTTTGTGTGACAAGGATCAATCTACGAATAAAGTTAGTTGCTTTTAATTTCACTACCCTGTTTCAGTTTCCAATCATATTGTAAGATAGATAGAAGATAAACTAATTATGGTGACCTTGCAGGTTCCAGGAGTGGGGAATCTTGAAAGAAGAATTCTGGAAGTCAACAGAAAGAGGATAAAGGTGGTGAAGCCTGGTTCTAAGACCTCTTTTCCTACCACCGAGGTTCGGGGAACATATGCCCCTCCATTCCATGTTAGTAAACTACCTCCAAGACTCCCAGTTTCTTTTATAAATGTAGGTTTTAGATATATACCTCGGAAATCCTGTTTTTCTATCACCTTTTTTTGATAAGGTAAATAATTTTATTAATAGAAAAAGGGGGGAAATAACCCCGTATACAAGGAGTATACCAAAAAGAAAGGAGCCTAGACCAAAATAAAGTTCTCTACAAAAGTACCCCAATCATCTATATACATCGGAATCTCATGGGTACACCAAAATGATACTAGAAACAAAAAGCTATTTTGCAATTTAATAAAATTACTCTCAACTCCTTCAAAAGCCCTCATATTCCTCTCTTTCCAAAGAATCCACATAATGGCTAACGGAGCGACATCCCATGCTCTCATTCTTCTCTTCCTTCTTCTGAATGCCCAACTATACATCGTCTCTTTCACAGTACCCGGCATCACCCACTGAACTCCAAACAAATTTAGAGCCACCGCCCACAACCTCGCTGCCACCTCACAATGAAGCAAAAGATGGTCAACATCTTCTCCCGAGCATCTACACATGAAGCACCAACTAACATAATTAATCCTCCGCTTCCTCAAATTCTCCGCTGTCAAGATTACTCCCCTAGCAGCCAACCATGCAAAGAAGCACACCTTTCTCGGAACCCTCGGAATCCAAATAGCCCGATATGGAAAAGACGCCTCCACTCTAACCAATAGACTCTGGTAATAAGAACTAATAGTGAATAGTCCATCCGAACTCCCTTTCCACCTCCACGAGTCTGAAGAGTCTTGCAACGAATTTTGCCTGTAAAGTAACTCAACAAGGTTTTTAAACTCACCCATTTCCCAATCTTGAAGGTTCCTCCTAAACCTCAAGTCCCAATGAACTTCCCCCGCTTGAGCTCCACGAATTTGTTGCACAGTCATCTCTTTCTGGCTCGATAGAGTAAACATATTAGGAAAAGCAACCTTCAGCTCAGAGTCACCACACCACTTGTGCTCCCAAAAGCTAATCCTGCTACCATCCCCTACCTTAAACACCATATGACCACAAAAATCCACCCACCCCTTCATTATCCCCCTCCAAAGCCCACACCCGGTAGGACCAGTGATATTTTTAGTCCTCCAACCCCCTTGTGATACTCCATATTTTTCCGCCACCACTCCCCTCCATAAGGCATTGTCCACAAAAATTTCTGAGCTTTTTGAGACCTTCTTACCATTTCCAGTTGTCACAGCAGCTTCCTCCGTCACCGGCGAGGTCGCCGGAGCAGGGATGGTACCAGAACCCCACCCACAGGCCTTCTTTCTACCTGCTGAAGGTTCAAGACCCTCTAAAATGCAAAACCGACCCCCCACACCCACAGAATTAGAAGGAGCAGGGTCGCCGGAGCTAAAATTCCGGTCAGCAGACGTGACTAGCCGACCGGAATTCTGCTCAACACCTCGAAAATGAGAAGTAGATGTCGCAAGAGGCTTAGAAGTAGATTCCGAGCAGATGGTATTTAAAATTTTAAGATTCCGGCCAGATTCCGGCGCCGGAGATGGAATATTCCGGCGGGTGACGTCAGATCTGCCTTTTCTGGTTTGACTGGTCTTATTACCCATATCAGGGCCCTTAAAATTAGTGGACCTGTTTAAATTTCTCCTCCACACCTGTTCACTAATCCAAGGGTATGGTTGTCTTTTCACCTCCCTTTTAGGTCTTCTCTCCTTGTGAAATTCAAATTCTCCCTCTGCCACTCCCTGGTTAGCCGTTACTGATGGACCAGCCATTGAATCCGGCTGAAATCTTCCCCTCCTCTCTCCTCTCCATCCCCTTCTTCTTCTTTCCCACCCATCTTCTCCTCTCCAATTCCCTCTGCTTCTTTCCCACTCTTCTTCTAATTTCTCCATAACCAAAATTTCAGGTCTAAACTCAGAAATGACCCAAACTCTAACTTTCATCTCACCATCATCCACCACCACAGTAGCAGGCACTCCTTTTCCTTTCTTTACCATAATTCTGACCCTCCCTAAGTCACACATGCTGCAGACCACATCAATAAAACCCCCACACAAATCTCCAACTTTCTTGAAAAAATCAAAGCACCACATATGAGCTGGTAAACCAACCAGATTTACCACCATGGTATCTCTGGAGAAATCAGAGCCAACACACCCAACATCTTCCCCCCATCTTTCCAGATTCACAAAATTACCTACCAACCATCTGCTCCCTTTGTGAAGAATTTTGAGGGCCTGCTCCTCAGATGCAAATCGAAACAGAAATTTTGTATCTCCCAGCTGAGAAATCTTCAAACCATCTTCCACATCCCACACCTGCAATGCCCAATTCAGGACTATCTCAGGTGAAACCACCCATCTAGAGAAAGACCCAACCAAACAAGTTTTCAGAAACAGCTTCCTCCCCTGTGTTTGCTCACTAGAAATGCTGAAAGTAGGTTCTTTCCTTGACTCCACATTGTGACATCTTCCTCCAATCTGTAACACTGGCCACTCAAGGGCCATTTGGTATGGTCTGCCCTCAAGTCTTTTTGAATCTAGAGAGAAGGAGGAGCCTCTCTCTCTAGACATTTTTTAGTCTATATCTTTTCTATCACCTTGTGATGGGCGTAAACACGTTCTAGCGCCACGTGTGTCACCTAGCTTCACTATCCTCTTGATAGACGCTAGGTTCAGCCTTATTCCAAATTGTGGCTTGATTTTCTCAATCACCAACAATGAAATTAAGCACGCTATGGTATGTGAGGAAGCCAATGAGCGGGTAGAGAAGACTTTGGATTGTGGGAAATCAATTACATTTTGACTCACAAGGTTGACTCACAAAACACACTACAAACTAACTAGACCACACCAGGATACTCTCATGGACACTATGCTATTATTGCTCACTCTGACATTTGGTCACTTTGGTAATGAGCAATGGCGTGTACAACATTTTTCTTAAGCAGTATCTTTACTAAAAAAGATGTACATTACTACAACTCTCATTGTCGAGTTATCAATTTTTGAGATATACTCATAATAATCTCTAATAAAATAGTAATAAATACTTCGTTTTCTATATATGTCTATGTGAAAAACTCTGAAAATATTGTTGATATTACAAAAAGAGTGATTACAATGAGTCCTATTTATAATTACTACACATGCTATACTACAAATTCTTTCCCACTATGGGACTACTATGTTATCCTAGTTGTACACAATTTAGGTTTTCCAACACTCCCCCTCAAGCCGGTGCATATAAGTCATATGTATCGAGCTTGCTACAGATATAACTATTACGTGGACCAATAAGAGACTTGGTGGAAACATCTACAAGCTGATCATTTTTCACAAATTTGGTAACGTCTCTTGAGAGTATCTTGTCTCTGAAAAAGTGACAGACAATCTCAATTTGCTTAGTCCTCATAAAATATTGGATTTGATGCAATATGAAGAGCAGCTTGATTATCACACACAAGTTTCATATGATTGATTGCTCCCGACTTCAATTCCCTGAGTAACTGTTTGATCCAAATCAGTTCGCAAGTAGCTACAGTTGTTGCTCGATATTTTACCTCTGCACTAGATCGGGCAACCACATTTTGCTTCTTGTTTTTCCAGGATACCAAATTACCACCTACCAGAACACAATTACCAGATGTGGATCGCCTATCACAAAGACACTCTGCCCAATCAGCATCTGTATACCCAACAATTCGTTCATGGCCTTTATTCTCAAAGAGCAATCCGGAGATGATTTTATATATCAAAGAATGTGAACTGCATCCGAGTGACTCTCACATGGAGAGCCCATAAATTGACTTACAACACCCACTGGAAAAGAAATATCAGGCCGAGTTATATCAGGCCGAGTCACTGTGAGATAGTTCAACTTACCAATCAATCGTCTATACCTTGCAAGATCACTAAGAGGCTCCCCAGTCCTGGCATAAGCTTAACATTCGGATCCATAGGAGTATCAATAAGTCTACAGCCTTTCATTCCTGTCTCTTCAAGGATGTCTAGTGCATACTTATGTTGTGAAATAACAATACCCGACTTAGATTAAGCAACCTCAATACCTAGAAAGTACTTCAACTTGCCTAGATCCTTAGTCTAAAGGTGGCAAAAAAAAAAGTGTTGTTTCAGTTTAGTAATATCTTCATGATCATTCCCGGTGATTACGATATCATCAACATAAACCACTAATTAAATACATAAGTTTGGAGCAGAATGTCGATAGAAAACAGAGTAATCAGCTTTACTACGAGTCATACCAAACTTCTGAACAGCTGTACTAAACTTACGAAACCAGGCTCGAGGAGATTGTTTCAAACCATAGAGTGACCGGCGCAATCGACATACAAGACCACTGGACTCCCCCTTAACAACAAAACCATGTGGTTGCTCCATATAAACATCCTCCTTAAGATCACCATGCAGAAAAACATTCTTAATGTCCAGCTGATATAGAGGCCAACGACGAACATCCGCCATGGATAGAAAAGACGAACATATGCTATCTTAGCAATCGTAGAGAAAGTGTCACTGTAATCAAGACCAAATATCTGAGTATAACCTTTTGCAACCAAGTGAGCCTTTAGTCGATCAATTGGGCCATTCGAATCAACTTTGACGGCATAAACCCACCGACAACCAACAATAGATTTACCAGGAGGAAGCGGGACAAGCTCCCAAGTACCATTAGCACGCAGAGCAGACATCTTATCAATCATAGCCTGTAGACTTAGGTAGAGAAATAGATGACAAGGACGACACAAAGGCCTGATGATGTGATGATAGACGATGTCAAGCCAATATAATGAGGATTAGAATTGGTTGTGGATCGCGTACCTTTTCAAAGTGCGATTGGTAGACTAAGAGGGGACAGGTCCGCAGTAGGAGAAGAAACCGGTGCCGGATGTGAATCATTTGGTTCTGATGCTGGACATGGATGACGATGATAAGTGACAAGTGATGGCGCTGGAGCTATAGTAACGGTGGGAGGAGCTACTGCAGGAAGAGCAATTATAGAAGGGGCAACTGCAGGAGGAGCATCTGCGGACTCCTCAAAAGTCGGCACAGGTAAGACCTCAAGGATATAGGAATGGTTAGAAAAAGGTGCAAAGTGAGGTCGGCTCTCAAAGAAAGTAACATCTGCTGACATAAGAAATCGACGAAGATCGGGTGAGTAGCATTGATATCCCTTTTGGACATGAGAATAACCAAGGAATACACACTTGAGAGCACGAGGAGCTAACTTATCTTTTCTAGGGGCAAAGTTATGGACAAAACACGTGCTCCCAAAAACACGTGGAGGAAGAGAGTACAAAGGTGACTGAGGAAACAATACGTAGTGTGGAACCTGATTCTAGATGGAAGAAGAGGGCATTCGATTAATCAAATAACAAGATGTGAGAACTGCATCGCCCCAAAAAGATAGCGAAACATGAGACTGAATAAGAAGAGTGCGAACAGTCTCAATGAGATGCCTATTTTCCTCTCAGTTACCCCATTTTGCTGAGTATATGAACAAGATGTTTGATGAATAATGTCCTGAGAAGTCATAAACTGCTTAAATTGAGAGGATAAGTATTCTAAAGCAGAATAGAAACACCAAATTAATTTTGTATTTCAGCTCAAAAGTTTTAGAATATAGAAAAGAACTCGGAACGATCTTTCATTAAAAAAATCCAAGTACATCTTGAATAATCATCTATGAAACTAACAAAGTAACGAAAACCCAAAGTTGAACCGGCTCTACTAGGACCCCAAATGTCAGAATGGACCAAAGTGAAAGGAGACTGTGCTCGATCATTAAGACGTCTAGGTAAAGGAGACCGGGTATGCTTTCCTAGTTGACAAGACTCGCAAACTCTAAAGTAGACCAGTGAGACAACCCATGTACCATTTTTTGAAGTTTTGATAAATTAGGATGTCATCCACCTTTTGGGAAGACTATAGGGGCATCAAACTTCTCAGTCATACTATGAAAGTAGGGGAGAGGGTAGTGGAGATGAGGATGAGGAAGGTTGTGTCTATTTCCGAGAACCAGTTTGGATTCATGCCCGGGAGATCTACCACGGAAGCCATCCACCTTTTGAGAAGACTGGTTGAACAGTATAGGGACAAGAAAAGGGACTTACATATGGTATTCATTAACCTTGAAAAAGCTTATGATAAGGTCCCTAGAGGTGTTGTGGAGATGCCTGGAATCTAAAAGGGTTCCGGTGGTATACATCAGAGCGATTAAAGATATGTACAAAAGAGCTAAGACTCGAGTGAGGACAATGGGAGGAGACTCAGAGCACTTCCTGGTTGAGGTAGGGCTGCATCAGAGATCAGCGCTTAGCCCATTTTTATTTGCACTGGTGATGGATGAATTGAGGCAGAGTATTCAAGGAGAAGTGTCGTGGTGCATGTTATTTGCGGATGATATATTATTAGTGGATGAGACATGCTCAGGTGTTAATGAGAAGCTCGAGGTGTGGATGAAGACTTTAGAGTCTAAAGGCTTCATGCTAAGCAGGACGAAAATAGAGTACATGGAATGCAAGTTTAGTGACGCTTTTGATGAGTCAGATGTGGAAGTGAGGCTTGATTCTCAAGTTATTCCTAAAAAAGGAAGCTTCCGATATCTTGGCTCAATCCTCCAATGTAATGGAGAAACTGATGATGATGTCACTCATCGTATAGGAGTAGGTTGGATGAAGTGGAGGCTTGCATCCGGTGTTCTGTGTGATAAGAGAGTGCTGCTTAAGCTTAAAGGCAAATTTGGCCAGTCAAGAACTCGCATATTCAGAAGATGAGAGTGGCAGAAATGAGAATGCTTAAGTGGATGTGTGGTCACACCAGGATGGATAAGATTAAGAATGAAGTCATTCGCGACAAGGTGGGCATGGCCCCAGTGGCTGAGAAGATGCAAGAAGTGAGATTGTGATGGTTCGGTCACGTGAGGAGGAGTGTTGATGCTCCGTTAAGGAGGTGTAAGAGGTTGGTAGTGCTAGATCTACGGAGAGGGAGAGGTAGACCGAAGAAGAACTGGGTAGAGGTGATTCGACAAGACATGGCCCAGATCCAGATCACCGAGGACATGACCTTAGATAGGAGAGCATGGAGGTCGAGGATTAGGGTAGAACGGTAAGTAGTAGTCAAGCGTCTGGGCTCTTGTTAGATGTAGTATTATGTGTTTATAGACGATTTACTTCTTAGCTCCCGTTTGGATATAGTTTTTGGAGGGATTTTTTGGCCAAAAAGTGTTTGTTTATGCTTTTTGAGCAAAGCTTGTCCCAAAAATTCAAAAACTGGCCTTGAGCTGTTTTTGAGCCAAAATTAACATTTAAACATCAAATTTCATTTTCATAAGAGCTCAAAGGCTCTTTTGAGCCAAAAAATTTATTCCCAAAAATGTGTACAAACACTTTTTCATTTTCATATCAAACTTCACCCAAAAAGTGTTTCCCAAAAATTATTTGGGAATCTATGTCCAAACGCTAGCTTAGTTTTCAACTTTATATCTTCTGTTCTAATCTGTTTATTTTAGATATGCTTTAGCGTTATCTTTCTTTCTAGCATTATATTATTGTCTTGATTTTTTTATATATTTTTCTAAAATATCTTTATTCTCCTAGCCGAGGGTCTATCAGAAACAGCCTCTCCACCTTGGTAGGGTAAGGTCTGCATACATCCCACCCTCCCTAGATCCCACTTGTGGGATATACTGGGTATGTTGTTGTCGTTGTTGATAAATTAGGATGTCCCAATCGTCTATGTAATAGATCAAGTGAATCCGTAGCAGGACAAGTTATTGAGGACTTAGGAAGGGTAAGATAATAAAGTCCTTGTGATTCACGTCCATTACCAATGTTATGTGTTTGGGATAAGTGACTAATGGGTATAAGATTAAAAGAGCAACCACGAACATAAAGAACTGAATTCAAAGTTAAGGAAGGAAGTGGGCTAGATTGACCTATTCCAGTAGCCATGGTTTGAGATCCGTTGGCCATTGTGACGGTTGGCCGTGGTTAAGAATAAGAAATAGTAAAGAAAACAGATTTATTACCAGAAATGTGATCAGATGCACCTGAATCAATGACCCAAAGGTTAGGAAAAGAAGATTGTGTGAAGCAAGTTACACTATTAATTGTTTGAATAGGAGTATCATACGAGGCGTCTGCTTACGTTTATGCAGAAGGAATTTAATATAATCAACTAATGAAACCATTCGACTATTCAAGTTTTGAATTTTTTTTTTTTTTTTTTTTTTTTTTTTTTTTTTTTTTTTTTGAAAAGGTTAACATTGTATTCATCAACATTAAGGCAATGTTGGCTACCAAATATACAATATCCATCAGCAAAATCCATAAAACTATAAATATAAAAAAACATGGAGACTCCAACAAAAGTAAAAGTGCATCTTGATCTTCAGCATAACTCTTTTTGCACCAAAAATATAACAACATGATACAGTTGGACTTAATTTTTTGAATTGGGTTAGCCCGATCTTCAAAACATCTTTCATTTCTTTTTTTCTATATTGTCCACCATATACATAAAGAAATTGATCTCCACCATTTCTTTTGTTTTTTATTTCCTCCTGGTCTATACTAACTATTGATAGCCTCCCTTGTTGAGTCTGACATGGACCAATTTAAGCCTATCAGGTTCAGAAAAAGTTGCCACAATTGAGAAGTCACCTTGCAATGCAAGAAAAGATGATTTATGTTTTCCTCTCTTTCTTGGCATAAGAAGCATCTGGAGCTCAACTGCACACCCCGTTTTTTAAGATTGTTATGAGTCAGACATGCTTTTTTGGCTACCAGTCAGCTAAAGCAAACAACTTAAAGTGGTGCAATGGTCTTCCAAATACTTCTCAAAGGCCAAAAATTGTGTGTCTGGCCTTCCTCCATAAGAAAATTATATAGAGATCTCACTGTGAAAATTCCCCCAGATTCCAACTTCCACTTCATTGTGTCTACCCTTTCAAGGTTGATTCTGCATTGGTCTAACTCATTGATCAATGTTGCTACCTTTCCTATTTCCCAATTATTCAACAATCTTCTAAAAGTTACGTTCCATCCCTGAAGAGACCATAGCTGATTAATTGTGGCTTCTGGATTCAATGCTAGGGGTAAGAGATCTGTATATCCGTCTTTCAGAAGACCATGACATGTCATGCCAAAAAAGTGTTTTCCTGCCATCACCCACTTGAATTGTCAGATTGTGATTTAGTACTGTCCAATTACCTCTAATAGTCTTCCAAATGCTCACCCCATATGTCGTGTTAACTGATCTTGTACACCAATTCCTTTCCATTCCATATTTCTGAGTAATGACTTCTTTCCACAATGCTTGGTCTTCATTGTTGAATCTCCATGACCACTTCATCAATAAGCTTTTGTTATGCTTCCTAAGGTTCTTGATTCCCAGACCTCCTCTCTTTTTACTTTTAGTACAGTCACTCCAATTAACTAGATGAAAGGTTCTAGCTTGTTTATTTCCTTGCCATAAAAAATTCCTTCTAAGAACATCCAGTCTTTTTTACACTTTCACTGATAGTGGAAACAAAGACATAACATAGGTTGGAAGAGAATCCAGAACTGAACTAATGAGAGTTAGTCTGCCTCCAAGAGATAGATACTGTGTTTTCTAAAGATTTGTTCTTGGCCTCCAATGGCATTCCAAGATAAGTTATTGGCAGCTGATCAGCTTGGCATCTCAAAATCCCTGCCAATATTGACAAATTTCCTACTTCATTGATTGAGCCAAAAACATCAACTTCAAGCGACATTGTTGGATTGAAACCTTCAAACTATTTGAAACTGAACTCAAAGTGTTGTCAGACCCCTCAAAATAGAAAAGAAAACTTCATAAAATACATTCTACTGTACTGTCGGAACTAGATCAGAAGTGGTTCAAGCTCGAAAATGATACACTCGCCGGTGCATGGATCTACTCGCCCGGAACCCTAGCCTCAGACGGCGCGTGATTGGGATTCTGGGGAGATTTTTTGTGGGGTTTGGTCGCCGGAGTAAAACGAGCCTTATGGTATTGTCGGTTTTCGCACGACACTGCCAGACAATTAGAACATCGGAATCTGCACGGAGGTTTTTTTTTTTTTTTTTGGGGGGGGCCTAACTCAACCCCAAAACCTAGCTCAAAGGAAGGGGGATTGCCCAAGCCATATAAGAAGTCCTAGAACCTTTGCCCCCATCCGATGTGGGACGCCAACACGGGCTCACGCCCAAGACTGGCCCTCTGGTGCGTGGACAATATAATATGGGGGCCCAACATCGATAACAATGAATTGGGGTGGGCCTAGTACTCTATGAGAAACTCTGAAAATATTATTGATATTACAAAAAGAGTGATTACAATGAGTCCTATTTATAATTACTATACTTGTTATACTACAATTCATTTCCCAATATGGGACTACTATGCTAATCCTAGTTATACGCAATTTAGGTTTTCCAACCGTCTCTAAATAATTCACTAAAAAATTTAACATCTATTAGATTTCGTAATTGGGTCAAAATAAGCATCTCTGTCGAGAAGCTATACTTTAGCTGCATTGAAATAATTTGAATATCAATTTAAAATAGGGAGAATTTCTCTAATATTGCTTGGGCACCACCATTAATCTTACAACGGAAACAACTGCACTGAGACATCAAGTTTGCATGAAATTGCAAGGAAATCTTTCTGAAGTTGTTTTATACTTTTATGGTTGCTAATAACTACAGTTATCCAAGTAATTATTGCCCCTAATTATTTTATAGTGTGTGTGGCTTGTCGGTTTGTTATCTTGTTTAAGATATAGGTAAGCCAATCAATCCCTGCTGGCTTTCTACCTCTTTTTTGTATAGGGATTTTCAGGAAGTAAATGGCTTAGAAAAGAACAAATGCAAATTCACTTTAGTGGGATTCAAACTGTTGTTCTCTCCCTGATAGCAAGACCCTTCGCCAGCGAGCCAAGGGAGCTTTTGTAACAAGTGTCATTTTTACCAATATATCTTATTTTGCGTATAATGTATTTACATATTTAATAAAAAAATCTGACAAAGCGGTGTCCGGTGATATCGTAACAACCAACGTAAAGCCGCCTATGCTAATGAGCATGGGGTGTTGTCCTAAAGGTCCATAAAAGGGTGCCAAAGTCAGTTGGCCTCTTAGTCGGTAGCCAATGAAATTTTCAGGCTTTTGCAGTTCTAGAATGTTTGACCTGCCTCTCGGCGTTAGTAGGCTCCCCACTGGCAGTAAGCTTTTGAAATTGTAGTGGATTGAGAACACATGCATCTGTAAAAGTCCTTTTTCACTATTTAACATTTACTCTTTCAGATTCTATCCGTTGTATTTCATGAGAATCTTTTGTAACACAGATGTTTGCATATACCTCTAGAAATCAAAAAACTGATGAAACATATAGTTCGGATATATCTCAATGGATGTTAATTTACCGTTGTGGAGGTTCATGCTTTTTAGAAGTATAAAGAATACAATCTATCTATAAGAGATTTAGAAGTTAAGTGCCAGAAACTTGTATAGTATATAACAGTAAAGCTTGTTTCCAATCTAGGATGTGCCAATTAGGATGTTGTGGTGGCAGGGTTTAGAAATGTTTGAAATAATAATGGATGCTTATGATTAACTTGCCCATGCACAGGTGGAGCTATTCCGAAATGATCAACACCGACTGAGGATTGTGGTCGACAGTGATAATGAAGTGGATTTGTTGGTACAAACGCGCCACCTCCGTGATATTGTAGTCCTTGTCATCCGAGGGCTTGCGCAGAGATATAACAGCACTTCACTCAATTCGCTTCTCAAGATAGAGGCCTAGCTAGATGATATGTTTTTTGTACTCTTGTTCCTGCTAGCTCCTTTAGTTTGGCGTTTGTTTGTATTTTTTTGTTTCTATTTTCTTTTTCTGGTGCGATTTGAGTTCTTTTTTTTTTCTCTGGCCGTGCTTATTCCACTTGTTTCTTTCTCATTGTTATTGTTAAGTTATTGAAGTGGTGTTGTCTTGGTAAATACAACATGCTATTGTATGAAGAAAAGAAAGAAACCTCGATTTGTGTATTATATACTACAAACTTTTTAGCAGTAATAACTATGTGTTATATGTGCCTCAAATAGAGCAACTCACATGTAACAACTTAAAAATGCCATTGCCCCTTCATTAAAGATATCTATTCCATCGTCCCAACATTATTCTGCTCTCCAGGAGTAAATATTTTCAAATGAGCTTTCATCAAGGAAATATTGCAATGTCTCGTCCTTCCATGTAATGTTCAAGTATACGTAATATTTCTGTAACACTTGAGGTATGTGAACGTCTCTAGAATATGATATCACTAGCAGAGGTAAGCACGGGCCCAACGTCAAGTGCAATTGGTATTCACGGTGAAATTACACCTTAGTTCTTATGATAATGAATTGGTTAACCAAATCATATTGTAAATTGCCAAAACTTGAACAAGCACAATTAATAACAGATTAGAAAAAATAATATTTCAGAGGCTTCCACGCCCAATAAGTCATTACAGTTTAACTATGATATTATTATGAGGATTTGTTATTTCGTCCTTAGTCAATTGCTTTTTAATTCCTCAAGTGGACTACTTATATGGTTCCACGTGTCTAGTTGTTAGGTTTTGTCTTGATACCTTTATTATATTGAGTTTGAGGACTATTCCAATTATGTTGAATGAAAATTTTTACTTTTTTTTAGCATTTTTCCTTTCACGATTATTCCACTGTTGGAACCACTACAATTGTACTAGTGCAAGACGGTTCTCGGCCCTCATCATTACTATCACGTAAAAATTTTGTGCAGGGACCTGTTTGGTGCGTGTTAATTGATTTGTATCCGCCAAAAATAAATTTGCTGAGAAATAGCCACCTCCAGACAAATCCCAGTATAAATGTTCAAAGTCTCAGTATTTATACTAGAAAGCTTCAGTAAACTAACCCCAGTATAAAATACTGGGCCTTTGAATAAGTTTTGCTCAAGGCCCCAGCATTTTGTTATGGGACTGAAGCTTTATATATAAAGTCCCATAACAAAATACTTGTTCAAAGCCCAAGTATTTTGTTATGGGACTTGTCTGGGGTGTTTTTCCAACGCTAATGGAGCTTAAGTGTGCGCGCGAATTTTTGGCTATTCTTCAGTGAATTTTGAAACGGTGAATAGTCCCCAATGAGCGCGTCTAAAATGGCTAGTGATCAAAATTTCACTGCTATCACCCACTTGGATTCTCAGCTGGCCAGAGCATACTTCATGGAGATTCCCTAGTGACTAGTTCTGTGGTGCACCTGGCTCATTTGAAGCTCAAGGTAGACTGGAATCCATTTTCTTTCGACAACCTTACGGGGTTGAGCTCACTGCCAATGTATACATTAGCTTATGCTCATTAGTATTACTCTTCGAGTTTTAATCCCTATCGCTTTGAGTTTGACCAAGGTTATTTGTACCCGTTGACACCTAATTTTGTCTCGATAATTTTTAAATTAGTCTTTAAATGCTTTTTGGCTATTTAGGATAACTAAATATAACTTGTTGCCTTAATGTCAGGTTAAACTATAATTCGGTTCAAACGACGCTATTTTGTAAATTAGGTCATTTTTGCAAGTTGAAAGCATTTTCAGTAAAAAGTTCAAGTTTTATGATTTTTCAACACATTCATACATAATTTTCATAATTAAGATAATTTTTTATAAAATTTTGCGTTACTTTCCGAATTCAAAATCACAACTTGTCCGCATTTAAGAAAACCAAGTATATTTCCTTGAGCTATTCTGACTAGCGTTGATGTGAACCGGATTAGCACTCTAAGTCGTGGAAAGTTCACAATCAACATTATGAGCTTGCAATGTTTCAAAAGGGCAAGTCAAGAATCAAGTCAAGAATGGCCAAAGAGAGAAAAGGGAAGCTTGCAGGATTTTGGATTTCTGAGTAAGCATCGCTATCACGAGACTTAGAACGCGTTTGAAAAGAGCAATCAGAGAAAGGGCACGATCGCGAGAACACAGAGCGCGGTCACGATAGAAGAACTTCAAGTTGTATTCCGCGATCGCAAGACTTCGAGCGCTGTCGCAATGATTTCAGAGAATTGGTGGTGCGATCGCCTTTTAGGGCAGCAAGGCCAGATTTGCAGAATCAGCATTAGGGGTTATTTAGTCCATATATCATTTGTATTTAGTAGCTACTATAAATAACTTAATTGTATGGTTTAGTCATTAGACTAGTTGATTAATGATTGTTGAGTAACTTTGGTGAGAATGTAACTGGGTGGTATCCCTTTACCTTTTCTTGGATCTCTCTTAGATTTCTCTTGTGGGGGATTATCCATTATGTGAGTTCAAGTTTCTTCCCCCTTGGGTATTTCTCTTGTATTTGATTTTACTTAATCCTAAGCATTGATAACTTTGCTTGATTGGTGCATCATTACTTAATTTATATCCTTTCTTGCTTCAATCTATTTCACATCCCTTTTATCCTTTACTTTGTACTGTTAATTTGTGTTGTTTAATTACTTGTCTTCCAAGTTTGGTAGTGTTCTTAAAGCTTGAAGAACTTATTCGTCAATTTGCTTGAATATCCATTTCTCAGTTTACATCAATTGGTATCAGAGTCCCGTCAGTATTTATTTTTATAAACACTATCTAGATTTTGATTTTCTATATTTGAAAATGATGGAAGATGAATCAAGAAACTGATAAAAGCTAGACACGATCTGAATTTTAACAAGGCAATAGATAGGAACGAGTCTACCTACCTCCTTAATGAAATCAAAAGGCACCTAAAGCTATACAAACAATCCTCAAGAGGACAATTGGCTCTTGCAAACAGTTTGATCAAGTAGAGAAAGTTGTTCAGTTGATTATCACCAAAAGAACAAGTTTGTACAAAGTTGTGTTCTTGGAGCATAAAGCTGCGTTTAACGTTCTGAATAGTCTCCTGAAAAATGCCAAAAGCAATGGCTTATATAGGTGTAGCCGAATTTTCTATAATGTCAATGTAAAAGCCACATGGTGGCTAAATATAAAGTGACCACGTAGGGGGTAATAAAGTTCTATCATTTTTAATAAGGACTGTCTATGCAAGCTAATAATAAAGAGATCATTGAGGTGCTCGTTGAGAGCACCAAAATTCTGCCCATGTGCTTCAAAACTCCCAGCGTGCAACTTGAGCTCGCTAGGTAGCTTGTTGAGCTTCCAATATCTCGACCTTCACCTCCAAGCTACGCCCCTCTCCTCCAAAGCTTTCCAAATCGCTTGTTGAGTATTCTAACATGGTGTGCTCCTTCAAAGCTCACGAACGTGGCTTGATCATTCTGGACTACATCAGAAAATTACAAAAAGAAATTAAAAAATTGAAAAATTCCAAAATAGAAAGTTTGGGTCTTGAGTTCCTTATTGTGCTTTGTGTTTAGATTTGGTATTTGAGTTAAATTGATTGGGTGTTGTTGCTTGGATCTTAATTTTTGTTTATCTACTGATTTGGAATGGTAAAGTTGAAGAATACCTAAAAACCCCATTGCTGAACCTTTGTGCTATAACTTGAAAATAGATTTTGATATTTTCATGGGTTTTTCAAAAAATTGATGTTTCGGGTTTGATCCTTATATTATTTGGAGCTTATAGTTGAATTTATAACACTTTTGGTGAAGTTTTTGTTAGGGTTTTGGATCGAACCGTTGGTTTTGGGAAGAAAACTTGAAGAACACCATTATTAGGGTTTGAAAAGCTTCAAAAATACAAAGTGGGTTTAAATCATCATTCCATGAAAGTGTCGGAGAGGGTGGTTGAGAAGAGGATGAGGAGGGATGTGATAATTTCTGAGAACCAATTGGGATTCATGTTTGGGCGATCGACTATGTAAGCTATCCACCCGCTAAGAAGGATGATTGAGCGGTATAGGGATTAAAAAAAGAGACTTGCATATGCTATTCATTGACCTAGATAAGGCTTATAAGAAAGTCCCGATGGAGGTTTTATGGAGATGCTCGAAATTTAGAGGTGTTACAGTGGCATACATCAGAGCGATTAAAAACATGTACGACGGAGCCAAGACCCGCGTGAGAACAGTTGGAGGGGATTCTGACCACTTCCCAGTCGAGATAGGGTTGCATTAGGGGTCTGTGCTTAGTCCACTTTTATTTTCTCTGGTGATGGATGAATTAACACGGAGCATCCAATGGGAGGTACCATGGTGTATATTATTTGCAGACAATGTAGTTTTGGTTGATGAAGCTCGCGACGGAGTTAATGATAAGCTGGAGGTTTGGAGACATACCCTAGAATCTCAAAGGTTTCAAGTTGAGCAAGAAGAAAATAGAGTACATGGAGTGCAAGTTTAGTGATGCATCTCAAGAGTCAAAGGTGGACGTGATGCTAGATTCTCAGGTCATTCCCTAGAAAAGAAACTTCAAGTATCTTGGCTCAATCCTTAAAGATATTGGAGAAATTGAGGATGATGTCATTTATCATATAGGGGTAGGCTGGATGAAATGGAGACTCACGTCTAGTATCCCGTGCAATAAGAAAGTGATATCTAGACTCATAGGTAAGTTTTACAATACGATCCTGGCCAGCTATGTTGTACGGAGTAGAGTGTTGGCTAGTCAAGACCACACACATTCAGAAGATGAGCGTAGCAGAGATAAGAATGCTCAGATGGATGTGTGGCCATACGAGGATGGATAAGTTTAGAAATAAGGTCATTCCTAATAAGGTAAGAGTGGCTCAGTGGTGGACAAGATACGAGAAGCGAGGCTGCGATGGTTCGATCACGTGAGAAGAAGGAGCACGGATGCTCTAGCGAGAAGGTGCGAGACGTTGGCAGTGTTGTGCCTACGGAGAGGTAGAGGTAGACCCAAAAAGAGTTAGGGCGAGGTGATTTGTTAGGACATGGCCTACCTCTAGATCACCAAAGATATGACCCTTGATAGGAAAGCATGGAGGTCGAGGATTACGGCAGAAGGTTAGGTAAGAGTCGTGAGAGTTCTCTCTTAGTATCATTTGTATTATTTTTATATACTTTATTTATCGCCTTCTGTGCATTTACTACTTTTCGTGCTGTCTGTTTACCTTAGTTAATAGTAGTTTCTTTGACAGTATTTATTTATGCCTAAAATTGGTTGTATAGGTTAAACAATTAAATTTATGAAAGAGTCATAAGCAATACAGTAAATGCGCATGAAAAGCAAATAAAAACTGAGAGAAAAATAATAAGCAAGAAAGTAATAATCTTATTCCTTGAGAATAGCCGGATTCTGTGTGAATCACTTGATTGTGCAATACAATATAAGGAGGGGTATTTATAGCTATGATTTACCCAGTTCTAACTATGGTAAAATACAAAGACTAATAAGGTCATGGGCATTTTTACTCAAGGCAGTGGTATATACAAAATTCGAACTAGGAGATAGTAAACCCTAAGGCGACGGGATGTATACCTTGCATCCTAACCTGTACTGGCTTTGGCTTGAGGAGCAAGCGTGTATCCTCTCCACCCGGTGACTTGTAAGCTAAGTCTAGTCTCAAACTGGACTCGTATCCCCGTAATCATAGGTGACATTTTTTCCTACATAATCAGTCCCCCCAAGCAGTCAGGAAGTGCAAGAGGTATGCAGAAAGGATGTGAAACGATATTTCACTGACTCTTTGAAACTCACAGTATCTTTGACCGAGACTAATTAAACAGATGAACGCTTCCCAACATTTCTCCCTTATGACGACCTAAAACCCAGATAAGTTATCTTTTAAAATTCAAAACTAGACTTGGACACATACTCCAATACAAAAGGGTCCTAAAATTTTGCCTTGTAATGGCGCAAAATAATAACAAAACTATTTTTTAATACATGGGACCAAATATAGACACAAAATTAGACTCAAAGGGATCTTGAAAAAAAAAATCTCCATTAATACGGCGTAAAATGACAACTACACATAATTTTCGAGACACAAACTGAATACCCATTTTTTTTCATTTTTCCCTTTTTTTTACACTCGCCCCCGGTAATTGGTCGGCATAACAACTCTTTCTAAATAGATGCAACACAGAAAGATGCCTCAGATGTGTCTTTTAGGGACATGGGCCCCATCTTGACATAAAGGGGGTCAGCCTAGACAAGTGCGGTACCAGTGTACCGCACCTCACTAAGTCAAATATGGTATGCAGATAATTGGGCCTAAAGGTTTAACTCTAGGTGACGCAACTGACTTGGTGTCTAGACTGGCTGAAGAAGACGATGGACAAACCGCGCGGAAAATGCGTCAGTGCTATCTGGAAACAGTGTCTCCCGCCTAAAATCCTGACATATATTCCTCCTAAATCATGGGCAATTTTAATAAGAAAGTTTCTAGATGCCACAAGCATTCCGATAAAGTGCACGTGTATGTGTGTTCAGAGACTCAGAGGTGTACGTGGAGAAGACAGTTTAAATATACAGTCCAAAAATATTAAAGCGGAAACATTCAACTTTTCATGCAATAACGGAAAAGAAATAACAATCAAATATTTAGTAAATCAAAACATGTGATAGTTTTATCAAGCCGGAGATTCTAGTTTTCACTATTTCCCCCTGCAGAATCGCCAAGCTGGTGCCCTTTTTTTTAAAAAAAAAAAGAAGAAGAAGAAATTTTGTGTTTAAAGAGGTTTTCTCAATTTTAAAGGCAGTGGCCGGTTTTTCAAAGTACACAAAATTAATAAAACTCGGAGTCACCACTTGACAAGTTAAATGTGTGCCAAGTCACCAAAGTGATGTATCTAGAACAACTTTGACTAGTTAAATGGTCTGCGTCAGAGATTTTGGTAAGGGACTCACTTGACTCTCAGGAAGGTATTAGGCACCCTCGAGTTGTGTGCTGTGCACAGTTGCTTTATTATCGCGTTTCGATTTATTAAACATGGTTGTTATATTTTGCCGTTCATTTAAAGTGAAGCTTTGATTGTTTAGCCAAAGATTGTATTAAGTCACCCAATGGGTATACTTTAACAAATTGAATTTATCGTTTTAGTTTATTTATTGCCTAATAAGCAGATCACAAATCATACTTATCGTTATGCCTAACCGTACAAGTCTTCTCGCTCATATCAATTTGCATTATCGTATTAGATTCCATTATTAAAAGTTAACGAACAATAGGATTGGAACAGTGTTTTAGAATGAATCAGCTTTTTTCATATTAGTTCTGCCATTGCCTAATAAGCATATCACGGATCATAGTTATCATTATCAATTTTGCCTAATCGTATTGGATACCATAATAACTTTCAGTTTAAAAGTTAACGAACAATGGGATTGAAGCCATAATAATTCTATATATAAGTGATGGTTGTTTACAAAAGTAATTATTGTTTACTAAAGGCAAAACACATCGACGACCCCTTAAACTTGTCCATACTTTTCACTTTGATACTTCAACTTAAGGTTGTTCGGTCAGAACACTTCTACATATTTTTTGTTGTGTCACTTGAACACATATTTAACACTTTCAAACTAAAATATGAGTGTGAATGTCACTTGCTATGACATGGATAAGAGAACCAGTTATAAGATTACATACCAAACAAATTAAAAAATAAACCTAATTTAAAAAAATAAAAAAAAAGAGATGAGGCGGAAAGATCTGTCACTTTCGGTAAAGTCCCGCTAGCAAGTCCAGTCATGTTTTAGCATGTGGTTCCTACTTTTGCCATCATGTACTGCACACCCATCTTCTCTATGTTGCAGTTGTCTCTATCAAGTATTTGTTCAAAATATCTCTACAAACCTATTCTTTTGCCCTCAAATACTGTAAACATGTGTTTCTCCTAATTTAGCTTCAACCTTATATTACCGATTCGTTTGCTCCATTCGTTTCTAAGTTGGTCAATTTTTTATATGCGTTTGTTGAGTTGGATGCTTTGAAGAATGAAAAATGAAGGACTTAGTTACTTGGAGAAGAACTTAGTCCTTGATAACAAGCGCACGACTGATCGAAAAGATTTTGTGGAATGTAAATCCATGCAGAACTATGAGTAGTGGCGCGTAGACTTATGTGCATCCTAGTCAGCTAAAAGAAGTTATGTCGGGGTTGTCTCATTTAATGTAAACAAGAGTTAGTGCTGAACAAGGAGAGCATCTGTTGAAGGATGAGTTTTGAAGATGACAAAGGACCTGGTGCTAAGTGGACCACGAAAAGGTTCACAATCGAAGTGAGAAGACCAGCTGTTCAAACGAGATATTCAAGTCAGAGCTGAAGAAGGAAAGAAAAGAACAGTTGGGTCACAATTCCAATCCTACTGGAAACAAAAGAAGCAAGAAGCGGTGCTGAGAAGGACGCGGTGCCTAAACGTAAATGGATTGGGAACTAAGGCAAATTAACTTAGGTTTTAAATAAGGAAATATGGGTAACCTTGTTTAAAACTGATTTCGAAGAGGAAAAGGAATCCTAAACTTAGTTGGATCCGGCTGAGTCTAGTTCCTATATATACAAGTTAATTTGGCCAAATTCTACGCGCACAAAAGACATCTCAACAGAGCATATCAAGTACAATCAGATCGTGAGAAACTTTGTGTGCAAGAACAAAGGCTGAGCAACAGAACCTTACGAAGGAGCAGTTTCATAGATAAGTCTGTTGTTTTAGTTTCTTTGTTATAGTCTATTGAGTTGTAATCAATCAGCTTGTTGAGAAGCATTAAGTAGAGATTACTTTTTCAGGTCCTTGACTACATTACGTTGTAGTCTAAAACTTGCTCAAATTTTCCTTTACTGGAAGACTTGAAATCCCAAGAGTTTGGGTCGTGGTTTTTTATCCCTTGAGTAAGGATTTTCCACGTAAAAATCTCTGTGTTCTTTATGTTTCCGCAATTTGTTTAGTTTCAGAGATAGGTGAAACTTGCAAGGAACCTAGTTTTTTGTGAGTTAGGTGCAGAAAGTTAAAAGCAAGTTTTAGGTTTTAAAAATTGGGTAAGGATACTATTCACCCTCTCTAGTGTCTTACAAAGGTGCAACAAGTGGTATCAGAGCAGGTTCTCTCGAAGAAAGATTGACATCTTGAGAAGGATCTGAACAATAAGTGCACCACCATTCATGCCCGAAGGATACTTTATCAGCAAGCCTCCACAGTTCAACTGTCAACACTACAAATTCTGAAAGTTTAGGATAGAAACCTTTCTACAGACAGAAAATTATCAGCTACGGAGGATTACACAGAATGGTCCCTTGATTCCCACAAAGATTGATACATCAGGGAACAAAGTCCAAAAGCCTGTAGATGAACTTAATGAAAAAGACTTCAAACTACTTCAGATGAATGCTGAAGCCATGAAGATTCTTCAGTGTGGACTGGAGCTTAATGTATGTTCACGTATTCCCAAGTGCTCAATTGCAAAGGAAATTTGGGATACGCTAAGCAGGTTATACAATGAAGAAACTACAAAGTCGGAAGAGAGTTCAATCGAGGTTATTCCTGTCAAGAATAGCACTGTAAAGAATCTGAATCACTCAGGATGCTTCAGGTGTGGCCAAAGGGACCATATTATTAAACATTGCCCCACATGGGGACCTTCTGAAAGTGACAGTGATGAAGGAGATGAAGAAACAGAAGATGATTCTCCATTGGCACTGATGGCTGATAATGAACCTTTGATTGATGATACACCTGAGGTAAGTCTCGATGAACTAAAACCTAGACTTCATAATTGTTCTCCCATGGAATTAAATTTTCTTGCCCTCACTTTAATTGAAGAGATTGAAAATTTGAGGTCTGAGAAGGAACAAGCACTTTCTGAGAAGGACCAACTAATGTCACTTGTGTCTGATTTTTCAATGAAAAATAAAAACTTGAAAAAAGCTAAATCTGATCTTAAAAAGGAATTAACTGCTAGTGAAAATCAAGTTTTTGAACTAAAACAAAAAGTCTCAGCCCTTGAATTAGAAACTCTTCAATTAAAGGAACAGGTGCTTTATGAGAAGAAGCTAGGTTCTGCACTCGAACTTGAGAATCAAAAATTGAAAGAAGTGTCTGGTAAGCAAGGAGTTAGTGAGGCTCAAATCAACCTTGAAACTGAGCTTGAAAAGAAAAACCAGGCTCTGTATCAAGAAATTGAGAAGAACCGGGTTCTTCAGGAGAAGGTTGAAAAAGCTAACTCTGAGCTCACCAGACTCACTAAATGGAACAAGTCTTCTGAAGCTTTGAATTAGTTGCATGAAAATCATAATAGAGGTAAGACTAGATTAGGGCATAGGAAACCTTTACCTGCTTGGAACCCTAATGGTAAATATGTAGGACTTCCTTGCAACAAATTCTACTTCTTGTGTGGTAAGACTGGACATATCAAGAATGAATGCAGTGTTGCAAAAGGAGCAGTGATAAAGAATAAAAAATCAGTTTTACCTTATTGGGCTAGAAAAGGTTTGATTCATCCATTCGATAACACAAAGGGACCCAAGCTTGTCTGGGTTCCTGTTACTAACCCTTGATTTTCTTTTGCAGGCTGGAGTGAGATGGAACAACCCAAGCTGGATTCTTGATAGTGGGTGTTCCAGGCACATGACAGGAGATAGAAGAAATTTTCTCTCACTCGCAGCATTTCAAGGGGGGTAGTGTGGCTTTTGGAGGAGGCAAGAGCAGTGAAATTATTGGTATCGAAAAAGTTGGGAGATCCCTCAATCATGCTATTGATAATGTACTCTGTGTTGATGGATTGAGGCACAATCTTCTAAGTATCTCTCAACCATGTGATAGAGGAAACTCAGTGAGTTTCACTTCTGTAGGTTGCACTGTAAAGAACCTGCAGACTGGTGAAGTGATAATGGAAGGGAAACGAGCTAATAATGTGTACAAGGCTACATTAGGTTCTCTTCCTGAGAATAATTTGACTTGTCTGAATGTGCTGGAGAATGATAGTCAGTTGTGGCACAAGAGACTAGGACATGCAAGCATGACTCAATTGAATAAGTTGGTGTCAAAGGACCTGGTTCGTGGAATGCCAAGCAAGAGGTTCAATGACATCAAGATCTGTGATGCTTGTGTGAGGGGGAAACATGTAAGATCTTCATTCAAGTCAAAGAAAGTGGTTAGTATTTCTAAACCACTTGAGCTGGTTCACATGGACTTGTGTGGACCAATGAGGGTAAGGAGCAGAAAAGGTAAGAGGTTCGTAATGGTAATAGTTGATGACTACTCCATATACACATGGACCTTGTTCCTCAGATCTAAAGATGAAGCATATGATATGTTCAAGGACTGGGTCAGAGTCAATCAGAAGAAACTGGGGGTTCAACTAGTGAGTATAAGATCTGACCATGGTACAGAATTTGAGAATGCTAAGTTTGCAGAATATTGTAATAAACATGGTGTGGACATAACTTCTCTGCACCAAGGACCCCTCAGCATAATGGTGCAGTGGAGAGGAAGAACTATGTTACTATCAAGCGGTCTTTCAAAAATTTTTTGTGCTGAAGCAGTCAAAACCGCTTACTACTTGCTAAATCGATGTTCTATGCATCCTTTGTTAGAGAAAACTCCCTATGAGCTGATTAGAGGCAGGAAACCTAATATTGCACATCTCAGAGCTTTTGGGTGCAAGTGTTTCGTGCATAACAACGGGAAAGAACCTCTAGGAAAGTTTGATGCTAGAAGTGATGAAGCCATCTTCTTAGGATATTCTTCAAAAAGTAAAGCTTATAAAGTGTTCAACAAGAGGACCTTGACTGTAGAAGAAAGTGTGCATGTGGTATTTGATGAATCTGAAAGTGTTACAAACAGACAAGAAGATGATGATCAGGAGATTGGTCTTGCAAGAGATGAACCTGCTGAAGACCCTGAGAATTTGAATGGAGTTAAAAGTAATTAGGATGATAAGGATCAAACTCAGGGGGAACTAGAAGGCAATCAGACAGGGGGAACTGAAGAGCAAAATGAAGAAGAAGACCTAGATGACTCAGCTCCTCCTGGGAATGAAACTCAGCAGATTCAACCTAAACCTTGGAGATATCAAAGTTCTCACCCACTGGAGAACCTGATGTCTGATCTAAACACTGGAGTGGTTACTAGAAGAGCTTTGAAGAACTTATGTGCATTCTTTGCGCTTCCGTCCTTAATAGAACCAAAGAATGTATGTGAAGCACTTGAGGATCCAGACTGGGTGATTGCTATGCAAGAGAAACTTCATCAGTTTGAACGCAATAAGGTATGGCACCTGGTCCCTCGACCAACGGACAGGTCCATCATTGGTACTAAATGGGTCTTTAGAAACAAGCTGGATGAACATGGCATAGTAACAAGGAACAAGGCAAGACGTGGTTCAAGGTCACAGCCAAGAAGAAGGAATCGATTATGATGAAACTTTTGCACCTGTTGCAAGAATGGAGGCCATTAGCATGCTTATTGCTTTTGCAGCTTATATGGAGTTTGAGCTGTACCAGATGGATGTGAAGAGTGCATTCCTTAATGGTTATTTGAATGAAGAGGTGTATGTGATTCAACCACCTAGTTTTGAAAGTACAAAGTTTCCTGATCATGTCTACAAACTTGACAAGGCACTGTACGGGTTGAAACAGGTTCCTAGGGCTTGGTATGAAAGATTGTCTGGGTTCTTATTGAAGAATGGGTTTACTAGAGGCAAAATAGACAATACTTTGTTTTTAAGGAATAAAGCCAAGGACCTGCTAATTGTCCAAGTGTATGTAGACGACATCATCTTTGGTGCTACTAATGAGAACCTTTGCAAGGAGTTTGCCAACCTGATGGGAAGTGAATTTGAGATAAGTATGATGGGTGAGCTAAATTTCTTCTTAGGCTTACAAATCAAGCAATCTCAGGAAGGCACAATGATCCACCAGCAGAAATACATCAATGAGCTACTAAGGAAGTATGATATGAAGTCTGCTAAGGATATGAACATACCCATTGCTCTTGGAACGAAGATAGATCTGGATGAAACTGGTGCTTCAATTGATGAAACTAAGTATAGAGGAATGATTGGTTCTTTGCTGTATTTAACTGCAAGTCATCCAAATATTGTTTATAGTATGGGGTTGTGTGCAAGGTTCCAGTCAAAACCAAAGGAGTCACACTTAACTACAGTCAAGAGAATCTTGAGATATTTGAAAGGAACTCAAGATCTTGGTTTATGGTACCCAAAAGGCGAAAGTTTTGATATTATTGGGTATGCTGATGCTGACTATGCTGGTCACTTGGTTGATAGGAAAAGCACATCTGGGATGGCACACTTCTTAGGTCCTTGTTTAGTTTCATGGGCTACAAAGAAACAAAATTCAGTGGCATTATCCATAGCTGAAGCTGAATATGTAGCAGCTGCTTTATGTTGTTCACAATTATTATGGATCAAGTAGCAGTTGGAGGACTTTGGAATCAAGTGTGGACCAGTTCCAATATTTTTTGATAATACCAGTGCAGTCAATATTGCCAAGAACCCGGTCCAGCACAAGAGAACAAAGCACATTGATATTAGGCATCACTTTTTAAGGGATAATGTTGAGAAAGGCCTAATTACTATGAACTTTTGCAGGACTGAGTATCAAATTGCAGATATCTTCACTGAGATATTGAACAAGGTACAATTTGAAAAGAACAGGCTTGAGCTAGGGATGACCAAGATACAATGAACGAAGCAGCACCTGGTTCTCCCAATGATTGGCTAGCGAAGTTTCCTTGTTATACTTAGCTTAACTTTGCTTAGTTGATTCTACTATGAGAACTTAATTGTTTTGCTTGCTAACCTGTTTGGAACCTGTTTTCATGACTTAGATACTGGAAAATTTTTTATATAAAGGATATAATTGAAGAAACCGGTGCATGGACATTCAGATACACATTCTATATCACTCACTGAGTATAAGTGTTGTCTTACGTGGCCTAATTTATTACCAATCACCCTCACTTGGCGCCGGATTAGTGTAAGCTTTTAAAATTCAAATACTTTGAACCATGTTGGCGTCAACTCCTATGCGTCATAAGTAGTAACAGCTTTTTCCAATCCCATCAACCCGTCCCCCTTCCCGATAAACCTAAACCCTTCTCTATTCCATCATTTGATCAAAGAAACATTGGTACTATCGGCTAAAACACTAAAACTCTCTCAAAATATTTTCTCTCTCTAAAACACATCTCTCTCTAAAGAAGAAATGTCGACCAGTTCCAAAGTGGATTCTCACCTCTCTTCTCCTAAAATCAAAATATCCAAACTAAATCAAAAGGCAAAGCAACTTGCAGCGAGTCGTCCTGTGGCTATAGCGAGAAAGTTTGCGAAACTGAGACAAAAGAAGTTGACGGAAGAGGCAACTAGTAAGGGGCAAAGTGTTCCAGAAACTGGTATGGAGGAGGGGATCATTGAAACGACTCAAGAAAACGTTCAAGAAACTGAAAAGGTTAACCCTAGTTCTCCTGCTGGTACTATAGTCATCGATACTAGTTTACCTTCTGTGCCTGTAGATTTAGTAGAGCATGCTGTGAATGAAGTAGGAGAAAAGGAGAAGGTAGTTGTAGAAAACTCTGAAAAAGTTGTCGATACAGAGGTTGTTGTTGTTGTTGCAAAAGAAATCGAGAACACTGTTGAGGAACCTATTCTTGAGACAGTTCCTGTAGTGGAAAAGACTGTTAGTGACAAAGGAGAGGAAAATCTGCTGAACCTGCTAAAGAACCTGAGAAAGAACCTGGTTCGTTCTCTGGTTCTGTGGCTGGTGATGATGCAGATCTGAGAGATATTGATGATTATGTGGAAGAGAACGTAGAAGGTGTAGGTTTTACTGAACCTTTAGATGTTGTGTTGCCGGAGCCCAATCCCACTCCTCAAGCTAGTGAAGGTTCCTCCAGTAAGACAGATGTTGTGGTGGTGGAGGAACAGAGGAGATTGGGAAAGAGGCATGTGGTTCAGGAACAAAAACAAACTATGAAGAAAAGAAGGTTGGTAAAGGGAGGAGAATTTGTAGGTAGTTCCAAAATTGGAAGTTCTGGAGATGCAGAAGGTATGGGAGAAAGCAGCAGAAAGACAGTGAGTCATGCTTGGAGACCTGCTACTCGAGGTTTTGTAAGAGAGCAGCATGAGAGGATAGAGGAGGAACCTGAGGTTCGTAGGAGAGGTTCCAAATCAAAGCTGGTGATTGGAGATGACAAGGAAGACAAGAAAAGGATGGTGGCCTATTTTAGAGGCCTACCAATGGTGAAGGGTAAAATTCTCACTAACCTAGAGCTTGAGGGAATGACTCAGCTTGGTGCTAAGTTTAGGGCTCAGGGTTGGTTGAACCTGTTCAGTGATTGTGCTAGACAGCTGAGGGAGCAAGAGGTTCGAGAATTTTATTCCAATTGCATAGTGAGTGAAGGTATTGTGACAACCATAGTCAAGGGGCTGGTGATCCAGTTTGGTAGTGTGGAACTGGATGAGATTTTGAGTGTTTCCTCTCAGTGCTACAGCAAGTATATAAGAGCATATGGAAGAGGATTAGTTATTTGGAGACCTGCAGAAGTTATTTGATTTCTGTGGGGTGCCTGTTGGTAAGTGGACTGAGCTGGACCACAATGACTTGTTTGGGAGGAACATTCTTAAATCCTGTGACTATGTGTTGGATGGTGAACCTGCTGATGAACCAGAGCATATGGAAGAGGATACAGATGAAAGGAGGAATAATAGAAATGACAGGAGGATTGAGGGGTTCAGGAGGCAGCTTGAAAGGCAAAATTATGAGCTGGCTTGGATGAATGCTGAAAACACAAGGCTGGATGTAGAGCTGGAGCGTGATAGAGAAGGAAACTCGCATCGCCTCGCCTTGTTGCTTGCTCACTTTAACATCCCTGATATTTTCCAGTTCTGAACCAGTTCCTTTCCCTAGTCCCTTCCTGGTTCTTTTATGGCATGTTTTTAAGACAATATTATTTCTCGGTTTGTAATATTTGAATATTGTTTGGATGTTTAAAGCCGGTTTGGCTCTTTTTGTTGATATAAATATCCTATCTGCTAGTATTTATTGTCTGAAACAGGTTCCTGACGTTGAAAGGTTGGCTTGTTGCCTCTGGCACTAGAGTCAACTAGAATTAATTTAAGTTGAGCAGGTTCTTACAACTGTGAAACTTTTCGATGATGCCAAAAGGGGGAAGTTAGATGTTGATTAGTTCATTATATGTTTGTGACCTATTTTCGCCTAACTGTTATTACCCTGGTTCGTAGTTGATTCTTACAGGTTCTTAAGAGTATAAACCCTCAGTGAGAAAACATGGTTTGTCATCATCAAAAAGGGGGAATTTGTTGAAGGATGAGTTTTGAAGATGACAAAGGACTGGTGCTAAGTGGACCACGAAAAGGTTCACAGTCGAAGTAAGAAGACCAGCTGTTTAAACGAGATATTCAAGTCCGAGCTGAAGAAGGAAAGAAAAGAACAGTTGGGTAAAAATTCCAATCCTACCGGAAATAGAAGAAGCAAGAAGCGGTGCTGAGAATGACGCGGTGCCTAAACATAAATGGATTGGGAACTAAGGCAAATTAACTTAGGTTTTAAATAAGGAAATATGGGTAACCTTTTTTAAAACTGATTTCGAAGAGAAAAAGGAATCCTAAACTTAGTTGGATCCGGATGAGTCTAGTTTCTATATATACAAGTTAATTTGGCCAAATTCTACGCGCACAAATGACATCTCAACAGAGCATTTCAAGTACAATCAGATCGTAAGAAGCTTTGCGTGCAAGAACAAAGGCTGAGCAGCAGACCTTACGAAGGAGCAGTTTCATAGATAAGTCTGTTGTTTTAGTTTCTTTGTAATAGTCTATTGAATTGTAATCTATCAGCTTGTTGAGAAGCATTAAGTAGAGATTACTTTTTGAGGTTAAGTAGAGGTAACCTTACCAGCTAACGTGTGGCTGTGAAGGTTCTAGGTACTAGGAGGTTCTAGTTCCTTGATTACATTACGTTGTAGTCTAAAACTTGCTCGGGTTTTCCTTTACTGGAAGAGTTGAAATCCCAAGAGTTTGGGTCATGGTTTTTTATCCCTTGAGCAAGGATTTTTCCACGTAAAAATCTCTATGTTCTTTACGTTTCCGCAATTTGTTTAGTTTTAGAGATGGGTGAAACTTGCAAGGAACCTGGTTTTTTGTGAGTTACGCGCAGAAAGTTAAAAGCAAGTTTTAGGTTTTAAAATCGGGTAAGGACACTATTCACCCCTCTCCCCTCTAGTGTCTTACAAAGGTGCACCTAGTGCAACAGTATCATAGGGAAATCTTGACTTACCATATTTACTAGGTTTCCTAGTGAAACACTGCTAGGGTTACAAAGCCCATATAAAAGCAAGTAATTGAGGCAGCCGATCTCAGTTATTCACCACGAGAGTTGAGAGCAAATACAAGGCAAATTTAATAACTCTTAAAGTGACCTAACAATTGAAGACAACAGTGAAGAACTAAGAGCACAAGCAGTGAATCGGTTTAGGTTTTTTTATTGTAGTTGTCATAGTTTTTATGCTTTGATTGTATTACCTATATATCTACTTATGTTAGAAGCCATTGTAATAGGTAAACTTTGAGTGATTGCTTTGTAAAGCTAGAGTTTAGCATTGTGGAGTGATTAGGGTCTAGAGTGTAGCCCCTTGGTTGCAGAGCTTGTAATCTAAAACTTGCTCTTTGTTTTAGTGAAGTGGTTTCAAAATCCCAGAGTGTGTGTTGTAGTTTTTTCTCCCTTCAGAAAGGAGTTTTCCACGTAAAAGCACTGTGTCTTTTAGATTGTTGTTTACTTTTGTGTTTGTGTTTTTCCATTGAGGCAACAACACAAGACAGGGTTCTTGCGATTAAGAGTTAGGTTCTTCGGCGAAAATCGGAGGACACTATTCAACCTCCCCCCTTTTAGTGTCTATAGGAGGTGGTTAGATTATAACAAGTGCTATCAGAGCAGATCTTCTCGTTTTAGGTTAACACCTTAAGAAGGATAAAATCATGAGTGCACCACCTACTATTATTGAAGAATAATTGGTTCTGAGGCCTCCACATTTCAATGGGAAATACTACGTTTGGTGGAAGATCGGAATGGAGAATTACATTGTGCATAAGATTATCAACTATGGATAATAGTTTCTGAAGGTAATCTGACTCCGACCAAAGTTTTTGGTGGAAGAGTTGCTGCTCGTACTGAACCAAAAGAAAGATCTGAGTATAATGATGCTGACTACAAGATGATAGAAAAAATCAAAAGGCCAAGAGACTTGTAATCTGCAGACTAGGTCCTGAAGACTTCAACATGGTTTCATCTTACAAGACTGCTAAAGAAATATGGGATGCCTTGGAAGTTGCTTATGAAGGAACCACTGAACTCAAGGACTCAGAAAGAAGAATGCTAAAAAGATAATTCGAGTTGTTCATAATGGGTGAAAAGGAGTCAATACAGGATATGATGACAAGGCTAACCATCATCACAAATAAGATGAGATCTCTGGATATGGAACTCCCAGAAGTTGAAATGGTTGATAAAGTTTTGAATGTTCTTCCTGATGCTTGGGAACCAAAGATGACTGCTATAATTGAGTCAAAACCACTCAAATCTATCAAGTTAGAAGAACTAGTGGGTAGCTTGAAGACTCATGAGATGATGAAGGAGTCGGAGAACAAATCAATGACTAAGAAGGACAAGACCCTCGCACTTGAGGCAACTGAGGAATCTGAAGAGTACGTGGACTTACAATCAGTTGAAGCTGCTATGGTCAGTGCTCTCAGACAGAAGTTCAATTTGGGTAAGTTCAAGAGGTCCAAGAAAAACATCAAAGATAATGCTGGGAGAAAGAAGATAGTTGACAGTCCAGACTACTCAGGGTGCTTTAAATGCTTCAAGAACGATCATGTTGTTGCAGATTGCCCAATGTGGAAAGTTGAGGGGAGGAAAAATAGAGCCACAAAGGAAAAGGAGAAGGATTCTTCCAAAGACAGTGATAAGGACAAAAGGAAAGTCAGACGTCTACCCAACTTCAGAGCAGAAAGAAGGAAGATGAAAGAAGCTTTTTATGCAACCTGGGGACCAACTAATAGTGAGTTTGATGGAGAAAAGGAATCAGAGGATGATAGGACTGACCGATGAAGACTCGGATGGGACTGGTTCACCTGATTTAAGAGAAGGAAGAAATCTGTTCTGACCTCCCTTGTTTGATGGAATAAATTATAAAAATGGAAGAAGAAAATGAAAGTATTTCTTCGGGTCATGGACTACAGTCTCTCGTTGATTGTGAAACGAGGACCCCATGTCCTTGTGAAGAGAGTTGCAAATGGATCCTTGATGCCAAAACTGGTAGAAGAACTGGACCCACAAGACTTGGATTGGCTTCAAACAAACGCCAATGCTATGTTGTATCTCAAGAATGGAATGACTTTTGATGCACTAGCTAAGGTGATGGATTGCAAATCTGCCAAGGAAATCTTGGAGAAACTGAACGAGTTCTACAATGGAGATAGTCTAAAGAAAGAAGCTGCTCTCATGGCAATCGATGAAGAGGAAGCGGCTCACTCAGCTGAGGTATGTCTTTCTGAATTGAAAGAAAAATTGCATACATATTCACCTGACAATCCAATACTGATAACTGCCACCTTAATTGAGGGCTATGAAAAGGTAGAGTCTGAGAAAGATAAATTATCTGATGCTTTGTTTAACGTAAAAACTAGATGCAAGATCCTTGAAGAAGCAAATGCTGAATTTGAAGAAATTAACGCTTCTCTAAAGGGACAGGCTCTTGTATCTAATTCTAAGATCTCAAAACTTGAACTTGAACTAAATAAGATGAAGAATGCAAATGGTAAGCAGGTAATCAGTGAGGTTCAAACTTTTCTCGAGAATGAGCTTAAAAGAACAAATGAGATTCTTTGCCATGAAACTGAAAAGAACAAAGCTCTTAGAGAAAAGGTTGAAAAGGCTGACTATGAACTCACCAGATTAACTAAGTGGAACAAATCTTCAGAGAAAATGAATTGGGTTCTCGAAAACCAAGTCCAAGGAAAGAAAGGTTTAGGTTATAGGAAAATATTGTCTTTCTATAATCTCAAAAGCAAATATGTAGGTCTGCCTTGCAACATGCTTTGTACCTTCTGTGGTAACACAGTTCACTTGAAAGAAAATTGCATAAAAATGAGCAAGGCTAAATCTAAAAACAAAAAAAAATTGCTTTATCTGATTGGGCTAAGAAGTACTTAATTCATCTGTTCTCTCATAAGAAGGGATCCAAGTTTGTCTGGGTTCCTAAATCCAACCCTTGATTGGTTTTGCAGGTTGAAGTAAGAGTAAGCAACCCAAGCTGGATTCTAGATAGTAGGTGTTCAAGGCATATGACAGGAGATAGAAGAAATTTTCTCTCACTCGCAACATTTCAAAGAGGCAGTGTAGTCTTCGGAGGAGGAAAAAGTGGTCTGATTGTTGGCATAAGAAAAGTTAGGAGATCTTTGGATCATGCTATTGAAAATATATATTGTGTGGATGGTCTCGAACACAATCTACTAAGTATCTCTCAACTATGTGACAGAGGAAATGAAGTTAGCTTTTCATCTGTGGGATGTATTGTGAAGAACCTACAAAGTGGAGAAGTGATCATGAAAGGAAAGCGAAGTGAAAAATATTTACAAGGCATCATTGGAATGACTTCTTGAGAACAATTTAACTTGTTTGAATGTTCAAGAGAGTGATTCACAGCTGTGGCAGAAAAGGTTGGGGCATGCAAGTCTTTCATATCTTAACAAGCTAGCATCGAAGGAACTGGTTCGTGGATTACCTACAAAGAAGTTTGAAGAGATTAAAATGTGTGATGCTCGTGTCAGGGGAAAACATGTGAGATCATCTTTTAAGTCAAAGAAAGTGGTGAGCACTTCAAAACTACTCTAGCTGATTCATATGGGGTCTATGTGGACCGATGAGAGTCAGAAGCAGAGGGGGAAAGAGTTTCGTGTTCGTGATAGTTGATGATTACTCGAGGTATACATGGACTCTGTTCCTAGCATCCAAAGATGAATCATTTGATAGTTTCAAAGAATGGGATGGGATTGTGCAGAAAAGATTAAGCTTGGAATTGCTAAGCATTAGATCAGATCATGGCACATAATTTGAAAATGCTAAATTCTCTAAGTACTGTACTAAATACAGTATTGATCACAACTTTTCAGCACCAAAAACCCCACAACAAAATGGAGTTGTAGAGCGGAAGAACAGATCTTTGGAAGATATGGTAAGAACCATGTTGTCATCAAGTGGTCTTACAAGAAATTTCTGGGCTGAAGCAGTCAACACAGCATGTTACTTGTTGAACAGGTGTTCCATAAGAGCTATTCTTAACAAAACCCCTTATGAACTTCTCAGAGGAAGAACGCCAAATATTGCTCTTGAAGCCATTCGGTTGCAAGTATTTTGTACACAATAATGGTAAGGAGGCTTTGGGTAAATTTGATGCAAGAAGTGATGAAGCAATCTTCCTGGGATATTCCACTCAAAGTAAAGCTTATAAAGTGTTCAACAAAAGAACTCAGACAGTTGAGGAAAGTCTGTATGTGGTGTTTGATGAGTCAGACAAAGCAGTTGCTGAAAAGGAATGAGATGATCAGGCTATAGGTCTTGCACGAGAAGATCCTGCTGAAAGCTTAGAGATCCGGAAGGAAAGGAAGAGCCAGGTGATGAAAATGGAGAATTGACTCAGGGGGAACAAGGAGTCAATATGTCAGGGGAACGGCTGATCAAGATGATGAACCAACTGAGGAAAAAGGACCTACTCAAAGTGCAGCTGCAGGTCCTTCCTACCAAATACAGTCAAGACCCTGGAAGTATAAAAGCTCACATCCTTTAGAAAATATGTTATCTGAGTTGGATGATGGGATTATGACTAGGTCTGCCTTGAAGAATGTAAAAGAAGCTCTTGAGGATCCAGATTGGGTAATAGCAATGTAGGAGGAGCTGCATCAATTCGAGAGGAGCAAGGTGTGGCATCTGGTTCCGAGACCTAAGGACAGATCAATCATTGGAACCAAATAGATGTTCAGAAATAGATTGGATGAACATGGCATAGTAATTAGAAATAAAGTAAGGCTGGTGGTTCAAGGTTACAGCCAAGAGGAAGGAATTGACTATGATGAGACTTTTGCACCGGTAGCTAGGATGAAAGCTATAAGAATGTTGATTGCTTTTGCTACATATATGGAATTCACACTATATCAGATGGATGCAAAGAGTGCATTCTTAAATGGCTATCTGAATGAGGAAGTATATGTGGTACAGCCATCAGGGTTCTTGAACGGTGATTTTCCTGATCACGTATACAAACTTGATAAGGCTCTCTATGGTTTGAAACAAGCACCCAGAGCTTGGTATGAGAGGTTATCAGGTTTTTTGCTAAAGAATGGTTTCTCGAGGGGATGAACTGACACCACCTTATTCCTAAAGAAAAAAGGAAAAGATCTATTAGTGGTACAAGTGTATGTTGATGACATTATTTTTTGTGCAACTAATGAAGAATTGTGCAAGGAATTTACAGACTTGGTGGGCAGTGAGTTCGAAATGAGCATGATAGGAGAATTGAATTTCTTCTTGGGATTGCAGATCAAACAAGCTCCTGAAGGAACAATGATTCATCAACAAAAGTATGTCAAGGATCTGCTGAAGAAGTTCGACATGGAAGGAGCTAAGGAAATGACTACTCCTATCGCTACTGGAACAAATCTGGATATGGATGAACTCTGTCCTTCCACAAATGAGACCAAGTATAGAGGAATCATTGAGTCCCTTCTCTATCTTACTGCCAGTCGTCCTGATATTGTTTACAGTGTAGGATTCTATGCTAGATTTCAATCAAAACCCAATGACTCTCACCTAACTGGTGTCACAATGATATTGAAATATTTGAAGGGAACTCAAGATCTATGTCTATGGTACCCTAGTGGTGGTACATTTGAGCAAATTGGTTTTGCAGATACAGATTATGCAGGGCATCTAGTAGACAGAAAGAGCACTTCAGGAATGGCACATTTCCTTGGTCCTTGTATGGTTTCTTGGACTATAAAGAAGCAGAACTTAGTAGCTCTCTCCACTGCTGAGGCTGAATATGTTGATGTTGCATCCTATTGTTCTCAGCTGCTATGGATCAAACAACAACTGGAGGACTTTGGAATCAAATGTGGAGTTGTGCCTATTTTGTGTGATAATACAAGTGCTGTGAATATTGCCAAGAACCCAGTCCAGCATAAGAGAACCAAGCAGATTGATATTAGACATCATTTTCTAAGGGATAATATTGAAAAATGTCTAATTACTATGAATTCATGCAAGAGTAAAGATCAAATTGCTGACATCTTCACCAAGGTGTTCAACAAAGTTCAATTTGAGAGGAACAGGTTGGAGTTAGGGATGACCAAAATACATGGACGACCGGACACCTGATTCCCAATGTTTGGCTAGTTAAGTATTTATTATTCTGCCTGTGAATACTTTTTTATAGTCTAGACTAGAATTGTACTTTTGTAAGTATACATGGGTTAACTAAATGTACACTGTAATATCTAATGAGTTTCCACTGAAGAGCCTACTAAGTAACAGGAGGAACCACAAACATAACAAGGAATCATGTCCAGATACGACTATGTGGCTATTTTTTTAAATATATGAGATTGAAACCTAATTGTTCTAGACGTGCATCACAATATTTCCTTATGTGTGTAACTGTCCCATATCCTTGGGCACATTCCTTATTAGTTAGAGATTTAAAATTCAAACTTACCCCACCTGACATATAAGTATTAATGAAAATCCCTCCATAACCGACACATCGTCTAACTTTTTGGTTCCCCAAACACTCGAAAACTATTTTGCTTTACCCACCACTATTACAAACCCTTACCCAATATGCTTCATAACAAATCTCTTAATACTTCTCTCTTCACAAATCATCAGAAAACAAAACCCTTCTCTCCAAAATCTCCCAAAATCTTCAACGATGTCTCAAGCCCAATCGTCGTCATCATCACCCACAAAGACCCCAGAAACTCAAACCTCTCATAAACCTTCAAAGAAACCTAAAGCAAGTTCCACCGCTTTGGCCGAAAGAATTGCAAAATCTAGGAAAAATTTTATGAAGAGGGTTGAAAAGAAAGCTGTCACGACCCAACCTAGGGCCGCGACGGATGACCAACACTAAGTGTCGATCATCACTAATCCTGCTGATAATCTACTAACCATGAATATAACTGATAAACGGAATAAGCATAACCTAACTGATGAGAATTATGCAATGCAAAAAGCTGACAAGGCTAACATAAACTGACATACATAACATACTGACTGAACCACACAGGGACATATCTACAGGCCTCTAAGAGTGATGAACTGAATATACAAAGGACGGGACAAGGCCCCGACATACCTAAGCTGGCTGACTGTACACATACCAAAAGATAAGTAACTCCGAGAGTAAGCGGGGTGACTCCAATAGCTGATAGATGGCCTACTAACATGGTCCAAGCGTTAATCTATCTACACCTGCGCGGCATGAAACGCAGCGCCCCAAAAAAGGGCGTGAGTACGATACGTACCAAGTATGTAAGGCATGAACATATAATATATCATAGCTGAATGAAACTGTAAGGCTGGAATATAGATATGTAAATATGAGCTGGAGCATAGCAATATAGCTGGAAATCTGAAAAACGTACTAAACATGATCTGAATATAAACTGAGCTCTAGCTGAATCTGAAATTGAAGACTGAGCTGAACTATACTGATAAATAACTGTAATATGACTGACAACTAGTAACTATAAACTGGAACTGATAGCTGTCAACTGATACTGACACTAAGAGCTGGTGGATGATAACTGAGAACTGATAAATGGTACTGAGCTAAAACTGAATTGTTATCTAAACTGGTACCTGTCTGGTGTTATGGGCTATATCCCCCTAAATCAGGTAACTGAACATCTGAACTAGTACCTGTCTGGTGTTATGGGCTGTATCCCCCCAAATCAGGTAACTGAAAACCTGAACTAGTACCTGTCTGGTGTTATGGGCTGTATCCCCCCAAATCAGGTAACTGAAAACCGGAACTAGCCTCATGTATAATCATGCAGTGCATACTGCGGCTATATACGCGTATATAACAAACCTGGTGGGTGTTATGGGCTATATCCCCCCCAGCCAGTAATATCTAGTCTCTCTGGTCAGAGTGTGTGAATGACACCCGGTCACACTAGGTGTTTCAACTCCCGCCTGACCCTGAGGGGCTGTATCCCCCAGACGGGTAGTATCACACGCGACCGGACTGTCTGTCCAATGTCCAGCCTCTATGGGGGACTCCAAATCTCACATAACATGATCACGACATAAGCATAAGCATGTTTGAGGCATAACACATGTGGAAACAATATATATGGACTCAAAGGAACGATAAGGAAACTCTGGATAGAATTGTAGACACAACCTGAAACTTAGAATTTGCCTAACTCTTTGATTTTTATAAAAATTTCGGCAGAGTTTCCTCTGAATGGATGATCCGCAAAAACAGAGCCAGCACTATACTATACACGGTAATGCATACCCGGATAAACTGATGACATAAACAAATTAACTGGATAACAAGATGAGAGTGGCGTAATAATTCCACGGATGTACAGAATTTCTAGACAGTACCAGCATCCTGTATTGCATCATAGTTTTGAGGGTGCAAATAAAAGTTATAGACCTCATGGTATTCATGAAAGTTGTAGATATATGTCTTATGATTCTAAAGATTCTTAAAGATCTAAATATCAATTTTTTACAAGGAGTTATGATCAATGTACTAACAGTTGTCCAAAGATCAAAATGATTTTTCAGATTTTGAAACATTTTGTCTTGCTGATTTGGACGTCTTTCACCTTGGATTTTAGTACCAAATTAAGTATATACAAGGTGTACTTGATACCATACAAGTTTCTCACAAGAAACACTAAGTTTAGAACTAATAAAGGCTTCAAAAGCTAAAAGATACATGCCTTGCCAAAAAAAAGGTTTAGCTTTACATATCTTTGATGTTTCTAGCTTCTAAACTTTGTTTCCTTTGAATTCCACACCTAAAAAAGCTTAAAAAAGATATAACATAGAATTTAGGTACTTTACTTAGCCATGAAGTAATTCTAAAACTCAAACTACAGACGAAATTGAAGGTAGCATAACGTTACCTTAATCGCGTAGAGCGTTTTGACGCAATCTGTCTTCAATTTCGAGTTAAGATTGATGTTGTTTCTTCAAAATCATAAAAATTTGCTTCAAACTAAAGAACTAACTGTTTCTACCGTGTTTTTTCTGAGAAATGTCGAGAAAGAGAAGTTTTTCTCTTTTATAATGAAAACATTTTATTTCTAGCCCTCTTTTGCGTTTATGTCCCTTTTTCTGGTCTGACTTCTGATACTCATATCTTTTTATCCAGACATTGTATGAAAAAACCGTCAAATTTTTTGGAAACTACACTCTAATACCTTTAATTTAGTATACCATATGCCCCTAAAAGACCTCATATAACGCACGGAATTAATTGCTGAAAAAGCTTCGTTACAAGGCAATTTCTTAGTCGGTTTTTCCGCAACTTAAATCCGATTTTTCCCAAACTTTATATTCAATATATAAACATCATATAGGGTCATATTATGACTTTAAACTCACTTAAATCATTCTTAATATGCCATTAGAATGATATACGTCACTTTAGACATACGGGGTGTAACAATCTTCCCCCGTTAGGAACATTCGTCCTCGAATGTTAAATGAAGTATGTAGAAGCATTAAACAACGATCTGTTACATACTTGAAGTAACGAAGAGATGTGCATATTTGGCTCTCATGTCATTTTCAGCTTCCCAAGTTATTTCTTCTACATTATTGCTTCGCCATAACACCTTAACTGAAGGAATGTCTTTCGTCCTTAGTCAACGAATCTGGCTATCTAAAATTGCAACTGCCACCTCTTCATAAGTTAATTACTCTATGATCTGTATATCATCTACTGGTACAACTCTAAAATGATCTCCAACACATTTTCTGAGCATAGAAACATGGAATACTGGATGTGCCTCCTGAAGGTCTACTGGAAGGTCTAACTCGTAGGCTACACGCCCAACTCGCCTGATAACCTGATATGGACCAATAAATCTAGGGCTAAGCTTCCCCTTCTTTCCAAATCTCATAACTCCTTTCATAGGTGATACTTTCAGGAATACCCAATCGCCAATCTGAAATTCTAAATCTCGAAGTCGGTTATCTGTATAGGACTTCTATCTGCTCTAAGCTGCTAATAATCCTTCCCTGATCAACTTGACTTTATCAACTGCTTGTAGGATTAAATTTGGACCTATCAATTGAGACTTGCCAATCTTGAACCATCCTATGGGAGACCTGCATTTGCGCCATACAAAGCTTCATATGGCGCCATCTGTATGCTAGAATGATAGCTACTATTATATGCAAACTCTATCAATGGTAGATGATCACTCCAACTGCCTCCAAAATCTAACACGCAAGCTCTAAGAATATCTTCTAAGGTCTGAATAGTCCGCTTAGCATGTCCATCTGTCTGGGGATGAAATGTGGTACTCAGATTCACCTGTGTCCCTTAACATGTCTGGAACGATCGCTAGAAATTAGCTGTAAACTGATGCGCCCCTGTCTGAAATAATAGATACTGCGATACCATGTAGGTGCACTATCTCTCTGATATAAATTCTGGCATAATCCTCTGTTGTATATGTAGTTCTAACATGCAAGAAATGAGCTGATTTAATAAGCCTGTCAACTATAACCCAAATAGAGTCATACCTGCTCTGCGTACGGGGCAAGCCTGTAATAAAGTCCATATTTACTGTTTCCCATTTCCATAAGAAATCTCCATTTCCTATAACAAACCACTAGGTTTTTTTTTATGCTCGATTTTAACCTGCTTGCAATTAGGACATTGAGCCACAAATTCTGCTAAATCACGCTTCATTCCATCCCAACAATAAATCTGCTTAAGATAATGGTACATCTTAGTCGAACCTGGGTAAACAGTGTACCTGGATTAATGTGCCTCTGTTATAATCTGTCCACGTAAATATGCCACATCAGGAACACAAAGTTTGTCTTTATATAAGAACCCCGGTCACTAGTAACCTACATAGAAATTTTGGTTTTCTTCTGGCTATCTGCCTGTATTGAACTAGAACTGGATCCTCATACTGGCGCTGCTTTACTTATGTCACTAGGCAAGTAGTGGTTGCGTTCTGAACTGTAACTCCTGTGTCCTCTGAATCTATTAATCTGACTCCCATGTTGGCTAACTGGTGGAGTGCATGAGCTAACTATATCTTTTGTGGCTGTAAATAAGATAAACTACACATGGACTTATGACTAAGAGCATCAACTACAACATTCGCTTTACCTAGATGATAAAGAATTTCCATGTCATAGTCCTTCAGCAACTCTAGCCATCGCTTTTGTCGCAGGTGTAGCTCATTTTGATTAAATATGTACTAGAGGCTCTTGTGATCTGTATATATATATCAACATGAACACGGTACAAATAACGTCTCCAAATCTTCAATGCATGAATAACTGCTGCAAGCTCCAGATCATGGGTAGGGTAGTTCTTCTCGTGCTTTTTCAGGTGTCTGAAGCATAAGCAATAACTCTTCCGTGCTGCATCAAACACAACCAAGACCAATTCGAGAAGCATCACAGTAAATGACATAGCCCCCAGATCCTTCTGGAAGTGTAAGTACTGGAGCTGTTATCAACTTGTTCTTTAATTCTTGGAAGCTATGCTCGCAAGAATAAGACCACTCAAATTTAGCAATTTTCTGTATCAATTTGGTCAGTGGAGCTGCAATGGAGGAAAAACCCTCTATGAAATTTCTGTAATAACCTACCAAAACCAGAATACAACGTACTTCAATTGGCGTTGTAGGTCTGGGCCAATTCTTCACAGCCTCGATCTTCTGGTCATCTACTTTAGTTCCTTCTGCTGAAACTATATGGCCAAGAAATGCCACTGAATCTAACCAGAATTACCTTGAGAACTTAGCATATAATTGCTGGTCCCAAAGAGTACCCACTACTAGGTGTAGATACTCTGCATGCTCTGATTCAGACTTTGAATAGATGAGAATATCATCAATAAATACAATAAGAAATAAATCCAAGTAAGGCCTGAATACGCTGTTCATCAGATTCATAAATGATGCAGGGGCATTTTTGAGTCCAAACGACACCACTAAAAACTCATAATGGCCATACCTAGTCCTGAATGCAGTCTTAGGTATATTAGATTCTCTAACTCTAACCTGATGGTAGCTTGATCGCAAATCTATCTTCAAAAAACACTTGGCACCCTGAAGCTGGTCGAACAAGTCATCAATCTTGGGCAGAGGGTATTTATTCCATATTATGACTTTACTTAGCTATCTATAATCTATGCACATGCGTAGAGAGCCATCTTTCTTTTTCACAAATAATACTGAGGCTCCAACGGGGAAATGCTGGATCTGATGAGGCCTTTATCTAACAAATCCTCAGTTGCTATTTAAGTTCTTTATGTTATGCAGGTGACATCCTCAAGAACATGCCCCTGATGACGTGCTGGTGCTGAGCAAGCAACTGCTGATCTAGCTGCCTGGGCTGTACAACTACCACCCCTAGTCGGGCAACCTCTCATAAAATGGTCTGCCTTTTGACAAATACAACGAGTATCAACTCCTAACTTACATGGTCTCAAGTGGCGTCTACCACAATCTGGACATTTGGGATATGTCTGACCGGCCTGTACAAAAGTACCACGACGCTTAAATCCTGAAGTCTGTGATGCGTGACTAGATCTGGACTGAAGAAGTCTATCAGATCTCAGGCCACGGGACTCTTGAGGTATACTAGCTGGTAGCTGTCTAACACTCTGCTGCCTACTCACTCGAGATGTCTCTTTAAATGAACAAGACAATCTTCCCCTATTATATAGCCCTCTATCCCTATCGGATCTCTGTTTCTGCTTATTCTCCTCAAGTGATAAAGAAAACGCCCGAATGCGTAATATAATAACTGGCTGCATAGCAACGATCATACACTCATTCACCAGGCGTGGACCTAGTCACACTACATACCTGTGAATTCTATCCTCCATACTGGATACCACAGTAGGGTCAAACCTTGCTAAGAAATTAAATCAATAATATACTCTTCTGCACTCAAACTTCCCTGTCTCAAGGTCAGGAACTGATTAGCAGGGGCTCCCTAAGTCTCTATAGGCACATACTGATAAAGGAAGGCATCTGAGAATTCCTTCCAAGTCGTGGGAGTAGCATCAGGCCGTCTAGATAGCTCCCATATATGATATCACCCTGCTGCTAGGTTATGCAATCTGAATGCAGCCAACCCTACTAACTTTGTGTCTGCCACGTGCATAACCCTCAACACTCTGGCTATCCTCACTAGAAAATCCTGAGGGTCCTCTCCTGTACGGGATCCGGTAAAGACTGTAGGCTCTAGCCTGATAAAAGCATTGATCCTGGATCCAACATCTCCCTGGGCATCTGCACTGTGTTGTCTAGTCTGAGCAACTACAACACTGGTCAATAATCTGATGGCATCCCTCATTTTCTGCTTCTGACTGTTGGGTAGAGGAGCTGGACGTACAGTAGCTGCGGTACCTCTAATATCGCCCTGAACTGAAGGGATCTGTGAGGCCTCAGATGGAGCCTCAGGTCTGGACTCCTCACTCTCATCCACCTCAGGTGGCACTCTAGTAGTACCCTGGCCGGCAATAGCCTTGCCCTTCTGGGCAGCTATTAGTTTCTTCGGCGACATCGATTTGTTGAAAACACTATTGTTAGAGGGCTGAATTCTATAATCATGGCTCTATTGCACGATCTAGAGAAGAAAGAAATAGAAATGTCCTGAAGTGCCTTGTAGCCTCCTGTTCAAAAGTATGGCGCGCAACATACTCCTGAACAAGACTCTACTAGACACGGCCTGTAGACACCCTAGGACTAAACTGCTCTGATACCACTTTTGTCACGACCCAACCTAGGGCCGCGACGGATGACCAACACTAAGTGTCGATCATCACTAATCCTGCTGATAATCTTCTAACCATGAATATAACTGATAAACGGAATAAGCATGACCTAACTGATGAGAATTATGCAATGCAAAAAGCTGACAAGGCTAACATAAACTGAAATACATAACATACTGACTGAACCACACAGGGACATATCTACAGGCCTCTAAGAGTGATGAACTGAATATACAAAGGATGGGACAAGGCCCCGACATACCTAAGCTGGCTGACTGTACACATACCAAAAGATAAGTAACTCCGGGAGTAAGCGGAGTGACTCCAATAGCTGATAGATATCCTACTAACATGGTCCAAGCGTTGATCTATCTGCACCTGCGCGGCATGAAACGCAGCGCCCCAAAAAAGGGCGTGAGTACGATATGTGCCAAGTATGTAAGGCATGAACATATAATATATCATAGCTGAATGAAACTGTAAGGCTGGAATATAGATATGTAAATATGAGCTGGAGCATAGCAATATAGCTGGAAATCTGAAGAACGTACTAAACATGATCTGAATATAAACTGAGCTCTAGCTGAATCTGAAATTGAAGACTGAGCTGAACTATACTGATAAATAACTGTAATATGACTGACAACTAGTAACTATAAACTGGAACTGATAGCTGTCAACTGATACTGACACTAAGAGCTGGTGGATGATAACTGAGAACTGATAAATGGTACTGAGCTAAAACTGAATTGTTATCTAAACTGGTACCTGTCTGGTGTTACGGGCTATATCCCCCCCAAATCAGGTAACTGAACATCTGAACTAGTACCTGTCTGGTGTTATGGGCTGTATCCCCCCAAATCAGGTAACTGAAAACCCGAACTAGTACCTGTCTGGTGTTATGGGCTGTATCCCCCCAATTCAGGTAACTGAAAACCAGAACTAGCCTCATGTATAATCATGCAGTGCATACTGTGGCTATATACGCGTATATAACAAACCTGGTGGGTGTTATGGGCTATATCCCCCCCCCCCAGCCAGTAATATCTAGTCTCTCTGGTCAGAGTGTGTGAATGACACCCGGTCACACTAGGTGTTTCAACTCCCGCCTGACCCAGAGGGGCTGTATCCCCCAGACGGGTAGTATCACACGCGACCGGACTGTCTGTCCAATGTCCAGCCTCTATGGGGGACTCCAAATCTCACATAACATGATCACGACATAAGCATAAGCATGTTTGAGGCATAACACATGTGGAAACAATATATATGGACTCAAAGGAATGATAAGGAAACTCTGGATAGAATTGTAGACACAACCTGAAACTTAGAATTTGCCTAACTCTTTGATTTTTATAAAAATTTCGGCAGAGTTTCCTCTGAATGGATGATCCGCAAAAACAGAGCCAGCACTATACTATACACGGTAATGCATACCCGGATAAACTGATGACATAAACAAATTAACTGGATAACAAGATGAGAGTGGCGTAATAATTCCACGGATGTACAGAATTTCTAGACAGTACCAGCATCCTGTATTGCATCATAGTTTTGAGGGTGCAGATAAAAGTTATAGACCTCACGGTATTCATGAAAGTTGTTGATATATGTCTTAGGATTCTAAATATTCTTAAAGCATCTAAATATCAATTTTTTACAAGGAGGTATGATCAATATACTAACAGCTGTCCAAAGATTAAAATGATTTTTCAGATTTTGAAACATTTTGTCTTGCTGATTTGGACGTCTTTCACCTTGGATTTTAGTACCAAATTAAGTATATACAAGGTGTACTTGATACCATACAAGTGTCTCACAAGAAACACTAAGTTTAGAACTAATAAAGGCTTCAAAAGCTAAAAGATACATGCCTTGCCAAAAGAAAGGTTTAGTCTTACATACCTTTGATGTTTCTAGCTTCTAAACTTTGTTTCCTTTGAATTCCACACCTTCTAAAGCTTAAAAAAGATATAACGTAGAATTTAGGTACTTTACTTAGCCGTGAAGTAATTCTAAAACTCAAACTACAGACGAAATTGAAGGTAGCATAACGTTACCTTAATCGCATAGAGCGTTTTGACGCAATCTGTCTTCAATTTCGAGTTAAGATTGATGTTGTTTCTTCAAAATCATAAAAATTTGCTTCAAACTAAAGAACTAACTGTTTCTACCATGGTTTTTCTGAAAAATGTCGAGAAAGAGAAGTTTTTCTCTTTTATAATGAAAATATTTTATTTCTAGCCCTCTTTTGCGTTTATGTCCCTTTTTCTGGTCTGACTTCTGATACTCATATCTGTTTATCTAGACATTGTATGAACAAACCGTCAAAAGTTTTGGAAACTACACTCCAATACCTTCAATTTGGTATACCATATGCTCCTAAAAGACCTCATATAACACACGGAATTAATTGCTGAAAAAGCTTTGTTACAAGGCAATTTCTTAGTCGGTTTTTCCGCAACTTAAATCCGATTTTTCCCAAACTTTATATTCAATATATAAACATCATATATGGTCATATTATGACTTTAAACTCACTTAAATGATTCTTAACATGCCATTAGAATGATATACGCCACTTTAGACATACGAGGTGTAACAAAAGCATCCAAGAAATTTATTCCTAAACCAACAGCTCCGACTATTCCACCTAATGTCATCGATTCACACCCTGTAGAGGTAAGACCTGACTTAATTTAAGCTAGCACTACTGTTTCTGAATCTATTTTAAGCCCTGAAAAATTAAATAAAGAGACATTAGTAGCAGGAATAGATGAGATAATTGAAAAATCTGTTAGTATAATGGAGTCAGGTAGTGAAATTGATAGGGGGAAGGCTGTAGAAAAGAAGAAAGAACGTATTGAAAGACCATCTGTAGAACCTAAGGTAGAAGGTAATGTCACAAGTATGGTTCTGGTCACATCTAGCTTAGATGTTGTGAAAATTGTGGATGGAAAGTTAGATACCAAAGAAGTAGTGGAATCTCTAAAAGATCAAGTCGACAAACCTACTTTGGAGGATGTTTCTTCAGAGAAAGAATGCACAAGGGAAGATGTGAGTGGTCCAGTAGGGGGTGAGCCAAGCCCTGTTGAAGTTAGCAAGAAATTTGAGAAAGAACCTATTACTTCTTCAGTTCCTATGGAAACTGATGATGTAGAACTGGAATGGATAGATTCTTAATCTGAAAAGAAACAGAAGGGGGTGAAAGAAAATGTGGAGTTTAGGGAGTCTGAGGAAATCTCAAAGAAAACTGTAAAAAGAAAGTGTGGGGAAGAATATGAGAAGATAGAAGAGGAAGAACAAGAGGAGGTAGTGTTTGTGAGTGAAACAAAACCAAAACAAGAAAAGAAAAGAAGACTTATGAACGGGGGAAAAGCTGTAGGAAAATGCAAATTGGTGGATGAGAGTGATGAGGAGGAGGATTCATAGTCTGAATAAGTGCGTGTGCAGAAACCTGTAGTTCCTAGAAGAGTGGCTACGAGATCAGCACTAAAACAGAAAATAACATCTCTTGAAAAACTTGCTAAACAGAAGAGTGAATAAAGAGGCAGAGAAGAGAAAACAACCCCTGAATGACAAAGAAAGCAGTGCAGAGGATGGGCACTTTGTGGATCCAAATGACTCAGATTTTGAAACTTCTGAGGATTCAAAGAAGAAAAAAGGAAAAAGAGAAGATGTAGACATGGGTTCCTTATTTGCTAAGCATCAAGTGTTGCCTGGGTGTGTATGGTGTGATTTGAATTAGCCCAGTATGAGACCCTTGGTGGAAAAGGTGAATGCATAAGGTTGGACCAAGTTGTTTTCTATAGAGGAAAGATATCTACTTACTGAACAAGTGAGGGAATTTTATGTGAAATGCAGTGTAGCTGGAAGGAGCGTTTACTCTGAAGTTGGAGGTATTGAGATTGAATTTGGAAGAGAAGAGTTATGAGTGATCCTAGAGGTACATGCTGAGGGTTATTGCACGTAGTTAAAGTTAAAATGGCCAAAGAGAACAGATGGTGTTACTCCTCTAGAGGTAACTAAGAAGTTCTCTAGTAATCCAAGACTCAGGAAAGAAAGAAAGAAAGGTGGAGAAAAAGGAGATGGAACCTGCTCATGAGTTACTATTTGAGTTTGTACACATGTTCTTGTTGCCAAAAGATGAAGGGACGGTGAGGCCTGTGCATTGGACCTGACATACATGGATCTGCTGGATAGAGGTGTGAAAACTAACCTGCCTGGGCTGATCATAAGGCACATTAAGAGGATTGCAGACACTGACAAGAAGGGTCATTCTTTTGTACATTCTTACATATTGCAGCAGGTATTTGAGCACTTTGGGGTGACTCTAAAAAACCGGAAGAAGGCTACTCATCATCAGATGTTTGGTACGCATGTTTTGAAAACATGTGACTTCTTCAAGGAGAAGAGAGCATCCAAATGTCCTAAACAGATTAAAATGAAGAAAATTGATGAGAGTGGGGAGTTTGGATCAGAAGAAGCTATAACAGCTGTGAAGGAACTGGAGCAACATCTGTTAGAGCTGGATGAGGAAAATGAGAAGCTGAATGACCAGTTAAAGTTGAAGGATCAAGAAATTGATCACTTGACCATCGAGTGTAACAAGCATAGGGCTGAGTTGGTAGTTGAGAGAGCCAAAAATATCAAGAACCTAGAAGCACTTGTCAAGTACTTCAAGCTTTGAACCCTTTCTGCCCAATTCCATGTCCAAACTTTTCCCTCTCTCTCCTTTATGATGCACATTTAAGACAACATGTGTTTTGGTTTGTATTTAATTGGGACATATATGTTGTGCCCTGGATTGTTGATTTTAAACTGCTTGTTCTGGTTTTTGTGGTTTTATCTGTATAATTACTTGTTCTGGTTGGGCCTTTAGATTATTCATTCTGTTCTTAGTTGACTTGTTGCCTTGTGCTGTAGTCTGGACTGTACTATTTTGTTCTTACAGGATTTTAGAATCTTTTCGATGATGCCAAAAAGTGGAAGAAGGAAATGGTGTTGTTGGGATGTTTGTGACCCAACTCATCTGTTTTAAAATTCTTTCAAGTGTATTTTTATTTTATTTTTTATCTTGGTGTCTGTATGTACAAGTTCTTAGGCAACATTTGTCTGTCTTCATCAAAAAGGGGGAATTTGTTGTCTTGGATGTTTTGAAGAATAACAAACGAAGGACTTAGTGACTTGGAGAAGAACCTAGTCCTTGATGAGAAGGGCACGACTGATCGAAAAGATTTTGTGGAATGAAAATCCATGCAGAACTAGGAGTAGTGGCGCGTAGACTTATGTGCATCCTAGTCAGCTAAAAGAAGTTGTGTCGGGGCTGTCTCATTAAAGTGTGAACAAGAGTTAGTGCTGAACAAGTAAAGTATCACAGGGAAATCTTAACTTGCCATATTTACAAGGTTTCCTAGTGAAACACTGCTAGGATTACAAAGCCCATATAAAAGCAAGTAACTGAGGCAGCCGATCTCAGTTATTCACCACGAGAGTTGAGAGCAAATACAGGGTGAATTCAATTACTCTTAAAGTGGTGTAACTGTTGAAGACAACCAGTGAAGAACTAAGAGCACAAGCAGTGAATCAGTTTAGGTTCTTTATTGTAGTTGTCATAGTTTTTATGCTTTGACTGTATTACCTATCTGCTTATGTTAGAAGCCATTGTAATAGGTGAACTTTGAGTGATTACTTTGTAAAGCTAGAGTTTAACATTGTTGAGTGATTAGGGTCTAGAGTGTAGCCCCTTGGTTACAGAGTTTGTAATCTTAAACTTGCTCTTTATGAGTAAAGTGGTTTAAAAATCTCAAAGTGTGGGTCGTGGTTTTTTCTCCCTTGAGCAAGGAGTTTTCTACATAAAAAACACTGTATCTTTTAGATTGTTGTTTACTTTTATGTTTGTGGTTTACCATGGAGGCAACAGCACAAGAACAAGGTTCTTGCGATTAAGAGTTAGGTTCTTCGGCGAAAATCAGAGGACACTATTCAACTCCCCCCCCCCCTCTTCTAGTGTCCATAGGAGGTGGTTAGATTATAACAGTGTTATTGTGAATCATTCATTATAGACATCAGAAAACACAATACCCAGATCCAATTTCGTTCTTCCTCTCCATTTGCTTAGTTTATTTTTATTTGAAATTTTCCAAATCCAATTTCTGAGTTTTCTCTTTAATGCAAAATCGCATTGCAAAAAGTATGTTTGATCTATTCTCCGTAGGTCTCTGATTATCTGGTGGACTCACCAGATTTTGCGTCAGCGAGGTAAAATTATGTGTTCAAAAACATGAAAAAACAGAATGAGAAAGAAAATAAAATAAAAAAAGAAAATTGTTCCCACGCTAGAAAGAAAGGGTGTAATGCACGAACTACGCCATATCACCAAGTTGTGTCTAAATGATACATTTATGATATGGTTGAAGTGTTCAAATAGAACTGTCTTGAGTTGGAGTGTCAAAGTAAAAAGTATGGACAACTTTAAGGGGTTGTCGATGTGTTTGTTTGTCAACAAAATCAAAAGTGGAGCAGTTCGTTTGTTTATTAGCGTCAACCATTTGCAAGATTAGCCTACTGATGTAGTTACATTTCCCTTCTGTCATGACTTGTAAAATTTTAGGTATCCAGATGGAATTCAAGTTGCACAACTCATTTTTTTTTTTAAATTTGATTTTCACACAGATATCTTAGATTTTCCTATTCCATTCCAGATCTGTCCCGATTTACAAAAGAACTACAGTCAGGGTTTAAAGTTTATTACAAAAAACAAGTATGAGTTCGTGAAGTTCAAAACATCAAGATTATGTTGCGTTTATCTTTTCATGCCTAACTCCAAAACAATACATAGCTCGAAATAAGATATGCAAAAACATCAACTATTTCCTACTTTTAACAAACATCCAATTTTAATTAAAATTAAACTGCAACATAATACATGTAATAATGATACCCATAGGTTCCTTTAAAACATGCTGACTTTGTCATTTCATAGCAAAAACATATAAAAAAACATGCAAGGTTGTAATGTTTACCTATGAAAGAGACCTTGGAGCTCGGCTATGTCGATCCACAAGCTTAAACCAAACACGAACAAAGCAATGACTCCAAAAATCAGCAATTAACAGCCCTTAAATACCCTTAACTTGACTTAAACTCAAAGATCTGTAACCCAAAAGACTCTTGGCAGAAAGGTCTTTTGGTTCTAAATCTCTACACTTGACTCAATAAATATTTTCACTCTTCTTTCTCTCTACTTTTCAGACATGTTTTTGTTCTATCTTTCGGAAGGGAGTTGGTCTTTTAATGAGGGTAAAATTCCCTCTTAAAATAGCCTTGAAGATGGAGCGAAAAGCTGGCTCACACGCCCCTACTTGAGTGCCTTTCAAATTCCCCCTTTTTAGACTTTTTCAAACACTGTTTTCTCACTATTCCATCCACCCTGTTTGTCCCTAAAGAAAGCTGGAAAAAAATAGGTTGCCCTTTAATAGGACACTCATGACTAAATACACTACTTTCAGACTTGTTCTCAACTTAGATAAGCAGCTGACAACTGCTGAACCAAAACAAAGCATGTAACTTCATGTTACCCTAAGACATTCAAACTACCAAAAATCACTCCATGCTTCCTCACTAAAAAAAAACAATTGTTGAACCAAAACATGGTTATTACAATCCAAGATAGTTTTTTCATATTTTGGATGACTCAAAACTGAAAACAAGAAGGAGGAAAACACTTATGCCTAAACACAACTTAATCATATGATAATGAAACAAGAACATACTTTTATCCCTTAATAGAACTAGCATGGCACAAGTCGACAAGCTTGATGGATTAAATACTTGTATTAGGGAAAGAAAGAACCATGCAACTTTGTACTAGGCAACATTAAACGACAGGAGATTTTTCCAATCTTAAACACACCTTAGACCACACAAGAAAACAAACTTAACATTCTTGAACTTGTATGATTCAATTCCGTAAAACACATCTACATACACGTATTAAACTTTTAACTAACAGTGAAGCAGGCGACATGAAAATATAATTACTTCCATGAGCTTCACACAAGCCATGAAATATATCCTATTTTTCATGAATTAAGACTATACTTATAAATAATTTTCAGCTTTCTAATCCAACATCAACATGAACATGCTATTGTTGGGATCAAACTGCTATGTAAAATGACATACACATACATGGTGTATATGTACTAATTCAATCACTAAATATTGTTTTCATTAACCAACATCTAACACAAAGCAAGAAACACATAAAGGAATGACTAAGGCTTAGCTCGTATTCCTGACCTGTCAATCCTTTATTGGTTGTCTCAACGCTGCCTGATCGCTACAGCCTCATCATAATCATCGTCATCTCCTCATCGCAGCAGAAAACACCACGAGAATCATCAAACCACTGCCTGGACTTGCTGCATTAACAATCGTAGCACCATGATCAGCTACGGGGACATATCATCATCGCCACCGAGCTACTGCATCGTCGCCTCACCACGCTGTATAACAACACCACCAAAACATATTTCCCCCACCAACACACGGCCAAAAAAACATCACCACATCTTTCCATTCAGCCATACATCAACATTAATAGTGGTATAAAGAAAGAAAAGAAAAATAGAAGCGGGGGCTGCATAAAGGGAAAGAAGGAAGGGAAAGAGGAGGGTTTCCATGGAAAATTACCTTCATAAGACTATAAAAGAGAGTGAGATGAACCCATTGATGTAAAGGTTGACGGAAAAACATGGTGTTTTTGCCGGAAAATGTATTACCACATCTTTAAACTTCGATCTACGTAAAATCGTTGAGTTTTTGGGAAAAGGTATTTGAGATATGGAAAGAGGAGCTCAAGGGCTTTCTAAACGTGTATTTTTTGTATTTTCCAGCCACCGGAGGCAGTAGTCTGGCAGCAGCATACGACGGTGGAGCGGTGGTTGTCTGGTGGGGTTGGGTGGCTCCGACGGTGATGAAAAAATCAGCCAGGGTTTGGCCAAGCCTTGAGCTTTAAAAGGTGTAACTGAATGAGGGTTTGAGAGATTATACATGATAGGGAAATGGGCCGGGTCAGAGTGAGGGCTGATGGGTCAAAGAGGATTTTTGGGCTGCCTATTTTCTACTTGGAATTTTTACCCCACATAACCATTCCCAACCCTTATGCACTTTTTGTAACCATATTTTATCTTTTCTTTCTTTTTCTAGCATATTTATTAAATATAACTTGATAATATAAAAATATAAAAAATATAAGACAAATATATGTGTGTGTATATGTGTATAGAAGCTATATATAAAAAATATCAATCTAATTATATACTATATTTTAATTATAAATCAAATTTTAAATATAAAAATTGTGGCTAGATTATGTTAGTGCTAGGTGACTTGTTAATATGGTACATTGAAGGCTATTTATGTGGAAATCTATTTCTACTTTCAAAAATGGACCATTAAGCTTAATGAAGTCCAACTTTAACGCATTCTAATTAACTAATAATCTAACTAATTGCATTAAACTAAAATTCATAAATTATATTAAACACATAAGCAAAATCAAAATCAAAATTAGAAAATTAAATAAAAACAAGATATTTTTGATAATTTCTATATTTTTCTTCTAATTAACTACTAAAATAACTAGATAAGATAATAAAAATCTAGAAAAATTAGGCAAAAGTCCATAGGAAGTTAACACAGCTATTTTAATGCAGTTTTTATATTTTCGTGCCAAAATTAGGTGATTACAGTCCCTTGCAAGCATATTGTGCTGGAAGTTGCCTCCCACCTTCTTTCCGTGTGAGGACTGTGTTTGACACGACCCAGAATCCGGTTAGGCCGTGTGGGAACCCGACATCCTCCCCTAGACCCGTCAGGCGAACCCTTACCAATTAAATTAGGAAAATAAATATAACAATTCATAAATAAGGATAAGACTTGAAAAAAAATACAGACATACTGATACCTCTAAGCTGTACAAAAGAAATTACAGTTGACTACCCAACTGTTGAGAGCTGGTTTTGAAGTATGACAAACAAGAAGGACTCAGAGGTTCCCACTGAGAACCTAGTCCTTGGAATAAAGGGCACGCTTGATCGAAAAGGATTACGGGTTGCAAATCCCTGCGGAACTAGGAGTAGTGGCGCGTGAATGAATATGCATCCTAGTCAGGCTAAAAGAGGCGGTGTCCAGGTTGTGTCTTCGAAGTGTGAAAAGGATTTGGACTTCAACAAGGAAAAGAGTTACTAGGAATCCTGACTTGCCATAATTAAAAGGATTCCTTGTAGAACTCAACTAGGGTTTCAAGACCCATATAAATGCAAGTAGTAGAGGCAGCCGAAAAGTAGTTATTCACAAACGGAGAGTTGAGAGCATATAAAGGCGATCTAGCATCTTTCTACGTTAAAAACTGAAGAAGACAACTTGAGTACATGCAGGGTATTGAGTCTAGATATTCTGTCTAGGTTCGTCAAATTGCAAGTTGTCTTTAATTCAAGCTTTCATAGTTTTACCTATTGGCTTATTCAGAAGCGTATGTATTAGGTGAACTTTTGTGTAATTACTGAGAAGCTAGAGTTTAGCTTTGAGTAGTGATTAGGGTCTAAAGTGTAGCCCCTTGGTTACAGAGTTTGTAATCAGAAACGTTGCTCTTGTGTTAGTGGATTCAGTTCTAAAATCCCAGAGTGTGGGTCGTAGTTTTTCTCCCTTGAGCAAGGAGTTTTCCACGTAAAATCCTTGTGTTCCTTGTGTGTGTGATGTTGTGAGTTATAGTGTTCAAGGCAGCATAAAAGATAATATAAGAACTAGGTTCTACGTTAGAAGAACCAGGTTCTCGTGACGAAAATCGGTAGACACTATTCAACCTCCCCTTCTAGTATCTTCAGGAGGTGCATAGAGTATAATAAGTGGTATCAGAGCAGGTCTTCTCGTAAGAGGTTAACACCTTGAGAAGGATCAGAATGAGTGCACCACCTACCATCACTGAAGGACAGTCAGTTCAGAGGCCCCCACAGTTTAATGGGCAAAACTATGCATGGTGGAAGAACAGGATGGAGAATTACATATGTGCTGAAGACTATCAACTCTGGCTGATAGTCTCTGAAGGAAACCTGATCCCCACCAAAATAGTTGGTGAAGGAGCTACTGCTAAGCAAGAACCAAAACCGAAAGAAGAGTTCAATGAGACGGATTATAAGATGATTGAAAAGAATCACAAAGCCAAACGTCTGGTCATATGTGGTCTTGGTCCTGAGGAGTTCAATTGAGTATCATCTTATAAGACGGCTAAGGAAATATGGGATGCTTTGCAGGTTGCGCATGAAGGAACCACAGAAGTGAAGATTCAAAAAGGAGAATGCTGAAAAGACAATTTGAACTTTTCACCATGGGTGAGAAAGAATCAATTCAGGATATGATGACCAGGCTGACTATCATCACAAATGAAATGAGATCTCTGGATATGGAATTGCCTGAAATAGAGATGGTTGATAAAATCCTGAATGTGCTACCTGTAGCATGGGAACCAAAGATGACTGCCATCATTGAATCCAAACCTCTGACATCCATCAAACTTGAATAACTGGTTGGAAGTTTGAAAACTCATGAGATGATGAAGGACTCAAAAACTAAACCAGTTGTAAAGAAGGACAAGACCCTTGCCCTTGAAGCAACTGAAGAAACCGATGACTATGTTGATCTTCACAGTTGAAGCAGTAATGGTAAGTGCCTTAACAGAAGCTCAATCTGGGAAGATTCAAAGGATTCAAAAGAAGTGGCAAGGAGAGTTCTAGCATGAAGAACATAGTTGATAGTCCTGATTACTCAGGATGCTTCAAATGCTTCAAAAAGGATCATGCTGTAGTAGACTGTCCTATGTAAGAAATAGAATGGATGAAGAATAGAGCATTCAAGGAAAAAGAGAAGGAGACACCAAAGGAAACTGACAAAGATAAGAAGAAGTCAAGACGACCTCCAAACTTCAGAGCAGAAAGGAGAAAGAAGAATGAGGCCTTCTATGCTACATGGGGACCAACTGACAGTGAATCCGACCATGAAAAGGATTCTGAAGACAATCCGCCACTGGCACTAATGGGTATGTCAGACAATAGTTCTGATGAAGAAGACCCTCGAGAGTTTAGAGGAGGAAGAGATCCGTCAAAGCCTCCTGTGTTCAATGGAACTCACTACAAGAACTGGAAGAAACAGATGAAGACCTTCTTGCAAGCAGCAGACTATAGTCTATGGCTGATTGTGAAGAGAGGACCCCATGTTCCGGTAAAGAGAGCTGCAAACGGTGTCCTAGTGCCAAAGAAGGTTGAAGAACTGGATCCTCAAGACCTAGACTGGTTACAGACAAACTCCAAAGCTGAATGGTACCTGAAAAGAGGACTTACCTATGATGTACTTGCTAAAATATCTGAATGCAAGTCGGCCAAAGAAGTCTGGGAAAGGCTGAAGGAGGTGTACTCAGATGACAGTCAAAAGAAGGACTCTGCTCTCATGGCAACGGATGGAACTGAAGATGCTCACTCAGCAGAGGTATGTCTATCTGAACTAAAGGAAACCTTGCATACATACTCTTCTGAAAATCTAATTTTAATTACTGCCACCTTGATTGAGGGTTATGAAAAGGATAAACTAACTGAAGAACTAAGTAGTCTTAGAACTAAGCACAAGAGTCTCCTAGAACAGAACATTGAACTTGAAGAAGTCAATGCCACCTTGAAAGGACAGGCTCTTGTGTCAAATTCCAAGATTATTGAGCTAGAACTGGAATGTAATCAGTTAAGAGAAAGTGCAAATGGTAAGCAAGTAATAAGTGAAGTTCAAACCTTTTTTGGAAAATGAATTGAAAAGAGCAAACGAAATTCTGTATCAGGAAACTGAGAAGAACAGGGTTTTAAGTCAAAAGGTTGGAAAATCAAAATTTGAGCTTACTAGATTAACTAAATGGAATAAATCATCAGAGGCAATGAACTGGGTTCTTGAAAACCAAAATAAAGGGAAACAGGGATTAGGATTTAAGAAACCACTGCCTCCATATAACCCTAAGAGCAAGTATGTGGCATTACCTTGCAACCTGTTATGTACTTTCTGTGGTGAAACAGGACATGTCAAACAAAAGTGCATACATGTCAGCAAGGCAAAGGCCAAGAACAAAAGAAGTGTTTTACCTAAATGGGCTAGACAGGACTTGATTTACCCATTTTCTAGTAAGAAGGGACCCAAGCTTGTCTAGGTTCCTAAGGCTAACCTCTAATTTGTTTTGCAGGCTGGAGTGAGGGAGAACAACCCAAGCTGGATTCTTGACAGTGGTTGTTCGAGGCACATGACAGGAGATAGAAGAAACTTTCTCTCACTCGCAGCATTTCAAGGAGGCAGTGTGGCCTTCGGAGGAGGAAAAAACGGTCAAATAGTAGGAATTGGAAAGATTGGGAGAACTCTGGATCATGCTATTGAGAATGTTTATTGTGTTGATGGTCTTACACACAATCTACTGAGCATCTCCCAACTATGTGATAGAGGAAACGAAGTGAAGTTCTCATATGTAGGATGCATTGTGAAGAACCTACAGAGTGGAGAAATTGTAATGGAAGGAAAGAGGGTGAACAATGTATACAAAGCATCACTGAAGTCATTACCTGAAAACAACCTAACATGCTTGAATGTACAAGAAAGTGACTCTCAGCTGTGGCACAAAAGAATGGGTCATGCAAGTCTCTCACAACTGAATAAACTTGTATCAAAGGAGCTGGTTCGTGGACTGCCAAGTGAGAGATTTGAAAACATTAAGATGTGTGATGCGTGTGTAAAGGGAAAGCATGTGAGCTCATCCTTTAAGTCCAAGAAAGTGGTAAGTACATCAAAACCACTGGAGCTGTTGCATATGGATCTGTGTGGACCTATGAGAGTCAGGAGTAGAGGAGGAAAGAGATTTGTGTTCGTAATTGTTGATGACTACTATAGATACACATGGACTCTGTTCTTGGCAACTAAAGATGAAGCCTTTGACAGGTTTAAAGACTGGGCTGGTGTAGTTTAGAAGAGGCTAAGCCTTGAACTCAGCAGCATCAGATCTGATCATGGAACTGAGTTTGAAAACTCAAAATTCTCTGAGTACTGTGCAAGGAACAGCATAGATCATAATTTCTCCGCTCCAAGAACTCCCCAACAAAATGGAGTGGTTGAGAGGAAGAACAGATCTCTGGAGGATATGGCCAGAACTATGCTGTTGTCAAGTGGCCTTGCAAGAAACTTCTGGGCTGAAGCTATAAATACTACATGCTACTTGCTGAACAGATGTTCCATTAGAGCAATTCTCGACAAGACCCCATATGAGCTACTCAGAGGTAGAAAACCAAATATTTCTCATCTAAAACCCTTTGGTTGTAAATGCTTTGTTCACAACAATGGCAAGGAACCCTTGGGAAAGTTCGATGCTAGGAGTGACGAGGCAATATTTCTTGGTTATTTTACCCAAAGCAAAGCATATAAAGTGTTCAATAAAAGGACACAAACAGTGGAAGAAAGTATGCATGTTGTCTTTGAAGAATCAGACAAGGCACTGGAGGAACGTGAGACAGATGATCAAGTGATTGGCCTTAGCAGGGAAGAAGGTGTGAATGAACTGGAGGACTCAGAAGACAAAGAGACATCAGGTGAAGATCCAAGTACATTGGAGCAAGGAGTCAACTTGACAGGGGGAACTGCTGATGAAGCTGATGATTCAGCAGGTCAGGAAGAAACTCTCCAGGATAATGATGCAGGCTCTTCCAGTCATATCAAACTCAGGCCATGGAAACATCAACGGTCTCATCCTTTGGAAAATGTCCTATCAGAACTGGATACAGGAATCATGACCAGGTTTGCCTTGAAGAACTTTTGTGCTTTCTTTGCCTTCCTCTCATCTCTGGAACCAAAGAATGTAAAAGAAGCTCTAGAAGACCCAGATTGGATTCTAGCCATGTAGGAGGAACTACATCAATTCGAAAGAAGCAAAGTGTGGCACCTAGTTCCTAAGCCGAAGGACAGATCAATAATTGGAACAAAATGGGTATTCAGGAACAAACTAGATGAGCATGGTATAGTGACGAGAAACAAAGCAAGGTTAGTAGTTCAAGGCTATAGTCAGGAAGAAGGAATAGACTACGATGAAACCTTTGCACCAGTGGCAAGGATGGAGGCTATCAGAATGCTAATTCTTTTGCTACATACATGGAGTTCACACTATATCAGATGGATGTGAAGAGCACCTTCTTGAACGGCTACCTGAATGAAGAAGTCTATGTAATACAGCCACCAGGTTTTGTGAACAATGAATTCCCTGATCATGTTTACAAACTGGACAAGGCTCTTTATGGATTGAAGCAAGCCCCTAGAGCCTGGTATGAAAGACTTTCAGGATTTCTATTGAAGAATGGGTTCTCAAGAGTAAAGATTGACAACACACTGTTTCTCAAAAAGAAAGGAAAAGATCTATTGGTGGTTCAAGTGTATGTCGATGATATCATTTTTGGAGCCACTGATGAGGGGATATGCAAGGGCTTTGCTGATCTGATGGGAAGCGAATTTGAAATGAGCATGATAGGAGAACTAAATTTCTTCCTTGGATTGCAGATAAAGTAAATGCCTGAAGGAAGTATGATTCACCAGAAAAAGTATGTCAAGGAACTACTGAAGAAGTTTGACATGGAAGGAGCGAAAGAAATGACTACTCCCATTGCACCTGGGACGAAGCTGGATTTGGACGAACTCGGTCCTTCAACAGACGAGACAAAATATAGAGGAATCATAGGATCACTTCCTTATCTCACAGCCAGTCGACGTATACAGTGTAGGACTGTGTGCTAGATTTCAGTCCAAGCCCGAGGAGTCACATTTGACAGCTGTGAAGAGGATCCTGAGATACTTGAAAGGAACTCATGACCTTTGTCTCTGGTACCCAAGAGGAGGTACTTTTGAACTAATTGGTTTTGCTGATGCAGATTATGCAGGTCATTTGGTGGACAGGAAAAGCACTTCAGGAATGGCACACTTTCTGGGTCCTTGTTTGATCTCTTGGGCACAAAGAAGCAAAACTCAGTTGCCTTATCAACTGCTGAAGCCGAGTATGTGGCAGCTGCATTATGCTGTTCACAATTGATGTGGATCAAACAACAATTGGAGGACTTTGGTATCAAGTGTGGTGCAGTGCCAAATTTCTGTGACAATACTAGTGCATTGAACATTGCCAAGAACCCAGTCCAACATAAAATAACCAAGCACATTGATATTAGACACCATTTCTTGAGAGATAATGTGGAAAAGGGTATGATTACTATGAATTCGTGCAGGACTGAAGATCAAATTGCTGACATATTTACCAAAGCATTGAACAAGGTACAGTTTGAGAGGAACAGGTTGGAATTAGGGATGACCAAAATACACGGATGACCCAGCAGGTAATCCCTTTTGTGATTGGTTAGTTAAGTATTCGATTATCCATGTTTGAATTTTGTCATTGATGTCCAGTCTAACATGATACTTGAATTAGTACACTTGTTCAGTTTTTGAGCACCAGGTAAGAATAATGTGATCCCATGAAGAACCTACTATGTACTAAGAAGGAACCAACCAAAGCATGAGGAATCATGTCCAGGTACATTCACACTACCCTACATGATAGAAGTCATAACTGAAATTGAATTGCCAATCATACGTGTGTCAAGGGAGATCCTCCATGTTCTTATAACTGTCCTAAATTATAGGAACGCATTCCTTTTCGGGGTAGAATTCTATTTGACTGGTTTGACCCCACTACTTAAAAAGGGTATATCAAAAGAGTCCATAACCGTCAAATCTTTAACTCTTCCCGGTTCTTAAAAAGTTCAAAAAGCTGCTTCTCCACTTTTCATCATTACTGCTTTGTCTTCCCTAGAAGTTGTCAAATCACAAACCCCTTCCCTTTGTTTGTCGATACACCCTGAATCCTTCACCATTCAACCACATCTTCTCCACTACACCAAATTTCTCTCTCAAGCCCTAAAACAGAAACCTCTTCAGAAATCTCAAAAACTATTCACAAATTCTTTACAATGTCTGAAAGACCACCCCCATCCACTCTTGCACAACGAATAGCAAGGGCCCGTACAAAATTTCTTCAAAAAGGGGGCAAGAAATTGGTAAAGAAGATGAGGTCAAGAGCAGTTCCCACTACACCCACTGCACAAAGTTCATCACAATCACCGCATGAGGTAATCCCTGATCCTATTCCATCTACGCCTATTGTTTCAGTAGATATAAACAGCCCTGGAACTATAGAAACTGAAACCCTAGTTACAGGATTAGACAAAATAATAGATGATGAGCATAATGACAGAATAGATAGGGGGAACTTATGTGATGCAGAACGAGATAGTGCAAAGGATGAACTTAGGAAAGATTTGCAGGTGTCTGTGGTTGGTGAGTCTGGAGAAAAGTTGAATATTGCAGAAAGAGTGAAAGAACAACTTAGGGAACAAGACCGTGTGGAAGTCCTTAGAGAAAGTGAAGTGGAACCCTGTAAAGATGTTGGTAGGTCTGAGAATAATGAAAAAGAATCTGTGCCAATAAGTCCAGTAGTTGGAGGACTTGGTCTTGCTGAAGCCTCAGAGAATTTGGTTCAAGAGCCTGTTGCTTGTCCAAATTCCACTGGGGCTGATGATGCAGATTTAAATTGGACAGATTCTGAAAAAGAAGGGAATAAGGAAATTGTTTTAGAAAAGGAAGAGATTGCCAAGAAAACTGAAGAACCAAAAAGAAAGAGGAAGTTTGGAGCAGAGGATGAGAAAATGGCTGGTGAGGAAGAAGAAGAGGAAGTTGTGTTTGTGAAAGAAAACATAGTGGAGCCTGAGAAAAGAAGGAGATTAGTGAAAGGGGCAAAGCCAGTGCTGAAGACAAGACTGGTTGATGAAGCTAGTGAGGAAAGTGATGACAAGGTTGTCAATGAGCCTGTGGTCAGGAGGGTTGGCACCAGGTCTGCATTAAAACAACAACTGGAGAAAGTTGGGAGGTTTGAAAGAACAGTGACAAATGTAAGAAATAGAGAGGCAAAGAAGAGGGAAGAAGAAGAAGAAAGAAGAGCTGAGGAAGCACAGGAGGAAAGTGATGATGCTGGGAGTTATGCAGAGCTGAGGAAGCACAGGAGGAAAGTGATGATGCTGGGAGTTATGCAGAGCCAAGTGACTCTGATACAGACAGTGAAGCTGAGACCAGAAAAAGGAGGAGAGGTAGTGAGGATGAAACTGACAGGGTAGCTTTCTTCTCTAAGCATCAGGTGTTGCCTGGCAGCATCCTGCATGATGAGAAGGAGTTTCACATGAAGCCATTGCTCAGAATGATTGCTAACCAGGGTTGGTTAGGTTTGTTTGCCAATAAAGAAAGAAAGTTGTATGTTAATGAGATCAGAGAGTTCTACATAAATTGTAGGGTTAATTCTAGGAGAGTGTTCACTATAGTGAGAGGAATAAACATTGAGTTTGGGAGACCTGAGCTTGGACTGATTCTTGACATACCTGCTGAAGGTTATTGCAGGTATGTAAAGCTGAAACGGCCAAAGAGGACTGATGGATTCACTCATCTGGATGTTGTCAAGAAGTTCTCAGGGAAACCCAAGCTGAGGAAGGAGAGGAAGGTAGACAAGAAGGAAATGGAACCTGCACATCAGCTGTTGTTTGAATTTGTGCACCGGTTCCTTCTACCTAGAGGAGAGAGGAACTGCGAGGCTAGTGCTCTGGACCTGACATACATGGATCTGCTGGACAGGGGGTAAAGATTAATTTGCCTGGGCTGATAATTAGACACATAAAGAGGATTGCTGACACAGATCTGAAGCCACATTCCCTTGTGCACTCCTGCATCCTCCAGCAGGTACTTGAGCACTTTGGGGTTCCTTTAGAAGCTGGGAAGAAGCCAACCATTCACCAAATGTTTGGGATTAATGTGCTTAAAAATTGTGACTTCTTCAAAGAAAGCAGAGCTTCAAAGAAACCAATGCAGGCCAAGCAAGAGCAAGAAGAGGAAAGTGAGGACTATGGACCTGAAGAGGCCATTGATGCTGTGAAGGAGCTGGAGACGCATGTCCTTGAGGTTAATGCAGAAAACATAGAGCTCCACAGACAGCTGAAGTTGAAGGATCAAGAAATTGATCGTTTGAAGATAGACTGCCACAAGTATGAGGCCGAGCTGGTGATGGAAAGGGCCAAGAATACGAAGCAACTTGAGGCGCTTGTCAAACACTTCAACATTCAGCTTTGAGTCCTCCTGTTGAAACAACCTTGGTTAGTCGTTTCGAAATTTAGGACTCCGATTGGCGTGCCGGTAATTTAAAAAAAAAACTTCGTAATGTCCATTAGGACCTGTCTGTAAACATTGAGCTAAATCAAACCTCGTTTGTTAGGCATCAGAAGAAGGTTTCAGTTTTTATTGTCGATAAATACAAAAATGAGATTTTCGAGCTCGGTTTTGGTGAGCTAGCTCCGATCTAAAAATCCGAAAGCACTGTTAGGTTCGTATGATTATTTGTGACTTTTGTGCTTTTTCGAAAGTGAATTTCGAGGTTATTCGGCTAGCTTCTGCTAAAATGCCGAAAGTTAAATGATTTGACCTTTCACATCTCTTTACTACTACAAGTATGTAACAGATCGTTGCTTAATGCTTCTACGTACTTCATTTAACATTCGAGGACGAATGTTCCTAACGGGGGAAGATTGTTACACCCCGTATGTCCAAAGTGACGTATATCATTCTAATGACATGTTAAGAATGATTTAAGTGAGTTTAAAGTCATAATATTACCATATAAGATGTTTATATATTGAATATAAAGTTTCGGAAAAGTCGGATTTAAGTTGCGGAAAAACCGACTAAGGAATTGCCTTGTAACGAAGCATTTTCAGCAATAAATTTCGTGTGTTATATGAAGTATTTTGGGGACATATCATATACCAAATTGAAGGTCTTGGATTGTAGTTTCTAACACTTTTGATGGTTTGTTCATACAACGTATAGATAAAAAGATATGAGTATCAGAAGTCAGGCCAGAAAAGGGACATAAGCGCAAAAGAGGGCTAGAACTGAAATGTTTCGAGTATAAAAGGAAAAACATGTCTTATTTTCGTCATTTTCCAGAATATAAACGATATAAACAGTGTGTTGCTGAAGGTTTAAGCCCTTTTTATGATTTTGAAGGAAGGACGTCAATCGTAACTCGAAATTGAAGACATATTGCGTCAAAATACTCTACGCGATTAAGGTAATGTTATGCAACATACCTTCAATTTAGACTATAGCTTGAGTTTTAGAATTACTTCATGGCTAAGTAAAGTACCTAAATGTTGTATTATAGCTTGTTTAAGCTTTAGAAGGTGTTGAATTCCAGGGATACAAGGTTTAGAAGCAAGAAGCATCAAAAGTATGTAAGGCTAAACCTTTCTTTTGGCAAGGCATGTATCTTTTAGCTTTTGAAGGATTTCTTAGTTATACACTTACTATTTCTTCAGAGAAACTTGTATGGTACCAAGGAAACCTTGTATATACTTAATTTGGTACTAAAATCCAAGGTGAAAGACGTCCAAATCAGCAAGACAAAACGTTTCAAAATCTGGAAAATTGTTTTGATCTTTGGACAATTGTTAGTATATTGATCATAACTCCTTGTACAAAATTGATATTTAGATGATTTAAGAATCCCCATAACCCTAAGACATATATCTAAAACTTTCATGCAGACTATAAAGTCTATAACTTTGATCTACACTCTGGAAATTAGGTTGAAAATCAGGACAATGGTGCTGTCCAGACATTCTACCTGCGGATTTGTTATGTGATCCAGTTGTCTCATCTTGTTATCCGTTTAACATATTTATGTTATCAGCTTATCCGGGTATCCATTCCCGTGTATAGTACAGTCCTGGTTCTATTTTGCGGATCATCCAGTTTCAGGGGAAACTCTGCCGAAAAGTTTATGGAAATTGAAAGAGTTAGACAGATTCTGAATTCTAGGTTGTGTCTATAATTCTATCCAGAGTTTTCTTCTCATTCCTTTGAGTCCATATCTATTATTACCACATGTGTTATACCTCATACATGCTTATACTTATATTGTGATCATGTTATGTGTGATATGGAGTCCCCCATATAGGCTGGACATAGGACACACAGTCCGGTCGCGTGGGTATCAGGTTCCTAACCGGATTGCCCTAAGATGTGATGAATGAAGCCTTTAACCTAAATTGATATATTTTTCTGCTTATTGAATAGAGTGGGATCGTTTCTCAAGGAAACCAAAGGATAAAGCGGTTGTTGATTAGCCGTACTAACTTTTGGAAGAGGTAAGTGTTTACATCCATTTCTTTGGAGGCATCTGGCCTCGTGGATTTTCTACCACGTGTTCCTTACGTGTGTAGCTGCCGATATGCGTACTCATTACGCCTTAGCTATGGATTTACATTATATATTATATGTTATGTACTGTTGTTGGTATTGCATTGAGGATCTGAGTATGGTACTGACTGTGAGTTGGCATCTACTTTCCGGCTGTCGACGAGAGTCCCGCGCCGGTGAAGGGTTATTATTGTATCATATTGCATTCATATGCATTACATTGCATATCATATCGGAGCAGGAGGATTCCGCTCCATTACATCATATTGAGGGTAGGAGGATTCCGCCCTCGGAGCAGGAGGATTCCGCTCCATTACATCATATTGAGGGTAGGAGGATTCCGCCCTTGGAGCAGGAGGATTCCGCTCCATTGCATCATATTGAGGGTAGGAGGATTCCGCCCTCGGAGCAGGAGGATTCCGCTCCATTGCATCATATTGAGGGTAGGAGGATTCCGCCCTCGGAGCAAGAGGATTCCAGTCCATTCATTTGACACATGTGAACCTTTGCATCATATTTCATTTTATTTCATTTCATCTCATTTTATTTCATTTCATACCATTGGGTAGACTTGTGGTACATAACTACTGTTCTGCTTTTACGTGCATTGCTTATTTACCTATATATTTCTGGCTCGTATTCTGGGTTGCGGGGATCGGGTTGCACGCCGCAACGGTAATATATGGATCGGATTGCACGCCGCAACGGTATAAATATATGGATCGGGTTGCACGCCGCAACGGTGTAAATATATGGATCAGGTTGCACGCCGCAACAGGATGAATATATGGATCGGGTTGCATGCCGCAACAGGATATATTTCTGATTGTTGATGTGTTCGGGATACCTATATGTTTTGGTTATCTTACGTTCCTAGTTGTTGATGAGCTTGCCATTCCATACGTATTTCTAGTTACTATCTGGCTCTGCCTTTTTATAATTTAAATAAGAGGAATTTTGTTTATCTGTTTTCTCCTCCCTGGCTAGCTATCCTATTCTTTGAGGTGGCTAGTCTGCCCCACTTGTTGAGTCCTTTTGACTCACCCTTGTTTTTTTGTTTGTTTCTTGTCTATCTATTTCGTTTCGGCAGGTTCGCTCCAGGATTGAGTTCGCCACGTTGTAATGGAGCGAAGATGACTTCAGCTGTCAGGGTGAGCCAGCTTTTATTCCGGATGGCCACCAGTTTATTGGTTGTTATTTCAATTGTATTTTGTTCCCTTCAGGAGGTATTTGTCTTTTTTTGTACTCTTAGATGTCTAGTCTGGATAGCCCTAAACCTAGTATGTTGGGTAGTCAGCTGTAATTTCTTTTATGTAGCTTAGAGGTATTAGTATGTCTGTGATTTTTTAATTCTTGTCCTTATTTGTGAATTGTTATATTTATTTTCCTGATTTAATCGGTAAGGGTTCACCCGATGGGTCTAGGGGAGGATGTCGGGTGCCCGCACGGCCTAACCGGATTTCGGGTCGTGTCAGTTGGTATCAGAGCTTAATTTAGAGTCTATCCAGACTAAGACAGTGTCTAGTAGAGTCTCACTAATGGGTATGTAGACGTCCGTACTTATCTACGAGAGGCTATGATGGCATTTAGGAAGTTTCACCTCCTTCATTTCTGATCGTGCGTTGGTCTAGGATGCAAAAGTATTTTTGTTAATTCCTTCGTGGTAATTGTGAACCCTCGTGCGACAAATCAGCAAACGGTACGAGTTCAAGATGAAGAAGTCTAGCGTGGTGCTAACACTGACGAAGTCCCGAGAGTTTTTGATCGTGTTGACGATCTAGTTGCGGAGGTCCTAGTGGTACGAGCTTGTGATGGGTAAGGGAGCAGGGCCTTGGGTTCCCTTTCCTCTCTACGATGCTTTTAGGAGAATTTTAGCGACGTAGATATCGTAAGAACCTATTACTCGCTGGGCAGCCTATCAGGTTGCCGCAGGTGCAGACGTTTGGTCTCAGGGAGCTCCTATTCCAGTTCTTAATATTGCCGCAGTAAAGTATGTTCCGGAGGCAGCATGTGTTGTGCTCCAGTTGTTCTGGCTGGTTAGATAACTGAGGTAATTATTGGGTCCGAGTGCTCAAAGATGTTGCATTATTTTACGTGGTTGAACATCCCGATATTCCCAAGCAATGCATTAGATAATCCCTATGTAAGTTTTTTTTTTTTTTAAAATGATGTCAGTGTACCCTTCAATCTCTTGATTATATCGAGCGGTATGGTGTTGATTATTCTGCTTTCCAGTTTCAGGGGTCCAGCCCTGAATTGGTGGGCTTCTCTCTCTTATTAGCTAACTTGGTTTGATTTTTCTTCTAGATTCGTGTAAAAGTTCCTTTCGCTTAGCGAGCGAGATAAAAAGAGTCGTCAGTTTGAGTGGATTGGACAGGGTAGCCTGTTGGTTTCAAAATATGAGATTGAATTCTATAGAATAGTTGAATATGCATTAGAACTAGTCCATGAGCCTTTTGAGAGATTCAAAGATTAATTGGTGACCTTTCTGCTTCCTTGAGATCCCAGATGGCTCAAAAAATTGAGATTGGGACTTCATTTGATGTCGTTATTGATATTGCTCAAAGGTATTAGGCATACCATAAGTTAGAGCGGGAAGAGTTAGAGCGAGAGAGTGAGAAATCCCGTGGCCCTGGTGGGCACCATACCTCGTTTGAAGGTAAGAGTTCTGATTATTTTGGGAGGTCACCTGCCAGGTTATCTCAGCTGGTAGAGCATAATTCTTAAAATACACTAGTAGTTCATTAAGATAGACCCAATTTTTCTCTTTATAGTCTATCAACTATCTGTCCAGCATCCATTTTCACTGGAGAGGTGTTATCAGTGCCGTGAGCCTATCATTTTTGGGTGGAGTTCTTCCTTAGTCCGGCAAGTAGGCAGTCGTCCTTTCTCTCATCATCAGGCACCTGCACCGTCGCAGGGAATTTCATTTAGATCTCAATCAGCAAAAGAAATTCCACCATCCAGTAGAGGTTGAGAGCGTCGTGGCAGTGGTTCTTCAGAAAGTGATTGTCAGGGTAGTGGCTCAACTCAGCTGCAGGGGCAGTTCAATAAACTTCCAGTCTGGCAGGATGCTGAGGTATCCGATGTAGTACACCCAAGTATTTCTAGCTCACTTATATATGTGTAAGCTTTCATTTTTCCGATCGATTTGGAAATGATTGTCTTATCATATTTCCATAGTTTCCTGGGATGGCGTTTCTATTAGGAATATGTTGCGGTAGAGGGGTGAGCTTCTTGTATGATTTATTCCTGGCATTTATGATGACCCTACTAGTTCATCTGGTTTAAATGCGAGAGATTTGTGAGTGAGTATCGGTATTGTTTGCTTGGCATTTTGTTATGCCTCATTCTGTTAAAATCTCAAGTCAGTCTACCTCTCTTTGGAACTCAGTGTCGGTAGGATGATGGGATTCTTATTTGTCACCATCAGAAAGTGTCATTGTTTCTTCCGATGTAAAGTGGTTAGTAAGTAATACTCGATCTATGTGTCTCCTCTTGGTTTGAGACGCTAGTACAGTCATGTTATTCTACAAGTTTGTCTCGGTATAAAAGGGTTTTCTGGTAAATTGTCGGAGTTTCCTTTTTATAGGAAGGTTAAATTGACATAGATTTTGTTCCATAAAGCTCATTCAGTTTCTATTTCTTCGATTGCGATTCTTCGGTTAGCCTGACTCATAAATAGTCTAGCTATGGTAGCCAAATAAATAAGAAGAAAAGCTTCCTATAGCTCTAATTATTTATATCCTCAGTCTATTTCCATCTCTTCTTTGTTCGGCACTGGTAAGCTTAGGCGGTCAGTAGCCTCTTGTGATGTTCCCTGTGTTGAGTCAGAGTGCGTGTCAAGGTGGCAGGGTAAGCACATGGTTGTTTTTCAAGGCTACTAAGGGTAATGAGAGGCGTCATTTAACCTTTGATTTGATCCATCAGGCGGTGGTGCTTACAGAAAATGTATGGAGTCTTTGTTTCATCGACCTGTTCTATATCGAAAGTATATCGACGAGGTGATTCGTTAGCGGAATCATGTTAGCCCATCATGAGTTGCGTGTATCTTCATTTCGAAAATATAGAACTCTTCTCTCATGATCGAGAAAGGGTCAGCTTAGTCCAGAATAAGTTGGGCAATGATGTTATCATATTATCCAGATATGTTTTATTCCAAGAGTTCGGTGTTCGTGTTATAATTCTGATTCTGCAATCATGAGATAATATCCGTGGAATAGCTTATGAAGGTCGTGAAAATTCTTTTGTTGTCTGTGCGGAATTCTCTTTAAACTTAGGCTCGTTCGAGGACGAACGAGAGCTTAAGTGGAGGAGAATGAAACGACCTTGGTTAGTCGTTTCGGAATTTAAAACTCCGATTGACGTGCCGGTAATTAAAAAAAAAACTTCGTAATGTCCATTAGGACCTGTCTGTAAACATTGAGCTAAATCAGACCTCGTTTGGTGAGCTAGCTCCGATCCAAAAATCCGAAAGCGCTGTTAGGTTCGTATGATTATTTGTGACTTTTGTGCTTTTTCGAAAGTGAATTTCAAGGTTATTCGGCTAGCTTCTGCTAAAATTCCGAAAGTTAAATGATTTGACCTTTCACATCTCTTTACTACTACAAGTATGTAACAGATCGTTGCTTAATGCTTCTACGTACTTCATTTAACATTCGAGGACGAATGTTCCTAACGGGGGAAGATTGTTACACCCCGTATGTCCAAAGTGACGTATATCATTCTAATGATATGTTAAGAATGATTTAAGTGAGTTTAAAGTCATAATATTACCATATAAGATGTTTGTATATTGAATATAAAGTTTCGGAAAAGTCGGATTTAAGTTGCAGAAAACCCGACTAAGGAATTGCCTTGTAACGAAGCATTTTCAGCAATTAATTTTGTGTGTTATATGAAGTATTTTGGGGACATATCATATACCAAATTGAAGGTCTTGGAGTGTAGTTTCTAACACTTTTGACGGTTTGTTCATACAACGTATAGATAAAAAGATATGAGTATCAGAAGTCAGGCTAGAAAAGGGACATAAGCGCAAAAGAGGGCTAGAACTGAAATGTTTCGAGTATAAAAGGAAAAACATGTCTTATTTTCGTCATTTTCCAGAATATAAACGATATAAACAGTGTGTTTCTGAAGGTTTAAGCCCCTTTTATGATTTTAAAGGAAGGACGTCAATCGTAACTCGAAATTGAAGACAGATTGCGTCAAAATACTCTACGCGATTAAGGTAATGTTATGCTACATACCTTCAATTTAGACTATAGCTTCAGTTTTAGAATTACTTCATGGCTAAGTAAAGTACCTAAATGTTGTATTATAGCTTGTTTAAGCTTTAGAAGGTGTTGAATTCCAGGGAAACAAGGTTTAGAAGCAAGAAGCATCAAAAGTATGTAAGGCTAGACCTTTCTTTTGGCAAGGCATGTATCTTTTAGCTTTTGAAGGCTTTCTTAGTTCTACACTTACTATTTCTTCTGAGAAACTTGTATGGTACTAAGGAAACCTTGTATATACTTAATTTGGTACTAAAATCCAAGGTGAAAGACGTCCAAATCAGCAAGACAAAACGTTTCAAAATCTGGAAAATTGTTTTGATCTTTGGACAATTGTTAGTATATTGATCATAACTCCTTGTACAAAATTGATATTTAGATGATTTAAGAATCCCCATAACCCTAAGACATATATCTAAAACTTTCATGCAGACTATGAAGTCTATAACTTTGATCTACACAGGATAGTGGTGCTGTCCAGACATTCTACCTGCGGATTTGTTATGTCATCCAGTTGTCTCATCTTGTTATCTGTTTAAAATATTTATGTTATCAGTTTATCCGAGTATCCATTCCCGTGTATAGAGTGCTGGTTCTGTTTTGCGGATCATCCAGTTTCAGGGGAAACTCTGCCGAAAATTTTATGGAAATTGAAAGAGTTAGACAGATTCTGAATTCGAGGTTGTGTCTATAATTCTATCCAGAGTTTTCTTCTCATTCCTTTGAGTCCATATCTATTGTTGCCACATGTTATACCTCATACATGCTTATACTTATATTGTGATCATGTTAATGTGTGATTTGGAGTCCCCCATATAGGCTGGACATAGGACACACAGTCCGGTCGCGTGGGTATCAGGTTCCTAACCGGATTGCCCTAAGATGTGATGAATGAAGCCTTTAACCTAAATTGATATATTTTTCTGCTTATTGAATAGAGTGGGATCGTTTCGCAAGGAAACCAAAGGATAAAGAGGTTGTTGATTAGCCGTACTAACTTTTGGAAGAGGTAAGTGTTTACATCCATTTCTTTGGAGGCACCTGGCCTCGTAGATTTTCTACCACGTGTTCCTTACGTGTGTAGCTGCCGATATGCGTACTCATTATGCCTTAGCTTTGGATTTACATTATATATTATATTTTATGTACTGTTGTTGGTATTGCATTGAGGATCTGAGTATGGTACTCTGGCTGTGAGTTGGCATCTACTTTCCGGCTGTCGACGAGAGTCCCGCGCCGGTGAAGGGTTATTATTGTATCATATTGCATTCATATGCATTACATTTCATATCATATCGGAGCAGGAGGATTCCGCTCCATTGCATCATATTGAGGGTAGGAGGATTCCGCCCTCGGAGCAGGAGGATTTCGCTCAATTACATCATATTGAGGGTAGGAGGATTCCGCCCTTGGAGCAGGAGGATTCCGCTCCATTGCATCATATTGAGGGTAGGAGGATTCCGCCCTCGGAGCAGGAGGATTCCGCTCCATTGCATCATATTGAGGGTAGGAGGATTCCGCCCTCGGAGCAAGAGGATTCCAGTCCATTCATTTGACACATGTGAACCTTTGCATCATATTTCATTTTATTTCATTTCATCTCATTTTATTTCATTTCATACCATTGGGTAGACTTGTGGTACATAACTACTGTTCTGCTTTTACGTGCATTGCTTATTTACCTATATATTTCTGGCTCGTATTCTGGGTTGCGGGGATCGGGTTGCACGCCGCAACGGTATAAATATATGGATCGAATTGCACGCCGCAACGGTATAAATATATGGATCGGGTTGCACGCCGTAACAGGATGAATATATGGATCGGGTTGCACGCCGCAACAGGATATATTTCTGATTGTTGATGTGTTCGGGATACCTATATGTTTTGGTTATCTTACGTTCCTGGTTGTTGATGAGTTTGCCATTCCATACGTATTTCTAGTTATTATCTGGCTCTGCCTTTTTATAATTTAAATAAGAGGAATTTTGTTTATCTGTTTTCTCCTCCCTGGCTAGCTATCCTATTCTTTGAGGTGGCTAGTCTGCTCCACTTATTGAGTCCTTTTTACTCACCCTTGTTTGTTGTTTGTTTCTTGTCTATCTATTTCGTTTCGGCAGGTTCGCTCCAGGATTGAGTTCGCCACGTTGTAATGGAGCGAAGATGACTTCAGCTGTCCGGGTGAGCCAGCTTTTAATCCGGATGGCCACCAGTTTATTGTTTGTTATTTCAATTGCATTTTGTTCCCTTCAGGAGGTATTTGTCTTTTTTTGTACTCTTAGATGTCTAGTCTGGATAGCCCTAAACCTAGTATGTTGGGTAGTCAGCTGTAATTTCTTTTATACAGCTTAGAGGTATTAGTATGTCTGTGATTTTTTAATTCTTGTCCTTATTTGTGAATTGTTATATTTATTTTCCTGATTTAATCGGTAAGGGTTCACCCGACGGGTCTAGGGGAGGATGTCGGGTGCCCGCACGGCCTAACCGGATTCCGGGTCGTGTCACCTGTCCTGTCCTCCTCCTTCTACCTGTTGTCTACCCCCTCCTATTCTCTCCTGATTGCATGTATTGGTTGTTTAAGACAATTTGATTTTCGGTTGTGTACTTAATACTGGGGTTGTGCTGATATCACAACCTGGATGATGATTTTTATTTTCTTACGCTTATGAATGTTTCCTGCTTAAGTAATTGGTTCTTGATTGGGCCCTTATTATTGCTTGTGTTTGCTCTTATTACTGACTTGTTGCCTTGTGCTTTAGACTGGATATTATTGTCAAGTTCGTGCAGGTATTTGAATCTTTTCAGTGATGCCAAAAGGGGGAAGAAGGAAATGTTGGAGTGTTCGTGACCTAATTCATCCGTTCGTTTTTTTTTCTTGAACTTGTTACCTTTTGTTTTCTGTTGGTGTTTATGTCTACTCAGGTTCTTGGGCAACATTTGTTTGTCATCATCAAAAAGGAGGAATTTGTTGAGAGCTGGTTTTGAAGTATGACAAACAAGAAGGACTCAGAGGTTCCCACTGAGAACCTAGTTCTTGGAATAAAGGGGACGCTTGATCGAAAAGGATTACGGGTTGCAAATCCTGCGGAACTAGGAGTAGTGGCGCGTGAATGAATATGCATCCTAGTCAGACTAAAAGAGGCGGTGTCCAGGTTGTGTCTTCGAAGTGTGAAAAGGAGTTGGACTTCAACAAGGAAAAGAGTTACTAGGAATCCTGACTTGCCATAATTAAAAGGATTCCTTGTAGAACTCAACTAGGGTTTCAAGACCCATATAAATGCAAGTAGTAGAGGCAGCCGAAAAGCAGTTATTCACAAACGGAGAGTTGAGAGCATATAAAGGAGATCTAGCATCTTTCTACGTGAAAAACTGAAGAAGACAACTTGAGTGCATGCAGGGTATTGAGTCTAGATATTCTGTCTAGGTTCGTCAAATTGCAAGTTGTCTTTAATTCAAGCTTTCATAGTTTTACCTATTGGCTTATTCAAAAGCGTATGTATTAGGTGAACTTTTGTGTAATTACTGAGAAGCTAGAGTTTAGCTTTGAGTAGTGATTAGGGTCTAGAGTGTAGCCCCTTGGTTACAGAGTTTGTAATCAGAAACGTTGCTCTTGTGTTAGTGGATTCAGTTCTAAAATCCCACAGTGTGGGTCGTGGTTTTTCTCCCTTGAGCAAGGAGTTTTCCACGTAAAATCATTGTGTTCCTTGTGTGTGTGATGTTGTGAGTTATAGTGTTCAAGGCAGCAAAAAAGATAATATAAGAACTAGGTTCTACGTTAGAAGAAACAGGTTCTCGTGGCGAAAATCGGTAGACACTATTCAACCCCCCCCCCCCCTCTAGTGTTTTCAGGAGGTGCATAGAGTATAACACCAACACATTAGGTTTAGGGTTATCCAGACTAGACATCTAATAGCAGGAAATATGACATATAACTCCTGAAGGGAGCAAATTGCAACTGAAATAATAAACATAAAACTGGTGGCCATCCTGAATAAAAGTTGGCTCACCCTGACAGCTGAAGTCGTCTTCGCTCCTGAACAACGTGACGAACTCAATCCTAGAGCGAACCTGCCGAAACGAAATAGATAGATAAGAAACAAACAACAAACAAGGGTGAGTCAAAAAGACTCAATAAGTGGGGCAGACTAGCCACCTCAAAGAATATGATAGGGGAGAAAAGAAACAGATAGACCAAATTCCTCTTATTTAAATTATAAAAAGGCAGAGCCAGATAATAACCGGTAACACGTAAGAAACTATAAACTCGACTAGGGATGCGAGCCATAAATATATCAACAAATAAGAAATGCACATATAAACAGAACAGTAGTCATGTACCGCAAGTCTACACAATGGTATGAATTGAGATGAAATGAAATGTGATGCAAAGGGTCACATGTGCCAAATGAATGGAGCGGAATCCTCCTGCTCCTAGGGCGGAATCCTCCTACCTTCAATATGATGCAATGGAGCGGAATCCTCCTGCTCCTGCAGCGGAATCCTCCTACCCCTAAATATGATGCAATGGAGCGGAATCCTCCTACCCCTCAATATGTACAATGGGGCGGAATCCTCCTGCTCCTAGGGCGGAATCCTCCTACCTCAATATGTGCAATGTAGCGGAATCCTCCTGCTCCTAGGGTGTAATCCTCCAACCCTCAATATGATACAATGGAGCGGAATCCTCCTGCTCCTGGGCAGAATCCTCCTACCCTCAATATGATACAATGGAGCGGAATCCTCCTGCTCCTGAGGCGGAATCCTCCTACCCCTCAATATGATATGCAATGCATATGAATGACATATAATGCATATGAATGCAATATGTTGCAATAATAACCCTTCACCAGTGCAGGACTCTCATCAACAGCCGAGAACTAGATGCCAACTCACAGCCAGAGTACAATGCTCAGATCCTCAATGCAATACCAACAATAGAAAATCCACGAGGCCAGGTGCCTCCAAAGAAATGGATATAAACACTTACCTTGTTCCAAAGCTAGCATTGTTACTCAACAACCGCATTATCTTTTGGATTCACTGCCAACGATCCTGCTTATTCAATAAGCAAAAAATATATTAAATTAGGCTAAAGGCTTCATTCCTCATATCTTAGGGCAATCCGGTTAGGAACCTGATACCCTATCCGCATACGCAATACGTAGGTCAGGCCTATGTACAGGGTTTAAGGTCACATAACCAAACCCTAAATACATTTATATATCGCCCATAACTCACTGAGTACGAATATATAATCAATTTTATTATCGGGATCCAATTGACCCTTTAAACTATTAATTGAACTTATTAAAACGATGTTTAATATCCCAATTTTTACCGTCAAAATATATTCAAACACACGTGATAAACTCAAATAATATATTAAGATCATTACCTGAATGTTTTGGGGTAAAAATTCTATCTTTCTCCGGCTCTTTTCTCATTTTCTGGCATTTTTCTTATTACGTATCTCTATTCATTTCTCAATTTCATTTCTCTGTTTCGTGTTTCCAGTGCACTTATATTTATCCCTTAGCCAATATAACCGCCTCACTCTTTCAATTTTTCTTTGCTTTCTTTTATTTTATCTTTTCCTTTTTTGTCTTTTTCTCTTTTTCTTTTCTTTTCTTTTCATGACGAAAATTAGAACGGTACCCCACGATATTCGAAATAATTCCAACTTTTGCATACAAGTTATAATATATGTAACACACTTGCTAAGGCGGATCTCTAATCGGACTCTCGAAACTCAACATGCAAATTAAATGGAAAAAGGTTAAATTATTTAACTTTCGGCATTTTAGCAGAAACTAGCCGAACAACCTTGAAATTCACTTTCGAAAGTTCACAAAAGTCATAAATAATCATACGAACCCAACAGCGCTTTCGGATTTTGAATCGGAGATCATTCGCCAAAACCGAGCTCGAAAATCTCTTTTTAATATTTATCGACAATAAAAACTGAAACCTTCTTCCGATGCCTACCAAACGAGGTCTAAGTTAGCTCAAATTTTACAGATAAGACTCAATGGACCTTACGAATATTTTAAAATTATCGGCACGCCAATCGGAGTCCTAACTTCCGAAACGACTAACCAAGGTCGTTTCACGCCACTTCTGAGATTGTCACATATAACAGCAGGTTCTCCTCTGGGACGGTTATCACCAGAGGCCTTATGAGGTTCATATTTACTCGAGGATCTTCATGTTTCACCAGCACTTCGGAGAGCTGATACCATAATTCCACGGCCCGTGGAACCAAATTACTGATCTCTGACACCCACTCTCTGATTCCCCTATTGGTATTCTGGCTTTCCGCTCAATGGATGCGTCTCATAGTGGCTCTCTTTTGACCATGTTCACTTCTGCTTTCAACCTTGCGCTAATACCCTTATCGGGTGCTTGATTTTCCTCGGGCATGTATCGCTTACTCTGTAAGTCGCCGATCCTGTTCGGGGTTGGTTATCTGAAGACTTGGTGAAATATTGAGGGTGCCCCCTTTATTTCATGTATCCATGGTCGTTCCAGGATGACATCGGATGAGAGATTACAAACTAGTACCTGAAAAGGTGTTATGCTTGTTACGCCCGGGATATGGACCGGTATAGCTATTTCCCCGGCTTTTGAAGCTGGTTATATTGCAGGGGATTGGAACTATGCGGTCATGCTGACCCACATTCTGCACTATCGTCCATCAGATAATATTGAACTCACTTCCCGAGCTTGCTTTACTTGAGAATCAAGCACCTTAATCGGGATAGTGAGTGCTTCTTGGTGTGCTCGCTTTTCGTCTCCTGAACTGAACACGATCGGGCCAATGAAATTTTCCAAGTTTTGTTGAATCCAGGTGTAGCGAAGATCGCGTTGATGCTTCGCTTGTCCTTGGGATCGGGTGCTCTAGATTGTCTTGCCCCTTCTGTGATCAGGTATTTAAGGTGTCTTTCCTTCAACAAGTGCTTGATCTCGAGCATCAGGTTCTTATAGTCGACTGTAGCATGGCCATTACTTCGATGAAAATCGCAATTGGCCGTTGAATTCTTTTCTGTCACACTCTTAATGGTGGGTGGCCAGTAAATGATGCAATATAATTCATGGAAGCAAAAACGAGATGTATTTTGAACAAGAACGAGGATTCAGTGAGGAACTAGTCTCGGCCCTTGTTGGAGTCAAAGGACACCTACGCTATACGAACTATCCTCAAGAATACGAAGATTCTTGCAAACAAGTTCAATCAAGAGGAATTGAAGGTCAATTGGATTCCCCAAAAGAAATCAAGTCCAAAAGGGATTTCTTATTGAGAGAGAAACTCAATGTTTGATATTCTGAATTTCAAATATATCTAATGAAATAAAACCCTAAGTGTGGTATTTATAGGTCTCTCCCCACACGTACTAATGTTTTAAAAGTAGCCCCAAAGCTGGCTTAAATACTCAAGACCATGCAGGGCCAAACAAATAACGAAGTCTTAAAATAAGATTAATTTCCGTCGCTTCAGCTCACAATTAGGCGTTCCACCATGGGGAGGGAGGCGCTCCACCCTGAAAAATCCAGAGAGCAGTCTTTTGAGGGGCGCTCCGCCCTAGGCTGGGGGCACTCCGCCTAGCAAAGTTCAGAGAGCTCACAATTCGACACTTAGTCAATTTTCGGAGTGAAAAATGGGAGGCACTCCCCCTTGGTCTTGGGGCGGTCTGCTCTGGGCCTACTACTATGTTAGAGATGCTGAGAAGCTCTAGGGCGCTCCACCTTGATGTTGGGGCACTCTACCCTCAAGGGTTCTGTATCGAACAATCTTCAAATCGTCCCCGAAGCTTCTTTCATCCAAGCTCTTCCATACCTAGTGTAGATGCATATCTTGAATCTCCTTTGATTGGCTTCGTGTGAATGGTCTCGAGGTCACATGGTCAGTTAGATCAACATCATCGCCCCCTTCTTGAGAAGATTTCGTCCTCGAAATCAAAGTATCATCCTATAAGGCACCATTATGTACATCACAAAGAGTCAAGTCATAAACATTAAATGTGTTAGAGACGTTATACTCACCTAACAAATCAATCATGTATGCATTATCGTTGATCTTTTTTTAAGCCTTTATTGTTGATCTTTGACAGCACTTGGAATGATCCATCTCCTTTTAGTGCCAACTTCCATTTCCTATGACTCGGGAACCTCTCCTTTCGGAAGTGCACCCTAACACAATCTCCCTTTTTCAACTCCAGCTTCTTTATCCCTTTGCGCTTCTAGGACGCCACCTTAGCATAGGATTCCTTCAAGATTTTCCTCACCTTAGCATGAAGCTCAAGCAGCATTGTAGCCCTACTCTTCCCTTCAAGACTAACTACTGCATCTCTAGGCAATGAGTAAGATCAAGCAGAATCAAAGGATTAAAGCCATAAATACACTCAAATAGATTCATACTTATCATTATATGCAAAGTACGATTATATGCAAACTCCATGATTGGAAACTTATCAACCCATGTCCCCGCCTTACCTCTGGTCATAGCTCGAAGTAGAGCTCCTAAGGTACGATTCACAACCTCAGTTTGCCCATCTGTTTAAAGGTGGTGGGACGTAGAAAACAACAGCTTGGTGCCAAGAGCACCCCATAAACACTTCCAAAAATGGATAAGGAACTTAGAGTCCCTATCACTAACAATGGCACGAGGCACACCATGCAGCTTTAATACATTATCAATAAACAAAGAAGCAACATGTTGTGCATTATCACACTTTTTACACGGAGTGAAGTCTGCCATCTTGAAAAACCTATCAACGAAACCATAAATATTTTCATGTCCCCCTCTAGACCGTGGTAACCCTATAATAAAATCCATAGAAATATCCACACACGGGCTAGTGGAATAGGCAAGGGTGTGTACAAACCATGGGGATTCGACCTAGACTTAGCCTTTTTGCAATCTAAACAAGCATTGCAAAAGCGCTCAACATGAGGTCTCATCTTAGGCCAATGAAACTGCTCCATTAGGATGGCTAAGTCTTGTCTACACCAAAGTGAACCATCATGCCCCTATGATGTAGCACCACAAGAAGGAAGCAAAAATTGGAGAGAAAAACACAGAAAGAGAGAAGAAGTAAGAGAGAAAATGAGTAATCAGCTTTTATTCATCAAAATGAGGTGGTTTACAATGAACCTGGAAGGCCCTATTTATAGTAGAAGCCTTTCCATGGTAAAATCCTAAAACTAGGTAAACTTTATCTCTAACTAAGAGATAAAGATAAAATTAAAATATGATAAAGATAAAATCCAAGAAAAGATAATGATAATAATAAAATCTATCCTAGAAGATAATTATTCTAAATTAATTAAATAAAATAAAAAATTATCTATTTCATTTTGGATTTATATCATTCTCTCCGGGTGGATGAAAACTCAACTCCGGCGAGTGTGACTGCTGATATAACTCCAAAAGATCTGGATCAACCAAACGGAACTCATCCTCGCTAATCCATGTCGCATCATGCGATAGCATATTTTTTCCATTGAACCAAGTATCTGCGTGAACCACCACTGGAAGAACCTATGATCTCATCAGTAAGCACATCTACAATCTGAGATTGAGCCTTCAAATGTGGAGGCCTAGGCTCTGCGGAGACACTACAGAAAGAGAGGGGAGGCTCAAAGGTGCCTCGGTAAGAAGTCAAGTCTTGCACATTAAATACTGGGCTAATAGTCATATGGTTAGGCACATCCACCAATTCAGCATTAGGTCCCAATTTCTTTAAAATAGGGAATGGACCCATAGCACGGGCATGGAGTTTCTTAAAGGTATTTCTTGGCAAGCGTTCAGGACGAATTCGAATCATGACATAGTCTCCTACATTAAAGTCCTTAGCCTTATGATGTACATCAAATGCTAATTTATATTCAACATTATGCATAGCAATCTTTTGCCTAATCTCAGTATATAAATCTCGAATATAGGTAGAAAAAGTCTCAGCAGATGGTGAAATATGTGTATGAGAGGCTTGTGATGAAAGATCAATAGGAGAGCAAGGAGAATATCCATACACAATCTCAAATGGACTTTTTCCAGTAGACATATTAACAGAACAATTATAGGAAAACTCAACCAATGGTAATGCTAAGTCCCAGTTCCCAAGTTTGTCCCCAACAACACATCTAAGCAAGTCACCTAAACTTTGGTTAACTTTTGTCCATCAATTTGAGGATGAAATTCAGAGGAGAACTTTACTTGTGTATGACAAAGTCTCCATAGTGTCCGCCAAAAGTGACCAACAAACTTAACATCTCTATCATAAACTATGGATATGAGCAAAATATGAAGCTTGACGACCTCCCTAAGTATTAATTTTGCAATATGAGAGGCATCAGTAGTCTTATTACATGGAATAAAGTGGGCCATTTTTTAAAATTTATCCACAATGACTAAAATGGAGTCATGACTCCTAGCAGTGCGTGGCAAGCCTAAGACAAAGTCTATGCTAATATCTTTCCATGGTTCATGTGGGACTGGAAGAGGAATGTAAAGACCAGTGTTATGCTTCCTAGTTTTTGTTAGTTGACATGTGCGACACTGTGGTACAATCCTAACAACATCTTTTCTAAAGGATGACCAATAAAACCTATCACCTACTAAGAAAATGGTCTTATCTCGGCTTAAATGACCACCTAATCCTCCAGCATGCATCTCCCAAATCAAAAAATCTCTAAATGAGGTACAAGGAATGCACAACTTAAAACTTTTGAAGAGATAACCGTTTCGCAAGATAAAGTCCCCAAAATTTCTACGATTACCAGATGACACTTCTTGAAAGATATGACCAAAGTCATGGCAAGATGGATAATCATCCTTCAACCTATCAAATCCCACAGCATCTACCTTAAGTGTGTGAAAAAGGGTAATGACACGACTAAGAGCATCAGCAACCTTATTCTGAACCCCTGATTTGTGTTTAAGGACAAATGAAAACTCATTGATGTATTCAATCCACCTAGCATACTTAGGATATAAATTTTCTTGGGAATTGAGATACTTAAGAACTTGATGATCTGAAAATAGGACAAAATCCTTAGAAAGGTGGTAGTATCTCCAATGGCGAAGGGATTAAACAATAACGTAAAACTCTCTACCATATGATGAGGATCTAAACCTCTTTTGCTTTGCATCACTAAAATTTTCACTAAAGAAGGCTATAAGATGTCCCTTTCAGCTCAATACACCCCCAATCCCAACCCCAGAAGCATCACAAGAAACTTCAAAAACTTTGTCAAAGTTCGGGTACCTAAGAACAAGGGCGGTGAAAATCTTATCCTTGATATCTAAGAAAGCTCTAGAAGCCTTAGGGGTCCAAGTGAAGATTCCCTTTTTCATGCTATCAAATGATGGGAGCCATGAGAGCACTAAAGTTCCTAATAAACCAACGATAGAAAGAGGCTAAACCATGGAAACTACGAGCTTGAGAAATGGTTTTGGGCTCAGGCAAATCCCTTATAGCCCTAACCTTATCAGGATCAACAGATATTCCTTGTCCAGACACAATGAATCCTAAGAAGAGAACTTGAGGCTGAAGAAAAGAACATTTTTTAAGGTTAGCATAGAATTTAGCCTCGCTAAGAATGGAAAAAACATTTTGAAGATGAGACAGGTGTTCCTCCTTAAAATTACTATAAACTAGGATGTCATCAAATTAGACCTTCAAAAACTTCCCTATAAATGGTTGAAAGACATGGTTCATAACACACATGAAGGTACTAGGAGCATTAGAGAGACCAAAAGGCATGACAGCCCATTCAAACATGTCGTCTTGGGTTTTGAAGGCAGTTTTCCACTCATCCCTCGGCCGTACTCGAATTTGGTGATAACCACTATGCAAATCGATCTTAGAGTACCAACAAGAGCCAGCTAGCATATCTAATAGATCTTCAAGCCTAGGAGTAGGAAACCTATACTTGATTGTGATTCTACTGATGGCCCTACTATCAATGCACATCCTCCATGAACCATCTTTCTTGGGGGTAAGAAGGGTTGGGACAACACAAGAACTAAGACTATCTTTAACAAATCCCCTAGCTAATAGCTCCTTAATTTGTCTGTTTAGTTCAGCTCGTTCTACAGGATTCATCCTATAGTGTGGCAAGTTTTAAAGTTGAGATCCATGGATAAAGTAAATAGCATATTGAATGTCCCTAAGAGGAGGTAGCTCACTAGGAAGTTCCTCAGGCACTACATCTGCAAATTCATAAAGGAGTGGGTGCACTTCTTGAGGATATAACAAACTATAAGCGGATGAAGATAGCAGAAAATCTTTGGCAACAAGGGCTAGACAAAATCCACTTTCAATAGAAGTCATTTCTAGTACAGTGGATGTGACAAGATGTAAGCACTTAGGAATAGGGATTTAGGAGACAGACTTACTTTTGGACCTAGGAATCATCTCATGAGGTTTAGCAGGCTGTAGAGTAATTGTTTTACCCTTAAACTTAAAGGAGTGAGTGTTCTCCCTAACATGGTTAATGGCATCTCTATCAAATAACCAAGGTCGGCCAAAGAGTATATGGGCAACATCCATAGGTAACACATGACAATACACGTCATCGTAGTATAGACCTATTTGAATAGGAACAGGACATCTTTGGGTAACTGGTAGGATCATTTTGTTCACTCAAGAAACCTTGAAAGGGTTAGGGTGGGGCTCTACTTTCAAATTAAGACGGTCTATAGCACCCTTAGCAATGACGTTCATAAAACTACCCCCATAAATTAAAATTTTAACAGACTTACCATTACTCTTGCAAATGGTGGAAAAGATGGATGTATGCTTTCCATTAATTATCTAATACCTGGGTATCTTAGATACACATAACCACATTTATGTAGCTTTAATCCCCTTGGTCACAATCTAGATCAACCTCATCCCCAGAAAATTCATCAGGTTCAACAAAGATTTCTTCATCACTTTTGAACTCCTCAGAAGCTAATCATATTGCTAATGTGCGATGTGGACACTAAGACGCAATATGACCCTTGTCATGACAGTGATTGCATCGTATATTAGGATTAAGAATGTGAGAATTTTTAGAAGACACCTTGGATGGAAGGCTGGAGGATATGAAAGATGACTGTGGAGGAACGTTAGTGCTAACCTCTCTTTGTCTAGGGATAACTAGAGTATTGACTCAATTTTGAGGGGATTCTCCAACTTGAAATGACCCTCGACGCATGGATGAAGTTTTGAAATATTTTTCAAGCTCTAAGGCTTTTGGTATGCATACTCTTCACAATCAGGGGAATAAAGATTACTTCTTTTTTAATGTCTGGACGAAGCCCATTTATGAACCTAGAAACAGTGACATAAGTGGGTTTTGTTAGCTCAGACCTAAGTTGTAGATCAAGGAAATGGGTCATGTACTCGGTCACACTAGATTTCAATTTCCTATGGTTAAGCATTTGATATGAGAGTTGGGATTTGAAAGAAAAAGGAACAAATCGTTGTTTCAGTTTGGCTTTCATTTCAACCCACTGAATATTTGGTGGTTGACCTAGATGCTCTATCTCTCGAGTAACATTTTGCCAATATTTCTTAGCACTTCCTACTAGTTTCACTTTAGCAAAGCGAACATGAGAAATGTCAGGCATGTCGTACCACTCAAAGTGGTCCTCTAAGCTATCTACCCAATCATGAAACAGGTTGGGGTCCAGCTTTCCATCAAAACTGGGTACTTCCACCTTGACCTTTTTTGTAAGGTCATTGTGGTCCTCATAGATTCTCATAGGTGGTGAAGTTCAATCAAACATAAGAGTTCTCCTATTAGGATATTCCCTGTAAGTCCTATGTTGGTCAAGGAAAGAAGGATTATCACCTAGTGGATAGTGTTGGGTGTAATACAGACGCCTACCCCTAAATTGATCTTCTTCCAAATGAAAGTCATCTTCATCTGTAGGAGCTTTGGGTGGGACAAAAGAGCATGATTGATGATGAGGGTTGACTGAAGGGTGGACAGACAGACTTAACTGATGGTCAGGATTAACCTTAGTGTGGGTCAGACTAGAAGGATGAGGTAAAAGACCATCTTTTGGGACATTTAGTTGGCCGACAGTGGACCCTACAGAAAAGGGGGACACATTTGATGGGTCATTATAACCAATATGTTGCTTGCCTGTAACAATTACTATCAGTTGATCCATTTGTTCTTGGAGTTGTTTAAAGCCATCTTTGAGATATGATAGATCATCTACTCGCTCTTTAAGATCTTTAAGGTCACGGATAAGCTCAATATCAACTTGGAAAGAAATAGCTGCATTTTTTTCAGTATTTTGGAAGCAGGGGCATGGTGAGAAAAATTGAGTTAAGGCACAAAGTATGAATAATGCACCACGAAAGACTGGAGGGGTCACAATGGTCCCACTTAAAAATCAGACTCCTTTGGCAAGTAGTAGCCTTTTTTACAAAACTTTCCTAGACATGCACTAATCCACAACTGAGTGACTCAATGAAAGTTTTTTTTATTTTTTTTGTAGAGGAAAGAAATATAGGGTGAACACACTGAGAATGACTAAATATTACTATTTATAATAGAAGAATATAAACTACCATCTAATTGCACACAAAGAACTAAAAATATTAATATAAAGACAACACAAGTGAGTTTTTTTTTTTTTTTTTTGAAGATTTTTTTTTTTTTTTAATCTAGGAATAACTTTTTTTTTTGGTTTTCAGAAAAAAAATTAATGGGTCACCTTACACATGAATATTAACCAAGTATTAAGTGGAAAGACGAATAGTGTCTTGTAGGACATCCGCATTATCTGCAATTTGCAAAGCTTCAATAGTTCAGTGTAATATCAAAGAATTTTTTCTTTCTAGCACAACTTCAGATTAAGTGGTATAAAAATAGTTTATTTTCTTAGTAGGTGGTGAGTATTTTTATGGCGCTATAAAGTATAGTTAGTAAAAAAATCTTAAGTTTCGATACCAATATTGATGTAGCACTACAAGAAGAAAGCGAAAGTTGGAGAGAAAAACACATGAATAGAGAAGAAGTAAGAGAGAAAATGAGAAATCAACTTTTATTCATCAAAATGAGGTGCTTTATAATGAACCTGAAATGCCCTATTTATAATAGGAGCCTTGCCACGGTAAAAGCCTAAAACTAGGTAAACTGTATCTCTAACTAAGTGATAAAGATAAAATCAAAATATGATAAAGATAATATCCAAGAAAAGATAATGATAATAATAAAATCTATCCTAGAAGAAAATTATTCTAAGTTAATAAAGTAAAATTGAAAATTATCCATTTCATTTTGGATTTACATCACCCCATAATCTGCCTCACGCATTAGCAACTCTCTTCACGAGGACTCAGGTACAAACACTATTCCTTTCTTAAATATGTAACCATCTACCCATTGGTATTTTTCCACCCACTCTCCTCTCACTAGAGCATCATAAACACCCTTAAGTTTAGGATCATGTTCATACATCAACTTGATACTCTTAAAACCCATCAACCTAGAAGCAAGGGTGGTAGCTAAGGCAAACTTCCTAGAAAGTGCATCGGCTGCAACATTTTCCTTTCCCTTCTTGTAATGAATTACGTACGGGAAACTCTTAATGAACTCTACCCATTTGGCATGCCTCCTATTAAGCTTCTCTTGACCTCTAAGATGCTGGAGTGACTCATGATCACCTATAATGACAAACTCCCAAGGCCAAAGATAATATTGCCAATGGGCCAAAGCTCTCACGAGGGCATGCAGCTCCTTGTCATGTGTAGAGTAATTCAAGGTTGCACCCTTCAACTTCTCACTGAATTAGGCAACAAGCTTCTCATCTTGCATGAGAACACCTCCAATCCCAACTCCTGAGGCATCACACTCAATCTCAAATGTCTTGCTAAAGTTGGGTGATTGCAACAATGGTGCACTACTAAGCCTACATTTCAGCTCTTGGAAAGCCTTCTCTTGAGGCTCTTCTCACACAAATGGTTGGTCTTTCTTCACCTACTCAGTGGGTGGTGCTGCAACAGTGCTAAAGTCTTTCACAAACCGCCTATAGAAACAAGCAAGACCATGGAAACTCCTAACATGAGACACAATAGTAGGAGTAGGCCAATCTTTAATGGCTTCTACCTTAGACTCATAAACCTCTACAACATTGGCACTAACCACAAAGCCAAGAAAAACAACACTTTGGACACAAAAAGCGCTCTTCTTAAAGTTAGCATAGAGCTTTTCGGCTCTTAGCACTTCAAGCACTTGCCTCAAGTGTCCAACATGATCATCTAATGACTTGCTATATATGAAGATATCATCAAAATAGACGACCACAAACTTATTGATAAAAGGCTTAAGTACATGGTTCATTAACCTCATAAAACTACTAGGTGTGTCGGAGAGGCCAAAGGACATCACCAACAATTCATATAGACCAAAATTGGTCTTGAATGTAACCTTTCATTCATCACCCAGTTTCTTACGGATTTAGTGGTAGCCGGACCTAAGATCTATCTTGGAAAAGATACTAGAACCACTTAACTCATCTAACATGTCATCAAGTCTAGAAATGGGATGACGGTACTGTACCATTATTTTGTTGACTGCACGGTAATCAACACACATCCTCCATGTCCTATCATTCTTTGGTACAAGAATCACCGGTACGGCACACCGGCTCAAACTCTCACGAACCAAGCCTTTAGTGAGCAGCTCATCCACTTGACGCCGCAATTCTTTGGTATCCTCAAGATTGCTCCCATAGGCTGGTTTGTTAGGTATTTAGAATCCCGGGACAAATTCAATTTGGTGTTCAATCCCCCTTCAAATAATAAAGTTCAGTAGGCATCTCCTCGGGGGAAACTTGTCCTCAAAATCCTGCAAAACATGCTCAATAACACTAGGCAAAGGGTTAGCATTAGAAATAATATCATTATCAGCAGTCAAAATCATACCCTTATGCACTAGACAACTAAGCAATTTTGTACCATCCTTACCCCTCAAATACTCACCAAGTTGCATCATGGCACATATATTACCTAACAGGGATGGTGTGATAGCCTAATTCACGGCTGCAGGTTTGGCCTCCATAGTAGACTTGGCTTTAGCCGCCTCTTTCAGCTCCTTCATGCGCCTATAGTCATTACTCACTTGATTAGGCGGCAAGGGCTTAAGTGTGAAACTTTTGCCCTCATGCTTGGCCGTGAAAGTATTGGCTCGGCCATCATGTATCACAAATCTATGATATCGCCAAGGCCTGCCCAACAAGAGATAGCAAGACTACATAGGCACAAGATCAAATATAAGCTCATCTTGATAAGCTCCTACCTTGAACTTGATCAAGACTTGATTCACCACTCTCAATTCCCCACATTCACTTAACCATTACAGACGGTATGGATGTAGATTTTTAAGAGTAGAAAATTTCAACTGTGACACCAACAACTGGCTCACAACATTGGTACAACTACCAGAGTCAACTATCAAAGAACACACTTGTCCCCTCACTCTACACCTAGTATGGACACAAGTTCTCCCTCTGCACATCTTCCTCCTCCTCAATGCTCATGGTGCTCAAATTTCTACGCACCATAAGAAACATATTAGGCTCATCATCCTCCGCCACCTCCTCGTCACCCTCAACTCACTCATCTCTTTCATCTACCTCACCCTTGGGTTCACTCTCTTGCTCATACATTGTCCCATCATCCATGATGATCATTGTTTTATGAGTGGGACAATCTTTAGCAAAGTTCCCATAGCCCTTACACTTGTGACATTGAAAAAAAGAAGCACTAGGAGTATTTAATTGAGTTTTAGAGTTAATCTCTCGACTTCTTAGAGTCACTCCTCGGCGTTTTCTTCTCAAAGGGCTTCTTCACCTCTCGACTCCCATTAGCACCACCGGTACTGGGGCTCTTCCAATCCTTACCTCAGCTTACGGGAGTAGATTTAGTATTACCTCTGTAGCGAGTGGCTTTATCTTCTTTACTCCACTTTTCAGGTTCAATGGCGGCATGGAATGCATCTTAGAGTGAATGGAATATATACAGTCTCAACTGTGAGGCCAACTCTCCGTTTAGCCACCCTTGAACCGAATAATGGCTTGCTCTTCATCTTCACTCTCTATATCAAGGGACATCCAATTCTTCTTGAACTCATAGAAATATTCCTCAACTGATTTGAGGCCTTGCTTCAATTCATAAAGCTTCTTGAGTTGGTCTTGACAGTGTTTGGTAGTGACATACATATCACCCGTCACTTTCTTCAGCTCATCCCAAGTAATACGCTTGGGCAACCCAAGTGTACGTCTATACCTCTTAACCGACTCCCACCATCTAAAAGCATAAGCCTCGAATGATGCAATGGCACATGTAGTCTTCTTCTCATCCAACATGTCACTAGTCTCAATGATCCGCTCCAAGCGAACCTTCCAATCTAAGAACTTCTTCGGATTACTAGTCCCTTTGAAGGATGGGATTGTGATCTTCACACTTTTCAAGTTGTTGTCACGACCTTCACGGGCCAGTTCTGGATAACGCCCATAGTAGTCACCATAATCATCATACTCTCGCTCCAAGTTCCTTCCTATATAACACCCTCGAGGTCCACGACCTTGCCCACGACCTCTATACATACCTTGAACTCTTTGCATTGGTCTCCTATTCGGATAAGGTGGCTCATAATCAGCAAAGTCATCAATATATTTGGGTAACTCCTCATCTTGAGCTACAACCTCTTGCTCAGCAGGTATCACATTCTTTCGGGGTCTGATAAGTGGTGGAGCATTGCCTTGGGGAATTCCCAACGCCCTATCATTATGGGCAACTTCTTTTCTCACCCATTGTTGACAAACTACTTCAGCAAACTGATTCGGCTTCCTGGTGGAACCATCACTAGTCCCTTCGTTGGCATCCTTTTGAGCACTAACTGTTCTTTCCCTTTCAAGATACTCGACTCGAGCTCTCACACCCTTAATATTTGTATTCATGATCTTTATCTCGGCCAAAAGGTTGGCTAAGACCTCGTCAATCACACTTTCGGACTTATATCTTTCTCCAGCCATGTACCTGCAAGTATCAAAGACTAAAAAAGAAAGTTAATGTAATAAGTCCTCACACGCTCCCTCACGTTGGGTGTCACTTGGATACACTCAATTTAGCAAGGTTGGATCACTCAAACTTATTTCAAAAGGCTCCTCAGATTGAACAACTTCCTTAACAACCTACCAAGTCCACAAGAATTAATAGTACACTTCGGGAAGAGTGAGTTGATGTGACTCTATAGACGGACGACTATTTAACTGAGCACTTGAAGCCAAAGAACTTCAACGAGTACTTCTTTGAAACAAATTCAACACGCACGAGTTATCAAAAGAGTTCGAAGAACTAGTACTAAGTGAGTAGGAAGATTACTCAAAGAATACTAGCTAGAAGTGTGCAAACAAAAAACAATGAAAACCTAGATGAAAAACTACCCAACTGCAGTATTTCTCTGGGGCACCCCACATAGGTATGTGGGCGCTCCACCCTAGACACTTGGGGCGATCCGCCTCTGTCTGCGGCGCTTAGCCCTGACAGAAAACCTACAACCTACAACTTTGTTTCAGGTCTGGTTTTGCCCCTTTTCACCAATTCTCCTATTGTTTTTCACTTGTTTTCCACTCCTAATGACGTCAAAAGATATTCTTGATGTTTCTAACAATACCAAATGATTTCCAACCCAAATCAACCAACAACAACACTCAAATTTCAAATTTGGGAGCAAATTTTCAACTAGGGTTACTTGGAGGTAGGTTTAATCTTTCAAGAACTTCAACCACTACACCAAATCTTGATTCAAGGGTATCAAACGACTGGGAATCTTCAACAAAACAATCCACAATAATAATTTACCAATGGGGAATCAAATTCAATCTTTTTTTTGTTCTTTTTTCAACTTTTTTTTGTCAAAAATGAAATTCAAGAAAAACTAAAAGATGAAACTAACCTAAGCACGAAGAACACGATTGAGATTGTTGACATCCAATTTTATCCCAGAATTTTCAATTAACGTCTAATTATTTTTAAAATAAGGTTAATTTTTAGGATAAATTAAGTTCATAATTTTAAGGGAAAAGGGCCACAATTGTTCTTCATTTTAAGTCCTGGCCTATTTATGCAATACGCATTTTCCATTTTTCCTAGTCCCAATTTTAAAAACCCTCATCCTCACCCCTATAAATCCAAAAAACCCTAAACCCCATTAGAGGATTTTCATCATCATCTTCCTTCTACAACTACATCAAAAAAAAATCAGATCTATACACTACAACTACTCTCTAAAACACCTTAACACCCACCACCCCATCACTCATTACCCTTCATCACCAAGCACCCACACAGTCGCCACCACACAAATAGATCAGAAACAAAAACACACCCACTTCCTTCTTTCTCCTGTAAGCCGTCGACAGTGAGACCCACCGGAAAAACGGAGCTGTGGTTTAACGCCACCACTGTCAATCACTTGATCCTGATTTTTTCACCTTGTTCGTTGGTTATTTGAAGTAAAAAAAGAGATCGGTAAACATAAGCAGGAAAAACAGATCAGAACAGGGGAGTCGAAGGAAGGGAAGAAAGGACATCAGCGAAGGAGAGTGGCAGCGACGCCGGGTGTTTCGCCGGAGTTCTGTCGGAAAACCTCGCCGGCAGTTGCTCCTCTCTTTGCGTCGACTGCACCACCGTTACTCCGTTTCGTTGTGGTTCTGGTCGCTATTGTCACTGTGTTCTTGCCAATAATTTTGTCCAACTATTCGTTGCAATCTGTTAGCGATTTTTGAATCGTCTTGATTTCTGTTGCATTTTGAGTGTGTTATTATTTTGGTTGGTTGCTGCTTCTTTTCTTTGTTTGTCTTTTGCAGATTCTGATTTGTTTGCAAGCTGGAAGTTTGGTTGAAGACTTTCGTCTTCTTCCCGTTCCTACAATTAGTTGGATGGTTCTTGGGTCTCTAAGGCTGCTTCGACATGGCTGGTCTTATTTCTCGTTGACTGATACGAGGCTAGATGTTGCAATAATTTCTATACTTTTCCCTCGTACTTATGCTTCGACTCGCGATATTTATTGGTACTTTAGACGGAATTGCTCTTATTTGGTGTGTTTTATATTGTAAGGATTACATTGATGATATGAGCCGTATATAGAGCATAATTGATGAAAAATAAGGGTTTTGAAGTCTGAGTATAAGCCCGAGGGTCGAGTGAAACAAGGCATGGAGGAAAAATGATAATAAAAGAATTGGAGATGGAGTGAATTTTGCCTGTTGCGCCGCGCAGGGCGTTGCACTATGCGGTGCAACATGGACGATCTTCAGAGAGTTGAGAATATTGGAAAGCCTGTAGAAAATGGCCTACGGCACCGCACTGCTGACAAGACCCGAATTTTCGGCTAGCCGTGCGGGCACCCGACATCCTCCCCTAGACCCGTCGGGCAAACCTTTAACATCCGAATTAGGAAAATGAATATGAATCCAACTCATAAATAAGTACAAGACTTAGAAAAAGCACAGATATACTGATACCACTAAGCTAAACAAAGAAATTACAGCTAACTACCTAACATACTAGGTTTAGGGCTATCCAGACTAGACATCTAAGAGTACGAAAGAAGACAGATACCTCCTGAAGGGAGCAAAATGCAACTAAAATAATAAACAATAAACTGGTGGCCATCCGGAATAAAAGCTGGCTCACACTGACAGCTGAAGTCGTCTTCGCTCCTGAACAATGTAGTGAACTCAATCCTGGAGCGAACCTGCCGAAACAAAGTAGATAGACAAAAACAAACAACAAACAAGGGTGAGCCAAAAGGACTCAATAAGTGGGGAAGACTACCCACTTCAAAGAATAGGATAGCTAGCTAGGGAGAAAAGAAACAGATAAACAAAATTCCTCTTATTTAAATTATGAAAAGGCAGAGCCAAATAATAACTAAAAACACGTATGGAATCACAAATTCATTAAAACCAGGAACGTAAGATAGCCAGAACAGATAGGTATCCCGAACATATCAACAATCAGAAATATATCCTGTTGTGGCGTGCAACCCGATCCATATATTTATACCGTTGCGGCGTGCTACCTGATCCATATATCTATACCGTTGCGGCGTGCAACCCGATCCATATATTTATAATGTTGCTGCATGCAACCCGATCCATATATTTATACTGTTGCGGCGTGCAACCCGATCCATATGTTTATACCGTCGTGGTGTGCAACCCGATCCCTGCAACCCAGAATACGAGCCAGAAATATATAGGAAAACTGAGATATGTCCACGACATAGGATACATACCGCATACATAAAACACAACACAATACACACAATAGTCAGTATACGGTGCAATGAGATGGGATGAATGCGGTATGATGCAATTCAGTCACATATGCCTGGTACCTATCTCTAGCGCGGGACTCTCATCGTCTACCAGAAGATATATGCAATAATGACCCTTCACCGGCGCGAGACTCTCATCGTCTACCAGGAGATATATGCAATAATGACGTTTCACCGGCTCGGGACTCTCATCGATTACCGAGAAGTATATGCAATGATGACCCTTCACCGACTCGGGACTCTCATCGATTACCGGGAAGTATATGCAATGATGACCCTTCACTGGTGCGGGGCTCTAATTGCCAACCAGGAAGTATATACAATGCTCAAAACCAGAATGCAATGCTCATATGCTCAATGCAATACCAACAAGGGCTTAACATATAATATACAATATAAATTCAAAGCTAAGGCGTAATGAGTACGCCTATCGGCAGCTACACACGTAAGGAATACGTGGTAGAAAATCCACGAGGCCAGGTGCCTCCAAAGAAATGGATATAAACACTTACCTCTTCCAAAAGTTAGCTCTGCTAATCAACAAATGTTTTATCCTTTGGTTTCATTGCCAAACGATCCCACTCTATTCAATAAGCAGAAAAATATATCAAATTAGGCAAAGGCTTCATTCCTCACATCTTAGGGCAATCCGGTTAGGAACCTGATACCCTATTAGCATACGCAATATGCAGGACAGGCCTATGTACATGGTTTAAGGTCACATAACCAAACCCTAAATAAATTACATTTATATGTTGCCCATAACTCACTGAGTACGAATATATAATCAATTCCATTATCGGGGTCCATTTGACCCTTTAAACTATTAATTGAACTTATTAAAACGATGTCAAATATTCCAAGTTTTACCGTTAAAATATATTCAAACACACGTAATAAACTCAAATAATGAATTAGGATCATTACCTGAATGTTTCGGTGTAAAAATTCTACTATTTTCCCGGCTCTTTTCTCATTTTCTGACATTTTTCGCTGCGTCATTTTTTATTCTATTCATTTTTGAGCATTTTTGAAGTTTCTGCTCGTCTTTAGCATATTTAGCTAAGGACCACCGCCATTGACCTTTCTTTCATTTTTTGTCTTTATCTTTTTTTTCATTTTTTTAATTTCCTTTTCACGACAAAAATTAAAACGGTACCCTACGATATTCGAAATAATTCTAACTTTTGCATACAAGTTATAAAAAATATATGTAACATACTCGCGAAGGCGGATCTCAAATCAGACTCCCGAAACTCAAGATGCGAATTTAAATGAAAAAAAGTCAAATTATTTAACTTTCGGCATTTTAGCGGAAACTAGCCGAACAACATCGAAATTTACTTTCGAAAGTTCACAAAAGTCATAAAAAATCATACTGAACCTAATGGCGCTTTCGAATTTCGAATCAGAGTTCATTCGCCAAAACCGAGCTCGAAAATCTCTTTTTAATATTTATCGACAGTAAAAACTGAAATCTTCTTACGATACGTACCAAACGAGGTCTGATTTAACTCAAATTTTAAAGACATACCCTAATGGACCTTACGAATATTTTAAAATTATCGGTACGCCAATCGGAGTCCTAACTTCCGAAACGACTGACCGAGGTCGTTTCATTCTCCTCTACTTATACTTTTGTTCGTCCTCGAACGAGTCTAAGTCTAAAGAAAAATTCGCACAGATAACAAGAGAACTTGCACGACCTTCATAATCTACTCTACAAGCATTATCTCCTGATTACATGATTAGAATTATAACACATGCACCGAACTCTTTGAATAAAACATATCTTGATAATATGATAACACCATTGCCCAGCTTATTTTGACTAAACTGACCTTCCTCGATCACGAGAGGAGAGTTTTACTTTTTTCAAAGCAAAGATACACGAAACTTTGAATGGGTTAACATGATTCAGCCGATAATCACCTCTTCGATATACCTTTCTGAAACGACCGTGATAAGTCGTTTCGGAAGTTAGGGCTCCGATTAGCGTGCCGATAATCTTAAAATATTCATAATATCCATTAGGGCCTGTCTGTAAAATTTGAGATAAATCAGAACTCGTTTGGTAGGCATCGGAAGAAGGTTTCAGTTTTTATCGTCGATAAATATTAAAAAGATATTTTCGAGCTCGGTTTTGGCGAATGAGCTCCGATTCGAAATCCGAAAATGCTGTTAGGTTTGTATGATTATTTGTGACTTTTGTAAACTTTCGAAAGTAAATTTCGATATTGTTCGGCTAGTTTCCGCTAAAATGCCGAAAGTTAAATAATTTGACTTTTTCTATTTAAATTCGCATCTTGAGTTTCGAGAGTCCAATTTGAGATCTGCCTTTGCGAGTATGTTACATATATTTTGCATAACTTATATGCAAAAGTTGGAATTATTTCGAATATCGTAGGGTGCCTTTTTAATTTTCGTCGCGAAAAATAAAGAAAATAAAAAAAGACAAAAAAAGGAAAAATGTAGGCGGTGGTCTTCATCACCCCTACCTATCTAATATATATGCTAAATGAATACTTAAATAGGAGAGCAAAAAAAAAAACAGAATCGTGAGACAGAGAAATTATCAGGAAAAAATGCCAGAAAATAAGAAAAGAGCCGGAGAAAAAAAAGAATTTTCACCCGAAACATTCAGGTAATGATCTTAATGCATTATTTGAGTTTATTACGTGTATTTAAATATGTTTTAATGGTAAAACTTGAAATATTATACATCATTTTAATAAGTTCAATTAATAGTTTAAAGGGTCAAATGGACCCCGATAATGAAATTGATTATATATTCGTACTCAGTGAGTTATGGCCAACATATAAATGTAATTTATTTGAGGTTTGGTTATGTGACCTTAAACCCTGTACATAGGTCTGGTCTGCGTATTGCGCATGCGAATAGGATATCAGGTTCCTACCTAGATTGCCCTAAGATGTGAGGAATGAAGCATTTAGCCTAATCTGATATATTTTTCTGCTTATTGAATAGAGTGGGATCGTTTGGCAATGAATTCAAAGGACAAAGCGGTTGTTGAGTAATTATGCTAACTTTGTAACAAGGTAAGTGTTTATATCCATTTCTTTGGAGGCACTTTGTTGACACCCAATTTCGTCCCGAGATATAATTAACGGCTAAATTATTTAAATAAGAATCACTTATTAAAATAAAATTAAAATTAGAATTATATAATTAAAATTATTTGAATTGAGATTAATTAATTAAATCTAATTAAAGTAAATTCCCTAATTTCAAAAGAAGGCTAAAATAGTTCTAAGTCCTAAATTCAAGCCTACTCGTGCAAAGCAATATATACACCTATACACAACATTCTCACGCCCAGTTCAGAAACCCGTTCCCAAAATTCCCCTAATTTTTTGACCCGCGATTCTCTTCCCTCGACCCGAACCCCCTTCTGATTCCCTCCAAATCGATCCTCATCACACAAACAGCCAAGAACTCGTCCTAAACTGGTCCCCCCCACATTCACTCTTTGCTTTTTCGTACAAAAACTAAGCGAATCTGAGCCCTTCATTTCAAATCGAAGTCTAATCCGAGCCGTGGATGGTTTGAACGGGAATATCCTTGATGACAAGGATGAATTCGGTACAATCCTTAAGGGATTTGACCAAATTCACCCTTGTTCTACAAGGAATATACGAATTTGGGCATGGATTAAAATCTTGGAGCCTAAAATCCAAAACCCTAGCCTACTACTATATATTGGTAAGTCTTTCTCATTTTTTAGGGTTCTGAAAATTGGCATATCATAAAAACGGCAGCCACAAAAGCATTAGTAGAAATTTTACTTATTTTTCTTGAGCAAATTATTATAAAGTTCATATATTTTAGAGGGTGATTCTGTTATTGAAGTGCTTCCCTGGTCTTGTTGATTGTCATCGTCGCTTTGTTTCGAAGCGATTACCTCACTTGCTTGCTCTAGTTCACTGCCTATAAGCAGGTTAGACTTTTCTTTTCTTTAGTTTTATACATCAGTTTATTCTTATGTTTTAATTTAGTTCTACTTAACTGATGAAAGTTGAAACTGTTCATAGTTGGTTTTGCTTGGATAAAGGTTGAATCTTGAATGTGTGTATGTCTCGAATAATGTGAGTTATGTGAGTTGCTTTAAAATCCAATTTCGATGTTTGATTAATGTGTAAAAGGTTGTGTTTTTTTTTTAGCTCATAAGACCCTAGTTATCTTTGTTATTTCTGTTGTATAAATAAAAGGCTGTAAGTATGTTTCTTCTTCTTTCCTTGGTTGTGGGCTGTATAAAAATGAGGCATCATCTATGGTTTTGACTGTATCTCTGTGGGTGTAGAATGAAGAGTGTTTGGTCTGAAGGAGAGCCATAGAGGGTGGTCTGGTTCATTGTGCAGGTTGTTTAGGTTGAGTCGTGGTTTGATTGTTAGTCTGTGAGGGTGTCTGCAGCCCAGTGAGGATCTAGGAGGTTAGCTGGTTCTGTTTTATGTAAGAGTGAGGGAGATGTGCAGGGTTTCTAGTTGGTATGTTTCAGGTTCTTTGTTTCTGGAAGTGTGTGCACATTTGTTCAGGTGGTCTGTTGGTGTTGTAGGTAGTAAGGGTTGTGTAAGATTTAAAGGAGTCATGGAGAGTCTAATAGTAGTTGAACTCGAGATTTTCTTTCTCTATCTATGTCATACTTGGGATTCACTGATTAACTGATGTTTCGAAATTTAATGTTGGTTCATTAGAACCATATAAAGCATAGTGGAACGTGTAACCCGCCTGCTGTTCCATTCAACTACAAATACGTTGATGAGAACGGGGTATTTGCCGACAAGAAGCCCTTTAAAAAATCAGTGAGGTGTTTAAGGAGTTTCAGGGAATCAGGGAAGTGATTTAGTTACTGCAGGTGTCTAGAGGAGGTAGTATTTCTGCTTATAGTGTTTGAAATAATAAAAGAGAAGTTTGTTTGGGTTGTGAGCATAGCAGGATGCCCAAGAAGGTCAGGGAATTGAATTGATGGTCTGTTCAGGTGTGTGAGTAAAGAAAAGTTTCAAGGGGCATGCAGGGGTATATATAATGAGGGTGGATGTATGTAGGAGTTAAAGGAGTAATCTGTTGTTGTTTTGAAGAAGCAAGGTTTGTTCTGGTTTGTTCTGGAGGTCTGTAAGGGTATAGAGAAGTTTCAGGATGTGTATCTTTGTTGAGGGTGCTCTGTAGGTGCTGTGCAAGGGTTAGGATAGTGTTAAGGTTGATGGTTTGTTCAAGGTGTATGTGCAGATTGTTCAGGTGTTTGTTTTGTGGGTGTGTGGGATATAGGTTTGTTTCTGGTTCTATCTGATGTAGTTTCAGCCTTGGAGAAGTGTTCAGGGAGTTCAGTAAATTTCTGGTTATTTGCAGTTTGTTAGGATATCAGGGAGTCTTGAAGAGTGTTGTTGAGTATCAAGAAGCCAATAGTTCATTTCTGGTTTATACTTCCTATTAGGCAGAAAGTTTACCTTACCTGTGTATGCATGCTATTTCTTTTCCCTAAATTTACTCTGCATGCTAGCAATTAGTGATCCATTTCCATGTAGTTTTAAATGAAGAAATCATGTGTAGTTTAGTTTTGCATATCAGTCCATCTCATGCGCATTTCATGTTTAGATATATATTTCAGTTTCTTTGTCCTAGCACCTTTGAAATGTAGATCATGCCTGTAACAATTAAAATGTCAACTAGTGTTTTAGGTTGGCCAGTGTTTATGTCAGTTAAGCTGGTTAATGGTTTCAGGGGTGGTTTTGAAAGGTGCAAGAGTCTAGCTTTGTATGCTGGTGGTTGGGATCTGACGGGTTGTTTGTCATGGCTGCTTTTGTTGTTCAGGCTGTTAGTTTGGGATCTGCATCAGTTGTTAATATAAGCTAGAGTGTAGCAGGTGGCTTTGGAGAGGTGTAGTTGGGTGCTGAGGTTTCGGGGAAGTGTTAAATGTTTTAAAGGGTGTTGGTAGGATGCAGGTATGAATGGGGATGAGATTTGAGTATGTAAATTGCATACTAAGAGGTGAAGCCCCTGGGAATGGCTTTGCGTGTGTGCAGGTCGATATTGACTAACCAGCTGCAATTGCTTATGGAATGAAGTACGCTTGTCGCATACTAGGAGAGTAAAGCCCCTGCGTCTTTGAAATGACTAGTGGGGCCCCTCCTTGGAGACCAGTGCAGTCTTGGTTACCTAGGAACTACGAGGTTTGATTAAAACTGAGGACCAGTGAGGAGCCCTATGAGCAAGGTCTGTGAGCCTTGCAAAACCGAGGAAACTGAGAGGCTTGACCAAAGCCGAGGACCAGTGAGGTTTTTATTTTGAAAGGCCAATTGGCGCCTTTCATGATTTGCAGTATGGTATTGAAAATAATTTAAAGTTCATCCCGGGTATGGTGAAAGTAATTGGGAGTTGTTATTTGGAGTAGTTGGAGTTAGTAAAGGTGTGGAGAATTGTCTAGGCGGCGGGATAGATTAGTGTCGGAAGTCCGTAATAGAACGTGTTATGATTTGTGCGTGTTATTGCATTTGCTTATGCTTGCCTTAGAGTGAACGCTAATATTTTGTTCTCTTATTTTTCCTTGTCATGTACACCTTCGGGGACGAGTTGAAGTAAAACTCACAAATGGGATGGCTACATGCATTGGAAGTTATTTGACCCTCTCCGCATTTTCGAGACTTGATATCCCCGAAAATGTAAAAGGAAAAAAAAAAGAAAAAAAAACGAAAATCTCTAAATTCAAGGCTCACTGATTGAGTTGAGTTTCCGGGTTCTACCTTCTAAAACTCCCGCTTTCCCGTTCCCTTTAGAAAGCATGTTTTAGGAAGCCCTGAAACCGGACTAGGATTTGCATGTTAGAAACTTGGTAGGATAGCCGCTTTATTGAATTGTTAACTTATTGCATGTTTAGAATGATTATATAACTGTTTATCCCGTTTCTTTGGGACTCGCCAATTAGTTTAAGTTAATAGTAATCTACGGTTAGTTATCGAGTGCAAAAGAAATTAAAATTTAATTAAATTATACATCTCCATTTATCATTTATATTTACTTATCCATTTATTAAATATTTATTTATCTATCTACTCATTTATTCATTAATTGGATTAATTATGCGATATTTATTTTTTAAATTATTTATTTATTTAATTTAATTGATTATTTATTTATTTAATTAATAATATTTATTTATTTATTTAATCAATTATTATTCATTTATTCTTTTATTTAATTAAATTAAGACAAAAATATTAATTTATTTAATTAAGCTATCTATTTATTTATTTATCCATTTACCTAAGCGATCAATTAATCAATTATTATTATTTATCTAATTATTCACTTAGAGTATTTTATTTTATTTATTTATCCTTTATTTATTCAATTAACTAATCAATCAACCATGTTGTAATTTATCCATTTAATTAATCTTAAGATTTCATCATTTATTTATCCAAGTATCGGCGTAACCAAAATCTTATCTTATTTATATTATCCTTAGTTAAAATTAATTCTATTATCCTTAACAAATTCGTGAAAACCGCCGGATTAACCGCATTTAGCGGATTTTCGAAAGTGCTCCCGCAAGGGACCTTCTTTCGAATTTAATAGAACCACTTACTCGAAATCTCTGATTTTAATTTAATTTCATTTAATTAAAGAATAAATGGCACTCATTAGTTAACCTTAGGTTCCTAATAATCCTTAAATTAGGTGGTGACTCCAAAGAAACCCTTTGGAGTCCCATTTTGTTGAAATCAAATTCCGACGCATACCTGTTATGACATCAACACATATTTCTTACGTGTGTAGCTGCCGATAGGCGTACGCATTATGCCTTAGCTTTGGATTTACATTGTATATTATATGTTATGTCCTATTGTTGGTATTGCATTGAGGATCTGAGCATTGTACCCTGGCTGTAAGTTGGCATCTACTTACCGACTGTCGATGAGAGTCCCGCGCCGGTGAAGGGTTATTATTGTATCACATTGCATTCATACGCATTATATGTCACTCATATGCATTACATTGCATATCATATTGGGTGCAGGAGTATTCGCCCCCAGGAGCATGAGGATTCCGCTCCATTGTATCATATTGAGGGTAGGAGGATTCCGCCCCAAGAGCAGGAGTATTCCGCTCTTATGTCAGATATTGAGTGCAAGAGTATTCCGCCTCAGCTTTACATTATATCGAGTGCAAGAGTATTCCGCCCCAGGAGAGTGCGGGAGTATTCCGCCTCTGGTTTATATTATATCGGGTGCAGGAGTATTCCGCCCCAGGAGCAGGAGTATTCCGCTCCAGTTGGTTATCAGATTGGATTCCCCTCGAATGCAGGAGTATTCCGCTTCGTGATGGGATTACGGGCACATGTGACCCTTCGCATCATATTTCATTTCATCTCACTTCATTTCATTTCATCTCAATTCATACCATTGTGTAGACTTGCGGTACATGACTACTGTTCTGCTTATATGCATTGCTTATTTGTTGATATGTTTCTGGCACGAATCCTTGGTTGAGTTTATAAGTTTCTTACGTGTTTCCGGTTGTTATCTGGCTCTGCCTTTTTATAATTTAAATAAAAGGAATTTGGTCTATCTATTTCTTTTCTCCCTGGCTAGCTATCTTATTCTTTGAGGTTGCTAGTCTGCTCCACTTATTGAGTCCTTTTGACTCACCCTTGTTTGTTTATTGTCTATCTATTTCGTTTCCGCAGGTTCGCTCCAGGATTGAGTTCGTCACGTTGTTCAGGAGTGATGACGACTTCAGCTGTCAGGGTGAGCCAGCTTTTATTCCGGATGGCCACCGGTTTATTGTTTATTATTTCAGCTGCATTTTGCTCCCTTCAGGAGGTATCTGTCTTCTTTTGTACTCTTAGATGTCTAGTCTGGATAGCCCTAAACCTAATATGTTGGGTAGTTAGCTGTAATTTCTTTTGTACAGCTTAGAGGTATCAGTATGTCTATATTTTTTTAAAGTCTTGTTCTTATTTATGAATTAAATTATATTTATTTTACTAATTTAATTGGTAAGGGTTCGCCCGACGGGTCTAGGGGAGGAGGTCGGGTTCCCGCACGGCCTAGCCCGAATCCGGGTCGTGTCACTTTCGATATAGAACAGGTCGATGAAACTAAGAATTAATTCACGCTTGATGCAGTAGAGGGAACTTTTGAAGTATCTTGTCACTACACATTATAGAAGATTTGATGCAAGCTATATTATTTTTACGAACGCACTATGCAACATCTCAGTTGATGTTAGTGTTGTTCCGCAAACTCCTTGTGGGAAGGTAGTTACTCATATCCTAATGTATGTCAAAGGTTCATCTGAACAAGGTCTATCATATAAGGATAAGGATCATGCAAATACTACTGGATAGTATGATGCAGACCATGAATGATCTCCAGGCTGAACATCTACTTCAGGGTATTGTCTTTGAATTGGAAATATTATGTCTTGCAAAAGTGAAAATAAAAGAGACATGCAGTTGGACCATGAGCTGAGGCAGAATACCAGCAACAAAGTTGATTACATGCGCACTTATAACGCTAAAGTAACTTCTCAAAGAGTTGAGGTATGAAGGAGATACGCCAATGATGGATGGACGATAAGCTGCACTAGACCTTTAACTCTAAATTTTCATGAAGTAAACCAGCGTCAGTATGAGGATCCAGTTCTAGTTGAATACAGACAGATAGCCAGAAGAAAACCGGAGTCACCATACATAGTTACTACTGACAGTGTTCTCATGTATAAAGATAGACTTTGTGTTCCTGATGTTGCAGATTTACGTGGACAGATTATGATAGAGGCACATTATTCCAAATACACTGTTCATCCAGGTTCGACTAAGATGTACCATGATCTTAAACAGATTTATTGGCGGGACGAAATGAAGTATGACATAGCAAAATTTCTGGCTCAGTGTTCTAATTGCCAGTAAGTTAAAGTCGTGACATCTTTCCAGACTTTATACTTTCAGCAGATAGGTACGTATTTATGATCAGGTTGCCAGCTTATCTCTATCATTAATAGATTATTAGTGGGTTTAGCAATGATCGACACTCATTGTAGGTTTCTGTCGTGGCCCTAGGTTGGGTCGTGACAAAAGGGTATCAACGCCTTAGAGATTTAGTATTACTATTCAGTATTTGGAGGAAGACTCATCCACTTAAAGTACAAACTCATACAGCTATTTGAATAGGAATACTCATCCTCGCACAGTCTGCTGGACTAAAGAAGATTTAGCTAAAAGCTGAACGTAGGCAGACCCTAGCTACCAACTACCCTTTTGAGTTGCTAAACAGCTGCAACTTTTGAGTTCACAACTCCATATCTTTGCCGTAAACACCACCGCCTGATGGATGGTACTTCTATTACCCTTATAAGCCTTGAAAAACAATAATATGCTCACCCGGCTATAATAACACGTACTCTGGCTTAACACAGGGAACATCACAAACGACTACAAACCGCCTTAGCTCACTATTTTCCGGACGAGGAAGAAATGGTAATAGACCAAGGATAGAAATAATTAGAGCTTCAGGAAGCTCATCTTTTTTATTTGCTTGGCTCCCAGAGCTACACTACTTCCGAGTCAGGCTAACCAAATAATCGCAATTAAATGAGCCTTATGGAACAAAATTTGTGTATAGATATTAAATGAGCCTTATGGAAGAAAATTTGTGTCAATTTAACCTTCCTATAAAAAAGAAACTCCGACAATTTACCAAAAAACCCTTTTATAATCCAGATAAGCTCATAGGATAACATGACTTTACTAGCGTCGAACCAAGAGGAGACACATAGATCGAATATTACTTACTAATCACTTTGCACCGGAAGAAACAATGATGTATTCTGATGGTGACGGGTAAGAATTCCATCATCCTACCAACACTGAGTTCCAAAGAGAGGTAGACTGACTTGACATTATAACAGAATGAGGGACAACAAGATGTCAAGCAAACAATACCAATACTTACTCACAAATCTCTCACATTTAAATCAGATAAACTAGTAGGGTCTCACAAATTCCTTGAGTAAATCATAGTACAAGCTCACCCTCTACCGCAATCGATTCTTAATAGAAAAAATATCCAAGGAAGCCATAGAAACATGGTAAGTTAAATGAAGTTCAGACCGATCGGAAGAATCAAATCTTACTCACATTTAAGAGGAGAAGAATATTAGGGTCTACTATATCGGATACCTCAGCTGCTCAGCATCCCACCAGACAAGCAGTTCATAGAACTGCCTCTGCAGTTGAGCTGAGCCACTACCCTGACAATCATTTTCTTGAGAACCACTGCCACTACACTCTCAACCTCTACTGGATGGTGGCATTTCTTTTGCTGATTGAGATCTAAATGAAATCGTCTGCGACTATGCAAGTGCTTGATGACAAGATAAAGGACGACTGCCTACTTACCGGAGTAAGGGAGAACTCCACCAAAGATGACAGGCTCGCGATAATGATAATACCTTTTCGCTGAAAATGGAAGCTGGAAAGATTGTTCATAGCCACAAAGAGAAAAACTGGGTCTAATATTGACGAACTATTGGCGCACTCTAAGAATCGTGTGACACAAGCTGAGATAACCTGGAAGGTGACCTCCCAAAATAATCAGAACTTTTACCTCCAAATGAGGTACCATGATTACCCACTAGGGCCACGGAATCTCTTGCTCTCCCGCTCTGAAACGACTTCGGTCAGTCGTTTCGGAAGTTAGTACTCCGATTGGCGTGCCGATAATTTTAAAATATTCATAATATCCATTAGAACCTGTCTGTAAAATTTGAGATAAATCAGACCTCGTTTGGTAGGCATCGGAAGAAGGTTTCAGTTTTTATTGGCGATAAATATTAAAAAGAGATTTTCGAGCTCGGTTTTTGCCGAATGAGCTCCGATTCGAAATCCGAAAGCGCCATTAGGTTCGTATGATTATTTGTGATTTTTGTAAACTTTCAAAAGTGAATTTCGATGTTGTTCGGCTAGTTTCCGCTAAAATGCCAAAAGTTAAATAATTTGACTTTTTTTCATTTAAATTCGCATCTTGAGTTTCGGGAGTCTGATTTGAGATCCGCCTTCGTGAGTATGTTACATATATTTTGTACAACTTGTATGCAAAAGTTGGAATTATTTCGAATATCGTAGGGTACCTTTTTAATTTTTACCGTAGCAGCGAATTTAAAAAAAAAAGGAAAAGAAGACAAATTTTATATGTCGGTTGGATGAGCTTTATAAAGCTCACATTGATAGGAACATAGAAAACGAACAGAAATGGAGAACACGAGCACAACAGGAAACAAACGAAAAAATGCCAGAAAATAAGAAAAGGGGCCGGAGAAAAGTAGAATTTTCACTCTGAAACATTCAGGTAATGATCCTAATATATTATTTAAGTTTATTACGTATGTTTGAATAGATTTTAACGGTAAAACTTGGAATATTAGACATCGTTTTAATAAGTTCAATTAATAGTTTAAAGGGTCAAATAGACCCCGATAATGAAATTGATTATATATTCGTACTCAGTGAGTTATGGGCAACTTATAAATGTAATTTATTTAGGGTTTGGTTATGTGACCATAAACCCCGTATATAGGTCTGGCCTGCGTATTGCGTATGCGAATAGGGTATCAGGTTCCTACCTGGATTGCCCTAAGAAGTGAGGAATGAAGCCTTTAGTCTAATGTGATATATTTTTCTGCTTATTGAACACAGTGGGATCATTTGGCAATGGAACCAAAGGACAAGCGGTTATTGAGTGGATGTACTAACTTTGTAACAAGGTAAGTGTTTATATCCATTTCTTTGGAGGCACCTGGCCTCGTGGATTTTCTACCACGTGTTCCTTACGTGTGTAGCTGCCGATAGGCGTACTCATTATGCCTTAGCTTTGGATTAATATTCTATATTATATATTATGTCCTGTTATTGGTATTGCATTGAGAATCTGAGTATTGTACTTTGGTTGTGAGTTGGTATATACTTTCCAGCTGTCGATGAGAGTCCCGCGCTGGTGATGGGTTATTATTGCATCATGTTGCATTCGTATGCACATTGCATCTTATTGAGGGTAGGAGGATTCCGCCCTCGGAGTAGGAGGATTCCGCCCTCGGAGCAGGAGGATTCCGCTCCATTGAATCATATTGAGGGTAGGAGGATTCCGCCCTCGGAGCAGGAGGATTCGGCTCCATTGCATCATATTGAGGGTAGGAGGATTCCGCTCCATTGCATCATATTGAGGGTAGGAGGATTCCACCCTCGGAGCAGGAGGATTCCGCTCCATTGCATCATATTGAGGGTAGGAGGATTCCGCTCCCGGAGCAGGAGGATTCCGCTCCATCTATTTGGCACATGTGACACCATTGCATCATACTGCATTCATCCCATTTCATTGCACCGCGTGCTGACTATTGTGTGACTATCGTGTTGTGTTTTATATATGCGGTATGTATACCGTATCTCAGTTTTCCTATATATTTCTGGCTCGTATCTCGGGTTGCACGCCGCAACGGTATGAATATATGGATCGGGTTGTACGTCGCAACAGTATAAATATATGGATCGGGTTGCACGCCTCGGGAATATGAATATATGGATCGGGTTGCATGCCTCGACAATATGAATATATGGATCGGGTTGCACGCCGCAATAGGATGTATTTCTGATTGTTAATATGTTCGGGATACCTCTATGTTCTGGCTATCTTACGTTCCTAGTTTTAATGAGTTTGTGATTCCATACGTGTTTTTAGTTATTATCTGGCTCCGCCTTTTCATAATTTAAATAAAAGGAATTTTGTTTATCTGTTTCTTTTCTCCCTGGCTTGTTATCCTATTCTTTGAGGTGGCTAGTTTGCCCCACTTATTGAGTCCTTTTGACTCACCCTTGTTTGTTGTTTGTTTCTTGTCTATCTATTTCGTTTCGGCAGGTTCGCTCCAGGATTGAGTTCGTCACGCTGTGAAGGAGCGAAGACGACTTCAGCTGTCAGGGTGAGCCAACTTTTATTCCAGATGGCCACCAGTTTATTGGTTATTATTTCAGTTGCATTTTGCTCCCTTCTCGAGGTATTTGTCTTCTTTTATACTCTTAGATGTCTAGTCTGGATAACCCTAAACCTAGTATGTTGGGTAGGCAGCTGTAATTTCTTTTGTACAGCTTAGAGGTATCAGTATGTCAATATTTTTTTTTAAGTCTTATTCTGATTTATGAATTGAATTGTATTTATTTTCCTAATTTAATTGGTAAGGGTTCGCCCGACAGGTTTAGGGGAGGATGTCGGGTGCCCGCACGGCCTAGCCGGATTTCGGGTCGTGTCAGTTGGTATCAGAGCCCAGTTTAGAGTCTATCCAGACTAAGACAGTGTCTAGTAGAGTCTCGCTGATGGGTACGTAGACGTCCGTACTTATCTACGAGAGGCTATGATGGCATTTAGGAAGTTTCACTTTCTTCATTTCTGATCGTGCGTCGGCCTAGGATGCAAAAGTATTTTCGTTAATTCCTTCGTGGTAATTGTGAACCCTCTTGCCAACAATCAACAAACGGTATGAGTTCAAGACGAAGCAGTCTAGCCTGGGGTTAGCACTGGCGAAGCCCCGAGAGTTTTTTATCGTGCTGGCGATCTAGTTACGGAGGTCCCAGCTGTACGAGCTCGCGATGGGCAAGGGAGCAGGGCCTTGCGGTTCCCTAGGCTCTCTACGATGTTTTTACGAGGATCTTGGAAACGCATATACTGCAAGAACCTATTATTCGCTAGGCAGCTTATAAGGTTGCTGCAGATGTGGACGTTCGATCTCAGGGAGCTCCTTTTCTGGTTCTTAATATTGCTGCAGTAAATTATATTCCGGAGGTAGTATGTGTTGTACCTCTAATTGTTCTGGTTAGCCAACTGAGGTATCAGTTCAGTCCAAGTGTTCGAAGAGGTTGCATTATTTTACGCGGTTGAACCTTCCGATATTCTTAAGCCACGCATCAGATAATCCCTGCGTAAATTTTTAATTAAAATGATCTCAGCGTAGCCTTCAGGCTTTTGATTATATCCAGCGATATGGTGTTGATTATTCTGCTTTCCGATTTCAGAGTCCAGCCTTGAATTGGTGGGCCGCTCTTTTATTAGCTAACTTGGTTCGGTTTTTCTTCTAGTTTCGTGGAAAAGTTCCTTTCGAGTAGCGAACGAGATGAAAAGTGTTACCAGTCCGAGTGGATTTGACAGGGTAGCCCGTCGGTTAGCCTGTTGGTTTCAGAATATAAGATTGAATTCTATAAAATGGCCGAATATGCATTTGAACTAGTCCATGAGCCTTTCAAGAGATTTAAAGATTTATTGATGACCTTTCTTTTTTCCTTGAGATCCCAGATGGCTCGAAAAAAATTGAGGCTGGGATTTCATTTGATATCGTTGTTGATATTGCTCAAAGATATTAGGCATATCATAAGTTAGAGCGGGAAGAGTTAGAGCGGGAGAGCAAGAGATCCCGTGGCCCTAGTGGTTAACCATGGTACCTCATTTGGAGGTAAGAGTTCTGATTATTTTGGGAGGTCACCTTCCAGGTTATCTCAGCTTGTGTCACGTAATTCTTAGAGTGTGCTAGTAGCTCGTCAAGATCAGATTCAGTCTTTTCTTTACAACTATCAACAATCTGTCCAGTTCTCATATTCAGCGAAAAGGTGATATTATTGTTGTGAGTCTGGCTATCCTTTTGAGGAGTTTTCCCTTACTGCGACAAGTTAGCAATCGTCTTTTCTCTCGTCATCAGGCATCTACGCAGTCGCAGGAGATTTTATTTAGATCTCAATCAGCAAAAGAAATGCTACCATCCGGTAGAGGTTGAGAGTGTGGTGGCAGTTGTTCTTTAGAAGGTGATTATCAGAGTAGTTGCATAGCTCAGCTGCAGAGGCAGTTCTATGAACTGCTAGTCTGGCAGGATGCTGAGGCATCCGATGTAGTAGACCCATGTATTTCTTCTTTCCTTAAGATTTGATTCTTCCGATCGATCTGGAGATGGTCTGTCATATCATGTTTCGACGGTTTCCTTGGATATTGTCGTAATTAAGAATCGGTTACGGTAGAAGGGTGAGTTTCTGATACGATTTATTCCTGGCATTTATGAGACCCTACTAGTTTATTTGATCTAAACATAAGAGATTTGACGGTGAGTATTGCTATTTCCTGCTTGGCATCCTGTTATGCCACCTTGTGTTATTATATCAAATCAGTTTACCTCTCTTCTCGGAATTTCGTGTTGGTAGGATAATGGGATCCTAATTCTTCACCATCAATAAGTGTTATCGTTTCTTCCAGTGTAAAGTGGTTGGTAATTAATACTCGATCTATGTGTCTCCTCTTGGTTCGACATTCTAGTAGAGTCATGTTATTCTATGAGCTTGTCTTAGTTATAAAAGGGTATTCTAGTAAATTGTCAGAGTTTCCTTCTTATTGGGAGGTTAAATTGGTATGGTTGTTTTTCCATAAAGCTTATTTAATGTCTATCTCTTCAATTCCGATTTTTTGGCTCGCCTGACTCGGAAGTAGTCTAGCTTTGGTAGCCAAGAAAATCAGAAGATGAACTTTCTGAAGCACTAATTATTTCTATCCTCGGTCCATTTCCATTTCTTCTTCGTCCGGCACCAGTGAGCTTGGGCGGTTGGTAACTGCTTGCGATGTTCCCCGTGTTGAGCCAGAGTACGTGTTATTGTGGCTGGATAAGCATATTATTGTTTTGGAAGCATATTATTCTTTATGTCCAGTTGTCTCATCTTGTTATCCGTTTAACATGTTTATGTTATTAGTTTATCCGGGTATCCATTCCCGTGTATAGTATAGCGCTGGTTCTGTTTTGCGGATCATCCAGTTTCAGGGGAAACTCTGCCGAAATTTTTATATAGAAGTACCATCCATTGGGCGGTGGTGTTTACGGCAAAGGTATGGAGTTGTGAACTCGAGAGTTGCAGCTAGTTGGCAACTCAAAAGGGTAGTTTGGTAGTTTAGGTCTGCCTATGTTCAATTTTTAGCTAAATCTTCTTTAGTCCAGCAGATTGTGCGAGGATGACTATTTCTATTCAAATTAGTTGTATGAGTTTATGCTTTAAGTGGAGGAGTCTTCCTCCAATTGATACCGAATCATAATATTAAATCTCTAAGGCGTTTCTGAAGCGTAAGCTAATTCTTAGTTCCATCGACCTGTTCTATATCGAAAGGTATATCGAAGAGGTAATTATCGGCTGAATCATGTTAACCCATTCAAAGTTTCGTGTATCTTTGTTTCGAAAATATAAAACTCCTCTCTCATGATTGAGAAAGGGTCGGCTTAGTCCGAATAAGTTGGGTAATGATGTTATCATATTATCCAAATATGTTTTAACCAAGAGTTTGATGTGCGTGTTATAACTCTGATTCTGTAATTATGAGATAATATCCGTGGAGTAGTTTATGAAGATTGTGCAAATTCTCTTGTTATCTGCGTAAATCTTGCTTTAGATTTAGGCTCGTTCGAGGACGAACGAGAGTTTAAGTGGAGGAGAATGAAACGACTTCGGTTAGTCGTTTCAGAAGTTAGGACTCTGATTGGCGTGTTGATAATTTTAAAATATTCATAATTTCCATTAGAACCTGTCTGTAAAATTTGAGCTAAATCAGACCTTGTTTGGTAGGCATCGGAAGAAGGTTTCAGTTTTTATTGGCGATAAATATTAAAAAGAGATTTTTGAGCTCGGCTTTTGCCGAATGAGCTCCGATTCGAAATCCGAAAGCGCCGTTACGTTCATATGATTATTTGTGATTTTTGTAAACTTTCGAAAGTGAATTTCGATGTTGTTCGGCTAGTTTCCGCTAAAATGCCGAAAGTTAAACAATTTGATTTCTTTTCATTTAAATTTTCATCTTGAGTTTCGGGAGTCTGATTTGAGATCCGCCTTCGTGAGTATGTTACATATATTTTGTACAACTTGTATGCAAAAGTTGGAATTATTTCGAATATCGTAGGGTACCTTTTTAATTTTTACCGTAGCAGCGAATTTAAAAAAAAAAAAGGAAAAAAAGACATATTTTATATGTCGGTTGGATGAGCTTTATAAAGCTCACATTGATAGGAACATAGAAAAACGAACAGAAATGGAGAACACGAGCACAACAGGAAACAAACGAAAAAAATGCCAGAAAATAAGAAAAGGGGCCGGAGAAAAGTAGAATTTTCACTCTGAAACATTCAGGTAATGATCCTAATATATTATTTAAGTTTATTACGTATGTTTGAATAGATTTTAACGGTAAAACTTGGAATATTAGACATCGTTTTAATAAGTTCAATTAATAGTTTAAAGGGTCAAATGGACCCCGATAATGAAATTGATTATATATTCGTACTCAGTGAGTTATGGGCAACTTATAAATGTAATTTATTTAGGGTTTGGTTATGTGACCATAAACCCCGTATATAGGCCTGGCCTGCGTATTGCGTATGCGAATAGGGTATCAGGTTCCTACCTGAATTGCCCTAAGAAGTGAGGAATGAAGCCTTTAGTCTAATGTGATATATTTTTCTGCTTATTGAACACAGTGGGATCATTTGGCAATGGAACCAAAGGACAAGCGGTTATTGAGTGGATGTACTAACTTTATAACAAGGTAAGTGTTTATATCCATTTCTTTGGAGGCACCTGGCCTCGTGGATTTTCTACCACGTGTTCCTTACGTGTGTAGCTGCCGATAGGCGTACTCATCATGCCTTAGCTTTGGATTTATATTCTATATTATATATTATGTCCTGTTATTGGTATTGCATTGAGAATCTGAGTATTGTACTTTGGTTGTGAGTTGGTATATACTTTCCAGCTGTCGATGAGAGTCCCGCGCTGGTGATGAGTTATTATTGCATCATGTTGCATTCGTATGCACATTGCATCATATTGAGGGTAGGAGGATTCCGCCCTCGGAGCAGGAGGATTCCGCTCCATTGCATCATATTGAGGGTAGGAGGATTCCGCCCTCGGAGCAGGAGGATTCCGCTCCATTGCATCATATTGAGGGTAGGAGGATTCCGCCCTCGGAGCAGGAGGATTCGGCTCCATTACATCATATTGAGGGTAGGAGGATTCCGCTCCATTGCATCATATTGAGGGTAGGAGGATTCCGCCCTCGGAGCAGGAGGATTCCGCTCCATTGCATCATATTGAGGGTAGGAGGATTCCGCCCACGGAGCAAGAGGATTCCGCTCCATCTATTTGGCACATGTGACACCATTGCATCATACTGCATTCATCCCATTTCATTGCACCGCGTGCTGACTATTGTGTGACTATCGTGTTGTATTTTATATATGCGGTATGCATACCGTATCTCAGTTTGCCTATATATTTCTGGCTCGTATCTCGGGTTGCACGCCGCAACGGTATGAATATATGGATCGGGTTGCACGCCGCAACAGTATAAATATATGGATCGGGTTGCACGCCTCGGGAATATGAATATATGGATCGGGTTGCATGCCTCGACAATATGAATATATGGATCGGGTTGCACGCCGCAATAGGATGTATTTCTGATTGGTAATATGTTCGGGATACCTCTATGTTCTGGCTATCTTACGTTCCTAGTTTTAATGAGTTTGTGATTCCATACGTGTTTTTAGTTATTATCTGGCTCTGCCTTTTCATAATTTAAATAAAAGGAATTTTGTTTATATGTTTCTTTTCTCCCTGGCTAGTTATCCTATTCTTTGAGGTGGCTAGTCTGCCCCACTTATTGAGTCCTTTTGACTCACCCTTGTTTGTTGTTTGTTTCTTGTCTATCTATTTCGTTTCGGCATGTTCGCTCCAGGATTGAGTTCGCCACGCTGTGTAGGAGCGAAGACGACTTCAGCTGTCAGGGTGAGCCAGCTTTTATTCCGGATGGCCACCAGTTTATTGGTTATTATTTCAGTTGCATTTTGTTCCCTTCAGGAGGTATTTGTCTTCTTTTGTACTCTTAGATGTCTAGTCTGGATAACCCTAAACCTAGTATGTTGGGTAGGCAGCTGTAATTTCTTTTGTACAGCTTAGAGGTATCAGTATGTTAGTGTTTTTTTTAAGTCTTATTCTTATTTATGAATTGAATTGTATTTATTTTCCTAATTTAATTGGTAAGGGTTCGCCCGATTGGTCTAGGGGAGGATGTCGGGTGCCCGCACGGCCTAGCTGGATTTCAGGTCGTGTCACGCTCTAACTTATGGTATGCCTCATACCTCCGAGCAATATCAACAACGACATCAAATGAAATACCGACCTCAATCTCTCGAAAGGCTCATGGACTAGTTCTAATACATATTCAGTCATTCTATATAATTCAATCTCATATTCTAAAACACCACCAGGCTAACCGATAGGCTACCCTATCCAACCCACTCAAACTGGCAACACTTTTCATCTCGTTCGCTACTTGGAAGGAACTTTTCCATGAATCCAGAAGAAAAACCGAACCAAGTTAGCTAATAAGAGAGCGGCCCACCAATTCAAGGTTGGACGCTGAAAACGGAAAGCAGAATAATCAACACCATATCGCTCGATATAATCAAGAGCCTGAAGGATACGCCGACATCATTTTATTTTTTTTAAAAAAAAATACACATGGATTATCTGATGCATGGCTTGAGAATATCGAAAGGTTCAACCGCGTAAAATAATGCAACCACTTTGGGCACTCGGGCCGAACTGTTACCTCGGCTGGCTAACCAGCCAGAACATTTGGTGGCGCAACACCTGCTGCCTTTGGAACATAATTTATTGCAGCAATATTAAGAACTGGAATAGGAGCTCCCTGAGATCGAACATCTACATCTGCGGCAACCTGATAAGCTGTCTAGCGAATAATAGGTTCTTGCAGTATCTGCGTTGCCAAGATTCTTGTAAAAGCATCGTAGAGAGCCAAGGGAACCACAAGGCCCTGCTCCCTTGCCCATCACGAGCTCGTACAGCTGGGACCTCCGTAACTAGATCGTCAGCACGATCAAAACTCTCGGGGCTTCGTCAGTGCTAGCCCCAGGCTAGACTGCTTCATCTTAAACTCATACAGTCTGCTGATTTGTCGCATGAGGTTTCACAATTACCACGAAGGAATTAACGAATTAACGAAAATACTTTTGCATCCTAGACCGATGCACGATCAGAAATGAAGGAAGTGAAACTTCCTAAATGCCATCATAGCCCCTCGTAGATAAGTACGGACGTCTGCGTACCCATCAGCGAGACTCTACTAGACACTGTCTTAGTCTGGATAGACTATAAACTGGGCTCTGATACCAACTGACACGACCCAAATTTTCGGCTAGGCCGTGCGGGCACCCAACATCCTCCCTAGACCCATCGGGCGAACCTTTAACATCCGAATTAGGAAAATGAATATGAATCCAACTCATAAATAAGAACAAGACTTAGAAAACGCACAGATATACTGATACCTCTAAGCTAAACAAAGAAATTACAGCTAACTACCAAACATACTAGGTTTAGGGCTATCCAGACTAGACATCTAAGAGTATGAAAGAAGACAGATACCTCCTGAAGGGAACAAAATGCAACTGAAATAATAAATAATAAACGGGTGGCCATCCGAAATAAAAGTTGGCTCACACTGACAGCTGAAGTCGTCTTCGCTCCTGAACAATGTGGCGATCTCAATCCTGAAGCGAACCTTCCGAAACGAAGTAGATAGACAAAAACAAACAACAAACAAGGGTGAGTCAAAAGGACTCAATAAGTGGGGCAGACTAGCCACCTCAAAGAATAGGATAGCTAGCTAGGGAGAAAAGAAACAGATAAACAAAATTCCTCTTATTTAAATTATGAAAAGGCAGAGCCAAATAATAACTAAAAACACGTATGGAATCACAAATTCATTAAAACCAGGAACGTAAGATAGCCAGAACAGATAAGTATCCCAAACATATCAACAATCAGAAATATATCCTGTTGTGGCGTGCAACCCGATCCATATATTTATACTGTTGCGGCGTGCTACCTGATCCATATATCTATACCGTTGCGGCGTGCAACCCGATCCATATATTTATAACGTTGCCGCGTGCAACCCGATCCATATATTTATACCGTTGCGGCGTGCAACCCGACCCATATGTTTATACCGTCGCGGTGTGCAACCCGATCCCTTCAACCCAGAATACGAGCCAGAAATATATAGGCAAACTGAGATATGTCCACGACATAGTATACATACCGCATACATAAAACACAACACAATACACACAATAGTCAGTATGCGGTGCAATGAGATGGGATGAATGCGGTATGATGCAATGCAGTCACATATGCCTGATACCTATCTCCGGCGCGGGACTCTCATCGTCTACCAGGAGATATATGCAATAATGACCCTTCACCGGCGCGGAACTCTCATCGTCTACCAGGAGATATATGCAATAATGACCTTTCACCGACTCGGGACTCTCATCGATTACTGAGAAGTATATGGAATGATGACCCTTCACCGACTCGGGACTCTCATCGATTACCGGGAAGTATATGCAATGATGACCCTTCACCGGCTCGGTACTCTCATCGATTACCGGGAAGTATATGTAATAATGACCCTTCACCGGTGCGGGACTCTCATCGCCAACCGGGAAGTATATACAATGCTCAAAACTAGAGTGCAATGCTCATATGCTCAATGCAATACCAACAACAGGGCTTAACATATAATATACAATGTAAATTCAAAGCTAAGGCGTAATGAGTACGCCTATCGGCAGCTACACACGTAAGGAATACGTGGTAGAAAATCCACGAGGTCAGGTGCCTCCAAAGAAATGGATATAAACACTTACCTCTTCCAAAAGTTAGCTCTGCTAATCAACAAATGTTTTATCCTTTGGTTTCATTGCCAAACGATCCCACTCTATTCAATAAGCAGAAAAATATATCAAATTAGGCAAAGGCTTCATTCCTCACATCTTAGGGCAATCCGGTTAGGAACCTGATACCCTATTAGCATACGCAATATGCAGGACAGGCCTATGTACATGGTTTAAGGTCACATAACCAAACCCTAAATAAATTACATTTATATGTTGCCATAACTCACTGAGTACGAATATATAATCAATTCCATTATCGGGGTCCATTTGACCCTTTAAACTATTATTGAACTTATTAAAACGATGTCTAATATTCCAAGTTCTACCGTTAAAATATATTCAAATATACGTAATAAACTCAAATAATGCATTAGGATCATTACTTGAATGTTTCGGGGTAAAAATTCTACTATTTTCCCCGCTCTTTTCTCATTTTCTGGCATTTTTTGCTGCGTCATCTTTGAAATTCACTTTCAAAAGTTCAAAAAAGTCATAAATAATACTGAATCTAACGGCGCTTTCGGATTTCGAATCGGAGTTCATTCGCCAAAACCGAGCTCGAAAATCTCTTTTTAATATTTATCGACAGTAAAAACTGAAATCTTTTTCCGATACGTACCAAACGAGGTCTGATTTAACTCAAATTTTAAAGACAGGCCCTAATGGACCTTACGAATATTTTAAAATTATCAGCACGCCAATTGGAGTCCTAACTTCCGAAACGATTGACCGAGGTCGTTTCAACTGCGCAATGCACTATGCGGCGCCGTAGGCTTAAAATCCTGATGTTTTGATTCCGAGTTTATTTTGGATTCCCGACTTCTGTGGGTCTATGGGGACGTTATAAAAGGCACCCAACACGTGCAAAACAGAACTTTTGACCTATTTTTCATCAAAAGGAGGCAAGGAAGAGAGAAGATCAAGATTCAAGCTCTACTTCATCCATCCATCCATATTCTTGTAGTTTTCTATGTTTTTAGTGATTTCTTGTCTTAGAACATGACTATGAGTGGCTAAATTACCCATTTTAGGGTTGATTGACCCACTCCATATACTTGTATGATGATAATTGCTGTGTTATTAATTAACTTTGTTAATTCTTTCTATCTATGTTGTTTATGAATTGTTTGCTATTAATTGGTAGGATCCCCAATTAATTGTGCCCTTTATTCTTGTGATTACTAGGAATACATTCATGAGTTAGGGTTAAACACATAACAGTATTTCAACCTAAAACAAAGGTATTGCTTAGGTTGTCAAAACAGTGAATTAGGAATATTAATCCTTATTGTGAACCATAAGTGTAGTCCTCCCTATCTTTATTAGTTAATTGGAATAGTTAATTAATGAAAGTTATGAATGCTTAACGGAAGTGGGTAGTTGTAAATTTGGAGCACTTGTTCATTAGGAAAAGTTAGGAAAAATTGATAGCACAATACTTTAGCACAAGTTAGGAGTTGGGGAAATCAATCCTAAGTTTTCCATCTCTTGAATCAAATCTATCTTTCTACACTTGTTATTTACTTTCTTGTTTAGTAGTTTTAGTATAAAATCAAACCAAAGATATAAACTTGAAGTTGGTTGAGTAGATAATTTAGCTAGATTAACTGCTAGGAGTCGTGTTCTCTGTGGGATTGGACCTCGGGACTTTAAGTACCGAGCTATATTTGCTGTGACCGCTTAGTCCCTTTTATAGGGCGTAGTTGGGCGTGATCATTGACTGAGATGGACTTAAACATATACTTCTATACCTAGGATATTGTTAGATTGGCTACTGGTTTTGAACGATATTACACTTAACTGAAAGCCTATAAAACATTGAATTTGAGGCTATGGACTGATATTGAACCGATACTACACCGGCCAATGACGTTTGGAGGCCAATGAGTCTCGTCCCATCACGTATAAAATGTCCCTTACGTTCCCCTTTACGAAAACAAAATAGGCGATGATGAATGTATGCACTTTAATGCAAAGCAAGTCGAAATAGAGTAATGGGATTGGTGCTTGGCATGGCAACACGACCGGCCGGCGTGTTTGCAGCCGTACCGATGTCCCTATCCTCTACTCGACCCATCATACAAATCTGAGCCTAAAATTTACAAAATAAAACCCCTTACTTCTTTATTATTATTATTATTATTATTATTATTATTATTATTATTATTATTATTATTATTATTATTATTAATTTTACTTTATTGTCGAACTAACTCATTTTCATATTTTTGCAAAGTACATTTGGCATGAACAACTTGGGAATGAGTCGGCTAAACTCATGATAGGAGGGCATCTACATTGGCTTGAAGGTGCATCGGGGTCAAGCTCGGGCTCAAGTTTAAAGAAATGAGACCCTTTTAGAAATTTTAGAAATTCAAGACTCCCGCAAGTTCTGTCAATTTTCCCGGGTTCTATCTTTAACTTTGGCTTCCCTTTATTTAGGATATCTATGTAAATTATATGTAGAATACTTCATTTATTAATATATATAATATTTGATTGTTCGTATATTGCTTTGCTTTTATGTTCATTATCCTTTATTTTTGGAGTTGTTATTTAAGTATCACAAATTGGGGCCATCTTAGCAAATGCGTGCAAGTAAAAAAATATTTTTTCAATAAGCTTTTATTCGATTAATTATTCTTATTATTATTACTATTATTACTATTTTTTTAAATAATTCTTTCGCAAGAAAAGCGCACTTGTAAATATTTGGAAACCTGTCAGATTAACCGTAACTTACAGAATTTTGAAAGTGCCTTAAAAACCTTCTTTCAAAACTAATAAAACCTCTTACTTAGAATCTCTGAAAGACTGCATTTTTTTCCAAAAAATAGAGATTTGCACGCATTTGCTTATTTGGTTCCCTGTTTTCCTTAAATTGGGTGGCGACTCAAAAAACTCCAAAAGAGTTAGTCCATTCAATTGATTTTCCTGAATTTAGCCCTTCGGGTTTATTTTTGGGGGGTTCAATAGGGATTTTTGAAACAAACCCTTTCCTTGCTATGATACCAACTGATGCAATATAATTCGCGGAAGCAAAACAAGATAAAGAAACGAGACGTATTTTGAACAAGAGCAAGGATTCAACAAGGAACTAGTATCGTTACGCCCTTGTTGGAGTCAAAGGATACCTACGCTATACGAACTATCATCAAGAATATGAAGATTCTTGCAAACAAGTTCGATCAAGAGGAATTGAAGGCCAATTGGACTCACTAAAAGAAATCAAGTCCAAAAGGGTTTTCTTATTGAGAGAGAAACTCAATGTTTGATATTCTGAATTTCAAATGTGTTTAATGAAATAAAACCCAAGTGTGGTATTTATAGGTTTCTCCCCACACTTCCTAATGTTATAAAAGTATCCCCAAAGTTGGCTAAAATACTCAAGTCCACACAGGGCCAAACAAATAAAGAAGTCTTAATATAAGATTTAATTTCTGTCGCTTCAGCTCACAGGTGGGCGGTCCGTCCTGAGGAGGGAGGCGCTCCACCCTGGAAAATTCAGAGAGCAATCTTCTAAGGGGCGCTCCACCATAGGCTAGGGGCGCTCTGCCTAGCAAAGTTCAGAGAGCTCACAATTCGACATTTAGTCGATTTTCAGAAAGAAAAGTGGGAGACGTTTCCGCCTTGGTCTTGGGGCGGTCCGCCTGGGCCATCTACTGTGCTGGAGACGCTGAGAAGAAGCTCTTGGGCGCTCCACCATGATGTTGGGGTGGTCCACCCTCAAGGGTGTTGCAATGAACAATCTTCAAATCGTCCTCAAAGCTCCTTTCATCCAAGCCCTTCCATACCAAGTGTAGATGCACATCTTGACTCTTCTTTGCTTGACTTCGTGTGAATGGTCTTGAGGTCACATGGTCAGTTTGGACTGCATCAGTACACCCTGAAACCTAGTTTACCAAAGTGATTGGTGACTAGTTCGACTTCATTCATCCGTAGCCCGAAGTCCTTGAAGCTACGTTGCTCCAAATTCTTCTCGTGCAATCCGGTTCTTCGTGAACTATTTTGCTTTTCTGATTCTTCTTCGGTCTCTGATTGATACTAAGTCCTTCCTTTCACTCTTCTTCCGCTGCCTTCACCTTCCACAAACGGCCTACCAGCTTGCTTTCTATGCATGTCTTCGTCGGGCTCTAGAGGTGGTTCCAGTTAGAGACAAAGTTTCTTATTGTACTGCTGGTGTAGGGCGTTCCATGTTGTCACCGAATATTGAATAAGACTCCAGTGTAATTCTCGAGTGGCTAGCAAACCTCTGGATTTCAGACTTTTGCTGAAAGCTACCACAACAATATTGTCAGAAACTGGAGGGACCATGCCTTCCATTTGAAATCTCCAGGTAGTCCTTCAGCAATTCGTCGCCACATTTTTGGATCTCAAAGATATCTTCCATGCGCTTCTCCTGCTTTCGGGGTCCGGAATGTGCCTTTTTGAATAAATCTTACATCTGGGTGAATGACTCGATTGACCCCGATGGTAGCTGGTTGTAGCACGCGAGGGCACGTTTAGTTAGGGTCGAGCCAAACCTATTTACCAAAGCAGATGAGTTTATTCCTTAGATATCTCATTGCTTATAATGGCTGTATAATAAGCAGTGATGTGCTCATCTGGATCAGTGATTCCGTCGTACTTGAGGTTATCCGGCAGATGGAAGTATTTAGTTACACGGACCGGTGCAGCACTCGCTTTGTATGCATGCTTGTAGAACTTTTGCTTATCTACGACGTTAATCTGGGGTGGAGCACCCGACACATTACCGATCCAATCGTGGATGACTTTCAGCTCCTTCAGAATGTCCTGAATGACAGTTGTTCCTTTAATGCTTTGATTGCTGGCCGCAGTAGCGCTTCTAGGGACGACCTCCATGTTGAGTCTACGGTTGGGAACAAAAGCTGGTGATTTGTTCACCGACGCAGGTCCTCGCGGGGATGCTGGCCTCTGGGACGAACCAACGAAGATCGCTCCCAACTTTTGAACCATATTTTCGACCAAGTTGGCCGAGTGTTGTTCTTCTCGTTCCGCCTAGGTTTTGAAAAGACCAAGAAGGAAATCTTCGAGTTTGAATTGCTTCCGTGTGGTTGATCATCTTCCTCGTCACCCTACAGAGATCGGATCTCTAGTAGGGTCTTTTGGCTGTCCGTCAGGATCACCGAGATCCTTTGCGGAGTTGTCTACCGTATCAGCAGTGTTCTTTAAAACGTTATCGTTGTCGTTTGACATGACTGCACTTTTCCTCCATAGACACCTTCAATTTTCTGGGCCACACGGTGAGTGCCAAACTGTTTATGCCTAAAATTGGTCGTATAGGTTAAACAATTAAATTTATCAAAGGGTCACAAGCAATACAGTAAATACGAAGGAAAGTAAGTAAAAACTGAGAGAAAAGTAATAAGCAAGAAAGTAATAATCTTATTCCTTGGGAATAGCCAGATTCTGTGTGAATCGCATGATTGTACAATACAATATAAGGATGGGAATTTATAGCTATGATTTACCCAGTTCTAATTATGATTCGTGGGCCTATTTACTCAAGACAGTGGTATATACAAAATCCTAACTAGGAGAATGTAAATCATAAGGTTGCGGGATATATACCTTGCATCCTACGGCCTGTACCAGCTGAGCGACCGTGGCTTAAGGAGCAAGCGTGTATCCTCTGGTACTTGCAACTGCTCCACTACTCTAGACTGAATTATGTTAACCGAACTACTAGCATCTATCAATACTCTCTTCACATCTGCATCGTCGACTCTCATTGTCACTACTAAGGCATAATTGTGGGGATGTATCCTCTCATCGAAGTCGAAATCTCCAAACACAATGTCATCATTCATGTCCTCTCGTGTCTGTTTCACAGTCCATCAACAAGACAAGATTTCTGGTTGTTTTCCATTAAACTCAACAATGAATGGAAGAACTTAAGCTCCAAGCAAAGCTAAGATTAGCTTCGGCGTCCGTACACTGTTAAGAAACTAAACAATTTTTCTGCGTAGGGACGATGTTTCACGACTGAGCTTCAAGTTTTTCAAACAAACACACAACCAAAATCAACAGATAACAACTTCAAACAACCATAAACAACCAGACACAACCAGACTGTCATCTCCGACGTCTGACAGTTTCAAACATATAGAAACCCTTGTCGTCAAACGGTGTACGACAGGTGGTTGTTCGGATCTATAATTGCCAATAACAACAAATCTGTGGTTGTTTAATCCAAACAACCAACAATCAGTCAAAATTTTTGAATTTTTCTTTTCTACTTTTTTTTGTAAGAACAAAAACAACAACACAACAAGAACACGAAACGGAAACAAAAATGACAAAAGCACGAAAATAAAGAACATGATTGGACTTCTGAAAACAAAATCCAAACCTTGCTCTGATACCAAGATGATGCAAGCCAAATTGGACTAGCAACGAACACACACGCGGAAGATTAAAACAGAAAAGTAAAGATAGAAAGCTAGACACAATTCCAACTTACCCAAGCAAACCCATAGAACTGGTCTTGGAACCCCTCGATTAGATTGTGAAAATGTACCTAAACTATGCAACAATCCTCAAAAGAACATTGCCTCTTGTAAACTGAATGATCAAAGAGGAAATATCCAATTGGATTCCACCGAAAGCCACAACTTCCATTAACGAGGTTCCCGGCCACTCACTCTCCAAATCGATGCTTCCCCTGGCCACGCTAGATGGACATGCACGTCGTACAGAGTCTTGGCTTGGCTTCATGTGACCGGTCTCGATGGCACGGACACTTGATCAACACGGGTTCGGGCTGCATCACCTAGCCCTAGTTAGACTCCACCCTCTGCACGTCTCTCCACTATCATATAGTGTTGCTATCTACTTCTAACGACTTCTCCATAAATAGCAAAGTCGGTTGGAGATAATGCTTTTCTTCTGCTTGCGGCCGATCTTCTTGTCTTTGGAAAGATTGTGTCCGAATTAAGAACCGATCAATTACTTCATGTCTCCGGTGTTGTTCATCTTTTCACGATTAAATCTCCTTTGACTTGTCTTCGATTTCCATGCTATGCTTGCCACGTCATTGGACACGTGTCACTAAGTGTTTGGACAAAATTCGGCCAATAAAGTTCTAAAGGGGAAATTAGTCCAAACACAATACTTTATATTAATTGTAAGTAATTTAAGAGAATTGTTTAAAAATCAAAATAATAGAAGCAGCCGTAATATTGTAAACCACAAAGAAAGTCAATGTTTACAAAACCAAACCTGTAGGGAGGTTTATAAAAGCAAATGGTAATCATTAAAAATAGATAAGAGCAAATAGATAAAATAAACATGATATTTTCAGAAAAATGAAATAGCACTTCATTTGTAAAATTAGAGAATCCGGTCCGAATTCTCATGCAGAAAGGTCAATAAAGATATTCGTCATGGTCTCTCAATGCCATTTGCCACGTCTTTTTTCAGTTCTAAATAGACTCCTCCTATAGTGCCCAAGTGTATCACGTTAAACCAAAATTAAAAATAAACGTAACCCGTTCTCTGTTGTTCCGAAAATCGCGACTTTTCCAAAAAGAGAAAAACAAAATAGAAAAAACGGATCCAAAAAACAGGCCCGGATAAAAATATTGCCCCCAAATAACAACAAACCCTAACCCTAGCTTTCCCATTTCGCACAAAAAAAAAAACTCCCCAAAACAATCCTCTATTTCTCCCAATACGCAACAAATCTCAGAGCCCTTATCTATCTTTCGATTTGTGTGAGGATAAGTTTTTTCGGTTGTCGGCGGCGGCGGCGACGATGGAATGTTGCAAGGTTGGTTGTGGAAGTGGATGGTGGTGGTGATGACTGGTGGTGAAGACGACGGTGGGAGATGTCAACAGCGGCGGAGGAATATGTTGATGTCTGATAATGTTTCTAGGGTTTCGGAAGGTGAAATTACAGGAAAGCCCTCTAAGTTTGAGGAAATTACGAAACTGCCCCAACAACAGCCAAATGAAATAGACTATTACACGCAAGCAAGAAAGACATTAAGCCAACGTTGTCCTTTCGATACCGAGGATTCTTCTTCTTCTTCAACTGCAGTGCATCACCTTACTTTACCCAATAACTTAGCACATTTGTTAAATAAGCATTCTGATACTAGGAAACGCCACCACAAGTCTCATGGAGCTACCGATACTAAAAAGAAGTCTTCTTCTTCCCGCCATAAGGGAGCTCGTAATACTGCATTCTGGGATCAAGTTGACCATTACTTTCGTGAACTCTCTGTTGAAGATATTGATAGACTGCATAAACTTGCTTCTATCCAGTTTGATCAGAAATTGTTGTACATTCCTCATACATTTGATGATGATCGAGAAGAAGACGAAGAAGATGAACAGCAACTTATGGAGGTGGACAGTGAAGGAGCAACCGAAACTCAATTGCCTAAAGAAGAAAAGGTTGGGAATGTGATCCCCTGTTCTAGTGGGTTAGAGTGGCTGTTAGGTTCTAGGAGTAAGGTATATCTTGCCTCCGAACGACCCTCAAAGAAAAGGAAGCTTTTGGGTGGAGATGCTGGGTTGGAGAAGCTTCTTGTTGCTCGTCCCGTACAAGGGTCACCTGCATTTTGTCACTATTGTAGTTTGGGTGACAGTGGTGATGTGTTGAACAGATTGATTGTTTGTACTTCTTGTAGTATGGCTGTTCATCAGAGATGTTATGGTGTGCAGGATGATGTTGATGGCAGTTGGTCCTGTTCTTGGTGCATGAGAAAAGATGAGATGGTAAGCAATGAAAAGCCATGCGTCCTTTGCCCAAAAAGCGGTGGCGCTTTGAAACCTTGTGGGAAACGAGGTCTCGGAAGTGAAGAATCCTCTCCCCTGGAGTTTGCTCACTTGTTTTGTTGTCAGTGGCTGCCTGAGGTATTTGTTGAGAATACTAGGATCATGGAGCCGATTATGAACCTTGATGGTGTAAAGGATACAAGGAAAAAGTTAATTTGTTACCTGTGCAAGGTGAAACACGGGGCATGTGTTCGGTGCAGTAATGGTATTTCTTGCTGCTTCCTTACCTTTATAGTTTCTGCATTTCTTCGTTAGATGAAGATCGTTTGGTTTATTTGATGCTTTCTCGAAGAGCCTTTGGTTTATTTAATTAGACATAATTACAAGTCTTCCTCTTTTCTTGTCAAGTATTTTATATGCACCAATTCCGTGTCTATATACAGTTCATGCTTTAGTCTTCCAAAGAAGAATTTCTTTGCATGTTTGGCATATCTTATATAAAAGTATCTCAGCTTTATTGGGCTTGCATCTTATTTTATCAATCACTCTTAATTGAGCAAGAATTAAGAGGAAATCAAATATATACTTTCCTAATATATACTTCTTGTAACACGACTTTGGAATTTCTATAAGTACGATAGCTGGATAGAGTGATGCTGACACAACTCGGTTCAATGTGAACTTGATATATCTCTTGGCTTTTGAGTTTCTTAGGGATGTTGACTTCCATTGGTTAAGAGAGTGTAGAAACCAGGTCGGGGTGACCTTTCTGTTAATTACACTGACGTTGACTTAAATATTTGGGTCAGTTGTGTATGAAGAGGTCATTTGATTGGAGACTTTAACCCGTAAGTCTAGAAGCTACAGCTCAGAATTGAAGCTGAAATTGCTGACAGACTTCCCCAAAATACCTTTTACTGGTTAATTAAAAAATATTTATTTGAGGAGAACTTCCTTCTTCAATATGAGAATTTGCTTGTTGTCTATCACACAAAGGCTTTTTGCAAGTTTAGGGTATCTGCAGTAGTTACTGCTTACATGTGGGCATGTCTGTTCTTTTTTCCCACTTTTCCAGTTTGATGGCATCCAATGGTTTCATAGGATGCATATGTGGAAAGCGCTAAATTTATGTTGTTTTTCTTAATGTTAAAAAGTTGACTAGTGATTCAAAATGGAAGCTAGTGGCTGGTTTCTTTGAACTCACTTAGTTTACTTAAACTTGACCTTTGAAAAGATTTTATAATTAAAAAATTCTCCAGGTGATAAAATAGGGTTTAATCTCTTCATATGAAGCAGTGATACAGTTTGCTCATCTCTTTTCATATGATGTGTTGATACAGTTTGCTCATCTCTCCCCTCTTCCCCTCACCCTTGCGTTGTGGGTCTCCACTCTTCATCCCCTTTTTAGACCTCCATTAATTTCAATGCTTGCAGAGAAGGAAAACCTACTAAACTTAAAGATCCTGTCTTAACACAGTTATTTGTCCTATAATATTTTTGTCTACGTTGTCAAAAAAATTGTCCTATAATATTTCTATCTACTTTTGCTGCTTATTCTTTGTTAATCTTTCCTCTTGATAATTGTAGGAGCTTGTAGAACTTCTTTCCATCCTATATGTGCCAGGGAAGCAAGTCACAGAATGGAGATATGGGGGAAGCTTGGATGTGATGATGTGAGCTCTATTCTGTCTTTTATTTTGGGAAATTGTTATTCTTCCTGTCATGGCTAAACCTGTAATGTTGAACTGGTAGTTTTTTTTGGTTCTTGATTGCCATGTTGGATTCTTAGCATCTTGTACTACCCGTTTCTTAAATCTTTTTATTTTGTAACAGCATATTGATTAAAGTGTTCCCACGATGCTTTTTACCTAGTTGTTGTTCCCATTGCTTCTAGGTTGAATTACGTGCATTCTGCATGAAGCATTCAGAGTTCCAGAACAAATTTAGCAGTCAACAATGTAGAGACACAGCTGTAGATGTTTCTTGCTCCACGGATAACAGTCAGTTGGCGACATCAGTCACAGCCAAACCACACAAATTAAAGCTTGGCTTAAGAAATGGAGATAAAACGGTGCTGCACATGGACAATGGTACCTCAGGCATAGATAAGTTGAATGAGGATGCATTACCACAGGAAGAGCTGCTGGAAAAGGGCTTAAATTTTGAACGTCAAACAGAGTGCAGCATTTCACAGCAGCCTTTTAATAAGGACTTGAGTGAAAACAAAGACGGCGATGTGGTTGATCCTCTAAATTTGACCATAATATTAAAAAAGGTATTGCCGCATCTAGACTAAGTAGCAATGGTTATACATTCAGAGACATCCAGATCATGTTGGCAAAATATGAAAATTTGGATTACATGATGCAGATAGAGCAAGAGAGTATATTTGGGCAGAAAATTATAGTAGTCTTTGCATGTTTGTATCCTTAGGTATAGCCTAATCTATCTCCATTTCCCCCTTCCTCCATCTCAAAAGAAAAGTAAAATCCCCATCAATAGTTTCACACTCCAGAGCATGAACACACTTCAATACCTAAGTTCATTAGCCAACTCCATCTCATTTCTTTCCATTTCAGGGCTTGCTTTGGGGCAATAGGATCCAGTAAACACTTTCCCTTTTGCTAGAAAATAAGCCCTAGTTATTCTTTCAAAAAACTGACCACGGAACATAGGAAAGACGTTGATCAAAGAAGGAAACAGGGAAGCAGGTCTCCACTAATGCCCATTGGAGTTGCAAAAGTATCCAAATAGGTGCCAGTGTCCAATTTAAAAATTAAATAAGATAGTGGCACACAATGATGGGTTGTTGGACGTTGTATGACTGATTTTTTGCTGAGAGTTAAGTACAACTTGGATATGCCACATAAAATTTGGTGTCTGTGATCTTTTGTATTTATGATTTAACGTCAAATCTTTCCTTTAGCAGAAAAAAAATTGGCATATGTGATTTTAACCTTTAGAAGCTATCTTTTTTTTTTCTTTTCTAATTCCCTTTTTCTTTGCCATTCAAGTTTATAAAAATTATTGGATATGTTCATCGCTTATGCAGTTAATAGAGCAGAAAAAAGTTAATGTAAAAGATGTCGCTGCGGAGATGGGGTTATCTTCAGACACGTTCGCGTCAATGCTTAATGTAATATCCTTTTTTTCTCCAGTTCTTTCCTCCTTACTTTTGTGTACTGTGCACTTGACTATAATAAAACTGAGGAATTCGTTCTCTGTTGAAGTTACTGAAAGAGCTGATTTCCTTGATAACCCACTGACACTTACCCTTGATCTGTAAATCCATTAATTGCAGGACGATCCAATGGTTCCTGACATACGGTTCAAGGTAGCTAAGTGGTTGAAGACTCATGCTTATATTGGCAGTTTACAGAAAACTCTAAAAGTTAAAATTAAATCCGCAATAGCACCAAAAGTTGATGCTGATGTGGTGGATGATTTTTCCATTAGAGTAACAGAACCTGAGATTGCAGACTTCGTCCCTGTTAAGTCCGTACCACCTCGGAGAAGAACCAAAAACAATGTTAGGGTTGTGATAGATGATGAATCACTCTATTCATCCAAGGAGACTCTCAACATTGGCGGTGTAGCATTAGATGAAGTTAAACCTAATGTAATTGGAATGGAAGATTCAACCTGTCCAACAGAGTTTCCATCTGCCCATCTGCAGAAGGTACGGGATTATTTTATTGTTTGATTATAATTTATATTTTAGTGAGGTAGTCGAGACACATGGATCCGCCTTACTGCAATATTCAACCTAAGCTAAGCATTTTGGTTATGCTAAGCATTTTGGTTATTTAAGTGGTCGTTCTGCCGTCATAGGCCTTAGGCAAACTAGATGAGCAAGCCCCCTCGTCTTCACAGCTCGAAGGAGGAGCTAGTAGAGGTCAATTACTTGCTCTCGGAAAGCATCAAGCTGAAAGGAAGCCGTGAGTGGCTTTTCAACACAACTTTAAATAAAAAATGGACTATATTTTGTACTAAGGTTAAGGTTTGGGATTAAGCTGAACACTATTTACCCATGTTATAAAAGCGCTTGCTTCTGCGCAGGTAGTTCGCTTTTAAAAGTGCAGTTCATAAAGTGTGGTTTTGCACACATCATCCTATTATAGAGAAGGGATACTTACAAAAATATCCACAAAACCTAAAATAATTACAGCAACCACCCACTATTTTCAAATATTACATGACCTACCCACTATATTATTTACCAACTCTACCTATCCAGACTTGTATACCATAGTTTATGCAGTATACCATAAAGGTATATGCATATAAGGTACAACAAATGTATGCAGTAATAAATGGCCCTCCAAACCTTTATACCATAATTTATGCAGTATACCTTAAAGGTATACACCTATAAGGCATAAAAAAGGTATACACTAATAAATGGGTAGGTTGGGTAAATACTTTTAGTTTTATGGGTAGTATAATTTTTAATGGGCATGACTTGTAAATATTTTAAATTTCATGGATATAGAGTGTAAAAATCCCTATAGAGAATGGTAGAGAAGCGAGCCCATTATCCACCGAGGGTCGAACCTTCGCCTTCGGAGATTCCTATGTTACAATATAAACACTCTTCTTGAGGAATGCTATTAGGGGTCAATTTCTCGGTGCTAGTTATCGAGAGTGCAAAAATGTACTTTGGTTAGGGACGATTTAGGGCTACAATTTATTCTTTCTTCGGAAGTTACTTTTTTTTTTTTTTTGGATGCTCGAGCAACTTTTTACATTTCTATAGAAGCACCATGAGACTTTGATAGTGAGATGTCTTTGGGGATGGATAAATAAAATATTTTTACTCATGTTTTGTCTACCTCGAGTGTTCCCGAAAAGAATTACGTGCTTTAGAATATAAGGGCGTTGGATCCCTATATCCATTCCTTTATTTTTTCTACAACAATGTACCCAATAGAATCACACAAGTTTGGTCTAGGGAGTGTGAGATGTTTACCCCTACCTTGAGTAAGGTAGAAAGGTTGTTTTCGATATAGACCCTCGACTCAAGAAAGCATTTTTAAGAACATGTTTGAGAAGCCAAGATTAGAATACCAAGATATAGAAAGTATTGGCATAAAAAAAACGAAAGATAATTATTGTTAATAAAACAATAGTAACAATAAATGCGAAGAATAAGGTAAAATGGTATATATATAATCTAATACCAATGCTAATTTGCTAGAACTCACTCGGCTATTTTCTATTCTTCTATCTTAATCCTCGGCCTCCATGCTTTCCGATTTAGTATCATGTCCTCGGTTATATGAAGGTGTACCATGTCCTCCATGTCCTATCTAATCACTTCGTCTCAATTCTTCCTTGTCTACCTTCTCGCCTATACTCAGTACTGCTAACTCCTCACACCTCTTGCCGGAGCATCTGTGTTCCTTTTTTGCACATGACCGAACTATCTAAGCCTCACCTCTCCGCTTTTGTCCACCATTGAAGACAGAATATTATGATTTCGTTTTACACCGCTCTTCCTGTGATTGAAAAGGACGTAAGTCCAGACAGAAGCCGAGCAGAGAGAACTCTTTCAGGAAAGTTGCGGGATCTCTGGCATAAGCTTTCTTCCCTTGCCGGCCCTCCAATTTTCATGCCCGATAGTCAAAGTAAAGCACGCACTTCAAGTGGCACGATTTATGTCGTTGCACAGGGATGCTCTTCCCATAGTGCCCCTTCTTCCATCCTAGTATGCCCATGTTATCCATCTAAGCATCCTCATTTCAATTACCTTCATTTGTCCTCATTACTTTAACTTTTATAAAGAAAATAATATTTCGAAACTACTTAAGAAGTAGTTTTAAGTCACAATAAAGTAAATCAAAAGATTTTTAGTAAAAATCTTGAGATGAGCTCACTCTGTTCATTTCAATATAAAAGGATATGCTGTCTTTGTTTCATGTTATGTTGGCTATGTTTTGTGATATATTATCTCATTTTCTTGTTGTGGAGTTGTGTTGTTTTCTTTATTTGCAATAAATCGGACAATGTCATTAGTGTTAGGAATATGACCTATTGCTTTTCTTCTATCAATAAACCTCCCATTCACTCCATGCTTTAGAGGGAATAAACAAGTTTGATATATATTCTTCACATCTTTGCTCTAAGTTCAACATTATCTTTTATTTCACTCCACATTGTTAAGAAGAGGCATAACGATGCTTTTTCGAGCTGCTTTCCTTTTGATTCTTGTGTTCTTCGGGGTTCTTGTTAACACACATGTTAACATCACAAAAATGAGGGCACATAGGTTGGTAGCTGTCATGCGATGTGTATTAACGATAGTCTGTTCTCTATCCTCCCTGCAATTTTTTGCACATATACCTGTAATTATCATCAGTAAGTGACATATTTTGTTGCGCACTGGGAGAGGAAATTTTTATGGTGCCATGATGCTCCAGATTTCCTTCCACAATTTTCTCTTGTTGCCTCCTTTGCTAATCATATATTAGGAGCCTGTTTGGCCAAGCATTTAGGAAGCCAAAAGTGTCTATTTTGGAAAATTGGGTGTTTGGCCAAACTTCTATTTTTTTTTTTTTTTTTTTTTTTTGGGTGTGGGGAAGAAGCTAGAAAAAGTAGCTTCTCCCTTAAAGAAGTAGAAGTCATTTTTAATTTTTTCATTACAGAAATATCCTTATACATTACCCAATTACCCATATTGAATTAAATTAATGATTATCAGCTTTAAATAGTACCTTATTTTTTTTCTCCTTGTCCGTACTCATAATTTAACACTTCAAAATAATTTTTGAAAAGTTTGGCCAAACACAAATGGCTACTTAAATATTGGCAAAAATGCTTCTCGAATGAGTTGGTTAAGCACAATTTTTTTTTCTCCAAGAGTAATTTTAGGAAAAGCACTTTGAAGGAAAACACTTTTCAAGATAAGTAATTTTTAGATTTTACCTATCATATATAAAAAAAAAAGATAAGTAATTTATTAGAAGCTTGGCCAATCAGGCTCTAGGAGTTCATGGTGGATTAATCATGTCCTTGGTCCCAGCTAAATTGTCCTAAACTTCCCTTCCTCCTAATTTTCGGTTGTATCTTTGAAAGAGTTCTTAAATTTCATCCTATCCTTGACCCTAAATGTTCCTTTTGAACCTCGTATCCACGAAACACGATAATAATCCCTCATTAGGTTGGAACAGTATTATCTCAGTTTCAGTGGGAGTAGTACCTGCATCTTAGATGTCTCCTTTAATGATACTTCGCGTCACCATCAGCTGTACCGTACCAAAGGTGGCTAATTAGGCCATATAATCTCTGCTTTCAAGTGAATGAACATCGTATAATCTTCCTTGTCCTTCATAATTCCCTTGGATTGCGTCACTTGAGAACCATCGGCAATCTTCCCTATTGGTCCTTAATAATTGTATTCCATACATGTCGTGACCATTTTCTCAATAACACCCTTTTGATTCTTGCTTTGAGCTTTCAACATGATGCAATTACTTTGTGGACCATTTAACCCTTAGCAAAAGAAAAGCTCGTGATGTGTCTACATTGCTTTTCTGCCATTGTAATTTTGCTTTCCATTTAGTTATTCTATTTGGAAATGATCTGTGTCAATTTCTCATTTTTTAATTCAAAATGCTCTCAGACACTATCTTCAAGGGAATCTTTTATTGACTTTTTTGGGCTTCACAGACATTTCTCGGCAATTGGGTCTAGCAGGAATTGGTTGTTTAGCAATCAGTAGTGACTGATAAGAGACTGGGTTTGAATCAATCACCAAAGTACCTAATAGCAATTTGTGACCCCTTGAACTAATTTAGTCAATTATCATTTATTCTTTTTTAAGGGTGTTTTTAATAGTTAAGAGGTATTGATCTTTCATATCCTTTCTACCATTACAGGTTATGATTGAGACCATTCCCTCAAAAGCAACTCTGTTGGATAATTCCAACAATGATGAAGGTTTGCTCTATAGATTACTAATTACAGTCTGCATGTTAGGAATATGTAGTTTATCTTTTTAGCTTTTAATTTATTGTCTTGCTGAAATATGATATCAGTTGTCTAAGAAGATTCTGCGATGAATAAATTTCTTTTTATTTCTGTTGCAATTTTTTGTGAAACAGAGAATACCGTGTTGCATATCGAGATGGCAAATTTCATAAGTACCTATGGGTGACTGTATCATGTAAACAACTTATACGCAGTTTTTACAATGGTTTGACATTTAGTATCGAAAATTTTGAATTACAAAGAAAAAACAAATAAATTAATTTAGCAGTCGATGAATAAAGGAATAAAGACCCTAGGCGACCATGGTTTGAGTTGTAGCATAGGAAAAAGAAAGATGGTTTCTTCCTTTTGGTTGTGCCTTAGTGTACAGGGTTATATGGTACCTATGGGATTTGTAGTACAGGATTGAATTCTTCTACAGCTTGGGTTGAAACAAAAGGTTAGATTGCATTTGGTCATCGGATATCTGGGAAAAGCCTTTATTAGTCTTAGTTAAAGGTGGTGTCCTGTTATCTTGCCTCTGCTAGGATTTAAATCCTAGTCTCCCATTCTCAATCCAATTTGATCAACGACTAGGTTAGATCCTCGGGTGCTTTGATCATCTACTATTTCTTGTTTATTCTACATCCCTGATGTCGTACTTTGGCCAATTTTACTACTGATAATTAATCAAAATTGTGGTAATATTAGTTAATCAAATCAGATATTCATACTTTAATATCAAACTTGTGTAGTAGCGCAATATCTATCATATGATATTGTTGAGGTAGTATATTGTTGGCCAAGTGGAACTTATTAAATACTTTACCCGGCTGCTATGCTATTGGACCAACAATCTTTCTTTTTCTGTGGGGAACTTACCCCATTAGATGCCGACTTATATAGTTATGGGGGAATGGGTCCGTAAAATGAACCAGCTTAAGTCGTGCACCATGGTTTAGTAAAATTGTGGATAACTAGTTATGATTTTGCCTTGTACATAAAACTAGAATTTATTCGAAAGGCCTGGAGGAACTGAATGTGTACTTAAGCAAATATGTGCCTGAAATTATCTTTAGTGCCCTTCACAACAGCGTGTGAAGTGTAATACGAGAGCCTTGCCATTTACTGATGTACGTTCTCTTCATTCATGCTCAGATTACGCTTTATATGTTGAGTTTGTTGTCATAGCTTATGTGCGCTACAAAACATCTATATGCTGTCTCTAGTCACTAGCTCTTCCAGCCTACTCTTCTCAATTTTCTTCAAGTAGGTTCTTCTCTCTTTCTGCATCCTTTAGTTTATCCCGTTCTCTGGGTTCAACAATGCTCACTTTTCATCTGTAAGAATATCAATTTATGTTTTCTTACTCAAAAAAAGAATATCAGTTTATTTTATCAGGTAGCAAGTTTGGATTGCATTTAATGCCAGAGACTAGAGTCTGTAATTGCTTTATTAGGTGTAGAGATGGGTAAATAAATAGGAATACTTGAGGTACGAATGAGTAAAGGAAGAATGATTTGGCTCGCAAGGGAAAGGGATCCATGTTAATCCCAAAACCCCAAATTGTATTACCTCCTAGACTTCTACCTAGAGATCAAGAGAAAGAAGGGTGCAATATTTATTCTTTTTTTTTTTTTTGATCGGTAAAATAAGAAATATTATTAATGAAAACTAGCAAAGAGACAATGCTAGTCAGAATTACATCCAAAAGCTGAGAGCATTACAGATAATGAAGGAAACTAATAAAATCTACCATGTCTTCAGCTTCTAGCAAATTAGCCGAGAACATGTTGGACCAAAAACTAAGCAAAAGCAGGCAATTGTGTTTAAGCTTTACAATATTATCCTTTTTGTTCTCAAAAATTCTTGCATTTCTTTCCTTCCAAAGGACCCACCAAACAGCAGCTGGGATGGAGTTCCACAGACCAAGAGAATGTCTTGTCATTCCTTTCTTTTTCCAAGCTAACAGTAGATCCACCGTAGAAAGTGGCATACACCAATGCAAGCCCAAAATGCTTAGAATAAAATTCCAGATATGACAATATACTTTACTATGAAGGAAAAGGTAATTTATGCTTTCTTCATTTTCCTCACAAAGAGGACACCCGTTACATAGCAAAAAACCTCTCTTTTGTAAATTGTCAATGGTGAGACACTTTCCTCTCGCCACTAACCATGAGAAGCATTTGATTTTATGTGGTGCTTTGCTTTTCCAAGTCACTTTCCATGGCCAAAAAATTGAGTAATGGGAAGAGGCTGTTAGAAGCTCATAGGAACTCTTGACAGTGAAAATCCCTGAGGGGTGGGGACTCCATTTCAAGCAATCTGATTTTTGGATAAGCAAAGGAGCTCTTTGAAGCACTTGTAGCAGCCTAGAGAAATCTTCCATCTCCCAATCATTAAAAGGTCTTCTAAAGGGTATGAACCAGTCACCTTCCTGTTTGCAATCAGCAATAGTAGCATGGGGGTTAGAGGAACAGCTGAACAGTTATTATATTTGATGCTTTGTGGTTATTTGATTCTTTGTGGTCAATATATGTGGTCATATCGTGTTGGAACTGGGAACATTAAAAGATGTATCATTTAATAAACTAAAAGGAAGTTCTACTTTTATATGTAAATTTGACTTGGTGAAGATTTAAGGAAGCATGCCATTGTTTTTTATTCTGGAATCAAGGAATTATGCCATTGTTTTGGGACAAATTAAAAGGAAAGAACTATGAAGAGGAGGCCATTGTCTTTAACCTGGCCTTTTGACACTTGGAACCTTGGGAATCAAAATGGAAATGGCTAAGCTAACCAATCATCGGTTAAAGCTGCTGGTAGTCAAATATGTCTTGTTGCTGGCTAGGTTGCTGCCCGAGCTTCAGAGGTAGCTGATAAAAAATATTAAACTACAGAGGTACCGATGATCCTGGAGACCCCACAATGTAAAATAATAAAACGTCTAGAAGTCCAGTAACAACAATTAGCGAAACCAGTTAGATACAAACTACTCAAAGCAACATAATGTTTTCTTGGTTTACCGAGAAATTTCAGAGTACCAATGTCGCATGATGCAAAACTCGGTAGATAATGGTCCCGTCCCTCTATCCTTCTCAACTTAAATTTCAGGCTTTTGTATATGGCGGAGTTCAAACCTGTGACGTGCCTAACCAATAGACCGTGTTTAAAAAGTGCCTGCTTCAGTGCTTTAAGCGCAGAAGGCTTCAGTGCTTTAAGCGCAGAAGGCTTCAGTGCTTTAAGCGCAGAAGGCAGAAGCAAGGCGGGGGCGCATGGTCCTCGCTTTTTTAGGGTGAAGCGCAGCGATGTACTGGAAGTGCTCGCTTCAGAAAAGCGCAATAGGCGAGAAGCACTCGCTTTTGGTCGCTTCAGTTATTATTAAAATATCATACCTTTTTTTATATGAAAACAAAGAAGTGATTTTGGTCGTTCACTTCAAAGCTAGGGCTTTTTCAGAAAGAAAGAGAAGAAAAGAAAGAGAAGAATACAGACTAAAGAAGAAGGCAAACTCATCTTCATAACTAGGGCTTCTCATAGGAATCTTTTTCTTCATCATCTCTAATGAAGGCTTTGATAATCTTAATCTTGAAGAAGAATAGGATTGTGATACATTTATAATTTAGTTTTCTATTTTCTTTTTGCTTGTCCCGGAGGATTAATTGCTCTTTACTTTAGTTTTTGAATTGAGATTTTTGCTTATTTATCTTGTTTATGTTGAGAAGTTGCTTATTTTGTGCTTCTATTTATTTGTTGAGACGGTAAGGACCAGCATACACGAACCTATCAGACTGGTGATCTCACTCAAGTATAGAGCCCTAAGTTGATTATTACTTGCTTCCTCCGTCCCAAAATGAGTGTCAGGGTTTGATTTGGTGCGGAGTTTAAGAAAATAAGGATGACTTTTAAATCCTGTGGTTTATAATTAAAATTGTGTGTAATGTGGGTCAGTGCCTTTAAATTTTGTGGTCCAAAACAAATTTTGGAATTAAGAAGTTACCAAATATGGAAGAGATAATCTTTTTGGGACAAACTAAAAAGGAAAGATAGACACTTAAATTGGAACAGAGGGTAATAGAATTGAATAATTGCTCAACCTCACCACGCCACAATTATCTTCACTTCAAAGCTAGGATTTGTTGTGCTTCACATCGATGAAGCGTGTGCTTTGCTTTGTGCTTCTCACTTAAAGCCCTAGGGCCCTTGTCGCTTTTCTGCGCTTATCGCTCTCAGCTCTCAAAAATACTGGCACAACAAGCTGAACTTTTACCACTAAACCATAACTATACCCTAGACCATAACCCTGGGGTGTTGAGGTCTAGCAATTATTCGATTCTATTAGGTAATAATTGACTTAGGGCTCTATGCTCAAGTGAGATCAACGGTCCGGTAGGTCCATGGATGCTGGCCCTTATAGTCTCAAAGCAACATAAACCTACCCGGTTCAGTCTCCTGTTCTAGCTTGCTCTATTTAGATGTTGGTACATTGTCCTATATTATATAAGCTCATGAGTCAAAACCATGTGGACCATCTGTTTCGTCTTCAGATGACTTCTCAAGCACCCGGTCTGTGTGATCGATGAGTTCCGTAACTTCTGACTACTGATCTTTTTATATTTGCTGTTATCTCTCACCCTTAACTCAGGGATTAGCGTTGTTTCCCTCTGAGCCTATTTTGGTACTTTATGCAAGTTTTGGTTGACCTTATCCCAAAAAATGCGAGTTTTGGTTGCTTATCGTCGAAATTGACCTGGAACCGAATCCACTTCCAAAAAAGCTCGAAAAGTGACACAGTCTCTGTGTTGTATTTTACAATCTTGGTTTTTTTTTTTTTTTTTTTTTTTTTTTTTTTGGGTTTGGTAATGGTTAATCTTGGTTAATTTCTATGTTATTGAGGAACAAGTCTTAAGCACTATGCTTCTTTTGTGTGTACTTGTGTACAGTGTTCGCTTGTATTTGAGATGCAAGGAGAATTTCTCTTTCTATTGAAGCTAATCTTTTAATGAGCTTGTTTATTACTGCTCTTTCTCCGTTTTCAAATGATTAATATAAGGAATAACTGGGTTCAGAGCCATCTAAGGTATCAATGCACAGCCTTCATGACAACGGTCAAGCAGAGGCAGCTTTATCTCATCAGAATCTTGGGAAAATTGCTGATATGAGCAGCGCTATTTCTTCGGTTTTTTCCAGTCACTTACCAGATGTCCTGTGAGTATTCTGTATTTTAATATTTTTTGCTTTAGTATTCTGCTTAGGCTACATGCATGTTAACTAAAGAACATTTACGAGCATTTTTTTTTGATGCAGTAACCGTGAAGCATTCAATAGCTCTTACATTCACCCTCTTGTTCGGAGTAGATTAAGGAAAATAGAGAGTGGGGTCTCTTTGGGCGGTAATGTTTGTGATTATTGTGATAAAAGTTTCCAGTGTAACTTGTATATTAAATTATTTACATCATTTGTTATGCTCAGCAGATTTCAGACATGGGGAGGTTTCTCAGGTCAAAGCATCTTCCAGTTCAGGAATCTGCTGCAGTCAACATTCTCAACAGTCTTCTCCGGGAGACATCCATAAATCTAATGGTGCGTGCCTTGAACAGTTGGTTACGGCGAGTAATATGGGCCTGCTGGAACTTTCACCTGCAGATGAGGTGGAAGGCGAGCTCATTTATTACCAGCACAGACTGCTTTATAATGCTGCTGCAAAGAAACGCTTTAGTGGTCTCTACTATAATCCCTCTTTTCTATCTCATGCGTGTTTAGCATTATTGCCTCCTATTCTTGTCTGAGAAGTGCAAAATAAGATGCACCTCTTGTTGTGCTTTTGCATGTCCTAGAACTCATGGATACTGTTGTAGAATTAACTGGTGGCCATTTAAATTTCCTTGCAGATGATTTAATCATTAAGGTTGTGAATAGTCTCCAGCAGGAAACTGATGCTGCAAGACAACGAGAATGGGATGCTGTATTAGTTAGCCAATACCTTTATGAGCTTAGGGAAGCCAAAAAGCAAGGAAGGAAAGAGAAACGACATAAGGAAGCTCAGACTGTACTGGCTGCTGCAACTGCAGCAGCTGCCGCATCATCTAGGAGTTCATCATTGAGGAAAGATAATACAGAAGAGACCATGCACCTGGAGGTTGTATGTCTATTAATGTTAGGAATCACTGAAGTTAGTAGTTGCAGCTATTTTAAATTTCAATCTAGTTGTCGTACTAAATTTTTTTTTTTTTTTTGCTGGATGTTTTGAAGATGACTGCAACCAACGAAAGGCTTAGGCTTTCTTCCCAACAGTATCCTCGGGTCAAGGAGACGCTCTCTAGGCCAGCTGGTGTACGGATATTACCAGAAACTAACCCTGATGTAGTCCAGCTAGGTTCAGATTTTTCGAAAGACCATGCCAGAATTTGTGATGTCTGCAGACGTCCGGAGACCATTTTAAATCCTATCCTAGTTTGTAGCGGCTGCAAGGTCGAAAGCACTACTCTCATATTCTTCTTCCCTTTTAAAACCTTTCCTGAGTTCAAATTATCCTTGTTCATAGGTTGCTGTTCACTTGGATTGCTATCGTAGTGTAAGAAACTCAACAGGCCCTTGGTATTGTGAACTATGCGAGGAGTTATTGTCATCTGGGGGCACGGGAGCTCAAGCTTCGTATCTTTGGGAGAAGGAGAAACCTTGTTTTGTTGCAGAATGTGGGTTATGTGGTGGGACTGCTGGTGCTTTTAGAAAGTCAAATGATGGTCAATGGGTGCATGCCTTCTGTGCTGAAGTAAAATGCAATTTTCACGTTAAACTACACTTCATTCCGACACTAGCTATATTATCCTTACTGCCCTTGATAAGTGCATTAATTTCTTTTTGTTCTGTAGTGGGCCTTTGAATCAACATTCAGAAGAGGACAAGTACATCCAGTCGAGGGAATGGTATGTGCTTAGCAGAATTAAGAATATGTCTTTTGTTCATTTAGCTTGTGATTAGTCTGGAAAGCTGGACCTGCATTGCCTGGGTGATTGTTACTGTATCACTCATTGTGATAATGACAGGCAACTGTTACCAAGGGAAATGATGTCTGCCTCGTATGCCAGCGGAAAAAAGGTGTATGCACTAAGGTAAAAAATGTCGAACGACATTCCTTTGAGCCTCTTGATGTTGTGTTTAAGTTAAATCTATTTATTGGAACTCAAGTTCTGTTACATGCAGTGTAGTTATGGTCACTGTCAGAGCACAATGCATCCGTCTTGTGCTAGAAGTGCAGGCTTCTTTTTGAGCATGAGAACTAACGGCGGCAGGTTGCAGCACAAAGCATATTGTGATAAGCACAGTGTGGAACAGAGACTTAAGGTTGGTCTTGTCTTTGTTTGTGCAATTGTTGCAAGTTATTTTTTTTTTTTTTTTTTGGGGGAGAAAGGTAAGTAGCGGTTGCAAGTTTCATTATTGACTACTTTCTTTTATACTCATTTTGTATTGAATTTGATCAGTCTGAGACTCATAGACATGGGGTGGAAGAGCTGAAGAGTCTGAAGCAAGTCAGGGTAAGTGATTCTTTATCATGTTACAATTTGCAATTGTTCTCTTGGTATACAGTTCAATTATCTTTAGGTTTTTTCTCAGTGGTTAATTAAGTCTGTTAAATTTTAACAGACTGAAGCATAGTAGTTGTTGTTGTTGACACAATGCTAATTGAATCCAAAGGTGATCACGCCCTCTTTGACATTGAGATCGGACATAAATATTTTTCTGCATGATAAGCTTAAATAAGAGTATTGGCGAGTTGACTGAACCAGTTCATTCAAGCTTTATATGCATACTTGCGCAAAAAAAAAGTATTAAGACAGTGTTGGACATAGAAGATTGTTGGGATTGTAATGGTCCTAATTGATGAAGTGATATTCACAATCTTTACTTTTTGAACTGCAGTTCTCTTTAGTTACTGCGCTTTTTGTTTTCTGTTTTGACTGTGTCTGCCCACTATTTTTGGGTACTGCATTTGGTATCTGCTGTTTTATGCATGATCAATAACCTGTTACTGTAGAAAGAAAGAAAAAAGTTGACATTAGTTGGTGTGAGATGCTAAAGAAGGCTGACTGTTTAGTACAAGGATAAGCATGACAAAAACTACAGGAAGCTAAATTTGAGAATCTGCAAAAATTATGCTGGATGAAAATTAGGAGTTGGAAGTGTTTCTATCCCTTGGACGGAGCAGTCCTTCATTCGGACCATCTCCAAGCCGTCGCGGGGAAGGGGATTCAGTCAACTGCCTGCCCCGGAGGGGATTCTTCTTTATTTGCCCTTTCTCTGCACCAAAGAAGAAAATGCCTGCAATAGCTATGTTAAGTTTGGGAGCCGGTTCAGTTAATTCCTGAAAGCATCTCAGACAACATTCAGGGATGGATCCATCACATTCCATAGGTGGCATCTGCTCTACATCTTTGTAACAAGTCTTGATAACAGCACGTGACTGTAATACCTAGGTCGCAGATTTTTCTTTTGACTACCTGCAGTCGATATTTTTCCGTCTACTTCGCAAAATGTTGGAGCAAGACACTCCAACCTGACAAAGATAATGACTTCTCTTTCCCTGTTTGGTTTTCCCCTTTTTTGGGAGTTGGATCGTTTGAGAACACTTTAAACTTGATTTGTACTAGCTCCCTATGGCTCCAACGGTAACCTTGTCTAACTTCAGAGAAAATGCCCGAAATTTATCACAAAAAGGGGGGGGGGGGTGGATGGGTAGGAATGACCCCCTCTCTGATCCTTTTTTAGGTAGAACTCTGAACTTTAACTTTGGTATTAAACTAGAGAATAAGATATTTTGTCATGCAGTCATCAACTGATTCCTTATTCTATTCAGTCTCGATTGTGCCAACAGGTACAGTTGATGATGTTCATAAACCCAATATATGTACAAGCAACAGCACAAGGTTGACTGTTGAACAAATTTATAGTGGTTTGATCAGTTGCCCTTTCTGTTTACCGGGTTGTCTCTGTGAACTCGTTACCTTTTTGTGATCTGAGGTTGGCTCGGTTGGCATGGTAGAGTGTAATTCACGAGATGTACTGACTAATATTTTAGCATGAACCAGGTGGTAGTTTTCTATTTGATGTTTAAGTAGTTGATTTGGGTCATATAAACCTCAATCATGACGTTCTCTTTGCGCTCTTCCTGAATCTGGGTGATTCAACTAAGATCCTCTTTCCAACCTGGAAGGGGACTCACCTCTTCATCTACTTCCGGTTCTCGGGCTTGTTTTAGATTATGGTGGAAAACAAAGGAACATGAGAAGTTTGAGCTTCCTGTTGTTTTTCCATCAAAAAAGATGGAAGCAGTAGTTGATTTTAGCTGTATGTGCATCTTATAATTTGTCCAGACAACTTGTAACATTCAGAGGTGGGTGCTGCTTTGAAGTTGGAAAGCTGCTTCGCTTGTAAATCCTCTGTGGCAATATCCCAGTCTAGGACCCTCTTTTGTTTATATGGTGCATAAAGCGTTTCATTTTTCTCTATTTCCATCATGAACATACTTGCTCATCTTAGACTGGTGAAGACCCTAATTTTGACCTGCCAGATCTTGTTGTTTAGGTTGAATTGGAGCGTTTACGACTATTATGCGAAAGAATCGTTAAGCGAGAGAAGCTGAAGGTAGCCTTTCCTTTACCTTTTAAAAACTCTTGGCTTTTTTTTTTTCCCTATGTTTTTCAGATTAATGCCAGTAATAGTTGTGAATACGCTTCCTGCGTTTTTTCTGTTTGATGGTCTGTTAGCCACTGCTTGTCAAACTTGGTTACTTTCATTACATTGCTGGTACATCTTTTCACTTATCAAAAAGAAAAAAAAAAATTTCTGGTACAGCTATTTACTTGCTCCGTTAAAGATTTAGGTAGATTGTGTCTTGCATCATTGCCGTCTTATGATTGTGCTTTTTCTTTGTCTAATGTGAATCAAAAGTTCCCATGTTAAGAGAAAAACATTGTTAGAAATGTCATGAATTAGAGCAAAAGTGGAGGTCCATTGTTTGTAACAGAATCCTTGTTATTCCATCCTATGGGCATAACTTGTTATCATCTCTCCCCTTTTTTATGCGTGTTTTGCCTGTGTTAGAGAAACGGAGAAACATTTTACTTGTTTGGAAAAGAGGGGGGTGGGGGTGGAGGGTGGGTTGGCTTCTTTCTTTTACATTGCATGTACTTCTTGTGTCTTGACCTGGTCGTTTCTTTGATTTGCAGCGTGAAGTAATCCTTTGCTCACATGGTATTCAGGCATCGAGTAGAGACGCTGCTGTTTTATCTGCTCTCACTCGACATCCTTACTTCCAACCTGATGTTAGTTCAGATTCAGCTACTACGACATCCATTAAAGGCTACACTGATGGCTACAAATCAGGCAGTGAAACAGTACAAAGATCGGATGATATATCGGTAGACAGTGCTGTAGCAGGAAAACGACGCATTAAGTTTCCTATGTCTATGGACAATGACCATAAGACTGATGATAGTTCTACATCACCCAATCCTGTCACAGACAAACCTGCACAACGAGTGTCATTTTCTGGGAAGCAAATCCCGTATAGAGCTTCTTGCAATTCTACAGATCATGGGGACAAGCGACTGAGATACAGCAAGGTAGTTAGTTCCATCTGATTCATTAGGATGCCATACTTTGTTAAACAACATCCACACGTTTAGTTGTAAGTGTGGTCAGATATTTGATATGCATGTTTTTCACAGGAATTTAAATCTTGACCTTATTTTGCATAAACAGCATATGGAAACTTTTGAGAAGGAGCTGATAATGACTTCAGATCAAGCCTCAATGAAGAACCAGCGATTACCGAAAGGGTATGTTTATGTCCCAATTCGTTGCCTTCCGAAGGAGGAAGCTGCTCCAGATGAATGTTCTGGTGAACCACTGGAGCCTGATCGATAGATTTACCTCAGTCGTTCTATAAAAAGTTTTGTTCCAACGAGCAACCAACTCAGATCCGGAAGTTTTGCAGCTGCTGCACCATTTTTATCTTAACCATCAGGGAGGATGGCATATTTAAAGCTAATAAAGATGATGACACACTATACGCCCTTCCAAGGGCCATGGAGATAGGTTGAGGACGGTATTCGATTGTTGTATATTCATTCAGAGCTTACTGTACAGTGGATTTTGGAGTGGTTTGAATGGCTTTGTCAGGATGGTTGGATTTTGTGAACTGGGTGGTGACAGTAGCTCTGCTTCTTGTAATTGTACACAGTAGTTAGAATATATCGCCTACTGCGCAAGCCCTGTAAAGTTATTGTAAATATTCAGATAATGTTAATTCAAAGCAATTAGTGCAGAGCAAGTGGTCTAATTTGTCATCATATCAGCAGATTCTGTGTTTTCTAAGACTGATTTCACGTTTTAGGCTGCTGTTTCAGTAGTGTAAAAATACTTCTTTGACTTCATTTAGTCGATTTTGGCATTGCCGTCATGAGGTCATAGTAATTTGCTGTAGTTTGTGGCATTTGTCTCCTTGTGGTCTTCGCTTCATATCTTATTTCACAAACGGTGGTGTATACAAAGCTAATTCTCTTTGAAGTGGATTCATTCTGACCAGTAAATATTTCTAGGTGTTTTCTGCTTCAGCTCCTCGTTTCCGTTGTCTATCTGTAAAAGTGTGCGAGTGCTTTGCTGGAGTTTATTCTATTGAATATTCTGATGCCTTCAAAAGCTGTTAGCTAGCATTCAGGAGGTATGGGTAGAGACGCTCTGCTTTAGCTGGATTGCAGGTGAGTTTATCTACAGTAGTTTTATGGTGGAAGATTATTTTAACTCTTGACAATTGTCGGCTTTGCTCTTTTCAGTTATTATGATATTTAATTCTTTGTTTGTTCCTCACTAATAGTATCCGTATCACTGCCTCCTATCCTTTATTCCGTCTTTTTCTTTATCTGATTATGATCTTGGTTCTGCATATGTTGGTTGCCTTGCTAATTCCACATGCCCTCAATGCTGCCTGTAGCCAACACCCGCGCACTCATTTGAAAGCGCAGACAAGGACGCGGTCCTTCCAAGTTTCGCACGTAGGACCAGCTTTCCCTAATGTGACTCCGTTGTACTATGATGTTGCTCAACTATTTGGAGTCCTTTTTAATACGATTAGGTCCATTTCAATGTAAATTATAGAGTATCTTTCGATTCTTTATTTCGATATGATTCTCTAGATTTTTCTTGTCTATTCCTAGGAGTTGGGTTTTATTTTTAAGACATATATATGAGGGTGGGGGGTGGGGGGATGTAATCGATTCTTGGTCATGCTTTCAAATCTATGCTTTAATGTTTTGCTTTCCGTGTACCACATTGGCTTTCTTGTAATTGTTGGATTTCCTGGATTCAACAAGCTTACATCAATTCTTTCTTTATTATCACTATTTGCATATTTTAATCTTGAACATCAGTTTTCCCGCACGACACGAAGCTCTAGTCTATCATACAGAGGGGACGATCGGTTGGTTGGCGGAAAGTAACCATAGTAGAGTTGGTTGTTTTGCCTTGTGTCGCCCTTCTAAGCAAACTCAAGAAGGCCGTTGCGTAATAATTGGTATCATCGCTTATGCCCGGAAATTGATGATATGCGTAATAATTGGTATCATCGCTTATGCCCGGAAATGGATGAGAGAAATCAGAGCAATTTGTTACTGATGTTACTACTGATCATGCTGGGTAGTCAGAAAAGGAATACTAACAGGTTGGTGCGCTCAAAGAAGATGTCAAGGGACTAAGACAAGATCACCAGGACGATTCGGGATCTGAAAGCCAACCTCGATAAGTTGGATGATCTTACTCGCCTTGCACAATAAAATAAAACAAACATTGCTCACATGAGCCATGCAACAACAATTGGATTAAGAAGCATCATCTAGAGTTGTCCTTCCAAACACTAAAAATAACCTAAAATAACCTAATGGCGCAAGTCATGCAAAGCCTCCCTAAAGGAGAGGAAACATTGGTGGGGGGTGCTGTGAACCCTACCACCTCATTGGCAAAAATTGAAGTTCCTGAACCAAAGTACTATATTGGGGCTTAGAATGCTAATGAAGTCGAAAATTTTATATTCAACATAGAACAACATTTCAAGACTATCGATGAGTTGGAAGAGCATCAAAAAGTTATAACTGCTACAATGTATTTGTAAGGTGATGCTATGCTATCGTGTCATGGAAAGGTTGACGCTAATAAGAATGATGGAGCAGATTTGGCCTAATGGGATGAAATGAAAATGACTAGTCGACTATAAATTTTTCCTATGAATGTGGAGTACAACTTTCATCCTGAATAGTCATGACATGAGCGAGAAAGATAAGCATTTTACCTTCATGGAAAGACTTAAGCCTTATGCCTGAGTAGATAGGTAATTTTTTTATATGTATATATACAAGATGTTGAGTCCCCTTAATTTCTTCGTATGTTAACTTGTTTATATTTTAATATACATAAACAAAAATCCTGGTCCGCCAGTGTGCATGACGCTACAGTGGCAAAGGGTCGATACTTTAGCAAGGGCTATCCAAGCTAGGTGCCTTGTCGACTATCAAGTGGAGCCCCGGAAGGACAAGCCACAACTATGTTCCCGTGGCATGTGCAATAATGAAGAGGATCAGTCCAGTAGGGGTGGTCATAATGGTGGGGGAGATCGGACTATGAACTATTTGAATACGTTATCCGCTAACAGTAGTAGTACTGCGTCTAAGAATAAGCGATTTTTTTTTTGTACCTAAAGGCGGTTGCATTGAGTGTTGTAAGCCTCATAACATAGCTGATTACCTTAAGAAGATGAAAATTAATGCACATGCAACCCTAAAAGATGACGATTTAGAAGATGAGAAAGAAGCTCCGATTGGTACATTAGTGCATATAATTTACTGAATCTCTCAAAAAATGGGTGAATCATGTGATGGTATTTGGGAGACTAAGAAAGCTGTTATTGTTGGTCCGAACACGGTACCAGAAGGGGATGGCCACCTCCTGCATTGGCAAAATCAAGAGCTTAATTGATGTTGATATTCCTATAAATGGAAAACCAATTCGGGCGATGGTAGACACTAATGCTACCCATAATTACTTGGCTTCCACAAAGGTGAAGTGACTTGGCCTTATTGTTGAGAAAGGTCGTGGCCGAGTGAAGGCGATCACCTTCCTAGCTCAACCTGCTAGAGGAGTGGCGAAGGGGTCCCAATCAAACGTGGTCCATATGAAAGAAAGACAATATTGTTCGTGATCACAATGGATGACTTTTAGCTGATTCTCGCTTGGGATTCTTGCGGGATACTCGGGTCGGGTGCTGCCGCATGGCGATGCTTTATTGTTGATGGGAGCAAAACCATGTAATATTCTAACTTTGACAGGGAAGTTGAACAAGAAGAGCATCTCAACTTTGCATGTGAATAAAGGAGTCAGACGACATGACATAATGTTTCTAGCTACCTTTCGTATAGGTGATATTAAGTGCTCTTCCTAGCCCCTCTTGATGGAACTCGAAGATGTTATACCATAGGAGATGCGAAGTAACTACCGCCTAAGAGAGGTTTGGACCATAAAATTGAATGGGTGCTAGGCACGAGGTCGCTTGCCTTCCATATAGAATGTCATTAGCCAAACTCACCAAGCTTTGGAGACAATTGATGAAAATGCTGGACAAAGGAATTAGTGTGTCTTTCAAGTCACCTTACAAGTTGCTAGTATTTTTAAAAAAGAAGCACGATGCCACCCTAAGGCTTTGTATCGATTATCGGGTGCTAAAAAAGATTAACGTGAAGAATAAGTATCCTATTCCATTGACGGCTGACTAGTTTGACAGACTAGGCGGTGCAAGTTGCAACTAATTCACCAAGACCTAGGATCAAGCTATTAGCAGGTGCATATTGTTGAGGGACATGAGTACAAGGCGACTTGTGTTACACCATATCAGAATTTTAGTTCAAGGTTATGTCGTTCGGCTTAATTAATGCTCCAACAACTTTATGTACATTGATGAACCAAGTCTTTAGGAATGTATAGACAAATTTATGATCTACCAAAATGATATTGTGGTGTATACAAAGGCCCTGGCTTACCATATGGGTATATGAAGAATGCCTGAACCATGTAAAGGGAGCATGAATTGTATGCCAAGCTGTTAAATGCGCCTTTGCCCAGAAGCAGATTGATTTCTTGGTCATATCATTGAGGAAGGATGAATAAAAGATGGAACATGGAAAAATTTAGGCATTGGGATTGGCCATTGCTTAAGCGTATCCATGCTTTAAGAGCTTTCGTAGGCATATGCAATTTCTTGGGCATATGAAATTACTCTTTGATTAATGTGCCACTAATTAAACTATTGAAGAAGGCCACGCCGTGCGATTGGTCTCCAAGGCTTTTAGGGGGCCTTGCTGCTTTGAACTGTCTATGTCTGGTAGCCCGACCTTGTACCTTCCTAATTTGGCTAAGCCATTTTAGGTGTAGAATGATATGTAAAATTTCACACTTGGTGGATCCTTAATGCAGGATGGTCATCCAGTTGCTTATGAGAGCCGAAAGCTGAAGGATGCGACACGACATTATGCTGCCCAAGAAAACGAGTTATTGGTTGTGGTCCATATCTTATGCTTATGGCATCATAATTTTTTGGAGCACTGTTCATAGTAAAGGCTGACAATACTGATGTCACCTATTTCATGAACCAACCAAAGCTAAAATGTAGGTAGACAAGATGGAAATTAATTTTAATTTCAACTTAGGAGAACAAAATTAGGAAGACAAATCAAGTTGCTGATCCGCTGAGTCGACATGCTGACTTAGCTTTGGTGTATGTACTCGCTGTCCTGAGGGAATAATATGAAACTAACAATTATGAATTGAATTTTAACAAGAAAAAAGTAAATTTATAAAATCAAGACACAAATTGGAAATAGATTAAGACAATAATTAAGAGCTGAGGCCTAATCACCTCCTTAATCCCTATAACCAACAAGCACCTATACTAGATGACCCTTAATTGGAATTAAACACCAATTTAAAATCATGAAAAGTGTATTCAAGCAAAAATCTTAGCCAAAGGCTTATAAACATCAATCTCAATAATCAAGCCTAAAACCCTAGCCAATGAAAATAAGGAGCCTACATAGTATTTTCCCTAATTGGCATGAAATGCCTTAATTGCCCCTTAAGTGGGCTACAAGTAAAGTTATTAAACTAAAGTAGCATCAGAATCGCCTTCAGGACGGCCGCGTCTGCTATGTCGCGGTCGCGTTGAAGGGCTCATGCAACACTCATGATCGCAACCTAGGTCATGCGATCACGTAGATCAATTCCTCAACCTAGCTCTTATGTAGTCCCGCTGGTTTGATTTACTAAGTAGCTCGTGATTACATCTGCGCCCTCGCGGTCGTGACGATCATCTGAATATCCAGAAGCAGAGAGTGTGCAAACTGGAACTTTATCATCCAAAATCATCTCTCTTACCTCCAAATTTAAGAATAAGCCTTGCAGCTCTCTTGCTTGGCTCCTTGTGAATGGACTTGACATGACTCGGGTTGCATCAGGGAAGTAAGGTAGCCACCACTGTAAAGGATTATATCAAGGATCTGCTTGGTAATGTTTCTACTGCTGAGAATTTGAGTAACCTTGTGGAGTAGGGCAAAGCACATCAATTTTAAATGTCGGATGGATTTCTTAAAGTAAAAGGGAACCCTTTTTATTTTCCTAAAAGAGGTGAATTGAGGAAGACGCTTCTGAAGGAGTACCATGATATGGTTTGGGCAGGACATCCGGGAATGGATAGGACTTTGGCGCTATGCTTATTATTGTCCCCTAATGATGGATGATGTGCATAAATATGTGAGGATCTGCTTAGTCTATTAGAAAGATAAACTTGACCGCTTGATTCGAGCATGCATCCTTCAGCCCCTAAGTGTTCAAAAGAGACATAAGGATAGTGTCTCGCTGGATTTCATCACCAGATTGCCCAAGGTCGGAAATCTTAGCAGAATTCTAGTAATGGTGGATGGATACTCAAAATACACACACACACACACACACACACACACACACACACACACACACACACACACACACCTCTTTGCATATATTGTCGAATATTGGGGCTAATCGAGAGATATTGTTAGTGATTGTGACTCTCTCTTCACTAGAAACTTTTGGACCGAGCTATTCACCCTTGGATCGTAATTGAGCCTCAATTATAGCTTTCACCAGCAATCAGACGGTCAGACGGATCAACTTCTACGACAAAATTGCTGGGCGAAGCTTTTGGAAACTGCTTAGTTGTGCTTTAATTCTCCAAAGAGCTCGAGTACTATCTAGAGAACTTTTGATATTATCACTAGACAACAATCACTTCTCCCATTATTATGTGTAAATTGTCATTACGTTTTTTTTGTTAATCGATCCAAGTATCACATGGAATGTCATGGTAGCGCAAGATCAATAATAAAAAATTGATGACACCCAAATTACCCTACGGATGTAGAAGACATGAAAAGATAATGGAAGAAATACTTGAGGGTGTTTTTGTCTTTTTAAGTGTAATTAGCAATCCTACTATAAATAGTTAGTGTTATGGTTCATTTCATTAGTTCATGTTGATTGTAAAATTGGGAGCTCTTGTGAGGGTGTAGGGAAGAACCCTTTGTATCTCTTTAATGAACCTCTCCTGGATTATCCTAGGTATGGATTACCATGTATGAGTTCATCCTCTTCTCCCTTGGATTTGTTTTAATGATTACATGTTAATTTAATTGTTAGACTATCCATTCTTTCTTCTAAATTCCATTCTTCCCATTTCCCCTGTTAGTTCTTGATTATTTGTTGCTTATCTTGCTCCGCGTACTTAGATCGCGATCATTTGGTATCAGAGCTTTTGGAAAATGATTTATTCCAACAATTCCTAATCCTAGGCTTGTTTTAACATTTTGAAAAAGAATCAAAATCTAAAAATTCAAATATCTGGTTCATATGGTCGAAATGACTCGGTTGGTTGTGCATGTATTAAATTTAATTTACCTACTTTGTTTGATTATAGTGAAGATAGCTTGAAAATAAAAGAATTATGATGTGTATGTGCTAATTTGCGGATCTGGAAGTGCAAAAATCTAGAAGCTATTGGTTGTTGTAATTGATTAAGAATTATCTGGTGTGCTCAACTAATGCAGCCCGTGTCCGTACTGATCAAGACGTGTTCGTGCCATCGAGACCGGTCACACGAAGCCAAGCCAAGAGTCTGCACGATGTGCATGTGCATCTAACGTGGCCGATAGGAAGCAGCGAATCGGAGATTGAGTGGCTGGGTGAAGGTCATCTTCGCCTGCCAGCCGTTCATGTTAGCCACGACTGTGAAGGTCATCGTACTGGCGGGGTTTCTCTCAAAGATTGCAGTTACCCACATGGTTAACTCCTCGTGAGTTAGGGGAATAGCATTCAGGGAATTCACCAAAGAGAATGGAAAGTCAATTCAAGGAAAAATATGGGTAAACATACACAAGAACAGGAATGTAATCACTTACGCTTCCTGTTGAATATTTATGGAAAGGGAGAGGATGAAACTATTGACGGGTGCGTACCGCCATATATTGGTGGACCTAGCCACAATCTTTGGAGTCCTCGCTAGTGGAAACTATACCTTTCCTTCCTTGCTTGATGAGGATCAACATGCTCGCTTTATGAAGACGAGGACGGTAGAAAGCAATAAGATGCCAAAAGGAAAATTTCACCTTAGCATGGTTGGCCAGATGATCTAATACATCCACCAAGCGCCAGATGGAGAAGCTAACTTGGCCTAAGCAAATGTTATACTAACAGCATATCTCTTCGACGATTGAACGGACAAATTCGTTAAGATGCAGAGTAAAAGGGTATATATGGACCATTTAGTAACCAGAGCGATGTGAGGAAATTCATTCTTCAGTAGTGGGGACGATGATATCTACTAAGGCTACTTGCAATTAAGCTTGATACGAGTTATGTCATCCTCCACCATAACATATGGGTAGAACTCAATAGAAAGGTTACTATTGTCACCTTCTTATTTGGATGTCTGGCCATGCATTCGGCTATGACCTTCAAAACTCAAGACTGGGGGCATATAATCTTGAACTCAGAAGTTTCTAGGGAGGAAGTTTGCTCCTTGGGCCATGTCGAAGAAGGAATGCTTTGAAGAAGATTAGAGGAAGTTTCTTTTTGCAGAAAGTTTTTGAAAAAGAGTTTTAAGACGAATAAAAGGCTTTCTGATTATGGTGAATTTATACACGCCAAAAATGAATAGAAGGAAAGCTAATCGTTCTAACTACGTAAGATCATGATCATTACTACTTACGTGATACATCCCAATAATTACGGGATATGACAGAGCGGTTGCAACATTAGAAAGACGCAAATAAAAATTCTTGCAATCACAAGGTTACACGTCATCGTACTTGAGTACTTGTATTCAATGCAACACATGCAAAGAGGCAGGGGACGAGTATTAGATGCAGGCACACCTCTACGTCTTCAATCACGCCTTTTTCACTCCTGCATGACTACTTACGGCAACACTCAGCAAGTGGGGGGACTGACTGTGTGGGCAAAAATACGCCACCTATGATTACATAGATACAAGTCCAGCTAGCGAGACTAGACTTAGCTTACAAGTCACTGGAGTAGAGGACACACACCTGCTCCTCATGCCACAGCCGCTCAGTCGGCGCATGCACAGGACGCAAGGCATACATCCCGTCGCTTTAGGGTTTACAGTCTCCTAGTTAGAGTTTCTTATATACCACCGCCTTGAGTTACAGGCCCATGGCCTTATTACTCATTGTATTTACCATAATTAGGACTGGATAAATCTCTACTATAAATACCCTTCCTTCCTTACATTGTATTGTAGATCAAGCAATTCACACAGAATCCGGCTATTCTCAAGGAATAAAAGTCCTTACTTTCTTATCTACTATTTCTCTCTAAGTTTTACTTATTTTTCCTGCGTATTTACAGTACTGCTTGTGACCCTCTAACGAATTTAATTATTTTACCTAAATGACAAAATTTAGGCCTAAACACACACACACACACACACACACATTTATTATCTCTATCTGTTATTCGCATTATTGCTATTGGTGCTCTCTTTGTTCCTTTGGTATTCTTTAGATTTGCTTGTGTTTCCCTGTACGCGATACCTTCATTATATGTTTTCAAAAGTAAGTTTTTCTAATGTGTTTTTCAGCCGAGGGCCTACCGGAAACAACCTCTCCTCCTTGGTGGGGGTAAGGTCTGCATACATCTTACCCTTTCCAGACGCCATTTGTGGGATATTTACTATGTATATTGTTGTTGTACTTTCGAATGAGCGAATGCAAACCTATGGATACTCCTGTAGCTAAAGTGAAGCTTTATGTCTTGAAATGTATCCACAGACTCAAAGAGAAAAAGGAAAAAATATCTTAAGTTCCATACTCAAGAGCTATAGGGAGCTTGATGTACGTGCCATGTTATTTGTTATGCTGCAGGTCAAGTTAGCAGATCAATCTAATCCTGGAATAAATAACTGGAAAGTAGTAAAAAGGATTTTTCGATAACTGAAAGGGGCTGCAGACTATTCACTATGCTATTGGTGGATTTTATTTGAAGTTGAGAGGTTATACATATGCGATTGACATGGTGACCTGGATGAGAGAAAGTAAACATCCAGATATGCTTTCTTACTTAATGGTGGAGCTATTTCATGGAATAGTGAGAAGCAATCTTTTATTGCCCTTTCGACTATGGAAGCTGAGTTTGTAGCTTATACATATACAGTACAAGAAGCTGGTTGGTTAAAGAGATTCTTTGAGCATTTAGATATTGCAAAGAATCCTCAAGGATCGATAATTTTATATTGTGATAGTCAGACAACTATTGATTTTTTAAAAAATCCTAAGCATCATGGAAAGACCAAACATATTGACACCAAGTATAAGTACTTGAGAATTTTTTTTGCAAGTGGCGAAATTCCAATAAAATACATGCCTACGCTGAAAATAATAGCTGATCCTTTTACAAAGACGGTACCTAGAGACCAGTTTGAGAAGCATATTATAGCTCTAGGTTTGCGTAGAATATGACCATGTTTATGTATTGTAAAATATTCGAGTGTTATGCTCATCAATATATTACTATTTGTGTTATATGCGTGTGATGAAATATTTTATGTTAAGTGTGTCGAACAAGTTACGAGATTAGTCTCTCACACGAGCGATCACCTCTCTCATTCCAAAAGAAATCCATTAAAAAAATATATTTTTAAATTTAGAAGTAATTTAACTTCAAATTTCTCGATATACCTTTCATGAGATGTTTTTATGGTCATACAAATATATTTGATTTATTTTAGATCACAAATTTTAAAAGTCTTCAATTTTTTGTTTAATCTAATATCAAGTAAATTATCATGACAAAAAATGTGTACTTTTCACCGTATTTAAATTACAAAATTAACCTGTAATAGAGATTAAAAGAATATTTTATCGTTTACACGTATGAGTTGGAAATAATCTTGACTCAATATATATATATATATATATATATATATATATATATATATATATATATATATATATATATATATGTCATTTTCATGCAAATGAATATGCGGATACTTTAATCTAATGTTTTTCTGCCACAAAACTAAAATGAAATTGTTTTAGAGGGTGTAACTCTTTTGGCTGTTTCTTAAAATATAGATACTAAAGGACAAAAGTCCATAAAAGTGCAAATATCTTCCTCATATTTTGGTCCCATTTCCTATTCTTTACTAGTACTAGTATTTTTCATACGTGCTTGCGGCACATTATCTTTTTTTTTTCTTTTCTTTTTCCACTTTATCTATTAGAATTCCAAAAGCAATACAAACATGAAAAAGAAATATAAATAAATAAGCACATAAATCACATCAAGAAGAATGTGAGGAGGACACCTAGTTTCCCTTTTCCTCATACATATAGTATGTGATTCTAAGAGACCTTTTGAAGTTTCCTCCTCATTCTATGGATGCAATTCAACTTTGACAAAAACTGTCTTTCGTAATATATATATTTATACATATATGTACAAAGCAGGAGTGGGTAAGGGGTGATTGCTCTAGGGGGGCATGCAGCTCTTGTAACGGAAACTGACGCGGCTCAAAGCAATATCAAAAGGCCAAACAATAGTTAACCTCTTCTTTTTTATTAGCCGCCCCCAGTTGATAATTGTGACCCTTGACTAGAATTATAGTTACCGCCAAAAGGAAAGAAATAAAAAAACGTTTTCTCATTTTGTTATCTATACTGTGAATCATGCATGTGGTTCAATGAATAATAAACATAAAGATCATAAAAACTCCTCCCCGTGGTCTCATTTTCCATCAGTGGCCGTTGGGGTTCCCATGCGCCACAGCCCATGCACAGTTTTGCCCCTCTAAATTAACCCCCAATGCGCCACATCCCAAGCAAAGCTCTGCCCCTCTCAATTTTTTTTTTTTAAACCGATCGTTTGGTTCATCACAGAAAATAATTAATTACAGTCCTTTTACTGTTGGATTATCTAGTGCATATACAAATTTACAAATGTTGCATTCGTAGCTTTTAATATAACATATACGGTATATAATTTAAATTTTGCAATCTCTCTATCTCTTTTTTTTTTTTTTTTTTTTCTTTTTTAAAAAAAAAAAAAGGTAATAGAAAGATAGAAATCAAGGTTATTTTATGTTTTATGTTGTCATATCCTCATATATGGTATTCCATGTCAAACGATCTGCTATAAAAATATTAGAGTTGATGCATAAAATCATACCAGTATGCTTATACAAATAATAAAATGCCAACGAAATGCAGTATAAAGGAATACTTAAATTTTTTTTTTTTTTTTTTTTTGGGTAATAAAATAATTTTCGTTTATCTTCCTCTCATCCCTCCCTCTTCCCCCTTGGAGTATTTCGTGTTTGTTTATCGAAGAGAGAAGATAAGCCCTTTTCTCTTAATTAGCTTGCTTTTTGTCACGTTGTTTCCCATGTTTTCGTTGGTGATAAGCCCTCCACTAATGAAACTTAATCATGTCTGAGTAATTTTTGTTTTTTCAAAAAATATTGATGCTGGACGAGAAAAGGAAACAACAATTAGCTTTTTATTTCCTTTAGCTATTACCTTGTTGATTGTTGATGCTCTATATATATAAAATCCCGATTTTAGGAGGTATTATTATTATTATTATTATTATTATTATTATTATTATTATTATTATTATTATTATGTTTGGTTGGCATGGACTGACAAGGGCGGACCCACATGGGTACGTAGGGTCACTTGAACCCACTTGCTTGAAAAATTATGCTTTATATATAAGTATTACTACTAGAAATTGTGCATTTTACAAGGGAGTTTGGCGAGGGAATTTCCTCTCTAACCGCACGACAAAGAGGGAAATCCCTCGCTGCACGCGCCCCGTAAAAAACTTCGTAGAAAATCCTTTTTGGAGATGGAATTCCCTCGCCAATACCGAGATAGAATCCTTTTTAATAAAGTGTATCAGTATATTTGGCGAGGGAATTTCCTAGCCAATTATATCAAAAAATTATTTTTTTAACTTTTTAGTGAGGGAATTCTCTCGCTAAGTATTGATTTTTTTATTTTTTTTATATTTGGCAAGAGAGTTCTCTCGCCAAGCATATAAATCCTGCTAAACAAAAATATTAGAAACAACATATAAAGCAGCAACAAAAATCATTACAAACCATTACAATGGCATTCAATAAACATCTAACAAACAAACAATGCGGTCTAACGTCCAATTAACAAAAACTCATTAACAAACCAACATAAATTCACACAACAAATAATCCAAAACCAAGTCTAGCACAAACAACATCTTTTTTTCGTAATAATATCTTAATAGAGGTAGGGAAGAAAAATAAGTACAATATTATGTCAAGAACTTCTTGTATATTCTTTCTTTTTTCAACTTCTTTATCCAAGTCCGATTCCGGTACTATATCAATTGAGTCTTCGATCGTATCTTGAACCATTTCAATTGAGTCTTCGATCACATCTTTAATCATTTCAATTGAGTATTCGATCGTATCTTTAAAATTTTTAATTGAGTCTTCGATGTTCATATCCATGATATATTTGATCTTGATGAAAGAGATAAAAAAAGTCACCTAAAAATTATTCCAACTCTACAAATCTAAGTTCATCAACCATAGTAATTCCAAGTTCATCAACCATACTAAATCCAACTTCATCAATTCATCACATAACATTAAGTCGACTTAACTAATTCAATTACCTAAATGTAAAATTGTCCATTACTACTACAACTACTACTAAGGATGGTAACTAAACAACTTAAACAAATACTAACCTTTCTTTCACAACTTAAACAAATATTAACCAAGATAATATTTTCACAAACAAATTAATATAATTAATTTTTCACTAAACAAGTTAATAATTAATTTTTCACTAAACAAATTAATATAATTAAATTTTAACAAAATACAAAAAATTAATAATATTAAATAAACTAAAAAAAGAAAAATACCTTTAACAAATTCTCCGGTAGCAGTGTTATACAGTGTGTCACTGGAAAAAAAAAATTAACTGGGGAAGGGGAATAACCGGCAGTGGGTAAAGGGGAAGAGGAATAATGGGCACTGTGTAAATGGTAAGGGGAAGGGGAATAAAGGGAATGGGGAAGAGAAATAACGGGTTACCTGAGCGGGGAAGGGGAATGTCGCTGGTGGCCTTGATGCGCGGGTGGGAAGGGAGTTTTGAGAAGGGGATTTTTTTTACTAAGAAAAGAGAGTATAAACTAAAGAAAGAGTTGTGCTGTGGGTATAGATTAAATTTTTTTTAGTGGTTTTGGTTAGGGAGTTCCCTCGCCAAGTACCTGTCACAAATTTTTAAGTGGAGAGGGAATTCCCTCGCCAAAGAAGTGAGAGAATTTTTTTTTTATTTTATTTTTTACTTTTTTTTAACTGGCGAGGGAATTTCCTAACCAATTTTATTATTATTTTTTTAAATTTTGGCGAGGGAAAGTTAAGGTTGGCGAGGAAATTCCCTCTCTGAGTATTCAGAGAGGAAACTCCCTCGCCACATCTTCCCTCGGATAAAGCTCATTTTCTTGTAGTATATATTTGGTCTGTTTTCGAAAAAAAGGGATATAAAATTAAAATTTGAACCCACTTAAACCAAAGTATGCACATCTTTGTGGCAAAGTGGGTTCAACTTATGTAAAAGGTCCAAGGTTTGAGACTCTAGTAGCAAACACACCATTTTTTTGGACTTTTTGTATTTACTTCTTCATATGTTGAAACCACTTGGTGAAATTCCTGGATCCACCACTGTAGACTGAAAGTTCTACTTCATCCAGGATTAAGTTCTTGAGTCTGAAAAATTATTTTGTTTCTTGTTACATCTGCTGTGTCGTATAGTATACATTCTAAAGGACCATAATACACTATATTATGAAGCACACATATCTCGAAGACAAAGCCGATAACATTAGGTAAGAATGATAGATCTCAGGTAAAGATTGTCAGAGTATACTAATAACAATGCAATTTTAATTAGATTCTTTCTGAAATAATTGATCATTTATTTATTAAATATAGTAAAGTACTATTTAGATCAATTTTTTTTTTCATGTGAGTACTATTATTTTATAGAGATTTTGATAAAGTAGTTGATTTAGTGTATATAATTTTAACTAATACACATAAAATTAAATCATAGGTTAATACAAATAGTAAAGTAATGTTCACAATCTAAGATTCTAGAAGTTTGACATACTGTCAAAATGATTGTAGCACAAGATTATATGTGATTTGTGTTTATTATGGGAAAAATGTAATTTCAACTTCTTATGATAGTGTACTTTTCGTGCGTCAAACGTCAAACGAATCAAGTAGACATAAATACTTTTATACTAACTAGATTAAACGAACGGTCTAGCTCATCAATATACATATACTCCTTTTGCTGACAAAGTTATTAATAGCAATGTGTGTTGTTCATTCTGTTGTTTTATCAAATGGTTGTGGTACAAATATTTTGGGTCAAATAATTCCTGATAAGTTGGATAATAATAATGTGCATCTGCGAAATAATAATTAGCTAATAGAATCCACGTCAAGGTAAATATTGATGACACCCCGTATGAAAGCTTATAATTTTTCATGTGTAAACTCGGCTGAGGGATCGAAGGATAGATAAGCTAGCCAAGGAAAAACAGAAAGTAATAACAACCAAACTAGTAATCAACACAATAGCCCAATACAACTAAAAAAAAACATGTAAGGACATTAATGAATGAAGTATGATGTGATGGGATCACATGTGGCTGAAACCTATCTCCAACACGTGACTCATATCGACTACCATGAGATATATTCGATAATAATCTTTCACTGGTGCGGGAGTCTAATAGACTATCGAGAGGTATATGTACATCTCATAACTAGAGTAGAAGACTCCTATTTTCAATACAATATCAAAGCAATGCCATAACATATGATATACAATAAAAATCCGAAGCTAAAGCGCGGAAAGTATGCCTATGGGCAGCTACATACATAAGAAACATGTGGTAGAATATTCACAAGGCCAATGTACGTAAAGAAGATAAATATTATTACTTACCTCAAGTCCTAGGTCAATACAGCTATTGAATGATCGCGTTTCCTTTTTGGAGCCTCTCAGAACTATCCATTTCTGAGCTAAAGAAACACAATCACATTTATAAGTGCCCAAAGAAGGAAAATTTATTTTTAGACGGAGAAAAAATAAAAATTATCAAAATATCCCTTGATGTGGCTTAGTCGAAAGTTTATAAACGATACATTTTCGGACTCCTCAAAGTCCCTCAAATCCAAATATGCCATTGAATTTCACAACGGAGTTCAATTTCATTTAATTCCCTAATTTATAAACTTAGGGTTCTAACCTAACTTTCTCAAGTTAATTTTATAGGAATTCAAACCTAAAACCTTGAATTAACATAATTGAAAGAATTATAGTCGTTACCTTCGGCTATATGATTAATTGGTACCAAGATTTTACCATAAGCCAACTTGAAAATTATTAGAATTTAGGAATGAATTTAGTCGACCTAAGCACTTTTATACTGCTGGACCATCATCCTCGCACACAGGTAAGCCCGATCGTAAGCCAAGGAATTGTGGTCATGTGCCTTGTGGCATGGTCATGCTGCCCTAAAAGCGAACTACAGCACTGTTGCGCATGGAGTGGCACAATCGCGCAAGCCAAGTCTCCAGAAAGCCACCAACATCAGTTGGTGCTGCAATTTGGGTTTGAATAGGACCCTATGAAGCTCAGAAACACTCCAAACTTTTCATGAAACTTATATAACAATTATGTGACCTACTCACGAATAAAGATCTCGAATCAAATCCCCGAAATATAAGATGAGGGTCCCATAGGAAGAGGTCAAGTTCAACTATTGGAACATTAGAAAAAACTTTCAGAGCGACTTCAGATTTCACTTTTGAAAGTTTATTCGGGTAAAAAATAATCATATGAATCTAACGACACTTTTGAATTTTGAATTGGAGTGCATTTACTCAAATCAAGCTCGAAAATCTCTTTTCAACTTTACCGACACTAGAAACTGAAATCATTTTCCTAGACCTATCAAATGAGCTCCGATTCAGCTCGAACTATATAGAAAGGTCCTAATCAACCTTACAGAGATATTAAGATTTTCATCATACCAATCGGGTTCCTAACTCTCGAAATGGCTAATCAAGATCGTTTCATTCTCCACCACTTAGACTTTCATTTGTCCTCGAACGAGATAAAGTGTAAAGAAAAACTCATAGCCAAGGAAAATACGTACAAACGAACCTTCTCAACCAATCAAGAGATATCATCACATAATTACGTAATTAGAATCATAAACGGATAATAAGAACTCTTAAGCTTCAGAGATCAATCTTCTACTTAAATCATCGAAGAGGTGAAGATGTCTCTCACGCATAATGAACTCAAGCTCCCAAGTTTCCTCTTCGTGTGGGCGATTATACCATCGCACTCTAACCATAAGAATTTCCTTTGAACGAAGCTTCTAGTTATCTCTGGAAGCTATGGCAATTGGGAACTCCTCATAAGCTAGATTCACATCTAGCTGAGGTGGATATAACTCAATCACCTCAGAAGGATCCCGAATACACTTCTGAAGCATCGATACATGCAACACTGGATGAACTGGCATAGAAAGTGGCAAATCACACCGATAATCTACCTTACCAATACACTTCTCGAAACTGAAAAGACCAATGAATATCGGATTGAACTTCCCTTTCTCCCCAACTCTCTTTACACCATTCATCAGTGATACTTTCAAGAATGCCCAATGGCCGTCCTCGAACTCTAACTCCTGGCTCCTCCCGTTCGAGTACGATATGTGCTTGCTCTAAGCGGTACCTAGATGACCCTGAAAAACACGAACTACATTGAGAGTCTGATGAACCATCTATGAACTCATTACCTCGACATTCGAGACACCAACCAACCAATCGGAAAGCGGCATTAGTGGCCATATAATGCCTCGAATGGGGCCACCTGAATGGAGGACTAATAATTATATTGTAAGCGAACTCTACTAAGGTCAAATCATCTTCCCAATGGACTATAAAGTACAATGCACAAGCTCCCAGTATGTCCTAAAAAATCAGAATAACTCCCTCAAGTCTCCTTTGCTCGTACTTGACTTGCTGACATTTTAAGTAATGAGACACATGATCAAACATATATCTTTTCATCTGCTTCCACCAATATAGCTCTCGAAGGTTCTGATACATCTTAGTGATTCCAGGATGAATAGAATAACGCAAGCTATGAGGCTCACGGAGCAATAGCTGCCTTAGTTCTCCGACATTAGGAAAATATAGTCGGCCATTCAACTGAAGAATGCCATATAAATCAAGCTCGAAAGAAGGGACTCCTCTACTTAGAACATGGCCACACAACTCCTGCAGATTAGAATATTCGAACTATCTTTCCTTACTTGGCTAACTAAGGAAGACTGAGCTGCTATTTGAGTCGTGGCGAAGAAATCTCACTATGAAATCGCCAAGAGACTGAAACCATGAGCTAAAGGTCTCATGTCAGCATAAAGCAAAAGCCATGCTGTTCACAGACTTCCTACTCAGGGCATCTAATATTATATTCACCTTTCCTCGGATGATAGCAGATATTGAAATCATAATCTTTAATTAACTCAAACCACATCCACTGATGGCTATTAAGATCCTTCTGAGATAAAAGATATTGCAAGCTCTTGTGATGGGTATTACACCTCACAAGGCTTGCCATTAAGATAATGCCTCTAGATTTTCAATGCAAAGGCCACAACTACCAATTCTAGATTATGAGTCGGATAATTCTTCTTATTTGTCTTCAGTTGCCTGGAGGCATAAGCGGTCACCTTTGCGTGCTGCATCGGAACACATCATAAACCAAAAATGGAGGCATCTGAATAGAATACAAAGTCACTAGTGATAGAAGGAATGGATAACACTAGAACTGAAGTCAATAAGACCTTGAGCTTTTGGAAGCTCGCCTCACACTCATCGGACCACCGGAACTGAACTGCCTTATGAGTCTGGTGGGTCAAAGGAATTGCAATAGAACAACACTTTTCTAAGAATCGTCGATAATAACCTATCTGAGAAATCTAAGAAACTCTATCGGAGTGGTAAGGCGAGGTCAATTCTACACTACCTCAATTTTCATTGGATCCACTTAAATACCCTCACAGGATATCACGTGACCCAAGAAAGCCACTGAATCGAGCCAAAACTAACACTTTGAGAATTTGGCATATTACTTACGATCACAGAGGGTCTAAAGAATCACCCTCAAATGATACTCATGTTCCTTGCAGCTGCGAGAATAGATCAAGATATCATCAATAAATACATTGACAAAAGAGTAGACGAATGAGTTGAATATTCGATTCATAAGATCCATAAATGCTGCAGGGGCATTACTCATCATGAAAGATATAATGAGGAACTCGTAATGACCGTAATAATCCCCGAAAGCAATCTTCGAGATATCCAACTCCCGAATCTTCAACTGAGGATAACATGATCGCAAATCGATCTTAGAAAACAATCTGGCTCCCTGTAACTGCTAAAATAAATCATCGATTCGAGGCAATAGTTATTTGTTCTCTATGGTGACCTTATTCAGTTTCTGATAATCAATACAATTCTGTATAGTCCCATCTTTCTTCTATAAGAATAGATAAAGAGCTTCGCAAGGAGACATACTCAGCCTAATAAATCCCTTATCGAGCAAAGTCTATAACTGCTCCTTCAACTCTGACAGAGTCATGTGATTAGGAGGCATAGAAATAGGCTGAGTCCCTGGCATCACATAAATGCCAAACTCGATCTCACAATCAAGAGGAAGTCCCGAAAGATCATCCGGAAACACATCGAAAAAATCCCTCACAACAGGAATATAGTCGAGGGATGGAATCTCCATAGTGGTATCTCAAACCATGGAAAGATACGCTGAACACCCTTTATCCATCATCTGCTTTGCCTTTAGAAAAGAAATAACATGCCCCGTAGGTAGCAAATTAGAGACCTGCCACACTAGCGGGGCTGAATCAGGAAGAGATAGCTGAAAAGACTTGGCGTGACAATCTAGAGTGGCATAACACGACACAAATAACTCCATACTGATAATAATATCAAAATCAACCATATCCATAACTAGAAGCTCCATGCGAGTCTCACGACCCCTGAAGGATACGGTACAAACTGGGTAGACTCGGTCCACCATAATACGGTCTCTAAAGAGAGTAGAAACACAGAAAGAATCACAAAGAAGCATGAACTCAACATAGAAACTCAAAGAAAAATAGGGTGACATATATGAATAGGTGGATCCTGGATTAATCAATGAATATGCATCCCGACTATAGATAGATCAGGTACATGTAACAACAATATAGAATGCCTCAAAAACCTGCCTAGCTGGCAATACATATAACTGAATTAATAGGGACCACTAGAAACACGCCCACGACCTCGGCTTACTGGTGGTGCACTTCAATCAGGCTGAAACCATGAAGAAGCACCCTGAGGCTACATAAGTGCGTGAGGGAGAGGAAAAGTGTAGCTACTACCCTGATAAAGATAAGGGAAATCCTTCTTATGATACCCTAGATCACGACAATGAAAACACCCTAAACCATACTGCCGATGCACAAACTGTTGATAACTACTAGGAGGATACTGTGGCTAACACTATCGAGGCATTAGCGTGCCCTGAAAACCACATGACATAGACCGAGCTGGCCTGACAGGTGGCCTGCCCTGATACTGCTGACCCTTACCTCTAGATGAGGTACTAGGATGGCTTGAACCACAGGATAACTCACTTTCCCACTGAAACTTCTTCTACTCTAATTTAAGATATGCCATATATCAATGAGCAATATCGACTACAATATCAAATGAATTCCTCAATCTTCCGAGCCATATGAGACCACAAATAAGGAGAAATTCCATCAATAAATCTATTGACCTTCTCAGAAAGCTCCCGGACTAGATTTGGAGCATTTCTCGACATCTCAAAAAATAAGAACTCATACTCTGAAACTGATTGGTCAACTTAGGCAAGCCCTGCCTAGCTGATAAGATTGCAGTCTACCATGCAAAAGCTGGACCCTAAAAATGAAAGGTAGTATATTCAACAACATACTCCTCTAAATACCGAAAAGCCTCTAACATACTCCGGGTACAATCTAAGAGTTCCCGAGGATTATCCGGCGAATGGCTTGAATAAGTTAGAGGCTTAAGCCTGGTGAAGTAATATAACCTCTCATGATTCTCCGGTTGAGCTAGCACCTGGACTAGCTGACCAGCCTGAGATACTAGAGGCACAAGTCACAACACACGGTGCCTTTAGAACATGATATGTGAGAGCCATATTCTGAGCTGGAATAGGGGCTCCTTGAGCCTGAGCTACATATCTATAGTAGCTTGAGCAGCTGCCTGGGGCATAGGATATCCCTTGGGAAACTAGGATGCCAAGAACCTCATAAAAGCTTTTTGGAGCACCAGAGTGACTATATAGCTGGGGTCACCCTGCCTCCTAGGAACTGGTGCTGCTGGAGCCTTAATACCTGGATTATCGGCATGATCCACCACACTCGCGACTTGGAAAACTCTACCCCTGCCTCGACCACGATCTCTACTATGTCCTCTACCTCGGCCAAAACCTCCACAATGTGGAGAAGACTGCATAGGGGCTGCCTCTAGCTCCTCCGCCTCACGCTGAGTGGTTGCACGTGTCCTTGCCATTTACTGCGAGGAGTTCATAAAGAAATTTAACTTCAAATAAGAAGACTTACGCATAGTGAAGAGATAAGTAATCCATCAAAATGCCACCATAGCCTTTCGTAGATCAGCGACACTCTATTAGACACTGTCATGATCAAGAAAGACTCTAAGCTGAGCTCTGATGCCAACTGACACAATCCAGATTTATGGCCAAGCCGTGCGGGCATCTGACTACCTTTCCTAAACCTATCGAGCGAGTCCTGTCGACTAAATCAATTCAAATTATCTAAAATTTACTTAAAAACAAGATGAATTTGACTCAGTTAACAAGAACAATCTACTAGCTCAAAACAACATAAGATATCCCATATATATATATATATATATATATATATATATATATATATATATATATACACACACACACACTCAGTTAACAAGAACAATCTACTAGCTCAAAACAACATAAGATATCCCATATATATATATATATATATATATATATATATAAACATAGCTAACTACGTAGACACAGAGGTCTAGAAGTTTCCAGAACATACATCTATGAAGTCAAAATAATATATACACCTTTAAAAGGAAGAAAAATAAAATATAACAGAAGATATCTACAACTGGCGGCCTCACAACAAAAGCTGGCTTACCAAGACGGCTGGAACAACCTTGCTTCTCAATCGTATGCTAGCTGGGTAGGTTCTGGAGTGGAATTGGCATAAATGAAAAGACATAACAAGAAAGAAAGAGCGAGTGAGTCATAAAGAATTAATAAGTGAGGAATATATCACTATCTCGAGGAGAGATAAGCTAGAAGAGGGAAAACAGAGTGTAATAGCAACCAAACATATAAGCCAAACACAGTTAATCAATACAACAACCCGATACAACTAAAAAGCACATATAAGGACATAAGTGTCGTATAACTTGCATGAAGAATTTGGAGTGATTCCAAGATTTTTAGGGTCTCATTCGGATCCAAATTGTTGCACCAGCTAATGCTGGTAGCTTTCTGGAGACTTGGCCTACGCAATCGTGCCACTCCTTGCACGAAAATGTTGTTGTTAGCTGCTAGGCAGCGCAACCATTCCACCAGGCATGCAAAAACGATGCCCTAGCTCGCAATTGTGCCTGTTTGCGCGCGAGGGCGATGGTCCAGCGGTCTAAATGTTCCTTGGTTAGCTTATTTCATTCTTAACTCAATTCTAACGATTTCCAAGACGATTTATGTTAAAATCTTGGTACCAATTCATTATATAGTAGCAGGTAATGATTCTAATTCTTTTAATTATTTTAATTCAAAGTGTTAGGTTGGAAATCCTCTGAAATTAATTTGGAGAAGTTGGGTTAGAACCTTAAGTTATGAAATTAGGGAATTAAATGAAACTGATCTTAGTTGTGAAATTCAATGGTATATTTTGATTCGTGGGACTATGAGGAATTCGAAAATGTATCGTTTAAAAACTTTCAGCTAATCCAAGTATAGGTGTATTTGTGTAATTTTCATTCTCTCTCCGTCTAAAAGTTTAAAACTCATTCTTCGGGCACTTATAAGTGCGATTATGTTTCTTTGGCCTAGAAAGAGATAGTTCTGAGAGGCTCCGAAAAGGAAAGGCGATCGTTTAGTAGTTGTATTGACCCACTAGTTGAGGTAAGTGATATTATCCATCTTCTTTACGACCTTTGGCCTTGTGGATATTCCACCACGTGTTTCTTACGTGTAGCAGCCGATAGGCTTACATTCTAGCCTTAGCTTTGGGTTTATATTGGGTAACATATGTTATGGCATTGGTTTGAAAATAGAAGTCTTTACTTCAGTTATGAGCTTGATATATACCTCTCGGTTGTCGACGAGAGTCCCGTGTCTGTGAAGGGTTATTATTGTATATATCTCCTAATAGTCTCTGAGAGTCCCGCACAAGAGATATGTTTCAGGCACATGTGACCCCATCAAAGCATACTTCATTTTTTCATGTCGTCCTCCTTGTTATGATATTTATTCCATCGCTTCTTTACCACCAGAATCTTTTTAGAATGCAACTTACCGACAATGGTAGCTGGAGTCTCTTCATAAGCTAAGTTCACATCTAGCCAAACTGAATCTACTTTGGTCACCTAAGAAGGATCTTGAATACACATTCGAAGCATCGATACACGAAGGAATTAATACACGTGCATAGATTTTGGCAACTCAAGTCGATAAACAACCTTACCGATACAATTCTCTATCCAGGAAGAACCTATGACCTAGGACTTAGCTTTCCCTTCTTCCCAAATATCTTCACACCTTGCATCGATTTAATCTCAGGAATACTATAATGCCAACCTCGGACTTGAACTCTCGATTCCTTTTGCTCGAATATGATATACGATTCTTAATAACTCAAATTATATCCCGAGTCTGACGTACCATTTCAAAACCCAACACTTCAATACAAAGAGACTTGAGCAAACCAACTGGAGATAAAAACCGATGGCTATACAATGCCTCGAATGGAGCCATATGATCATCACAATGGCCTTCGACACAAGCCTTTAGAATGTCTTCCGATATTTTGATAGTCTACTCAAACTAGCCATCATTCTGCAGATAAAAAGTTGTGCTAAGCTAAACATGAGTATCCAATTCTCTCTGGAAAGCCTTCTATAAATTAAGAACTAAACTGGGAATCTTGATCAAATACAATAGACAAAGAAGTGCCACGTGACCGGACTACCTGCTCGATAAAGATCCAAGCTAACTTCTTCACTGAACCGGATGTCTTCAAGGAAATGATATGAAAAGATTTAGTCAGTTTGTCAACTATAATAACCCTGACTGAATCATAGAGCCTTGAAGTCCTCGGTAGACCAACCACGAAATCTATAGTGATATGCTCCTACTATCACTCGAAAATGGATAAAGCTTGAGCCAAACCTGCAAGCCTCATGTGCTCGTACTTGATATGCTGACAGTTCAAGCATCGAGACACATGATTGAAGTCATCTTCCTTCACCCGTTTTTACTAATATAGATCCCAAAGATCCTGATATGTCTTAGTGATATATGGATGGATAGAATACCATAAGCTATGAGTCTCTCTCAACAACACCTGCCTTAGATCTCGAATATCAGGAACACAAGGATGACTACTGGTTCGAAGAATGCCATGGACATCAAGTTCGAAGGGAGGGATCCTCCACTTTGAATACACCCAAGCAACTTTCAAAGATAAGAGTCCTCGAACTGCCTTTACTTAATTTGACTAAACAAGGAAGATTTCCCACAACACAAGCAAACACTCGACTCGAGTCTGAGTTAATAAATTTCACTTTTGAGTCGCCAAGAGACTGCCACTCTTGAACCAACGACCTTATCTCATCATTAAGAAAAAGCGTGGCTTCCTATGTGCTTCGTGCTCAACGCATCAACTACCCCATTAGCTTTCCCTAGAAGATTGAGAATAGTGATATCATTTCCCTTAACAAACTCGAGCCATCTCTGCTACCTGCCATTTAGGTTCTAGGAGAGAAAATACTACAAGCTCTAGTGATTGGTATAAACCTCCCAAGGCTTGCCATATAAATAATATCTCTAAATCTTCAAGGCAAACACTATGGCTGCTAATTGTAAATCATGAGTATGATAATTCCTTTAATTTAACTTTAGCTTCCCGGAAGCATAAGCAATAACCTTACTGTATTACATCAAAAAATATTCTCGGCCAACACGGGAAGCATCACAATAGACCACGAACCTTCTAGTGTTAGACGGAAGAGATAGCACTAGCGTTAAGGTTAACAATGATTTGAGCTTCTGAAAGCTTGCCTCACACTTATGTGACCACCAGAACTGGTATGCCTTATAAGTCAAGCGAGTCAGAGGGCTGCAATGAAAGAGAAATTTTCCATGAACCGCCAATAGCACCCCAATCTTAGAGAAGAACTAAACTCCTTCTAACTGTTTCTTCAATCTCTTCAATTTTGCTGGAGCCATGCAATAAGGAGGAATAGACATAAGCTGAGTCCCTGGTACAACATTTATGCTGAACATAATCTTTCGATCTAGGAAAAGTCCCAACAAATCATTAGGAAACACGTCGGGAATCACCCTCACAACATAAATAGAATCAAGAAGTGGGATCACTATAGTAGTATCGCGAATCCAAGTGAGATATGCTGAGCACCCTTTATTCCTCAACCGCTTCGCTTTCAACAATATTAAAAGTTTTGTAAGGTATATTAGGACCTGTCTTTGTAGGTCTTGGAAGACGTTTACATTTTCTAGCATTGGTAAAGCCACATTATGATTTTTGAGCTCATTTCGTGTAGATGAGCTTTGTTCCAAAATACGAAAGTGTCATTGGCTTCATATGGTCATTTGTGACCTATATGAACTTTTAAAAGTGGAATCTGAGGCTGTTCAGATGATTTTAGCATATATTATATGAAATAGAAGTTTTTCTCCTTCTACTTAACCCTCGAGTTGCGTATCGGAGGTCCATTCCGAAATTCGAGTTCATGGGCAAGTCATAAATTAATTTAGAAATAGTGTGCAAAATTTGGGGTGATTCCGAGTAGCGTAGGGTCTCGTTTTGACCCAAAATGTAGCACCAGCTTGTGTTATCAGCTTGTTGGTACTAACCTTACACAATAACACAGATGAAAAGTGGTTGTACAGTGCGATATCGCTTTAGAAAAATGTTGTTTAGCATGTTGCCATTGGTATGGTCATGATAGTGCTGAGTCAAAAATAAAAAGACCCAATGGGTTGGCAGAACTCATTTTTAGCCGAATTCGTGCAATGTGGGTCAGTTCCATAGCAAGTTCAAGATGCCGAATCATCCTAAAAGTTTAGGTAAGAAATTATAACCTTATTTTTTATGTTAATTGAAGGTTTAGACTTTAGGAAATTCATGGATTTTGTATGATTCTATTGGAAGTTAGAACCCTAACCTTGTGAATTTGAGGAATTAGGGTTAAATAAACCCGATTCCAATGGTATAATTGATACCGTAGGACCATGAGGAGTACAGAATTAAGCTTTTGTGGGCATTCCGCGAAGCCAGGCCTAGGAAAAAATTGGCAATTCTCTTAATAAGTGCATTATTACTAGTTATCAATTATATTGTTACTTACATGTGGGATTATTCTTCCAAGGCTCAGATAGAGATAGTTTTGAGTGGATTTGGAAGGGAGAAGAGATTGTTCAGTAGCCTAACTGGCTCAGGACTTTAGGTAAGTGATTCCATCCCTTTCTTTAACGGCCTTTGGCTTTGTGGATGTTCTTCCTATGTGTTCTTTACGTGCATGGCTACCGATAAGGCGTACTTACTACCCTATAGTTTCGGATTGCGCACATTTGCATACTGTGTTGTTATGCCTTGATTTTGATAATATATTGAGACTAGAGGTATTTTATTATGGCTATTACTTCATTAAGTAACTTTGGATGCACCGTGGACTTTGCGTCTGATGCACTATGGAGTTTGCAACACCTTAGGTAACTCTGATGCATTATGGAGTTTACATATGATGCACTATGGATTTGCATCATTTCATGTTTCCCCAAAGCACGGTGAAGTCTACTCCGTATGGTATTCAGGCACATGAGACCCTAGATCACCATATCATATTTTGTTTCAATATGTTACATATGTTGCTGAATCTCTTGTGATTATATGCTTTGTGTGAATGATCATTGACTGTTTGTTTCTGACTGCTGTTAGCTGATCTGATTCCCTAGCTAGTCTATCTGTTGTTTGAGATAGCTAGTTCGTACTTACTGAGTCCTTTCGACTCACTCTTTGTTCTTTCTTGTTTGTCAATTTTGTTTTGACAGATTTCACTATAGGACCGAGTTTAACGACAATTAAGGAGCGAGGTCGTATCAGCTATTAGTGGTGAGCCCACTTTTGTCCGTAATAGCCGCCAGCCTTAGATTTCTATTGTTAGACTTATTTTTCCCCTTCTAGGAGATGTATAAATCTTTTGTACTCATCAATGTCTGATCTAGAGAACCTTTAAACCTTTTATTTTGGGTAATGTTTGCTTTTCCTTGCCAGCAAGTTGTATTTATATGTTGTTTATGTCTTTTTTTAGTTATTTTACATTTATTTTGTTGGTTAAATCCTAAAAGGTTCGCCCGACGGATCTAGGGGAGGATGTCGGGTTCCCGCACGGCCTAGTCAGAAATCTGGGTTGTGTCATATAATTTACCCCATGGGTGACAAATGAGAACCCTACCACAACACCGACACCGAATCAACAAGTGAAAGATGAACTTGACTTTGCATGACAACCATAGGTAGCATAACACAACGCCAACATGTCCATACCAATAATCACATTGAAATCTCCCATACTTAAGATTATAAGGTCAGATAGGGTCTCATGTCCCCCAAAGGATACAATATCTCCTGAAAATACCCCTCTAGCACAAAAAAATCGCCGACATGAGCGATAACACAGAAGAATAAAAAAGACACATTGGGATATGTGGATCCTGGATCCATTAGAGAATATTGATCACATGCAAAGATAAAGAGAATACCTGGGACTACTGCATTGGATTCCTCTGCATCTTGCCTAGTTGACATCGCATAAATCTTCCCCCAAGGTTGAATTGAGAAACTATCATCACGCCCACGATCTCTGCTTGATAGTGGTGCAGTCCTGGCTGGCTAAAAACCAATTGGAGTGCTCTGAGGCTGCACATATGTATGATACCGACAGAAAGAACGAGCACCTCCATATCGAAGTAAGGGACAATCCTTCCTACAATAGCCATGATCACGACAATGAACAATATTTTCGTGATTATTCTATTGTGAATGAAGGTGAAGATTCTTGTTTATGTAAATGAATAAAAAATTTTCATGTATGATGTTGATAAGTGTTGTACTCACTTATCTGGTGCAAGTGTTAAAGAAGAAGTGCATAAAGTTTATCTTTTATATTAAAAATGTGAAATCTTCTTTGAGTTGTCCTATTCTTAAAGTTGACCATTTAAAGAATGATAACTTTGAACATGAATGTTCTGAAGCCATTGATGAATTTGTTTTAAAAGATATCCTTACGTGTGAAGTTGTCTGCACTTGAACAATTTAGGTTAGAACTTGGAAGGTGCAAAGTCTATGATGGTACAGATGGAAAGGAATGCAAGTGATGCTAAACTAGTGTCCATTTCTTTACTTGCTCTCTTTCTAATGTTGAGATTATATTTTGGTTATATTATACCAATACTACTATGTTTGATTGTAAGAATGCTTGGGATTGAAAATTGGTATGTGTAACGACCTCAAATAATCGTTTCAGGAATCGGGATCTCGATTTACGTGTCGATAATCCCAAAAGCTCCGTAAGGTCCATTATGACATGCCTGAAATTTTTTTAGCTAAAATGAACTCTGTTAGATAGGTATCGGAGAAAGACATCCGTTTCGGATATTCGTTAAGGCTAAAAGAGGTTTCGGAGCTCGATTTGAGCAAATGTGCTCTGATGTCAAATCTGAAAGTTGTGTTAGGTTCGTATGGTAATTTATGACCTGTAGCAACCTTCAGAAGTGAAAACGGACCTCGTTTGATAGGACTTTTGATAAAGTCTCCGTTGCGGAAGTTTTAAAAGGTTAAAAGAAATTTTCGAGCTCGATTTGAGTAAACGAACTCCGATGAGAGATCTGAGGGTTCTGTTAGGTTCGTATCGTCATTTGTGACTTGTAGTAACTTTCGAATTTGGATTCCGGGATCGTTTGATTAAAATTCGCTATTTTGGGAAAAGTCGAAATTTGACCCTTTCCCGTGGGACATACTTTTTGAGTTCTAGAGATCCAAATTGAATTTCCTCTTGACAAGCATGTCACACAAGTCTTGTATGATTTGTGTACAAAATTTGGGGTCATTCCGAGCTTCGTAGGGTCCCGTTTGGACCCAAAAACAGTGGCTGACCTGGTGCAAAGCCAAAAAAGCTGCTGAATTCTGTTTTTGTTCAGCCAGAAAGAAATCGATTTTTCAGATCAATATATAAGGAATTGGGAAAAAGTCAAAACATGAAAGTTGTAGCTCTTTGAGTTTTGGTTCTAATTCCACCAACCTCGTATCATTTGGACATTTCTACAAAAAGTTATGGGTATTTTACTGAAAGCTATCTATTGAGGTACAATTTGGCCAGCATATGGTACAACTCTTTAAAGCTGCGGGCTGCTATATATACTAGGCGGGCATTCATTTTTATTTTCATGTTTTGAGCTTCTAAAACTGATTCCAAGGGGAATTTGAAGTACCAAAATCATTCCTAAACGCAAGGTAACTATTCTTACCCATTTTTAACGCTTTAATCCGAGGATCAAAGTGACGATCCTTGGAAAGAGGGTTTGAACCCTAGATTTGTGAAATGGGAAAAATGACCGAGTTGGACTCGGGTATTTACAATAATGGTACTTTTGGACTCGTGGGAGTATGGGGAGTCCGGAAACATAAATTTTACGGGTTTTTGGGTACGTCCGACCCGGGGGTATTTTGGTAAATTGCCTCTTAAATTGCATAAGGGCTTAGAATCCTTTCCTCACATGCTTACGAGTGCGACACTATTTCTTTGGCTCAGAGAGGAGTCTTATGGAGGCACATCGTTTGGGAAAGGAGGTCGTTCCTTAGCCACTTGAGCCGATTTTTAGGTAAGTGAGACTTTACCTCTATTTTGCTTGCGGATAAGATTTGATCTTGCTAAGTAAGATGTCGAGTACTTAATTGACTAGCATTGTCTAGTAGATAGTATTATGTACTACTCGTTATATTTATACAAAAAGGAGAAAGCCCAAACGTGACTTGTGTATAGTCGATTTTGTGTGCCGGTGTATTATTGATATGCTCTAGGGACAGAGGCCGGTGGTGCGTTATGACCTAGAAGCGAAATTCCATCTAGGGACAGAGGCCGGTGGTGCGTTATGACCTAGATGTGGAGACTTATAGGGACAGAGGCTTGTGGTGCGTTATGACCTATAAATAAAGTTGTTTATAGGGACAGAGGCCTGTGGTGCGTTATGACCTATAAACAAAGCCGCACAGGGTGTGTGCTTATGCTATGTGCTAGGTATATCATTACCTATGTGGTATGCGAGATATATCATCGCCATGCTGTGTGTTAATTATATTATTGCTTATGCCATAGTATCAATATAATATTGTATATGCTGCCTATATTATGTATCTTTATATTATTGACCATGTTATGTATTCGCGCATTATTGCTTGTGTTGTTGTATAATTATATTATCGTATGTAATGTTTATGGGTTACTGTAAAGGTGTGGATTGTACTGCCGTTATCTGCTTATGCATTATCAAAGACTTGTCCCGAAAGGGTAATTTAGCGGGCCTGTCGATGATCTTACTGAGCTTTGGCTCATAACTTACTGTTTAAATGTGCAGATCCTTCTACTAGTCAGACAGCTGGACTTATCTGATCCGTTCGAGGCTGTGACTATTTTTGCTTGAGGTGAGCCAACCGCATGGTTCGCGGTGGCATACCGTCTGATCCACCTTAGTGTTTAGACGCTTCCTACATCTTGTATTTTTTATATATATATATATATATATATATATATATATATATATCGGATGTCAGAATTCGTAGATTGTCTATTGACACTGTATTTCGGGTGGATGTCTACACCTACATTTTATTGAAATATTTCTATCTAAATCATCATTATGAGTCAGTTTAATTATTCGTGGTTCGCCTAAGGATGTAATACTTAGGTGCCATCACGACCCCGAAAATTGGGTCGTGAGAGTATGATTCATATGAGCTTAAGAGTGGCAATATTCTACTTGATGATCCTTTTAATTTTCTTGATTTACATGTGAATGGTTGTCAAATGAAAGATTATAAGCATGTTAGGTGCTATTCATTACCACTTTGGAGCACACTGAAATTTGATGCTTTATTTTTTCTATTTCCTAAGTCCAAGAGTGGTATGTTCTATTTGTTAGTACAAATTTTCAACTTTGTTGTGACTTTTATTAATATGTTTTAAATCTTTATGGTTATTACTTGAGTTAGTTTTGGAACCGTTGAAGGGAGTCCTTATGGATATTTGAGGATTGAAGTTTGTGATTGATCCCAAAATTCTTTTACCTTGCTTAAAAAATAGAGAAGCCCTAATGAAACGACCTCGGTCATTCGAGCTCGGTTTTGGCCAATGAGCTCCGATTCGAAATTCGAAAGCGCCATTAGGTTCAAATGATTATTTATGACTTTTCTGAACTTTCGAAAGTGAATTTCGATGTTGTTCGGCTAGTTTCCGCTAAAATGCCGAAAGTTAAATAATTTGACTTTTTTTATGTAAATTAGCATCTAGAGTTTCGGGAACCCGATTTGAGATCCGCCTTCGCGAGTATGTTACATATATTTTATATAATTTTTATGCAAAATTTGGAATTATTTCGAATATCGTAAGTTACCATTTTAATTTTTACCGTAACAGCGAATTTTAAAAGAAAAAGAAAAAAAAAGAGAGAAAAAGACAAAAACTTAAAATGGAATGGCGGTGGGCATATATGACTATATACGCTAATTAGCATATGGTAAGTAGAAACAGTAACAAAAATGATTCAGAAGCAGAGAAAAATGAAATGACGTAGAAATGGAAAAAAAATGCCAGAAAATAAGAAAAGGGGCCCGAAAAAAGTAGAATTTTTACCCTGAAACATTCAGGTAATGATCCTAATATATTATTTGAGTTTATTACGTATGCTGGAATATGTTTTAACGGTAAAACTTGGAATATTATACATCGTTTTAATAAGTTCAATTAATAATTTAAAGGGTCAAATAGACCCCGATAACGAAATTGATTATATATTCGTACTCAGTGAGTTATGAGCAACATATAAATGTAAATTATTTGGGGTTTGGTTATGTGACCTTTAACCCTGTATATAAGCCTGACCTGCGTATTGCGTATGCGAATAGGGTATCAGGTTCCTAACCAGATTGCCCTAAGATGTGAGGAATGAAGCCTTTAGCCTAATTTGATATATTTTTCTGCTTATTGAATAGAGTGGGACCGTTTCGCAATGAAACCAAAGGACAAGCGATTATTGAATGGATGTACTAACTTTGTAACAAGGTAATTGTTTATATCCATTTCTTTGGAGGCACCTGGCCTCGTGGATTTTCTACCACGTGTTCCTTACGTGTGTAGCTGCCGATAGGCGTACTCCTTACGCCTTAGCTTTGGATTTACATTTTGTATTATATGTTATGTCCTGTTGTTGGTATTGCATTGAGGAACTGAGCATTGTACTCTGGCTGTGAGTTGACATCTACTTCCCGGCTGTCGATGAGAGTCCAGCGCCGGTGAAGGGTTATTACTGCATCACATTGAATTCATATGCATTATATGTCATTCATATGCATTACATTGCATATCATATTGGGTGCAGGAGTATTCCGCTCCATTGTATCATATTGAGGGTAGGAGTATTCCTCCCCAGGAGCAGGAGTATTCCGCTCCGTTGTATCATATTGAGGGTAGGAGGATTCCGCCCCAGGAGAGTGCAGGAGTATTCCGCCTCAACTTTATATTATATCGGGTGAAGGAGTATTCCTCCCCATGAGAGTGCAGGAGTATTCCGCCTCTGGTTTATATTATATCGGGTGCAAGAGTATTCCGCCCCAGGAGCAGGAGTATTCCACTCCAGTTGGTTATCAGATTGGATTCCCCTCGAATGCAGGAGTATTCCGCTTCGGGGTGGGATTACGGGCACATGTGACCCTTTGCATCATATTTCATTCCATTTCATTTCATTTCATCTCACTTCATTTTATTTCATCTCAATTCACACCATTATGTAGACTTGTGGTACATGACTGCTGTTGTGCTTATATGTGCATCGCTTATTTGTTGATATATTTCTGGCACGCACCCTTGGTTGATTTTAGAAGTTCTTACGTGTTTTCGGTTGTTATCTGGCTCTGCCTTTTTATAATTTAAATAAAAGGAATTTGGTTTATCTGTTTCTTCTCCCTGGTTAGCTATCCTATTCTTTGAGATGGCTAGTTTGCCTCACTTATTGAGTCCTTTTAACTCACCCTTGTTTGTTGTTTGTTTCTTGTCTATCTATTTCGTTTCGGCAGGTTCGCTCCAAGATTGAGTTCGCCACGTTGTGAGGGAGCGAAGACGACTTCAGCTGTCAGGGTGAGCCAGCTTTTATTCCGGATGGCCACCAGTTTATTAGTTATTATTTCAGCTCCATTCTGCTCCCTTCAGGAGGTATATGTGTTCTTTTGTACTCTTAGATGTCTAGTTTGGATAGCCCTAAACCTAGTATGTGGGTAGTCAGCTGTAATTTCTTTTTTTACAGCTTAGGGATATCATTATGTTTGTACTTTTTCTACGTCTTGTTATTATTTATAAATTGAATTATATTTATTTTTCTAATTTAATTGATAAGGGTTCGCCCGACGGGTCTAGGGAAAGATGTTGGGTGCCCGCACGGCCTAACCGGATTCCAGGCCGTGTCAGTTGGTATCAGAGCCCAGTTTAGAGTCTATCCAGACTAAGACAGTGTCTAGTAGAGTCTCGGTGATGGGTACGTAGACGTCCATACTTATCTACGAGAGGCTATGATGGCATTTAGAAAGTTTCACTTCCTTCATTTATGATCGTGCGTCGGTCTAGGATGCAAAAGCATTTTCGTTAATTCGTTCGTGGTAATTGTGAACCCTCGTACGACAAATCAGCAAACGGAAGGAGTTTAGGATGAAGCAGTCTAGCCTGGGGCTAGCACTGACGAAGCCCCGAGAGTTTTGTGCTGACGATCTAGTTACGGAGGTCCCAGCTGTACGAGCTCGCGATGGGCAAGGGAGCAGGGCCTTGTAGTCCCCTTGGCTCTCTACGATGCTTTACGAGAATCTTGGTGACGCAGATACCGTAAGAACCTATTATTCGCTGGGCAACCTATCAGGTTGCCGCATGTGCAGACATTCAATCTCAGGGAGCTCCTTTTCTGGTTCTTAATATTGTTGCAGTAAATTATATTTCGGAGGTAGTATGTGTTGTACCTCTAATTTGGCTGGTTAGCCAGCCGAGGTATCAGTTCGGTCCGAGTGTCCGAAGAGGTTGCATTGTTTTACGCGGTTGAACCTTCCGATATTCTTAAGCAATGCATCAGATAAACCTTTTTAAAAATAAAATGATATCAACATATCCTTCAGGATGTTGGTTATCTCGAGCAATATGCTGTGTATTATTCTGCTTTCCAGTTTCAGGGTCCAGCCTTTTATTGGTGGGCTGCTCTCTTATTAGCTAACTTGGTTCGATTTTTCTTCTAGATTCATGGAAAGTTCCTTTCGAGTAGCGAGCGAGATGAAAAGTGTTTCCAGTTTGAGTGGATTAGACAAGGTAGCCTATCGGTTAGCCTGTTGGTGTTTCAGAATATGAGATTGAATTCTATAGAATGGCTGGATATGCATTAGAACTAGTTCATGAGCCTTTCGAGAGATTCAGATATTTATTGATGACCTTTATTTTTCCTTGAAATCGCAGATGGCTCGAGAAATTGAGATCTGGATTTTATTTGATGTTGTTGTTAATATTGCCCGAAGGTTCAAGGCATACCATAAGTTAGAGCGGGAAGAGTTAGAGCGGGAAAGTAAGAGATCCCCCGGCCCTGGTGGGTAACCATGGTACCTCATTTGGAGGTAAAAGTTTTTATTATTTTGGGAGGTCACCTTCCAGGTTATCTCAGCTTGTGTCACTTGATTCTTAGAGAGCGCCAGTAGCTCATCAAGATCAGATTCAGTCTTCTCTTTACAGCTATCAACAATCTTTCCAGCTTCCATTTTTCAGCGAAAATGTGGTATCATTGTCGTGAGTCTGGCTATCCTTTAAAGAGTTTTCCGTAACTCCGGTGAGTAGGCAGTCATCCTTTCTCTCATCAGGCACCTGCACAGTCGCAGGGGATTTTATTTAGATCTCAATCAACCAGAGAAATTCCATGATCTAGTAAAGGTTGAGAGCGTGGTGGCAGTTATTCTTCAGAAGGTAATTATCAGTGTAGCTGCTTAGTTCAGCCGCAGAGGCAGTTTTATGAACTGTCAGTCTGGCAGGATGCTGAGGCATCCAATGTAGTAGACCCGAGTATTTCTTCTTCTCTTAAATGTGAGTAAGATTTGATTCTTTCGATCGATCTAGAAATGGTGTGTCTTATCATGTTTCAGTGGTTTCCTTGGATATTGTTTCTATTAAGAATCGATTGCAATAGAGGGGCGAGCTTCTGATATGATTTATTCCTGGCATTTATGATGACCTTACTAGTTTATCTGGTTTAAATGTGAGAGATTTGTGAGTGAGTATCGGTATTTTTCTGCTTGGCATCTTGTTACGCCACCTTTTGTTTATTATGTCAATTCAGTTTACCTCTTACCTCGAAATTCAATGTTGGTAGGATGATGGGATCCTAATTCGTCACCATCCGAAAGTGTCATCGTTTCTTCCGGTGCAAATTGATTGGTAAGTAATATTCGATATACGTATCTCATCTTGGTTCAAAATGCTAGTAAAGTCATGTTATCCTATGAGCTTATCTAGGTTATAACAGGGTTTCTGGTAAATTGTCAGAGTTTCCTTCTTATTGGGAGGTTAAATTGGCATGGATGTTGTTCCATAGAGCTAATTTAATATATATTTCTTCAATTCTTCAATTGAGATTCTTTGGCTAGCTTGACTCGTAAGTAGTCTAGCTCTGGTAGCCAAATAAATAAGACGATGAGCTTCATAAAGATCTAATTATTTCTATCCTCAGTTTATTGCCATCTCTTCTTCTTTCGAAACAGGTGAGCTTAGGCGATCAGTAACCTATTGTGATGTTCCATGTGTTGAGCCAGAGTTCATGTCAAGGTAACCGGGTAAGAATATTATTGTTTTGGATACAAAAGATAGCACTGCTAAGAACCACGGTAAAAGATGTCCCAAATAGTAGCACAAAATGTTTCAAAATCTGGAAAATTGTTTTTATCTTTGGACAGCTGTTAGTAGTTTGCGCATAACTCCTTATACAAAATTGATATTAAGATGCTTCAAGATTCCCTGGAACCCTAAGACATATATCTAAAACTTTTATGAAGACTATGAAGTCTATACCTTTGATCTATCCTCTGAAAATTAGGTTGAAAATCAGGACAGTGGTGCTGTCTAGACATTCTATCTGCGGATTTGTTATTTCATCCAGTTGTCTCATCTCCGTTTAACATGTTTTATTATCAGTTTATCTGGGTATCCATTCCCATGTATAGTATAATGCTGGTTCTGTTTTTGCGGATCATCCAGTTTCAGGGGAAACTCTGCCAAAATTTTTATATAGAAGTACCATCCATCAGGTGGTGGTGTTTACGACAAAGGTATAGAGTTGTGAACTCGAGAGTTGCAGCTGGTTGGGAACTCGAAAGGGTAGTTGGTAGCTTAGGTCTGCCTACGTTCAGCTTTTAGCTAAATCTTCTTTAGTTCAGCAGACTGTGCGAGGATAGTTATTCCTATTCGAAAGGGTAGTTGGTAGCTTAGGTCTGCCTACGTTCTGCTTTTAGCTAAATCTTCTTTAGTGGAGGAGTCTTCCTCCAAATACTGAATGGTAATACTAAATCTCTGAGGTGTTGATATCACTTTTCTCACGACCCAACCTAGGGCACGACAGAAACCTACAATGAGTGTCGATCACTGCTAAATCCACTAATAATCTATTAATGATAGAGATAAGTTGGAAACCTGATCATATATACGTACCTATCTGCTAAAAGCATAAAGTCTGGAAAGATGACACGACTTTAACTTGCTGGCAATTAGAATATTGAGCCACAAATTCTGCTATGTCACACTTCATTCTGTCCCACCAATAACTCTGCCTAAGATCATGGTACATCTTAATCGAACCTGGATGAACAATATTTTTGGAATAATGTGCCTTTATCATAAACTAAATCTGCAACATCAGGAACACAAAGTCTATCTTTATACATGAGAACACTGTCAGTAGTAACCCTGTATGGTGACTCCGGTTTTCTTTTGGCTATTTGTCTGTATTTAACTATAACTGGATCCTTATATTGATGATGTTTTATTTCATGAAAATTTAGAGTTAAAGGTCTAGTGCAGCTTGTCGACAATCCATCATTGGTATGTATATCTCCTTCACACCTCAACTCTTTTATGTATATCTCCTTCACACCTCAACTCTTTGAGAAGTTACTTTAGCGTTATAAGTGCACGTGTAATCAACTTTGTGCTAGTATTCTGCCTCAGCTCATGGTCCAACTACATGTCTCTTTTATATTTGCTTTTTCAAGTCATAATAATTCCAATTCAAAGACAATACCCTGCGGTAGATGTTTAGTCTGAAGATCATTCTTGGTCTACATCATACTATCCAGTAGTAGTTATATGATCCTTATCCTTATACGGTAGACCTTGTTCAGATGAACCTTTGACATACATTAGGATATGAGTAACTACATTCCCACAAGGAGCTTGCGGAAAAAATCAATTGAGATGTTGCATAGCGCATCAAGCGTGAGCTAATTTTTAGTTCCATCGACATGTTCTATATCAAAAGGTATATCGAAGGGGTGATTATCGGCTGAACCATGCTAACCCATTCAAAATTTTTTGTATCTTTGCTTCGAAAATGTAGAACTCTCTTCTCGTGATTGAGGAAGAATCAGCTTAGTCAGAATAAGCTGTGTAATGGTATTATCATATTATCCAAATATATTTTATTTCAAAAGTTCGATATGCGTGATATAATTCTGATCCTGTAATCAGGAAATAATACCCGTGGAGTAGCTTATGAAAGTCGTGCAAGTTCTTTTGCTATCTGTGCGAATTTTTCTTTAGATTTAGGCTCGTTCGAGGACGAACGAGAGTTTAAGTGGAGGAGAATGAAATGACCTCAGTAAGTCATTTCGGAAGTTAGGACTCCGATTGGCGTGCAGATAATTTTAAAATATTCGTAAGTTCCATTAGGACCTGTCTGTAAAATTTGAGCTAAATCAGAACTTGTTTGGTAGGCATCGGACAAAGGTGTCAGTTTTTATTGTCGATAAATATTAAAAAGAAATTTTCGAGCTCGGTTTTGACCAATGAGCTCCGATTAGAAATCCAAAAGTGCCATTAGGTTCATATGATTATTTATGACTTTTTTGAACTTTCGAAAGTGAATTTCGATGTTGTTCAGCTAGTTTCCGCTAAAATGCCGAAAGTTAAATAATTTGACTTTTTCTATTTAAATTCGCATCTTGAGTTTCGAGAACCCGATTTGAGATCCGCCTCCACGAGTATGTTACATATATTTTGTATAACTTGTATGCAAAATTTGGAATTAAGGTACCGTTTTAATTTTTACCGTAACAACGAATTTTAAAAGGAAAAAAAAAAGAGAGAAAAGACAAAAACTTAAAATGGAATGGCGGTGGGCATATATGACTATATATGCTACTTAGCATATGCTAAGTAGAACAGTAACAAAAACGATTCAGAAGCAGAGAAAAATGAAATGGCGCAAAATGGAAAAAAATGCCAGAAAATGAGAAAAGGGGCCGGAAAAAAGTAGAATATTCACCCTGAAACATTCAGGTAATGATCATAATGTATTATTTGAGTTTATTACGTGTGTTTGAATATGTTTTAACGGTAAAACTTGGAATATTATACATCATTTTAATAAGTTCAATTAATAGTTTAAAGGGTCAAATAGACCCCGATAACGAAATTGATTATATATTCGTACTCAGTGAGTTATGGGCAACATATAAATGTAAATTATTTGGAGTTTGGTTATGTGACCTTTAACCCTGTACATAAGCCTTGCCTGCGTATTGCGTATGCGAATAGGGTATCAGGTTCCTAACCAGATTGCCCTAAGATGTGAGGAATGAAGCCTTTAGCCTAATTTGATATATTTTTCTGCTTATTGAATAGAGTGGGACCGTTTCGCAATGAAACCAAAGGACAAGCGATTATTGAATGGATGTACTAACTTTGTAACAAGGTAATTATTTATATCCATTTCTTTGGAGGCACCTGGCCTCATGGATTTTCTACCACGTGTTCCTTACGGGTGTAGCTGCCAATAGGCGTACTCCTTACGACTTAGCTTTGGATTTACATTGTGTATTATATGTTATGTACTGTTGTTGGTATTGCATTGAGGAACTGAGCATTGTACTCTGGCTGTGAGTTGACATCTACTTCCCGGCTGTCTTTGAGAGTCCCGCGCCGGTGAAGGGTTATTACTGCATCACATTGCATTAATATGCATTATATGTCATTCATATGCATTACATTGCATATCATATTGGGTGCAGGAGTATTCCGCCCCAGGAGCAGGAGTATTCTGCTCCATTGTATCATATTGAGGGTAGGAGGATTCCGCCCCAGGAGAGTGCAGGAGTATTCCGCCTCAGCTTTATATTATATCGGGTGAAGGAGTATTCCTCCCCAAGAGAGTGCAGGAGTATTCTGCCTCTGGTTTATATTATATCGGGTGCAGGAGTATTCCGCTCCAGGAGCAGGAGTATTCCGCTCCAGTTGGTTATCAGATTTGATTACCTCGAATGCAGGAGTATTCCGCTTCGGGATGGGATTACGGGCACATGTGACCCTTTGCATCATATTTCATTTCATTTCATTTCATCTCACTTCATTTCATTTCATCTCAATTCACACCATTGTGTAGACTTGCGGTACATGACTGCTGTTCTGCTTATATGTGCATCGCTTATTTGTTGATATGTTTCTGGCACGCACCCTTGGTTGATTTTAGAAGTTCTTACGTGTTTCCGGTTGTTATCTGGCTCTGCCTTTTTATAATTTAAATAAAAGGAATTTGGTTTATCTGTTTCTTCTCCCTGGCTAGCTATCCTATTCTTTGAGGTGGCTAGTCTGCCCCGCTTATTGAGTCCTTTTGACTCACCCTTGTTTGTTGTTTGTTTCTTGTCTATCTATTTCGTTTCGGTAGGTTCGCTCCAGGATTGAGTTCGCCACGTTGTGAAGGAGCGAGGACGACTTCAGCTGTCAGGGTGAGCCAGCTTTTTTTTTTCCGGATGGCCACCAGTTTATTGGTTATTGTTTCAGCTGCATTCTGCTCCCTTCAGGAGGTATCTGTCTTCTTTTGTACTGTTAGATGTCTAGTTTGGATAGCCCTAAACCTAGTATGTGGGTAGTCAGATGTAATTTCTTTTTTACAGCTTAGAGATATCATTATGTTTGTACTTTTTTGAAGTCTTGTTATTATTTATAAATTGAATTATATTTATTTTCCTAATTTAATTGATAAGGGTTCGTCCGCCGAGTTTAGGAAAGGATGTCGGGTGCCCGCACGGCCTAACCAGATTCCGGGTCGTGTCACCTCATGAAAGGATGGACTAGTTTCGTAATCCACAAAGAGGTTTTGAATAATGTTGTAGTATTTAATTTTTAAAAGCAATGAATTACAACCAAGATGTTACAAGTTGGGTGAATTAAGTTTTTTGAATAAAAGAACCAATTTTGTTTCTCTTAAGTTATTCTTTGAAACTATTGGTGATTTTGAGCCTTATGTTTATCGCCTATATGCTACCCAAGTAGTTGTTAATATTTATGGAAAGATAATCTTCTTGGTTAGTTGTGATACTTGGCTATATCATAAAAATATTACATTTGTTGCATTTCATCAGGAAACTTTTGAGCAGCTAAATTGTAGCCTGCAAGCTTTATCACTTGATATTATGGAGTTAATTGAGTTAATTCGTACATGTTTTCTTTCATACCAAGTATATCTTACTTATCTTGGAAATTTGATCTTTCCTCGATTGAATGAGTCTTTGATTTATCATCACCAAAATTTTGAGATCATTTGTTGCACATGAGACATATATTTTTATTTGGTATATCTTCATTATACTATTTACTGAGTCTTTTTGTGCTTTTATTAATTCATTTCCATGTTTTGAAAGGTGCAAATTGGAGGAGGAATTATTTTGAAGAATGAGGAAATGATGTGAGTCAAATTGATCATCATGGACTTTGGAGCATTCTTCCCATCATCAAGAGCTTGGATTCCGCGTACATCACACCCATTGGAGTGCGGTCCTTTTCCGGATCTTGTGTGAATGCAGGATGCTTGTGCACTGAACTACTTTTTTTTTTTTTTTTTTTTAAAAAAAAAATCATGAGCTTGATGTGCCTAAAGGAAACATGTAAGGAGTCTTTTATAGTCTATAACATACATAAATTGATATTTAGAAGGAAGTTGATATAACTCAAGACAATTAAACTTATTTTAGGACCTAGGGTTATTTCACTCATTGTAAGTCATACTAAGACATGTACAAATACTTTATAGTGCTTTCATTATTTGTAGTTTTGGTTGATGAACATAGATGTGGAAAAGCTCTTGTGATTTTTGTGGAACCTTCTCATCTCTCTATTAAACCCTCTTGATTACTTGGGTATGTATTTCCTTGAATGGTAATCATTTGCTTCATTTAGATAATTTAATCCTTACTTTCTTCTATCTATTCTGAAATCATATCTCCCGCATTAATTTCTATCTATACTAATTATGTGCTTGACTTCTCGATTGTCATTTTACATCACACTTACTACTGTCCTTGATTAGATTGTAGGGTGAATTGTGACTTGTACTAATCTGAACTGACCTTGGCTAGTCTTTTTGGGAGTTAGAACTCTGATTAATGTGTCGACAGTCTTAAAATCTATGTAAGGTCCATTCGGACATGTCTATAAAATTTGAGCTGATTCAGACCTCGTTCTTAGATTTTCGAAGAAGGTTTCCGTTTCGATTGTCAGTAAAACTTAAAGAAGGATTTCGAGCTCGATTCCAAAAAATCAGTTCCTATTCAAAATTCAAAAGAATCGTTAGGTTCATATGGTCATTCTGACCAGTGTAAACTTTTAGAAGTAAATTTCGAGGTTGTTTGTATAGTTTTCGCTAAAATCCCAAAAGTTAAGAATTTGACCTCTTCCCATGGGACCACTATCATGTGTTATAGGGATACGATTCTTGATCCGTATTTGCGAGTATGTTCAAAAGTATTGTACAACTTTCATGCAAAAGTTGGAGTCATTCTAAGCTTTGTAGGGTCTCGTTTGGAGCCAAAATATCGCACCAATTGCCCCAAACTCGATACAAACACTTCCAATCAGTTCCAAAGTGGAATAGAGGTACCAAATCATCGTAATATCATCAGGTATCAATCCTATATCATTCAATTGCATAATTCATGATCTTGAGTTAGAATTTCTTAAAATTGGATTGGGAAAATTGGGTTATAACCTAAAAATTATGAAATTGGAGAATTTTGATGAAATTAAATTTGAATATAAAAACTAATAATATTATTGGACTCGTGGGACTATGAGGAGTTTGAAAATGTATAGTTTATTGAATTTTGGCTAAGTTTGGTCCAGGGGTATTTTGGTAATTTTTATTTTTGGTTTAACGCTAGATAGTCATCATATGGTCACTTATATGTGCAATTGAACTTGTTTAGTTTAGAGAGGGATTATGCTGAGAGCCGTCTAAAAGGAAAGGAGGTCGTTCAGTAGCTATTTTGACCTAGGACTAAAGGTAAATGAATATATCAATATTCTTGACGGCATTTGGCCTTATGGATTTTCTACCACGTATTCCTTACGTGTGTAGCTGCCGATAAGCGTACTCCATACACCTCAACTTTAGGTTTGCATTCTATTTCATATGTTATGATTGGTTACTGGTATTGCATTGAGCATAGGAGTATTGCATTGAGCATAGGAGTATTGCATTGAGCATAGGAGTATTATATCTCCTGGTAGATGATGAGAGTTCCATGCCAGAGATAATTTTAGGGCACATGTGACCCCGTTGCATCATGACACATTCATTTCATATCTTTATGTGTATTTTGTGAACTGTATGGACTCGTTACATTATTTATTTGTGATTGACTTAGTTGATTGGCACATGAAATGAAACTACCTTTATACATAAAATAGTTCCAGAAGATAGATATATACATGTAAGATAAACAAAGTTGATTGTTTGTTATGGTTATTTTTCCCTAACAAGTGTATCTGTCTCTCAAGGTCGATAGTTATTCCTTACTTGTTCCTTATGACTCACTCCCTCGTTGTTTCTTGTTGTGTCTTTTCATTTTGACAAATTCTGCTCTAGAACCGAATTAGCCGCAATGTGATTGAGGAGCAAGACGTTTCCAGCTGTCGGTGGTGAGCCATCTTATTCATTGAGGTCGCCTACTGTAGATATTATAGTTTATCTTATTTTTTCTCCCTTCGAGAAATATTTATATCTTTTGGACTTTTTAGATGTCTGATCTGGTAACATCTAGACCTATGTTTGGGGTAGTTAGTTGTGTTTGTTCGACAATTGATGTGTTAGATGTTTGTTACTACAATTTTTTTCAAGTTCTTTTAAAAAGGCAATTCTATTCACTAACAGCTTTTATATTTTTTCAAGTAAAATGTATGTCCAAACACAACTTCAACATTCAAATATAATTTTTTTACTCAACTTTAAAAACTCTTTTTCAAATTATTTTTTTGGTATCTATGGCTGAACGGCTACTAAGAATGAGGAAGAAACCATAGACGCTGATTAATTACTTAGTCTGTTTGATTTGGAGACTCGAAATAAAAGCAACATGTGCTCTCATTATGGAAGGAGTCCAAGTTAGTCGAGAGCTAAGTTTGAAAAGGAAAAAAGTACTAAAGAAACTGTTTCCTTATTTATTTTGGAAAAATCTTGTCTTTTTCCTACTTAGTCTTTATATATACTTAATATTGTGTTGTAGTAATTTCATTAATTAACCTCTCAGAGGAAAAAAAAAAAGGCAAGCCAATTCGTGAAACAGTGAGTGAACACGTAGAGAAGCATTTGAAGAACTAGGCAGAAGACACATATTCTTTTTGTTTAGAAGTTGTTTAGTTATCGGTAGTCAAGTATCGAGTTGTAACCTAAATTATTTATTCAAGAAGCCTTTGGTAGGTTTTTTTTAAGGAGAATTTTTTTTCCTTAGAGCTAGAGTTTAGCTTAGAAGTATTAGGTAAAACTTAGTTGATTGTATGCTATCAAGGTACTAGAGTTTAGTTCCTTGGTTATAGAGCTTGTAATCTAAAACTTGTTAGTTCTGTTAGTGAAGTGTTATTGAAAATCTTAGGGTTGTGGTTTTTGCTCCATTCGGGAAGGAGAATTTGACCATAAAAATTATGTGCATTTCATATTCCTTAATGTCTTATAGGTTTTTAATTGAGCCTCATCGAGAACAGGATTGTTTGTGAGTAGTTCAACATAGCAGAGCAAGTTTCTTAGGTAATAAAAATTTCAGATAAGGACACCATTCACCACCCTCTAGTATTTTTAGAGGTGCACCAAGTGCGACAGAGTATACCTTTGCTCAATGTAAATCATATAAAAATGTGCAATCAATTAAAAATTACTCATCCGAATCAATGTTCTCCAAGAATTAGACATATGGATAGATGACAACTGGGAATTACTCATCCAATTCAATGTCCATCGAGTTATTAATTATCAGGATGACTTAACACCATGTCATAAAAAATAGATGATCAAAACATATAACAGAGGCAAGTGTTAGGGAAACAAAATATATTCAAATTCACAAATCAACCTTAAATCAATAAACACGTGCAAAGAGTATACATGAAGAAAGTAGCTAGAATTAAACGTATTGGGTGAGAAAATAAACGTGTCTCGAGCAAAATAACCAATGGATGACTTAGTGAGTATTCTCGAAGGTGGATTCTCGAGGCTAGAATCGAGGTCATGATTTTTCAGCAAGTTTTAACGAGGGCTAAGCCTCGAGCAGTTGACGGCGTATCATCTCGAGGAAAATGATTCAACCCTCGGGGAAGCGTTACCCTCTGATGAGTTTTATTTGTAACTGATGATCATTACAACGATATTGAAAGGGAAAATCATGGGCTGGCCATGATCGGACGTGAGAATAATGTCCATTAATTATATTTATTTCTTTGACTCTGTAGACTATAAATAGTTTTTTTTGTTAACTTTGTCATTCATTCAGAATTAGATATAAGCATAAAATTACATTTATTACCTTTCCAGTCAATTCCATTTCTTTCTAGTCAACTATCTCCTTTGATACAACTAATTGCTTGTTAACCCAATTATAAATTTGATTTATTGCCCTAATACGATTTAGGCCAACACAAATTGGCGCCGTCTATGGGAATAAGCAACAGTGTTGCTCTAAAGCTATCTATAATGATAACCTGCTTCCCTATACTAGTCTTCAACAATGGCTGATAACACTAACAACACGGTTGAGCAGGTTGCAGACGAAACCCAAGTTCTATCGACTCAACCAGGCAATGGAACACCAGTTGGCACCATACCATCAGGCTACCCTTCTTCATCTGCATCAAATGACCCTTTCCAACTTTATGTGATAACATGGGGATCAAAGGTGAGCGGTGAAAACTTCACCGTCGCGAAGAAAATTGCAAAACTCTCAATTACCACGGAGAAGAGAACTCGAACAGGTGGTTCGAGTAAAGAGATAGTATTTGATGATGATGATTGTGATGTGATGATGTTTCCCCAATCATGATGCTCTCGTGATTATGTTGAGGATCAATGATGATGTCAAACGAGTCTTGATTGACCCCGGAAGCTCGGTCAATATTATCAGCTACGGGGCTGTAAAGATGATGTGGTTGGAGGACCTTGTCGTCCCGAAGGCAACCATATTGACAGGATTTAACAACTCCACGGAGAAAATGTTAGGTGATATCACTCTCACCACTACTGCTAAAGGGGTTGACGAGAAGACCATGTTTTAATTCATGACCGAGGGTGTGGCTTACAATGTTATCCTCGGAAGGCCATGGATTCATGAGATGAAAGCTGTGCCATCTACGCTGTATCAAGTTATCAAGTTCCCGACCCCATGGAGAGTACGTGGGATCCGGGGTAAGCAGTGAGTAGCGAGGGAATGCTACTCAATTTCTATTAAAAATAGAGTCGCTCCGAATGGGCCATAATAATGGAAATTAATTTTCCCAGGGCTTGTTGAGGAGAAGAGTTTGGTTCGTGAAGTGGGCTCTTAAAAGGAGAAGGAAAAGATTTCGGTGTACATACAAAAGCCTCAGATAGAAAGTCGAGGATTCATCAATTAAAGAATTGGAGTGTTTTGCTTTATCGGGGGACTTCTTCGAGAGGAAGGTGCTTGTGGGCTCGAAATTGGATCCCGAGTCAAAAATGGCTCTCCTCGAACTGTTGAAAGCTAATGATAATTGCTTTGCCTGGTCTCATTCGGACATGGTTGGAATTGATCCCGAGATAATGATGCATAAGTTAAACGTGGATCCTTACCACTCTCCGGTGAAACAGAAGAAGAGGTTACATACTGGCATAAAGAAGAAAGCAATCGAAGATGAAACCAAAAAATTGCTCGACAATAGTTTATAAGAAAAGTAAAATACCCTGATTGGCTCGTTAATGTAGTGGTGGTGCCGAAGAAGAATGACAAGTGGAGTATGTGTGTTGATTACACAAATCTGAACAAAGCTTGCCCCAAGAATTCATATCCTTTACCTCAAATAGATAGGCTGATAGACTCCATGGTTGGATACAAGTTATTAACCTTTCTAGACGCATAGTCGGGATATAACCAGATTTTGATGGGCCTAAGTGATGAAAAGAAGACTTCTTTCATCACGGATCAAAGAACATATTATTATAAAGTAATGCCATTCAACCTCAAAAACGTCGGGGCAACTTACCAAAGGCTGGTGTGTCAAATGTTCAAAGAACATATTGGAAAAATGATGGAAGCCTATATAGATGACATGCTAGTAAAGTCGATCCGAATGGAGGATCACTTGGATCATTTGAGAGAAGCCTTTACTATTTTGAGGCAGTACTCCATGAAGTTGAATCTAGAGAAGTGTGCTTTTGGGGTTGGCTCGGGGAAGTTTCTGGGATTTATTATCTCTGAGCGAGGCATCAAAGCAAATTCTGACAAGATTAAAGTTATCCAAGAGATCCCCGAGGAGCTTACGGGGCCAAAGGAAATTTAACACTTGACTGGTCGGCTCGCCGCCTTGAGCAGATTCATCTCAAGGTCTTCCGAGTGGTGTCACAAGTTCTTCTCTATTTTAAAGAAGAATACTACCTTCGAATGGACACCTGAGTGCAGAGAAGCGTTGAAAGAGTTGAAACACTATTTGGTTAATGTACCGTTGCTTGCTAAGTCAAAGGATGGGGAGACGCTGTATGTTTATGTAGCTGTGTTCGAGGTGGCGATCAGTGCAATTTTAGTTCGAGAAGAAGATGGGAAACAACAACCTATATATTATGTAAGCAACGCTCTCCTCGATGCTGAAACAAGATAACCCCATTTAGAGAAGTTAGCACTTTCTTTGGTTATAGCAGCTCTTAAACTTCGACCTTATTTCCAGTGTCATCCTATAGCCATAGTAACTAATTTTTCCTTGAGAAATATATTATATAAGCCTGAATTGTCGGGGAGATTGCCGAAGCGGGCGGTTGAATTAAGTGAGTATGACATTGTATATCAGCCCCAGACTGCCATAAAATCCCAAGTGTTGGCCGATTGCGCGGCTGACTTCAGTACTAAAATACTCACCGAGGCAGAAAAGGATAGTTGGGTTTCTAAAGGTCCAACCCCCAGGGTTTGGATACTTTATACTAATGGAGCGACTAATTCCAACGACTCGGGGCTCAGAATAGTGCATGTGGCATATACGGGGGAAAAGTTGAGGCATTTCATGAAGTTTGAGAAGTTGACCAACAACGAGGTTAAGTACGAGGCTGCTATCGCAGGTCTGGAACTGGCTAAGAAAATGGGGGCAGAAAACGTTGAGGTGAGGTATGATTCACAGCTTTTAGTGAATCAAGTCCTCGGTGATTACACGGCTTGGAAGCCCAGAATGAAGTAACTTGTTGTTCGAGTACAGCGAGCCTTAAACGCCTTCCAAGAATGGAAAGAATAACAAATTCCCTAGGAAGAGAACACCGAGGCCGATGCATTGGCCAATTTGGCTTCCGCTATTGAAGCGGAGAATTCAGGGACTGAAACAATGGTTCAGATACTTACCCCTGCGGTAGGAAGAATGAAGTTGGAAGTAAATTCGATAAATAAGCATTGAGATTGGCGAGCTAAGTTTATTTCATGTTTGGATTTTGGGATCCTACCAATAGACAAGAGAGAGGAAGAAAAACTCAGGACGCAAGTGGTTATATTTTTTATGGTGCAGGGGAAATTGTATAAAAGGCTCTATTGCAGCCCGATGGACAAGTGTTTGGGTCCTGAGGAATATGAATATGTAATGAGAGAAGTACATGAGGGTGCATGTGGCAATCACTCTGGCGGCAAGGCATTGGTGCGTAAATTTTTTCGAGCTAGCTATTATTGGCCCGATATGATGTGAAGATGCTCGGTTGTTCGTAAAAAAGTGCCACAAGTGCCAGCGTCACACTTTGATGATTCATCAAAAAGCCGAGCCCCTACATTCGGTAGTGTCACATTAGCCCTTCATTAAATGGGGGATGGGCATGATAGGACCATTTTCGAAGGTGAGAGGTGGAGTTCATTTTATCCTCATGCTTACTGATTACTTCACCAAGTGGGTCGAAGCTGGAGCCTTTTCTAGGGTTAGGCAAAAGGAAGTCATCGACTTCATTTGGAAGAATATCATCTATAGATTTGGAGTTCCAAGGGAGATAACTTGTGATAATGACCCACAATTCATGGGTTCCGAGGTCACCACTTTCTAGCAATAGGATAATCATAGATAATCTCAAAAAGAGGTTGGATGAAGCTAAAGGCCCGTGGCCTGATGAGTTGTGGGGGGTATTATAGGGATTGATTCTTTGATTCCTGTGGAGCTTGGTGAACCTAGCCTTCTATATGCTCACGCAACCGAAAAGTCAAATCAGTAGGAAATGCGAGGAGTAGGATTTACTTGAAGGGCGAAGAAAAATGGCTCTGGTCCGATTGACGGCCCAAAAAAGGTAGATCGAGGCTTACCTGAATATGAAGGCTAAGTTCAGGACTTTTATGGTCAGTGATTATGTATTGAAAGCCTCGAACCAAACGACTAAAGAAAAAAATACTGGTAAATTAGCTGGCAATTGGGAAGGGCCTTATCGAGTCAAGACCATCGTGGGCAAAAGATCGTACCAGCGGGAAGATCTCCAATCTAAGCAAGAACCTTCAAATTGAAATATATCCAATTTAAAGCATTATTATTATTGACATTAAGGTGCGTTATCCTTCAACGTGCTAGCTTTTCACCTATAGCATCGAGCGCTCGATGCTCCAATGCTTGGGTCGAATAAATTTAACCCCTTGGTTTTCTTGGCTTGACCTTTTCAGAGAGCGGAAGGAACGACATACAGTGCTTGGGTCTTCATCGATTCACAGCCAAGCACTGGGGGGATGTAAGAGGACGACATACAGTTAAGATTGACTCGAGGCTTCTTGAATTAGGGACTCAAAGCGGACCTGAAGGCTAGCTATCTGAACACTGGGGACTGACTCCCAGAGATTAGCTTAGTTGATTTAATTTTTTGCCCGAAGTGGCTTGTGCCTTAATAAAGTTTGCCTATGTCTCATTGACTAGGTTTTATATAAGCATGTTAACTTCGTCAATGGAATAAACTTGATTAAGATATCTATTTATTCAACATTAAGTTCATGAAATTATAAGTTTTTCCTTTCGCCACAGCTCGAGAATGAGACGGCGTTCTAAGCTAGTGTCGGTACAGAATAAACTTTGTATAAGTCTTGCAAACAAAGATATTCTAAAAGTGACTTGTTCAAACACTTTCAAAGCAAAGTAAAGACTAATACTTAGCAAAAATACAAGTTCATTAACAAAAGCCTGGGGCCCACAAGAGTTATGTACAAGCAAACGTCGGTGGCCTTAACCAAAAATGAAACAAAAGCACAACTAAAGGTTGCCATCTAGCTCATCATCACTTGAGGATTCAGTTCCAGTGCCCTAGTCGCCTCCATCTTCTTCATCCTTACTTGAGCTTTCTCCTCGCTTGAGCTTTCGCTGGTCGAAGGAAGCTTGCCCATAATAGCTTGAGCCTTGGCTACATCATCTTTTGCCTTGGCAATTTCCTCGTCCAAGTTTCCCTCGGCCCTACATTGCTCGAGGGTCCTTAGCTTGGTATGAATAATGGCCTAGTTACTATCAGCTCGAGCTTGGATATCTTTGGATTTGAGTTTCGCTTTGAGCTTGAGCTCTATTTCTATAGAAGAGGATGCATCCTTGCCCCGAAGGGTTGCAACCTCGGACTCGAGAGCTTTAATTGATCCTCCGGCTTCATAATTTTAAGCGTATCAGCCTTTACCCCCTTTTGGTACTTCTCGGTATTTCCTTTAAGCTTAGCGGTGGCCATATCATTCAGCCTTTGGATCTTGCTCGGTAGGCCTTTCCTCGAGTCGTTATCTGAGCCTCAAGGGTGGCAATAACCTCGTGAGCCTTGACTACTTCGAGGTCAGACTTATCAGTAGCCTTGCAAGCTTGGTCTAACTCGAGGTTAGAGTTGTGAAATTGCCCTTCAAGCTCAGATACTCGGGCCTGAAGATCTGCCCTTACACGATCCCATCCATCTCCGATCCTCTAGAGGTTGGATGCTCGGTGGACCTCTATATCTGCAGCTTTCATCGCATAAACATAACTCTGTGAAATAGGCAGAAGTTAGAATCCAATAAAAAATAGTTGAAGTTAAAAGAATCACAAACAACAAAATGAGAACTCAATTGAATGCTGCGCTAAGTATGCCATCAAATCGGCGATTGGCATGTTCTTGGTGCGCTCTTGCTCTAGTAGCCCGAGCAATCCTCTGACACCACAGGAACAACCATGTTATCATCTAAGAGGCACAAGTTAGAAGGGATACCAATCCTTCTAAACTTACTTTGAGAAGCCGAAACATGAAAAGGCTCGTAAGCAGTTTAGGCAGGGCTCAGCGCTGCTCTCTCCTCGTTGGGAAGGGCTTTTGCAGCTTTTCTTTTGGTGGCCGAGGGAGTCTCCACTTCACTCACCCTAGCGTTGCCGTCAAATTTCTTAGTAGCTTGGATTGGTCCCTCGAGGTCTACTAATTCAAATTCTTCGTGCACTTCTTCATTAGCGGGCTCGTCAATCAGACCTCGACGCGCAGCCACGGGACCAGGGATAGCAGCTGCGTAAACTCAGGAACGCTTCGCCACGGAGGGCTTCTTCGAATCTTGCCTTTTCCTTTTCGAGGCTAAACAAAGTTTAATCGAAGACTTAGGCGTAAAAGAGGAAGGGGATGAGATGTAAGTTTTACAACCAAAGAAGATATCATCTTCACCTTTTGAAGCTCCTCGGCTAGCCGAATTTTTAGAGGTTTTGGCTTGTTCGAGATCCCCAACGAGATCATCCAACTCCTCCAAGCTTTTTCGACATCGGGTTCTGTTTACTTCTTTTTCTCCTTCTTTCCTTTCTTCTTCTCTTTCGTCTCGTTCGCCGACCTATTGGGAAAGCCTACAAAGAGGGAAGTAAAGTTAAAAAGGAAAAAGTCTCGAAGGAACAACAAAAGGGAGACTTATGACAAATGGAAACTTACTGTGCCGTTTGCACGACCATTGGTTCTATTTTAATGCGACCAAGAATATCCACTATCTTTCTGACCTTGGTTTAGCATCGATGATCGCCTGAACCTAAGCGGTCAAATCCTTTGGGGGCACAATTGGAATTTTTGTCATCAGAAGCATAAAAAGCAGTTAGAAGACAGAAAATTATGAAAAGAAGAGGTTATGGAGAGCTTTATTCCACTTTCCAAGAAATCCAGGCTCGGTGGACAGAAGGTTGGTTGGGAGAAGATCGAAACGGTCAACCACAGTCTTCTATATCTTCGAATTTTGTAATCAACGAGTACTTGCCTCATTTGCTAAGCTGAAGAACCCCACCTTTGTTCAGTGTGGGGTAGAAAAGGGAAATCAAATAATAAAAAGTAAAAGGCACCTTAGCCTTTCCACCCAAAAAATCGAGGCATTAGACAACTCTATAAAGCTCGGGGCCTAGTTGAGCCATGCAAATATTGTAAGTCCGGCAAAAAATGTCAATCACCAGGTGAACAGGAAGAGTAAACTCTATTGTTAAGGGATAAGTGTATACGAAAGAATGCCCGACCACTCTATCACATGTGCGACTCTTTGGAACTGGGACACTAATTTGGACCTCGGGGCCCCAATTACAATCCTCTCGAACCAAATCAATATGAGCTTGGATAATCAGGCTTGGAGAAAGTTGAACGGGGTAGTTTCTATTCTTCTCAAGCTCGGCAGCCGTTTGATCTTGCAATTTGAAGTCTTTGCCGAGGTCACAGCTCGAGGGAATAATCTTGAAAGGTTTCAGTTCTTTTACAGCGGATTTTTTTTCTTAGACTTTGAAGTCTCTACTTCAGCATCTCCTCGACCGCCAATTTCCTCAGTTGTAGTGACACTGTTTACACCCAATTTTGTCCCTTCTTTTTCTAAAATTGGCTATAATTCAACTTAAGGCTGCAATGTGACTATTTGTGCGAAATGTGCATTAGAAATCATGCATTTACGTGTGTTATCCTCTATCTATATATTATATACTTAAGTATGGCTATATTACGTAAATTGGCATGATTTAGGCTATTTGTCAAAATATGAATATTTGCGCAATTTAGTACATTTATAATATATCACATAATTGCATCACTTAGGCTACATGTCAAATTCATATCAATTTGTGATTATTTATGCAAATTAGTAATTATCTGTAATTATCTATATTTAAATAATTTTATTTGAGTATTATATATATCTTTTTGCATCTTTAAGTTGCATATTGGCCAATTTAAAAGAAAATGTCAATTTTTCTATTTACTTATTCTCATTCTTCTTTTGTTAAAATTTCCTACGAGTATGTCTAGGTATGCCCGTGCTATTAGGATTAATTACTATTTTCTTCCAATTATTTTAAATAAAATCCAAAAACTATTCAAGTTTCCTATTTCTAAATCTCTACCAAAATTCATTATTAATTCATTTATCTCTTAAATTATTTATTTTTCTATTTGTCTTTCACTATAGAACCTAGACACAGTTTCTAACCAAGTGCATCCTTGCTTTTTTGAATTTTGAAAAGAGTATATTTCTAAATCTTTACTCCTAAATCATTTCTACAAAATCCTCTCCAATCTCCAAATCATTCCAAAAATCCCTCAAATTATCCCCCCCAAAATCTCTTCCCAAATCAACCCCTAACTCTTTTTTCAATCCTTTAAAACACACCAATTCATCAGCCAAAGGGACACGGGTAGACCCCCACCCTCATCTTCTTCTCTAAAATAATCCCACACATACACACACTACCTTCTTCAAAAATCCAAATACACACACAATGTAAACCAATACATACAACACACCATTTCCGTCTTCTCCCACATTACCCCCACCAATACTCCCCCAATTTCCACACACCTGGTGAAGTAAGAACAGATACATACACTCCATCACCTTCTCCAAATGATTCCACCACCACCACACCCAAATTCCGACATACATATATAACATACAGCGCACACCTGCACACTCACACAAATCCAAACCACCTATCAAGTTCTTCCCCCACTCTATACATATATACACAGTTCACAAAAGCCATTGAAACGCACACCCAATCGATCAGAAACAAGGGAAATCGGGGACAGAATTATAGATCAGAGGAGTGCAACAGTGGCGACGCATCGCGGGAGATAGCGCGGGACGATGGAAGCTCTGTCGCCCACTTTTATTTCACTGTCTATAATTATTCTCTTTTTTCGTTCTAGCTGTTTTTGGTGTTTATTGACAGGAAAGGAGAGAAGTAAGGCAAGGGTCGGGGTGGCAGCGACACTGATGAGGTCGTCAGAGTTTTCCGCCGTGACCCGCTGGATGTCGCTCCTATGTTTCCCCTCATCACCGTTGCGATGTCGTTACTGCCTAAGACGTCGATTGACATTGGACTTCGTTCTTGTTCTTCATCCCGTCGGTGGTTTTGGTCGACGATGGTGCTGGAATCTCTTGTGTTTTATCTCAAGCTACTGTTGTAGTTGTTTTTGTTGCAGGTCTTAGCTGAAGATCTGTGGGTGTTGATACGATGAAGACTTTGTTTTCGTCTACTTGCTTGTTTCCACTGTGTTTTTAGCTATTATGTTGACGGGTTCTGTTGACAGATGGTGGCCCACATTAATTGTTTGGCTGTGTGTTAATTGCTAATACACTCGACTATTTGACTAAAATTGGATGCTTGAGAAGTACTTTGGGCATTGCTTGCCGATCATGAATCAACGCCGATAATGGCCCTTTTCGATTCATCAGATTCATTTATTGCACTTCACATTATTTTAGGCATATGAATATTTGTCTTGAGCTTTGACTTTCGTTGCTAGGTTCTGCTGTATATTTGTTCTATTAATCTTTTGGGGTTGACTGATTTTCTCCGAGTTTTACAGATCGACAACTCACTTGAATATTTACTGGAGACGTATTGATCTTGAACAGATATTGCACCATTGGCCTATGATAATATTTTTATTTGAGGCTTACACAACGAATTGACGAATGCTATATCAATTACGGCCAAGGAAGATAATTATTTATTTGAAGCCTACTTGACTAAATTGAACATGATACTGCACAACCCATTCCCGTGTCCCTAAAACAAAACAAAAAAGGTTATGATGACGTGTATGAGCCGTGATTACAAAACGAGTCGGTGATGGAGTAGTGGTACCGGTACTTGACATGGCAACACGACCGGCCTGCGTGTTTGCAGCCGTACCGACGTCCCTAACCTCCACCCGATTCATACACACCTGAGCCTACACTTTTAAAAATTTCTTTCTCCTTTATTTTAAAGCTATTACTGTTGTTGTTGTTGTTATTATTATTATTATTATTATTATTATTATTATTATTATTATTATTATTATTATTATTATTATTATTATTATTATTGTTATTATTCACTAACTCATTTTCTTATATATTTTGCGAGGTAAAACTTGGATGAGAGACGACATTCTAGTTTGAAAAAGAGCAAAGAAAATCATTTTATTACCATTATTATTCTCATTACTAATATTTTCTTATCATTATTATTATTGCTATTAATTACAACACTAACCTATTTTCTTTATATTTTGCAAGGAAAATTTGGATGCAAAACAATTTGGAAGAAAATAATTAAGAGAAAATACTCCCTCCGTCCCAATTTATGTGGCACCATTTGACCGGGCACGGAGTTTAAGAAAATAGAAGTTGACCTTGTTAAATATCAATTTTACACTTGAAAAAGTAAGAGAGAAGATTTGAGTAATAAAAAAATTGTTAGTAGGTTTAAAAGTATGTAGGGCCCAACAAGGATAAAATAGAGATGATGCATTAAATAGTTGTCAAATAAGGAAAGGTGCCACTTATTTTGGGACAAACAAAAAAGAAAATGGTGTCACATAAATTGGGACGGAGGGAGTAACATTTTATTATGATTATCATTAATGTTATTATTATCGGAAAAGGCTCAAAATTGTCATCCACCTATTGAAAATGTCACACTTTTGCCCTCCGTTAACCTATTGGCCCAAAAATGCCACTAACGTTATCTTTTGGCTAATATATGCCCTTCTCTTGACGGAATAATGACTAGACAGCTGACTGGGCTTTCATTTATTGGGTGACTGGTTTTAATTGGTCCACTTGGACTACGACCCTAACCCCCCAAAAACCATACCCAATTACCAAATAATCCGACCAAACCCAATCAAATATTTTAACCCATCTTCTACCCACTTATTTTGTACCCTAAAATTATACTATCTTCTTTATCACTATACTCTCTATCATTCATTTTTCATCTTAACACATCTCTCTTCTAAGTTTCAAAGTCCAATCATCCTCTAAAATAATATATTAGGAAAGAAAGTGTCGTGGGTGAGTACGTTTGTAATTTTAGAAAATGGAGTAGAAATATTAGTATATAATAATTCTGATTAAAACCTAAAGCTGCATCCTTGCATTTAATTAGAAATTTAAAATGATAAGTTGAAGTTTATTGACATAGTATGTGCTACATAGTACAAACACTTCGCGTAATTGCTTTTTTTTTTTTTTCCTTTGTCGTATAGTAGTTTGCATTTATAATTAACATAATAGTGTAGCCCCTTGGGATTTCAGCATTTTGCTGTAAGAATTTTGATCTATGTCATTCATCCCCTACCTGGCGCGATACTTTGTAATGTTTAAGTTTCTTCTTATTTTTTCATCACCATACATTCTTTTTAATGTCAGTTGTTAGCTAACCTTTGTGTCTACATTTGGCTAAAGTATACGCCTAATATTTTAAATTATTTATTTTATTTATCTTATATGGCCATTCTTCATATTGAATTTTTTTTCTAGAGTATTTGATAGATTTCAACTGTGAATGACTCGCTACTGTGTTGTTCCAAATCTGTTCAACAGTTATCACATCTTCCTAGGATTTTCTAGCCTTCTGCAACTTATCCTCACTTGTTCATTTTCCTTCCATTTCCAACTCAATGACATGTTCTAATGGAGATATTTCCTCTGATTTATCCGTATAGAAAAAAAAATTAACAAGAGGGAAATGGATCCTTTCTCTGCTAACTAAACCAGTTTTTTCTCTTATATAGTCTTGTTCTCCGTCTATGGAGTATGCTACAATCTAGTTCAGTCATGAAAAACTATACTTCCTTGATGGGTCAGTTCATGATTTCTATAGAAAGAAAATAGACTTTTAAGAAGATGGAGAATATAGTGATGAAGAAGATAGTATAATCTTTTGATAAAAAATAAGTGGTAGAAGATGGGTTAAAACATTTGATTAGGTTTGGGCCGGATTATTTGGTAATTGGGTATGATTTTTGGGGGGTTAAGGTCGTAGTCCAAGTAGACCAATTAAAACCAACCACCTAATAAATAAAAGCCTAGTCAGCTGCCTAGTCATTATTCCGTCAAGAGTAGGGCCAAAAGATAACGTTAGTGGAATTTTTGGGCCAATAGGTTAACGGAAGGCAAAAGTGCTCCATTTTCAATAGGTGGATGGCAATTTTGAGCCTTTTTCGTATTATTATCACTAACATTTTATTTTCATCACTATTATTATCATTATTCTCATCATTATGAATGTCATACTAACTCCTTTTTCATTTTTTTTACGAGGTACCTTTGGAAAAATCCAATTAGTGAATTTAAATATTTTTCATTATTATATGCGTCTAAATGATTATTTAATTGTTTGTCTATTTTAGTTAGTTATTTATTCTTTTATAATTCTTAGAATCCCAATTATAAGTCCGGCTGGTAACCACATTTGGTGGAGCTCGAGAGGTGCCTAACTCTTTCCTCTCGAGTTAACTTGAACCTCTTACCTAGAATATCTGGTTCGTAGACTAAGTTTCGGAGTTAATTGTAAAATTAGCTAGAAACAAAATAGGTGCCTTAATACGCCTAGTTAAAAAATATGTTAGGTGACGACTCCAACTCTTTACCTGTGAGTTACCCACTAAGTCGAGTCCTATTTCGAACTTTAACCGGTTCGGGTAAAAATAGGATGCGACAGACACCTTAATCAACAACTACCTCTTCTTGGGCAGCGGTGTCATATTGTTCTTGGAGTAAGCCGCATGGTTGCTATGTCGCTTCAGTATCATCTGCCTCCGGTGAAATGACGTCCAACGGTGAAGGGACGTTCTTCGGTCCGTCGCCAACCACCATGGTATCAGCATCAAAAATTCTTTCTTCTGACGGGCTAGAAGAATTTTGAGCAGAGAGCGTAGAAGACATTCTTGGAAAAATTTGACAATTGAGGTCTCTTTCAGAATGAGAAGTATGAGCTTCCAGAGAGGATTTTACTGTTGCTTGAGGAAGTGAAGATGGAGGAAACAGAGGTTGAGGTGGACTATATATAGGTGAGGATCTTCAACATTACTCTTGCATGCTATCACTGTGTTTACATGAGGAAGGAGAAACGAGGGGTTACACCCACTCACAGGATGCCACACGTAAGTGATGGGAATTTGAAATGACGGTTACCTTTTTTAAATTGTCTGGCACACAAATGGCCATGTCAATTTTCCGCTAATTTCATTTCACTCCTCGAAATATTCTATCAATAATCCAAGGAGTGGGAGGACTATCTGTATTGGGTGAGAAATTAAACGTGCCTCGAGCCCAAGAACCAAGGAATGACTTAGCGAGTATTCTCGAAGGTGGATTCTCGAGGCCAGAAAACGAGGTCATGATTCTTCAGCAAGTTCTGATGAGGGCTAAGCCTCAAGCAGTTGACGGCGTATCATCTCGAGGCAAGTGATTCAACCCTCGTGGAAACGTTACCCTTTGATGATTTATATTTGTAACTGATGAGCTTTACAACGACATTTAAAGAGAAAATCATAGGCGGGCCATGATCGGACGTAGGAGTAATGTCCATTAATTACATTTATTGCTTTGACAATCTCGGTAGACTATAAATAGTTGTTTTGTTAACTTTGTCATCCATTCAGAATCAGATATAGAAGTATAAAATTACATTTGTTATCTTTCTTTCCAGTCAATTCCATTTCTTTCCAGTCAATTATCTCATTTGATATAACTAATTGCTTGTTAGCCCAATTACAAATTCGATTTATTGTCCTAATACGATTTAGGTCAACATATTAAATTCTTTATCATACTAGTACAAGATAAGTATTAGAGGAAGGAAATTCACTAATTCGAAACACGAGTCCACAGGCCAAAATAAAATCTCGAAATGTAGGAGAATACGCAATCAACTCCGTCGGGGGAGAGGGGGGGGGGGGGGGTCTGAGTAGTATAATTGGTTGGCTAACGAAATATTCACCTTATTGGTAAAAGTTTGATTCCCCATGTTGTAATCCCTTTCCCTATTTCCCCATCCCTTCCCCCGATTTTTTTTTCACCCGAGATTTAGGGTCGTATGCTCGTAAATACATAGTCATTATATATTTTGGAATCTACATTGCACATAGAAATCAAACCCTTAGCGGAACTATATTGTGGATTAACTCTTTGTGGGGAGTCAGTGTTTTAAGATTTAGTAGGAGGACCATAGATACCAAAACAATTTGAAAATATATTTTTGATACTTAAATTAAAAATTGTATTTGCAAGTTGAAGTTGTGGTTGTACATACATTTTACTTGAAAAAAATAAAAGTTATGTGAGTAGAGAATTTTTTATCTCGAAAAGCCTTGAAAAATAGTGAAAACCAGTTTTAGGCTTTTCAAAAAATCTCTAAAAACTCTCAACTTTTTATGGACAAACAAGTTTTTTTTGCAAATGTTTTGAAAAAAAAGAGGCAAATATTATTTATCGCCAAACGACTTCTTAGTTTAAAACTCAATTTAGTTGTGGCTTGATGGTGTCTTCCTAGAAAAAGTTTTCTTGGAAACCAAGTGATTTTCATACTTATTTATTGGTGTTTGACCATCCATTAAGGGGGTATGGTAGAGGTTGGGGCGGATCGTTATGCTTTATTATGGTTAACATGAACTAGCCATTCTACAATATTTGATATGTTATGTACATATTTCTCAAAATATATTTTGTATGTGTTTGTGAACCCATCCTTTAAAAACTTGGGTGGTTCATTTAGTCAGGTGTTGGATAATTACACTTTAGAGTAGTGATTAATACCCACTACATACTTTTTTTTAAAAAGTATTCCCCCCTTTTATTATGTACATTTATCTAGCTTGTTTGTACTTCTACTTTTAAAAAATGTTAAGTGTTATTTGGGAAATTTAACTTGTACCTTATGTAAATTCTAAACACCATTGACCACTAGGTTACCATCATTAGTTAGGTGTAGATATTCATAACATAAAATATCACCATATATAGACAATATAATTTTTTGAGGAACGTTATTCGCGAGCAATCCCTAGGACACTATACCTTCGCCTTTGACAATGATAAACCCCATCCTTTTGAATCGTATATCCGCCTCTAGGTGGGGTGTTTTGTAGGGGTATGGATAGGGGTGGACGTGTGGGTGTGGGTGGGGTGGAAGGGTTGGGGTGGCAGGGTTATGGTGATTGGTGTATGGGATGTTGGGGCGGGTAGGGTGAGGGCTGGGTGGGTTGAGTATTGGGTTGGGGTGGGTCGGGCGTGGGGACTAGTGGTGTTTGATGTAGGAATGAGACAATGAGTATGAATTATCAATTTTGAAAAATATTTTCTCCACTTTCTGTTATTCCTGCAACCAAATAAATCAGAAAAGACAGAAAAAACAGAAATATATTATCAGTTTGGTATGGGACGATTCCCGAGCCCACAATTTGCTTGTGTCTCCTTAAGAAATCTAACCCCTCACAGTTGCCCAAGGTTCACGGGTTAATTTCTCCCAGGATGGAACGGGATAACAGTTCTACTGTAGCAGCACTTCAAACAGTAGAACACTGCGAACTCAAAGAAACGGAGCAAATCACACGACTTACTTAGCATGCAGAAAAGAGAGGGAATGCAGTAAGATGTGTTTGTATATTCTGTGTTTCAGTGTGTGTTCAAAGGTTGATGACTGACCAGTTTATATAGCCTTTGGAAAGAGTATGAAGAGTCACCACTAATGGCCACTAACACCTGACTTCACTGCCACTAATGGCATCTGAATTCACTGCCACTAATGGCTGAATTTACTAAATGTCAGTAATGAATTATCCACTAATGGGAAAACATGGGAGAACGTGGAGGAATAATTAATCTGGATTAATCTGATTAATCCATTCAGATTTCTGTTACACAAACAGATTTAATATTAAATATTAATAATAAATTATTAATTAATTAATATTTTTTAGTTTTGTTGGTCCAAAAAATTAAGTCAATCAATCGTATCAATTGACCGAAATCCGAAATCCGAAATTCGAAGCCGAGACGAGCGACCGACGACGACAGCGCGAGGCTTCCCTTCTTCTCAACCCTTTAAAAACTAAGAGAAGTGAATCTGTATTTAAACCCAACAAAAGTCTTTTCCTCTACCAATATGGGAGAAGGTGCATTTCCTTACTAAAAGGAACCTTTTCACCTTCCCACCCATTTCCCATTCACACTCTATTTATTCCAAAACCCCAACAATCTCCCACATGAATGGGGAATGGCTATATTGGAAATATGCATGACAGACTTGTGTGATTTGCAAGAAAGAATTAGTTGCATCGGGATAAGTAGGTTTCCCTTTGAACTTTCCGTAGTGAACATACATCGGATATACTCGGTCAATCGGTAGATTTGATATCTTTGAACCGTTGAGCTTTGGTGTATACCTAGACAATGTAAGTCACACAACTAACCCTTAACCGTCTTTGGTTCTCACTGTTGTGTTCGTTTCAGCCATGAACACCGCCTGGTTTCATAAGTACTTAGAGAACTTGCCATACCGAATTCTCCTTGAAGCTGCTTCCACTTCACACTTACATAGGTGATTTCTAAACGTGTAATCCTATAGATGTACACTATTTGATAATTAAAATATCAAACTTACATAATCATTAAAAAATGCCTCTAGCATTTTACCCTTGGTACTTGAACATTGTCTAATCATGAGAATGGACCAAACATTAACTGACAATGTTGGACCGTCAAACACAACTTTGTATTCTCCTTGAACCTAGTTCTTGGGATCTCCAGTCTCCTAGGTAGAGTTACCGCCGTGAAGACTTGTCCTTGGCCATAGTCCCATTCCCTTCGATAAATACTCAACCGCCTCTCTAGTTAAGCCTTTTGTAAGCGGATCCGATACATTATCCCTTGACTTCACGTCGTCAAAGGTGATAATTCCTCTAGAGAGTAGGTCCCTAACGGTTTTATGCCTTCGTCGTATGTGATCTTACCGTTATACATGAAATTCCTAGCTCATCCTATAGCCGATTGACTATCACAATGTATACAAATTGGTGTCAACGGTTTAGGCCAGAACGGAATGTCTTCCAAAAAATTCCGAAGCCATTCAGCTTCTTCACCGGCTTTATCTAAGGCTATGAATTCAGCTTCCATAGTAGAACGGGCAACACACGTTTGCTTGGACGATTTCCAAGACACCGCTCCTCCACCAAGTGCGAAAATATATCCACTTGTGGACTTAGAATCAGTTGTTCCGGTGATCCAATTGGCATCACAATATCCTTCAATGACTGCAGGATAATTGTTATAATGCAATGCAAAGTCTTGAGTGTATTTTAAATACCCCAAAACACGTTTCATTGCCATCCAATGGGTCTGATTGGGATTACTCGTGTATCGACTTAGTTTACTTATAGCGCAAGCTATATCTGGTCGAGTACAATTCATGACGTACATCAAACTCCCCAAAACACGAGCATAATCCCGTTGCGACGTGCTTTGACCTTTGTTCTTCTTAAGAGCAAGGTTTACATCAATAGGAGTCTTCGAAATTTTAAAATTCAAATATTTAAATTTTTCAAGCACACTATTGATGTAGTGAGATTGAGACAACGCCAGACCTTGAGGAGTTCTATGGATCTTAACACCCAAAATTAAGTCTGCAACTCCTAAGTCTTTCATATCAAATTTGCTAGTCAGCATGCGCTTTGTAGCCTTTACATTGGCAATGTCATTGCTCATTATCAACATGTCGTCCACATATAAGCAAACAATGACTATAAAATTAGGAATGTTCTTAATGTAGACATATTTGTCACACTCGTTAATTTAAATCCATTTGACAACATTGTTCGCATGCCATTGTTTAGGTGCTTGTTTTAGTCCATAAAGTGACTTAAAAAGTTTACACACCATCTTTTCTTTACCTGGAACCACGAACCCTTCAGGTTGTTCCATGTAAATTTCTTCCTCCAAATCTCCGTTTAAGAACGCTGTCTTAACGTCCATTTGATGGATTTCCAGACCATACACGGCGGCTAACGCTATTAACATACGAATGGATGTAATTCTGGTTACCGGCGAGTATGTGTCAAAGTAGTCAAGACCTTCTTGTTGTCTATAGCCTTTAACAACAAGCCTTGCCTTGTACTTGTCAATAGTGCCATCAGTTTTCATTTTCCTTTTGAAAATCTACTTAGAACCTAATGGTTTGTTTCCAGGAGGAAGATCAACCAACTCCCAAGTATGGTTGCTCAAAATAGATTTTATTTCACTATTGACTGCCTCTTTCCAAAATGGAAAGTCTGAAGAAGACATTGCTTCCGAGGCTCATTTTCCAACAGAAAAGTGACAAAGTCATCTCCAAATGAAGTAGAAGTTCTTTGACGCTTGCTTCGTCTTGGTTCTTCCTCATTTGGTGAATTCTCTTTGGTTCCTTCCCGAGGTCGTTTGGATCTTTCACCAACTGACTCACATTCCTTCTTATACGGATATATAGTTTCAAAGAATTCAGCACTATCTGATTCCATCACCGTATTAACATGAATGTCGGGATTTTCTGATTTATGAACCAGAAACCGATATGCTTTACTGTTTATAGCACACCCAATGAAAACACAATCAACTGTTTTCGGTCCAATCTTAACCCTTTTGGGTTTTGGAACTTGCACTTTTGCCAAACACCCCCACACTTTGAAGTAATTCAAGTTGGGCTTCCTTCCTTTCCACTTTTCATATGGAATGGAAAGTGTTTTGCTATGGGGAACTCGATTGAGTATTTGATTAGCCGTGAATATAGCTTCCCCCCACAAGTTCTGGGGTAGACCCGAACTGATTAACTAGGCATTCATCATCTCCTTTAATGTCCGATTTTTCCTTTCCGCAATCCCATTGGATTGAGGCGTGTAAGGGGCAGTTGTTTGATGAATGATGCCATGTTCCAAACATATTTGTTCAAAAGGAGATTCATATTCTCCACCCCTATCACTTCTTATCATTTTGATCTTTTTGTTAAGTTGCATTTCAACTTCATTTTTGTATTGCTTGAATGCGTCAATTGCCTCATCTTTACTACTAAGTAAATAAACATAGCAGTAACGAGTGCTATCGTCAATAAAAGTTATGAAATACTTCTTTCCACCGCGAGATGGTATTGACTTCATGTCACAAATATCTGTATGAATTAAGTCTAATGGTTCAGAATCCCTTTCAATTGACTTGTAAGGGTGCTTAGCATATTTAGACTCAACACATATTTGACATTTTGACTTAGCGCAATCAAATTTAGGCAATACTTCCAAATTGATCATTTTTCGCAAGGTTTTATAATTGACATGTCCCAAACGAGAATGCCATAAATTATTTGACTCAAGTAAGTGAGAAGAAGCTGCAATTTTATTCATAGTGTCAACGACCATTACATTGAGTTTGAAAAGGCCCTCAGTCAGGTAACCTTTTCCTACATACAGCTCATTCTTAGTTATTACAACTTTGTCAGAAACAAACACACACTTAAACCCGTTTTTAACAAGAAGTGCAGTAGACACCAAGTTCATCCTTATTTCAGGAACGTGAAGAACATTGTTCAGAGTCACAACCTTGCCAGACGTCATCTTGAGGAATATCTTCCTATATCCTTCAATTTTGGCCGTTGCAGAATTGCCCATGAAGAGCGCCTCATCAGGTCCAGCGGGAGCATATGAAGCAAAGGCTTCCTTCACAGCACAAACATGGCGGGTGGCTCCTGAATCAATCCACCATTCCTTAGGATTTCCAACTAAGTTGCATTCAGAAATCATAGCACATAAATCAATGTCTTGCACTCCTTGGGCCAATTTAGTCTCTTCAACCATGTTTGCTTGACCTTTTTCCTTTTTCCTGTCCTTCTTTGCAGCACGACAGTCGGCGGACTTATATCCACTCTTGCCACAGTTGTAGCAATTTCCCTTGAACTTTTTCTTGCTAGGGTTGGTCTTCCCTCCAGAAGGCTTCTTTCTCTTATTTTGATTTGGAGTATGCTCAACAATATTTGCTCCCGCTATTGCAGCATTTCCACGAGCCTTCTTTTCAGCAGATTTGTTGTCCTCTTCAATCCTCAAGCGTACAATCAAATCTTCAAGGGTCATCTCCTTGCGCTTGTGTTTCAAGTAATTTTTAAAGTCCTTCCATGATGGAGGTAACTTTTCAATCATGGCTGCAACTTGAAACGCCTCATTAATCTTCAAACCTTCAAAGAAAAGTTTGTTAACAACAATATAAATAATACTCTTAACATAAGTATTAATCAGGATCAAACCTTCAGCGAGGAGATCATGGATAAGGACTTGAAGTTCTTGGACTTGGGACACAACAGATTTGTTATCCACTATTTTATAATCCAGAAATTTGGCAGCCACAAATTTCTTCAGTCCAGCGTCTTCAGTCTTATATTTCTTTTCTAGAACATCCCACAGTTTCTTAGACGTTTCAACATTACTGTAAACATTGTACAGGTCATCTTCCAAGCCACTTAGAATGTAATTCTTGCATAGGAAGTCAGAATGCTTCCAAGCCTCAATCACAAGGAAGCGTTCGTTTTCAGGTGTTTCATCAGTCAGGACTGGAGCATCCTCCTTGATAAACCTTTGCAGGCTTAAGGTGGTCAGATAAAAGAACATCTTTTGCTGCCACCTTTTAAAGTCCACACCAGAAAACTTTCCCGGTTTTTCTGCAGGTGGCATAACCGTTGCAGCAGCACGGCTAGGCCCAACAGCACCAGAAACTGCGGTAGCATTAGTATTCACAGCAGGGACAGTTTGTTCCATTCCGTTTGTCATCTCTGTCAAGTGACACAAGCAGAAATAATATCAATAAACTGTTTAAACAGTAGGAGTAGAAAAACCACGAAGGCTTTTAGTCTCCACAAACAGATTATTTGACAGTAATTAGGAGTAGAAAAACCACGAAGGTTTTAGTCTCCACAGCAGATTAATATACAATATAGGAGTAGAAAACCACAAAGGTTTTAGTCTCCTTAAGCAGTCTCCTTAAACAATATTTATTTAAGCACAGAAAATAAATAACATTAGATTTCTTAAGCTTGTTATTCCTGCAACCAAATAAATCAGAAAAGACAGAAAAAACAGAAGTATATTATCAGTTTGGTATGAGACGATTCCTGAGCCCACAATTTGCTTGTGTCTCCTTAAGAAATCTAACCCCTCACAGTTGCCCAAGGTTCACGGGTTAATTTCTCCCAGGATGGAACGGGATAACAGTTCTACTGTAGCGGCACTTCAAACAGTAGAACACTGCGAACTCAAAGAAACGGAGCAAATCACACGACTTACTTAGCATGCAGAAAAGAGAGGGAATGCAGTAAGATGTGTTTGTGTATTCTGTGTTTCAGTCTGTGTTCAAAGGTTGATGACTGACCAGTTTATATAGCCTTTGGAAATAGTATGAAGAGTCACCACTAATGGCCACTAACACCTGACTTCACTGCCACTAATGGCATCTGAATTCACTGCCACTAATGGCTGAATTCACTAAATGTCAGTAATGAACTATCCACTAATGGGAAAACGTGGGAGAACGTGGAGGAATAATTAATCTGGATTAATCTGATTAATCCATTCAGATTTCTGTTACACAAACAGATTTAATATTAAATATTAATAATAAATTATTAATTAATTAATATTTTTTAGTTTTGTTGGTCCAAAAAATTAAGTCTATCAATCGTATCAATTGACCGAAATCCGAAATCCGAAATTCGAAGCCGAGACGAGCGACCGACGACGACGGCGCGAGGCTTCCCTTCTTCTCAACCCTTTTAAGAGCTAAGAGAAGTGAATCTGTATTTAAACCCAACAAAAGTCTTTTCCTCTACCAATATGGGAGAAGGTGCATTTCCTTACTAAAAGGAACCTTTTCACCTTCCCACCCATTTCCCATTCACACTCTATTTATTCCAAAACCCCAACACTTTCACAAGGGAAAACTTTTTTCTTCAATTAAAGAAAAACTAGTTATAAAAACATATCCAGTGATATCTCATAAGTGGGGTTTGGGAGGCTTAGACGTACGCAATTCTTACTCTCAAGAAGGTGAAGAGGTAACTACTAGACCATCCGCTAAAGAAAAAAAAAAATCAAAAACATGTTTGAATAAACAAGATGAAAATACCATGGAAAAGAAAAATACTTGCATTAAAACTAAAGAATTCTCAAGATAACAAAAAACACCAATAGCCATCAAAACGAAGAATACGATAGAAATATTATATATAGGAATAATACTACTGCTAATATGACAGAAATCGTTCGACTACTATGTAATTTTGTACCTTAATTACGGGCTTCCACGCTTTCTTATCTAAGGTCATGTCCTCGATAATCCGGAGGTAAGCCATGTCAATTCTAATCACCTCACCTCATTTCTTTTTTCGTCTACCTCTACCTCTTCGTAGATCCATAATAGCCAACCCTTCGCACCTCCTTATTGGAACATCTGTGCTCCTCCTTTTTATGTGTCCGAACCATCACGGTTGTTATGAAAATACTTTTTTCAAAAATTTTAAGCTAATGAAATATGAGAAATTGAAAATGTTTTCCTTCATACAAAACATTGTTCTTTTCCTTTTCAGTTTGGGGCGTGTGACAAGCTTGTGATAGTTGAAATGCGACGAGAATAACTTGATAAAGTCTGAACCCTTTTTTTCTTTTTCCTTAGTGATCTTTTCGGACACTAAGATGAACCTTACACCTTCATTTACAACGTAACAAACTGACAATACTAACATTAATTGAACAACGGACCACTCAATTCCTTACCATGCTTGAGCTAGGCCTGATTTGTAATATTGAACTTTGTCGTAAAAAGTTGGATGAACATAAGAAAGCATATAATTAATCAGGTCCCGATTTAACCAAAACTATTAATAAGCTAATCCCTAAAGGCTTAAGCATAATTTTACAACCTTAATGAGTTATTCCATAGCCAACTGGGGGAGGCATCACCTGGTCGACGATTTACCAGGACAAAATCGAACTTTAGATTGTTGGCGAAGTTTCATTGCATCTACTTAATACGACTAATTATACCCACTTTCACAAGTACCGATAAATGCTAATCTTAATGGGGATAATTTACCAATAGCAACAGTTGTTAATTCAATAAAAAAAAGTCTTTGCTAAGTACGACTCTTGGTTGCCAGGTAAGAATGGAGTTCATCCTTCACTGGTTGAAAGAATGTTTTAAAAGGCGGAGGCGTAAGACGATGCGTTTTACTTACCACGGGGCGAGGCGTAAATCTCGAGACGTGGGGCATAAGCCCTATGGATCTAATTTTTTAATTAATTTAAATTAATAATTAGCATAATAAGCCAAAAAATATCGAAAATACATTTATAAAAAGTTAAGAAAATTAAAATAAGAAAAAAGATTATAGTAACAAACAATCTAATATTTTTTTACAAGTATAAGAAATTGAATAATGTTACAGTTTTTATGAGACAAATAAATTATATTAACTTTCAAACAAATAAAAAATAAAATTTTATTAATATTAAAATGAATAAACAATAAATTTTATTACTATTATAATTTAAAACATTAATTCTTCATTGATAAATATAAATTGCTTCTAAAATATAAAATAATTGACGTCTAATTTTGAGTGAGAGAAATAAGACATGAAGACTAATAAAAAGTGATGATATATACCTCAACTACGTATTTTCAGATTAACTATACTGATGAAATATATCTCGTTAATTGAGCTACAATCAATTTCTCGATTTCTATAAATGAATATAACTTGTATCAATCATTTTAAAGAAAATTGTGGATGAACAATCTTAATTAGGAAATTGGACAGATTATTTGAATAGGTTCTATAAAGCGAGCCCCGAACGCTGGTCATTGGGAGTGCTCTAGCTGCACTGCTGGGCGCTTGAGGCGTAACTCTCACGGATATAAGCCCCGCCCGAGAGCGTCAGGGCGTTTTGCAAGTACCCCGCCCCAGGACGAGTCCCGGGCGAGTCCCAAAATTGCCTTTTAAAACAGAGGTTGACACATTTAAAGCTAACATTTTCTAGTGATTTCAAAATCCTCTTTGGAATATGTCTCAATTACTATATTTTTACTTTAAAATTTCATATATTTCATGTGTAAATAAAGAAATATTTATTGAAAAATATTTCTGCGTATGCATCAACAATACAACAGAAAAAGGTAAGAAAATCACTTAATTTTTAAGAAAATATTTTTTGAGGAAAATATTTTTCTTTATTCCGGCGACACCCATAGTGTAGCGTTTTTTCAATTTTTGGAGTACACCCCACACTGAAAGTGCACTAGAGATTGAACTAGTGCTTTGAAAATTACGAGAAAAGAAAGAATTACTCCCTCCGTTCCATTTTATGTGTCATAGTTTGACTCGGCACAAAGTTTAAGAAATAAAGGAAGACTTTTGAAACTTGTGGTGTAAAATGAGACAAAGATGATTGTGTGGTTGTAAATCATTTCAGTAATGGCAAAACTGTAATTTTGAAGTTAAATTGTTACCAAATTTAGAATGCTGCCATTCTTTTTTGAACAGACGAATAAGGAAATACTGCCACATAAAATGGAACGGAGGGAGTAGTTTACTACATATTTAATTTGAAGAAATTATTTCAATATATGCTGCTAATTAACCTCAGTTTTTAAAAAAATATTGTTGTTTAAAAACACATTAGAGCATGTATTTTTCTTTAAATATTATTACTAGCACAATCGAAGTTTTATGTTTTTTTTTGGTATATGCATAAGATATGAAAGGAATTCGAGGTTGTTCGAGTGGTGAGCTTCCCAAATTTTAACCCAATTAGTTGGGGCACGAATTTATATACCGACTTGAGGCTTCTCCTACCCCCTATGTAATAAAAAAGAAAGGAATGGAAGAAAAGTAGAGCGTAAATTTTAACTTACTATTAACCTTTTCGGGTTCGGAAAATAATAGTACTCCACTAACATTTCAAATGGTACGATAAAACACATTGATCTTAAACCAACGGCCAATAATATGATGGCCTGATGGGTCACCATATGTGCTCTCGGAAGGTCAAAAATGACCTTCAATTACCAAATACGAATATAACATGTATTTTTAATAATTAAAATTTTAGCAATATATTGTAATGAAATTAAATAAAACATTTTTTCCTTTGTCGTACAAACTCAGTTTGCTTCAGATTTCCATTTATAGTTGATCAACTTTACTCAATTTTAAATATGTCTTGATCCATGCGGCCACTTATTTTATAGTAGGAATTTTATTTAACAATTCAATATTCTGCAAATAATTTTTTGATTTTTATGTCATTCTTTTATGTGTATATAGTTAAGTCACGCATCTTAAACTTCTTAGGAATAGGCAAAAGCGCACCACTTGGCTTTGTGGCTGCTGAGAATACTTGGATGAATCGATTTCTTTGCTGACAGCCGGAGCCCTAAGATCTAGTTGATACGATCTTTCTACTCTCTAAGTTCTTTACGAAGTGACCTGGAACTCCTTGAGTGTGATCGCGGTGACTACTAAGTATGGACCCCTAAAGCTAAGTGTCCGCCAATCTTTGAATCAATATGGTCGTCCTTTTCAGCGCCTATCCTCATCAGGGTTGGAGTCCTTAAAGTCATATTTGAAATTACCGTAGTCAATTGATTAGCCCATTCTTGCTATTTAGCTATGAAATCAACCATTGCCACCTCCCATGCTTGGAGCTTCTCTAGCTAGATTATGGAAAATCTTCTATGTAAGCATCATTGCCATGCCTCAGCGGTGCTGTCACCTGTTGGAAGAGAAGCATCGACAACTCCAGTATTACGTGGAGATTGGTGACCATTTCCTAACCTAATAAAAAAGATTTGGATAAAGGAATAAATGAAGAGTTAACGAGGTCTTGAAAGAATTAACAATTACTTAGGCCCCACGATGGGCCTTAGACGGTTACACCTAGAATTTTCTCAATTGATTAAGTAATTAAATTTATATTTTAAAAGCCACAAGCAATGTAATTGTGTCAAGATGCTAAGCAATTAATAAGGGTGAAACAAGATAACGACAAATGATAAAGTAACAAAGTAAACAAATGAAATTGCTTTTTCTTCGTGTATTTGGAAGTCGAGGTTTGCGATAGTAAAGCTTATGAAGTAACTGCAAGATAAATGATCAAAATAAGAGAGAAAAAGAGAATGAGAGAAAGTATTGTTGATTTCTTTGTAATTCAAGTGAGCACGATTATTTTCATCTGGGTTACATATGAAGGGAAAATGGCCTTATATGGCGATTACCAGACTTAATAGTGTATATTTAATAAGGCAACCAATTACTTCCACCAAGAGTAATGATCAGAGGCATGATCATGTTAATAAATATTGGAAACGACCAACTCTTGATATTCGTCCAAGGGAAAATGACCCTTTTGGAAACTACCCTATTCGTTCTAGGGAGTGTTTCGATTGGCTTATTAAAAATAGCTTACAAGCTAAAGCCAAAAAGCATAAGTTTGGAATACTCAACTTTTAGCTTTTAGCTTATTATATATTTTTTTGGCTTAAAAGTTCTTTAAGAGGGTTTTGGGTTGGATTTTCTAAGAGTGCTTATAAGCTATAAGCTAAAAGCCAAAAGTTGGAGAAATCCAACTTTTTAGCTTTTATTACTAGCTTTTATTACTAGTCATTTTAAAAAAGCAAATGATGCAAGTAAAACTAGGCGGAATCAAATAAAGATAAGAATCAAGCGTTCAACAAGAAACAAGGATTGGGAATAACAGAAATAAGAAGAAAGAAATGGTTAAACTTCAATAGATGAAAGACTAACCCAAGAGGAAAAAGAAACACGAACCATACATGGGAGACATGCTAGGGATGATCTCCATGAGTTCTATGTTAAAGAGATAAAAGAAAGCTATAGAGCTTCTTCACAAGCTACGCTTGTTTCTATGTTCTCTATAATATTCTGAAAAACTCATGAAAATAAATGCCTAAGGCAAGGTTTATATAGTTGTAGCCTAATTGCCTATTATGTCAATGTAAAAGTCTCATAGTGGTAAAATTTAAAGTGACCACGCAGGACCAATAATGTATCATTACTCAAATAAAGACTATCTATGTAACGCTAGACAAAAGAGCTCGTTGAGAGCATGCAATTGCTGCCCCAAAATGTGCAAAGCATCACAACGCCAAAACTAGCTCGCCAAGGTGCTCGTTGAGCACTTGAAATCTCGGTCAACACTCCAAAGCATCGCCCCTTCATTTTCCATGGTTGCTAGCTTACTCGTTAACCCTTGCAACATGCTGCCCGCTCCTCCATAGATCACAAACATGTCTTGTCTTAGTTTGGACTGCATCAGTCAATGCAAACACCCTTTCCATCTATTCCAAATACCACAAATACTAGAAAAAGAGCTTAAAAGCTATTTTGGCCAAAATGCACTTAAAATAAACCAATCCAATTGTTTTTCTCTCAATAAAAACCTATAGTACCTGCATATGTCTATTTCTCAATAAAAATAACATCTACAACTAGATGAGGCTTTTAAAACTTATATACAATCCTACACCCTTTGTTACAAAAGTAAAAAGATATAATATTGATATTATAAAATATAACAATAATTATTATAAACAAGTTGTTAGAAATAACTAAAAGAGACAAACCCTACCCTCCATCTCCCATTTCTCCTCCTACTACCCATACAATGCTGCCGGCCGAAAAAGTTGTCAAAAAATTTGTCGGATTTTTTCATGATATAACAAATTTACAAAAGATCCAAAAAAGAGAGATACACAAATAGTACAAAAACAGTAGATACAAGTAGACATAATATAAATGCAAGTAGAAATAGTGTGGTTATAAATAAAAATTATGCAAATATAAGAAGAAAACAACAGAAATAGTAGAAACAATGCAAAACTAAATATATATAAAATAAAAGCACTAGAAGTAGTGTATTACAAGTAAAAACAATGCAAAAACAGTTTGATACAGTGCAGAAACAGTATAGATACTGTGGAAACAAAGGAGATACAATAAAATAAAAAGATAAAAAAATTACAGATTTATCCAGAAAAATACTAGATCTGACAAAAAAATATAATATCTGGCTGGAAAATACTATATTTAAACCTAAAGCACCAAATATCAATGGTAAAATACCAAATCTTAATTTGAAAAAACCAGAAACGAATGATAAACACCAAATCGTACGTTAGTTTCCGTAACAAATCAAATTTCCAAGACCTCTTTGGCGACCATAAACACAACACCATTCTTGCCGTTAGTAGCTAAACCAATTTTTTTTTTAAAAAAAAAAAAATAGATCGGATCTGTTGATGGATCAATGTCACCGAAGAATTCAGTAGCAACCAGGTTAGGGGAGGGAGAAGAAGTTGCGGTGGTTGTAGGACGAGACATCGGACTTCGGTGGGGGTTGGGGGGAGTGGGAGGGATTGAGAGAGGGAGTACAATGGGAGAAATGGGAGGAAGAAGGTCAAGTTTTGTGATGGTAGGATTTTTTTTCATATGTTTTGTAATTAAGTCTCTATTTCTTCTATATTCTGTAGTTGTTCAAAAAAATATATCTATATTTTGTAAACAATTTCTTCAAATTGTACTGTTGTGCAACTTTTTCAAATATATGCAAGAGGCGAATTTACAAAAATATGAAACCATAAGCAATGCTTTGCTTTTTTGCCCGCGCTAACAGATGTTTTGTAAAAATGCCCCCGTTAAGGTTTAATGAAAAAAATCCAGACGGAAATACCCCTGTCAAGTTTTTAGGTCGGGGGCAAGACTTGCCTTTATATCCCTCTGCTTTTCAACACTTATCCCTTCAAGCGGTGGCAAAAGGTAATACTTATCGCACTTGGTCGTAAGTCTTGGTATTTGCCTTTGACCCTCTCTATTTGCCAACACCTACTCTTAAATTGTTGGCAAAAGGCAACACTTGCCACACTTGGTCGTAAGTCTTGGCAATTGCCAAAACTTGCCCCTTCTAGTATTTTCTACATTCTCGCCATATAACTTGAAGTATTGGCAAAACAGTACATTCCTTTGAAGTTTTGGCAATTACCAAGACTTACAAAAATTTTGGCTTGAAGTCTTGGCTCCGGGCGAAAAAGGGTATTTTGCTAAAATATTTCTTAGCACGGGCATTTTTGCAAAATCATTCCTTATAGAAGGCACGCGGTGAAAGTTAGGGGTGTCAACGGTTCGGTTCGGTCGGTTTTTTCATGAAATTTATACCATACCAATTTTTTGGTTATTCTATTGTGCATAACCAAAATAAGACTTTTCAAAACCGTTCCATTCATGTCGGTTTTCCTTCGTTTTCAGTTCGATTCGGTTAATTTTCAGTAAATATTTTTAGAACTCTGTGGTAGAGTCGTACCATTATTAGAATGTGCCAATTTTATGTAAAATGCCTATAAATTTGATATAACACATAAAGTATGATTTAAGATAATATTTGAATAAATAACGACTCTTAAATAGCCGTAAGTCGTAACTTATATTTAAGTACTCGACATATTTTCGTTCTCCAATATCGAGCTACAAGTGATTGTCAATCTCTATTAAGTAGATAATAGAACACGATACCATATATATGACTTTGGTAAAATTTATTTATAAGGAAATTAATCAAAAAAATATTATTCTATAGTGATATTATAAAATCAATGAAGCAAAGACAAAAAAATTCTAAATAACATGAGTTGACAAATATTTGATTAAATAAAACTCAAGAACTAGAATAATAAAAGATTAAGTATATTCAAAGAGAATTTAAATGAGTGGAACAATATTTGATACTTTGGTCATTTAGTAGTTTGATATATGCTCAAGTTTATTAGTTGTACCAATTGCTATTAGTTTTAACAGGATTATACGAATGCAGATGAGTTTGGTAGTTTACATTTTAGTTATTAATTAGTATATGCAACGTTGTGTTTCTATCACCTCAAGGTCCAAGACCTCGTATATATATATATATATGTGTGTGTGTGTGTGTGTGTGTGTTATGTAAATATATTCGGTTCGATTCGGTTCGGTTCAGTATTTTTTCGATTTTTTTATTTTATAAAAAAACTTACCCTAAGTATTCGGTACAGTTATAGAGTATTATTAAAACCATCAGTACTGCTAAAAATAACCTAATAACTGGTTCGGTTCAGTACGGTTCGGTCGGTTAATTCGATTTTTCGAAAATCATCGACACCCTACTGGAAGTTTTTGTATGCAAGGCACGCAGATTCAAGTCTACTTAATTACTGCAGATCGATGCGCAAACTTCAAATTTCTCTTATATCCTGTGGTTCTTCTTTCTCATTCGCCTTACCTGACCCACTCCCAAAAAAGAAATCGAAAATGATATTAAGATTAGTGGGCCCCTAATAATGCTTATTATGACCATAACTCACTCAAAACCACGGCAAAACAAAACAAACAGCTGTTAGCCCTAAGCAACAGCTGCATATGTTAAAGCCATTTGCTATTAACCAAGCCAAAAGACGCCATCCCCAGTACAATCTACCCCCCCCCCCCCTTCCGTCCTCGTTACACCTCACAGACCCTGACCCTAGCGGCGTAATGTTTAAATTCAAAGTTCTGTAGCTTCTGGCTCGTTTAATAAAGTTTTTATCATCAGGTTAAGATAATTTACAAAAGTATAAAATTGTCTAAAGTTAATATAAAATAAATAGTTCTATGATATACGTTGACCGTAAAATATGGATTGTTTGTACCAAGATTATAATACGGGAATTGTTATGAAAAAAGATAAATGGCACGAATTGTGATACGTGAATAAATAATACGAAAATTATGTTTAGATATTAGCTATTAAGGGTTTTTATTTTTATTTTTAAATAATCTATATACATATTACCTATCTCCTCTTCGGTAAAATAATACATGTACGTTATTCCTATAACTTATTCCAAATTTATAATTACAGGATTAGCTTTCCTTGTGCATCCAAACCAAACGACCCCTGATGAAATAAAAACGTTAACAATATGACTCTGTATAAATTAAATCCAAATTATGTGGAGTTTTATTTTATGTTGTCGCGATCATTTTGTAATGGAAATACAATTGGGGCGTTGATTTTTGTGGGTCCTTGTTATGTACAGTATGGGGCTATAGTTGCATTGAGAGAGTCCGTAACGTCTCTAACTCTCTATATAAGACCACCGCACGCAGTCACAAACTTCGTTCCCAAACCAAAGAAGAAAACCACATCTAGTGTAGAGAGAAATATTGAGAGAGAAAGAGTGAGAGAGAACGAGGGAGCTCTCTTCCTTTCTTCTTTTTTCTTTTTTTCCCAAAATCCCCATTATATTTATCCATGGCGGCATCAGTCGAAAACCGTCAGTTTAGTCACCTAGAACCGGGTTTGTCAGGTGTGGTCCGGTCTTTCAAGCCCCGATCTGATTCCCCGGTTCGTGGCTGCAATTTTCCTCTCAACAATGAACTCACTAATTTCCAAAAGAAACCAAATACTACCATTTACCTTGATTGCTCGTCAAGCGAAGACGACGATGATGATGACGACAAAAATGAATACCTTCAAATGATAAGAAAAGGGAAGTTAGAGGTAGAACCATCTGTTCATGACATTAGGGATGAAGGAACTGCTGATAATTGGATTGAAAGGAATAATTCCATGATTCGTCTTACTGGGAAACATCCATTTAACTCCGAGCCACCCTTGGCTAGACTCATGCACCATGGTTTTATCACTCCAGTCCCACTTCATTACGTTCGTAATCATGGACCGGTTCCCAAGGGCATGTGGGACGACTGGACCGTCGAAGTCACGGGTCTAGTGAAGCGCCCAATGAAATTCACAATGGAACAGTTGGTTAACGAGTTCCCATCTAGAGAATTGCCCGTGACTCTTGTATGTGCCGGTAATCGGAGGAAAGAGCAGAACATGGTGAAACAAACCATTGGTTTCAACTGGGGTGCTGCCGCTGTTTCAACTACTGTATGGCGCGGGGTTCCCCTCCGTGCCATCTTGAAACGCTGCGGTATCTATAGCCGGACAAAAGGGGCACTCAACATTTGTTTTGAAGGTGCCGATGTCTTGCCGGGAGGTGGTGGCTCAAAATATGGTACCAGCATTAAGAAGGAATTCGCCATGGATCCGTCACGAGATATCATCATAGCTTACATGCAGAATGGAGAAAAGTTGACACCGGACCATGGATTTCCGTTACGGATGATTATTCCGGGATTCATTGGTGGCAGGATGGTGAAATGGCTTAAGAGGATTATAGTCACTACTCAAGAATCAGAAAGCTATTATCATTACAAGGACAATAGGGTTCTTCCCCCCCATGTTGATGCTGAACTTGCTAACGCTGAAGGTACGTATAACAAATTACTTCATGAAAATAAATTAATTATGTGGTTCATTTATTTACTTAGCCTATATTGCCTCTAAAAAATAAAGGTTCATCTCTCTTTGGTTTAAAGTGTGTTTTGGACATTTAAACAACTGATCAAAAAGTTTTCTTCCGTGTCTTCACTCGAGTGCTAAAAAATTGTTTCTTTATCTCAATTCACTTGGTTAAAGGACAAAGGGACATTGGAAACATAGCTAGACTTGTCTTTATATTTATAGGTTAGATATTTGGCTCCATTATATTCATTTTGTTGTATACTAAAAATAAAAGTTTGGTTTGTGCAGCATGGTGGTACAAGCCAGAGTACATCATCAATGAGCTGAACATCAACTCTGTGATTACGACGCCGTGTCATGAAGAAATTTTGCCAATCAACTCGTGGACGACTCAGCGACCCTACACGTTGAGAGGATATTCTTATTCTGGTCAGTAAATTGTTTTCTTACGTACCATCCTTATTTATGTTCTTTTTTCTTTATTTCTGATTTGATGAGTTTTTCTTATTACTGGCGAAGTACATCGTATCCTCAACTCTGACGTTCACACTTCGTTCTTATATGCGCAACTTGATTCCTTAGCTACTGAGAATATATATTGAAGAACACCGTCTGTCTCATAATACAGTGTGACCATAGATGGTTGAGATTGAGTTTAGAATCTAGTAAATCCGAGAATCAAATTACCTGTGAAGTAGCAAATACGACAGTAATGTCAATACCAAACAAATGATAGTGTTTGGTTACCGGATTTAAATCTACATTACGATATCAAATTTTGACTTAAAGTGTTTTCTAATATTTCAGGTTAATTTTATTTGATAATGTAAGAAACATATACTCTAGTTAATACAAAAAACTCAACCTCACAAAAATGTTTTGTAAGTTAGCGACATATTGTCAATAATTGATAAACAATTTTAATATTGTTAAAAGTCTATGAACACAACTATTGGTATTGGGATTAGCGAGAATAGTAGTGAGTGGCGTTGGATGCGTGAGCTTGGGATGCTGTCAGCTTGTTTGCTAATATGAAACAGAAGCAAGAAAAGGCCAATACTCTATGTTTTAGTATTGTTTTTGCTACACAAAAACCTGGGGAACTTTTCTCATTCTGAAGAGTCGGTCTTAATATTAAATTAATATACAAGTGAATATTAAATTCATTCTTCTAAACGACAGAATCTTTTTGACTAATTTAGTTCCTGCATCTTGGGTTGCTTCAACAACCTTAGTTGGATTATTAAATTATGTTTTATATGCAATTAGAAACTTTCAAGTGGTCATTTTATTATGTGGATCTGCTCTATATTAATTAACAAAGCGTAGGACCCCTTTTCTTCTAAATTAACGGCGTGTCTAACTACCAGTTTACTACTGTAAAGTTTGTCTCTCCAATTTTTAATTCAAATTCAAGTTTGAACCTTAGAATGGGCAAAGTGTTACATAGGAAAACTAATTAACTTCCGCTATTATTATAAACTGTTAGGAAATTTCAGAAATTGATGGAAAAAGTTACCTATTGTATGTATTGATTGAAATACTGATTGCAAAAGGGATATACTGCAACAGGTGGAGGGAAAAAAGTAACGCGAGTAGAAGTTACCATGGATGGAGGAGAGACATGGAATGTTTGCACCGTAGATCACCCAGAAAAGCCTAACAAGTATGGAAAGTACTGGTGCTGGTGCTTTTGGTCACTGGAGGTTGAAGTGCTAGACTTGCTTAGTGCCAAGGAAATTGCTGTTCGAGCTTGGGATGAAACCCTCAATACTCAACCGGAGAAGCTTATCTGGAATGTCATGGTAAGTTCACCTCTCTTTTACCTTTTTTACTATCAAGTTGAAACACATTCTAACGACTAGAATTTTACCTCATTATGTGATTCACGGAGCACATGTTTTCACATGCCAAAACAAAAACTTTTCACTGGTTTTAGTTTTTTATTCTCTTTCGAGGCGTGTGGTCCAAAGATCAAGTCCAGCCACAAACGAATCAAAGTTCTGAAAATTCGTGGTAGTTAGCTACGTACAATCACGTCATATTACGTGAATGCCACTTGCTACTCCACTAGGTCAATTAATCTAGAGATGTCAATATAGACTCCTAAACAGAGTCACCCTACCCTTTTATTAACACAAGAAAACCAATTACACAAACATGTAACAACACTTTGAACTGTACTACATCTAATTAAAAGTCTATAAAACACTCTAAAATTTGTGATTACATAATTAGTCAGTAAAATATTACTAGTATTTTAAGTTTCTCTAAAAATCATGTTCTATGTTGCAATGTTCAGGGAATGATGAACAACTGCTGGTTCCGAGTCAAAACCAATGTATGCAAGCCTCACAAAGGAGAGATTGGTATAGTCTTTGAGCACCCAACCCAACCTGGAAACCTATCTGGTGGGTGGATGGCAAAGGAAAGGCATTTGGAGATATCGGCAGAAGCCCCACCAACTCTAAAGAAGAGTATCTCAACTCCATTCATGAACACAGCTTCAAAGATGTACTCCATGTCTGAGGTCAAGAAGCATAACTCTGCTGATTCTGCTTGGATAATTGTCCATGGCCATGTCTACGACGCGACACGTTTCTTGAAAGACCACCCTGGTGGGATTGATAGCATCCTCATTAATGCAGGCACTGATTGCACTGAGGAATTTGACGCAATTCACTCTGATAAGGCTAAGAAACTCTTGGAGGACTTTAGGATTGGTGAACTCATAACTACTGGTTACACCTCTGATTCCTCTCCTAACAACTCTGTCCATGGATCTTCTTCCTTCAGTGGATTTTTAGCACCCATTAAGGAACTTGCTCCAGCTGTGAGGAGTGTGGCCCTCATTCCAAGGGAGAAAATCCCATGCAAACTCGTCGACAAGAAATCCATCTCCCATGATGTTAGGAAATTTCGATTTGCATTACCATCTGAGGATCAAGTATTGGGATTGCCCGTTGGTAAGCACATCTTCCTCTGTGCAATTATTGATGATAAGCTTTGCATGCGTGCCTACACGCCTACTAGCACCGTTGATGAGGTGGGATACTTTGAGTTGGTTGTCAAAATATACTTTAAAGGAATTGTCCCTAAATTCCCTAACGGAGGGCAAATGTCACAGTATCTGGATTCTCTCCCATTGGGAGCTTTTGTCGACGTGAAAGGTCCATTAGGTCACATTGAATACCAAGGAAGGGGCAACTTCTTAGTACATGGCAAACGCAAGTTTGCCAAGAAGTTGGCCATGCTAGCTGGTGGAACAGGGATAACCCCCGTTTATCAAGTAATGCAGGCAATTCTGAAAGATCCAGAAGATGAGACAGAAATGCATGTAGTGTATGCAAATAGAACAGAAGATGATATTCTACTTAAGGATGAGCTTGATTCATGGGCTGTCAAACTTCCGGAAAGGGTTAAGGTTTGGTATGTAGTTCAAGATTCTATAAAAGAAGGATGGAAGTACAGCACCGGTTTCATTACAGAAGCCGTTCTGAGAGAACATATCCCTTTACCATCTCAGACAACACTAGCTTTAGCATGTGGACCACCTCCCATGATTCAATTTGCTGTTAATCCAAACTTGGAGAAGATGGGTTACGACATTAAGGATTCCTTATTGGTGTTCTAAATTTCACAACAATTTCAGGAATAAAATTTGTTTCCCTATATCAGCTGTACATATTGTATTTTGGTTAATAACCCCATGTACCACTATTTGTAGTTTTTACATGTTTTTCTTTCATTTTTCTAATTTTTTCAACTTTAGGGTATAAATATTTTGTGGTCCTAAAAAGTGATCCGTTTGGGAAAAATTGTTGTACTATACTAGTATGTCTAAGTCAGAAGGTTGTAATCTTTACCATGACATACCGTATTCATCATGGAATAGTAAAATTCTGCTCACGAGGCATCTTTCTTCAAAATATCAATGTATAGATATGATTGCAAATGGTTTTTCTTTTCACTCTGCAGTTATAACTTATAATCTATCTGGCAATATTTTCTTCTTTCTTGAAGAGAAAAGAACTAAATAATGAGTATCATTGTGCAATGCAATAAAAATAGCTTAATCAATTTTTTTCCATTGGCGCTCAAATATATTGTACTACTCCCTCTGTACCAATTGATGTATCTATTTTTTTTTTTTTAATCCGTCCCAAAAAGAGTGTATTTTTTCATATTTAGTAACTGTTAAATACCAAGACTTGTTTTGGACCACAAAATTTAAAGGAACTGACCCACATTACTCACACGTTTAATTTTAAATCACATGATTTAAAATCTTCATTATTTCTTAAATTTCGTGCTCAATCAAACCCAGACATTTAAAATGAGACAGAAGGAGTATGTCTTTATCTTTGCATTAATTTTTTTCAGGAGTTCTGACTTTGTAGGATTGATTATAGTGTTATCTGTTATAAGCCAAAAAATATAAAAAAACTTATGAATAACTGTGAAGTCTTGGAAATCTACTACATTCAAATCAACATTCATAAAAATAAAAGATAATCAAAGTCTACTGAACTTATTGAAATGACAAATTTTGTGTTTGAAAAAGTAAAGACAAGATAATTGCAACAAACTAAAAAGGTAACCTGGTGCACAAAGGATTCCACGTTCACGCGGGGTTCGGAGAAGGGTGATGCAATCCGGACTGACAAAGACTTGTTCGTGCCATCAAGACTGTTCACTAGAAGCCAAACTAAGGAGTTGCATAATGTTCATGTTCACCTAGCTTGGAAGGGACTGGAGGCCGCCTAAACTGAAAGGGATTGGAGACTGCGGGCAGCAACCTTGGACGCTCAACGAGCAACGCAAGGTTCAGGGAAGGGTGATGCAGTCCAGACTGATAAAGACTTGTTCGTGCCATCAAGACCGTTCACTAGAAGCCAAGCTAAGGAGTTGCATAATGTTCATGTTCACCTAGTTTGGAAGGGACTGGAGGCTACCTAATTTAAAAAGGATTAGAGGCTGCGGGAAGCAACCTTGGACGTCGACGAGCAACGCAGTGTTCGAGGAAGAGTGATGCAGTCCAGACTGATAAAGACTTGTTTGTGCCATCGAGATCGTTCACTAGAAGCCAAGCTAAGGAATTGCATAATGTTCATGTTCGCCTAGTTTTGAAGGGACTGGAGGCCGCCTAATTTGAAAGGGATTGGAGGTTGTGGGCAGCAACCTTGGACGCTCAACAAGCAAGCTAACTGTCTATGAAATTAAGGGGCAGCAAGTTGGAAGACTCAACATGCTCTCAACGAGCGCCTTGCATGTCCATGCTATTCGTTACTTTGCTTATGCTTTTGGCCCTGCGTGGCCTTGTCTTGAAAGCCAACTTATGGCTAGTTTTAAACTATTTAGGCATGTGGCTCAACCTCTATATAAGCCATACTTACATAATTATTTCATCACCTAGCTTTGACATCAGATTTACACGTCACTTTTTCTCCTATAACAAATATTTTTTGAAACTTGTTCTTTTGGTGGAATCTAATTGAACACTTCCCTTTTGATCATTCAATTTGTATGAGACAAGGCAAAGTTAGTAGCAGAGCAAGACAGATGATTATTTCTACAATCCTAGTCCTGTTCTTCGCGCTTTAGAATTAGGGTTCTTGAAATTTAATTTTTTTAGAAAAAAAAGAAAAGAAAAGAAGAAAGAGGATGTGTTCTTGAATTTTCAGCCGTAAAGTATTGTGTTTGTTGTGTTATTGCTTGAATTTATCGAGTTTCTTGAATTCTTGTTTGTTCTTGAACAACTTTAGGAGTTCTTGATTGAATTCTTGGAAAACATGACTCGTTTGAAGTGGTAGAATTTATGCAGCCATGCGTGAGGGAGTTCTTGAACAATTCTTGTGTGTTCTTGAATAATTTCTTACAAGTTCTTGAATAACATCTTGTTGTGTTCTTGAATTAACATAATTGTGAGCTACTTTGATTCCTAAAACTTCTTGAATCCTACAAATCTTGGAGAGGAAGAACGCTGATTCAAGGGAAAAGGGGAAGAGGAACACAACTGGGAATTAAGAGAACAAGGGAAAACCTAATCCCAGTTAAGGTGGAAAACAAATCCCATTGAAGGGAATTAGTTTTTCTTCTCTAGGAACTGAAAAAAAAAGGGCTAGAAAAGAAAAAAGGGAAAATAAGAAAAACTTATTTCTAGTTAAGATTGAAAACTAAATCCCATTACAAAAGGGGGAGGCTTGACCGATATTCTTAAGGGGAGGAATTAGTTTCTTTCTTAGGCGTTTCCTTTTCTTTGTGATATTAATTCTAGTTAGTATTCTTTGGGTATGCTCCTACTCAATTCTATGCTAACTCTTGAGCTAATTAGGTACGTGTGCTTGCTGAATATTTTTTTCCAAACTTCTGTAGTAAATTCTTGGTTCCAAGTGCTACACTTAAAAGAATTGTCCACCTAGAGAGTCACACCAACTCATTCTTATCCTGAAGAGAGTTAGTGTTTCTTGTAGAGTATGGAAAGATCATTAAGGGGCTGTTCAATTCAAGGAAGCCATTTGCAATAAGTTTGAGAGATCCTACCTTTACATATTGAGTTAACCCAAGTGTCACCAATTAAAGTAAGGGTGTGTGTGAGATGATTTCTGACCTAACCATCTTTCTAAGTTTTTTTGTATAGGTACATGGTTGGAGACGGTAAAGAGGTTGCAAACAAGCCCGAAATGACTTTGGTTGATCATATGGCAGAGATAAGAGGGCTTCGGGTGGAGGTAAGAGAAATGGGAGCTCGTGTTGCTAATCTTGAGCAATAAAGGGTCCCTGCTTGTCTAAGTTCCCTTAAAGGAGTGGATGGGTAAACTTCTCTAAACCCAACCAAGATAAGAAATGAAGCTCCTTCCGACCGTGTGATCACTATGATACCGGGAAAGTAGTCAAACCTCCATTGTATATTTTCAGATGTCAACTAACAAACCATGCGGTACCCGCTTTTGGCAGTTATTGGTCGGTCCCACTTTTCAATAGCGCTATCCATGTGAGCTGTATGAGTCAAGATGTAGTTTTCTCTTGGTATAGAATGGAAAGCTTGCTCTGTGCTATTCATCTTTTGCAAATACTCTATCAGCCAAATTTATAAAAGCAAGTTGCAACCTTTGAAGAAGCCAACGCCTATCCTGCATCTTTCTAAAGCTCGGTAGAGTTCTACAATAATCATAGGTACCAAAGTGTATTTCTTGTCAAAGTCCTTGAGTAGGGCATCAACAATTGATACCATGCAAACATCAACTCGTTCTTTGTGTTCTGGAAATATGACAGTCCCTAAAAAGCTGGTGGCAAAAGCAAGTACACTCTGCTCTTGTCAATCTCCCTTGTTAATGCTAAAATTATCTTGGAATTCTTTAAATACTTCTTTGTATTCGAACTTAATGTGGAGGGGAATCAAAGAAATTCTCGACTGCCTCACACTGCATGTGCATAATTCGGGCTTAAGCCCCACAATTTCGAAGAACTCCTCGAGTGTAATGTTCTTAGGCATCAATATCTCGTCCCTACCAAATGGGAGTTGAGTTAATCCTCCTATTTCTTCCAGGAAGGGTGTCAACTCTACACTTACAAAGTGAAAAATCGCTCTGACTGCATCCCAATAGTGTACTACTACTTTTACTATCCCTTTCATTGCAGTGCGCTCCATTAGTGAAATCATATTTTCCAACACCATTTTGACTTGATTTTGTTGATCTATGCTTAGGTTTTACCACCAGTCTCTAAGAAATTGATGAATTTCAGCAACCATGTCAAATGTTCTAGTGGCCATGATCTTTTGAAAAATGTGAAGCACGATAGGAAAAGGGAGAAAAAATGCCTAAAATTCGCTTTATTGCGACCAAATGATCAACGTGTGGTACAAGATTTTTGATTAATAATGCACAATAGAGTATGAAGAGATGTGTCGTTGTGGATTGAGAAACCTTTCGACACTTTAGATGAAAGTTGCAAATGGACTTTTGACATACCGGGGATGTCAAGTCTTTATATAATGCCTAAAGGATAAATGTGCATTATGTATCATCTTGTCTATCAAACGTTCGTTTCTGCTTCAAATTGGGCTTTTAATGCCTCTTTGGTTACCATTTATGCCTTTGAATAGCACTGAATACAAAATTATTCCAACTGTTTCAGGAAAAAACGGTCGTTTCTGATTTAATTCGGGCTTTTGATGCCTCTTCAATTACCTTTTGTGCTTTTGAATGGCATTGAATGCAGAATAATTCTACTAAACGGTCCACATTTGCACGTTCAATCCTTTAAGTAAATGCAAATAAATTATGTTCAACGCTTTTTGGGGGTCAAAATTCGTTTGGATTGTTTGAACAAGTTAGCCTATTAGAATAATAATATATCATGATGCATGGTCGTAGAGTCACCATTAAGAGTTGGGTTGACTTAAACATAGTTTTATTATCCTCCCAAGCAGAAGACTGGGGAGCGGGAACGTCTTGGACCAGCTAGATTCCAAGTTGTTCCCCCTAAAAGGAAATTTGTGAGGAAAGAGGCGGTCGTAACCACTATGTTTTTAGACCCACGATTTTAAAATTTCCAGAAGTGGCGAACAGATGAGCGAAATGCACAAGTTAAAAATGTGTAAGTTTTTGGAAAAATGCCCAAGTTGAAGCAATTCACAAAATAATTTTAATAAAGATAAGGAACAAAAAGAAAAGCAAAATAAAAAGGTTAGTCCCGTGGTATTATTATGAAAGATAATATTAAAAAATACAAATAGAGTCATAAGTAAAACCGTTAAATAGAGGATTTAACAAACTTGTGGAGGATTTGAAAAATCGTTGAAGCGTGAAATATGATGCAATCTCCTAATAGAAACTTCTAAGAGTGGGTTTCTAGACAAAGTTATGGTTCCCCAGGTGGACAACCAAGGGGTAGTAACGTTTAGAATTGTTGGCAGTACCACAGACCAACAAGATTCTAACTGTTCCCCCTAAAAAGTTTTTTGATAATGAAATGACCGTGAGATCCACATAATCATTTGTGATGTGTGCAAGTGTCGATTTTCCAAGAATGGAGGAAGTGAGAATGACATAGACAATTATAAAGTGAAAATAACCAAGCAATTTAGAAAAATGAAGCGCCAAAACTTGAAAATCTAAAGATAAACCTCAATCCTGCAAAAAAAGGAAAGGAAGAAAAGTTAGTCTCGAAAAAATGGCAAGAAAATAAAATAAGTAAGGAATCTCAATTCAAGTCTATTATGGTTAGAACCTTGATATCCCCTGGGGAGTCGCCATTCTGTTGACACCCATTTTTTCTGGTTAGAGTTCGTAAAAAGATTCGACTTATTGGAACTCACGTGTAAGACTTGGAGTCGCCACCTAACATATTTTTTAACTAGGCATATTAGGGCACCTACTTTATTTCTAGCCAATTTTAATGTTAACACTGAAACTTGATTTACAAATCGAAAATTCTGAGTAAGGGTTCAGCTTAACCCAAAAGGAAGGTGTTAGGCACCTCTTGAGTTCCATCAATTGTGGTTCCCAGTCGGACTATATAATTGGGATTCAAAGCAAATAAAACCAAATAGAACAATTTTCACTATACGATGTTAGATACACATAATTGTATTTAAAATTAAACAAAAGACTTGTCTTCTCTAATTGCTTTCTTCCTAAAAGAACTTCAACCGAATAGACCTCGCAAAATAGAAACAACTTAGTTAGTATGCCAAAAAAATAAATTAATAATGATAAGCTTAAAATTAAAAGAACGCAATGGTAAATTGAATTAAAAATATTTCCTGGAGCGTCTTCAAAAATATCCGTCCAAATATCGCATAAAAGATTAACACGATAGATAGTAAAGTAAAGTAAAGTAATAAATGACAAAAAAGTAAATAAAGTAAAGTAAAGTAAAGTGGTAGCAGTAGTAGTAGTAATAATAAATATAATAATAATAATAACAATAATTAAATAATAATAATAATAATAATAATAATAATAATAAGAAGAAAATAAAGAGAGAAAATAATTTTATAAAAGTTTAGGGACGTAGTACATTAAATGAGACTGCCCACGACTAAACATCCCCGACCCTACAGATTATAATGGTTGAATGAATATAGAAAACTGAGAGTAGCTAAGCAAGTGTTGATCAAATTCAGAGTGGGGGCTTACCAAGATGAGTTGATGTTTGATGTGGTCCCGATGCAAGCTTGCCAGTTACTACTTGGACGACTGTGGCAATATGATAGGTCCGTTGTTTATAACGGGCGAGCCAACACTTACACTACTAAGCTTGAAGGTAAGAGTTTCATACTCAAGCCTTTGTCTCCAAAACAAGTTAGTGAGGACTATAAATGGATGAGGGATTTGAAAAGGGTCACCAAAGCTAAGTCTCCCATGGGACACAAATTGTGGCCGAGGACAATGCTGAAACACTGCCCGTGTTAGGTAATATTTGTGTAATCATGCAACTAGGTGAGTGCTTACAAGGTAATGACAAAACCAAGCTGATGATTTTCCTTGTACATAAGGGTATCCTTATGAGTTCAAATGATGATTTCACTAATAACAACCCTTTGCCTAGTGTTATTCAAAATATTTGGTAGGATTTCAGAGACATTTTTCCTGAAGAAATGCAAGATGGATTGCCTCCGTTACGATGAATCAAACACCAAATTGACTATATCCCGGGGTCTCAAATCCTGAATAAATCAGCCTTCAGTGTAATCTTGAAGACACCAAAGAGCTCCAACGGAAGGTTAATGAATTGCTGAAAAAAGGACTGGTTCGAGAGAACTTGAGTCTGTGCGTCTTTCCGGTTATACTTGTGCAAAAAAAGGATGTAACATGGCGAATGTATGTTGATTTCCCGGCAGTCAACAAGATAACGGTAAAGTACCGTCATCATATACCTCGATTGGATGACATGCTAGATGAATTGAGTAGTTCATGTTGCTTTTCAAAGATAGATCTCAGGTCCGGTTACCACCAAATCCGAATGAAACCAAGTAATAAGTGGAAAACTGCATTCAAGACAAAATTCGGTCTGTATGAATGCACATTGATGCCGTTTGGCCCTCTGACACACCGAGCACATTCATGAGATTAAAGAACCATGTGCTTAAACCGTTTATAAATAAATGTTGTTTTGTATTTTGATGACATACTTGTTTATAGTAAATCTGTAGATGAAAATTTAGAATAAGGCTTGTGATTGATGTTTTGAGAAATGAAAAGTTTTATGCTAATTTTAACAAGTGTGCCTTTTGTGTTCAACGTGTTGCCTTCCTTGGTTTTGTTGTGAGTGCTAGTGGTATTGATGTCGATGAATCAAAAGTCGAGGCTATTAAAAATTGGCCAACCCCTACTTCAGTGTCTCAAGTTGGAAGTTTCCATGGGTTAGCTAGTTTTTATAGGAGGTTTGTCCATGACTTTAGCACCGTGGCAGCTCCTTTAACCGAGCTGGTCAAGAAGGACCAACCGTTTGAGTGGGGAGAATCCTAAGAGAGGGCCTTCCAAGAGTTGAAACGGAAGCTTAGTTCTACCCCATTGGTGCAACTCCCTGACTTTAGCAAAGCCTTTGGGTTCGAATGTCATGCGTCCGGGGTCAGGATCGGAGGAGTGCTTATGCAAGATGGGAAACCGATCGCTTACTTTAGCGAAAAGCTTAAGGATGCAACCTTGATTTACTCTATGTATGACAAGGAGTTGTATGCCCTTGCGAGAATACCGACTTATTGGCAACATTATCTATGGCCTAGAGAGTTTTGATTAGAAGTGATCATGAATCTTTAAAACATATCCGAAGCCAAGAGAAGTTGAATCGGCAGCATGCTAAGTGGGTGGAATTTATTGAGAGATTTTCCTATGTAATTCATTACAATAAGGGAAAAGACAATGTCGTGGCCGATGCGCTGTCAAGGAAGTTTTCCTTTGCAAGCACTCTAGCTTCAAGGCTGATGGGTTTCGAGAGCATCAAATGAATGTACAAGCATGACCCTTACCTTAAGAGCATCTGCGACGCTATCGTGAGTGGCCGAAGGGTGGAAACTTATCAATGACATGATGGATATCTCTTTAAAAAAGGGAGAGTTTGTGTGCCTGTGTCATCATGGAGAGAGCTCTTGGTTCGAGAAGCTCACTCCAGTAGCTTAGTGGGTCACTTCGGGGTGGATAAAACTCTTGGTATCTTTAACGAGCAGTTCCTTTCCGAAGGTGCGACAAGATGTGGAAAAGTTTTTCAATACTTGTATAGATTGCAAAAGAGCTAAATCGAGGTCAAAGTCTCATGGTTTTTATACTCTATTGCCTATTTCTAATGGCCCGTGGGTTGATATATCCATGGATTTTGTGATGGGTTACCACGGTCGAGGGGTGGGCATGATAGCATCTTTGTTGTAGTCGATCAGTTTTCCAAAATGGCTCACTTCATCTCGTACAAGAAATGTGATGATGCACAACATGTTGCTACATTATTCATTGTTCATATGTTAAAGTTGCATGGTGTGCCTCGTACTATTGTGAGCGACCGGGACTCAAAGTTCTTGAGTCATTTTGGAAATGCTTATGGGGTGTCCTTGGCACCAAGCTACTATTCTCGACGTCTCACCATCCTCAGTTTGATGGACAAATCGAGGTAGTCAACCAAACCTTGGGAGCAATACTTCGAGCGATGACCAAAAGCAAGATCGAAAATTGGCCTGATCATTTGCCCATGATGAAATTTGCATACAACAGTACTGTGTATTGAATGATTAGAATGACTCTGTTTGAGTGTGTATATAGTTTTAATGCTTTAATTACACTTGATTTAACCCTGTTGCCTCGAGATAGTTTTGTTGATTTTGAAGGTACACACCGAGCTACTACTTTACGCGAGCAACATGCTAAAGTGAGAAAGAATCTTGAAGAGTCCAATGCCAAGGTGGCATCAAAGAAGAACACGAGACGGAGAAAGTTGGAGTTAAAGAAAGGGGACTGGGTTTGGGTTCACTTCTGAAAGGAGAGGTTCCCGAACCAAAGAAATTGGAAGTTGGCTCCGAGAGGGAATGGTCAGTTCCAAGTACTGAACAAGATAAAAAAAATACTTATGTGATCAACCTCCCAGGTAAGTATAATGTGTCCACCATCTTTAATGTTGCTGACTTAACTCTTTGTGTCGGACGAGCACCAAAGACTGAAAAAGATGCAATTTCGGGGATGAAATATTCTTAAGAAAGGGAGGACAATGCAGCCTATATACGTGCAGATCAAGTTGTGTTTGTGCCATCAAGACTGGTCACACGAAGCCGAGCCAAGACACTTTCACGATGTGCATGTTTATCTAGTGTGGCTGGGAGGAAGCAGCGACTCGAAGAGTGAGTGACCGGGTGCAAGATGTGGAAGCTATACAATCCAGCTCGAACCCGAGGTTGAAAGTGCCTAAACACTAAAGATTGACACCGAGTTTTGAAGCGACCAAAAGGCTACAGTTGCGCCCGAGGCCGAAGAGCGTCTGAGCCTCAATACTTAGTTCGGCCCTGCGTGGCCTTATTTTATAAGCCGACTGTGGCTATATTTACTATTTTATCCTTAGGGCTTCTTATATAAACCCTTAGTATTTCATTTGCTACCTAGTTATTGATGAATATTGAATTTAACCGAGTGTTATTGTCTCTGTCGTAAGAAACCCCAGTGCAAACCTATTCCAATTGAACTCTTTCCTCTTTGATTTTTCGGTTTGCTAAGAGTCAATGTATTTTTGAGGATTGATACTTAATATAGGCGCCTATTCACATCGATTCGAAAGGTATCAAGACTAGTTCCTTAATATTGTTCAAATAGGTTGAGTTTGTGTCTTGCTTTTATCTTTACTTTTCATTTTACTTCTGTGTATGTTATTTTTGCATCACCTCGATATCAAACTTGAGTTGTATTGCATAAAGACAGGTAACATGATTATAAAATCAAAATTGATTTCCAAGACTGATTCATGGTGGATTCCGCCTATGAGATTCAGGATTTTCAAGCCACATGAGTTCTAATTTGAGAATGGGTCATATTTTTGGACTCCTGGGTAATGGGTAACGTGGTTTTAGTTTTGGTTCGAGTATTTGGCAATGTTGACCTGTGGGTATTTTAGAATTTAGGAAAAATGATCGTATAGTTGGAATTGATGGTGTTATTCATTATTTTGACTAGATCACAGCCATTTGGAGGAGAGTGCATAGTAGCTTTAAGGTTTCAGGCTGAAGTAGGTGATTATATCCCTTTCTTTTATGGATTACTCTATAACTGGGGTTCTATGTGTATTTCTTTCATACATAGCTACCTTGAGTGTACATTTTACGCCCATTTGTTGACTTTTAGTTCATCGTTCATTGACATCCTTGTATTGTAATATTTTTTATTTGGTACTTAATTTATGAACTCGTTTTGGTAAGTTTAAACATTTATTGTTCTAGGCATAGGTCTTTTGAGAATACTAGATAGTTTATGATATCCTTGCAAGCTTACTTATCAAGTAGGTAGGAAATATTAGGAAGTTTATGCCTAAGTTCCTATCATCATAAAATATATTTGAGGTCATAGGTGAGAAAGACCAGATGTTTAATGCCTTAGTTCATAACATCATTGCATATATTTGAGGCTAAGTAAGTGAGGAATACCAGATGTCTAATGTCTGGGTTCCTAGCATCATTGCATATATTTGAGGCCAAGTAAGTGAGGAAGAGCGGTCACTTAATGCCCGTGAACTCGTTAAAGTCATGACCTAGCCTAGTTGGTGAAGGAGCCTAACTTGGTTCCTATTATCATTGCATATATTCACGATTATGGTTGTTGTTGCATATTAATGTGAAACGACTTTGTCTAGTCATTTCGGAAGTTAGGACTGCGATTGGCAAGTCGACAGTTTTAAAAGCTCTGTAAGATCCATTAGGACCTTTCTGAAAAGTTTGAGCTATAGAGTCTATATGTATGGAGGCAAATCTTAGAGTCTAAAGGCTTCCGGCTAAGTAGGACGAAAATTGAGTACATGGAATGGAAGTTTAATGACACTCCTGATGAGTCAGATGTGAAACTGAGGCTTGATTCTCAAGAAAGGAAGCTTCTATATCTTGGCTCAATCCTCCAAGATAATTGAGAAATTGATGATGATGTCACTCACCATATATGAGTAGGCTGGATGAAGTGGAGGCTCGCATCCGGTGTTCTATGTGATAAGAGAGTGCCACTTAGGATGAAAGTAAAAAATCTATAGAGTGGTCGTTAGACCAGCTATATTTTATGGGGCAGAGTGTTGGCCAGTCAAGAACTCGAACATTCAGAAAATGAGCGTGTCGGAAATAAGAATGCCTCGGTGGATGTGTGGTCACACTAGGATGGATAAGATTACGAATGAAGTTATTCGTGATAAGGTAGGGGTGACCTTGGTGGCTGAGAAGATGCGAGAAATGAGGTTGCAATGGTTCGGCCATGTGAGGAGGATGAGTGCTGATGCTCCAGTAATAAGGTGTCAGAGGTTAGCAGTGCTGGATCTATCGAGAGGTAGAGCTAGACAAAAGAAGAGCTGGCCGAAGTGATTACACAAGACATGGCTCAAATCCATATCACTGAGGACATAACCTTAGATAGGGAGCATGGATGTCGAGGATTAGGGTAAAAGATTAGGTAGTATTCGAGTGTATTTTCTCTTATTAGATGTCGTATTATATTCATATAGACGATTTCCATCTTAGTTTTCACTTTTATATCTATTGTTGTTATCTGTTTATTTTGGGTATGCTTTAGTTTTTTTATTCTCTCAAGCATTATATTGATGTATTGATTTTCAAAGTGTTTTCTAAAAAGTCTTTATTTTCCTAGCTGAGGGTCTATCGGAAACAACCTCTACACCTTGGTGGGGGTAAGGTCTGCGTACATCTCACCTTCCACAGACCCCACTTTGGGGGGATAAACTAGGTATGTTATTATTGTTGTTGTTGTTGTAAATTTTGAGCTAAATCGAACCTCGTTTGGTAGATCTTGAAAGACATTTTCAGTTTCTAGTGCCAGTAAAGCTAAATTATGATTTTCAAGCTTAATTTGAGTAAATGAGCTCCGATTCAAAATTCAAAAGTGTTATTAGGTTCGTATTGTCATTTGCGGCCTGTGTGAGAAGTGAAATTTGAGGTCTTTAGTGTAGTTTTTGCTAAGGTTTCAAGAGTTGGAACTTATAATCCTTCCTTTTGACCATCGTCTTGTATTGGGGATCTGAGTTGAGATTCTTCTTCGCGAGTAAGTGATATTTGTGCTGCATAACTTGCGCGCAAAGTTTGGGCTGATTCCAAGCTTTGTAGGGTTCCATTCAGACCTAAATTGCAGCACCAGCTAATGCTAAGGACTTTCTAGGATCGCCATGTGCATTTGCAAGAAGAGCGCCTTACCGCTATGTTGGGCACTCTTCTGTGAAAGCACCAGTCGGGGTATAAAAAGGATCCTTTAATTGACTAGCTTCGGTTTTAATCCAATTCTATCGATTCAAAGTCGGTTTATGGCACATTCTTGGTACCAAATCATCAATCTTGTCCAAAGAATGATCCTAAGCCATTCTACTACATTAATTCATGGTGTTGGGGAATGAATTCATGAGATTGAACTTGGGGGAAATTGGATTAGGACCCTAGATTGACTTAATTAGGTAATTGAGCTGAATTGAACTCAATTCTGTAATCCAATAGTATATTTGGAATTGTGGACCGTGAGACATCTTGAAATGTATAGCTTATTAGCGTTCGGCTAAGCCAGGCCGAGGTGTAATTTCGTAATTTCCTTCTATTCTTCGTCTGTTCGTTAGATATCCCTTTTATGGACACTAATATGTGTGATTGTACTTCTTAGGCTCGGAAATATATAACTCTGAGAGGCGTCAGAAGGAAAATGAGATTGTTTTGTGATTGATTGAGCTCAAGCTTGAGGTAAGTGATAGTATCCATTCCTTTGACGCCTTTTGGCCTTATGGATATTTTATTCATGCATTCTTTAGGTGAATAGCTGCCAACAATGCATACTTACTGCACCACATCATTGATATGTGTCTTCTGATTACATATTCTGATTGAGGGTTGTTATGTCATACTGAGTGCATGAGTATTTTGCTTAAGCTTCACATTTTATCAGGTGTAGGAATATTGCACTCCGTTAGTTTATTATATTGTTTATCCCTCGAATACATGAGTATTCCACTTTGGAACGGGATTACGGGCACATGTGACCCTATTGCATCATTTTCATCTAATTTCATATCATCACATGCGGTAGCTGGTTGTCTTTGGTTACGTGCATTGATGGATATGTTCATTACTATATGTTCTATTTGTTGTGGCTTATGATTGCTTGGTTAGCATATATGTTCTTCGAGGTAGCTAATCATTCCTCACTTTGTGAGTCCTTATGACTCATTCTTTATCTGTTTCTTGTGTTGTTTTTTTGTTCGGTAGATTTCGCTCCAGGACCCAGCACCCAGGGTGATTGTGGAGCGAGGATATTTCAGCGGTCGGTGGTGAGACAGCTTTAATCCGTTCATGCCACAAGTTGCAGATGTCTTATGTTATACCTCCTTTTTCCCCATTCGAGAGATTTATATATTCTTCATAGATGTCTAATCTAGGAACCTCTAGGCCATATATTTGGGGAACTTAGTTGTATTCTTTCATGTACTAGTGTGTATGTATATTTTATGTATGATATGTGTTCATGAGCTTCCTATGTTGTTAAGTTCTTTTAAGATTGTTTCTAGGTTAGTTTATTCTCATTTATATTAATTCAGTTGATCGGGTTCGTCCGACAGGTGTAGGGGATGATGTTTAGTGCCCACAATGCCTATCCGAAAATCTGGATCGTATCATAATGGTTATAAGATATAGTTATGTTTTGGAAGTACTTGAGTTGAAATACTATTTTGAAACACAGTGCTAAGAGTTGGCTGGTTTGTTTTATTAAAGTATTTTTGTGTCGATATAATATACATATCCCCTGATTACTTTATTGTTGCATGCTATCTGCCCAGCCTATGGAGTCCTTATAACGGTTCCTGCTTGCTTCTTTCATTTTTTTTGTTAAATTGCTTTTATTTTTGGGTCGGGCGAATATGAAGATTGGATAGTTGAATCATGAAGATTGCAACACTGAGCTTGTCGGTCCTCATAGGTGATGTAAACGAAAAACGAGCGGAAGTTAAACACGATACGAACAATGCGGAAGAGATAAAGATAACAAGAAATCGAGACTAGGGAGGTAAGAAATAGAAGAAAGAATCGAATTCAATTCACTCACGTTGATTGAATTCAAAATGGAGAAGGGAAACTCGAACCTTACAATGGAATCAAACTAGGTGTCGATCTCCATAGGTTCCAAATCGAGACATACACGAAGCCTCGGGCTTCAACAAGAAGGGCTCGGCCTCTTCAATGTTCCCTCTCAATTCTCTCTTCAATAATGACTAACTAATGAATGAAAGAGCTAATGTGCTATTTAAACATTTACAATGATAAATGGACAAAATTTGCCCCTACAGCTGATTCTGGTTTGCTGATCAACTTCTCTTCATCGCGATCGCGCCAGGATGGCTCGCAATCGCGCAGAGCAAAGCAAGCCACATCGCGATCGCGTTCAATGGGACGCTGTTGCGCAGAGCAACCAAGATCTCTTAGCGATCGCGCAGATAGTGTCGCGATCGCGAAGAACAGTTGTCCTTCAGCAGGCAGTAAGCTCATAGTGTGCTACCCTGTTTTGCCCTGTTTTGTGCAGCCCTGTTTCCTCCGTCCTCGGCGCTCCAATGTATGATCTTCAAGACGTTTCCGGAGGCCTTGACTCGTATTCTTCGTGCTCTCGAGCTTAGCTCTTGATGGTTGGGAACTACGCCATTTTATATTGCATCATCCTCCCTTTCTTGAAAGGATTTCGTCCTCGAAATCGAACCATCAAAACCTACAATCGAAGCAAGCACAACCAAAATTTCCTACTTTACAAGTAGGTTAGCTTAACAAGAATAAGTGCAAGGTGTGTGGAAAACACACTCTCGTGATAGAGCCAAGCATCAATACCTATTAAAAAGCTTATGTCCCCAAAAGAGACAACAAATTCTTGGCTCGACAAGAACAAGCACTCATCATCAAAACAAGCAAAGAGATCAAGGTCATGCAATATGTAGCAATCAAATCCCCTATAACCCTTAAGCTTACGACCAACACACCAAGCCTTACAATCAATTTTATCACAAAGTGACACATCGGCTTTGGCATGCTCAACACTCAAGGTGTGCTCAACATATGGAATGGAGTAAGTAAGATAGTTCGCGATAACTAACATTAAATACCCCACTCCCTTCTTAAGAGCACTCTCACACACACCAAGAGGTTCCTCCTCACCTCCAAGTTTGCCTCCAAGACAACCCTCGCCACTAGACAAACTCCCAAGGGAGGTCTCAAACAACGGATTATCTATAGAGTTAGGCATTCCAATCTACGGAGGTTGAAACTCATACTCCACTCTAGTTTGATTCAATTCACCATTTCCATTGAAGTTGCCCTCATACAAAGGATTAGTATAGGCACACTTCTCAAGCTCATTAGCAATCAAAGGTGAAGTTCCCAAACTAGAGACAACATCTTCACTTGAGGAGTCATCGAACACAAGTCGATCTATCTCATTCTCAAGAGACTCCTCAAGGCTACAACCTTCCTCACTACGACACAAGATACCACCACTAGCAAATAAGCAATCAAAGGGAAGAATAGGATACTCATGCAATTCATCTTCTCCTTTATCAAACATGGGTGGGCTGTCATAACAAGGTTCACAAGCAAGGTCAACTTCAACATTTTCACCAAAGAGAGGTTCAATAAAAACCACATCATGATGTGGCTTTTCAACCCTATCAACTAGTGGTTCATTGGCACACACAAGTTAACCCAAAGGCTCTACACTAGTTGCAAACACATTGTACTCATGAAAATCATCAACTAGCATAGAGTTTTCACAAACAAGATCACAAGACAAGGAAGTATCATGCTCAAGGGAGGAATAACTATCACATACCTTTGAAGTGTCATGAATGTCTCCACCTTGTAGCTCACATTCGGCATCTCATTCACCTTGTCTTTCCATCTCGGAACATGGTTGAGGCTCCATTGGTTTGCCTCCAAGAATCCCTACAAAAGAATTCAAACACATAGAAGAAAAAGATAAAGGGTTAAGGTTAGAATAAGGGGTGTCCTTACTCTCAATTTTTCTTTTTCCCTCTTTCTTTTCCCTCATTTTTTCCAAGGTCGGGTGTAGATTCGGGTGGTGACAACCCACTCACATCACTCATCAAAACCTCTCTTTTTTCCACTCGAGAGTTGTCACCGGTCGCTCCCTTACTCCTCTCTATCTTTTGTCTCTCAAATTCGGGTGAATTGGGACGAGGCCCAAGAATACCCATAGCCGGAGTAGGTAGACTTTTTACATCAACCCAGAATCTAGGACTTGGAGACTTATCACTTGATGTCTCCTTCTTTTTCGTTGGTGAACCACTCGGCTTTGGAAGTAGCTTCGGGCTCACCTTGTTGACATTTGTCAACTCTTTTGTAGCACTAGTCCCACCATTGCTTGTGTTTGTAGGACTCCTTGTTTGCACATTGTTGCCCATGGAATGAAGTCCTCGATCCTTGCTCCTTTGCCTAGCCAAAGAGGGTGCACTAGTAGGCACTTGGCTCCTCGCCCGGTAAGGCACAAAGTCATAAACCCTTTGCCCTATGCCCACAAGATACGCATCCTTCACCACACTATATTGCACCCTCTTTCCCTCCAACCACGACTCTCCTATCCACACATCCACATGACGCATGGGATACACATCACACCACACATAGCATTTATAATTCCTATGAGATATGAGTACCCGAGCCTCCTTAGAAACCCACACTCTATCATACTCATAAGGATGCTCTAGCTTATGGCATGGTATCTTAAGCCTATCAACCAAAGAGGTGTTAATACAATTGGCATCGGTATCACCAATCTTGAGCAAGTATCCTCCAATACCATCTACCTCAACAACGAACCTACGTCTACCCAAGTTTTGTACATTGGCATCCAAATGAGAATTTGGATGCCCACAAGTGCCAACACCAACAACTTGGGTCTTCCTTATCCCTCCTCTAGTGGCAACACCACTAGAACATTCTCCACTTCCCGTCACTCTTCCAATATTAGAAATGTTGTTGGAAGTCGAGGAAGGAACCTTGCCATGGAACCCATAAGTGCCTCTCACCTTGGCTCCATAGCCCATAATACTACTCCTACTACAACCATCCACGCCCTTCACGGCATATAACCCCTTTGTAGGAAAAGCAACACCATTTCTCAAACCAACCTCCTCATGGGAATTAGAAGCATTAGGTCGCTTAGCGTACCTAGAAGATGCAAGCTTCTTCTTTCCCACGGAACAACCACCACCACCTTCCATACTAATGGAAGGTCCTCCACTACTCCCTTGTACTCCATTAGCAACACCAAGAGAAGATGCATAAGAATAATTCATATACTCAACATCATCATCAACTCTATCTATGTCGTTATCATCAATATCAAATTCTTCACAAGAAGAGTAAGTAGGATCATCATACCTCACCATCTTCGATTTCTTGACTAGAAGCATAAGCATCAACACATTCATCTTCACAAGCTTCATAATCTTCATCAATCTCACGATCATCATAGTGAACCGCTTCATCAACATAGGAGCCATGGTTTCCATCATCATAGTAATGGCCATCATCACCCTCGTAGGAACCATAGTCTCCATCATCACCATACGAGCCATAGCAACTCGCATCATCCCCACATGAGCCATAATCCCTATAATCAACATCCGACATTGTTGTAACACCAAAGAACAAAACCTCCCAAAGGTCACTCCCTCACGTGTATCACTCAATATATGTACACTCAAGAGCGAGGCCTTATCAACTTGGGAACCAAGATAATCACAACTAGCATGTCCAAGTTAAAGTTCGGAGTGGAATTAATGAGACTCGATGTACGGACGGCTATTTAAAGTGCGCACTTGAGGCCAAAAGGAGTTCTACGACTCTTCTTTGAATTCTAGTCTCCTCTACGCACGAATACCCTAATACGTTAAAGGATTAGTGTCTTTCAAGTAGGCCAATTACCTTCGAAACACTAACCAAGAAGTATGGTAGCAAACGGAACACAAAAGACACGACTCGAATTGGTACTAAACAGATTCGGAATTGGATAAAATTTTGTTTGTGATCTATAAACTCATCATATTCAATGAACCAATTGGACTCTTGATGTTTGGAAACTGTTCGGACGCTGTTGCGAACGTTCTGTCCCAAACTGGAATTTTTTGGAAAATGTGTTCTTCGCTATCGCGTGCTACTCTTCGCGATCGCGATGAGTAGTTGTGTGATCTCGGCGCTATCGCGCCAGACCCTGCGCGATCGCGCAGGTCTGCAGTGCACAACCAGAATCCGACTTCGAGCTTCACTTTTTTTCGCTCGAGCCACCCTGATTCAACCAACTACTCAATTCCAATGATATCCAGTGATGTATACAACTATTATAACCAATTCCTAATAGTTTTTCAACTCCAAACAACAACAATAAGCTTCGATTCAAGGTTGAAGCATTTTCAAGAATTTTCAAACTTTGGATTTTGATTTTGGAAATTTTGAATCGTAACACCAAAACACGAGATATGGGTATTAAAACGACGAAATTCAATAAGGAACAAACCCCAATACTTTTTAACACCCGGGGATCTGAATCCTACCCGATAAACTAATTTTTTTTAACTTTTCTAGTTTTTCTTTTTTGTTTTCTTCCTTTTCAAGAACAACACAACAACGATACTAACACGTTGAACAAGGAACGGGGGTTTGTAAGAACATAACCCGAGCCTTGCTCTGATACCAACTTGATGCAAGCGAAAAACGAGCGGAAGCTAAACACGATAAAAACAATGCGGAAGCGATAAAGATAACAAGAAATCGAGACTAGGGAGGCAAGAAATAGAAGAAAGAATCGAATTCAATTCACTCACGTTGATTGAATTCAAAAGAGAGAAGGCAAACTCGAACCTTACAATGGAATCAAACTAGGTGTCGATCGCCATAGGTTCCAAGTCGAGACATACACGAAGCCTCGGGCTTCAACAAGAAGGGCTCGGCCTCTTCAATGTTCTCTCCCAATTCTCTCTTCAATAATGACTAACTAATGAATGAAAGAGCTAATGTGCTATTTAAACATTTACACTGATAAATGGACAAAATTTGCCCCTGCAGCTGATTCTGGTTCGCTGATCAACTTCTCTTCATCGCGATCGCGTCAGGATGGCTCGCGATCGCGCAGAGCAAAGCAAGCCACACTGCGATCGCGTTCAATGGGACGCTGTCGCGCAGAGCAACCAAGATCTCTTTGCGATCGTGCAGACAGTGTCGCGATCACGAAGAACAGTTGTCCTTCAGCAGGCAGTAAGCTCACAGTGTGCTGTCCTGTTTTGCCCTGTTTTGTGCAGCCTTGTTTCCTCCGTCCTCGGCACTCCAATGCATGATCTTCAAGACGTTTTCGAAGGCCTTGACTTGTATTCTTCGTACTCTCGAGCTTAGCTCTTGATGGTTGGGAACTACGTCATTTTATATAGCATCAATAGGCCATCTTTTTTTTTAAAAAAAAAAAATTATGCTATTATTATCGTTTTCCTTCAAACTTCCACAGATTGTTAAATATTATTTTACTTTCTTAGATGTTCGTGACTCACGACGTAGGACATAAACTTATTGTTAATAATTGTATTGCACATATTTCATTATATTGGACCTTTTATTTAAGTAACTGGTCGAAGTTTCCTTATTCTTTTTTTGACTATTTTCTAATTATATTGGAGGATTAAGGTGGACGGTTTGAGTTCGTTTGACTAAGTCATATTTAGGTGAGCGTTAGTAACGACCTCGTAATCCAGTCTACGACACGACATATCTTTCTTTTTTCGAGTATGCTTTATATATGCAAGTAAGCAAGAAGCCGGGGTCTTTCTGAAATAATCTCTCTAGCTCTCATAAGATACGGAAAAGGTCCCCATATACTTCATCATTTCCAGATCCTACTTGTGAGATTTCAATGGACCTTTCTTGTTGTATCCAAGTTGGTAAGAAATGAAGCCATAAAAACACGATGAAGTTCTCAATCTCGATCTGTAAGACTTATTCCTATTAATATTGTCTTACATCAGCCTGAGCCAGCTAGATATATTCAAATAGATGGGAAAAGCATTATCAATTGAGAAGACTTTCCAGTTTAACTTTTAAATGTTACAATTAAATATCTGTTCCTTTTAGATCTTTTCCTATCTATATTATACTAAAAAGGGAGAGAAATGTAATGTGGCACATTACTTTTCATTTTCTTATCTGTCTGTGTCTTTCTCCCTATCGCTCTGGAAACTTGATGACTTAAATATAAGTCCCCGAATCAAGGGAATATATATATATTTTTTTTGGGTTAAAAAAAAGAGCAAAATTAGAAAAGTAAACTATTACCGTTGTTATAGTGAATCTACATTGATATTTGATTGTGAAAGAATTAGCAGGAAAAAATTGTAAAGAAAGAATATACAAACTTATTCATGCATAACGTAACAAATTATGAACTTTTACATAAATATTATACTACTACTAAACTTCTTCGTCAGATTGCTTGTGCAAGGAAATAAATTAAAGATTAAATCAATCATCATAGACTAATCTCGTGTAGTAATGATACAGGTTGATTATATCAGGCTGATCAAACTTTCCAGTAAACTTGAAATGATATTGGCATAATCATATAATTCGTCTGTTCAAAAATGATGACATTATTTCCTTGTTATTCTGTTAAAAAAAGAATGACATAATTTTAAATTTAGAAACAATTTAACATGAAACTTATTACTTTACCCTTAATTAGATATTTTATTGTCATACATTATCTATATCTTATTTTAGACTACAAATTTCAAAAATATTCTCATATTCCTTAAAGTCCGATCCAAGTTATAATTAGACATTCTTTGTGGAATAGATGAAGTATTCCCTTATTTCACCAAAATACACTCTTTCATTATTATACAGTTAATAATTCAATATCTGAAATCCACCTATTGAGAATAAAGTCAATAAAGAACATATTAGCTTCTACAAAAAGCTCAAACCCAAGAGCCTACAAGAAATTCTTAAACCTCCAACCACACCATTTAGTGGTCACCTTTTATTTGATTAGTAAGTTTCTTTGGTCGACTCCGAAACAAAATCCATAAATGTGAGGCAGTGAAGCGAGTAGCAGATTTTGGTTTGATAACCTATTTCAAATAGCACAACTGCACAAGTGGGTTGCTGGGTAGGACCCGCTAATTTCAAGGGGCCCTCTTTTCCAACACTCCATAAAGCTCTAAAAAATCGATAACGTAATAAAAATAACTATTGGCTACTGCAGCGTCGGAAGGGCAAAACACGTACGACCGCAGCCTTTCCCGGTGGGTCAAAAACGTGACATTAGATTTCTCCCCGCTACCCCTCATACTTTGGAAAGGCCATCCATCACAACTTGTCTCCGCACCGCAACTGCCTTACCCTTCATACTCTACTCATTTGTCCTATTTTCTCTATTAAAATAGTACTCTCTTCCGTCCACTTCATATGATTTTTTGATATTTTTTTTAGGTCCAAAATATTTGATTTTTTCAAAAACTAAGATGATATTTCTTTTGACTTTCCAAAGTTACCCTTGTTAATAAATTAAACACATGAAACTTTCACAATTTTCTATGAGTAAATTTTGAAAGAGATGAAGGTTAATTTAGTAAATGACATCTTTAATTAATACTAAAAGATGGATTCGTTAGTTTGTGTGAAAACAGTCAAAAAAAATCAAATAATATGAACCGGAAGGAGTACTTCTTTTTCGTATCTCTTAATTAAATTAAATAGTATTCGCCATCAATCCAGCCTCTTATAAACTGAGTTCCTTTTTAGAAGAAAATTACATAAATGGTCCCTTATATTTGTGGTTGGCTCAAAATCGTACTTTATCAATATTGTTGACCAGATTAAATTTGTAAGTTTACAAAAGCTTAACAATATTAGTCTCCATTATGCTAAATGTTTACTCCATGAGTTAAGTGTGACGGGATAATGAACGGGTATGGTTCTTTTCTTTCTTCTCCTTTTATAGGAAAAGTTGATTGGATAATGTTTGGACAAAACGGTTTAAAGAATATTTAAGTTACTTTTAGAAAACATTGGTTTAGATCTAGTATACAAACATTTGGATTTGAAATAAAAAAGCATATGTTTCTTATTCTACATAATGTTGGTTTATTTTTTATTTTTTGTAAAATACATATAAAGCTGTTGTAAGCTTAGCCAATTCTGAATGTGAAAACCGAAAATAACCGTTTGATTATTTGAGTAAAGTAATGAGAGGAAGAAAGGATTTGACGGAACTATGTGTGCAACCCGTCAAACTTAACAAAAGGAGCTGCTAGTTACAAACTCAAAAAGCTAACATTTAACTTAACATGGACTGAAAGTGTTAGTAAACTTTAAAGTGTTAGATCTGGTCAGCATAATAGACAAAGGATGACTTTAAACCTATTCCCAAACATAAGGAAACATAAGGGATCATTTATGTCATTTTCTCTCCTTTTTAATCCATTCTAATTTATCGAAAAAGTTATCTCAACTACTTTTTCGATTTTATCTTAGTGTTATGTTAAATTCACTAATCAGACTTGCTTAGCCTAAAACTTGCACAGTAGGAAAATAATTAAATTTGTATTTAGAGTCATATGTAATAATTAAATATCGAAAAGGGCAGTCGCTGCACAAAGCATCCCGCTCACACAGAGTCCGACGAAGGACCGCGCCCCAAGGGGTGTGATAAGGTTAGCACTGTATTGCTTGAACAAATATTATAATTGGATGATCAGAGTATTTATAGGCTAGACTTTACCCCAACCTTAGTCCTAATGTAACTCTAATCGTTGAGCCATAGCCTATTTCATAAGGCATTTAACTAAATATTACTATGTATAAGAGTAAAGGTAGGCTTCGCAGCAATAGCATGCCCGTTTGTCCTGCATCTGTGTGGATGCTACTGTCGTTGCCCGTGAGGTTGACGTGTACTCCCAGATTCCATAGCATTCGCTACTCTCGGATCTATTCCACGTGGGCCATCAGGCCTCCGGGTCGATTAAATAAGGATGATGTAATTTATATCCATACAATCAGTCCTTCCACTTTTCGAGTGCTGATATTAGTGCTCAGGAAGTGAAGTAATGTGCCAGCAAAGAGCTATGCAATCTACAAGGATTGTTCAACTCTGATTGCATGATCGTCTCTTCATATTCGAGTTCATCCACAGGTCTGTATCTAACTGTCCATTTGCTCTAACATCTCACGAGGTCATTATGACACTCTATTCCAATCCTGTCATAAGCGTGCATTTTCACATCTACCAGCATTATTACGCCCATCATTATTATGCCCCTCCATGTCCACATTCTCTTTTGTTTAAATAGCTAGAATCCCTATTTTTTCCACTTCTCACAATCTTCATCAAAATCCTTTGCAAAGAACTCCGTTTTTCAGCAAAACCTTTCATCTTAGCTTCTTCAAATTGTTAATCTTCCTCAGTGGCTGCTCCTGTTGACTTTCTCCCCCGCCCAACTTTGATCCAGAACAATATTTTCCCCCAGATCTTGATTATAACAAGAACGGCTTAGTCAAGGAGACAATTAAAGGACAAACATCCCGGTGTTTCCATCGATGTGTTTCCTACTGATATTACAATTGAAGTCCTTCCCCTATTGAAGACACAATGTTAGAGCCCTGACTCTGAAGTCCTCATCCTTACCAGAGACAAGAGGGTTAATTCCCACAACGAGGGTTTCTCTTTCGTTTACACTTACCCTTTCACCAATGGTCTTGGTCTGCCAATACATCTATTGGAGAGTAATGTGCCGGCAATATAATGTTTGTTTGGCTCAAGTGGGTGGCTTATCTCGATCGAAGACTTTCTAGCCAATAAGGCTGGATTTGCATTCACTTTCTGGCATCTCCATGCTTTCTATTCCCCTACATTCTCCATGATGATGTCATCAGGTTTGACCATCGTGGATAGAGGACCATTTTCACTGACATTGCGGACAATGATGATCGTGGTTGGATCTACTGCTATGTTTTTTTTTTGAAAACTTCTGTACTAAAGAGGCCTGATGTCGATCATCTTTCAAAAGTTTTAAAAACAGATGTAAATCCCCCACAACCCTTGCTTCTTTTGATTCCCACCGACTGTTCATTATTTTTCGCTAATTTATTAACCACCTTGCGGTGTTCTCGTGCCGAACTGGTTGAGTGGGCCACGACGATCGTTACAAATAACTTTGTTGATATGAGGATGTTCATAGCTATAGGTGCTGATAAAGATTTTAAGTCAAAATAATATGGTACCTTCGTTGATCCCTTTTATCCTCACTTCCCCATCTTATGTTTATCTCATATGATCTTTTGTGTACCTATAAACTCTAGCCCTGAGCAGCAGATGTGCTCCACACGCGCAATTTTTGGCCATGGAGCCTAGCCAAAAAGCTGTCTGATGTGAAGGTGGCTACCGACAAGCTTTCCAAGAAAATTAGCAACTCCAGCGCCACAAATTCTGGGAAGAGAAGAAGTACTCGAAAGACTTCTGTTGCAACTTCTTCCGTCTTAGCAGCCAAGGTGAAACTGCTAAAGTCCTCTCCCTCCCTTTTCCGCCCCCCCCCCCTGCGAGTGCTGAAGTAAGGACTGTTGGAGTCCCCCCTAGTGACGACTTCGTCTAATGCTGCTGTAATTCCTGCAACTGCTTGTGTTTCATAGAAATAGAAACATGGTATTATTGATTCCGCCTCTTAAGGTGACGAGGAGACGAACTACGGCAAGGCTGTCAATCCTTCTACTCCTGCTGGCGATGCAGGTTAGTCATTGTTCCGACTCTTTTTACTTTGTATTCCAGGTGTTTGATTATCATAACAGCTATCTTTTCTTCAGCTTAAGATACCTCTTCTGCCTCATCGAGTCCCCCGTTCAAGCGTCGTCCTGGGATAGAAGTTGCTGGTAGCAGCTCCGCGAACTCTGAAGACGAAGTCGCTGCTGCCCTCAAGGTTGTCACAGTTGTAGCGTAAGATGCTCCCACTCGTAGGTAGGGTCGTAAAATACTTGTGCCTATACCTGAGGGCGTCAACGTATTTCACAAACCAATTGAAGTCATCCTGGTCCTCCGGGACTTAGTTGGACCTGTAGAGATAGAAAGCTTCAGTGGACTTACTCTTGTTGGATGCTTAATAGTACGACCAGCTTTTACTAAAGGTAAACCTTTTGCTCAGCTCTTCCTATTCCTGCAGCTTGTTTCGTTTAATTTTGCTCATGAATGTCACTCCTTGCTTTCTCAAGAGTTGCTTCTCAACTTGGAAGCTTTGAGCTTGGTCTTCGGCTATGAAGAAGAAGAGAAACGCCTCTGAGAAAAGAATAGTGTCTTGAAGGCCACTGTTGAGAGCTTGCGCCCGTTGGTAGAAGAGAAAAAAACAACTGGAGGATTAGATAAAGTCCTCAATTTTGAATAGCACAAAAGCAAAATTTATGCTGACAGACTTGTAAAGAAGACAGATGTGGTGAGGCATGAGTAGGTCGAGCGGATCCAGGAGCTTGAGTTGTTTGTGCGGGAGAGAGATCCGGCTGAAGGCATGGCTAGAGCTAAAGCGGCCCGTTTGAGGGCCAATCTCATTGATAGTGAGTGGCGTACTTTTGATGCAGAGGAGCAAGCACGCGAGGCTAAATAGATAGCCATCGAGCTCCGACTAGTTAATGGGCTGTTAGAGAATGAGTATGGTAAGCTGAGGACCAAGTTTGATGACTTTTGAGCTGATTTTGAGTTTCTCAAGAAGACCCGTTACAACCTCTACAACCATATTCATGTCCCGAAACAAGCAAAAAACTAAGCTTAATTGGATGATTGTAGCCATAGGGTTATCAATTTTGAAGGGGGTTCCAGATACCTCTGACCTTAACTTGGATGCGGAAAGTAATAAGATGCAAGCCTAGGTGGCCGCATTGGATGCTCAGCTTGCACCAGATAAAGACGAGTATGGCACTGGCAGAGAAACCCTAGTCATGGAGGTGATGATGGAGATCCCTAGGGGGCCAAATTGGAAAAGAAGGTTGCACGTCCGGACGTGTTGCTGAAGAAGGTAGTTCGACTTTACTCCAATCTTGCCCCAATCTTAGTCGTAATGTAACTCAAATCATTGAGCTCATGACCCATTACATAGGTGGTTATCTAAATACTAAGCTAGATAGGAAGTAATATAGAGCTAAGGGCGGCTTAGCTGCAGTAGCACACCCATTAGTTCTGCGTCCTTGCGGCTGCTAGGATCGTTACCCATGAGGATATCTTGTACTCTTAGATTCCATACCATCCGCTACTTTAGAATCCATACCACGTGGGCTGTTGGGCCTCTGGGTCCGTTAGATAAGAATGACATGATTTATACCCACACAAAATTATGTCGATTTTGACTAGAGAAATCCACTAAGGATGACTGGTTCGGTTAAAAGTAGAAGGATATCTATAATTTTATTACAGTCCCTAGTGTTTTTTTAAGAGTATTATTTTAGATTTTGGGTGTCCAAAATGTCATTCTTTTATAGCCGTTTCTCACTCGCTGGGTAAACATGATAGTAACGCAAGCGCGAAATTTTCTATTGACATTATTATCCATCTGCAATAGCTATGCTTAATGCTTAGAGAAACAATCTTGGGCCAGAGAGATTGGTTTAAGTGCAAAGACGGAATAGGGCTTCCTTGCTAAACCAACCCATCAAGTAGGAAGAGATAGGGCGTTGGAAAAACCTTTAGTTTAATAATAAAACACTCTTGCTAGGTAATGGAGTTTTGTTTTGATGATTGATAAACAGAGAAACTGGTACTGAATCAGGGTCATCCTAAACTAAAAAGATACAACAACACAGTTCAAATCCAAACTGGAATAGGAAAGAACCAAGATGAGAAGTCTTACAATCTGAACTAGAATAGAAAACACGAAGAAACCTAGCGTGGTAGTTTCCTAGGCAGAAAAGAATTGAAGACTTGAAGAAAAAGCTGTCAACATGTCATTCTATTTATGAAAAGATTTCCATGTTGTAGGAGTTAGAGTTTCCACAATGAAAAGTTTAAAGAGAATGTTAATTTATTTATTTGGGAAATGTCTTTTATTCTCAAAACTCTACCTGGTCTTTTGATCTCTATATATACTACATGTTGAGGCTACAAATCATTCACCTGTTAGATATCTACGAGAGCAAAAGTAAAGAAAAGTACTTTGAGAGAAGTAGTGAGTGAATAGTAGAGGCAAGACGACAAAACTTAGCTGAAGACTAGTTTCTTGTTAATTCTGTTGTTTCTAGATCTCTGTACTTAGGGAAATAAAATTGTGACCTATTGAGCTTATGCAAGAAGCGTTTTTTTTTTTTAAAAAAAGAAGCACAATGTCCTTTTAAGCTAGAGTTTAGCTTAGAGGAGTTAGGTACAAGAGTTTACTAAAACTTGGTTATTGTGTCTTGTAATCTAAAGCTTGCTCGTTGTGTTAGTGGAAGTTGTTTTAAGTTTAAGAGATTGGGTCATGGTTTTTCTCCCTTGAGCAATGAGGTTTTTAGGTAAAAATTTGGTTACATTCCACAATTCGTGTTTACAGAATTAGGTAGAACTTTATAAAGAACTTGGTTCCTGTTAGTATGTTTGACTGCAGTTGAGCAAAATTCTAGGAAATTGAAGGTCGAGTAGCGACATACCAAGTGCAATACTACAACAATAACAACAATAACAACATACCAAGGTGATATCCCATTAAGATGGGGTCTGGAGAAGGTGATATGTACGCAAACTTTACCCCCACCAAAATGGAAAGACTGTTTTAAATAAACCCTCGGCTAAAACAAAGACATTTGAGAGAAATAATATTCGATACCAACTGCAACACTAAGAATAAAAAGCGAACTAATTTTCACAAACAAAACACTTGCATTAAAGTGCTAATAAAGTGCCGTGGCTACCAGTTGAAGTCATAATCTGATTATTTTCCGGACACTGTTGAATGGTATGAACTTGAAGTAAGGACTCAAGCATCTATTCTATTAAACAAAGGTACATTAGTTTCTACTTCGCAAAATGATTGTCTTGAAAGCGAAACAAAATTAATTATAGCAAAAAAAAAAAAAACTTAAATATAATTTGGCCAAAAGTACTCTAAATTTTATTTTTTAACAAACTAATCAAAACTGCAACCTCAAAACCTGCTTTAATTACCTTGCCAAACGACAAGATTCATTTTCCTTTTTTCTCATAGAATATAGGAAAAGTGTATTCATTCCTATTTATCTGAATTATTTCTTTTTTGGTCTGTCCAAAAAAGATGTCATTTTTTTATAAATAAGAAAACAGTTTACTTAAATGAAATGACTTTCAACCATATAAATTTCTATGCCTAATTTTAAATTATAATTTTTAAATTTTTTTATTGTTACTTAAACATTATGTCAACTCAAATTACAACACCCATATTGGGACTGAGGGAGTATGAACTTACTACTACCATTTTGCCGTAAAATCCAAGGGTGCGAGGGGGTTGGTCCAAATATTCTTCGTTGTGTTACGCCATGCCATAATTGGTTCAGCAACAATAAGTGAGTAGGTCTTCGTCCACCCATACTAATTAACAAACACGTGTACGCACACTACCGCAATTTTACCTTTTTACCCTTTTTTTTTTAACACATTTGTAGTAATTGTCTAACCATAGTTTTTTTTATAAAAAAAAAAATATATATATATATATATATATATATATATATATATATATATATATATATATATATATATAATAAGAAACGTACGCACATAAATTTCAGCATATAATTACTGTAATTTACACCACATGACTACCCTAATAACTTAATTATCAAATATACCAATACTTTTACTATATTTACAAACCATAACAATAGTTTTAAAAAATTACCCTACATACCATCTTTTCATTTCCCACTCTCCCCCAAACATAGAACACTAATTTCTTCCTCTCTCCTTTTCTCCTCTCCTCCACCCACCCACCCACCGCCGTCCCCCTCTCCCTCGCCGGCGACCAGCAGCCCCCGTTGCTGATGGTGTGTCCTCAGCCGCTACTGTACTTCGCCATTATCGGCGCTGCTGCACTGCAGCGGTGGCAGGCCCGATCTGTGTTGTCGGTGGGTTTTTCTGGTAGGTTCCGATCTGCTCCTCTTTTCTTTTTTTTTTCTTTTCTCTTTTTTCCTTTTTTCCTTTTTCTATATGTATATATGTATCTGTGGTATGTATTTTTTTGTATTTGTGTGTATCTAAATATGTATGTCCTTGTATTTTTTGGGTATAGATGTCTAAAATTCACTTTTGTATGTGTATGTTGTTGTATATATATGTATGTTGTTGTATGCTTGTGTATATGTATGTATAGAGTAGAAAAAATATTTGGATGTATTTTTTGTATATCTTTGTATGTTTGTGTATATCTTTTGTATGTTTGTGTATGTTTGACTATATGTAGCTTCCAAACAACAATTTATACAAAGTTTACAATGTATATATGTGTATTTTTTGTATGTTTCGTTTTGTAGATCCCAAAAAAATAAAAAAAATACAATTCCGGCGACCTGCCGCCCCGCTACTGTGGCTGAAGCAGTGGGGGTAGGAAGGAGCAAAAACTTCATTTATATGGTTTTAACGGAAGTTATATATGCTATGTAAAAAAATATTGTTATATTTTGTAAAGTGGTAAAATATTGGTATTTTTTGTAAATATGATGTTAGGGTTGTATATTTTAATAAATCTCCCTTTTTTTTTAATATATACAAATTTATTGACACGACCTTGATTCCAGATAGGTTGTGCGGGCACCCGATATACCTCCTTAGACCCTTCGAGCGAATCTGTTTCAAGATAACCGCTAATAGAAGTCGATGTAACTCGAAAGTATGCATAATTAATAAAAAATTTTTTTGTGTGTGTATATATATATATATATATATATATATATATATATATATACACACACACATACATACAAGTTGCGGAAGAAAATAACCACATCTTCTAATCCCTAAAAAATGGTTTTTGCACATCCCAAATCATAGACATCTAAGAGTGAACATATGCGAATCCCTCGAAGGGAGAAATACATCTGACAAAAGAAACAAAAGCAGGTGACCACCACAAACAAGGCGTGGCTCAACAATAGTGGTAGAATGGTCCTTGCTACCCCCGCTACACAGTACGCTCGGTCTAGGAGTAGAATTCGTCGAAAACAAACAAATGACAAAGAGAAACAGAACAGGGGTGAGTCGAAAGGACTTAGTAAGTAAGTGTTAACTAGTCACCCTCGAACAACTAGTAAGCTAATCACCTTAAACAAGCAAATCAAATATAATCAATAACCAAATTGTAACACGCCAAACGACATATAAGAAATATAATATCCCTAAGGCAAACATAAGCAAAACCAACATCCAGTTGATGAAATGAGATGCAATACGGTGCGATATGGTGCAATGCAATGTAACCGGGTCACATGTGACCAACCCCTCGCTGGAACAGACTCCTCAATGCTAACCAGTCTGAATACAACCGGCTCGTAGGCCAATATTCTGTGCAATAAAGTTTAATAGCCAACAATCAAAAGACTGACAGTGGAAACATGTAAATCAAGTCTAGAACATCGTAAGTATGTCCTCTCGGCAGCTACACACATAAAGAACACATCTGTAGACATCCATAAATTCGAATACTATCAAAAGAACGGATGAAGTCACTTACCTTGTTTTTGAGCTAATACGAGCCTCTAGGCAACTCCTTTTCCCTTCTGAATCCTTTCGGAATGATCTTCCTCTAAGATGAAATTGCATAAGTGAGTGCCGAGGCAAAAAACTAACAACAACAACAATTCAAAATATGAAGAATTCCCAAATTTTCCTTAGGCCTACATCTCTGAATTCCTACAAGAAATATATTTCTGAAGTGACCTCCACAATATCAAATATATGATTGAATTACTAACCTTAGTCCTATAAGCACCATATTTTTAACATGTGGCATCATTGGACCTTTTTAATTGTCCAGTGGCAATTGTGGTCCTTCTCCCGATATTATATTACTGCCTCCATCCAACTAAGTGTACAATTTCATTTTCACGTACATTAAAAAAAATATTAAAGAAAAAAATACCTAAAATACCATATATAAAAATTTAGTTTTTACCTTTACCTAATAATGTAATTGAATAACAAAAATACCATTTTTTAGAATTTTATACCATATATAGAGATTTTAATTTTAATAGTACCACTTTTAGAGATTTTCCTAAATATAGTTTTAGATATACTAAATATCTGTATCCTAAAATAGTATAGTTATTCCAAATCCGTTATCTCTAAACAACATGATAATTATAGAGTTCAAAACTACTTGGGACTCTCTCTCCTCACCTGAAGTTACATCAGAAAAAACTTGTAACCATTAGACTTCTTTCTACAAATTTCCCTTTTCAATCCAATCATCAATTTGTACATAATGTTTTCTTTTTCCTACCACCAAATACTAATCTCGTTGACAATTTCCATTGTCCATCCAAAACAATGGAAAGAAAGTCTGTTCATAAGAATAATATTTATAGTGGAAAAGTAGCAGATTTGTGTGAAGAAGTTTAATTTTTATCTACTATACTAAATTACCCTCCCTCTCTTCTAACTAACCATCACATACTCCCAAATTATAATGCATCATCTCCCAGCCCCCTTCCCTTCCCCAAATTGTTCCATGATTACTCAATGAAACACCAATATTCTAATAATATACAATATATCATATACCAATATATAGTATATGAATGATATACTACATATCATATATCAATGTATAGTATATCAGAATATATACTAATATATAGTATATCAGAATGGTTTAGTAACAAATTAATGTATTATGCTAACATTAAATTAAATGTGATGAGAATACTAATAACATATATATATATATAGCAATCTAAATTTTAAAATAACTTAATTGTAAGTAAAGATAATTGAAGTAAAAAATTAATCTAGAAGCAGTATGGCAGCGTTGATATTTCCAAGTTGGAGCAGCAATTAGATGCGCGAGAAAATAGGAGATTATAAGAAGTTTGGACTTTTCATATTTATTCGGATTGAAATTTTGCGCATGGAGTATTTTTATGGTATATTTATAATTTAATAAGTGGTACTATATGTAAGTGGTACTTAATGAAAATATATCTTGTATATTAGGTAATTACGAAAAAATCTCAACATTAAATACTATGAGCCTGTTTGAGTGAACTTAAAAGTGGCTTATAAGCTTATAAGTCCATTAGTAAATAATTGGCAATTCAAAAATTCATGGACTTATAAGCCCTTATGTAAAAGTGAGAAGTAAGGAAATCCTAACATCTGGAAAAATGGTTTATAATCCACTTTTAACTTATAAGCTGCTTAAAATAAGCTCACCCAAACGGGTTGTATACATATATACTTTACATCCTTACCCTTATTTATTTTATCATTAATTATGACAAGACGTAATTGCCCCTTCAATAGCAAGGACAATATTGATAAATATAGGTAATTTCTTATTGATATTCTAAATGGACACTTGTATTGGATGAAAAATCACCGAGCCTCGAGCAAAGGCACGAGACCTGATATGAGTCTACTTCACGAGGCGAACCCACGAGGGGAAGCGACATGGTTCTCCGCCTCGGAAAGCCATCTCGGGGAATGAGGAAAACCAAGTTCGGAAAGATCATCACAACAACGTAATCCCCAAGCAAGTACAACACCTCGCCGAACGAGGCCTGATCTTTGTAACCGTCGATCGTTGCTCTGACATTTAAGAAGAAGATCATGAGCTAACCACGATCAAATGTAGAGTAATGACCATAAAGGCATAATTATTATGGCTATAACGTTATTCTTTTCCTTGATTATAAATAAGACTCATTTGTAATCAAGCAGGACATCCAAAAAGAAAATACTTGACTTATACTTTTCACACTTTGTCTCGTTTATCAGTTGGTTTTTGTTGGGTTTAATGGAAGAATGTGAATGGGAAATGGGTGAAAGGTGAAAAGGTTCCCTTTTGTAAGGAAATGCACTTTCTTCCACATTGGTAGAGGAAAAGGATTTTGTTGGGTTTAAATAGAGATTTACTTCTCTTAGCTCTTAAAAGGGTTGAGAAGAACGGAAGCCTCGCGCCGTCGTCGTCGCTCGCTCGTCTCGGCTTCGGCTTCGGCTTCGGCTTCGGATTCGGTCAATTGATTTGATTGACTTAAATTTTTGGACCAACAAAACTAAAATATTAATTAATTAATATTTTAATCCGTTTGTGTAACGGGCAGCTGAAATGAGTCAGCAACGGGCAGCTGAAGTGAATTCAGTACCGGGCAGCTGAAGCTACATCAGCAGATTAATTCCTCCACATTTTTGCATTAAAGTCAGTCATTAGTGGTAGATTAATTCCTCCACATTAATGTCTGTCATTAGTGGTAGATTAATTGCTCCACATTGAAGTCAGTCATTAGTGGACAATTAAGTCTCCCAAGTTTTCTTATTAATCACCAGCTGTGTCTCTTCGTCTGCCCTTGGATGTCTATATAAACTGGTCATTCGTCAGTCCTTGAGACATAGACTACACAGAATCAAATTCTGACAAGACATAGACTGAAACTCTGAGACATAGACTAAACCTCGGACAGAGGATAGACTCATACTCGGACAGCTAGACACAACCTCGAGCAGAAGATAGAAACACTCGGGCAGAGAAAATCACTGACAGAAAACATATCTCACTGCATCCCCTCCCTTTCTACATATTAAGTGAGTCGTGTGATTTGCTCCATTCCTTTGTGTTTGCCGTGTTCTAATCGTTTGAAATGCCGCTACGGTAGAACTGTTATCCCGTTCCATCCTGAGAGAAATTAACCCGTGAACCTTGGGTATCGTGAGGGGGTTAGATTTCTTAAGGAGACACAAGTAACTTGTGGGCTCGGGATTGTCCTATTACTAACAGATTATATATTGCAGGTTTTTGTATCGTCTAATTTTATTTGAGTGTAGGACCAACAAGCTTAAGAAATCTACTTAAGGAGACTGGTTAAGGAGACTAAAACCTTTGTGGTTTTCTACTCCTATACTGCATATTAATCTGCTCGTGGAGACTAAAACCTTTGTGGTTTTCTACTCATGTACTGCATATTACTCTGCTCGTGGGGACTAAAACCTTCATGGTTTTTCTACTCCTAATTACAGTTAAATAATCTGTTTGTGGAGACTAAAAGCCTTCGTGGTTTTTTATACTCCAATTGTTTAAACAATTTATTGATTTTGTTTCTGCTCGTGTCATTTTGCAGAGATGACAAACGGAGTGGATCCAACTGTCCATGTTGGGAGTACTAATGCTACCACAGTTTCTGGTGCTGCTGGGCCTAGCCGTGCTGCTGCAACGGTTATGCCACCTGCAGAAAAGCCGGGGAAATTTTCTGGTGTGGACTTTAAAAGGTGGCAGCAAAAGATGTTCTTTTATCTGACCACCTTAAGCCTGCAAAGGTTTATTAAGGAGGATGCTCCAGTCCTGACTGATAAAACACCTGAAAACGAATGCTTCCTTGTGATTGAGGCTTGGACTCATTCTGACTTCCTATGCAAGAATTATATTCTTAGTGGCTTGGAAGATGACTTGTACGACGTTTATAGTAATGTTGAAACGTCAAAGAAACTGTGGAATGCATTGGAAAAGAAGTATAAGACTGAAGATGCTGGACTGAAGAAATTTGTGGCTGCCAAATTTCTGGATTATAAAATGGTGGACAACAAATCTGTTGTGTCCCAAGTCCAAGAACTTCAAGTCATTATACATGATCTCCTTGCTGAAGGTTTGATCCTAATTAATACTTATGTTAGAAGTATTAATTATGTTGTTGCTAACAAACTTTTCTTTGAAGGTTTGGTGATCAACGAGGCGTTTCAAGTTGCAGCCATGATTGAAAAGTTACCTCCTTTGTGGAAGGACTTTAAAAATTACTTGAAACATAAGCGCAAGGATATGACCCTTGAAGATTTGATTGTTCGCTTAAGGATTGAAGAGGACAACAAATCAGCTGAGAAGAAGGCTCGTGGAAATGCTACAATAGCGGGAGCAAATATTGTTGAGCATAATCCAAATAAGAGGAAGAAGCCTTCTAGAGGGAAGACCAACCCTAGCAAGAAAAAGTTCAAGAGAAATTGCTGCAACTGTGGCAAGAGTGGACATAAGTCCGTAGACTGTCGTACTGCAAAGAAGGACAGGAAAAAGGAAAAAGGTCAAGCAAACATGGTTGAAGACAATAAATTGTCTCAAGGAGTGCAAGACATTGATCTGTGCGCTATGATTTCTGAATGCAACTTAGTTAGAAATCCTAAAGAATGGTGGATTGATTCAGGAGCCACCCGCCATGTTTGTGCTGTGAAGGAAGCCTTTGCTTCATATGCTCCCGCTGGACCTGATGAGGCGCTTTCTATAGGCAATTCTGCAATGGCCAAAATTGAGGGATATGGAAAGATATTCCTCAAAATGACGTCTGGCAAGGTTGTGACTCTGAACAATGTTCTTCACGTTCCTGAAATAAAGAAGAACTTGGTGTCAACTGCACTTCTCGTTAAAAACGGGTTTAAGTGTGTGTTTGTCTCTGACAAAGTTGTAATAACTAAGAATGAGCTGTATGTAGGAAAAGGTTACCTGACTGAGGGCCTTTTCAAACTCAATGTAATGGTCATTGAAACTATGAATAAAACTGCAGCTTCTTGTTATTTACTTGAGTCAAATAATTTATGGCATTCTCGTTTGGGACATGTCAATTATAAAACCTTGCAGAAAATGATCAATTTGGAAGTATTTCCTAAATTTGATTGCGAGAAGTCAAAATGTCAAATATGTGTTGAGTCAAAATATACGAAACACCCTTACAAGTCAATTGAAAGGGATTCGGAACCATTAGACTTAATTCATACGGACATTTGTGACATGAAGTCAATACCATCTCGCGGTGGAAAGAAGTATTTCATAACTTTTATTGACGATAGCACTCGTTACTGCTATGTTTATTTACTTAGTAGTAAAGATGAGGCAATTGACGCATTCAAGCAATACAAAAATGAAGTTGAAGCGCAACTTACCAAAAAGATCAAAATGATAAGAAGTGATAGGGGTGGAGAATACGAATCTCCTTTTGAACAAGTGTGTTTGGAATATGGCATTATTCATCAAACAACTGCCCCCTACACGCCTCAATCTAATGGGATTGCGGAAAGGAAAAATCGAACTTAAAGGAGATGATGAATGCCTTGTTGATAAGTTCGGGTCTACCCCAGAACTTGTGGGGGGAAGCCTTATTCACGGCTAATCAAATACTCAATCGAGTTCCCCATAGCAAAACACTGTCCATTCCATATGAAAAGTGGAAAGGAAGGAAGCCCAACTTGAATTACTTCAAAGTGTAGGGGTGTTTGGCTAAAGTGCAAGTCCCAAAACCCAAAAGGGTTAAGATTGGACCGAAAACAGTTGATTGTGTTTTCATTGGGTATGCTATAAACAGTAAAGCATATCGGTTTCTGGTTCATAAATCAGAAAATCCCGACATTCATGTTAATACGGTGATGGAATCAGATAATGCTGAATTCTTTGAAATGATATATCCGTATAAGAAGGAATGTGAGTCAATTGGTGAAAGATCCAAACGACCTCGGGAAGGAACCAAAGGAAATTCACCAAATGAGGAAGAACCAAGACGAAGCAAGCATCAAAGAACTTCTACTTCATTTGGAGGTGACTTTGTCAATTTTCTGTTGGAAAGTGAGCCTCGGACGTTTAAAGAAGCTATGTCTTCTTCAGACTCTCCATTTTGGAAAGAGGCAGTCAATAGTGAAATAGAATCTATTTTGAGCAACCATACTTGGGAGTTGGTTGATCTCCTCCTGGAAACAAACCATTAGGTTCTAAGTGGATTTTCAAAAGGAAAATCAAAGCTGATGGCACTATTGACAAGTACAAGGAAAGGCTTGTTGTTAAAGGATATAGACAACAAGAAGGTCTTGACTACTTTGATACATACTCGCTGGTAACCAGAATAACATCCATACGTATGTTAATTGCGTTAGCCGCTGTGTATGGTCTTGAAATCCATCAGATGGACGTTAAGACAGCGTTCTTAAACGGGGATTTGGAGGAAGAAATTTACATGGAACAACCTGAAGGGTTCGTGGTTCCAGGTAAAGAAAAGATGGTGTGTAAACTTGTTAAGTCGCTTTTTGGACTAAAACAAGCACCTAAACAATGGCATGCGAAATTTGATCATACAATGTTGTCAAATGGCTTTAAAATAACGAGTGTGATAAATGTGTTTACATTAAGGACACTCCTAATTTTTTAGTCATTATTTGCTTATATGTGGACGATATGTTGATAATGAGCAATGACATTGCCAATGTAAATGCTACAAAGCGCATGCTGACTAGAAAATTTGATATGAAAGACTTAGGAGTTGCGGACTTAATTCTGGGTGTTAAGATCCATAGGACTCCTCAAGGTCTGGCGTTGTCTCAAACTCACTACATCAATAGTGTGCTTGAAAAATTTAAATATTTGGATTTTAAAGTTTCAAAGACTCCTATTGATGTAAACCTTGCTCTTAAGAGGAACAAAGGTGAAAGCACGTCGCAACGGGATTATGCACGTGTTTTGGGAAGTTTGATGTACATCATGAATTGTACTCGACCAGATATAGCTTGTGCTATAAGTAAACTAAGTCGATACACGAGTAATCCCAATCAGACCCACTGGATGGCAATGAAACGTGTTTTGGGATATTTAAAATATACCTAAGACTTTGCATTGCATTATAACAAGTATCCAGCAGTCATTGAAGGATATTGTGATGCCAATTGGATCACCGGCACAACTGATTCTAAGTCCACAAGTGGATATATTTTCGCACTTGGTGGAGGAGCGGTGTCTTGGAAATTGTCCAAGCAAACGTGTATTACCCGCTCTACTATGAAAGCTAAATTCATAGCCTTAGATAAAGTTGGTGAAGAAGCTGAATGGCTTCGGAACTTTTTGAAAGACATTCTGTTATGGCCTAAACCGTTGACACCAATTTGTATACATTGTGATAGTCAATCGGCTATAGGAAGAGCGAGGAATGTCATGTAAAACGGTAAGAATCGTCACATACGACGAAGGCATAAAACCGTTAGGGACCTACTCTCTAGAGGAATTATCACCATTGACTACGTGAAGTCAAGGGATAATGTGGCAGATCCGCTTACAAAAGGCCTAACTAGAGAGGCGGTTGAATGTTCATCGAAGGGAATGGGACTATGGCCAAGGACAAGTCATCACGGCGGCAACTCTACCTCGGAGACTGGAGATCCCAAGAACTAGGTTCAAGGAGAATACAAAGTTGTGTATGAAGGTCCAACATTGTCAATTAAATGTTTGGTCCATTCTCGTGATGAGACAATGTTCAAGTACTAAGGATAAAATGCTAGAGGCATTTTTTAATGATTATCTAAGTTTGATATCGTAATTATCAAACAGTGTATATCTATATGATTACACGTTTAGAAATCACCTATGTAAGTGTGAAGTGGAAGCCGCTTCAAGGAGATTTCTGTATGGCCAATTCTTTAAGCACTTATGAAACCAGGCGGTGTTCATGGCTGAAACGAACACAACAGTGAGAACCAAAGACGGTTAAGGGTTAGTTGTGTGACTTACGTTGTCTAGGTATACACCAAAGCTCAACGGTTCAAAGATATCAAATCTACCGATAGACCGAGTATATCCGATGTATGTTCACTACGGAAAGTTCAAAGGGAAACCTACTTATCCTGATGCAACTAATTCTTTCTTGCAAATCACGCAAGTCTGTCATGGATATGTCAATACAGCCATTCCCCATTCATGTGGGGGATTGTTGGGTTTAATGGAAGAATGTGAATGGGAAATGGGTGAAAGGTGAAAAGGTTCCCTTTTGTAGGGAAATGCACTTTCTCCCACATTGGTAGAGGAAAAGGATTTTGTTGGGTTTAAATAGAGATTTACTTCTCTTAGCTCTTAAAAGGGTTGAGAAGAAGGGAAGCCTCGCGCCGTCTTCGTCGCTCGCTCGTCTCGGCTTCGGCTTCGGATTCGGATTCGGATTCGGTCAATTGATATGATTGATTGACTTAAATTTTTGGACCAACAAAACTAAAATATTAATTAATATTTTAATCCGTTTGTGTAACGAGCAGCTGAAGTGAGTCAGCAACGGGCAGCTGAAGTGAATTCAGTACCGGGCAGCTGAAGCTACATCAGCAGATTAATTCCTCCACGTTTCCCTCCACGTTTTTGCATTAAAGTCAGTCATTAGTGGTAGATTAATTCCTCCACATTAATCTCAGTCATTAGTGGTAGATTAATTGCTCCACATTGAAGTCAGTCATTAGTGGACATTTAAGTCTCCCACGTTTTCTCATTAATCACCAGCTGTGTCTCTTCGTCTGCCCTTGGATGTCTATATAAACTGGTCATTCGTCAGTCCTTGAGACATAGACTACACAGAATCAAATTCTGACAAGACATAGACTGAAACTCTGAGACAGAGACTAAACCTCGGACAGAGGATAGACTCATACTCGGACAGATAGACACAACCTCGGGCAGAAGATAGAAACACTCGGGCAGAGAAAATCACTGACAGAAAACATATCTCACTGCATCCCCTCCCTTTCTGCATATTAAGTGAGTCGTGTGATTTGCTCCGTTCCTTTGTGTTCGCCGTGTTCTAACCGTTTGAAGTGCCGCTACGGTAGAACTGTTATCCCGTTCCATCCTGGGAGAAATTAACCCGTGAACCTTGGACATCGTGAGGGGGTTAGATTTCTTAAGGAGACACAAGTAACTTGTGGGCTCGTGATTGTCCTATTACTAACAGATTATATATTGCAGGTTTTTGTATCGTCTAATTTTATTTGAGTGCAGGACCAACAGTTTTTTCCTTGCCTCGTTATACTTTAAAGCACTCGTCTCGTTTAAATCTGATCCTACTCTAAGCACGACTTTGATATAAGAAGATTATCAATAAAACTCAAAACAAATTTGATCTGTTGTGCTATCTTGATTTAGGCCGATACAACACTTATTTTGGGATAAAATGAAAGTGAAAAATTGACGGCTATTATGGGATAGAGGTACTATAATTTATTGGACAAACTTCCAAAAGACCAAAACAGTAGTACTTTTTGTCAATTATAAAAGGTACTTTTGAAGGTATGTGTGTACATTTGGCCAAATCGTAAAACAAATTAGTTTATGTTAGTATTACAGAAGATGTTTATGTTTGGTCAAACTCTTCGAGTATTTTAAACATCAAATTATGGAAAAGCCATGTAAAAATTAATCTTACAATTACTATTATTTTGAATAGATAAATATTTGAAATATGAGAGACTTTAATTATGGTTTTCAGTTTCATGTAATTAAAATAAAAAAAAAAATCACAAGACAGCAAGTGGAGTATATGTCTTTGAGACTTTTGTCATAGAAGTGTTGCCACTTGCCAGCACCAATAGGATCGATTATGTCCGTAATGCTCGATTTGGTAAATAACTCGGTGCCAATAAGTATATTCTACTTTTTTATCTTCTTCTACACAACATAAAAGAATTTTGTTACTACTTAAGCGGCACTTTTTTCCTGAATACTTTGTCTAACGCCTTAAATCTTCAAAGTAAACGTTTTTGTGAATACTAAAAAGGTTATAATTTCCTACAAGGTGGTCAACCATGGTGTAGACTAATTGAAAGATTATATACCAACTCTATCGTTCGTTAAATTATTATTTTTCTATTTAAATATTTAACGGCTGAAATAGGTACTGTTGTACAAAAAACTGATTCTTCCAATCTATACATCATTCATGAATGATCAACAAATAAAATTATGGTTTTATCAATGAAAATTTTGGAAATGAAGTTACTATAGTATAGCAAGACAGTTTTATATATTTAAATGTTGTATCGACCAAATGCAATATTTTTCCATTAAATCATTTTCACTTCTCCTCTTTCCTCGTCCCTCCCCATCCCTATCCCCTAGAAAACTTGAACAAAAAAACGACATGTTGAGACTCAAAATTTACTATTTAATGAAGTAGTTGTCCATAAAGTTGGGAAATTAAAAGGGGCCTCCCTAAACCTCGGGTGCTAGAATATTATTTGGATTTATTAGAATTTCAGCGTCTTTGAAATAGTCTATTAATTTATGCTCAGCATTATGTATGATAAGCTGTTTTAAAAGAAAAAGCAAGTTGATTGTGCTGTCATTTTCTATTTTGCTGTAAGGTTTATTTCTATATTTTGAAGAGTTCCGACCCATAGTACTTTCGTCTTTATTTAATAAGTGGCACTATCATAAAAAGGCAAATTACTCAACTCTTCGTTCAATTAAATTTGATAGATCATGGTAGTTACCAGTTAATCATGCTCTCAGAATATTTTCCTTATTCTATGAGTGGGAAAAAAGAGAATGAATAAGAGAAGGAAGAATAAACTATTTTTTTGGCAATGGAAGAATAAACTATGATTTGGAGAGTACAGAAATATTACGTAATATTTTCCCTTTCTTGTTTGAAATGTTGTAATAACTCAACCCACTAAATAATGTTCAATTTTATGAACCGGCGATCCTATAGGTTCCTTAAGTGATTTATGACTTTGTGGGGATGCGTAGGGTTGGAATATAAATCCATCAGCCGAGGTTTCGAATGAAAACTTATTTTAAAGTCATTTCTGACTCCACAAGTCGTTTTACATTTGAGCTCCGAATATGAGCTGGTGAAAGCAATTAGGATTCCTAAAATATTTTGTGACTTGTGTTGGGATGGTTTAGGTTGAGGTTGAGGTTGAGATTATAGGGCATCTTTGTGGTTTTAGAGCAAGTTAGATTTGCTACAATTGTTGGTGTACAGTATCAGGTTGTGGCGATTGCGCGTTTGAATGCGTATAGATCAGAAAGAACACCAACGGCGAAAGCATCCTGTTGGACCGACACTGACACCAAGAGATCTGAGGGGTTGTACATCGCTATTGGAAGGTTGTTTTACGCAATCACGAAGACTTGTGGGGTTGGTTGACCTAGCTTTGACCTTCGCTAACACGACCATATGGCCCGAAATCATGATGTTCTATCTAGGCAAGAGCGATGTGCTTCCGACGATTACGAGCTTCGAGAGTTTAATACACAACTTTCTTTTAGGATTGTTCATTCGCGATTTTGGACATGGATGGGCTTTGGAGCTTCAACAAAGGATTATTTTAGGTAGGGATTTCATTCTTTTGACCAAGGAAAGGGTTCACTATCTCCTTTTTTTTAAAAAAAAAAAAAAAAAATTGATGATGAAACAAGAGTTAAAGTCAAACCTATGTCATGATATCTGTCATGGGCCAACTCCTCTTTAGTGAAACCAACACATGAATAGCCTGTGCTGTGGCCGATATCTTACCTGACTACAAGCCAGCCTGCTTCTTATCTCGGGTTTTCTGGAAGCTCGCCTCAGCATCTTACCTTCAACTGTGCTGCCCGAAGGTTTATTTCTTGTGTGCAACTTATATGCTAAAACTTCAATATTCGCACACCCGGGGTTGGCTAAGGACATATCAGTCCCTTGCTTAGCAATAAGCATGTGTGCACATTGCGATCCTCAAGCTTGACACTCGCCTTGTGCCCTGGCACTCAGCTGTGCTTCGCCTTAGTAGGACAACTCTTAAGACCTTGACTTTGTGTCATGTGCATCTACCATCCAATATTTCCTGATACTAGCAAGCGTAGCCCTCACATCATGCCTTCATCTTGAGCTATGCATCGTCTCCCTACAACTACATGTCTAGGCCAACGGGCCATTGCTTGTAAGGCTGAACCTAAGCCATGCTCACAAGTGAATACACGAGGCTCTTGATAGCTCCTCGAGTACTCAATCAATATAGAGGCCTTTATCCTTCCCAATGACAGCCCCCCGGGGCTAAAGGCTCTGCCATCTAATGTGCGCCTAACTCTAGCCTCTTACCCCTACGTCGGCAATAGAGTTGCCTAACTTGTATGGATATCCTAGGCACTGCTCTGAGATGTTTAGGTAGGCCTTTGAGGTCCTTTCTCAAGGCAGCTCACTTGGTGCGACGTGCAAACAACGTCCACGAAGAGGGCCGTTAGGCTGTCACCATTCATACCCCTCTTATATATATGCTCTTAAAAGAAAAACCAATGCCTTAAAGTTGACATCCTTTGTCCCGACAATTGTATAATGGCTTTTCTCTCAACTTTGATATCCAAACGAGGTGTCATTTGTTCCTGCTGATTCCTCATAGCTCCATTCACACTTCCATGATTTTCATCCCATTCCCATACTCTTGAAAAAAGATATAGCCCTCGAAAAATCAGCATAATTACGTAAATACCACTATACCTTGGCTAAGTCAAGCCCTTAGGTAAACAAACTCATAACGGCCCCATATTTGGTATGCACACTCTATAGCATCTTAGGAATAACTCCTTCATCCTATAATCCATGATTCCCATATAGCTCTAATACGTGCAGCACTGACACTCGTTACCCGCATAAGCTCGCACGGCTGACACTAAGTCCGTACGGGACTAACACTCTTTTAACACGTGGTTGAAACTCGTCTAGCCCATAACTTACACATGTCTAGAACACGGTTGAAAATCTTACTTAAGCACGCGGTTGACATTCATCTGACGCACGACTAGCACTCGACCAGTACACGACTAACAGTTGTCTGACGCATGGCTGACACTTATCCGGGCGACTGAAATTCGTCAAGCCCGTCTATGTTGTAAAGTCGCGACGTGTGCCAAGGCATCAAAAAGGTGTCGTGTGACATTCTCCCCGACTCGAACTAGTCATCATCTTATTTGAAGGCACTCTTGATGTAGGTAGTTACTTGTATCAAGCTAGGGTAGAATGTGACGTTGAACCTCTAGGTGCTACATGTCTAACTGAACCTAACAATACCCCTCTTAATGAATCTCCATGGTGTGGGAAGTTTGACTATTTTAATAATTCTTTATTTGAAATTTCAAGTGGGATGAGTGATCTTAGTGTTGACTGTAATGGTACATCTTTGGGTAGTCTTAGCCTTGATTTTGTGGACCTTGATGATGAAGAAGCCATAATTGATACCTTTCTTTGAAGTTTATCTATTAGAAGGGATTGTCTTAGGGAAGAATATGATATTGAGGAAACGTCTAATGGTGTAAGTAAGAGTGAACCTATGAAGGGAAGTGGATTAGTTGATGCTAGTACTAGATTGAAGTATTTTACTTACTCTATTCCTTATGTTGACCACACTTTTAATAGGGATAATACCAAAACTACGGCACCATATTGTAAAAGCGATCAGTTTTGGATTTGGTGTGATGATCATAGATTTAGGATAGCAGGTCCTTTGAATGTTTGAGATTGCACGTCTTATGCCCTATTGATCTCTTTGTCTTGTTGCTTTTGGTGCATTCCATTGGCGAGCCAAGAACTTGTTGTCCACTTCGAGGATATGGACTTTACTAAATTCATAGATGGTTGGCTATATCATAGGAGTGTATTTTCTCAGAACATGACCTAATCTTGATTAAGCTAACCTATCCTTGTGATAGAATTTTGTGTTTGTGTCTTCCTTTGTTTGCAATGTTTGAATTCGAGGACGAATTCCCTTTAAGAAGAAGAGGATGATGTAATAATAATTGACTGTCAAGATCATTAAAGACTAAATTGGTAGTTCAAGGAAACAACGAGGATAGATGTGGCGCTTGGAGCCTTGGAAGCGGGACAGCAAATTGGGGAGCTCAAAAAGCGATTTGTGTGTGTTTTCGAGGGGGGGGGGGGCATCAATCTTAGATGCTTAACGAGCAAAAGGCGCAAGTGCAGATTTTTTCCATTCTGCACCCTAAATATGTTAAAAACTAACCACGTAGCAATTTTTTAGAGTGCCGAAAGAGAAATTGCCAGCACTTACAAATTTTTTTTAAAATAGACACGAGTTAAAAGATATATTTTTAAAATTAGGCATTGAAAGTCCATGAATATTTTTATGAAAAGTCGAACTAAGTCCCAAAAATTTTTCTACAATTTAGTTCAAAATTACATCAAAATTTTCTCGGACTATATTATATGAAGTCCTTAGAGTAGCTCCCAGAACTTGGGACAAAATTCCTGAATATTTTCATATTGGTTAATTCAAAATTCCAAACAACATTATGAGGTTTTGTGGCTTTTTTCAAAAAATTGTGTTACTAAATTCATTTTGAACAACAATTCAACTAATTTAATTGACTAGTATATAACAAGTATGGAACAAAAAAATATATTGGTACTAGATTGACTTAAAATCTTTCTATTTATTCTAATTATACATGAATTCAAATAGAATTGAAGGAAAATGAATGTGATAAGACAAAATAAAATTTTATTTGAATTCCAAGTTTTAATAGAAACACTTTACTGACGAGCTGCAACAATTTCCCCTACTAAAGCAACTAAAATGATTATCAAAGTCAGTTCAAATGGAAGAAAAAAATCTATTGATAACTAAATTCTGATCTGTTGACCATTACTTATAAAATCTTGCTCTATAATCTGATTTGATTTTGTAGTCCAAATAATCCCGACACTATGATGTATCTGAAATAGTAGTGAACTTTGTAATTCTTTGTTGTTCCTAGTTGATTGACTTAAAAGCTGGTTATTCTACAAAATCATTCCCTAAATATGGCTATTAGGCTAAGTGCTTATTATTTAAAGAGTGTTTGGGTCGAGGAAAGTATTTGGGTAAAAATTTGGCTCCGTAGCTGTTTGTACTGCGCTAAATGAATACTAGCCAGCGGTGTAAAACTGTTTGAAAACTAGTCAGTTTTGGACAAGTCCCAGTATTTTATACTGAGAATACTTGAACACTAATCGCAGTATAAAATACTGAGACTTTGAACATGTTAGCTCAAAGTCCCAGTATAAAATACTAGGACTTTATTATAAATAAAGCTATATGGACTTTGAACATGAATCCCAGTATAAAATAATGGGACTTTGAACATGTTAGTTCAAAGTCCTAGTATAAAATATTGAAACTCATCAGGGGTGTTTTCCAATACTAATGGAGTGTAAGTTTGGGCGCGGATTTTTTTACTATTTTTCAATTAATTTCAAAACAGTGGATAAAACTAACTTAGGACGTCCAAAATTGGCTAGTTATCAATTTTTTCCAATATTTGGGATTTGTTTTGTAAATATTTGATCCTTTAGTCAGTATGTACAGAACTAAATGAACTAACTAAAATTTTTAAAATTCCAGGAAAAAATTCTAAGGAGTACTAAATATAAAATTCTAGGAAATTTTCATGGGACTTCAAATATGAAGCTCTAGGGAAACTTTCTAGAACTTTGAACTAAACCCCAAGAAAATTTTCTGGAGTTTAGTTCCAATTCCAAAAATTATTCCCCGTGGTATTCTTAAAGAACGTATGTTTTTAAAATATGACTAATTATTTAAAAGTTTATAATTTTTTACCATCTCTTAAGCGGTTCATAAACTGGCCCGTCATCATAATCTCCAATTTGTTTTAGCTAATTTTCTGCTAGCTTGCCCAACAGCTGTTGGTCTGGGCAATATCTAACGGGAGAAAGTGGTGAAAAAGGAAGTTCACAAAGAAAACTTCAGAAAAAAAATATATAAATATTTCACATATTAAAGACATATCATTTTTATATGTTTTTTAACATTAATATTTTAACTTTTTAATGTACCATATAGGTAAATTCCTTTAATCCATTTAAACTTCGAATCGCTTAATCTCATAAACCCTACTTGTTTCGGTATATTAGTAGTATATATCTAATATATTCTCCACCGTTTACTCTTCGATTTCCGCCAAATCCCATAAACCCTACTTGTTTCGGTATATATTAATAGCATATATCTAATATATTCTATGTAAATACATTTAGCACATTTATATCAATAATCTATCTATTATATTAGTACTATTATAGAAGAGTGACGGAGAGGAGCTTCAGGTTGTGCTGCCTATTTTTGGACGCGCTCATTGGGGATTATCCACCGTTTCCAAATTCATTGAAGCATAGCCAAAAATTCGCGCGCACACTTAAACTCCATTAGCGTTGGAAAAACACCCCAGATTAGTCCCATAACAAAAAACTGGGGCTTTGAACAAAACTTGTTCAAAGCCCAAGCATTTTGTTATGGGACTTTATATATAAAGTTTCAGTCCCATAACAAAATGCTGGGGCTTTGAACAAGTTTTGTTCACAGCCCCAACATTTTGTTATGGGACTGAAGCTTTATACAAAGCCCCATAACAAAATGCTGAGGCCTTGAACAAAACTTGTTCAAAGCCCCAGTATTTTATACTGGGGTTAGTTTACTTAAGCTTTCCAGTATAAATATTGGGGTTTTGAACAAGTTTTGTTCAAGGCCCCAGCATTTATATTGGGATTTGTTCGGAAGTGACTATTTCTCAGCGAATTTGTTTTTGACGGCTACAAATCAATTAACGCGCGCCAAATAGGCCCCTGCACGAAATTTTTACTGAATGTGCGACACCATTTTGTTAAATAACCACTTTTAAGGTTGCAGCTGAATAGGTAGCCAGTTTTAGCATAGCTTGTGGTTTCCTGAGTAGCCACTTTTTCAGTTATTAATTGAAACTATGGCTACCTTTTGTGCAAACCAAGCAGCCACTTTTAAAGCTATAAATTAAATATAGTCAGTTTTTTGCAAAACCAAGTAGCCACTTTAGAATCTGTAATTGAATATAAAGTTATTTTGCATAGAATGCCAAATGAATAGCCACTTTTAGAGTTATTAGATTAAACTATATCTTTTTTTACTGAAACTCGCGCATTCTTAAGCAGTTTAACATGAACTTCAAAAACCTTTCTGAGTTTATACTGTTATAAGTGAAACTCCGAGATAGTGTTTGCATAGCTTGCCAATCAGAGAGTCATTTTACCGCTATTAATTAGAATATGTACCAAATATTTGAAAAGTAATCACTCATCAATAGCACAAAATACTCGAGTAATCTAGCTCTTATTTATGAGCAATGTCATAAAGTTGGTAAAAAAGTTAGAGAAATAAATGAAAATAGTAAGAAATGCAAGAAAACTTTTGAAACTTATAAAAAAAAAACAACATACTCAGTCTAATCCCACAAGTGGAGTCTGGAGAAATGAGATGTACGCAGACCTTACCCCCACCGAGCTGTAGAGGCTGTTTTCGATAGACCCTCGGCTCAAGGAGAATATTTCGAAATATGCAAGCAAATATAAGACGAGATCACCCAAAGAAAAATACTGACTAGGAAACTACTGATAGTTAAGGTAAACAGACAACTGAAGAAGTAGTAAAGGCACAGAAGTCCATAAAGAAAACTTTTGAAACTTGTAACCTAAAATAAGCCTTATATAAATATGTGGCTATAAATCATTTCATTAAGGATAAAGTGGTAAATTTAAAATTAATTTTTTTTCTAGAATTGTGTCATTTTGAGCAAAATGATATGATTTACTTACTAACCACTTTTGCAGTTATTAATTGAAACTATGGCCACCTTTTGCGCAAACCAGGCAGCTACTTTTAGAGCTATGAACTAAAGTATAGTTATTTTTTGCAAAACCATGTAGCCATTGAATATACTATCATTTTTTGCATAGCTTGCCAAATCAATAGCCACTTAAGGGTTATTCGATGAGAACATAACTAATCTTTTTTTTTTAACTGAAACTCATCGGTTCTTAAGTAGTAACATGAACTTAAAAAAAATTCAGATTTTACACTGTCATAACTGAAACTCCGAGATAGTGTTTGCACAACTTGTCAATCAAATAGTCACTTTACCTCTATTAATTAGGATATGATTAGTGTTCACCAAATATTTTAAAAGTAGTCACTCGAGCAATGTCATCAAAATAATTGAGTGATCTAACTCTTATTTATTAGTTTCATAAGGAATCAGAGGAATATGCGACGATTTTTTTCCCGAAAATCTCCAACAAAAATTACAGACTATATCATAGAGTTGAAATTTATTTTAGAGAAATTAATCAAAATAGCAATCGCGTATGAGAAAAATAATCGGTAAATAATTAGGATGAATCACAATCAAAATATATAAGAATGAAACTTTATTTTTAACTTGGGCATGTCCTAGTACATACTTTCGCACCTAGCTATTATAGAAATGCCATCGACAACTGCTTGGGGTTGTGCACCCTATGGACTAGTGAATAGCCACTTTTAGGGATGCAATACAGTCCGTTTTTTTGATGTTTTGTCAATCAAGTAGCCAATTTTAGCATTTTTATTCAACATAGTCAATTTTTGAACCCATTACCAACCAGATAGCAACTTTAGTATTCTTAGTTGACAGTATAGCAAATGTTAGAGCAGCCTACCAACTTAATTAACAATATAACATATAATTTATTCAAAAGCTTACAAGCTTGAAAACATCGTAGCGTTAAATGATTAGACTCCAATAATATTTCTGCTTACACCATTGCTTTTGATCAAATCACAAACAATTCACTGTAAGCCCAAATCTTTTAACCATACCCAAAATACAGCTAATTAAATCTGAAAATATTTAAAAGAAAAGAGAGCATGAACATGTATCATGAAGCATGCATATCTAACTACTGAGAATATTGAACTCCTACCGCTACTATTTAAGCCAAACTCTTGATTCTTCAAAATATTTGTAATCGACATACTTCTTCTCCTAATTAAAAATCTCATCGTATGTCAAGAGTTAATGAATTTATAAAGATGAAGCAACATGTTATAAAATTGTGAAGGGACTGTATATTCTAGGCTTTTATTAGTAGGAACGACTTACATACAAGGCAATGAAGAGTTATTACACGAGCTAACAAAATTTTAAGAATTAAAGAAACTCCATTGATTTAAAATACAAATCCTACCGTAAATATTATTAGAATTACCTAATATATATGATAACTTTTTTTCCTCATATATACTCTATCAAAAATATTAAAAAAAAAGATACATATAGGAAAATCACATTCTTTAAGCAAAGATATTATCTAGAGAAAATACCCTTTATAGTACACAGTGATATAAGTCTCAAACGAGAAAATATATTAATAAAAAAAATTATTATAAAAATTATACCTGATAGTGTAGTTTTTAGCGCATTATGGCGATCTATCAGAATCCGATAGGAACATTTTTAAACTATATTTCCAGCGATTTGTTAAGAAATTCCTTTAAAATCTGCCAGACAGTGTCCAAGTTCTGACTATAAGAACTAAAAGTTAAACGATTTTTAGGAAATTAAAAGTTAATTATTGGCACGGAAGTATCCTACTAATACATGAATTTCAATCTATATAAAGCTTAGGCCCGGGCTGGCCCAAGCTCCCGGCCACTAGTCATACTAATATAAAAGAGGGAATCTATGAAGTTAAAAAGTGAATGACCAAAAAGCCCATAAACAAAAGAAAAACGTAAATATAAGCTAAAATTTTAATTGGAATTCCGGAGGTTTACTTTGAAATTGTCATTAATGTTTTAACTGATGAATTGTTTGGGGCTCACATTTTAAACTTCCTCTATGTATTAATGTGCCTAATCATCCAACTTTTAGGATTCATAAGAGGAAGTTTTAGGTTCATTTATTATAATGCATAATGTGCATCTACTCTAATTATTCATGCTTAATTTATTGCAATCAGACGTAATACAACAATATTGAGTCTTTTGAATTACTCTTTGCACTAATATATACAACATAGTGTAGAAGAAACATGTACTCTTAGAAAATAGAAAAGAAAAGTGGGATATTTTTTGTGTTCCTAACCTGTGAAAGCGAGTACCCGTAATAGGGGTATTCATATTATGGTGCTTTTAGCCAAGTATTACTAATATTATTTTACAGGGAGAAAGAATTCTGACAAATTCTTCAAGGTGCTCTTAATTTGCTCTTAATTCTTTTTCCTTGTCTTTGACAAAATAATGTATTAGGATTTGGAATAATAATTTTAGCGCTTTCAATTCATCTCATTCTTTTATTATCCACCTGATTAACTTTTGTGCTTGCATTAGTATTAATTTTTATGTCACTGCTGAATGTGGATATGATTAGGAGGCTTTTTTTTTTCTTTTTTATTGGTTTGGAGTATACTTACACTTTTTACTTGATAGCCATCTCTAATGCTATGAATCGCATTGTTTTCTTTACTTTTACTTTTACTTGACAAAGTTATTATTTGATCTAAGTTAATATATCCAACTTATGCATGAAATTATGATTCAATGAATAATTTTGGAGACTCTACATTGGGATCCTAAGACCTTATAAATATTATCATTTCATAATGAACTCTATCAGCAACAATACTGACTTGAAAATAGCTGTCACCAATGACATTTCAACCATCTTTAGTAAGTGTTGTTATAACTTGCGATAATCATTTTCAGTAACTTCTACTCTTGCAGTTAGTTTTATTCTATTTTATAATTAAACGCTTGTTTAAACACTAAATATTTTTGTATCAGTACAAGAAAATTATTCATTATATAGGACACACACGCGAGGCGCGTGCACAATGCTGCATTAAATGATTGTACAAATAGTAATGTATGTTGTACTGCTTGAAAAATGAACAAGAAGCTTTAGGACTGTATTGTATCTGACGTGTTTTCCTTCTATGAGTCCAAGTGCTTCATTCCTTCCTATATTCCTTCTCTAGTTCTTTTGCTACTCTTCAAATATTTTCAAATTTCTTCTATTTCTATTTTCGGTTTTCACCCCTACACTTTGATTTGGTAAGTCTTTTATGTAACGTTTCTTTGTTCGAAACATAATTTCTTTCTAATAAAATTTTATGGGATATTGTTAGTTTTTTTACTCATTTGGTGGGTATATTTTATTTTTTCTGTATTTTTTGGTTAGTTTTAAGTTAGGATCTTTACATTCATGCAATTAACTTTATCTGATTTACTATTGCAAGCTTGGAAATAATTACTAAGAGGTTGTTTGGTATGAGGTATTAGGACAAATAAGCATAGTATAATGTTTGGTATTACTTTATCCATTATTTGGTTGGATTTTTGAATCATAGATAGTTAATTCTTGTATAACTTAATACACCAATTGGTGTACTATTTTATACCATTAGTTGTATTGGTGAAAATATGGCTTGGACACGTGGCAACCAAAGCATAGGGCTCGGGATATTTTCTATAAGATTCACAAGATGGCTACGAACCTAGTGACAAGGCGACCTCGGCGAAACCTCGGGGTCAAGAGTATTCAAGTCATGAGACACGATTTGCTTTGGAGAACAAACATTTCATCGCCCAGAGACAGAACGATCTTAGCCTCGGGACAGGCGACTCAGCTCCAGCGCAAGAGACGCCCCACGGTCTCCACCCATGATCTCAGCATTCAATCAGGAAGATCATGGGCAGGCTACGATTCAAACATGGGGAAGTGGGCTAATTAATGCCCTTAATTATCTCTATTTCATTGTCTATAAATAGCACTTGTATAATTGTTCACACCCAATTTTGTCTTTCCTATTTCACATTTACCCGTATTTAATTCCTAAAGTACAATAGCAATTTTTCGGACAAAAATTGCACTGATTATCATACGATTTCTCATGTCACCTTCGTCATTGATATCCTAATGTACTCATGTTGCACAAATACAACTAATTATATAATTTTAAAGGTACTTGCACAAGCTGTGGCTATTAACAAAATTTGTGCACTCAATTACTGATTTTACAATTACCCATATTTTCTAAATTTACCCAAAACTATTTTAAAAATTACTTATTATCTTTTAAAATCACCAATAATATTTCCCAGAACCTATATTTTTTGGCATTTTAAAGTTAATTTTGCTCTTTATACACGTCCTATACATATTTTATATACTTTATATACATTTATATACATATACACTTGGCACCTCACAATATCATACATATACAGATCAGCCCACACCTGCACACGTGGCCTCATCCTAGCCCTGCAATGCTTTAATCCAACAGCCAAGAACAATATTTTCATTTTTAATTACACAATAGCACCACAAACAAAACCCTATTTCCCATTTCTCACTAAAAACACCCGCCGATTCCTTCTCTCTCTCTCTCTCTCTCTCTCTCTCTCTCCTCTCTCTCTCTTCGAGCCCTAACACCACCACTGCTAATGGCCGTTTCTGGCCAAATTCACCGGCGAAACATCGTGAAACTTATATTTTTGGACTCCTCTCATCCTCTGCAATAAAACCCATATACTAATTATGCTAAACGACGAGGTCAAATGATTCGACCCTTCGTCAACTCCATCACTGTCACCGGAGAAATGGAAACTCAGGTGAAGGTTTTGCAAAACATAAGCTTCGCAACCTGATGGAGAAGAAACCTTCATGCACAAACGATTGAGAAATGGGTCAAGATGGACCTGATCCATTCTGAAACCAAACGGGTAATCATTTCCCTTTTACAGCTTTTGAATTATTACGAAATATCCATGCTAAATTTGATTTTTTAAACAGTTTGAATTAGAACTTGTACGGTTAGTTTAGTTTATTGGCATATGTTAATTGATTAAGGCAGTCTAATTTCTGGATTCAATCAGTGGTTATCATGATGTTAGATGTTAAAAGTATAGCATACTGTTAAAATATGTGTTGTTCTCATTGTCCTATGATGTAGGGATTTTTGAAGTTTAGATTAAGCATGTACACATCATATACTCCTCAATGAGCCGTTGCTTTTTGAATTTTGATAATGTTAATGGGGATCATCCTAGTATGTATCAATGTATATAGACTGTTATATGACCAAAATTCCTTAAAACGATCTTTAGAAAAAGTAGGAAAATAATGGTATAGCTAATAGAAATCTGTTTAAATCATACTGATGATGACTCATTATTTGATTGGCATCTATAAGGAATTGCATAGTGTTGAAAATTGCTTAATAAAACCTATTTTTAGCCGAATATCATATGCATATGTGTAGGATGTGAACACCTATCTCTCTCTTCCTATTCTTTTACTTATTTTTTTCCTTTTACACTTAAAATTTGAAAATTGAAAGGCCTCACTCGTGGAACTATATAAACCAGGCTCTTCTCCTCTTAAACACACACTTACAGGCTGAGAACTCACTGAAAAATAGTCTCTCTCTTTTCTTTAAAAGCGCTCTGGCAACAGCTACCTCCTTGGCATTATTTCTGAGCACTGGTCCTCGTTAGCTTTCCTAGCAGTACTCAATCCTTGTTTCCTTTGTTTCTCAACACTAAGGCAGTTACTGAAAAAGGCTTGTCTTCGGGCTTCTATAATATTGCTTGTTTACTATGTGCTTGTGTTCATGTCTGTGAAGGCCTTTTTATGGCCACTTCTAACAACTTATGCAGGTTATTTGGATACTCTCTTAAGGACTATACTGGGGTCCTTTATTGCAGGCATATAAGCCTTGTGAATGAAGGCCAGAAAGGCTCTTAATGCTAATAAGTTTATATGCAGGCGGTTGAATTCTTGATGGTATAGTTCTGAAAAATTAAGAATTTAATAGTCTATGCTAGTGCACGCAAGACACTACTCCTATCCCTATACTACTTTTAGACTCCCCTATGTGTATATTTGTTAGGACACTCCCTGTTTGTATGCGTGTTGATCCCCAAAAATTATCCTTTCTTTAGAAAAGGATAGGTTTCGGAATACTTCAACAAAGTGGGATTCCAAAGGATTTCTTTGGAGTCGCCACCTAATTTAAGGATTATTAGGAACCTAAGTTAACTAAGGAGTGCAATTTAACTTTTATTTAAAAGAAATTAAATTAAATTCAGAGATTCTTAGGTAAGTGGTTCTATTAAATTCGAAAGAAGGTCCCTTGCGGGAGCACTTTCGAAAATCCGCTAAATGCGGTTAATCCGGCGGTTTTCACGAATTTGTTAAGGATAATAGAATTAATTTAACTAAGAATAATATAAATAAGATAAGGGTTTAGATTACGCCGATACTTAGATAAGTAGATGATTAAATCTTAAGATTAAATAAATGGATGAATTGCAACATGGTTGATTGATTAGTTGATTAAATAAATAAGGATACATATAAAATAAAATACTCTAAGTAAATAATTAGATAAGTAATTGATTAGTTGATCGCTTAAGTAAATGGATAAATAAATAGATAACTTAATTAACTAAATTAACATTTATATTAATTTAATTAAATAATAAAAAAACTAATAATAATTAATTAATTAAATTAATAAATGAATAAATAAATAATCATTATTAAAAAAAATTAAATAAATAAATAAATAACTAAATCAAATAAATAAATAAATGGTTAATTAAATTAGATAAATAAATAAAATTAATTTAATAAATAATTTAATAAATAAATATCGCATAATTAATCGAATTAATGAATAAATGAATAGATGGATAAATAAATATTTAATAGACGAATACGTAAATATAAGCGATATATGGGATGTATAATTTAATTAAATTTTAACTTCTTTTGCACTCGATAATTATCCTTAGATTACTATTAACTTAAACTAATTGGCGAGTCCCCAAAAAAACGGGATAAGCAATTATATATTCATTCTAAACAGGCAATAAGTTAACAATTTAATAAAGCGACTACCCTACCAAGTTTCTAACATGCAAATCCTAGTCCGGTTTCAGGGCTTCCTAAAACATGCTTTCTAAAGGGGATAGGAAAGCGGGAGTTTAGAAGGTAGAACCCGGGATAGCGAACTCGATGCGAGCCTTGTATTTCACAAGGTTTTCATTTATTCATTTCTTTTTGTTTTACATTTTCGGGGATATCAAGTCCCGAAAATGCGGAGCGATTCAAGTAACTTCGAAATGCACGTAGCCATCCCCGTTTGTGAGTTTTATTTCAAACTCGTTCCCAAGAGTGTTCATGAAAGGAAACAAGGAGAATAAAGATTAGTATGGATAAATAGGAAGCAAATGAGAAATGGAAAATGCATGCAAATTGCTTCAGGATGATTAAACGCTAACAAAAATACACAATCTAGTCAGACATGCCATTTCTTCCTAGAAAACGAAGACATTGGACAAATTAATTAGGTATAAACTTGTTATCAATTTAATTTGAAGGTAGGAAATCTAACAAGTAAATGTCCTCAATCAAATTGCAATATACTGATTTTGACGAACTAAGACTAAACTTTGAAGATCAAACTAGCATTTAAATTCCAAGTCATTCCCAATATCAACAGAACAAAGAAGCAAGGCAAAGGTCACAAAGGACTTTGAATGATGCTCTTAATCCGTTTTGGAGAAATAAAAAGTATGTATAAGATATGTTATATTTACAACCTCAGAAAGCAATTTGGATAGTGAAACTATGTTATTTGCAAGGCTATTCCCTTGACTAGCAGTTTGGGCAACTGGTCAACAACATGTAATGATTTATGGTGATCATCTAGCTTAACCCGGAGGTGTTTCAGCCTCATAAATACTCTAAAAGGTAGGAGAAACAGCGAACAACATTTCATGACTGAATCAGAGCACAAATAAGCTAATTTCAATAGAATTAAAACTGCAGTCTCAACCTCATTTGACTAAAGATTAACTAATCGAGGGATCAACTAATCAATATAGACCTAAATTATAACAGACACAGCACGTGTAATATCAATACTTTGATAAGAAATAAAATATGACTAACAAGTTAGACTAAAACTCAAGCTATCTGACGTGATTCATCTCAACAAAAGGCACTCAAACAGGACAAACAAAGATAGAGCAGATCTGAGAAGCAAAATTAATTTTAATGAACTGAAACTTATTTAAAATAGGCAATTTGTCGCTGGAAACTGTATACACATTCTTGCATACAATCAACTTAGACAACTGAACTTAGGACCCTCACTGACCTCCCTCTAAACCTGGGCTAACACAAGAACCAACTTACCCTCGCTCTCACAGACCAAAACACTATTCAGCTGCTACCCCTTTGAAACAAACAGAGAGCACCCTGAACCCCCTGGACCTCACCAAAATAACCCCTGACCCCTGCTATGACCCCTGACAATCTGCAGCATCTCTTCTACTCCCTACAGACTCCAGAATCCCTTAAACACCCTCAGAACCTGAACATCCTACCTGACTTCTCAATGGCAGACTCTGACCAAACTCTGACCAAACTCTCACCTGAACACCTATACTCCTTCAACTACCAAATATACACCTCACAGAACACCAAAACAACCCTGGAACCCCTGCTGCTCACTACCTATCAACTACTCCTATGCTCCCTGCTTCTTTAAACAAGAGCAGAACCAGACCTAAGCTTCACTCCTTTAAAACACCCTGCAGCAGCTGAACAACTATCAGCTGCACTCCCTGACTCTTCATACTCACTTCACAATCAACCTGGAATCAACCTAGGACCCTGCTCCAAGGCACACTCAAACCTGCTATACTCCTGAACAAAATGAACCAGAATGTCCAGAACACCATCAGCTTTCCTGAATCAAACCTAACACCACCTGGACCCTCTTGAACCTTACTATCCTAAAATCAGACCAGAGCCCTGAAGCTTCCACACCTGAATCTGCAACAACCAACATCTGCACCTCCACTACACCCCTCACATAGCTCACACAGAACTAATGACCTGAACATTCTCCCTCAGGACCTGGACAAACATCCTAAAATGCCAGATCAACTCCCTCTCTGAACAGCCCTTCACCAAACTATTTGAACCCACAAACCTATGCTACTACAGAAACAGCTTCCACATAAATTTAAACGAAACCATAGACTCGACTAAATCAGTCTTTTACTTAACGGAACCAAAATAAATCCAATAAAGATCAGAACATTTAACTAGATTAAATGATTCAATCATTTATACAAAATACGACAAGAAGCAAATCTTAAGCTAAAATGATAAAAGTTTATGGACTTTATAGCGATTCATACTAGCAAATTTCAGTTTTAATCATTGAGTTGGCTAAAAAAAAAATCTTTCTATTACCAAATGAGGTTCATATTTTATGACAAAACCAAAAGAACATTCCTTCTATTCAAATAATGAAGAAACAGGCAGCACACATACACATATATAAGTATGGCATTTCAGCTCAACTATGAAGTTAAAGGTAGCAATAGAACGAAACGGACTGAGTATTACCTGTTGTAGAGCAGGGAACAAGAGCGAAAACTGAAAAATGGACGCGACTCGACCAAGCGACGACGACGACTGGTGAAGCGACGACACAACTAATGAAGCGATGACACAAAGTTGAAAGCGATGCTCGACTTGAAACCAGAAACTAAAACACTATGAGTATATATTTTTTAACTGAGAGAAAAAAAATCTGAAAATATATCAATGCTGCCGTTTTTTTTTTTTTTTTTGTGTTAAAATCCCAACCCCCTCAAATGAACAAGATAAGGAATGTATATATACCTGAGCTTTAGGGTTTAGAGCTGAGATATTTTCTCAATTTTAAACCTAAATCGGACATTTTACCTGAAAAATAAGGGTGAAAATCGTAAAATCCCTTCAAGGATCGTACGTTTTCCATCCTTATCTTTCAAGAAGGATCCGTTACCTTCAATGAACGAATCAGATCGATTTAATTTGAAATGGATGCTTGAGATTTAGCACAGCTGTGTCTTAGTGAAGCTTCAAGAATATACACGCCTGGATCCGTGCCATTCGTCCAGCACATCAAGCTGTACGGAAGGACAACAATGGCGCGGGTCGAAACGGGTTGAAAGAGGAGTTCGGGTCGTGGGTAAGGGATTTTGGGTGAAACTGAAATGAGGATGAGATATGCGCGTGTATTGTATGTATATATGGTTGCAAATATGAGCTGGAAATTAATTCGTAAGGCAATTTTAGCCCCCACTTTAGGAATTATAGGAGTAAGTGAAAAAATTGCACGAGTAGGCTGAAACTGGGGTTGTATATTGCGCACTTAGCCTTTTCTTTTGAAATTAATTAATTTACTATAGCTAATATTAATTTCAATTTTATTTTAAATAATTAGTTTTCATTTAAATAATTAGTTATTAATTAAGTCTCGAGACGAAATTGGGTGTCAACAATGCGTATATATATGTATTTGCCAGTTTTATTCGATGTTTCACTTGGCTATTTGTGGGACCTTCTCTTGAACCTTTTTCCTTTATGTGTAAGCATCACGAAAAATGGTAACTTGCATGTTAAAATTAGGAAAACTAATGGTTAAGGCTTAGAAACAGTGTGCTCATGTTAATATATTACAACTTTAATAATCATATGACAGTTCTTGATGAAACGCCATTTGCAATCTTGAAATTTTGATAAATAGGGGCTATTTGTGCAATCCTTGTATGAATCAAACTATTTCTGTAAATCTGAAACAACCCGTTTCCTCTTTAACAGCGCCAGACCCTATCTTATTTAAAAAATAGTCCTTTTTGTGTGATAACTTTTTTTCCAAGAGTTTTAATCTCTTATACACTAATTGATGGTATATAGGGGAGTACAAAACTTTACGGAGTCAATTGTTCATTATATACAAGTATATATGATTTTGTAAATGTTAAAATCATATCACCTAACATGTCTTCGCATGCCTATATTAATATATATATATATATATATATATATATATATATATATATACACACACACTTATGTGTGGGTGTCCTTTTATGTGCATTAACGTGCTATGTGTTCCTTGTTTTCAAAACAAACCAAAACAATTACCTATATTTATTTTCGAAACATGTCCCCAAAAGCAAAAAGCCATTTGGAAAAGTGCTCGACAATTCATGTCAAAACATCCTCTCCAAAATGGCTAACATTTCCTTGATACAATAATCCAACATTGTCCCTTAAGATTGATGTGTCATTGGAAAATTACTTTCAAAACATTGCCTATTTTTGCAACTTTTGCAACTGACTCAATTTTTAAAATTTGCAGAAATAAACTGTTTCTAAGTCTTTCTTTCTTTTTTTAGCCTCTCTGGATTGAAAATTGAAATCAGGACTAAAACTGTTATTAGGCAGACTAGTTAGGCCGTTTGTGCAAAGCCCAAAACGCACTCCGTGATAGTAGGAGGTTTTAAACTTGAATTGCATAAATGACCTTATGCTTGGTAAAAACTGGCCTTTTAACCTTAACACTGTTAAATTAGAGTGCCTTTCATTTGAATTATACTTCTAGTTCACATATTAGCCTATGCTTTAGACATTGACTTAATCTAGAATAGCTTGTCCTTTTTCTTGCATAGCTAGCCTTGTCTTGCATGACTACATTTTTAACCATAATCCCAAGAAATAGAAATCCGGTCGGAATCCATATTTTGTGGAACTCGTGAAATGCATAACACATTCTTCCCGAGTCATAAGGATTTCTTACCTATAGAATCTCTACTAGCAGACCTACCTGGAGTAATTTACAAGCTTAGACACAATTAGGTGCCCTAGTATGCCTAGTAAAAAATACGTTAGGTGGAGACTCTAAAATCAAATCAAACGAGTTACCTTGTCAAATCCGACATTCGAACTGAACTGGGCTTAAAAAAAGGGTGCAATAGAATGACGACTCCGCTGGAAAAAAAATTGAAAAGTCCTAACCGCAACGGGTTTTTACTTTTGGGATTTTATTGTTATTATTTTAGACTAACTTCTTTTTTTTTTGGTTCATTTTTCTTTACTATTGTTATTATTATTATTTTTGGACTAACCTCTTTCTTTTTGTTTGTTTTTCATTCTTTATTATTTTTGTATAACCAATGATTTTATGTGATATTTAAGCACTCTGTCATACTCCTCCACTCCTGAAAAACCGACACTTGCACACACCCAAACGATTACGTGGATCTCACGGTCGTTTCACCCTCGAAAAAATCCTTTAAGGGGAACAGTTAGAATATAGTTGGTCCGTGGTACAACCAACAATTCTAAACTTTCCCACCCCTTGGTTGTTTGCCTGGGGGAACCATGTCAAGAATTACCCAACTCTTTGAATTTAATAATACATACATCATGCTATAAGAAGAGCTTCCCATGACCTGACTAGTTTCAACTTGTTTAAACGACTTGACGGGTTTTTAACCCCGAAGGGTCGTTTGAACATGGCTATGTGCATTCCAAAAAAAAAAAAAAGAGAGAGAAGAGAGTTAAGTAAACATTTTGATTGTCCAATTGTTCTTAAAGGGGATGGGAATTTTATTCATTTATTATCGTTTGCAGGTCATTATGAGTCAAAAGTTTCACCAGTTTGGGATGATTTTGGGTCCACCTCCTATGTTGACTCGTTGGTGGAGTAATTTGTCACTGCATGAACAGACGGAAGTACGTAGACATTTGGGGCATTTGATATCTATATTAGAGATGGAACCGTGTCGAGAGGTTATTGAGGCGTCAATATCGTTTTGAGATGACAAATTGAATGTGTTAAGGTTTGGGGACGTCGAATTGACACCGTTAGTGGAAGAAATAAGAGAATTCATTTCAATTTTTGGGTTGAAAAAGCATCGGTGGTAGGGAGATCGTATCTTAGCTCCTGATGTCCCCACACCAGGAGAATTTTGTGACAAATTTTGGATGGTAGCAAATGTTGGTTTAGGATTTTTGCAACAAAGAAGATACCCTTTTCCTATTTTTACAACAGGTTTGGATATTTAGATTCTTTTGACAACCGTATGAAGGAGTTCAAGTCCTATAATGACTGGAGAACTGCTAGACTATTTGCATTCGCTGTCAGTTTCTTAGGAGTTATGGTATTTCCTGAGAGCTCGGATCACAACATATGTTCGAGGCTTGGTATGGTCACTGATGCGTTGTTCAATGGAGTTGGTGCCACCAATACATAATTGTTCCTATAATCGTGGCAGACATTTACCAGGCTTTGGGTTGTTGCAAAAGAGGGGCAAATACTTTCAAGGATGTAATCTTTTATTGCAAGCATGGTTCAAGGAGCATTTGAGGAAAGTTTGAGGATCGCAAGACTTATCCAAACCATATGGATCAAATTACTTAGTTGGGGATCGTTACGGTGTTCCAAAGCTCAAGCAACCAAGCAGCACAAAAAAATGGATAAAGTTGTTTGAAAATGTGGGGGAATATTCTATTCAGTGGACGTTTTCTTGGTTTCTTCGAATGATTTCAAAACCACCTCTGAAAAGGCGCCCTTTCTAATATTTTTCGAGGTCTCCAATCCTATCTCCCTTTAAGGATCATGAGACAAGCAGGAAGAAAGCAGATCATACCATTTGTTCCAGACACAAAGGAATACCTGTTCGATTATACCGGAGATATTGTCCCTAGAGTTAAAAGCATCAGGAAATCATGGGAAGGTAGACAAGTTATGGGAGAGAAGTCAATAGCACCAGACAGATACAACGCCTATTGGGACCCAAACTACATCAGTTGGCTGCGTTCTAGCATAAATGGAAATGTTGTGGTTGGATCATGCCAAGGGAATGACATAAGGAATAGAGAAGCAGAGGCTCAAATTCGATACCGCGAGTTTATGCTAAAGGCCATAAAGTTGGAAACATAAAACAAGGAAGAGATCGAGACATGGAAGAAACGTACGTTAGAGTTAGAAGGAAAAATGGAGGCGTTGGGATAAAACTTGAACAATGGAACTCTGAATGTGACGCACTAGAAATCTTGCAACTAGTTGCAGCCAAAGGATACTTAACCAAAGTAATGGAAGAAATCAAAGAGGCCGTACGAGAAGTAAAAAGAGCTAGGCTGGAGAAAGAGCATATTGCTTAGTCCAGTTTTATTGTCGTTTCTTTTGTATTTTATTTTTAAGAGTCGTTATGTATTGAAATTTTAAAGTTAATTTTTTGGGGAAATTATGAGCACAATTGGAAATAAAATGCGTACTTATTTTCCTTTGCATCATGACAAACTTAGGAAGGCTAGACATCCTTGGCACGTCATAGTCCATTAGTAAACCTGTCCAAACGTAGGAAAAGGGTCTATGACCCGGAAACGACAAATTTGCATCACTACACGGATTCAAAGAAGTGCTTGCGCCAAATAATGATCGTTTGCTTGAGTGTAGTCAAGACGATAGGATTATTTTGACCTTTTATTTTGTTTTATTTTCAGACTATGGCTGTAAGGGCTCACTTCAATTCAACACACTTGTCCAAGCTCCCTATCTGACCACTTTGGTGGGATGATCTGCCTAAGTCTAGCAAAGAGCGTGTCCAAAAGGTGTTGGGTGGTCTGTTATCCCTTACGTGATACGAAGTGATGTCTGGTTTAGTTGAAGCGGCAGCCCACTTCTGGGATTACAAAAGGGCTGTGTTTCAGTTTAACCGCATAGATTTGGCACCGATGTTGGAAGAAATTTGAGGTTTGGCGAGGTTAACATCTGGACCTAAAACTACGATCTATCCTCGAGAGGTGCAACCTACCGAATTCCTCAAACTCTTGCAAGTTCCCTATATATCATACCACAAGGGGAGTCAAGACGTAAAGGTTACTCTAAAATTCCTATATTCAAGGTTCGGGGTTTTGACTCTTCGACATGATCTCCAAGGGGCATTAGAAATTAAAGACTGGGGACGGACTAAATCTATGGCTTTCACCATTGCTTTTCTGGGGAGTGTGATTTTCCCTGAGAAAGGAGGAAAGATTGACATAAGGATGAGGTTGGTGGTTGAAAAGTTGTGCGGAGGTGCACCTAAATACCAAGTGAGTCTGATTCCAATGATCGTAGGGGATATTTACTGGGCTTTAACCAAGTGCATGAAAGGAGCAAACTATTTTGAAGGGTGCAATTTCTTGTTACAGATGTGGTTAATCGAGCATCTCCAAAAGATCGAAATAAACCCGTTTGCACCAGTGATGCAGAGGACTGATGACATCAGGACACGCTGTGCTCGCATAGCTGATGCCGCACCATGGATGAAACCTACATGCATGTATGGATGGTTCACCAAGTTCGATCAATTGCAAAATGTGTAATGGGTGATAGAATATTGTGCTTGTTTTACAGTTTCCGTACAAGATCAAGACGCTATCTTCCTGACACTGATCGGGTTCCGAGGGACTCATCATTACGTCCTCCTATGAATTCCCATGCAAGTAGGGATGGCACAACAACTCTCTCAACTAACAAAAGGGAGAAGTTTCAATGCTGATACGGACGACCTAGAATGTCCAATGATCGATACAATACTAATAATGTGGGAGAAGAGAGAAACTATGCAGTTCTGCCATGCTCGAGACAATAGAGCAAATCCTGGAGCTGCTTTAGCCTATTCCCAATGGCTCAAGGAAGACAAAGAGAAGTTCAAGCTCAAACCCCCATTGAAAAGGAAAAGCACTGCTCCAAGTTCTGAAGAAAAGTATAAAAGACTGCAAGCCACATACGAACAAAAAAGGGGGGAACTAAGAGTGACGCAGAAAAGAGAAATGAGAAAGTAATACAAAGGAAAAATCAAAGAAGACGAAGGTAGATTTTGGATGAAAAAAACTATGGCAATTAGGCAAGTTGCGGGAAGTCTGGAAAATCTCCTCATGGGTTGGGCAGAGCATTATAAAGTGGTACCATTGGAAAACAAAGAGGCACTGGAAACGGAAATTCGTGACTTACTTATAAAGTCTTTAGGTGACATAAGAGATGGGCAGGACCTTATAGAAGCAACCTTTATCCCTCTAGGAGATAACGAAGGGGGGAGCAGCTGGAGGAAGAATATGAGGAGGAAGAAGAGGAAGAGATGAAGAAAAAAAAATTAAGATGTCAAGATGATGTCTGATTGGAGCACAATTTTGCTCTGGAAATGATATACTTAGCGCAAACATTACTTCAAATCATCAATAGGCCTACCTCTGACACAAAAGAGGTACCATGCATAATAGGACGAGATTACATGATATCAACTTATATGCTAAAATTTATATCTTTGTTTTTTTTAAGGTTATTTTGCTCCCAATCCCCAAAGGTTGGTTTGTGCCTTCTGGAAGGACAGCAGTACCGTCTAAGATCCAGAGGATCAATTTCGACACCTCTCCCTCTACCTGCAAGGATAAGGACAAGGATAAGGACAAGGACAAGGACGAGAAGAAATATTATAGATGAGTTTGACCAATTTGATGGAAACACCTCCAACTCCACTATTGGAGGAACTCCCGAAAAATAGGGTGTGGTCACATACAAGGAGTATGCCAAGCTCGGGCAAATGCTGTTTGAGTTGGAAAACAGAATTCCCCTATCTATGCCGATAGAGATACCGACCCAAACAAGCATACTCGCCCTCACAGCAAAGACCCCATGTTTCTCAAAAAATACCTTCCATACCCTACCTATGTTGCACTACCAAAAGCGCCACAAAACAACCTCACCACGCAATTCCCCACCTTCACTGCTGAAACCAAACCTGTTTCTTCACCTATCAAAGATCACGACATGTATGCATGGATATGGGAGGATGCAGACAACACCAAGGAATAAGTCAAGTGGTTGGTGGAAAAATCAGGCAGTTCCAAGTGACTAAAGAGACTAGGGGTTTGGCTTATGAAGACCTGCGCCTCTATCCTAATCTAAAGTTGCCCGACGGTTACAAGACACCAAAATCCAATATGTTCGGAGGCAACACTGACCCGATGGCTCATTTGAGGTCTTACTGTGACAAGCTGATTGGAGTGGGGCATGACAAAAAGATCATAATGCAGTTATTTAACTGCAGTCTGACAGGTGACGCACTGACGTGGTATTCCAAATAGTAGTTGAAGAAATGGACAAGTTGGGAGGCTAAGGCCGGGGATTTTGTTGACAAGTTTGGGTATAACATTGATGCCATGCCCGACCAATTCTACCTGGAGAAGTTGAAAAAGAAACCCACTGAAACCTTCAGAGAGTATGCAACAAGATGGAGAGCCGAAGCTGCAAAGGTCCAACCGCCCATGGATGATATAGAAATAGTAGCCACTTTCATCTGCATACAAGAAGATGTATACTTTGATAAGATGTTAAATATGCAGGATAAGAAGTTCGAGGATTGGATCAAGATTGGTGACATTATTGAAGATGGGTTGAAAACAGGAAGAATTTATAGCTTAGCTATGCTGCTAGCCACCAACAAGGCATTGCAAACTGGTAGCGCAGGAATAACCAAAAAAAGAAAGACAGTGTCTCTTCGTCACCGCCTCCCTCGATCACACTCCCACCCACAACCACTACTACCAGACCACCCTATCCATACGCACCACCACCACATGCTTATCCAATATACCACACACAACCTGCCTTCCAAAACCTGCCTCAATAATGACCACCATACCCGCAAAGCCCAAACTATAGAAACACCAACACCTACCCACCAAGATCCCACCCAGATAACAACCAAAAGCCTAGAAAGAACTATACCCCATTGGTTGAATCCGGAACCCAGTTATTCGAAAGACTCAAAGCAGCAGGCCATATACAACCCATTCCATTTAAGATGCCATAAAAGATTTCACCATTCTTTGATCAATCTAAAACTTGTGCTTACCATTTTGGAGGACCAGGCCACGACACTGAGATGTGTTTTTCTTTATAAAATAAAATACAAGATTTAATATATCAAAATGTGATACACTTAAAGGCACCGAATGTGCACAACAACCCTCTACCCGATCATATAGACAACAGGGTGAATTTGATTGAGCTAGATGCCTATTGCAATCTAGAAGGAACCATCATCAGGGCAAAAGAAGTTGTGCCATCGCTCGCTTCTGTCGCCCAAGCAGCCAAGGCATTGAAGTAGAGATTACTCCAAAATTTTGTGCGGACGTAGTCCCTCTCTATAATGACAAAGCGGTACCATGGGACTATGAAGCAGAAAATGAAAGGAAAGGAAAGGAAAGGAAAGGAAAGGAAAGGAAAGACAGTGGTCGAGACTATCGCAGCACAGGGTATGACCAAAAGTGGGAGGATCTACACTCACGATAGTCCTGTTCAAGGTAGAGAGCCTAACAGAAGAGGAATCAATGCAGAAAAGTCTAAAGAGTTGTGGAAGAAGGTTCGGGCAAAAGAGTACTCTGTGGTCGAACATTTGGGAAAAACTCCGGCACAAATCTCTATTGTAGCTCTACTATTGAAATTAGAAAGTCACAAAAATGCCCTGATGTAAGTGTTGGATGAAGCATATGTGCCAGTAGACACCACTATTGAGAACTCGGCTAGCATGGTTGGGCAAGTCATGGAATCTAACCGGATTACCTTTCACGAAGATGAATTACCACCTGAAGGCCTCGGGCATAATAAAGTTTTGCATGTCACTATCAAGTGCAAAGATTGGTTTATAGGAAGAGACTTGATTGACGGAGGATCTGGTTTGAGCATATGCATGTTCATCACCTTCAAAAAGATGGGGATTGGCCAAAACAAAATCAGGGAAAGTGACCTGACGGTAAAGGCGTTCGATGGTTCGCAGAGAAGCACTATTGAGGAGATCGACCTAACCATCATGGTTGGTCCTGTTGAGTTCATCGCCAATTTCCATGTCATGGACATATCGGCCTCATATAATTTGCTGTTGGGAAGACCTTGGATTCACATAGCTAGAGCATTTCCTTCTACCATACACTAGACAGTGAAATTCGAGTGGGATAACAAAGAGGTTGTGGTATTCGGTGAAGGGAGAAACTCTATCTACAATGAGCAAACCATATCAGCAATCAAGGAAAACACTCCGGATGGGCAAACTTTCTGCACGGTAAAGTTAGAGGGAGCAATAGATGGTAGTAAAAGAAGGTATTACAAGAATCATAACAACAAGAAGTGGGACCACAATAGCCATGAAAGAGACGTTGGCACAGTACCAGTACGGTATTCCGCATACTTCGCTCCTAAACTTGTCAACGCACCACAAGGAATTGAGAAGAGGAGAAATTTTTACAGTTCTTATTGGGATGGCCGAGGCAAAGGATATTAAGGAAGAGACCTAGTATGGGAGCCCGTAATATCTAATTGGGGTGTACCTTCAAAGGAGTTCAGTGAAACCATACCCACAAAGATGGAAAGGCAGCTTGCATACCCACCAGATGCCCGTCCCGATTGGAAACGTATCTTTAAAGAAATGAAAGGAAAGCAAGTGTGGGTGCCCAAGATACTCGAAACTGAAGAAGTGCAAATTGAAGAACCCTATATACTCCCACAACCTGCAAAATAGTCCAGAGATTGGGTGATGGACATCATGTTGGAGCAAGGTTATGAAACAGGAAAAGATTTGTGCAATAATTTGGATGGCGTAGCAGAGCCCATTCAGATCGTGATGAGATATTATGAGGATAAATATGGCATAAGATACTTCATGAGTTACGAAGAGAGCATGGAAGAAGTATCTTTGGATTCTAAGTACTATAAAAGATCTGTCAAATCTCTGCTATATATTTTTGTCTCATCTGGTTTCTTGGATGGTCACAAGGGGGAGGCATCGGCAATATGGGAAGATAAATCAAAAGTTGTTGACGCTGAAGAGGACTTGCTGGCAAGCATGCATGAGCTGTTCTTATCTAATAAGAAGTGCTGTGTGATCTTGGAAGAACATATTGAACCTCCTGGTCCTACAAAAGTTGAATCTGGAGCTGCACTGAACAATTGGACCAGCAACTTGCCTCGAGCATATCGCGGACCTTGGTAGAGCTGGGGGCATTGATTTTCTCTTTCATGCTTTCTAAAATAAAACACGGCCTCGAGTCATTAGAATTGCACTTTCACTTTTTCTTTAGTTGTCGTGTTTCCGTACAAACATTGTTGCTTGATTCATAAATAAAAGCATTGCTCTTTTTCTATTTACTTTTGTTAACTTTTAATTACGCATTATTTTATTTTCAGCACTCAAACTAATAATTCTATTGAATCTGCAACTGCAACGTGTAACGAAACAATTGAGTTTAAGGAATCTGATCTTGAATATGATGAGTTTGAAGAGGCAATACAAGAAAAAATTGAGAAATTTTAAAACAAGCCTAAACCAAATTTGGAAGAAACAGAAGTGGTAAATTGCGATAATGATGAAATGGTGAAAGAGACAAGAATTAGTGTGCATTTCACTCCAGAAGTTAGGAAGCAATACATTGAATTCCTTAAGGAGTACGAGGATGTATTCGCATGGTCGTATGATAACATGACAGGCATAAGCACAGATGTGGTGGCGCACAAATTGCTCATCAATCTGGGCTTCCCGCTGGTAAAGCAAAAGGCACGAACTTTCAAAACATCAACCTTAGTACAAATTGGAGAGGAGGTGAACAAGCAGCTCAATACAGGAATTTTAAAGACAGACAAGTACCCGACCTGGTTGGCCAACATCGTACCAATTTCGAAGAAGGATGGGAAAATCAGGGTTTGTGTGGATTACAGAGACCTGCATAAAGCAAGCCCAAAAGATGATTTTCCTTTGCCGAATATACATATCCTGATTGACAATTGCGCAAAGAATGAGCTACAATCCTTTATAGATTGCTTTGCAGGTTATCATCAAGTGCTTATGGATGAGAAGGATGCGGAAAAGACAGCTTTTACCACTTCTTGGGGAAGTAACTGCTACAAAGTGATGCCATTCGGTTTAAAGAATGCTGGATCCATTTACATAAGAGCGATGACTACCATGTTCCATGACTTAATGCACAAGAAGATCGAGTTATATGTGGATGGAATGATAATTAAGTCGAGGAAAATCTCGGAGCATTTGGATAATCTACGCAAGTTCTTCAATCGCTTGGGAAGATACAACCTAAAGCTAAACCCGGCAATGTGTGCTTCTGGTGTTCCAGCAGGGAAGTTATTGGGTTTCATAGTTAGCAGAAGGGGCATTGAGTTAGATCCGGCTAAGATCAAAGTCATCAGAGAATTGCCACCGCCAAAGAGTAAGAAAGAAGTCATAAGTTTCTTGGGACAACTCAAATACATCAGTCGATTCATAACCCAATCCATTGTCATATGTGAACCAATTATCAAATTGCTAATGAAAGATGCAGTGATTGAGTGGATGAAGATTTCCAAAAAGCATTTGACAGGATAAGGAGTATTTATCTTGCCCGCCCGTGCTTGTTCCACCCGAACCTGGACGACCTTTGATATTGTACCTGTCCATGGTAGATTCAGCGTTTGGATGTGTATTAGGGAAACATGACTCAACAGAAAGAAAGGAGCAGGCGATATATTATCCGACTAAGAAGTTCACTCCTTACGAGGCCAAATACACACACACTACAAGAAAAGAGTTTTTTTGTGGCGACTTTCTGTGGCGACTCAAATAATCGCCACATAAAGTAAGGATTTTTTGGCGACTCAAATAGGTCGCGACAGAAAGTGATTGTATTAGTGGCGATCATTGTAGTTGCGACAAAAATTTATGATTTTAGTGGCGATTGTGGTTAAGCCGCCACAATTATGTCTTTAAATTTTCCATTTATGTTAAGAAACAAAATTTGGAAAAAAGCACATGCGTCGACTAATAAGTAATCACCACAGGAAGAATTTTATGGTAACTCGGTTGCTACAAATTTGATTGTTAAATTTATAGTTTTCGAAACAAAAATTAAACACTCTTCTATTTTGTTGCTTATTATTTCGGTCCTCATTTTTTTCTCAAATCAATTCTTCCAAAACCCTTTCGCTCCTTCCATGGATTCAAAATCAATCGCTTCAGTGTGCCAACAATATTTTTCTTTCATTCCTTTTATCGATAAAACTTAGCTTCTTGCAAGTCTATTTTGAATTTCCTCTTCCTTTGCCTCTTTAAAGTTATTCCCGTGGCAGAAAATGAGAGTAAGAACTTGCTTCTTTCTGTCTCCTTCTCAAGATCCATGGTGGACTCTTTTCCCAAAAAATTCTCGGCGTACTAGGTACTCTTCTTCCTCTCGCTATGTTTCCTCAATCTTATGATCTCTTACTTCGTTAAACCTAATTACTTTTTCGCTGATGAAATTTTGTTGTAGAATACACGATCTGCTATTTAGGTTATTGTTTCAATGTACATGTTGCATTGCGCGAACAATGGTTGAAATCCGATTATTCTTAATTGTTTTCTGATTCTTACAAGTATGACACATTTTACTAGCTCTTTTTTTTTTAAAGATTTAAGATGTATCCTATATTTTTCGTGTGAGTCCCATATTATTGAGCTTCTTTTTGTTAGACATTTCACATAATGCCCATTTCTAGATAAATTTTTGGGTGGTTGAATATCCTTGTTTGGATCTTTTTTTCTTTTTTGAAACAACTCTCTTGGGAGAAGAAAAAAAATGAAGCTCTCATTAATTCTGACATTTTTAACCATCAGTTGTTGCTGTTATGCAATGTGAAATATGGATTATTGTATTTCATTTCTTTTTTTGCTCGGTATTTCTGCATTTCTTGGTTGGATGGTTCTCATAAAATGTTTGGCTATAGGAATCTTCCTACTTGATTTACCAAAAGTTCCACCTTTGTTATAGGCCTTTTCTAGCATATTACTTTCCGTGTTTGTCATACTGGTAATATATGATTAATGCCTTCATTCTTAGTTGGATGCTGTTAGCTTTATTTCATTGAATCATTTCACAAGTAACCAAAGATTTTAAGAGTATATAATGGTAGGAACTCTCTGGTGTTTGTCTAGGGGCAACACAATTGTTTGAGTTGGGTGAATCCGGGTGACTAAGTTCTAATTGACTTATATGCATATCTCTTTTGGCTTATCTTATACAATGCAATCCTACATGCTTCCTCCTTGTGCACATTTCAGAAGCTAATCTAAAAGTTATGCACATATATTCTACTTCTGAAGATTTTTTCTTATTTGAAGTTATTTATGGAGATTGGATATGCTTTTGCAGATTCAGAGTATCTTTCACAATGACTTATTTTTCTATTATGGAAATACCCTACTCAGTAAACATGTTAGTCTTCTCCCTCAATTAATTTCCTTTAGTTAAATTTCATTACACCAAATTAATATTCAAAGCTCCAACAGTTAATGTAGCCAACCAATAGCCATTTCCTAATTTAAATTTCCATAACCAAAGTGGTACAAGCTTAAAAAAATATGCATTGTATCTTCACACTGTAAGCAATTCTGCATCTTTCTTACTTTGAATAGATTCTAACTTCATCGCATTTGTGCTCAATTTATTTGAGTACTCCTTGTGGTAGGGAATTTTATATAATGTCTTTAACATTTCAGATGTATATGCAGCTTTTTAACTCATCAAGTTAGAGTGCTTGTCTAACTTTTCATTGATAAAATTAAATTTCTTTATTAAAAACCTCATAAACTTTTGACTGGTTCAGATGGGCTATGTTGGTGATGCTATGAGTTGCACTAAATAGACTGTTGGTTCTTTAAGATTGTTATTATAGTGTTAGAACTTTGACTAGGTAACACTAGTTGGAGCTTTCAATTGAGCATTAGACTTTCTCATATAATAGTTGTTGCATAAATTTTATGGTAGATAACCGAGGCTGACATTGAATAGCTTGAAGCAAATTGTAGAGGATCGAATACAAGGATAAAATTAAGAGGTAAGTTCACAATCAGATCCACTTTCTCTTTCTAATTAATTTTATAATCTCAAAGCTTCCATCTTATTAGCATTAGCTTGCAGGCTCTTTTTCATGATATGATCTGACCCCAAGTTATATCACATTGTTTCAAGGATAATGTTGATGAGGCAATTACAATAGGTATAGTTTCAGTTTCAATTAGATGAGCTTCTTTGAGAAATTATGTGTTCATGATATTGTTAATCACATATAAACCACCAATAGTGAGCCAACTTCGTCGATATTCAGATTTCAGGAATCTGTTGCCAAATTAAAGAAAAGGAGATAGAGAGTAGCCTATATGTCATTGTACGTTATCTAAGTATTAGCTTGATGAATTTATGAAATAATATTTGATTAATCAGTAAAAGCAAAAGATGTAGAGTATTGGCATTCCTGATGAAGGAGAAAAGGTCAATATAGTGCTTCTGATGAGTTTTTCATTAAATAATTTCTATTACAGGAATACCTAAAGATGCTGGAGGAAGCAAAGGAATACGATCACAGAGAGCTGACTAACAAACAGAAGCTTTTTTTTTATCCATTAAGGTATGCTTTGATATTGTTTTACCTTGTCAAAAAAAAAAGTATGCCTTAGAAATTCTTTTAACTCCCATAATAGGTGAACTATTCCATTATATTTAAATGAGAATTATGCTTCCAGCCCTGGGAGTTGTTTCTTTCTTCCACATGGTGCTCAAGTTTGCAACAAGTTGCTGGAATTCATCAAAAGTCAGTATTGGAAGAGTTTGCAACAAGTTGCTGGAATTTGTCAAAAGTCAGTATTGGAAGAGAGGCTACGAGGAGGTAACTAGCTTGTGTTCAAGTGTGTGTGTGTGCGTGTGTTTATTTTTGTGTGTATGTGTGTATTGATAGAAATAAGCAAAATAATTGTGCTTAAGTATATTGTAAGAACTGCTTTATAAGCAGAGTAGAGCATTGTAAGTTTAGCTCGAACTGCAGGGACTATTGACTGGTTAAGTGTGGCCATTTTTAGAAACTGTTTCCTTTATAAAACTGCATTTTATTTCTTGATTTCATTTTAGATGGATAGTGCACTTATTGTTTAGTGGACTGAATCCTTCCTCTGGTCAAAAGAGGTCTACAGCTGAGGCCTTGAAATTCTTCATCGAAAATTTGACATTATTACATCCATAGACTAGATCAAAGTAGTAAGGACATGATGGTTGTTCATTGAGCTCAATTTTGTTGTCTCTAGCAACACTCAGTTCTAAAGTTGGAGAATTGGAAACTCTGGCCGTTGTTGGAACTTAATAAATTAATATCTATTTTTTTTAATTAGACTGACTCAAGTATTTCTTGTCTGTAATGCAATCCATCATGTACAAGCATGTATAAATGCTTTTTATGTTCTAATTATGTTACCTTTAGCGGGTGGTTAAGTTCTTTTTTTAGTACTTGACTTAGTATTTGCATTTTCAGTTTGTACTCAAGTATGTGTATACTAATGATGTTCCTCTTTTTCTTTTTCTTTTTTGTTTTCAAATGTCAAGGACAAAGTACTTTCAATAATGGGATATGAAGTTGTTCAATGAGTAGTTTGAAGACATTAAGTTGTTTGAAGACATTGGAGTAGTTTGATCTATTGGAGTATTTGAAGACATTTTCGTGGGCCATTTTTATAGTAGAGGATACTGGAGTATGTTTGAAGATGTAATAATTTTATTGTTTGCGTATAATGACAATGTATTGACTTGACATTTTAGCAATGAAAAGATTATGTACATTGATTTATCTTGAGACATATTTTGTTTACCAGAGTATTAATGGGTTTGTTTTATTATGGTTCCACAACTAGTACAAATATATAATTGTTTGTTATTATATTTTTTAACGAGAAATCCGGTTTAGTGGCGACTTATGTTGTCACAGGTCATCGCCACGAAAAAGATAGCCCTTTTGTGGCAACCTACGTTGCTACCAAATGTCTATCATGGCGTGTTGAGTCGCCCCAAAAGGTAATTTTCAGCGGCGACTGTTCTAACAAATGAGTTTGATGTGGCAATCATAATAATTATTGGTGGCGGTTAAAGTTGCCACAGAAAGTAGATCTTTTGTGGCTACTTATATTATCGCCACAGAAAAGTATCAGCCACTAGGTATAGCCAACGACCATCAGGTCGCCACAAATGCTTTTTTGTGGCGACTTTTTGACTTTCTGTGGCGTATTTTGTCGCCACCAAAAACATGATTTCTTGTAGTGACATCTAGAGCGCACCTGCTGTGAGTTGACTTGGGTAGCACAGAAGCTGAGATACTACCTGACATCTTATGCAGCTTTGTTGATCTCGAGAATGGATCCTCTCAAATATATCTTCCAGAAGCCGATACCTACCGGAAAATTAGCCAAATGGAAAATGCTACTCAGTGAGTTCAACATTACCTTTGTCACTCAAAAGGCAATGAAAGCTCAAGCCTTAGCAGATCACATGGCTGAGAATCCTGTAGATGACAACTATGAGCCTTTGCACACTTACTTCCCAGACGAGGAGGTCATGTTTGTTAGAGAAGACATTGCAGTAGAGTATGATGGTTAGAGACTATTCTTTGACGGAGCAGTAAACTTCAAAAGAGTCGGCATCGGAGCAGTATTGGTTTCTGAGACACGTCAACACTATCCTGTCACAGCCAAGCTCAGATTCCCTTACACTAACAATATGGCAGAGTACGAGGCTTACACTAGCAATTGGAGATTCCTATCTGTTAATCTATCAAGTACGAGGTGAATGGGCGGCAAAGAATTCCAAGATATTATCATACTTAGAATGCATAAAAGCATTGAGTAAGAGGCTCACCAAGATAGAGCTTCTGCATGTGCCCAGACTAGAGAATGAATTCTCGGATGCCTTGGCTACCATATCCTCCATGATCCAGCACCCCGACAAGAACTACATTGATTCAATACCTATAGTAGTGAAAAAACAGTCAGCATATTATTTTCATGTAGAAAAAGAGTTGGATGGAAAGCCATGGTTCTACGACATCATGAGTTTTTTCAAGGACAACACTTATCCAGAAAGTACTACAAGCCTTCAAAAGAAGACGTTGAGGAGCTTGGCGAATGGTTTCTTCCTTAACGGTGAGGTCCTATACAAAAGAACGCCTAATTTGGGTTTGCTAAGATGTGTAGATGCCAAAGAAACTACAGGATTGTTGGAAGAAATGCACGCTGGGACATGCGGCCCGCACATGAATCGTTTCGTGCTCGCAAAGAAGAACTTAACGGCAGGCTATTTCTGGATGACTATGGAGCATGATTGTATAAAGCACTGAAAAATGTGTCATCAATGCCAAATCCGTAGGGACATGATTCGGGTGCCTCCAAGTGAACTGAATGTTATGGGATTACCCTGGCCCTTTGCTGCTTGGGGAATAGATGTTATACGACCAATTGAACCTACCACATCAAACGGGCACTTGTTCATATTGGTAGCTATTGACTACTTTACCAAATGGGTGGAAGCTGCGTCATACAAGCCAGTGACGAAGAAAGTGGTAGCTGATTTTGTTAGTGATAAAATGATCTATCGATTCGGCATCCCCGAGGCAATCATCATTGATAACGCGTCCAATCTTAATAGTGATTTGATGAGAGCCACTTGTGACACTTTTAAGATTAAGAATCGTAATTCTACTGCGTAAAGACCTCAGATGAATGGAGCAGTAAAGGCAGCTAATAATAACATCAAGAAGATTCTGCATAAGATGATTGAAAATTCAAAAGAATGGCACGAGAGCTGATATGCATTTTTGGGTACCGCACCACTGTTAGAACATCAATGGGAGCTACTCCTTGTTAGTCTATGGTATCAAAGCAGTAATACCAACAAAAGTCGAGATAACTTCTCTAAAAGTCATTCAGGAAGCAGAGTTAAAAGATGCTGAGTGGATTAAGGGAAGGATGGAGTAGTTGGCGCTTATCGATGGCAAAAGAATGAATGCACTATGCCATGGACAGTTATACTAGAAAAGAATAGTAAGGGTGTTCAACAAGAAAGTCCGGGTGAGACCTTTTGAACTGGGACAGTTGGTTCTGAAGAAGATATTATCTAATCAAGAAGAAGCAAAGGGCAAGTTCACATCGAATTGGCAAGGGCCATACATGGTTCATCGAGTCCTAACTATTTATGCAATATCTCATGTAATGGATGGAGAAAATTGGCAGAAGCCAATAAATGGAGACACTGTCAAGAGATATTACATCTAAAGACCTGTCCTAGCTAGAAACTTTACTATTTATGCAATATCTCATGTAATCTAGAACTACGTAACGACCTGATTCCCCAAGCTGGGATACGTAGGCAACCTACCCCAATATTTGGTTACATCAATACAAAAATTTATTTTTCCCTATGAAGTAGACACTAGGGCAGAAATTTTTAAAATTCCCTCAAAAATTTCAAGAAAGGTGAAATGCAGAAACTGGGGCAGAATTTTGAGGTCACCGAAGAAGGGTTTTTAGAATGGTCTAAGAAGCCACAGTTGCAATACTGTATTACACAATACGGCCTACGATTCAATGGAATAAAACACACATTTTTCAAAATGCGTGCATTGTTTTCTTTTTGCTTTTTCTTTTTAAACACCCCCATAGCTTAACCAAGGTCCAATATTCATGAAAGAAGACACTATAGGAGGAAGGCGCAGATCAGATGAAGAATGTGCAAATCAAACCTCCCCCCCCCCCCCCCCCCCACAACTCACAATTATTTTTTAGCGTAGGGATTATGAAAGCGGAAATACGACAACCTTCTTAGCAGCATTGCAGGCATAATAATGACATTTTTTTAGCACTTTACTTTACTCGTTGTATGCACGGTATACCACCCGACGAAGCAGGCACACATCTCCTGACCAGAGGCATTTAGCAGCTCCTGACGAGCATATACGTTCTCCTTACGAGAGGCACTTAGCATCTCCTGGCGAGCATATAGGTTCTCCTGACGAGAGGCACTTAGCAGCTCCTGACAAGCATATGAATATTTCATGACGAGAGATACTGGCAAGACGATCCAACGATAGGAGAATCTACTTCATGTTTATAAATATCATTATCATTTGCAACAAGCTCACCTTTATTGTAGGAAACAATCTGGCATCTTAGCAACACCACAAAATACCATTTATACACATCATTCTCAGATATTCACAATTCCTAACTGCACTTTTCAAAAGTCATGATAAAATTGGTTGCTCCGTCAACGTCTTTGTCCGAAGACTCTTTCATCATTTCGTGGCAAAGAGGGCAGCTGTTGACACCCAATTTTGTCCATCCTGTTTCACATTTACCTGTATTTTACTCCTAAAATAAAATAGCAATTTTTCAGACAGAAATTGCACTAATTATCATACGATTTCCCATGTCACATTCGTCATTGATATCCTAATGCACTCATGTTGCACAAATACGCTAATTAGGTCATTCAAAGGCACTTGCACAAGTTGTGTCTATTTACAAAATGTGTACACTCAATTACTGATTTTACAATTGCTCATATTTTCTAAATTTACCGAAAAATATTTTAAAAATTACTTATTATCTTTCAGAATAACCAATAATATTTTCCACAACCTATTAATTACTGTGTTGCATTTTTAAGTTAATTTTGCTCTTTTATACACGTTCTATAAATATTTTATACACATTATATATATTTATATACATATACACTTGGCACCTCACAGTTTTTTATTTTAAAAAAATTTGTTTGTCTAAACCACTGTCAGATTTACGATTTTCTCAAAAATTATTTTTGAAAAATCATTTATTTTCGCCCACAAAATTTTAAATTTATTCATGTAAAATTCATGTTCAAGCAAAATTTTAGTTTTCAAATACAATTTTTCAACTCAATTTTAAAGACTTATTTTCGAAAATTGTTTTGGTATTTATATAACCAAACGTCTACTTAGTATCACCCTTTACTTTGTCCTTCGAACGCAAAATAAGGAGACAAAATCATGTTTACTTTTAAGCTAGAGCATGGCAAATTAAAGGTTACTTTTTCCCTTTCCTTGTTCACCCTCAAATGGTTTTCCAGAATGACATCAGGTTTAACTTCGGGACTTGTTGTGTAGCTTACGAAGGATAAAAATATGAGTAGCTTCTTTGGCATGCAACATACATGGCAGAAAGAGCAAAGCAGTGGTCCCATTTTTTGATTTTTTTTTATTTAGTTTAGTTTATATAATAAATGTGGAGGATAGAGCTGCCTCCAGCTGAAAAATAAGCTGCATCCGGATAAATGTCGGATCCTTTGAGACTCAATTGGTAAATTAGGCTTCTGAAGTATGTTACTGTTGCTCCAGCACAAAATTTAGGTGACGTTGACGAACTAATTAACCCCTCTGCTAGTTCCACTATAACAGTCTAATATAACTGACATATTCACGAAGGTTTTGTTTTGTGGAGTAGTTATTTACCATCGTTGTTTTACCAATATGACGTATTCACAAAAAGTTAATAAAAGATAACATAGATTATCTAAGAAAATAACATATGAAAGATCTTTATGGAATCATTTTCGCCTACTGATCAAACAATAAAGTGTACAAAGGAGATCAATTACTTGTGAGTTAATACTTCTATTTTTAAATTCTAATATCCTTTTACTTTTTTTTTATTTTTTTTTTAAATTTGGGTATTTGTATGAAATGGACCAGCAGAAGAATCTTGAAAAGGAGTGAAATCACACCCTTGACTTGCAAATTACAATGCCGACATGATACTAGCAACGACGTACGACTTCTAAATCAATCTGTAAGATCTTGAAAACATGGTCATTTTAATACTCGTGAAGAAAATGTCAAAAAAGAAGGACTATTATCATTAGAGGTAGGCTTGCATAGAGCTGAGCCGGCTGAAAGCTCGGCTTGGCTCGATTACCTATTAGCATTGCTCGAGTCGACTCATTCTGAAAAGAGGTTTTTGGCTCGGCTCGGCTCGGCTCGGCTCGGCTCAGCTCGGTTTCATTCAAATTTTGGACTGACTCAAGATACAGTTGGCTTGGTACGGCTCGATTAGCTAGATTTATCATGTAATTTTTTTAAAAAAAATATAACATTTATTCATTAGGCTGATCAATTACTAAATAAATTAGAAGTCTGCTTAAACTTTAATATTTTAATGTAAAAGTTTACAATTGATAAACTTGTACTTCCATCCTTATTTATTTGGCGCAAGCAAATTTATTTTGTTAAGCCTACTAGATGGTTGATACTAACAAATAGAAGCAATTCAAATTTTTAATACTATAAGAATTTAGTTATTCACATGGTAAAATCTGTAAGTATAATTATTCCTTTACTTTTTTAGTAATTAATATTATTCTTGTATATGTTTTAAATCAAATCAGTTTAGAATGAATAACATTTTTAACATATTCGTTATAAGTTAAAACTAATTATCTTTTTCTCAGCTTTATCTTTATAAACACTATCTTATGATTATGATCGGAAGAAAATTATAAACAATAATTTTTATATTTTTATGTATGGGAAAACCAAAAAGAAAAAAATGGCTCAAGCTCGACTCGGCGCGTTCAAACTTTACCAAAGCTCCGTTGAGCTCGGGTCAGCTTGGTTCGATATACTATAAAGCTCGATTCGGTTCGACTCCACAGTATAATAAGCTCAATTACACTCGGTTCCAACTCAAATCGACTCGCTTGGTCGATATTTAAGCCTAATTAGAAGGAATATATGCTTGGTTTTAAATGTCGAACTAATTATTTTTTATTGATATATAAAATTCCCACGTTCAACTTTTGTATAATCGGAAAAATATGTTCTATAAGCTACACAATCTCCCACCCACTCCAACATAATAATGTTTGAAGACAATCAATCAACTTCATTCAGCTCTATAAATACTTATGTCTCAATTTAGGTGACATATAATGCTTTTTATTTAGTCTGAAAAAATGATATCTAAGAGTAATTTAATCAAACTTGTTGTGAAAAGAGAGAAAATATATATATATATATATATATATATATATATATATATATATGTGTGTGTGTGTGTGTGTGTGTGTGTGTGTGTGTGTGTGTGTGTGTGTTGAGCATTGGTTTTGAAGCATGACAAACGAGGAGGACTCAGTGGTCTTGATAGACGAACCTAGTCCTTGAGGAAGAAGGGCACGTCTGATCGAAAAGATATGTGAGTTGCAAATCCCTGCGGAACTAGGAGTAGTGGTGCGTGAATGAGTATGCATCCTAGTCAGACTAAAAGAGGCGGTGCCCAAGCTGTGTCTTCGAAGTACGAATAGGAGTTGGATTTCAATAAGAAAAAGAGTTACTAGGAATTCTGTCTTACCATAATTATAAGAATTCATTGTAGGACTCAACTAGGGATGCAAGGCCCGTAAAAATACAAGTAGTTGATGCAGCCGTAAACCAGTTATTCACAAACAGAGAGTTGAGAGCTACAAAGGCGATCCAGCATCTTTCTACGTGAGATAACTGAAAAAGACAACTGGTGTGCTTGAGTTGTTTGAGTCTAGATATTCTGTCTAGGTTCATTGCGTTGTAAGTTGTCTTAAATTGAGCGTTCATTGTTTTTACCTATTGGCTTATTGTAGAAGCATATGTATTAGGTGAACTTGTGTGAAATTGCTTGTAAAGCTAGAGTTTAGCTTTGGTTAGTGATTAGGGTCTAGAGTGTAGCCCCTTGGTTACAGAGTCTTGTAATCAGAAACTTGCTCTTTGTGTTAGTGGATTAAGTTCTAAAATCCCAGAGTGTGGGTCGTGGTTTTTCTCCCTTGAGTAAGGAGTTTTTCACGTAAAATCCTTGTGTCTTCTGAGTGCGCGTTTGGTGCGAGTTGTAGTGTTCAAACAGCAAATTTCCAGAGGCAGGAACGTAGATCTTGACTCATGAGAATCGGGCTCTTAAAACGAAAATCGGTGGACACTATTCAACCCCCCTAGTGTCCTTAGGTGGTGCATAGATTATAACAAGTGGTATCAGAGCCGGTCTTCTCGTGTAAGGTTAACACCTTGAGAAGGATCAGAATCATGAGTGCACCACCTACTATTACTGAAGGACAATCAGTTCAAAGGCCCCCACAGTTCAATGGGCAATACTATGCGTGGTGGAATAACAGGATGGAAAATTACATTTGTTTTGAAGATTATCAACTGTGGCTGATAGTGTCTGAAGAAAACTTGATTCCCACTAAAATAGTTGGTGAAGGAGCTACTGCCAAACAAGAACCTAAATTGAAAGAGGAGTTCAATGAGGCAGACTATAAGATGATTGAAAAGAATTACAAAGCCAAACGTCTGGTCATTTGTGGTCTTGGTCCTGAGGAGTTTAACAGAGTATCATCTTACAAGACGGCCAAGGAGATCTGGGATACTTTGCAGGTTGCGAATGAAGGAACCACTGAAGTAAAAGACTCAAAGAGAAGAATGCTGAAGAGACAATTTGAGTTGTTCTCTATGGGAGAGAAGGAATCAATCCAGGATATGATGACCAGATTTACCATTATTACCAATGAGATGAGATCCCTGAATATGGAATTACCAGAAGTGGAGATGGTCGATAAGATCCTAAATGTGCTTCCTGAAGCTTGGGAACCCAAGATGACTGCCATCATTGAGTCTAAACCTCTAAGATCTATTAAACTTGAGGAACTGGTTGGTAGCTTGAAAACTCATGAGATGATGAAAGACTCAAAAGCCAAACCAGCTCTGAAGAAGGACAAGACCCTTGCACTTGAAGCGACTAAAGAACCTGATGAGTATGTTGATCTGCAATCAGTTGAAGCTGCAATGGTTAGTGCACTAAGACAGAAGCTCAACCTGGGTAGGTTCAAAGGCTTTAAGAGAAGTGGCAAGGAAACCTCTGAAAGGAAGAACATAGTTGACAGTCCTGATTACTCCGGATGCTTTAAGTGCTTCAAGAAGGATCACGCTGTTATGGATTGTCCTATGTGGGAAATAGAATGGATGAAAAACAGAGCATCTAAAGAAAAGGAAAAGGAGACGTCAAAGGAGAATGACAAAGATAAGAAGAAAACGAGACGACCTCCAAACTTTAGAGCTGAAAGAAGAAAGAAGAATGAAGCTTTCTATGCCACATGGGGACCAACTGACAGTGAGTCTAATCATGAAAAGGAATCTGGAGACGATTTACTATTAGCACTGATGGGACTGACAGGCATCAGTTCAGATGAAGAAGAACCTCAAGAGTTCGGACGAGGGAGAGATCCATCAAATCCATCTGTGTTCAACGGGACGAACTATAAGAGCTGGAAGAAGCAGATGAAAAACTTCCTGTAAGCAACTGATTATAGTCTCTGGCTGATTGTGAAGAGAGGACCTCATATTCCTGTGAAGAGAGCAGCAAATGGATTTCTGGTGCCAAAGAAGGTAGAAGAACTAGATCCTCAAGATCTAGACTGGCTACAAGCAAACTCCAGGGCTGAATTGTACCTGAGGAGAGGGCTTACTTATGATGTGCTAGCAAGAATGCTTGAATATAAGTCTGCCAAGGAAGTCTGGGAAAAGCTGAAGGAGTTGTACACAGATGACAACCAAAAGAAGGACTCTGCCCTTTTGGCAACTGATGGAGATGAAACTGCCCATTCAGCAGAGGTATGCTATCTAAACTTAAAGAAGAATTACTTACTTATACTTCTGAAAACTTGATTCTAATCACTGCCACTTTGATTGAGGATTATGAAAAGGAGAAAATTGAAAAGGATAAATTAACTGAAGGGTTAGGTGATCTCAGAACCAAGCACAAGAGCCTTTTAGAACAAAACATTGAACTAGAAGAAATCAATGTCATCTTAAAAGGGCAGACTCTTGTGTCAAACTCTAAGATCACCGAATTAGAATCGGAACTCAATCAGTTAAGAGATATTATAAATGGTAAGCAAGTAATAAGTGAAGTTCAAACCTTTCATGAAAATGAACTAAAAAGGGCTAATGAGATTCTGTTTCAGGATACTGAAAAGAACAGATTGTTAAGTCAAAAGGTTGAAAAATCTGAATTCGAGCTTACCAGATTGACTAAATGGAATAAATCATCGGAGGCAATGAAATGGGTTCTTGAAAATCAAAACAAAGGAAAACAAGGGTTAGGATTCAAGAAACCGTTGCCTCTGTATAATCCTAAAAGCAAGTATGTGGGGCTGCCTTGCAACATGTTGTGTACCTTTTGTGACTGGACACTGCAAACAAAGGTGCATGAATGTTAGCAAGAAAAAAGCCAAGAATAAAAGAAGTGTTCTACCTAAATGGGCTAGACAGGATTTGATTTATCCATTCTCACGTAAGAAGGGACCCAAGCTTGTCTGGGTTCCTAAGGCTAACCTCTAATCTGTTTTGCAGGCTGGAGTTAGGGAGAACAACTCAAGCTGGATCCTTGATAGTGGTTGTTCAAGACACATGACAGGAGATAGAAGAAATTTTCTCTCACTCGCAGTATTTCAGGGAGGCAGTGTGGCCTTCAGAGGAGGAAAAAGTGGTCAAATCATGGGAATTGGAAAGATTGGGAGAACTCTGGATCATGCAATTGAAAATGTTTACTGTGTTGATGGTCTCAGACACAATCTGCTGAGCATCTCTGTTGCTCCCAGCACACACGCAAGTATACGTGGTCGACAAGTAATAAAGTGATAAGTAGAGTATCGTTCCCACGAGGACTATTCAGACTGAATCCTAGCAAACAATTTCTTAAAAACAATTCAGGGATCTTTTTCAATGATGGGTGTGAAAGTTACTAACTAAAGGAAATAATTAAAAATAAGTAATTGAAGTCAATAATCGTTATCAATAATGGAGAAATGGTCCAGGGTCAAAGCTACGAACAATCCAGTTGAGTTTTCCAGTTGATTCTACTTCTTGATTTCCTAGATTGCTAACTACAGGTTAAATGTACCCGTGAAAACCTTTCGATTCTTCACGGTCTATGCAGGCTACTCCAATCCCTATATGTCTATGGGTTGAATCACGTGCACGCATTAACGAATTCTGTGATTAGTTAAGCTAGGCGAGCAAGTATATGTATATCCTACTCACAAATTGGTTCCCCGATGCCCAGGTACACAATCAAGCCCTATTCTTTCTTATTTGCGTTCACAAGTTCCTCTGTCGGGTTCAACTTGTAAACCGTAGATAGTGTTCAATTATCAGGCCTCAATAACCAAACAATTAGGCTCAAGAAATAATAAACAATCCGTAATGGTAAATCAATGTATAGAAATCAACTTTCAAACATCAACCTTCATGTATTTATTCTGACCCTAGAACGAACAAACTATAGAATTAAGGAGAAGAATAAGAGAAAGAGAGAAAGAACTTGTTTAGAAGACATCTAGGGCTCCTCCCCTCTCCTCCAAAACTTGCTCCAAAGTCTGAACACCCTTCCAAAACTTAGTAAAAGAGTATTTATAATGTTTACAAAAGCCTAGAAATTAGTTATGCCTAAGCCTAGACAAAATAGGACTTCCAAAAACGCTCCAGGGGCGCTATAGCTGGCGCCCTGCGCCTCAAAATGCATGCAACAAGTCAGAGTCCGTCGAATCTCGCACGCAACGGCCACGCCCCGGGCCAGAAAACGCGCCGGAAAAGTAGGCGCTATAGGGGGGCGCCGCGCCTGGAACCGCGCCAGGCTATTTTCCTGCTTTCGTCGTTCGCAGCTTGCTTCGTTCCGTGCCTTCGCGTGCTCGATTCAATCCTCTATCCAATCCCAATCTTTTCTTGCTCGATTATGCTCTTCAAAGCTCCAATTGCATTTCATAACAACCTACAATTATACGATACAAAATCAGTGCAAAATCACATTCGTTAACTAGAAAACGCGCGAATAAAGTATCCAAACGTGAGGAAATATTAAGGAAATATAGGCATAAAATGCCAAACATGACCACCCCATACTTGAACCTTTGCTCGCCCTCGAGCAATTACAAATAACTTCCCAACCTAGGTAAAACAGGTCTGCCTTTAACTATGGTTGATATCGACCATTGAACAAATGCATACATGACTACTATGGGTCCAACAAACATGCCAACAATATAACAAACTCAAAAACATGAGAACAACCACCTCGAGATAATTCAAATGCACAAACTCGACTCATTGCAACCATGCTCCCACAAAGTCACCCCTACCTACTCAACCAAGAAGCCACGACTTCACCTATCCCATGTAAACCGTGTGCCCTCACCAACAATGAAGCAAGTGAGTGTCCCCCAAATATCACACACAACAATGAATATCAAGAATAGAACGGGGACAATAGCATAGAAAGAATTCACTCACTCTCATGAAAAGCTCACATGTCACACATGATGTACCATGGGCTTGCCCGTAGTGTAGGACTCCACTAATGTAGGCTCACTCCAATCGGGATTAACTAGGACTTTAAAGGGTTGTAATGTAGGCTAAGGGACTGGTAGGATACATATGGATAATAGTGACTACCTCCCTAAGCACTTTAATACATCACATTCAATTTAAGCACATATTTCATCAAAGCCACCCAATTCACTTCACCCAACCAACAATTTTTTTTCTTCACACACCTTTTTTTAACAAGTAGCAATTTTTCTTTTAAGTACAACACTAGCAAGGATGGATATTCTTTTCTCTTTTTTTTTTCTTTTCAGTTCTTTCCAAACCTTGCCAATGCTCCTTCAACTACTTCACAATTTATCAAGTACTCCCCTCATTAGTTCCACTCAAAAACCTCCCAATACTTCAACCACAAACTCCACAATAATATAAAATTTTCAATTAAAGTGCTTAAGGAGTAAAGGGTCAAAAGAAAGCAATTTAGGACAAGTGGGTAGGCTCGCGGTGTGGGTTCCAACAAAAGGTCAATATGGATCACAACAATTAAGTCTAAGGTCTATAAAAGGGTAGGCAAATCAAGGTTAAAGGCTTATCCAAGAAGGCCTGTATCATCTCCCGACTAGAGCAAACCTAGGATTTTGCTTTGCACACACACGGGGCAAGTTCTAGACACCAATATGCAAACATGGAATACAATAAAATATGCCTCACATCACACATTGCACACAGTCCACACAAAATGGCTCCATTACAACTCTCAATCAAGGTGCAACTTGTGGAAAATTAAGCACTAATGCACAAGGGTCCACAACAAAGTCAAGTGGGTGGACTCAAGCATCTCAAGGGGATCATTCCATTTTTTCTAGGCATGCATCACAATTTAAAACCAAAAGATACCACAAATAGCACATGCAATAAGTGCAAGTCAACCGGTATCAAATAAATCAAAGGCATCTAGTATTCTACCTATTGCTTTTGTCTAGGGCCACCTATAACTAACTACTCTAATCCTAATAAAAATAAAAAAACTACCCGGTTCAAAAGCCTCCCCGTGGAAAAGAACTGAGGTCATAAAAAAAGTGACATGTACCACTAACAAAGACTAAAAAGAAAATCTTTTGAAATTTTTCATTGGTTTTCTATTTTTTTTTCATTTTTTTATATACTAAAGCAAGAAACAAATAAAAATAAAGTCAAGTGACAAAAGAAAAATCCTAACGGTACATGAATCCCTAACCTCAAAAATACAGGGGAGTTCCCCCACCCCACACTTAAATCAAGCAATGTCCTCAGTGCTAGTGCAAGGGTAAAGAAAACTTCCCTGGGTCAATCGGCCTAGCCGTTGGCGCTAACATCCTCCAAGCTTCCATATAACATGAGGTACTCAGACTTCCCCCAGCAGGTCATCAATATTAGACAGGGGTCAGGACACCCCACACTTAAACTCGCCATTACATGAACCTGCAATCCAAAGAATCATCCAAAGTAATATACAACCATAAAAATACTAATAAAAATAAATAAAAGTAAAGCAAGCAAATTGGGTTGCCTCCCAAGAAGCGCCTTAGTTAACGTCGTGGCACGACGAAGACAACTTCATCACTTTTGTCTCCACCTTGAACTAATGAATTGAATTCCCAACTTTGCCTCAAGCTTATGACTATGGTATTGAGGTGGTGACAAAAATATAAAAGGACCAAGTAACCAATATCGCATTTTACACTTCTTGGCCTTTATAAGAGGGATGTCGTTTTGTCTCCTCGGCATCACAAACTTTAAAATATAAGCACCTTGTTCCTCCTCCTTTGGTTTCTTCATAGGCTCGGGTGGCTCAATTTTCATGTCACCATCCAAACACAATGTTGAAAAATTATTGGAATGAGGTCCAATGCGCTTAAATTCTAAAATTGCATTAATTTTGACACCCTCACTTGCACAAACACTAGAGTCCTCAAATATGATGTTTTCTATTTCCTCACTTGACTCTAATGTAATTTTTTTAACCTTGGCATCATCAACTAATATTGGATCGAATGGTAGGAATTCCACTTTTTGCTCCTCAAATTGGCTTCTAAGCTCTTCTATCTCAAATCTACTATTCACGACAACTGATAAATAGGCATTAGACACCTCAACCATATCACACAAATTTGCCTCCAAGTCGTGAATAGTCAAGCCAAATCGGTCGATCTCTTGTCCGAGTTCCACTCTTTCTTCCATAAATTGCATCGTCATATTTGTAAGTTCACTCCTGAAATCCCCATAAGCTTCTAAGAGTTTGGCTTGCTCCATTAGCCAAGTTTCGTTAACACCCTGCACTTTATCGCTCCTGTCAAACTCACAAACATCATTAGAATCATCACAAAAATTATTGGGGGAAGGAGCATGACACTTAGGACAATCATTCCACCGACCACCACACAATTTACAAAAATTCCAATCAAAGGTGGTAGAAAATTCACATAACCAGTCTCGTAGGGTTGAAAGAGTTGGAAAATTTTCCCACAAGTGGGTTCCTCCGCAAAGTAGACAGAGATCCTCAAAATTTGAGAAATCATCATTCGACTAATTTTCATTAATAGATGGCCAATTTTCATTAATAGATGACATGATAAGACAAGTAACACAATACTAAACTAAAACAAAAATTAAACCTGAATAGAAAATAATAAATTGTCTAAAAAGAAAAAGTCAATTGTTTAGTCCCCGGCAACGGCACCAAAAACTTGTTGCTCCCAACGCACACGCAAGTATACGTGGTCGACAAGTAATAAAGTGATAAGTAGAGTATCGTTCCCACGAGGACTATTCAGACTGAATCCTAGCAAACAATTTCTTAAAAACTATCCAGGGATCTTTTTCAATGATGGTTGTGAAAGTTACTAACTAAAGAAAATAATTAAAAACAAGTAATTGAAGTCAATAATCGTTATCAATAATGGAGAAACGGTCCAGGGTCAGAGCTACGAACAATCCAGTTGTGTTTTCCAGTTGATTCTACTTCTTGATTTCCTAGATTGCTAACTATAGGTTAAATGTACCCGTGAAAACCTTTCGATTCTTCACGGTCTATGCAGGCTACTCCAATCCCTATATGCCTATGGGTTGAATCACGTGCACGCATTAACGAATTCTGTGATTAGTTAAGCTAGGCGAGCAAGTATATGTCTATCCTACTCACAAATCGGTTCCCTGATGCCCAGGTTCACAATCAAGCCCTATTCTTTCTTATTTGCGTTCACAAATTCCCTCTGTCGAGTTAACCTTGTAAACCGTAGATAGTGTTCAATTATCAGGCCTCAATAACCAAACAATTAGGCTCAAGAAAGAATAAACAATCCATAATGGTAAATCAATATATAGAAATTAACTTTCAAACATCAACCTTCATGTATTTATTCTGACCCTAGAACGAACAAAACTATAGAATTAAGGAGAAGAATAAGAGAAAGAGAGAAAGAGAGAAAGAACTTGTTAGAAGACATCTAGGGCTCCTCCCCTCTCCTCCAAAACTTGCTCCAAAGTCTGAACTCCCTTCCAAAACATAGTAAAAGAGTATTTATAATGTTTACAAAAGCCTAGCAATTGATTACGCCTAACCCTAGACGAAATAGGACTTCCAAAAATGCTCCAGATGCGCTATAGCTGGCGCCCCGCGCCTCAAAATGCGCACAAAAAGTCAGAGTCCGTCGAATCTCGTACGCAACGGCCACGCCCCGCGCCAGAAAACGCGCCCGAAAAGTGGTCGCTATAGGGGGGCGCCGCGCCTGGAACTGCGCCAGGCTATTTTCCTGCTTTCGTCGTTCGCAGCTTGCTTAGTTCCGTGCCTTCGCGTGCTCGATCCAATCCTCAATCCAATTCCAATCTTTTCTTGCTTGATTATGCTCTTCAAAGCTCCAATTGCACTTCATAACAACCTACAATCATATGGCACAAAATCAGTGCAAAATCACATTCGTTAACTAGAAAACGAGCGAATAAAATATCCAAACGTGAGGAAATATTAAGAAAATATAGGCATAAAATGCCAAACATCAATCTCCCAATGGTGTGATAGAGGAAATGAAGTGAGTTTCTTCTCTGTAGGATGTATTGTGAAAAATCTACAGAGTGGAGAAATTGTTATGGAAGGAAAGAGGGTGAACAATGTATGCGAAGAATCGCTGAGGTCGTTACCTGAAAACAACTTAACATGCTTGAATATGCAAGAAAGTGATTCTCAGCTGTGGCACAAAAGGATGGGTCATGTGAAACGACCTCGGTCAGTCGTTTCGGAAGTTAGGACTCCGATTGGCGTGCCAATAATTTTAAAAAATTTATAATGTCCATTAGGATCTGTCTGTAAAATTTGAGCTAAATCAGACCTCGTTTCGTAGGTATCGGAAGAAGATTTCAGTTTCTATTGTCGATAAATATTAAAAAGAAATTTTTGAGCTCGATTTTGGCGAATGAGCTCCGATTCGAAATCCGAAAGCGCCTTTAAGTTCATATAATTATTTTTGACTTTTGTGAACTTTCGAAAGTGAATTTCGATGTTGTTCGGCTAGTTTCCGCTAAAATACCGAAAGTTAAATAATTTGACTTTTTTCATTTAAATTCGCATCTTGAGTTTCGGGAGTCTGATTTGAGATCCGCCTTCGCGAACATGTTACATATATTTTGTATAACTTGTATGCAAAAGTTGGAATTATTTCGAATATCGTAGGATACCGTTTTAATTTTTGTCGTAAAAAAAATTAAAAAAATGAAAAAAGAGAAAAAGAAAAAAATGAAAGAAAGGTCAATGGCGGTGGTCCTTAGCTAAATTTACCAAGGACGAGCAGAAACTTCAAAGCGCTCAAAAATGAATAGAATCAAAGATGACGCAGCGGAAAATGCCAGAAAATGAGAAAAGAGCCGGAAAAATAGTAGAATTTTTACCCCGAAACATTCAGGTAATGATCTTAATGCATTATTTGAGTTTATTACGTGTGTTTGAATATATTTTAACGGTAAAACTTTTAATATTAGACATCACTTTAATAAGTTCAATTAATAGTTTAAAAGGTCAAATGGACCCCGATAATGGAATCGATTATATATTCGTACTCAGTGAGTTATGGGCAACATATAAATGTAGTAATTTATTTAGGGTTTGGTTATGTGACCTTAAACCCTGTACATAGGCCTGGCCTGCGTATTGCATATGCGAATAGGGTATCAGGTTCCCAACCGAATTGCCCTAAGGTGTGAGGAATGAAGCTTTTAGCCTAAATTGATATATCTTTCTGCTTATTGAATAGAGTAGGATCGTTTGGCAAGGAAACCAAAGGATAAAGCGGTTGTTGATCAGCCTTACTAACTTTTGGAAGAGGTAAGTGTTTGTATACATTTCTTTAGAGGCCCTTGGCCTCGTGGATTTTCTACCACATGTTTCCTTACGTGTGTAGCTGTCGATAGGCGTACTCATTACGCCTTAGCTTTGAATTTACATTGTATATTATATGTTATGCCCTGTTGTTGGTATTGCATTGAGCATATGAGCATTGCACTCTGGTTTTGAGCATTGCATATACTTCTCGGTAATCGATGAGAGTCCCGAGCCAGTAAAGGGTCATTATTGCATATACTTCCCGGTTGGCGGTGAGAGTCCCGCGCCGGTGAAGGGTCATTATTGCATATACTTCCCGATAATCGATGAGAGTCCCGAGCCGGTGAAGGGTTATTATTGCATATACTTCCCGGTTGGCGATGAGAGTCCCGCGCCAGTGAAGGGACATTATGGCATATACTTCCCGGTAATCGATGAGAGTCCCGAGCCGGTGAAGGGTCATCATTGCATATACTTCGCGGTAATCGATCAGAGTCCAGAGCCGGTGAAGGGTCATTATTACATATATCTCCTGGTAGACGATGAGAGTCCCGCACCGGAGATAGGTATCAGGCACATGTGACTGCATTGCATCGTACCGCATTCATCCCATCTCATTGCACCGCATACTGACTATTGTGTGTATTGTGTTGTGTTTTATGTATGCGGTATGTATACTATGTCGTAGACATATCTCAGTTTGCATATATATTTTTGGCTTGTATTCTGGGTTGCGGGGATCGGGTTGCACGCCGCAACGGTATGAATATAAGGATCGGGTTGCACGCCGCAACAGGATGAATATATGGATCGGGTTGCGCGCCGCAACAGGATGTATTTCTGATTGTTGATGTGTTCGGGATACCTATATGTTCTGGCTATCCTACATTCCTGGTTGTTGATGAGTTTGTAATTCCATACGTGTTTCTAGTTATTATCTGGCTCTGCCTTTTCATAATTTAAATAAAAGGAATTTGGTTTATCTGTTTCTTTTCTCCCTGGCTAGCTATCCTATTCTTTGAGATGGCTAGTCTGCCCTACTTATTGAGTCCTTTTGACTCACCCTTGTTTGTTATTTGTTTCTTGTCTATCTATTTCGTTTTGGCAGGTTCGCTCCAGGATTGAGTTCGCCACGTTGTTCAGGAGCGTAGACGACTTCAGCTGTCAGGGTGAGCCAGCTTTTATTCCGGACGGCCACCAGTTTATTGTTTATTATTTCAGCTGCATTTTGCTCCCTTCAGGAGGTATCTGTCTTTTTTTCGTACTCTTAGATGTCTAGTCTGGATAACCCTAAACCTAGTATGTGGGTAGTTAGCTGTAATTTCTTTTTTTCGCAGTTTATAGGTATCATTATGTTTGTAGTTTTCTAAGTCTTGCTTTTATTTGTAAGTTGAATTATTTTTATTTTATTAATTGATAAGGGTTCGCCCGACGGGTCTATTGAAGGATGTCGGGTGCCCGCATAGCCTAACCAGATTCCGGGTCGTGTCATCATGCAAGTTTCTCACAACTGAACAAGCTTGCATCCAAGGAGCTGGTTCGTGGATTGCCAAGCAAGAGATTTGAATAAAAATGTGTGATGCGTGTGTAAGGGGGAAGCATGTGAAATCATCCTTTAAGTCCAAGAAGGTGGTAAGCACATCAAAGCCACTGGAACTATTGCATATGGATCTATGTGGACCCATAAGAGTCAGAAGCATAGGTGGAAAGAGGTCCGTGTTCGTAATTGTTGATGACTACTCTAAGTACACATAGACCTTGTTCTTGGCATCTAAAGATGAAGCATTTGACAGCTCTAAAGACTGGGCTGGTGTAGTGCAGAAAAGGTTAAGTCTAGAACTCATCAGCATCAAATCTGATCATGGAACTGAGTTTGAAAACTCAAAATTTTCTGAGTATTGTGCAAAGAACAGCATTGATCATAACTTCTCTGCACCAAGAACTCCACAACAAAATGGAGTGGTTGAAAGGAAGAACAGGTCCCTGGAGGATATGGCAAGGACTATGTTGTTATCAAGTGGGCTTGCAAGAAATTTTGGGCTGAAGCAATAAACACTGCATGTTATTTGCTGAACAAGTGAAACCATTTGGTTGTAAATATTTTGTTCACAATAATGGCAAGGAACCACTGGGGAAGTTCGATGCTAGGAGTGATGAAGCAATATTTCTTGGTTATTCCACTCAAAGCAAGGCCTACAAAGTGTTTAACAAAAGAACACAAACGGTGGAGGAAAGTATGCATGCTGTATTTGATGAATCTGATAAGGCTTTGGGTGAAACTGAGGCAGATGATCAAGTGATTGGCTTAAGTCGGGAAGATGGAGTAGATGGACTGGAAGACTCAAAAGACAAAGAGACATCTGGTGAAGATTCGAGCACACTAGAACAAGGAGTCAACATGACAGGGGGAACATCAGATGAAGTTGATGATACAGCAAGTCAGGTTGAACCTCCCCAAGATAATGCTGCAGGTTATTCCAGTCACATTCAACTCAGGCCATGGAAACATCAAAGCTCTCATCCCTTGGAGAATGTATTGTCAGAACTAGACACTGGAATCATGACCAGGTCAGCCTTGAAAAACTTCTGTGCATTCTTTGCATTCCTCTCATCTATGGAACCAAAGAATGTAAAAGAAGCTCTAGAAGATCCAGATTGGGTTCTGGCCATGCAGGATGAACTTCATCAATTCGAAAGGAGCAAAGTGTGGCACCTAGTTCCTAAGCTGAAGGACAGATCAATAATTGGAACAAAATGGGTGTTCAGGAACAAACTGGATGAGCATGGTATAGTGACAAGGAACAAGGCAAGGTTAGTAGTTCAAGGATACAGTCAGGAAGAAGAAATAGACTATGATGAAACCTTTGCCGCAGTTGCAAGGATGGAGGCCATTAGGATGTTGATTGTCTTTGCTACATACATGGAGTTCACACTATATCAGATGGATGTGAAGAGTGCCTTTCTGAATGGGTACTTAAATGAAGAGGTATATGTAATACAGCCACCAGGATTTGTGAACACTGAATTTGCTGATCATGTTTACAAACTGGACAAGGCACTCTATGGATTGAAGCAAGATCCTAGAGCCTGGTATGAAAGACTTTCAGGATTTCTGCTGAAGAATAGTTTCTCAAGAGGAAAGATTGACAACGCGTTATTCCTCAAGAAGAAAGGAAATGATCTATTAGTGGTTCAAATGTATGTCGATGATATCATCTTTGGAGCCACTGATGAGGAGCTATGCAAAGGGTTTGTTGATCTGATGGGAAGTGAATTTGAAATGAGCATGATGGGGGAACTTAATTTCTTCCTTGGATTGCAGATAAAGCAAATGCCAGAAGGGACTATGATTCATCAGCAAAAATATGTCAAGGAACTTCTGAAGAAATTTGACATGGAAGGAGCAAAAGAAATGACTACGCCCATTGCTCGTGGAACCAAGCTGGATATGGATGAACTAGGTCCTTCGACAAACGAGACAAAATATAGAGGCATTAATGAACCAAGTGCTACTGCTGGGGGTGCTGAGGAGAGTGAAGGGGTATCTGTCCTTAAAGTTCCAGTAGTTGGGGGACCTAGTCTTACTGAGGCTTCACAGGATTTGAGTCAAGAACCTGCTTCTTGCCCAGATCCTGCTGAGACTGATGATGCAGGACTAAATTGGACAGATTCAGAAGAAGAAAAGGATGAGGAGTGTGGGAAAGAAAAATTTGAGAGTGAAGAGGTTACCAAGAAAGCTGAAGAATCAAAGAAGAAAAGGTTGAAAAGAAAGTTTGGTGAGGAGGACGAGAGGCTGGTGTGTGAGGAAAAAGAAGAAGAAGAAGAAGAGGTAGTGTTTGTAAAGGAAAACAGAGTAGAGCCGGAAAAGAGGAGAAGATTGGTGAAAGGGGGAAAGTCAGTGTCAAAAACCAAATTGGTTGATGAATCAAGTGAAGAAAGTGGTGACAGAACTGTTGATGAGCCAGTGGCCAGGAGAGTTGGCACTAGGTCTGCCTTAAAGCAACAGTTGGAGAAAGTAGGGAAGCTGGAAAGAACAATTACCAGTGTGAGAGACAGAGAGGCAAAGAAAAAGGCGGAAGAGAAGAGCGCTGAGGAGATAGAGGAAGAGAGTGATGAGGCTGGTAGTTATGTGGAGCCAAGTGATTCTAAGACTGATAGTGAAGCTGGGAACAGGAAGAGAAGGAGAGGCTCTGAAGAGGAAGTTGATACAGTGGCCTTCTTTGCAAAGCATCAGGTGCTACCTGGTAGTATTTTGTATGATGAGAAAGAACATCACATGAAACCACTGCTGAGAATGATTGGTGACCAAGGATGGCTTGGTTTGTTCGAAAACAAAGATAGGATGTTGTTTGCTGATGAGGTGAGAAAGTTTTACACAAACTGCAGAGTCAATGCCAGGAGAGTGTTCACCACTGTGAAGGAAGTTGAGATAGAATTTGGGAAAACTGAGCTTGGGGTGATCCTTGACATACCTGCTAAAGGTTATTGCAGGTATATAAAGCTGAAGTGGCCTAAGAGGACGGATGGAGTAACCCCTCTGAGTGTGGTCAAGAAATTCTCAGGAAAACCCAAGCTGAGGAAGGAAAGAAAGGTAGATAAAAAGGAGATGGAGCCTGCACACCAGTTGTTGTTTGAGTTTGTGCACAGGTTCCTTCTGCCTAGAGGAGAAAGGAATAGTGAAGCTAATGCTTTAGACCTAACATACATGGACTTGCTGGATAGGGGGTAAGAATCAACTTACCTGGGCTAATTATCAGACATATTAAGAGGATTGCAGATACTGATCAGAAGCCACATTCCTTAGTGCATTCCTATATCCTCCAGCAAGTACTTTAGCATTTTGGGGTTCCCCTGGAAGCTAGGAAGAAGCCAACCAGATGTCTGGGCACAATGTGCTTAAAAATTGTGACTTCTTCAAGGAGAGGAGAGCTTCTAAGAGACCTATGCAGGTCAAGCAAGAGCTAGCTGAGGAGAGTGAGGATTATGGACCTGAGGAGGCCATTAATGCTGTGAAGGAGCTGGAGACTCATGTTCTTGAAGTGAATAGAGAAAATGCGGAGCTCCACAGACAGCTGAAGTTGAAGGATCAAGAAATTGATCGTTTGAAGATAGACTTCCACAAGTATGAGGCCGAGCTGGTGATGGAAAGGGCCAAAAATACAAAGCATCTTGAGGCACTTGTCAAATACTTCAACCTTCAGCCCCGAGTCCTTCTGTCCTATCCTCCTGCCCTTTCTCCTACATGCTATTAATTCCTTCCATTCTCCCCTGCACATGTATTGATTGTTTCAAACAATTTATTTTTCAGTTGTATACTAATTGATAGGGTTGTGCTGCTGTCACACCCTGGATAATGGTTTTAAATTTCCTCATGCTTATGATTGTCTGCTTTAAAGTATTTGGTTCTTGATTGGGCCCTTATTCTTGCTTCTGTGTGTTTGTTGCTGACTTGTTGCCGTGTGCTCTAGACTGGATAGTACTAACAGGTTCATGCAGGTATTTGAATCTTTCGATGACGCCAAAAGGGGGAAGAAGAAATGTTGGGGTGTTTGTGACCTAATTCATCTGTTTCAATCTCTTGAACTGTTATCTTTTTTTTTTTTGGAAATCTTGTCTATGCAGGTTCTTTGGCAACATTTGTTTGTCATCATCAAAAAGGGGGAATTTGTTGAGTATTGGTTCTGAAGAATGACAAACGAGAAGGACTCAGTAGTCTTGGAGAAGAACCTAGTCCTTGGATAGAAGGCCACGAGTGATCGAACAGAGTTGTGGGTTGCAAATCCCTGCGGAACTAGGAATAGTGGCGCGTGAATGAATATATATCCTAGTCAGACTAAAAGAGGCGGTGCACAGGCGGTGTCTTCGAAGTGTGAATAGGAGTTGGACTTCAACAAGGAAAAGAGTTACTAGGAATCCTGTCTTACCATAATTACAAGGATTCCTTGTAGGACTCAACTAGGGTTGCAAGGCCCGTATAAATATAAGTAGTTGATGCAGTCGTAATTCAGTTATTCACAAACAGAGAGTTGAGAGCATACAAAGGCAATCTAGTATCTTTCTACGTGAGATAACTGAGGACGACAACTGGTGTGCTTGAGTTGTTTGAGTCTAGATATTTTGTCTAGGTTCATTGCGTTGTAAGTTGTCTTAGTTTGAGTGACCAGTGTTTTTACCTATTGGCTTATTGTAGAAGTATATGTATTGGTGAATTTGTAAGAGATTGCTTTGTAAAGCTAGAGTGTAGATTTATTCAGTGGTTAGGGTCTAGAGTGTAGCCCCTTGGTTACAAAGTCTTGTAATCAGAAACTTGCTCGTTGTGTTAGTGGATTGAGTTCTCAAATCCCAGAGTGTGGGTCGTGGTTTTTCTCCTTTGAGCAAGGAGTTTTCCACGTAAAATCTTTGTGTTCTCTATGGGTGTGTTTGGTGTGTTGCAGTGGTTGAAACAGCAGAGTTGCAAAGGCACGAACTGGGTTCTTGACTTAGAAGAACCAGGTTCTTAAAACGAAAATCAGTAGACACTATTCAACCCCCTCCCCCCTCCTTCTAGTGTCCTTAGGAGGTGCATAGATTATAACAAAGCCTTTGATAATATTGGAGTTACTCTAGTGGTTGTTTCGATTCTACAATTGATGGGTCGTGGTGCCGTATGTCGTCTTCATGTATATAACCCGTTATTGGTTTTTTTTGCTCATTGTGAGATTACTTTGTGTGATGGATTATATTTGTAACTTAAAAAGAAGACTTCTTTTCTCACAAGATTGAAATGGGGATAGTTCTTGGGAATTCGTAATCAATATCTTGGCATTAGAAAATTATGTGCAAGTTAGTACAGTTCATTATCCATTTGCTATCAAGTAAGAGGGCTCTTTGCATTATAAAGAAGAGGGAAATTATTAAATATGGGCATCAAGTGGATACACTAGAACAGAACCATATCGAAGAGTAGAAATCCAATAAAACTCGGAAGAAAGCTGCTTCAAGAACTATAATTGAATCAGACAAATATTCCAGGTTTTATCGAGAGTTCGGGACAAAATTTGATAATTTTGCACCATTGGATGAGCTATGGACAAACAGTTTTGCATAAGCTTGGTTAGTAGTTTTCTTTTCCAAGATCAGCCAGGTTAATATCTTTGTTTTACTTTCTCTGGTAAACTATAGCATGTGAAATATTATATGCACAAATATAGTAGTACGGTGCATAATTACTTGGTTAAGTTGGTATTGTGTGAAATGTATTTCATAGTAAACGTGATTACAAGTTCAAAGTAAATAATCAAACCGTCGAAGTAAATTATTTTGTGGATGACAAACTAGGTCATCACGCAACCTCAATATAGAATTAGATTCGAGAGAAATGACAATTCCGATATGCCAAAATAAATTTGGTTGAACAGGATAATATATTTTTTGTGGTCATTTCGCAAGTGAATCTTGTGGCCAATGTGAGAGATTGGGTGTAGTGTTACTAGGTATATTTGTGAGAATAAAAATAATTTTTGTTATACACCCAAGTTGAAGGAGAAGAAGAATTTATTACTACTATGGTGATTCAAGAAATACTCAAGTTCTTGAATAAGAGAAAATTCTTCCCAAAACTTAGAGATGAAAAAAACATTGGCATAAATTGAGGTTGCATACTCCTAAAATCCAAACCAATTTTGGTTATGAGGGATTATTAGGATAAGTTGGATGACGGTTTGATTTGAGTCTTATAAGATGGTGTCAAACATTAACTTTGTGTGGGATGAATACTGTAACAATGATTTATGTGTGCTTAATATTTTAAAATTACGTGCCAAATATTCTAGTGCTTTTGCTAATTATTTGATTGTGAATATCCATGGCTTAACTAGTGTGAGATTTGTGTTGAAGTTAAGCTCTAGGAAGCTGTATATATGCATATATATTCAGAGAATCCGAGTTATTAGAATTACTTCACACTGATAAAGGAAACTTAAAAAAATTTTATGGCTATAGATAACAAAAGATATTGCGTCATTATTTTAGATGATATTTTTTTATATACGTATATATATTTTTTGAATATTAAAGATACAATCTTTAATATGTTTGAATTTTATATAAAAAATAGAAAATCAGTTGAATAAGAAGATCACATGAGTTAGTTGTGACAAAAGTGGGCAAATATGTTTTGTTTAATGATTACTTTGAGAAGGAGTGATCATATTTTAAATTATCTCCATATCTTAAAATATTTTGAAGTATGGGGGTATCTTGTGATGATTATATTGTATTTAGATTCTGGTGACTGATATGATGTAAGTGTGCTATACCATTATTGAAAAAAAGAGTGTTGAATTTTTTGTAAGTATATTTCTATGCAAACTTATAATATTTATCATGAGATGAGAATATTTCTTGTGTTCCTATTGTTTTAAAATGATTTTGAAATTGATGATGTGAGGAGAAGAGAAGAAAAATTAAATCTTTTGGAAATGGTTTCTATGATTCTAAATAATTTTATATGTTGTTTCTTCTCCTATATTATTTAGAAAAGATGTCATTGATGTTGGATTAAATAATTTTTTATTAAATAATATTTGAGAGTTTGCTGATTTACCCCGGGAGCAAATTATTGGTTTAATTGGAGTTTTTATCCTTAGTGGCTTTATTGATAGATAAAAACGTAAGGCTTGTTGCTACAGATTTTATTTAATATAAAATATTGGTTATATTGTCATTGAAATTTCCTCTATTCATGTTCTATCTGCTTTTTGATCACGCCCAACTACGCCCTATAAAAGGGACTAAGCGGTCGCGGCAAATATAGCTCGGTATTTAAAGCCCCGAGGTCGAATCCCACAGAGAACACTCGTAATTCAGTCGTTAATCTAACTAATTTATCTAATCAACCAACTTCAAGAGTTTATATTTTAATGATGGTTTTAAAGTAGAAACTAAATAACAATAAGGTAAATAGCAGAATAATAAAAAGTAATCAAGCAAGGATATTAGAAGCCTAGAATTGATTTACACCGACTCCTACCTATGTGATTGACTAATGATTCAACGAATTCAACTTGGTTCTTCCTATTGAACACTTGCTCCAAATTCACAACTAACCACTTCCATGTACTAGTTATGACATTCACTAACTAATCTTCCAATTAATTAGTGAAGATGTTTAGGACTACAAGTATGGTTCACAATCGGGCTCGGTGGTCACAACTCACCCTATTGACAACCTAAGTAATTCCTTGATTTTAGGTTGAAATATTGCTAAGCATTTAACCCTAACTCGTGAATTTATTCCTAAACGCACAAGGATAAAGGGGACAATCAATTGGGGGCCCTTCCAATCAATTAGCAAACAAGACGTAAATACTTAGATAGGAAGAATAATCAAGTTCATTCATTAAAATCAATTAATCAATTCACATAGTATCGGAGTGGTTCAATCAACCCTAGAATAGGTAATTTAGCCACTCATGGTCATCATAAACAAATCAAGAATAATCATGAATGAATAAACTACAAAGGAGAAGAAATAATAGAAGAAAGAACTCTTAATCTTCAAGTCTTTAATCCCACGCCTCCTTGTGTGTTCCTTGCCTCCAAGAGTCCAAAGTGCTTCCACAATGGTGGTCTTGCTCTCCCAAGTCAAGATTGGGGCTGAAAATAGGTTAGAAAACCTTTTATACCTCGTGTGAAACTCGTGGACAAGTTTGCCCCTCGTCACTTTTCGCCAGAAAATTTGTCTCATGGCTGGATCATGGCCTTACGATGCCTGGGCCATGCACTTGCGAAATTCTGCTTTCAACTTCATGGCTGAATCATGGCTTTACGATGGCTGGGCCGTGACATTTCGTCTTCAAATTCCTTTCATGGCTAATCCACGGCCTTGGCACCTTACAACGCTGTAAATTAACTTCGATTTTGCTCCAAATCATCAAACTTTAACACTTTTTCAAACCATTTGATTCCTACACATTCAAACACCCAATATAAGCACAAAATACTATTGTTCACGCTAAAATAATCCACAAAAGCACCAAAATATGATGTAACTAATACTAAAATATATGCATTTTTAGCCTAACATCACAACCCCACACTTAAGATTTTGCTCGTCCTCGAGCAATCTAACTCACAACCCACTTGGACAAATCAACCACTAATACAAGACTCCAAACGATATTACCACACACCAGGCTTCATTCATGCTCAATACACAAGAGTTCTTATTTCACATACCTTAGTCTAACTCAAAATGCTAAAGCCCTCAGCAATATCAAGATAACAAACCATCAAGCACATTTGAGAACAAGATTGATGCACTAGCTTAACTCTTGCGCAGTACCATACATTCAAGGGTCCACAGTGTGTGTGTGCTCATTCCCCCCTACAATTTCAATAATGAAACAGCGGACCTAAGCGGCAAGCGTATAGAGAGTTCGCTCAATTCAACATATTTTTACTCATAATCACACGCTCAAATTACAACTTCCATCTCAAGCCTCAAGGGTCAACAATGGGGTATTATTCATACATTTCACAATATTTGGATGATTGGGGCCCTAGAAATTCAACCTCACTAGGGTGCCTTTGGCATGTTCATACTCGAGGCTTTTGTATTCACCCTTAACCGAGCATAGGAACATTGCCCCCATCCTCTGTTCATCTCTACTTTTTTCTTTCTTTGCACAATTTCTTTCTAAATTTTTTTCTTCTTTTTTTTTTTCTTTTTTTTTTCATCTTCCCCCTTGCTTCATACCCTTTCATAGGCTCTCAAATGGTTGTTTTAAATCATTTTAGCTCACTTACCTCTCAGATTTTTTTTCTTAAGCTCACTCTCTTCATCTTTGCTAATCAAAGGTCATGTTTACACTACCAACATACATAGGGGAAAACAAAGTGCTCAATAATTCCATAGTGGACACCCTAAACTTAGTCAAGTGCGCTTGAGTTAATGCTAGGAATCAGGCCCTTCTCTACTCTCATAATGGTTCGTTTTTTTCCATCGTACAATGTGTCATCAGGCTTCAGACACAATGAATCAAACTAGGCAATTTATTCTTTCTTCTCTTTGTTATTACAACTAACTACTATTCAAAAATCATCGAAAGTACCCGGTTCAAAACAAAAGGCATCCTCGGGAAAGAACCGTGGTCAAAAGAAAACCCAAAGATTAAGCCACTAATCTAAACAAAATAAAAAAAAAAAAACTAAAGCACTAAAAATACAGCTACAAATCAAGATACCCCACCCCACACTTAAAATTGTGCAATGTCCTCAATGCACTCGGGTAACTAATCAGGGGTGGTAAACGAGGTACTCAGACTTCCCTCACTAGCGCGCAATTTCTTTTTCAAGCAAACAAACTTATTTAACTTGGCTAGTGTGCTCAAATGGGTGGAATTGAAGCCATAGCGACAACGAAGGCAAAAATAAAAGCCACAACCAGCATATCAAACAATTGCGTTCATGGGAAAATCAAACGATGTGCACATACTAAGTATCCCATAGAAGTGTAGTCATTTGAAAGAACTTGCCTTAAATAATCCCACGAGGTTAGATGCTCCTGACGAGCCCCCAAACTTCAAATTTTAATCCTAATGTATTCAACATATGCCCCGTGGTTGATTCGGTTACTCAGACTTGGCCGAATTCACAAAAAAAGCTCAGTGAGGCATTTTGTCAAACACTGTGCGTGCTCTGTGATGTATAACATGTATATGTGTAATTTGTTTGTGATGCCACCTCCCAACTTCGGGAGCTTACTATTCCTATCAAAATTAGTGTATCACCACACTCTCCAACCATATGAACAGCACATTCAAATTGTATATGCACCCAATAAACCAAAAGCAAGATAAAGTGCTAGTTGAACTAGTGAACAAAAACATGTATATGAAGGCTAGGGCACCATTGAAATCCAACACAAGTAGGTGAAACTCATAATGATAATCAAGAAAACATACCTTAGACTTGTAGAGGAGTGAAGGAATCAATGAGAAGAGGGGGGAGCGACTGGGGAATGGGGTAAGGGAACGGGAACAGAGGAGAGAGAAACGAGAGACGAAGAGAGAGAAAAGAGAAGGCCTTACCTGTCGTCGCCGGCGAGAGCAGAGCTGCCGGAGCTGCGGTGGGGGTGGGGGACGGGCGTCGGGGATCGCAGGGTTAAGGGGAAGGGCTTTTGAACGTTTGTTCTGTGCTCTGTTTCTTTTGTGTGCAATGTATAGTGGGTAGGAGTTAGAAAATATTTTGACCCAAACTTACCTGAGGCATCGTTTTTCCCATCGATTTTTAGGCTTACAACGCTGTAAAATTTTTTTTCTTTTTTTCTTACTCAGCTGAAATTTTCTACTCCTCATGGCTAACCCATCGTAAGGCTATGCCTGGGCCATGAGTTTTTTTTTTTTTTTTTCTTCATTGCACCTTAAAAACCATCAATTCCCTATTCTTCAAATTATCTTCCAACCTGCAAAACACCTCCAAAAACAAATATTAATACATTAAATGTGCTAAAATCTAAATCTTTTTTTTTTTCATTTTTTTTGTATTTTTGATTTTTTTTTTTTTTTTTTTTTTTTTTTACTTGTATACAATTACAATCACGGGTTGCCTCCCGAGAAGCGCCTTAGTTATAGTCGTGGCACGACATAACCCAGAGTCAATACTTTTTCCTCCACCTTGAGCTTATGAATCGCCTCCCCAGTTGTAAGCCAACTCTCCGATTATGCTCTTGAGGTGGCACAAGTTCTTGCATGCCAAAAACTAAGCATCTCCTTTTGTGCGTAGTCACTAACTCAGGAATATCTTCGAATTGTTGGCTATGCTCCTGACCAAGCACCAAGTATACTATTTTGTACTCTTTGGCCTTCAAACGAGGATAGTCATCGTGTCTAGATGGTAATGAAAATTCCATAATGTAAGCACCATACACCTCATCCTTCAACTCTTCCATTGGCTCAAAAGGATCAATTTCCATGTCTCCCTCTAAAACCAGTGTAGAAAAGTGTCTAGAATGCGGTGCAATCCTCTCACACTTTGATTCATCGATCACATCCTCTTTCTGGTACGAGTTAGAGTCAACTACAATTTCAGGTTTAATTTTATTCTCTAATTCTAGTACCACATTTTCTTCATCAGCATCTTCACACACCATATGGCTAGATGGTTGGCTTTCAACCCTTCTCTCATCTAATGGAAATTCACGCTTTAGATCTTCTACAATAGCCATGATTTCTTCTTCTAATTCCACATCTTCTTGGCTAGTTAGTTGAATTCCCAATAGTGTAGCCAACTGATTCACTTGAGCTTCTATCTGGCTTAGTTGTGCTCTACGTCTGTCCCAAACCTTCTTCAGTTCAGCTTCGTATTCTTCCTCATCATCCTCTACTTCATTGTACCAACTGTTATCATAAGAGAAAGAAAAATCATCATAATAGGGGCTCGGGGAAGAATAAGACGTATTAGTACAACCATAATAATGATCACCTAGCCACATGTTATTTTCCGATGCCATTTTTTTTTTATAATCTAAAAAAAAAGAATATGTACATAAACGAAGTTAATTGAATAAATAAATCAGCTATCCTAACAACTAAAATAACACTGTGTTCCCCGGCAACGGCGCCAAAATTTGATCACGCCCAACTACGCCCTATAAAAGGGACTAAGCGGTCGCGGCAAATATAGCTCGGTATTTAAAGCCCCGAGTTCGAATCCCACAGAGAACACTCGTAATTCAGTCGCTAATCTAACTAATTTATCTAATCAACCAACTTCAAGAGTTTATATTTTAATGATGGTTTTAAAGTAGAAACTAAATAACAATAAGGTAAATAGCAGAATAATAAAAAGTAATCAAGCAAGGATATTAGAAGCCTAGAATTGATTTACACCGACTCCTACCTATGTGATTGACTAATGATTCAACGAATTCAACTTGGTTCTTCCTATTGAACACTTGCTCCAAATTCACAACTAACCACTTCCATGTACTAGTTATGACATTCACTAACTAATCTTCCAATTAATTAGTGAAGATGTTTAGGACTACAAGTATGGTTCACAATCGGGCTCGGTGGTCACAACTCACCCTATTGACAACCTAAGTAATTCCTTGATTTTAGGTTGAAATATTGCTAAGCATTTAACCCTAACTCGTGAATTTATTCCTAAACGCACAAGGATAAAGGGGACAATCAATTGGGGGCCCTTCCAATCAATTAGCAAACAAGACGTAAATACTTAGATAGGAAGAATAATCAAGTTCATTCATTAAAATCAATTAATCAATTCACATAGTATCGGAGTGGTTCAATCAACCCTAGAATAGGTAATTTAGCCACTCATGGTCATCATAAACAAATCAAGAATAATCATGAATGAATAAACTACAAAGGAGAAGAAATAATAGAAGAAAGAACTCTTAATCTTCAAGTCTTTAATCCCACGCCTCCTTGTGTGTTCCTTGCCTCCAAGAGTCCAAAGTGCTTCCACAATGGTGGTCTTGCTCTCCCAAGTCAAGATTGGGGCTGAAAATAGGTTAGAAAACCTTTTATACCTCGTGTGAAACTCGTGGACAAGTTTGCCCCTCGTCACTTTTCGCCAGAAAATTTGTCTCATGGCTGGATCATGGCCTTACGATGCCTGGGCCATGCACTTGCGAAATTCTGCTTTCAACTTCATGGCTGAATCATGGCTTTACGATGGCTGGGCCGTGACATTTCGTCTTCAAATTCCTTTCATGGCTAATCCACGGCCTTGGCACCTTACAACGCTGTAAATTAACTTCGATTTTGCTCCAAATCATCAAACTTTAACACTTTTTCAAACCATTTGATTCCTACACATTCAAACACCCAATATAAGCACAAAATACTATTGTTCACGCTAAAATAATCCACAAAAGCACCAAAATATGATGTAACTAATACTAAAATATATGCATTTTTAGCCTAACATCACAACCCCACACTTAAGATTTTGCTCGTCCTCGAGCAATCTAACTCACAACCCACTTGGACAAATCAACCACTAATACAAGACTCCAAACGATATTACCACACACCAGGCTTCATTCATGCTCAATACACAAGAGTTCTTATTTCACATACCTTAGTCTAACTCAAAATGCTAAAGCCCTCAGCAATATCAAGATAACAAACCATCAAGCACATTTGAGAACAAGATTGATGCACTAGCTTAACTCTTGCGCAGTACCATACATTCAAATCGGTAAAGCACTAGCGTATGTTTTAACTCATATTCAATACCATAGTTCATGGTAGTTCTATTATATTTCATTGGACTCATGTCAATGCATTCCAATGACCACTGTTAGGATTATGAGTATATTTACTCAACGTTTACACATAATCAGATCTAGTAAAAGTCATCAAATGTATTAGACTACAAATTGTTTGAGCACATATATGATTTGAGAAATAATATCTTCACAATTCTTCCTTAACCTCCAAATTAGCATCAAAAGAAGTACTCACACGTATCGCATCAAAACAATTAAAATTCATAAGAATTCTATTGAATCTCTTTTGTTAAAATCATGCCAAATTACCTCTTATGATTTTTATACATAAGATGATGCTAGTTCCTCTCAAGTCTTCTATATCAAATTTAGAAGACACAAACTTTTAGTTCAGGAACAATATTAAGACAATAACCAAATATAAGTAGGTCATTCACAAAGATGTATACAATCACCAATCACCATTAACAAGTTTTGTGTAAACTCATTTATCAAGTTTTGTATAAACTCATTTATTTATTTCAATAGATATAAAATCATCACTAAACAAAACTTGATCAAACTTCTCATGCCATTTCTTAAGCGTATGTTTTAACTCATATAGTGGCTTTACCGATTTGAATGTATGGTACTGCGCAAGAGTTAAGCTAGTCGGTAAAGCCACTATATGAGTTAAAACATACGCTTAAGAAATGGCATGAGAAGTTTGATCAAGTTTTGTTTAGTGATGATTTTATATCTATTGAAATAAATAAATGAGTTTATACAAAACTTGATAAATGAGTTTACACAAAACTTGTTAATGGTGATTGGTGATTGTATACATCTTTGTGAATGACCTACTTATATTTGGTTATTGTCTTAATATTGTTCCTGAACTAAAAGTTTGTGTCTTCTAAATTTGATATAGAAGACTTGAGAGGAACTAGCATCATCTTATGTATAAAAATCATAAGAGGTAATTTGGCATGATTTTAACTAAAGAGATTCAATAGAATTCTTATGAATTTTAATTGTTTTGATGCGATACGTGTGAGTACTTCTTTTGATGCTAATTTGGAGGTTAAGGAAGAATTGTGAAGATATTATTTCTCAAATCATATATGTGCTCAAACAATTTGTAGTCTAATACATTTGATGACTTTTACTAGATCTGATTATGTGTAAACGTTGAGTAAATATACTCATAATCCTAACAGTGGTCATTGGAATGCATTGACATGAGTCCAATGAAATATAATAGAACTACCATGAACTATGGTATTGAATAGAGTGGATGTACATTGTATTAGAAAGATACAATGATGATAACTGAAACTTTGATTCTGGTGAGATAAAATCAACTAGTTGCTATATGTTCACCCATTGTAGGGGTGCAATATTATGGAGATCAATCAAATAAGTCAATACGAATTTGTGACTTTAGAGTTGGTTGATAATGAGGCTAAGGGGTTAAGAAACTTCTTAGCAAATATTCCTATTGGAATAAATCAATTATTTTTTGTGTCTATACTTTGTGGTTGCCAAACAGCAATAGCTGTAGAAAAAAAAATTTGTTGGGTAGACACATTTATTTGAAACATAATGTGATAAAAAAGTTGTTTTGAAATGGAGTTATTCCCATAAATTATGTGATGTCAGAGGTGAATTTGGCCGATTCACTGATTAATTAAAAACATTGAGGGAAAGAAGACTTATAAATGTCACCTAGAGAAATGTCAACAATGATGGTAACCAAACCTATGTGATTGGAGATCCCATGAAGTAGGTTCATATGGGTAATAACAAGTCATTAGTTGACTCACCATGCACTATAAAGTTATGTCTCTTCCTATGGTGTGTGAATATAGTGCAATTTCTGCAAGGCAAAGTGAGCCTGAGTATCAACTCTTAATCCAAATCATAACCTTTATAGGTGGCGTATTGCTCTGCAGAATACACTTGATGATTGGACCTATATGAGTGTGGAGTGGGGCCGCTCCTATGAAATTCGGACAAAATTTCTAGTGCACTCATGAATACCGGGCGCTGCGCATGGCCTATTAGCGCAAAACAAAGTGAGAGTATAATGTGATAAAAATAAGATCCTGTTCTTACAAAGAATTCTTGGTTCATAGAAGTTTTAAACTTCACCAATTATTCTATAAGTTTAATCTTATTTTATCTAGTTCTGGTTCATAGTCTACGGACACCAGATACGATGCATTATGCTCATTCTTGAAACCCAATAAAAACCTCTATTTTCGTCATTCTCTTATTTTCTATTCCTTTTGAGATATGTGGGGGATTGTTGTGAAGATAAAGTTACCAATATTATGTCCAAAGTTCATCCCATAATTAGATTGCTTGGTCAAAACTTCTTACCGTTGGCCAGCCTATACCATAACTATTGCTATTTAATTTGTCATTATTTAATTCCTTAAATTGGCAATCAAGGTCATAGCAATATCCGTTACAAGAACAAATTTTAACATTGGAATCTAGACTTATTTATGTGAATTCTTTCTTCTTTTCAGAGAAGAGGGAAAAAAGAACAGAACATACAAAAACAAACATCAACTATTCCTTCTTCTTTCTACTAGGTTTCTGTTTATCTTGAGATTCTTTGTTGTTCTTGCTCCTAGTTTTAAACTAGAAGAGCTTGTTGAATCCTGGGGGATACACCGATACCGGTAAAATATCCTTAAGGACGGTATCTTTGACATGCCTCAAGCTATAACAATTTCTAAGTATTTTTTCATAATTTTCCAACAAAACTTCTAATTCTAGTATTGATATGATAAAGCTGAAATTTTTATGACCAGTTTAGACCACAAGTTTTTAAAATTATATTTTTATTTCTTAAACATTGTACTCATTTAGACACCATGACACAAATTGAGAGCTAGAATAAGTTATAGACATGTCATTGGATAGCCAAAAAGAGAAAATAAAAACATAGATAAAAAATTTTACCATTACGTACTCGCCTATTTAAGAGGAAATGATATCACCTGGAACTTATAATTTGAATAGAAAAAAATGAGCTAACAAAGACTTTCTCTGTTATTTTGAAAATTTCTCTTTTAAAAAAAATGATCGCACTCGTAATGAACTATAAAGGCAAAGTTAGCTGGACCTTATACAATGGCGTCGACAATCCAAAAATTATATGGGTGCTATAATGAGGTATTATTATACACATATAATTAATATTTGTCAGTTAGATCTTGTTTAGTTGTTATAAATAAAAAGTATGTAAAGTCTTATTCTTTGTTCTTTTAACACTTTTTAAAAAGTAAAAACATCTCAATAGATGTACAATTTCATTTCAGAAAAAAGCTAATACAACATGAATAAATCTATAGCCAATAGTAGGAGTGTTCACGGTTTGGTTAAAATCCGATCCAAACCGAAAACTAAACCAGACAGACTAAAATAATCGATACGTTCTTGGATAAGGTTTGGTTTGGTTTTCAAATTTTAAAAACCGACATTATTTGGTTTCATGAAAAATAACCGAAGAAATAACCAAACCGAATCGATAAATTATATATATTAATATAATAATTTTTTATAACGTAATTTAAGTATGTTATACATTTTTAATCAATTTTGTAGTAAGTTAAATATTACTTATTAGATTTACCTTTTTGACTAACTTTTAAGTCCATCTTAACAAAAAACCAACTCATTCTGTCAAAGGGGTGGCTAACTTTTAAGTTCATTTTTAAGAAACCAACTCATTAAGTCCAAGAAGTCCAATTCATTAAATAAACTTATAGCTAAAAACATTGGACTCATAGACACAGACGCACTGATAAAGTCTAAAGACAAAGCAAATTCTAGTTTTGACATCGTATTTTCAGTAACCATTGCATGTTTTAACTTGATATATGAGTCATGATATGTCAAAAGCAGAAACATCGTGTAAATATAACTATACTTTAATTATTTTTTTGTTCTAAATATTTATTTTCAGTTGCCCCAGCATTTGTTGTAACAAGAGTACAACATTTTAGGTGTAGTTAAAACATTTTAGGTGTAATTAGGTTAAAATTTAAAGTTGCTCAAAATACTATAAGATTAAGAACATGTAGTTCTCTTTATCATTTATTTTTAAGAAAAAATTTCTTTATCATTTATGATTTTAGGAAAAGTTATTTTTATCATTCTTATTATCTTCATTGTAATTTTGTTTCTAAAAATCCGACAAAACCGAACTAAACCGAAAATAACCAAACCGATGGATATAACTTTTATTTGATTTTATTTGGTTTTAAAAATTTAAAAATCGATTATATTGATTTGGTTATGGTTTTAACCAAAAACCAACCAAAGCAAACCGTGAACGCCCCTAGCCAATAGTATTGTAAATACAAAGAATTAAACTCTAAAGCACGTACATGTTTACAACGAATTCACAACTCAAAATGTTAAAGCTTAAGAAAAGAACTCAATAATTTTAGGTTGTTATATTTAAGTCTTCTAGTAATATAATGCTTGAACTGACACATATTTTTGTTCAAGTTTTCAATAAAGGGATATTTGATTGTCATCGCTTGAAGACACTCTAAGAGCTTAACGGTTGAATATTCTATTTCATCTAATATTAGGCCAAAATTTTATCGTATAGGTAAAACAATTAAATTTGTCAGAGGGTCATGAGCAATACAGTAAATACATAGGAAAAGTAAGTAAAAACTGAGAGAAAAGTAATAGATACGAAAGTAAAGAGTTTTACTCCTTGAGAATAACCGGATTGTGTGTGAATCGCTTGATGTACAATACAATGTAAGGAGAGGTAATTATAGTAGAGAATTACCCAGTCCTAAATATGGTAAAATACAAAGACTAATAAGGTCATGGCCTGTAAACTCAATGCGGTGGTATACGAAACTCTAATTAGGAGATTGTAAACCCTAAGGCAGCGAGATGTATACCTTGTGTCCTATGCATGTGCCGGCTGAGCGGCCGTGGCTTGAGGAGCAGGAGTGTATCCTCTGTACCCGGTGACTTGTAAGCTAGGTCTAGTCTCGCCAGCTAGACTCGTATCCCCGTAGTCATAGATGACGTATTTTTGCCCATACAGTTAGTCCCTCCACTTGTTGAGTGCTGTCATAAGCAGTCAGGAAATGAAATAGGTATGCGAAAAGGATGTGAAAATATATCTCACTGACTCCTTGAAACTCGCAGTCTCCTTGACCGAGACCGACACTTGATTTCTTTAAGAAACCCATGTGTCGTCAGCTGATTGGTCAATCTTGATTCTATGCACCGTTCAAAATGAAACGTGTTTCCTCAAAATAAAAGGTACTTTTTTCACGGTTAGAACATAACAAAGGATGTTTGAACCCTAACCCTAACCCTGAACCCTAAACCCTAACCCTAACCCTAACCCTAACCCAAAACCCCAAACCCCAAACCGCCAAAATTCTGAACATTTTAAGAACATCCAATCTCCTGTTCTGAACCATCTTTGAAAAGTTCCCGAACGTCGTTAGACTATTTTGGATCTCCATACTGATGTTCTTTCTGTCCTGTTAAGGATTAGCTGAGAAATACTAATATAAGGATCATTTGAAATGCATAAACAATGACTTAGTAGTTTATTAAGATTCCAAAACATGCTATGTGTAAGTAAATCAAAATATATGTCGTTAATTATACCAAAATGTAATTATTAAGTTATTTGGATAAGGAGTTTAGGGTTGATAATAACAATTTTAATCATTAAGAAGTGTATTCTAACGAATTGTAGCATAGATTGGACGTTATATCCACTAGATAGACACATTATTAATCGATTTGAATAAATATACAATTTCATTCACAAATTACATATATTCTTCGTGTATCTACCACAACTAAAACTTCAAATCATACAAGTATTGATTGTGATACATCATTTATGTGTATTTAAAGTGACTACTCACTAGTATGTCTATTGAAAGTGTTTACTCATAAAACTTCTATTAGAGTGAATACTCATTTATATCTATTGAAAGCGATTACTTAGTTATATCTAATGAAAGCAATTACTAAGTTATTGAGGATTTAATTATATGTTGTTTTGACTAAGTGGATAATTTATATAATGATGATTTAACCTTAAATATAAAGCCTTATTAATCTAGTCATGTGATATAATTTCTTTTTACAATCATATTAAAGATTAGAACACTACATATTAAATTAGGCACCTATTCTGAACTGAACATACAAACCCATGTTCGTGGCATGAATTAGATGTTTTTTGTATTAATATTAGGATATTTATGTTTATTCAAAGAGATTACTCAATAGTATGTTTACTTAGAGTGATTAATTAATAGTATGTCTATTGAAAGTGTTTACTCATAAAATTTCTATTAGAGTGAATACTCATTTATATCTATTGAAAGCGATTACTTAGTTATATCTAACGAAAGCAATCACTAAGTTATTGGGAATTTTATTATATATTGTTTTAACTAAGTGGATAATTTATATAATGATGATTTAACCTTAAATATAAAGTCTTATTAATCTAGTCATGTGATATAGTTTCTTTTTACAATCATATTAAAGATTAGAACACTACATATTAAATTAGGCACCTATTATGAACTGAACATACAAACCCACGTTCCTGACGTAAATTAGATGTTTTTTGCATTAATATTAGGAAATTTATAAAGTGATTACTCAATAGAGATATTAGAACAATCTCTTGTACGTGCCAAACACGATTTTCTAATGCTAAAATACGTGGAGCAACCCGTTTTAAATACGTAGAGCGACCTGCTCCACAACTTACATTAACCCAACCTATTCTATTAACCCGCTCCGGACAGAATTATTACCTTAAAATACGTGAACTAACCCCAACTATTCAATTAATTAGGTCTTTTTATCCCCATTATTTAAATATAAGGTCTCAAGTTAGGTCTTCTACCCCCTCTACCTCTTCTTCTTTTTAACTCAACCAGCAAAGTACCAGACCATGTCTCAAGGATCAACATGTTCTCGCAGCTCCTCTCAACATCGTCGATGTTGGTGTGGCTTACCTGCGATGCAATTCACGGGGGGCACACAGTCGAATGCTGGACGAAAATTTTGCAAGTGTCCCCGCAAGGTATTAGCAATTGTGGATTTTGGGAATGGTGTGATGAGTAGTATCCCCAGCCTACTACATTGGTTATAAATAAGTTGAAAATTTCACTGGATGAAGTTTGTGAAGAAATGGCCAATTTGGTGAAGGAAGTGGACAAATGAGGGACTTGTAATGCTACCAATTTATTGAAGATTAGTAAGTTATAGGCTAAATTGCAACGGTGGAAGATGTATTTCTTATTGTCTTGGGCAGTTTTTTTTTTTTTTGGTTTCATAGTAGCTAGGTTTATTTGATACCAATTGTTTATATATTTGAACGTTTTACTTAATGTTTCGAGCATTTATCAATAGCGTTCCAACAGTCTAGTATTTTTGTCGTATATAATTCAAATTGATCATCATACAGATGTTCTAATACTGCAAACGGAATGTTCAGTGTAATGCAAAACAATATTCATAAATATTCATAACAAGCATAAATTGTACTGAAAATTAAAGGACAACACTTCAAAATACGACATTCAAAACAAACAGAAAATTTTTTCTTAAATGACTAGACTTAAAAGGAGATTATTTCTTCATTTCACATGTGTGCCGCTGGAGGACGTGGTGGTGAAGGGTAGTTCTGGTGGTCAATCTTGAGTTCATCTTGAATACCACGAAGCATACGCTTAATAAGATTCATATCCTCACGGAATTCATCGAATCTAGTCCTTAATCGCGTCACTTGATCCTCCACATTTCCTATATATACTGCTAACTGATCAACATCTGAGGTCAAGGATGCAATATCTTCACGGACATGATCAATTTCAGTGAACCTACTATCACTTGGCACTCCACTATCATGTTCTGGTGCTCTTGGGTGCCTTACTCTACGAGGCATTGTTGTTGTTTCGCCTTCTTGTTATTGTTGTTGTTGTTGTTGTTGTCCAAGATGTTGTTGTGCAGATGTTTAGCATTTATAGAAGCCAGGCTTGGTGCCTTTTCGGTTGCATATGTGATGATTTGAAGAGATGCCTATTCATATTGAATGGTTGGGGTTAGTACACGTATTTTAATTGTGACTAGGAGGTGCCAAATCCTTGCCGGGGAAGTCAGAACATCTCCATGGCGATACGAATCATCGTATACTCGTTCGATTAGTCTATTGATTTTTGACGTTTATAATTCAAATTGATCATCATACAGATGTTCTATTATTAATATTTGAAAATTATTTATACCGTTCCAGTAGTCTATTATTGTTTAAATTAATCATCATAATACACTTAACGGCTAGCCCCTTCAATTCAAATCTGAAGCAAACAACGAATGCGTCACTTCAAAAGATGAAAAAAATACATAACGGCTAGTGTTGGCAAGTGGCTACAATACACTTAAGTCGGTTACCTCTTTTTCTCCTATAAATACTCAATCAAACCATTCAAAAAACTCTATACAACAACAACTGTAATCTTCAATCAAATATATATATATATATATATATATATATATATATATATAAAAAAAAAACAAAATGGTTCGCCGACCTTCTTGCTCAATAGTTGCTACCACTGAGAGAACAGGAGCAACCAATACAAGAGCATCTACGTCAAGAGTAGCATCCACGACAAAAGGATCAACCACGGGAAGAGGAGAAGCCAAGAAAAAAGAAGGAAGAACGGGAAGAGGATCAGCCAAGCAAAAAAAAGGAAGAACGAGAAGAGGATCAGCCAAGAAAAAAAGAAGGAAAAACAGGAAGAGGATCAGCCAAGCTAAGAGGAGGAAGAACAAGTCGAAACACTTCTGCAGAACAACAAACCGGCAAATGATATTTTGGAACAACTTCGGGCTGAAGTTTGGGGTTGGAAGTTCAAATTTGAGGAATTCTTCGAATACTACAATAGGGACGTTAAAAAGATGAACAAAGAAATAAAGAGGATAAAGACCATGCTCCAGATAGCAACCTTGAAACAAGAAGGGACTGCATCACGTTGAAGTGTAAACGCTTATTTTGGGTTTCTGACCAAGATGTTAATATGACTGTTTATTAAGTAATGTCTTAAATGCTAATATAATTAGCATAATTTTGTGAAGCGCTGAATCTTTGAACAATCAAGATGTTTTTGCCTGGTTCTTGATTATCAATGTATAAACATTAGTGTTCAGAACATCTGTTGTTGTTTTCCTATTTACTAGTTATTGAACATCAAATATCCATTAAGTTAAAAACTATTAGAACGTGCAACTTAAAGTTCCGAAAATAACTAATGTTGTTCCAATAGTCTATTATTGTTAATATTTTTAAGTCAATCTGATCATCATACAGATGTTCTAATAATGTAAACTCAATGTTCAGTGTAGGGCAAAACAATATTCATCATTTGCCATATATATCATAAAAAAAAAAAAAACAAAAGGGTAATCATCCATATATTACACCCATAAAAAAAACATAATTATCCAAATTTTACAACCCATACTAAGGGACTAATTTGGCATGGAATATTTCCACAGCAAATTGAACTAGACAGTCTTCTATCACATTGTCACACAGCAAATCCATCGGGGGTGTTGGTCAACAAATGTTCGAGGAACATGATGGCATACGCTCCACATGTAGTGCCAGTCAAAATCCTTGGAAGGCCTTCGATGCGCTCATATTGCCACTTTTCCATACTGAGGATTTCAGGAGGGAGGTGGTTGAATTTCCCCAACATACGACCATCAGGTTCAGAACGTCGCAAAAAAAGTTCGTTCTTCGGTAAAAACCAAACAGTAACAAAACAATGAAGTAAAGAGATGCACTTACACTATATCACATCCACTCTTTCACGTCCAGAAAATCCAAGTAAGTAAACTCATGACACAGGAAGGCAGTCTTTTCTTCCTTCTTCTCCTCCATGAAAGCATCAAATGCAGCTTTCTTGTGAATGTCGAGTGCCTAATACAGTGTCACTGGCAATCTCTCTTGGAGCCTGACTTAAGCTCTCTCTCTAAATTTCCAAAAAAAAAAAATACTCCCTCCATTTCAAAAAGGATGAACCTATTTCCTTTTTAGTCTGTTTCAAAAAGAATGACCTCTTTCTAAATTTGGAAAGAAATATTTACTTTTACTCATCCCTAGATGATTTGTAGCCACACAAATATATATAGCTTATTTTAGACCACAAGTTTCAAAAGTCTTCTCTCCCTATATATATATATATATATATATATATATATTTGGAAAAATCTCTAGATTTAATAGATGAATGTCACACTGATGTTCAACACACCTAATTGGATGTTTTACTAACCTTGCCATTCTGGCTGCAGTCATTTTCTTCTTTCCTCGATTCTTCTTTGCCTGGAGCATCCTGGACAACAAAATATGCCTCTTTGGTCACTGCTGCTGCTTATCCTTCTTTGACGACGACGCTTCAAAATTAGCAAGGGACAACTGGATCGCATCAAGCTTCTGATCTATTCCATATCGCCGTTGAAGGCAGTTGTGGCACTTGCAACTGTAGACACTAGGATGCACATCCTCAGGTTCTCTCCTCTTAGAGCATTCTCCAACTTCGAACAAACCCCTACCACTAAAAAGACCACCAGTAAAACAACCAGCCCTACCACCAATCTCATCACCAACTTATGTTTCACATCTATCAACTCCTCCACTACCAAATTCTTCAACAACTTGTCCTTCTCTTGGACCATCAATTACCTCTCTTGGAGGGGTCCTGGGGCAATTCCTAAAAACTGTCACTCGGCCACCACCAACTATCGAGCTAGTCCCCTCCAACATCACAACAAGCTCATCAATTACCTCATCGCCCCCATCAACAAACGGCTCAATATTCCGAAAGATATCATCTCCCAGATTTGCATCGATAGGGTCAATGAAAGGGTGCACCACCTACATACCATAAATATTTGTTAAGAATACAATGAATAAGAGAAATAAACCTTAACATCACAAAGAGTGGTCAGAACATCCTTATTATTGTTCGATATTTAACATTAGTAAAAATGGAACATCATATCTGTCGTGATCGAGCATCTAAAAAGATGTTCTTAACATTAATATCAATGATTTTTACGACATTGCAGATGTTCCAATATTTAGAAAATTGTAGGTCAAGTACTTACAGGCTTTGCAACATTCTCAAACAGCCTTCGAGAGTCTCTTTCATTCTTTCCAGTGATCGACCTGTGCATCCTTGGCATGGTCCTCTCCTTGGGAAAATCCCTAGGACGAAGCGCATGTATTGCTTCAAATACCCAACCCACAAATGCCCAAGGAAACCCATAGAAATTGTAATTTGGCCCGTCCTTAGCCTTGCTAGCTGCACGATCAGCCATGGGCTTCGTCAGGTACTCAATGGTTAGCTCGAAGCTTTTCCGCCCCCAAGGATACTTTACAAATTCATTTGGAAGATATGCAAGGCAGACCAGTAATTCCTCAATACCAGCTTTTTTGTCCTTGGCACACAATATTGATTGAACAAACCAAGCCATGCAAAGCTCAAACTTGTACCGTTCAGGAACTTCCTCATTTTCAATCAAACACAGCAACCGGGAAGCAGTAACTGCCCTTGCTTTCCCATCCTCCCATGCCATTGAAATATACTCCCACATCTCCCTGCCACTCTCTTTCATCGCAGCCTCCCATTGGACACTTGGATAGGCTTGGCATCTCAGCTTTGTCATCAAAGCAAACTCTTGGAGCCCAAAACGAACAGGCACTCCATTGAAATTGAACCAAGCTTCTTTTTATTTATTGCACAAAACTCTTCTTAACAGAATATTGTGCACCAACCTGGTTGGAAATGATGGCTCCTCCGACAAGTCCAAGAAATGGCCAAAGATACTGTTTTTGAACTTGTCATACAAACCACTTGTACGCAGCACAATCCTGAAATCATGCATTCGTCCAATAAGCAACGAACGGACAGTTATCTTGGATTGAAATGATTATCCAAGTACGTCTTCAGCACCATTGGTGGAATGACACTGGTAATGTTCTCAGGCTGCACAATGTTTTGAAATTTGTTAGTTTAAGGAATCACCACGATAGCAAGAACATAATATCAGATGCATGAAACATCCCTTGAGATGTTCCAAGGAACTACAAAAAAATACTTTGAACATTTTTAAAGATGTTCTGATCATGTAAGCAAATTTTCTCAAATCACATAACAAAATATTGAACATTGTAATGTAAGGTGAACATTCTAGACAACAACTATACCTCTCTTGGTGGCTCTGCAGAATCAGCTCCCACGTCGTCTACGAACTTGCTCCGACCTTCTCCTTCGCATCTCTCAACCTCTTCTTCTTCCCTACCATTCCTACCTCCTTCACCAGTTTGAACATCTACAACCTCTATAACTTCTTGTACATCATCTACCTCTTGAACATTTGCAACTCTTGCAAATTCTCCAGCAAGATTATTTAATAGCCTTCCCATCTCCTCTTCTTCTGCCACATTTAAAAGGCTCTCTTTTTTATTTTCCTCTTCATCCCACTCATCATCACCAAATAGTGCTTCTATTTCCTCTGATAAATTACCAACATCCACTCCCCTCACAGCTTTTTGTGGCCCTACATTTACATCATAGTCTAGGGACTGCTCCTCTTCGTCCTCCAATATAATTCTCTTCCTAGGAGGCTGTTTATTAGGAGGAGGAGTAGTCTCCTTCCTCTTAATTGGAGAACAGGAAATCATTCCACGCGTAGAAACTATTGTAGCTGCAAATCACAAGTATATTCATCAATTATAGATGTTCAAACATGCAATATGGATGTGTGAAACATAATATACATATGTTTTATCAAACCCTAATTTTTTAAAAAGGAAATTTAATTCAAGTAAAGTCATCATTAAACATTATCATCCTCTCACACGGTCGGAGAAATGTTCCAGAACTTTAAACATGCAAGCACAAACATAAACATGCAAAATCTTGACTATTTGTACAATATTTTTTCAACCTTTAGCATATTTATTTTATAAAACCCTAATTTATTTTAACAAAAATCATCTAAAATGCATCAGCAACTTCAAACATCCTATCACACGTTTAGAACACTGTCTCACAATATTTTACACTGCGAAGGAGTATGGTCTTAACATGGTAATATAACATAAACATGCAAAAGCTTCACTATTTGTACAACAACATAGCACTATTTGACGAAAAAAACAACAAAAACAAAGATTTTCACGAGAACTTCATTCCAGTACCAGTAAAAAGGCGTTAAAACGATAGTTTTTTTAAAATAGCAAAATAGCAAAAAATAAACCCCGATTCACTTGAATAACATCAATATTGTTCAAAATTTACCTTTAGATATTACCGGAGAAATGTAGATGGTCGGCGACGATGATGTTCAGAAAGGTTGTTGCGTAGAAGACTTTAGAAGACGACTACTTGAGAAGTGTGTAAGAGAAGTTTTGGGGTTCGATGTTTGAAATGATAGCTGATGTCTGTTCATTTCCCACCTTTTGATTAAAAGTTTTTGGGATTGTTAATTCAGTCCAAAAAATTTTTAATGAAGGCCCGAAAATTTTATTGTTTCTAATCTAGTCCATGTTTTAAAGTTAAACCGTGCATTTTCTTACGCGTGTCCTTTTGTTAAATAAAGACTTGAGGGGGGTCTTTTGGCCCAATCTTCTCGAGTAACAAAATAGGGGTATAAAAAAGGAAAATGAAAACAACTTCGAGACCTGAGTCTGTCCAGACGTTTGACTCATAAATGAAACGAACAAAAAAGTACAGAAACAAAATACAAGCGAAAAGGGTAGTATTAATTGTGCAAAGCTGTTGTCTCCCTTCACAAATCATCTTACCAACCATTCTCATTTCCACCCAAAACTCCTCCTGTTCCAAAACAGAACAAAATCATTAACATAAAGAGAGTTGAGCTGAGGGGAAATTATGGGAAATGGCTATAATCAACATCAACAAGAGCAGCTTTACCACCATTTCCGCAGCAACAGTAGCAGCTTCTTCTTGCCAATGCTTTGTAAGGTTTCCATGAAAGATGTAAAGCTACACAACAACTACAAAGTAGATGATCATCTTGAACCTTCTTCCCCAAAAGTCAGTTGTATGGGCCAAGTCAAAATTAAAAACAACAAAGTCATTGGGTTTCCAACACCATATAGGCCAGTGTGCCCAACTAATAATAATATAGCAACCTCCAAAGTCAAGTATGCAAAGCTGAAGAAGTTGTTCTCCGCCAAGAATATTAGTACAAGTGTCACTGTTGCTGCTGGTTTCAGAAACAACAGATCTGCTAATCTAGAGATCAGTAAAAATATTGAAGTTAACGTCAGTGAATTGGATCCGCCATTGCCGGTAGTGAAGAAGGTTAAATCGCCACCCCCGGACGGCGGTTTATGGAAAAGAAGATCCGGTGGGGTTGCATTGACAACTCTCCACATCCAACGGGTTGATTTACCTGCTCACAACAATTCACTGCAACCAACCACTGTGTAGTGAGCTCTTTTTTTTTTTTTTTCTTTTTTCAAAATCTAGTCTAGTCAATTACTGTTAATAACAATTAGAATCATGTTTTTTATAAATGATTTTTTTCATCTTTTACTTTATATATTAATTTGTTTTCATTTTGTTCAGTGTCATCAATAACAAAGAATTAGATCTAATAGCACTTTTATTTCTTTATTTCTTTGAACTTTCATATCGTCTGTCTCTCTCAAATTTTGAATTTAAAGCATTAATCATGCTGTCGTAGGGTAGGAATGATAGTGTGCGGCAACATGGATAAATTAGAATAAGATTTTGTGGTACTTGAAAATAGAGATAAATACCGTTGTAGTACTTCTATTATCTTCCCAAAAAGCTTTTCAAGAGTTAATGGATAATTTTAATCTTTTATTGGCAAACAAAGTAGGAGTATTTCTATTGCTACTAATGTGAAAATTTTCCAGAATTAAAATTGTGTAATGTTTGAACAGTGATCAATGCTCAAAACTCGTTGTCTGAAGGATAAGTGGTCATTGTAAATTATTAAATTTTGTTCAATAGTCCAGAATTAAAATGATCGCGCATGAAGCAAACGTCTAGTTATAAATCTATTTTATATTGCTAGGCAAACTAATTCAAATAGCTTTTAAAGTACGGAAAATGGTCAAATTTGCCCCTCAGCTATGGTAAATAGGGCAGGATTACCCTCCGTTAAGTTTTTGGTATAACTATACCCCTATCGTTACCATAGTACACCAATTTACCCTTATAGTTGACGGGCCTCCAGCGTGTACAATACATGGCTGCAACCTCAGTGCCATGTAGATCCAAACCATAGTAGAGGGGCAAATTCACTACTAAAAATTAGGTCTTTTCCGACCGCCCATTCGGTCGGACAACGGCCGGCTAGGCATCCGAGTGTGGTAGCGGTACCCCAGCTCAAATGACATTAGAGGAGGAAACCGCACTATGGTTGGAGGTGAATGGCGGAGTAAAGAAGGGAAGTGCTTACGGCCTTGGATCGCAGTATGCCTCAGAACGTCTAAATCCAGGTTTGCTTGAGAAGCCTAATCTTCTTCTGGGTGCTGTTTTTACTGTTTTTTACAGGTGGTGTAGCTCTAATTGCAGGTTTTTTATTGCATGTTTTACCCAGATTTCCGACCGCCGCGGTCCGAATGCGGTCCGAAATCAGGTTATTTCTTTACCCAGAAAAAAGCAATTTCCCACCGCGTCGGTCGCGTGGCCCACCGACGCGATCGCCTAGCCCACCGCCGCGGTCGCCAACTTTCCCAGTTTTTTTGCAATCTCCCACCGTGTCGGTCGCCTAGTTCAACAGATTTTTTTTTCCACCTATGAAAGTAGGCGACCGGCGTCCGACCGCGGCAGTCGAAAAGCTGTGGGCGACGACTATTCAGCCGACCGCCTTGTTAGGTCGCCGACCGTTGTCCGACCGGATGGGCGGTCGGAAAAGACCTGATTTTTAGTAGTGAATTTGCCCCTCTACTATGGTTTGGATCTACATGGCACTGAGGTGGCAGCCACATATTGTACACACTGGAGGCCCGTCAACTATAAAGGCAAATTGGTGTACTATGGTAACGGTAGGGATATAGTTATACCAAAAACTTAACGGGGGTAATCCTGCCCCATTTACTATAGTAGAGGGGCAATTTTGGCCATTTTTCGTTTAAAGTATAACAAGTATGATTCTTAATCTAAAGAATAATTAACTAAACAAATACTGAATGAGCAAAAAAAAACCATTTCTGAAGTCTTATGCATACCCTGAGGTGCATATTTGGATGCATCTTTTAAGGGGACTGACATACTCTTTAAAAAAATATAACGTGAACATATAGATGAGTATTCTAGATTAACTAAAAGGTGCCTAAAAGTAATTAAAAGATGCATAATGTATCCAATAGTTGGTTCCATCAAAATCCAAGACGCCTATTTAGTTGCTCATACTCATAAAATATTTAAAAATATTAAATCACAAGAAATAATGAAAGAATTAAGAAAAACACATAAAATCTTCAAGTCTCCAATGCTCTATCAATCTTCTTAACTTTTGTACATCAAAAGTACCCCCAAAAAATAGTGTATTTGTACTGTATGCGTACATCATAGATCAAAATACTATTAATAAATTTTGACTACACACAATAAGTAAAAAAATAGCATGTCAGGCCGCGTAAGGCCTCGCGGGGCATGCCGTGATAGGGAAATTTTCCTAAGATTTTATATACTATGAGGCAATGAGCCCATAAAATAATAATCAATAAGGACAATTACAATAATATATAAACCTAATATCATATTTACAAAACATAACAATATTATACCATTTTACAAAAAATAACAATACTTTTTCTTACATAGCATATACAAAATGCATTTACACCATACAGTTAGGATTTTACTATCTCCCTCACCACTGTTTCAGTCACAGTAGCGGCGCTAGTGACTAGCGGCCGTTCGCCGTCGGTCAGCCACCGGCTGGCCGCGGCAGGTCGCCGGATTTTTAATTTATTTTATTTTTATTTTTTATTTTTTAGATCTACAAAAGGAAACATACAAAATATACATATATATACATATGAAACTTCATATAAATTATTGTTTTGAAATCAAACATACACAAACATACAAAGATATACAAAAAAATATATACAAATAATTTTTCACTCCACACATATACATACACAAACATACAACAACATACACATATATACACCAACATACACATACAAAAAGTGGGAAATAGATATTTATATACAAAAAATACAAGAATATACGTATTTTATACAAAAATATAAAAATATACATACTACACACATACAAAAAGGAAAAAAGGGAAAAAAAACAGATCTGAAAATTCCACCGAAAAACCCACCGGAAAACTTAAATTCGAGCAGCAGCCGCTGCAATGCACAACAGCGCCGCTGCACTGTGGCGGCAGTAGCACCGGAGAGGAGTGAGGAGCAACAGCGGGGGGCGACGGAGGTTGACCGGATCTGCTTGCCGGAGAGAGAGAAGGGACAGCGGCGGGGGTGGGTGGATGGGTAGAGGAGGAGAGAGGAAGAGAGGAGAAGAAATTAGTGTTTTGTGGGTGGGAAAGTGGAGATGAAAAAATGGTATGTAGGGTAAATATTAAAAACTATTGTTATGTTTTGTAAATGTAACAAAAGTATTGGTATTTTTTGTAATTTAGCTATTATGGTAGTCATGTGGTGTAAATTTTCCTAATCAATATGGCCTCTATTTAAGAGCTTACCCGAATAGTCACATAAATGCCTAATTGTCAGATACAAATTGCAAAATGTAGCAGCTCAAAAAAAATAAAAAATAAAATACCAGTCTTTCCACCTTCCCTCATTTTTCTTTGTGCTTCAAAGAACAAACCCCTAGCTCCTTTACTCCTAAGCTCATATGCCACCGCCATCTCTTTCCCCCACCCCTTGCGCCATATCTCCTCCACCGCCTCTCCTACCAGCCACTGCCGGCGCTGCTTTTCCTTTTTCCATTTTGAAGAATAATGATGATTTTTCGATGTAAATTCTTGTCAAAGCTCCATTGAGGGTTTTGCTTATCATGTTCCTTTCTTTTTGTCACTTCTTTCAAAAATTTCGGCGAGCTTTTCATTATTTTGTGCTTTTAATAACAGCATTGATCTAATACACCTAGGGGTCGTTTGGTTTGGGCTGCACAAACTTAATACACTCACTAGCCTCATTCATTTATACCACGTTTGGTTTAACTTTCATCCCTCCATAAAACTTAGCATAATTTAGTACAACGTTTGGGTTCACTTCTTCATTTCCGCATAACTAATACCTGCATAATTTATGCGGAAATCTATATATTATTTTATACGGAATATAAGGTCGAATAAGTAATGCGGGCATTAGCAATGCATGTATTAAAATTTAAAATAATAAAATTAACCCTCATAATAATAATGATATTTTTTAATTTTGTTTAAGGAGTAACTAAATAATTTAAATTATAACATTGTATATTTTTATAATATAATAGTGATTCAAGAAAAAATCTCTATGTTATAATACATGCATAGCTAATGCCCACATTAGGAATTCCCTCATTACTAATACATGTATTACTAATACTCACATTACTAATATTCACACTACTAATACCCACATTATTAATACACACATTTCTAATACGTACATTATTAACATCCGTATAAACTCTCTCTCTCTCAACCAAACGACCCGCTAATCTACTAGTATCAAATGAGCTCAATCTAACTTTTTTTAATAAATGTGATAAGTAAACAAGGTTAGTTTTCTTATGGTAACTCAGTTTATTCAAATTAACTAGGTAAGCTCATTCTTTCATTTTGAATCCAGTATCAGTTAGTAATACACATTACACGTTATGTCGGGGATTCGTCGTCTAGCACTAACTGTCAAAAATTGTCTTGTCTTTGTTGGACTTCTCTTGAACTTCACATTATTTTACTTGCTTATGTCTCAGAAATTATTGAGAGAAATGTTTACTATCACAGTAATTCGTGATCTTGGTGTTGAGAAAGAATGGATCATACATTAAGATGTATTTAAGTGACCAATTAAACATCACATTCGTCAATTATTTGGTGATTAGTTTTCTTTTACGACTAACCTAACACTGTGTCAATTCATGTGGAATTTTATGCTGAGAGTTATTACACTGCTATCTCCTTTTTATTTTATGTGACTTTTTATTTCAGTGAGTTAATTAAAATTCCAAAAAAAACAAAAAAAAAATTTATATTTATAAACAATTAACTTGTCACTTAAAGGGAAAACCACAGAAGGGGGCTGCTGGAAACCCCAGCCTTCGACTTTATTATTTTACCATTAATGTTATGATTCTACTATAAGTATAACCACCAAAATACCATGACATATTATTGATTTAAATATATCATTTTTGTTTTAACTCTATGTACTATACACCTTCAAACGGATTCGCATAAAATGAAGTCGAGAAAGTAATACAATCAAGCAATGTTGACATCTAGGGGGAGTAATTGTTACCCGGTTTCAGTAAGATTCTTTTCTTGATCTTCTTCTTTCTTTTTCTTTCTTTTTTCTTTTTTTTAGTTTAAATTAAGAAGCGTGAAATGAGCGGGAAGAAAAACAAATGCACTTTCTTTTTATTTAAAGATAAAATATAATGATAAGTAATTTGGTCTAGGGGAGTTAAATAGCGAGGATTTGAAAGTTTGTGAATTTGTTATATATAGACTGTTCCATTGAAAAAGGAGTGCCAAGAAGGAGACCTCTGCTTTGTAATCTTATAACCACTTAGGTCTAGCTAGGCTTCTCTTTCAAAGCTTCAACTATACAATACAAGTTTATTTTTTCACATGAAACCCACTCTCTTTAGCAACCTTCCCTGCCTCCATTATTGATTCGAAATTATTGTTTTCCAAAAGAAATACAAAGAATGATTTCCCTTTCCAAAAGATGGAGTTATGCTGCTACCACTCGAACTCGGCGACAAGGTTTCAATACTGCATAATGCAATTATACTAATTATTGGATTCTTTTGCACAACAAATTTTTTAAATATTGCACACTTCATTTAAATTTAGGTAGAGAATTTGACTTGTACAGAGTTATGAAATAGAGGTTGACCTTACCATCTTTGTTAGATGAAAAGAAAAAATAAGAAAGAGAAGATTGTAGTAATTAAAAGTTATTGATAGGTTTTAAAGTAAGTAGAATCTAAAAAAAAATATAGAGATGTGTTATTAAATGATACAGTGGTCAACTAAGAAAGTATGATATTCTTTATATGATAAACTAAAAAAAAAAAAATATATCACATGAAATGGAGCAGATAGAACAATAACATCGGCTTGCATGAAAACGTTTAAAATTGATATTGCTTCATTATTCTAGCCTTTAATTAGACCAACTATACAAAGATCGAAAAATGAAAAGACGAAAGAAAGTAAAAAGTAAAAGGTGCAAAGAGAAAGTGAGCGCGAAACATATTATCTAACTTCGACTCGGAGCAGATTATTAACAACGTAGTTAGCTAAAATTTATACACAGGAATTAAAAGAAATAATACAATATTACACTTGAGCTATAAGAAGTAATTTTTGGACTTTCATCATTTATTGTAAATAGATTAGTTATGTATATTAGGTTAGTTATGTAAATTGTATATTGGGCCAAGCCCGTTAGGTTTACTTGGTCCCTAAGTTAGGTTTAAGTTTAGGTTTTCTCTAGGTTTCCTTTGTATAAATAGGGGACTCCCCTCATCAATGAAAGCAAGAGTTTTCACCCAAATATTATTTCTCTCATGTGAGTGTGTTCTGTTTTACATGGTATCAGAGCCATCGTGAACTCTTCAAGTAGAAAAGTAATGGAGGCTCCAAAAGGTGATGGTGCAGTCGTACGGAAGACAATCTCTCCGTACGATATCACCTCGAATGATAATCCTGGTTTGATTATCACACAGGTCCAGTTGACCAGTGAAAACTATGAGGAATGGGCGCGGTCGGTTAGAACGGCGCTGCGTGCAAGGAAGAAGTTCGGTTTTGTTGATGGATCGATCAAGATGCCCGATGAAAAGTCGATCGATTATGAGGACTGGTGGACTATCAATTCTCTTCTGGTGTCATGGATTAGGAACTCGATCGAGCCTACTCTTCGGACCACCATATCACACATGGAGGTGGCAAAAGATCTGTGGGAGAGTATTCGAGAACGTTTCTCCGTGGGAAACGGACCTCGGATTCAGGAATTAAAAGCGGCTTTGGCCGGTTGTAAGCAAAAGGGATTAACTATTGCTGCTTACTGTGGAAAACTGGCTATGTTGTGGGAAGAACTAGGAAATTGTGATAAGTTTCCAACTTGCTCGTGTGGAAACTGCACTTGCAATCTAACGGTTGCACTAGAGAAGAAAAGGGAAGATGATAGGGTTCACTTATTCCTTATGGGCCTGGATGAAAGTCTTTATGGAACTGTCCAATCCAATCTCTTGGCTCAGGATCCATTGCCATCGATGAATCAAGTCTACCAAAAGGTAATCCAAGATGAACGGGTCAAAGGGATGGCACGAACTCAGGAAGAACGAGGGGAGGTAACGGCGTTTGCTGCACAACGATCACAGCCGCCGAAGACAGGCTATAAGGAGTGTCACTTGTGTGATCGAGGAGGACATCCTCCGGAGCGCTGCTATGATGTTATTGGCTATCCGGAGGGGTGGGTGCATTATCCGAAGCAAGGCACTTCGAATGGAGGACGTGGTAGAGGAAGAGCTGAAGGTAACAGAGGTGGAAGAGGTCGTGGACATCAACAGTTTGGTTCAAATGCTGGTAGAGGACGTGGCAATAATCGAGCAAATGCTGCTCAAGCTGAGCTCGAGAATGGAGAAAACGGATACATGAGTGTGCCCGGCCAGACTAACCTGTCCGAAATAACAGGTGATCAGTTGCAGATGCTATTCGATTTGCTGAAAAAGGAGAAGGCAAGCACAAGTGAACCATCGATCGGTAAGAAAACTCATCCTTCATGGATTATTGACACGGGGGCGTCAAATCACATGATCGGTCAGATAAGTGCTTTGGAGAATTTACGAACAATACCAAAGTGTCCGGTAGGTTTACCGAACGAAAGCAGTACGATGGCGACTCAGGAAGGATCCATCAGATTTAACGAAGACATGGTTCTTCACGGAGTGCTATATGTGCCCGAAATGACTTGCAACTTGATTTCTGTGTCTCAATTAATTAATCAAGTTAGTTGCAATGTAAATTTCACTAATGATTTGTGTGTTATGCAGGACAGGGCTATGGGGAAGTTGATTGGAGCGGGTGAACAAAAGAACAGACTCTACTACTTTCGGACGATACCCGTGGTGAAAGCTGTGAAGGTCGATGTGGTAGATTTATGGCATCAAAGCTTGGGACATCCTTCGATGCAAGTAACAAAATCTCTTTCAGTCTTAGAAGATAGTGGGAAAGGTAGCTTAGAAGAAAAAGCATGTGATGTATGCCTTAGGGCAAAACAAACTAAAAATGTATTTCCTTCGAGTAATAATAAAGCTGCTGAACCTTTTGATTTAGTTCACTGTGACTTGTGGGGTCCTTATAGAACTGAGTCTTCGTATGGTGCATCATATTTTTTGACTATTGTTGATGATTGTTCACGAGGAGTGTGGGTGTTCCTGTTAGTTGATAAGAAAGAGGTCGGAGAAAAATTGAAAGGTTTCTTTGCAATGGTAGAAAGACAATTCAATAAACGGGTTAAGTGCGTTCGGAGTGATAATGGAACCGAATTTGTAAGTCTGAGAGGGTATTTCCTCGAACAAGGGATCTTGTTCCAAACTTCGTGTGTGGGGACACCCCAGCAAAACGGTAGAGTTGAAAGGAAACATAGACATATCTTAAACGTGGCACGGGCGCTACGTTTTCAAGCCAACTTACCGATTGACTTCTGGGGAGAATGTGTGATGACAGCATGTTATTTGATTAACCGGACACCCACTAAGTTGTTGAATGGGAAGACACCGTACGATATCTTGATGGGTCTGACACCGAATTATGATCATTTGCGGGTGTTCGGTTGCTTATGTTATGCTCGCAATCAAGGACGAACAAGTGACAAGTTTGAAAGTAGGAGTCGTCGATGTGTGTTTTTGGGTTATTCAAATGGGAAGAAAGCATGGAAAATGTATGATTTGGAGGCAAAGGAGTTTGTGTTCTCGAGGGATGTGGTGTTTTACGAAAAGGAATTTCCATTCGCATCCAAGGAGACGGATGACGACAAACGGACACAAGATACGGTTCCTGTCACCATTGCATTGGAGGAGGAAGAGGAGAGTGTGCAAGGAAGGGGGGTGTTGAACCCGAAGTCATGACTCCGGTAATTGAACCCGAAGTGGTGACTCCGGAAGCTGAACCTGAGGTTGTTCCCGAAGTTGAACCCGAAGAGTTGGGTCGGGGAAAACGAACTAAGAAAGAGAATATCTTGCTGAGAAACTTTGTTACTAATACGGTCCAAAAGATGAGTCACCGGGTATCGTCCTGTGTTCGAAAGTCTGCTTGTTCATCCGTTTCTCAACAACCCTCAGGTAAGCCCTATCCTCTAGCACACTATGTCAATTGTGATAATTTCTCTTCGAAACATGTCAGTTTTCTTGCAGCTATAACGCAAGGACATGAGCCTACCTCCTATTCGGAGGAGGTAAAAAGTGACAAATGGAGAACAGCCATGGGGGAAGAATTGAAGGTATTGGAAGCGAACAGAACCTGGGAGATAGTTCGCTTGCCTACCGGGAAGAAGGCCCTCGGATGTCGATGGGTATACAAGATAAAGTACAACTCGGATGGAACTATTGAAAGGTACAAAGCAAGACTGGTGATTTTTGGTAATCATCAAATCGAAGGGGTTGACTATACGGAGACATTTGCACCAGTTGCAAAGATGGTGACTGTCCGAGTTTTTCTGGCCGTAGCAGCTGCCAAAAATTGGGAATTGCATCAGATGGATGTGCACAATGCATTTTTGCATGGTGATCTTCACGAGGAAGTATATATGAAACTGCCTCCGGGACATCGCATGACGGGGAGAGGAGTTGTGTGTCGCCTTCGAAAATCATTGTATGGATTTAAACAAGCTCCCCGATGTTGGTTTGCGAAGTTGTCTGCTGCACTTAAGCAATATGGGTTTCGACAATCATATTCGGATTACTCATTATTTACGATGAAGAAGGGAAATGTGCATTTAAATGTGCTTGTTTATGTGGATGATCTAATTATATCTGGTAATGATTCGAAGGCAATTCGAATTTTTAAGTTATATCTCTCGAAATGTTTCCATATAAAGGATTTAGGTGCCTTGAAATACTTCTTGGGAGTTGAAGTGGCAAGGGCTCCGAAAGGAATCTTCTTGTGTCAGAGGAAGTATGCATTGGATATCATATCGGAAGCAGGCTTGTTGTGGGCAAAACCGGTTGGTACACCGATAGAACAAAACCATCGCTTGGCACTTGCGACTGGTCGTTTTATCAAAGATCCTGAACGCTATCGGCGACTGGTCGGAAGATTGATTTACTTGTGTTTTACACGACCGGATTTGTCCTACAGTGTGCATGTGTTGTCGCAATTCATGCAGAGTCCCCGTATTGAGCATATGGAAGCGGCACTCAGGGTTGTTCGATATTTGAAAGGCTGTCCGGGACAAGGCATTGTATTTACTTCTCAGTGTGATCTGAGATTGCACGGGTGGTGTGACTCTGATTGGGCAGGCTGTCCGTTGACACGTCGATCGTTAACAGGTTGGTATGTGTCATTAGGGGACTCACCGATATCTTGGAGAACGAAGAAGCAACAGATCGTGTCGAGGTCCTCCGCTGAGGCAGAATATAGATCGATGGCGATGACTGTGTGTGAATTAAAGTGGTAGAAAGGGATTTTATGGAACCTTGGAATTGATCACGATTCTCCGATGAATTTGAAGTGTGACAGTCAAGCTGCGTTACATATTGCTCGGAATCCTGTCTTTCACGAACGCACTAAACATATCGAAGTCGCCTGTCACTTTGTTCGGAATGAAATCATCAGAGGAGTCATTCGTCCCAGCTATGTGCCTACGACCACGCAACTTGCTGATATTTTTACGAAGGCGCTGGGACGCGCCCAATTCGAACTCTTCCTTAACAAGTTGGGCATAAGGAACCCTCACGCTCCAACTTGAGGGGGGTATTGTAAATAGATTAGTTATGTATATTAGGTTAGTTATGTAAATTGTATATTGGGCCAAGCCCGTTAGGTTTACTTGGTCCCTAAGTTAGGTTTAGGTTTAGGTTTTCTCTAGGTTTCCTTTGTATAAATAGGGGACTCCCCTCATCAATGAAAGCAAGAGTTTTCACCCAAATATTATTTCTCTCGTGTGAGTGTGTTCGGTTTTACATCATTTGTCATAATTTGTCAACTCTTTACAAATTTGCCGATGTTAAAATAATTTAATACTCCCTCCGTTCTAAAAATAATGATATGATTTCCTTATTATTCCACCCTAAAAAAAATAATATGATTTCAAAATTTAAAAATAATTTAACTTTAAACTTATAAGTTTATCTTTAATGAGATGATTTATAGTCAAACAAATATTTATAACTTATTTCAGGCCATAAATTTCAAACTCCAGTCCAACTCAAACTATGACATCCTTTATGAAATTACAATGTCCTACAATCGCATTAGGAAACAAAACTAAATTTCACCTAAAATAGCATAGATAATATTTTATTCACATTAAGATAACTATCTGTACTGAAGTTTCAAGTATTGGGAGAGTCAATATATTTTCAAGTACTTTATATCCTTCTTTTGGTATTTCAGAACACCTGCGAGTCAAGGATAAGTACGCACTTGGGAAAAAGAAAAGTGAATCGCCTCAGCAACTAACAGTCGTTCTTATTCTATTGTTAAATAGTTTATGGAAGTTATTTTTCAACTTTTATTCCATTTACCCAAATTAGTAATATCCAAAACATATTAATAATAAAGAAAAATAATTATGTTTTAAATTTTACAAAACATCGTAAATCCTTACTTCCAGAGTAAATTCAATTTTCAGATTCAGATTACAAAATATATCCATATTTTAGACACATTATTTCTTGGAGTTGGTACTGAGCTCTAGACAAACAAACACATAAGATTAAAGGGGAGGCAAAAAGCTTTGGAAACAAAGCACGTGTAACATAGCTGGAAGTGCTCACCCTGGAACCGACATACAGCGTATTGTCATTTGTTAGCATTCGAAGGGCACGTGAAAGTCCATGTGGGACTCCTTCAGTTTTCCTCCTATATTTTATGTAAACCATTTTTACTTGGGTGCAAAAGTTAATAGAAATATGAGACTTTTGAAATTTATAATTTAAAATAAATTTATTGATATTTGTATATTTATAAATTATTTTATTAGGACTACAATAATGAATTTAGAGTTAAATATATTCAAATTTAGGGAGGAGTCATCTTTTTAACCGACCAAAAAAAAATATATTTACATAAACTGAAACTGATGGAGTAATTGATTATCCAAATTTTATAGGATCTCGTATTGCCATTTTTGTTAATACGTGGAAAGAACATAGCTCAATTTTTTTGAGTTGATTTCCACAATCAATTAATCGGTTTCTTTCCAAGTAAATATCACTGCTATTAGAAATCTGCATTTGACATATAACGTAAAACATAAAAACAAAAGAAAGATGATAAAAGCCGAAGCCTCCTTAACGATCTTCGTCCTCTCAAGTACCTGAGGTTATCGCACCCCTTTTTTAAGTTACTACTTTTAGAAAGAAGGGCTTTCGGGTTTTCTTAGCGCTTATGGTATCATATGGCGCTTTCCCAAGTTAGCGTTTTTAGGGTTAGGGAGTTGGTGTATTGTTAAAAAAGGGTAGAACTAATGAGAACCATCGAATTAGAGGTTGGAGGGCTCAGATATCGCCACGTGGGCGCATGAGTCAGATGTATTGGATATGTGAATGCAATTGTGTATTCGAGTGTATATAGGTGTGAAAGCATTGTAATTAACTTTAAAAATATTAGTAAAATATAAGAGATAATGCAGATGACTTAGTAAAATATTATTTAATATAAAATAATTATAATTAACTTAAAATAATATTAATTTGGTACAAATAATCATATTAATCGTGTAAATAGTCACAAATTATGCATGTATTTAGAAAACAATCTAAATGATGCAATTATATAATATATTCGCAGTTAAGTAAATATTGTATAGATATGGGATTAAGGTTAAGGAGTACACATGTAAATGCATGTCATCTGATACAATTTTATTTGAAAATTTTAATTATGCACTTTTAAGCTAAATACAACCAATTATAAAAACTAATGGACAAAATTGGGTGTCAACATCTGATATTCTATAACCCAACAAATACATTTAGTGTTAAATCCACAAGTTATACATATCTCAATGTCATGCTTTTTTACTCAAACAGTAGTAAACTATGATGTAGCGTCATATGTAAGTCGATACCAAATATAATAAAGATACATTGATTGTTCAAGTGAGGTGAATGGTCTCAAAATAGCATATATGGACAAATATGCATTCGTACCATAACATACTAGTCGTTAAGGAAACTCGTAAAATAATTTACGTGAATTCAAATCATGCTATTTTAGAAAAGAGAGTAAAATAGAAGTCAAGTATCACTTACTACGAAAGCAGTCCAAGTACTATGCCCAACTGAGTACCAAAAATCACCAAGGATGAACTCCAATCTAATCACACTAAAATCATAATTATAAAGCTAAACTAGGATAGGAGGGTAAAAAAAACCCCTAATTTTAATCCCAGTCTCACCACGGCCCGAAATCCGTCTAACTGGCCCACCTTGGATTCCAAATTTAAACTCTCACCGACATTATCTATTCTTCTACGGATTCATACGTTCAAAAACTAAGTCAATCCGACCTCATTAACATCTTCAAATCTCTTTTTTTTTTCTTCACTTTTAAGTTCAAACTCAAGAAATCTATCGTTCTCAAGGTTCCTAAATTTCATAGCTTTTGGCAAAGAAAATCCTATGAAATTCATGGGTTAGGATCACGGATAGAGGAAAAAATACTATTTCAATGAATCCAATAAAACTCTAAGAGGCTAGTTTCTTAAGTATGTCCAGCTTATTCAAGTTAAACCCAACGAAGATTCAAATAAAACCAAACTATGCCACAATCTTATTTTCTAAACTTAAAATATCATCTCAAATGTGAAAGTTAATACTCATATTTCAATAAATAACAAAGAGTAATGAAGTCAGTATATAAGTTACCTATTGAGATAAATTCTTCAAGGCTTTGAGGTTGTAGTACAAACTTTTGTAATATGAAAATTCCATTTGATGGAAATCCTTGAAGCTTTGAGTTCCTAACTCAAAAAAAAGATTCATAAAAATAGTTGTTGGTACCACATTTTCTCTAAGCCAAGATATTGACAGCTGATAACGCCTAACTATGTCCTACAAAATAGTTTAAGTGGTAGCGGCAAATAAAACTCGGTACTTAGTTAGCGTTTGGACATAGATTTCCAAATATTTTTTGAGAAACAATTTTTTGGTGAAGTTTGATTTGAAAATGAAAAAGTGTTTGGACATACTTTTTGGAAATAAATTTTACTTTTGATTTGAAGTTGATATAAAATGCAACAGTCACTTTTTGGCCCAAATTGAGCCTTAAAGCTCTTTTTAGGTTTTTGAAGTTTTTTTATCTCAAATATGGTCAAATAGTATTTTTTCCAAAAAAACTCAAAAAAGCCACACCAAAAAGTATAAACAAACGAGAGCTTAAAAGTCTCGAGATCGAATCTCACAGAGAACACTCGAAATGTAGTCGTTATTCTAACTAATTTACCTCTTGATTAAATTCTAGAGGGTTTTATCTTAAGGTTGGTTGTGTAGAAATAACTAAGAATAAGAAATCAACAATTAAGTAAATAGCAAAGTAGTAGGAAAAAAGATTAATTAAAGGGATGTAAAATGTAAGATTCTACTCAACTCCTACGTATGAGTTAGAACAATGTTTTAACGAATTCAACTTAGTTCTTCCTATTAAAAGTTTGCTCCAAGTTCACAACTATTCACTTCTGCATAATAATTGTAACTTTCACCAACCAATTTTTAATTAATTAATGAAGATGTGTAGGACTACAAATATAGTTTACAATAAGGGTCAATAATCATAAATCACCTCTTTGACAACCTAAGTAATGTCTTTATTTTAGGTTAAATATTGCTAAGTCTTTAACCATAACTTATGAATCTATCCTAGACATAAGAATAAAGGGTAAAATCAATTGGGGGCCCTTCCAATCAATAGCAAGCAAAACGTAAACACTTAGATATGAAGAATTAACAAGTTTCATTCATTTAAACAATAATTTGTAATACATAAGTACTGGAGTAGTTCAATCAACCCTAGAATGAGTGATTTAGCCACTCATAGTCATAGTCATGTCAACGAAAATAACTACAAGCATGTAAAATACACAAAAGATGAAACGTGGATGAGAAAAAGCCTTGAATGTAAAATACACAAAAGATGAAACGTGGATGAGAAAAAGCCTTGAATCTTGATATTCTCTCTTCCTTGTCTCCTTTGGGTGTACAATTAGCCAAAAGTCCTCTCCAATTGGGTTTCAAGATATATTTATAGTGTTTAGAAATTAGTAAGCTACATCAAACCAACTTCTAGACTAAGTTGGTCAAGTCGAGTCGTCAGGTGAGAGGCTGTCCTAAAGGCGCCGCCTTTGAAACAGCCTTCGCAAAATAGTGATGCTAATATCTTGAAAGGCTTTCTCTGCGCGCCGCATGCCAAACGACCTTTGATGGTGAAGGTTGTGTTGAAGGCATCGCTTGTGAAACAACCTTCGATAGTCCGAAGCTATGACAGAGGTGCAACTTTCACCATAACCTTGTCTTCTAATATCATATTCCACATTTCTAAGTCCATCAATTCCTCTAGTGGAATCTTCACTCCTTGCTTAATTTTATCAATTCTTGCTCCTGTTGCACTCGTTCATTCCGTACAAGCACAAATACGAAAATTGAGAGTAAAACAATTATTATAACACCAAAGGAATGATTAAAGTACCAAGAATACAAGGGAATATTAAGGAAATATAGGCATATATCGCCTAATATCCCCACCCCACACTTAGACCCTTGCATGCACTTGAGCAATCACCAAAAAAAAACTTCCCAACTCAATACCAACACTCAATAGAACATGTCTACCTATGGTTATGGTTGATACCGACTATTAGACCAGAACATAAATACATACAATGTGACTCACAACATGCCATAAATTCATCATATTTCAAAATATTAGAACGACCAACTCAAGACATCCCAATTTCAAAAATCAACTTAATTATACCAAGTTTTCACTAAATCATACCCATTCGCGCAATCAAAACATCTAATAACTTCACTTATCTCTCGCAAACTATGTGCCCTCACCAAAAAATAATGAATCAAGATAGCGTCCCAAAAATCACACAAGGAATAAATTTCAAGAATAGATTCGGGATATAATATAGAAAGAATTCACTCGCTCTCACAATGAAGTTCACGTGCCACACAAGACGTACCATAAGATTGCCCGTAGTAGGACTCCACTAATGTAGGCTCGCTCCAATTCGAGATTAACTGGGACTGTAAGAGTTTTAATGTAGGCTAACGACGAGTAGGATATATATGGATAAAATAGTGACAACCTCCCTAAGCACTTTAATACATCACTTATTTTTAGCTCAATTCTTCACAAAACCAACCAAGCAATCAACCAAACATGCACCCAAGAACTCCTTTTCTTTTTAAGCATTCTTTTTTTTTTTTTTTTTTTTTTTGCACAACACTAGGAAGGATTGAGATTTTTTTCTTTTGCTTTCATTCCAATTTTTTTTCAACCTTGCCAATGAACTCTTTCTGAAAATGAACCAGATTTTCTCATTATTGGTTCCACTCAAAAGCTATCCAATTTCTTCAACCACAACTCCATAAACTCAAATATTTTATAATTCAAGTACTCTAAGGAGTAAGGGTTTAAAAAGAGGACAATTAAAAATAAAAAGGATAAGATTTGTAATGTGGGTGCCAATAAAAAGCTCAAAAGGGCTTACTATGGATAAATATATAAGGGTAGGCTAATCAAGGCTAAAAAAAGCTTATCGAAGAAACGCATGTATCATCTCCCAGATAGAGCAAACCTAGGATTTCTCTTTGAACACACACGGGGAAAGTTCTAGACATCAATATGACATGCAAGGAATACAAAAAAATACCTCACATCATACATGACATATAGTTCACTCAAGACGATCCATTCCAACTCTTGGTACAAGCAAATAGGGTGCAACTTTAAAATTAAGCAATAAAGCACAATAGTTCACAAAAGAGTAAAGTAGTTAAACTTGAGCATCTCAAGAAGGTCATTCTAATTTTCTAGGCATGCATCAAAATTTTAAAGACAAAAAGAGTGATTCACAAATAGCACATGCTAAATTCTAAATTCACTAGTATCAAACAAACCAAAAGAACCTAGCATTCTCTCATTTTCCCTGATATATTCTACTAACTAATACTACACTAGTCCCAAAAAGAAAAAAAAAACTGTTCAAAAGGTCTACCCATAGAAAAGAACTGAGGCCATAATAAAAATCATAGGGCGGATGACATGTACCACTAACTAACTAAAAAAAATCTTTTTAAAATTTTTCATTGGTTTTCTATATAACCATAAAGAAAGACCTCTCATTGGGGATTAGTCTCATCCCTAGATGTAGTAGTCAATCAGCGGAAAAATTAAAAGAAGCTATGCACCTTCACAGAATGTTAATAAAGAAAAGCCATTTCATCCTAATCTCATCTACTGTAAAGGGGGTCAGGCGTAACACTTTCTTTTTGGGACATATAGGATATTATAGATGCATCAAAAAAGACTTTTCGAAGTGCGGAATCCCATAATGGAATCATTGCAGAAGAAAGGTATAATGGTTGGGAATCGGAAAAGGATTAAACCTTTAAGCATGCAGATGAGTGTTTGTTGTCAGCCCCAATCCTTAAGTTTCCGGAATGGAATAAGGAGTTCCATGTTCATACTGACGCATCACTTTATGCCATTGGATGTATGTTGGCGCAAGAATGGCCATTTGATCAGTCCATCTACTTTTAAAGTATACGACTCTAGATATATATATATATATAGCAAGAAAAAAATAAAAATAAAGCCAAGTAACAAAAATAAAACATGCATTAAGGAAATTCTTAATGGTACATTCATCCTTGACCTCAATAATTGGAGAGTTCCATCAACCCACACTTAAACAGAGCAATGTCCTCAATGCGATAAAAATAAAGTGCAAGAGTAAAAAGAACTTCCATGTAGGCCAAAAGGCCTAGCCTTTGGTGCTAGCGGTTGCGCCATCTCCATCACGAACCAACCAAACCTCTATAGAACACGGAGTACTCAAACTTCTCCAAATTTTCATCATGATAAGGCATTGGGGGTGTGTGCACCCCGCACTTGAGCTTGACACTACCTAAGCCTGGATGTTGTCCCATCCGCGAAGCTTATAGGACGCCTTTTAAGTTTTTGGACATTCTATTTTGCAAAGGCTGTGTTGAGGGTGACGCCCTTGGTACAGCTTACGCTTAATTTCTAGGACGAAAAACATCCCCTACTTTATCCGTTGTTCCAAAGGCGAAGCCTCATAAAAGCCTGTCGTACTTTTGGTTAATCAGCTTAGCTCCTATTATATATAAAGCAATTATTCCATTATTGCTTGCTTTAACTTCTAGCACAATTGTTCTTTCAGTACGCGGACTGCCCCATATAGTTCATGATAACTTATCGCCTCTCCTCTACTTGACTTCCAAGCTTCCCGAGCCCTACACAGATGAAATAAAACATCTACATAATACAACAGAAAACATGAAAAAACTGACTTAAAAATAATAAAATTGGGTTGCCTCCCAACCAGTAGTTGATTTAACATCACAGCACGACTCTTTTTGTAATTTTTTCCTTTTTCTATTTCTTTTTTTTTCTTTTACATATAAGGCTCGATTTTCCTCCTGAGACGCACCTTAGTTATAGTCGTGGCACGACTTTACTGAGCTCAACTCATAGTTCATCCAAGCTCGCATGTATGCATACACGAACAACTCGCATCATCACAATGTCCCTTCATCAATTTACCAATGTCAACCGCTATTGCTTCATCCTACAGCTTCACGGTCATCTTCCCCTTGTCAACATCAATCACTGCTCTACCAGTAGCCAAGAATGGACGACCTAATAGAATTGGAACATCTTTATCAATGGGGCAATCAAGAACCATAAAATCTACAGAAAATATAAAACTACCCACATGCATAAGTACATCCTCAACTTCCAACAGGGTGCTTTTGTCTTCTATCTGCCAACTATATTCGCATTGAAGTCTCTCTCATGCCAGTAAGATCCAGCGTGTTGTATACTTCTGGCGGCATCAAAATAATGCTTGCACCAGAATCACATAAGGTCTTACCAATTGTGAGATCACCAATAGAGCACAGGACTGTAAAACTACTAGGATCTTGCTTCTTTTTAGCTACACACCTTGTGATGATAACACTACACACCTTATTCAACTCGACCATCTCTACTTTATTAAGTCAACTTTCTTAGACTGAAGATCTTTTTACAGTTTAGCATATCCAGGTACCTCTCACATAACATCCATGAAAGGCGTAGTAAGCTTCAACTATTTCAACAAATCAAAAAGCTTATTAAACTTCAAGCCTTTTTGTTGCTTTGCCAAACTTTAAAGAAAAGGATGAGGTGGTTTTTTCGCCTTGGAGTTCTAATCCCTTGACACTTTAACTTGTTCGACCACCTTCTCAGCTTCTATAACAGGTTTTTTGGGAATTTCCTTCTCAGTACCAGCAACAGGTTTTTGAGAGGTCTCTTTCTCAGCAGGATAATTGCTATCCAGTTTGGAAGAGTCATGTTTGGTACGGCGGGTAGTACCCTTTTAGCCGATTCTTGCTCCTTTGTTAAATCTCTATCATTCCTCAAACTTAATGCCATAAATTGATAAGGATTTGGATCCTTAGGATTCCCCACAGTGTCGCTCGGCAAAGCACCTTGAGGTCTATTATGTAAAGCAAGGAAAAGTTGTCCCAACGTGGTCTTTATACCCTTAATGGCATTGTCATAGGATGTCACTTGATCTTGCAACTGCTTATGCACTCCTATCATAGTCTGCACCATGTCTTAATCTTTGTTATGTCATTAGCTTGTTGCGGAGGCAACACACTTGATGCTGATTATTTAAAGCTGGTTGTCTTTGGTAAGGAATTGGTTGTTGTGCCTGCCTGACTGGACCCTACTTATTTTATTTGTTGACATCCAATTTTGTCCCTCCTTTTTCTAAAATTGGCTATAATTCAACTTAAGGGTGCAATGTGACTATTTGTGCAAAATATGCATTAGAAACCATGCATTTACGTGTGTTATCCTCTATTTATATATTATATACTTAAGAGTGGCTATATTACGTAAATTTGCATCATTTAGGCTATTTGTCAAAATGTAAATATTTGCGCAATTTAGTACATTCATAATATATCACATAATTGCATCATTTAGGCTACATGTCAAATTCATATCAATTTGTGATTATTTGTACAAATTAATAATTATCTGTGATTATCTATATTTAAATAATTTTATTTGGGTTTATTTAATATTTATTTGTGCATTTTATAATATATGTACATCTATATTTTATTTTTTACACCTTTAAGTTAAATATTGGCCAATTAAAGTGTCCAAATTTTTTTTATTATTAATTCTTCCGTATTTCAAAATTACTACCCAAAATTCTTTATTTATCTTTATTTATTTACTCTGAACCTAGCCAAATTTCCTAAAAAATTACATCCTTTACATACCCCTTTTCCAGAAACCATGTCTAAGTACATTACCTCTCATCTCTCCCCAAATCGCTCTTCTAAATCCCTAAAATCCCTCCCCAATCTTCCTAATTGATTTTTCTTCAAAATCTCTAAAAATCCCCCATTTCCCTCTTTAATTCCTAAGATTATTCCAATTACCTCCTCCCCAATCGTGATTCTCGTCCCTTATTTTTGCTTTAAGTACACAGGACATCACACACACCAGGATAGAGACACTCCCCCCACTTGTCTTCTTCTCCATTACATTTACCCTCACAGAAACACACTGTTATACACAAACGCCATACACAATAAAGACACTTACCCCATTTTCGTCCTCTTCTTGAATCCATAACAAACCTACAGAGTACACACCACTATATATGCATATCACCACCGTATACAGCCCACACATACAAATCACACACATATATCAATCCTCCGTCTTCTTCCTCAACCATTTACACCATTAAAACACCCGTCAAACCCCTCCACACTTTACCATTACTGCCTCCAATCCAAAAGCAGAAACAGAGCGCCACACCACCACTACCAGAACCATCGGTTAACCTCCAACCAACCTTCACAAAATCTATACAACACACACACAAATCTGAAAACATAAAGAGTGGGAAGTCAAAGGAAACAGATCTAATGCAAGGGAAACAGAGAGGGTATAGAAACACTGGGATCGGGGGTTAGGGAAATGGGTCAGCGGCAAAACCTACCACCACCACCGCTGGAACACTAAAAACCACCATTGGCGTGTGCTTTGTTTTTCCCGATTCCTTTGTGGTTGTTTGTGGTTTGTCGAAACTGAACGGAAAAGGGTTTGGGGTTGTAGTGATGCCGCTATCGGCGTGGCTCCTCCTTCCCTGATTTCTGTCGCCGGTTCTCTGAACCACCGTCATATTCGCTTAATTATTTGGTCGCATTGATTGTTATTATTTGCATGGGATTATATTGGTAGATGTGGTCTCATCGGAGATCACCATGTCGTTGCCATTTTACGTTGTGGTTCTCTTCTGTTTGTTTGTCTAGGACAGACTCTGCGTGTTTGCTGCTCTATTTTTGTTTCGCTGCACTGGTTCTGCTAATTTTGTTGAGTTTTGCAGATCTTATGGCTACACCTCCTCTAATCGTGCCTTTACTATTGAGGCCTATTGGTTTGGAGTTGGCTAAATTGTTGGTTCTGTTTTCCTCCATTGGTTTGACCAGTTGTTGTGGTGTTTGACAGGGGACCCGCTGCTCCTATGAATTTCTTTTAAACATTTACCATGAGGTGTTTGACATCTGCGAGCTTGGCACCATTCTCTGGACGATACTACATTTGTGGCCTATGAAAATATTCTTATTTGAGGCTTTACAACGAATTGACGGATATTATACTAATCACGGTCGAGGAAAATAATTATTTATTTGAGGCCCACTGATTTGACTGGAGAAACAGTCTCATTCCCGCATCCCTAAAACAAAACGGTTATGATGACGTGTATAAGCCGTGATTACAAACGAGCCGGTGATGGAGTGATGAGATCGGTACTTGGAATGGCAACACGACCGGCCGACGTGTTCGTAGCCGTATCGACGTCCCTAACCTCTACCAATTCATACACACCTGAGCCGACACTTTTAAAAATCCCCTTCCCCTTTATTTTAAAACTATTATTGTTATTATTATTATTATTATCATTATTATTATTATTTTAAATTATTATTATTATTGTCACTATTTTCACTAACTTATTCCTTTTATATTTTACGAGGAAAAATTGGACAAGAGACGACGTCCTGTTTTTTAAAGAGAACAACGAGAGAAGAGAAATCCTTTTATTATTATTATCATTATTTTCATTATGATCCACTAATATTATTATCATTGCATTTTTATTACTTTCATTATTATTAATATTATTACTCACTAACTTATTTTCTTTATATTTTGCGAGGTACCTCGCGGTGAAATTACTAAAGACAACCCATTTTCGAAAAGGGATAAAAATATCCAAACTCATTTACTTTATTTAATTTTATTTTATTAATTTTGTCTAACAATTTTTACTAACTTATTTATTTATTTTGCAAGGCACGAGACGAATATTTATTTACTTGTCTTTAAATTTGTATATCATGGCTTAAATATTTTATTGCTTAGTTAGTTTAATTAATTAATTACTTAGAATCTCAATTATAAAGTCTGGCCGGTAACCACATTTGATGGAGCTCGAGAGGTACCTAACCCCTTCCTCTCGAGTTAACTTGAACCTCTTACCTAGATTTTCTAGTTCGTAGACTAAGTTTCGGAGTTAATTGTAAAATTAGCTAGAAACAAAATAGGTGCCCTAATACGCCTAGTTAAATCTAGTTCGTAGACTAAGTTTCGGAGTTAATTGTAAAATTAGCTAGAAACAAAATAGGTGCCCTAATACGCCTAGTTAACAATATGTTAGGTGGCGACTCCAACTCTTAAACTCAAACGAGTCACCTAGTCAAATCCGAAACCCGACTCGCCTCGAGTTGAGTCCAAAATCGGGTATGACAGTATTGTTGCCTCTGCTCATAATTTAGAAAATTCACTTCTTTAGTATACCGCAATAAAGCAGAATCAACAAAATTATCAGGATTAGGATCCTGAGTCAGAGCACATGTATCTGCTTGGTTAATAGGTTTCAACATATTCTAATTGCATTGTTTTACTACCACATCCGTTGTAGTTTTCAGCTTTGACATTTGTTCTTCCAATCCATGGTCTAAACCAGCAGCTGAAGCCTTAGAACCTGAGCTAGTAGATGCATCTCTACTCAGCCTTAATTTTGAAGCATCACATCAAGTAGAGCCTTCGCTTAGCAAATAGTTTACTCAAGAATGCTCCTCCAGCTGTTGCATCCAAAGTTCCCTTGGTTTGATCTCCCATGCCCATGTAAATTCTTTGTCACATCATCTGATTAGGAATTTCATGATAGGGACACCTTCTCAAGTAACCCTTGAACCTCTCCCAAGCTTCTAGTAAAGTCTCGAGTAGGTTCTGCCTGAACATGAGTATCTCGTCAACTAGCTTGGCAGTCTTATTAGGTGGAAAGAACGTTTTCATGAACTTTATCACAAAGTCATCCCAATTAGTAATGGAATTGACTAGCAACGAGTCCAACTAATTACTAGCATCTTCTGTTAGCAAGAATTGAAACAACATCAATTTTACAACCTCATTTGGCACTCTCAAGCCTCCTTTTAAGTTCCATAAATCCTTAAGAATTTTCTTAGGTGCTTTTATGGATCATCCGTAGATCTCCCCACGAACAACCTCACATTAAAAAACAAACTCACCATCGTGTAGGTGATGTGAAAACTCTCAGCTTCAAATTCTGAAAGTTGAATAGCAGAGGCCAATTTTTCTTGCCCCGGGATGTGCAAAAGCATTAAGAGCTAAGTCTTGAGCCATCTCAATTTCTTTGGTTTCTGATTCTTCAAGTATATTGTTGATAATATTTGCCCTTTTCAAGGCGTGGAATCTCCTCTCAATTTCTGGGTCAAACGGTTTCAACTCTAAAGTATTAGATCTCATTTTTGGCATACACCTAAAGCACACAAATTCCAAAGAGCTAGTTCAATATGAAAAAAGTAAAGTCAATTGAGAAATAAAACTAGCTATCTTTACAATTAAAATAACACATTGTTCCCCAGCAACTGCGCAAAAATTTGATCATGCACAACTACGTCCTATAAAAGGGACTAAGTTGTCGCGGCAAATATAGCTTTGTACTTAAAGTCCCGAGGTCGAATTCCACATAGAACACTCGAAATCTAATTTTAATTCTAACTAGTTTACCTATCGATTAACTTATAGAGGGTTTATCTTAAGGTTTGTTGTGTAGAAATAACTAAGAATTAAGAAATTAATAATTAAATAAATAACAAAGTAGTAGATAAAAAGATTAATTCAAGGGATGTAAAATTTAGAATTAATCTATCAAACTCCTACCTATGTATTAGAACAATGTTTTAATGAATTCAACTTGGTTCTTCCTATTGAACACTTACTCCAAGTTCACAACTATTCACTTCTGCATAATAGTTGTAACGTTCACCAACCGAAATGAAGATGTGTAGGATTACAATATAGTTCACAATAGGGATCAATGGTCACAATAACTTTTTTGAAAACCTAAGTAATGCATTTGTTTTAGGTTGAAATATTGCTAAATATTTAACCCTAACTTATCAATATATCCCTAGACATACAAGAATAAAGGAGACAATCAATTGGGAGCCCTTCCAATCATTAGCAAACAAAACGTGAACACTTAGATAGTAAGAATTAACAAGTTTCATTCATATAAATAATAATTTGTAAAACATAAGTATTGGAGTGGTTCAATCATTCCTAGAGGTGATTTAGCCACTCATAGTCATAGTATGTTAATGAAAATAATCACAAGCATGTAAATTACACAAAAGTTGAAACGTGGATGAGAAACAACCTTGAATCTTGATCTTCTCTCTTCCTTGCCTTCTTTGGGTGTAAAATTAGCCAAAAGTCCCCTCCAATTGGATTTCAAGATGAATTTATAGTGTTTACAAATTACTAAGCTACGTTAAACCAACTCTAAGACTAAGTTGGACAGGTTGGGGTCGTCAGGTGCAAGGTTGTCCTGAAGGCGCCGCCTCTGAGTAAGCCTTCGCAAAACAGTGATGTTGATATCTTGAAAGGCTTTCTGGGCGCCGCATGCCAAATAGCCTTTGATGGTGAAGGTTGTGCTGAAGGCGTCGCTTGTGAAATAGCATTCTATAGTGTGAAGTTGTGACAGAGGTACAACTTGCACCATATCCTTGTCTTCTAACATCATATTCATATTCCACATTTTGCTAAGTCTATCAACTCCTCTCATGGAATCTTCACTTCTTGCTCGATTTTATCGATTCTTGCTACATTGCATTCGATCATTCCCTAAAAGCACAAATATACAAATTGATTGTAAAACTATAATAATAACACTGAAGGAATGATTAAAGTACTACGAATGCAAGGAAGTAATAAGGAAATATAGGAGTACATCGCCAAATATCAGCAGCTCTTTTCTTTTGTTCTCTTTTATAGATAGCATGTTAAGCCCCTTTTAAAAATAAAATAAAATTAAAAAAATCAGTGCACAATGCATCCCGTATTCATGCAGTGGTCAGAGAGAGGCCACTCCCTAATGGGTGTCCGCATACAGCCTAAGCCCAAAGAATTATTAGTTAACAAGATAAATTTGTCCTACTAATTGGCCGACGAGATAGAATCATCCTACTATTAGGGTGGACGTTACCAAATTATCCAGCTAATGGTGGACTAAACCAAATAGTCCAACTAATGGGTAGCCGAGAGGGAACTATTCGACTAATTGTAGATACGGCCGGATCCTCCTAGTAATGGGTGGACAAGCACAAAAAGTCCTAGTATTCGGTGGAAGAGATCAAATCATCCTACTATTGATTTACAAGACTGAATCATCCTATTATTGGATGAACAAGACTGAATCGTCCATCTATTGGGTGGACGAGAATAAATCATCCTAGTGATGAGCGGATGAGAGAAAATTGTCCTACTAAGGGGTGGACGAAATCGAATCGTCCTATTAATGGGCGGATAAGCCAGAATGGCTTACTAATGGGTGACAAGACAGAATGTTCCCACCAATGGTGAACGAGATCAAATCATCCTACTGGTGGATGGACCAAACCACATAGTCCTTTTAGTGGTTGGACATGACATAATTGTTCTACTAATGGGTAGATGAGACCAAATCCTCTTACTAATAGTTGGGCGAGATGGAATTGTCTTGCTAATGGGTGGACGAGACTGAATCCACCTACTAAAAGGAGATGAGATCGAATTTTCCTACAATTATATAGACGAGACTAGATCGTCTTACTATTGGGTGGACGAGATCAAATCATCACACTAATGGGTGGACGAGAAAATAGTCCTAGTAATAGGTGGAAGAGATAGAATCGTCCGACTAATGAGGGGACGAGATGGAATCATCCGACTAATGGTTGAATCATCCTACTAATGGACGAAAGAGAATGAATTGTCCAGCTATTGGAGGGACAAGATTGAATCCTACTGATGGGCAAAGAGAGAAAATCGTCCTACTAATAGATGGACGAAACTGAATCCTCCTATTAATAGGTGGATTAGCCAGATTGTCTTACTAAAAAGTGGATGATATGGAATGTTCCTACTAATGGTGGACAAGACCGAATTGACATATCAATGGGTGGACCAAACCATTTAGTCCAATTAATGGTTGGACAAGATATAATTGTCTATTAATAGGTAGATGAGACCAAATCCTCCTACTAATGGGTCGGCGAGACGGAGTTGTCTTACTAATTGGTTGACGAGACCAAATCATCCCACCAAAGGGCTAACGAGATCGAATTTTCCAACAACTGGATGGACGAGATTGAATCGTCTAACTATTTGGTAGACCGAATAATTCTACCAATAGGTGGACGAGAATGAATCTTCCTATTAATGAATGGACGAGACTGAATAGTTCTACTAAAGGGTGGAGGAGACTGAATCGTCCTACTAATAGGAGGACAAAACCCAATCATTCTACTAATGTCGACCGAATCGTTCTACTAATGGGTGGACCAAACTAAATCATCCTACTAATGTCGTCCAAATAATCATACTCTTGGGTGGATGCGACCAAATTGTCGTACAAACTAACGTGACCAAAATAGTTCTACTAATGGATGGACGATGCCGAACTGACATATTATTGCATGGAAGACACCAAATCATCCAATTTATTGTTTGATGAGACCGAACATCCTGCTATTGGGTGGATAATTAAATTGTTCTATTAATGGTTGGACGAGACCGAATCATTATACTAACTGGTGGACGAGTCCGAATAGTTCTCCTAATATGTGAGTGAGACCAAATAGTCCTACTATTGGGTGGAAGCGACTAAATTGTCCTACTTATGGGTGGATTAGACTGAATCAGCCTTCTAACATGTGGATTATATTGAATACGCCTACTAATGGGTAGACAAGACAGAATCATATAACTAATGGGTGGACGAGACCGAATAATCCTACTAATGGTTGGACGAGACTGAATCATCCTACTAAGTAAATCGTCCCATTAATGGTAGACAAGATGGGATGGTCCTACTAATGGGTGAACAAGATCAAATTACCCAACTACTGGGTGGACATGACTAAATAGTCCTACTAATGAGAGGACGAGATCAAAAAGTCCTACTAATGTGTGGACGAGACTGATTTATGCTACTAATGGTTGGACTAGACTGATTTGTCATACTAATTGGTGAACGAGGCCAAATATTCCTACTAATAGATGGATGAGGCCTAATCGTCCTACTAATGGGTGGATATAATGGAATCTCCTACTAATGGATGGATGATGACGATATTGGATAGTCCGACTAATAGGTGGATAAGACGGAATCCTCCAACTAAATGCAAGATGAGATCAAATCATCCTACAAATAGGTGGACGAGACCGAATTATGAACGAGATAAAATCATCTCATAACCATAACAGGGGAAGAAACAGTAGAGGGGGAGAGAGAACGGCGAAAAAGAGAAGAGAAAGGGGTTGTGTGTGTGTGAGAGAGAGAGAGACTTAAGAGAAAGGTGAGAGAAAAAGAGAGAGTTACCTGGACGATAATGGTGGTTGGAGATGGCAGTGGCGGGTGGGGCACTTGAGTGAGAGATGGGGGTTTCAAAGAGAGATGGTGTGGAATGTGTGTCTTTGTGTGAATTAGACTTGAAAATTCTTTTTACAAATTTACATGCCCATGCCGCGTCTCAATGCAACGCATTGGCAAAACAAATTTTTCCAATAATTTCATATTGTGCCAATGTGATACCAGCCTAGCTCATTGTTTTTAATTATTATACGGATCTAATTTTACTCATGTTGATGTGTCGGTGAGGCAATGCATAGACTGTGTCTATACTCTCTAGTTCTTTTTTTCTTTTTTCTTTTGTTTCCTTTCTTTCTTTCTTTTTTAACAACTGTTGGTCACGTTTTGCACACTTTTGAGCAGTCACCCTTTTCGGCTTATCATACTTGCTCCACGAGTCTTGGCAACTATGTTAATCCTACAAAACACACAAAATTAATTCCTACAACTAATGAAATAGAAGGCAATAGTTAAAATCGTGGATTTCCCCCCACGAAGCGTCTTTTAACGTCATGGCACGACCAGTGTCAACATTACTAACTTTTTTTTTCCATTTTAAAAATATGAATCACCTCCGCAATTTGGATTCAAGATTATGATCATACTCGCAGAGTCGCAAATTGAAATGACACAAGGCTCCAAAATTTGTTGTGCACATCTTGGCATTTAATCGAGGCATATCATTTTTTCTCGCTTTGACATAATGAATTCAAGAACAAAAACACCTTGTTCTTCCTCCTTAAACTCCTTCCACGGCTCGGATGGATCAACTTCCACATCATCATCCAAACCAAATGTCAAACAAGTGTTTCATATGAGGCTTTTATGTTTATATTCTAAGAGATCATATTCATGTTCGTAAGGATGATATCCCTTTCCTGAAATTTATTATTACAAATATTGACCCTTACAAATATAATTCTATTTATGTTAAATATTTGAAAATATCAAAAAATAAATTGCACTTTAATTAAATGAAAATAATTAAGGGATATAATCATTTAAAATGTGAGAATTACAGACCTTGGCCGTAAGATCATATATTAAGAGGATATATGACGTTCTCTTTCTTTCTTTTAATAAAAATTCATCGCATGTATTCCATAAAAAGTGGTTTTGTAAAAATGCATGCGCTAAGCAATATTTTAGTAAAATATCCTTTTTAGCCCGGAGCCAAAACTTCAAGGCAAAATTTGTAAGTCTTGACAATTGCCAATACTTCAAGAGCAAGTACTATTTTGCTAATATTTCAAGTTATATGGCGAGAATGCAAGGAAAAACTAGAAGGGGCGAGTCTTGGCAATTGCCAAGACTTACGACCAAGTGCGACAAGTGTTGTCTTTTGCCAACACTTTAAAGGTAAGTGTTGGCAAATAGATATGGGTCAAAGGCAAGTATGACCAAGTGCGGCGAGTATTTCCTTTTGCCAACACTTGAAGAGATAAGTGTTGAAAAGCAGAGAGGTATAAAGGCAAGTTTTGGCTCCAATTTAAATAAACTTTAATGGGGGTATTTTTCCAAAACTCCTGTTAGCGCGGGCAAAAAGGCAAACTATTGCTTATGGTGTCACATTTTTGCAAATAGACCAACAATTATCATTATATGTATATTTAAGAAGTATTAAAGATAAAATGCAATTTAGTGAAATTTAGTGAAATAATAATAAAAATTATGTGAGATAATTATTTATAAAATGAGAGTTTGACTCGTGGTCATAATTAGATACCATGTTCATGTCGTAAGAGATAATATTCATGTTCGTAAAAGATTTAGATTGTTGTTGCCTACACACTACTAGAAATCGATGAAAAAGCTACAAAAAGGTTGGAGACGGAATTCCCTCTCCAATCAGTTAGAGAGGGAATTCCGTCTCCAATCAGTGTTGGAATAAAAAATTAATTAAATTTTTTAGAGTTGGAGACGGAAAATATACACAGTCTCCCATTCTTTTCAGATCCATTATCTCTCCCAAAAAACAAAACCCACCCCACGCGAAAACTCCCTGCCCCGGCGAAAATACCCCCTGCCCCGGTGAAATTACTCCCTCTCCGGTGAAAATAGTCAGGCATATATATACTTCTATGCTGTAGTAAAATTCTGCTGCTAGTCATAAGAAATTGATTTCAAATTTAATTGCAAATTTGCAGGACTAATGGAATTTCTTCCTTCAAACAAACAAGTTTAGATGCAGGTATTGTTAGCTGCTGCATCTAAAAGTTGAATTCTCATATCTTCTCCATTGTATTTGATTGTCATGCTTTTTTTTTTCTAACTTTTCATTTGGCAATGCTGAATATCCATAGGTAGTATAAAGGATATGGAGGATGGAGGTGCTTCTGGTGGGAAGGCAAAATTTGGGACTGCGGCTTTTCATATAGAGCTTGAAGAAACAAGATCAATAAAGGTCAGAGATACTATTTCCTATTGTATTTCCATGCTCTACTTCACCATCAAGTTGGAGTTTGCTGCAGAATATTTTTAAAGATGTACTTAGAAGAACTAATGGTGTCGCCTATAAGAATGCTCTGTAACAATTTCTCTCTATCCATGTCCAAATTATTTCAATACTACTTTCTGTATAAATAATTCGTCTTTTAAGGCATATTAAGGGTTCTCTAAAGTAGAGATTCTCTATTCGTCTTTTGGTTGCTTTGTAGAATTTCTAATATTTTTATTTAGCAGGATTTATATAGTTAGAGACGGAATTCCGTCTCTAACCAACCAAAAAAAAAATTAATTATTTTACTAGGGAGGGAATTCCGTCTCTAAACAACAAAAATAAATTTTAAATTTTTTACTGGAGGGGGAATTCCGTCTCTAAACAATAAAAATAATATATACATGCGCACTGACACATTCTTGGAGACGGAATTCCGTCTCCAAGAATGTGTCAGTGTGTCAGTGACTTTTGAATTTGGAGACGGAATTCCGTCTCCAAGTTGTCCAACGACGCGCTTTTTCGCGAAGGACGCGCAGAGACGGAATTCCGTCTCCAACCACCTTTTAGAGAGGGAATTTCGTCTCCAAACTGTGACGCAAATCAATCAATTTCTAGTAGTGACATAACATTTTATCTTGCATTGTCGACATATTGCGTCTATTAAATCATTGTAACATATTCCTTGGCAATAATGAACCACCCTAAAAAATCTCTCTCTCTGACACAAACTTAATACAAATATTCAAATCATCCGTTGTTATCTACAAATACTAGACCTGCAAAAAAATACACAAGTTAATTAGTAACACTTTTTTATGTTTTAACATAAAATCTCATGTGTGTTATGTTTCCATTATACTACTTCTTAACATAAATATCTTCTTCGTTTTGCACTAAGATTTCCTGCATTTAATACATAAATCTTTTCTATGTTATTGTAGTAAGATCTCCAATGTTTTGACACACAAAAAATTCATATGTTTTGTAATAAGATCTCCTACATTTTAATGTATAAATCTCTCGCTTCAACGCTAAATTATTTTCTAGTTGTTCTTCTATATCTGAGCTTCGTCTCCTACTACTCAATTTCATCCACAAATAGTTACAAAACAAAATTTGAAATATTATCATCCAAAAATCTTTGAAGACAAATCAATAGGAATATTTTAATGTATCTTCAAACAATATCGACTTAACAGTATCCACCTTTGGTCCTTCAAAAAAAATTCATTATAGGCTGATTCAAGAACACTTAATTGTAAAAATTTGGTGCAGGGGCTGTTTGGCGCGCGTTAATTGATTTGTAGCCGTTAAAAACAAATTCGCTGAGAAATAGCTACCTTCGGACAAATCCCAGTATAAATACTGGGGTCTTGAACAAAACTTGTTCAAAGCCCCAGTATTTATACTGGGACGCTTCAGTAAACTAACCCCAGTATAAAATACTGAACAAGTTTTGTTCAAGGCCCCACCATTTTGTTATGGGATTGAAGCTCTATATATAAAGTCCGATAACAAAATGTTGGGGCTGTGAACAAAACTTGTTCAAAGCCCCAGCATTTTATTATGGGACTGAAGCTTTTATATATAAAGTCTCATAACAAAATACTTGGACTTTGAACAAGTTTTGTTCAAAATCCCAGTATTTTGTTATGGGACTAGTCTGGGGTGTTTTTTCAACGCTAATGGAGCTTAAGTGTGCGCGCAAATTTTTAACTATTCTTCAATGAATTTGGAAACGGTGGATAATCCCCAATAAGCGTGTCCAAAAATGACTAGTGATCAAAATTTCCCCACTTAATTGGTTCAAGAGCAGCACGGTGATGGAAGTTCAATAAACATGCACTAATGGAGCAAACCGTGGGTGAAAGTTTTGTTTCTTTCTTAATTTCTTTTTTCCTTTACGTTACCAACATTAATTAAAATATTTAACAAGCCCTTTGGCAACAATCCAATAATTGCAAATGAGACATCCTATTTTGGAAGGCAGTCCTTATGTTTTAGCCTTCTTTGCAAATTTGACAGCACTAAGTGTTGACTTCGATATACTACATAACGTGTAGATTCCACAAAGGTCATAAACCCAACAAAGTTATAGATTTCCTTAATGCAATAAGACAATTTGTAAGGATCAATTAACCATTTGCAACTAAAGTAATCGTACGCTTCCCATCGGATAAAAGTAATATGTTGTATCCTTCATTAGACTTGTATTTATATGGAAAAATAATAACCAAATAGCTGACTAATATTATAGTACAATATAATAATGTTCCAAACTAAACGACCCCCAGCTTCTAGGCACTCTAACCCCCTATTTTATCAGTACGGTTTAAATACCAATCTCAATAATTGCTATACTCGTTCTAGAATTCAATCAACCTACAAAAATGCTTGTTTTCTAAAACTTAAATCTACTTTATAAAATACAGCCTTAATTAAGATGTCCAACGTCTATCTTGATTTCCATCAAATCTTCCAAAACAAATACTACGGGCACTTTTCAAGTTATAATGTGAAGCTGTGTGGATGAAGAGAATGGTAAAAGTATCTGAATCTGCATTTTAAATGTCCCTGTGGAGAAGGCTATCAGATTCTTCTTTGTGAAAATAACTGCTCCACAAATCGATAAATTTCTAAAACCTTTATAGCAATTGGAAATTTCAGTAGACGACCATAGTAGGAGAGAATTATATCTGGGCGATTCCCTGATCATAGAGGAATCATAAAAACCAATAATTTTACACTCTTTTTGTTCCAAATTCAACACTTAAAAAATCTCGACAGTTTGGATACTGACTCTAAAGTCTAAAGGTTTTGCAAAGCAGGACGAAAACGGAGTACATTGCAATTTAGAGATGAATCGCATGATTCAAATATAGTAGTGACTCTTGATACGCAAGTCATCCTTAAGAAATGAAGCTTTAAGTATCTTGGGTCAATACTCCAAGGAAATTGAGAGCTTGACAATGATGCCATGCATCGTATAGGAGCAAGTTGGGTGAAATTGAGGCTCGCTTCATGTGTCCGATGCGACAAGACAGTGTCACCAAAACTTAAGGATAAGTTCTATAGAGTGGTTGCTAGACCAACTATGTTGTATGCAGCAGAGTATTGACCAGTCAAGAACATGCACTTTCAGAAGATGAAAGTAGCGGAGAAGAGGATGCTTAGATATATGTGTGAGCATGCAAAGAGAAATAAAATTACCAATGAATTATACGAGCCATGGTGGAAGTAGCCTCTGTAGTGGACAAGATGCGGAAAGCAATGTTGGGGTGGTACGGGCATGCGAAAAGGAGGAACACAAATGCCCTTGTGAGAAGGTGTGAGAGGTTTGCATGACAGACCTTAGGACCTCGTAGACCAAAGAGGTAAAAAAGGAATTGCATGATATGGCTCATCTACACCTCACCAAGAATATGACCCTAAATAAGAGAGAATGAAAGTCAGATACTAGGTATGATTTGGTAGTTTGTAGTCAAGTGAGGTCCCCGATCTCCATCGAGAGCTCGATTTTTGAAAGATAGTCTAGCAATACCTTATCCACTTCCCCTCATCCTAATTTGTACTGCTGTTATTATGCTAGTATTATTTTATTCTTATAGTTATTACTATTGTTTATTCTACTTTGTCATCTTAACTATTTTCCTATCTATAATTTAGTCTAGCAAGACCTTAGCTATTATGCTAGTAGTATTATTTAATTCTTATAGTTATTACTATTGTTTATTCTACTTTTGTCATCTTAACTATTTCCCTATCTATAATTTTCTTCTCTTATTTTCATCTTAATCTGGACAGTTATTTTTCGTCGGAAAAGCTGAATGCTACTCCACAATACTACCCCGCCATTACCTGCTTTAACTTAACCTTTCACCGCTTCAACAAGGCTCTATATTACTTTCTCTGAGAAAACCGATCAACCACATGAACTAAAGCATGCTCAACAAAGAGCTCAAAGAAATATTGCATGCAGTTAATCTACCAAAAAACATCTCCCCGCCCAGGTCATTGTCATTCACTACATCCATATAAATTGTAACTGTTTAAAGAATTTACTAGATATCAATAGGAAAAAATTAATATGGTTGAGAAAACCATAGCCAAAAACTTAAACAAAATATTGATAGGATGATATAAACATGAGCTTTGAGATTATGAGAATATAGCTGAACAGAAAAATCTATAATGAACTTTGCAATTTTCCTTCTTCCCCGTAAAATTGACCAAAACGACGTAAAACCCTCTCTTTCCTTTTCAATTGATCACACTGGAAAGGAAAAGGACAAAAATTTCCAACAAAAAAAGCAATTTGCCCAGAGCATCATCCACGGCAGACTAACACATTTTCCTAACCTCTACTTAACGCTAGCTTTGATACCTTAACTTTCTTTAGAGCCAGCAGGATTGCAGCAGACTAACTTATTTCTCCTCTGAAAATCAAAATTCCAAAAGCCACCCTCCACTTTGTGAACATGCATCTGAAATCCTCCAAAAAGGAAGGGCCATAAAGAAAAGCGATATATTTCTTGAAACCCCAAATTGTATGACATCCCATACTTGAGAAATCACTATATTCAAGCATCAGATTCAGATGAAGTCGACTCGGAAGAAGCAGTTCCACGATTACTAGCAAAGTGCAAATCAGGCAGCATCAAACACTTAGGCTGGGAACCTTTGTACAACTTCAAGGATGGCTTCAGTTTCACATACTGCAAATGTATGGATGTCATTAAAAAAGTTGGTCAAACAACAAGTCAAGTAAAACAATATTTCTGTTTCAATGCAGCTTCCGACTAAAATCCCCCCCAAAACCAAAAAAAAAAAGAAAAAAAAAGAAAAAAAAAGACCCAACCAAGGTTACTTTTCTCTGAATTTAACTAACAGGAAGGACTCTAATTTTAGTGGCCGTTTGGCCATAGATTCCAAAAAATATTTGAAAAAAAGTTTTTAGAGTTGAGTTGAAAAATGGTATTTGGAAGTTGAATTTGTGTTTGGACATACATTTCATTTGAAAAAAGGTAAAGTTTTGTGAGAGAAATAGTAGCTTTTTTTGAAAAACTTGAAAAAGTGCTTTAAACCACTTTTTGGTTTTTCAAAAACTGTTTTTCAAAAAAAGTTGAAAAAGTCGCAAAATTTTATGGACAAACACTTTTTCAAAAAGTTTTTGGAAAAAAGAAAAAAAATTTGCATGGACAAACAGGTCCTTAGAGAGGCAGGACCCCAAGTCCTGTACCAGAACAACATAAACGGATAGCATCTGTTAAGAACCATAGAACAAACTTTCTAGAGGACATGTTCAATAGTTCAAGTATGTATGCCACATTAATATAATCCAAGTAACCTTACTAGTATCTAACTAGCAGGTTTAAACAACTTGATCATGGCTTATCTTTTAAGATAACTAATCTACACTGGAAGTAATCTCTTACCAATAATTTATAACAGAGCAAGCAGTGTTACCTACCTCCTGATAAAAAGCATTGATTTCTTCCTCCGTCAGGCCCTCGTCCTCACCAGCATTTTCATCCCAACCAAGAGATCGTAGGAAAGCAGCCTCCTCTTCATCAGGATATAATACTCCATTCATGGACGAGTTGTTCTCCTCAACATTGTTATGTCTTTGAACATGGTTCTGAGCTTCATGAGTATCTCCATTGCTGGTTACCTCACTTCCATTCTCCGAAACACACGAACTCAAAGAGCCACCATCCTCATCTTTAGTTTTAAGATCAGACTGCTCCCTACTGGTAGATGAAGCCATACCAGAGTCTGGAGTTGAAGAATTTAATGAAGTCTTCTTTCTCATCAGATTGAAAAAATCACTCCTACTTCGCGCTTGAGACAGGGAAGATCTCTTCTCTGCAGTAGTTCGTGGATTCAGCGATAATGCAGCAGCCTTGGTTTCAAGGGAAGTCACCCTCGAAGTTGGACTGGCCAAAACTGGAGCTGAAGGAGCCACTGCAGGAGGGCAATTAGCTAATCTACTGCCAGCACTATTAGCTGAACTTGGTCCATCTTTTGACAAAGAGGTGACACCATTTTCCCATCCAGGCTTCAGAACCAGTAGAGTTTTGCCATGAGAGGTAGCTGTAGCTTCAGATCTGACTTGTCCGCTACGGGGCTGATGAGCAAGTTGAGTGGAATAAGGTTGTTGCATACTCTTAGCTATTCCAACCATTTCATTAGTCCTAGCTGAAGCTTTTGGTTGCTTCAACTTATCAGCAGAACTGGAAACCTGGAAACAATTACTTCCGATTAATATGATTATCCACTATCCATCACATACAACCCTTTATATGTAAATCCTTCATCCACATACTGGAGGAGAATACAACTAAAACCAAAAATACATTGTCTATTTAAGAGTAGCTATAAAAATTATAGATATTATGACCAAGGAAGCATCCGGTTCAACTGTTCTACATGAAAAATGGAACTCCATCCATCCCATTTTGTTTGTCATAATTTGACTTCGCACAAAGCCTAATAAAAGAAGACTATTGAAACTTGTGGTTTAAATTAAATCATACATATTTGTGTGTGTGTAAATGAGTAAAATGAGAAGGTAAAAGTTAACTTGTTTCCAAATTTAGAAACATGACAATCTTTTTGGAACGGACTAACAAGGAAAGTACGACCAACAAACTGGACGGAGGGAGTAAAACTTTTAAGCATACTATAATTATTTAAACCAATGAAGCATCAGCTTCCACAGTGCTACACGAAAACACATAGAAACTATAGTGTGCGTATCTGCAAACCGTTGTATATACGTAGGAAAAGCTAAAATGTAGCTTAGTAATTTTGTTGCTCGAGTGCTGGCGAAAAACAAACAAGCTGTGACAGCAGTGCATCAGAAACAGTTCCACAGCAACCACAAGAGCACTAGGATACAAGTGAAGATAAATGATTATGCCAGAGAAGTGGTCATTCTGGTACTTTACAATGACCCAAAAGAAAACAAAATAGGCACGAAATACGAACATTTCCCAAGAGAAGTGCACAGAGAAGGATCATCATGTAGTATGCCCTTAATGTGTTAAGTTTTACAGGAGGGTGCACAACATTCAAAACAGTAATTAACTGAAGATGTGGTTTCTTGATGCATCTCCTCACACCTTTTCCAGTATGATATAGAACCAGAAGAGCTGTTCCCAGCAAAAACATTTGTTTATTTGGTGACTGCAGCTTGCCTTATAGTTGACATTTTTTTTCCGAAGAAGGTAACATCAATTTTATATATACACAGCCCAAAGATTGTGCTGGTAATCATATGCACAACAACACAAAATCAGAAACTGTCCCTGTTCAACTTACAGAGAATCTACGACATCAGAAGTAGTCTATGTTCTGTACAACGACCCCTTTACACTGTCACCAGAAATGAAATAAAAAGACAGTTCATCTTGATCCTCTGTAGTTGACATTTTTTTAAAAGGTTGGCTTTTCTAGTATAATCACATACATTTACAAGCACATCATGAGGTTGACTGAACAAAAGGCAATCCTAGGCATGATTTAATTCAGAATTTAGCCAATACAATAAGATGTGGATCAAAAATACTTAGACATGAACAAGTAACTCTCGCTTCAATCAACAAGAGGCTTAAAATACTTCAAAGAAAAAGATAGACAAGGTCTAAGGAGCAGGATAATGGTTATTTGATTAGGGAATTATCTGGAACTTAAAACGGCAACATTGTTTCTATGGTTCAGAATAATTGTACTGAAAGGACACAAGTCCTTTGACAACAAGAATAAATAAACTCACTCTTATACCACAGCATGTACTTGAACTCCACACTTCAGTGATTCATGAGTATGTACGATTATTTATAAACACAGCTGAATGATGACTTATATAAACTTATCATTTGAAATTCTCACAATTTTTTATTATAAGTTCAGGGTGTAGCCACTGAATGCTGTACATTTCATCCTACAATCGTATCTTTCTTTTTAATATGCTAATACTCCCCCCGGTGACTCGAACCTGCAACCTTAAGTTTGGAGGTGGAGGTGCTTTTCACTTGAGCTACCCTCTCTTGTCTTCATCCTACAATCATCTAAAGATTCTGTGCTGAAAATAAGCTCCCCTATTTGTAGATGTTATTGCTTAATAGTAAGCCAAGCTGATCGGAGGGAGGAAAATTGGCCCTGGAAGATGATTTCGAAAACTAAGGCTCCTGTCAAGGCAGGATGTCGCGGATGGGTTGCTACTTGGGATGACTGCCTAACCCAAAATAACTTACAGAAAAGAGGATTTCTCTTGTGCAACAGATGTTATTTATGTGAGGATGGTGAGGAAACAGTAGAGCACCTTCTCCTACATTGCAAAGTGTCTAGACAACGCTGGGAAGTGTTCCTAAACATTTTGGAATATCTTGGGTAATGCCAATTAAAGTAAGAGCTTTAATTGAATGCTGGCAACACCAAAGAACTCCTAGAGCCTTGAAACAAATTTGGAGTACCATCCCTACATGTATATTCTGGACTATTTGGTTAGAAAGGAACACGACATGTTTTGAAAACCAGAAAACAACATCTCTAGTATTAAGGATATATGCCTCCATAATTTGTATTTCTGGGGTAAGAGTTGTACGCTAGAAAATATGAGATCAGTACTTGGATTTTCTAGATTTTCTTGGCAGAAGGATGTAACTCACTGCATAGCTATCCCAAGCAGGACTCTTGTATCTGTTTAGTACCACCTGGGTGCCTTAATAAAACCCTTTACCTTATCAAAAAAATAAATAAATAAATAAGCCCCCGTATATATGTGTTACAAGGATATCACCAATATGGTCTCAAATTTTGCAAAGCATTTGCCCAGCATATGGGTTAGGTTATAAAGAAGCCAAGTGGGTCTCAATAATGCACACGCATTACAGCAACTCAAACAGAAGACAGTCTACTGATCAAGAAAGTTTAGAACATGAAGACAGAATATATCAAGTTATCAACAATGACCGAACAACTTACCTCAGCCCAGCACAAACATCACAGCCTCCATATATTCATAAATATAAATAGAGGTAAATAGTCCGCCAGGAGTTGTCAAAGACCAACAACTACAAGTAATCCCGAGCCCTTTTTTTTAATAAGTAATTTCCACTTTTATTACATATGAAACTGATAAAACCCTGGCTACCACATTCATTTTTTTACGCTTGTTTCTTATTATCTACTAATAACCTAGACTATATCAGATTAGTAGCATCCAACCCTTAACAAGAAAAGTCTGATGGACCTCAATCAACACCTAACTGCAGAAGGATAAAAAAATTAATTGACTATGGAATTCCCACTAGTATCAAGAATGTACTCTCCCCTTCATTTCTATAGCTACAACCAAAAAACCAAGTAAACTATAATCCCTGTTAATAGGGTCATAAAAAAATTAAAACCCGGTGAAATGCACCCAATAACAACAACATATCTAGTGTAATCCCACAAGTGGGGTCTGGGAATGAAAATGTGCATCTAACATGAAGTGTCTTACCAAGGCTTTAGGCATTGAAGGTATCACAGGTATCAACTGCCTGGATTGCTTTATGGCCAGTTCCTCAAGCCTCTGTGTCTTATCAGGGACCTAGAAATGCATCATACATAATGAAAACCTCTTCAAAAACCATATGAATAAGAAATAACAAGCAATAAAAAAAATATTACCTGGGTGGTGGCACGGGCACGAGTTGGTGCTTGTGACAATGCCTCAGCCATGTTAAGACTAGCCGTCCCGCTTGAAGTGCTGGGTGCTGGAGCTGCAGCTACACTTGGTTGAGAAGCCGAGCTCCCCATACTGATGCTGCCAATTATAGGAGGCACCTCTGCCAACGCAGAAGTCCATTTATCGGCACCAAGCAAAGCTGAATTCCCAATTGGCAAGCTTTGAACCGCTGAGCTCAAACCAGGCGATGAAACTCTGGTGACTTGCCTCTCTTCGATCCCAAGAGAAGGAAAATCCTTCTCAAATGCCGCCTTTTGTGTACCATTAAAACTACTTCCCCCAATACTAATACCATTTCCACTACTGTGGGTGCTACCAACACCACCCTTCGATTCCTCAGGCTTACGGGTCAAGAACTCTCCAGGTTTCCTGGAAACAAGCGACTGAGAGCGCCTCAAGCTATTCTTATCAGCCCTACCAGCTAAGATGTTCCCCAACGGATCAGATGTGTCATGATCCCATAGATCAACAGTACTTGATCTTTCTTTCTCTCTTTCACGGTTTTTGTCGCGATGACTTCTATTAAAACTACTGTACGGATGCTTCGAACTACTACCGCTAGAACTACGCCTAGAATTTGATGATGAACTCCGATCCAAAAATGCAGAACGTGGACTATCTTTGTCACTAACACTCCTGGGAGATCTATTGCGAGAAGACAGGGTAGACGAAGTAACATCTGCATCAACAGAAACACAAAAGCAATGGCGTGCTTAAGTTATTACAAAGATTAACAATTGCTTCTCAACTCCAAGCTAGCTGGGTCGCATTATATAGATGCACAATATAAACGCATAATGAATGAAAAGAAGTGAAGGAGTAAGGTACCTGAATGCAAAGAAGAGGATGCGAAATGGTGACTTGAAGAGCCACCGCCAGTAACACTTCTCAACCATTCTGGAACTAATGCGGGTTCACTCCTTTCCATGAGCGCAGAACATGATCAGATTACTCTACAACTAGACTATATTCAACTCACTTACCCTTATTTTCGTAACAACAACACCACATTACTCTATCGAAAAGAAATCAAACTTGGTCCACAACCATGCACTTGTATTATGTTGTTTGAAGCAAATAGTCCTTTATGGCCCAATAAAGGAAGGGCTTTCCAACACATTAACAATTACTCCATCTCTTTGACGAAAAGAAAAAAAGATGGACTAGAAAAGAATTGGAGCAATTATGAGAGTATCATTATTTCATAACCCCTTTTATTATAACAAGATTTCAAGCATGCCAGGAATCCACAAACCCTAGAGCAGTAAACACAAAAGCTAGGGTTTGTACAGCCAGAAAGTGATTGAATAGAGAATAGCAGGGAGCGAAGAAGATCCCCAAACAAAAACCCTAACCTCTGTAACCAAAACTCTGTTATGTGCGTTCCGGCTACCAAATTGTAGACAAAAATAGATGGTAAACGAATGGGAAGGAGCAGAGAGTGGGTTCAACAAGACTAGGGCTAACACGACTGCACTGTGGTTATTGCTAATATTAGGGCAGATATAAGATTGTAGAGTCCCCGTGTGTGTGTTGTGTTGTGTTGTGTTGTGTTGTGTTGTGTGTACAAGATTGGGAAGGAGAGGGTTAGGGAAACTGGAAAGCCTATTAAAATTGAAATTCAATTAAAATCAATTTTTTATATTGTCATATGTTTTCCATATAATGGTTTTGATGTTGTTAGGTAATGAATTCTCTTTTTGCCGTAGCCTTTTCTTTACTTTTATATCTCTTATACCATGTGCTCTCATGTTTGTACTCTTCTTCGACGGATGACTAGGGTCCCCATTTATCACTTCCCACCTAATAGCAATCTTCAATATAGGCGCAATGTGCACAACTAGCCACTTTTAGTACTGCTATTTTAAATTTAGCTTTCAATTTACAAAATAAATATATTTTTGTCATCACCTCAGCATAAGCTTGAAAAAATGTTCCTTAAGATTTGGAGTTGTAAATAGACCAAGCCTAAGAACTTGATGCAAGCCCAACGAGGCAAAGCAGCAAACACACGCGCGGAAGTAAAGTACGGAAAAGTAAAGATAGAAGCAAGACACAAACTCAACTACAATCAAACAATATCAAAGAACTAGTCTTGATACCTTTTGATAAGATCGTGAATAGCCACCTATACTAAGCAACGATCCTCAAAAAAATACTATTTCTGGCAAACCGAATGTTCAAGAGGAAAGAGCTCAATTGGATTCCACCAAAAGACACATGTTCCTATAACAAAGGTTCCCACGACGGGGTTGCTCACAACAGAGACACAATAGCATACTGCTAATTCAATATTCATAAACTCGGTGTCTAACGAATGAAATATAAAGGGGTTTATATAGGAAGCCCCAAGGCTAAAATAGTAAATACGGCCACAGTCGGCCTATCAGAGAAAGCCACGCAGGGCTGAATTAAGTTTAGTGGCTCGGGCGGTCATCATCAGGGTTCAGACGCTAGTTGCCTCGCGCTCGAGCTTGATTATATAGCTTCCGAATCTGGAACCCGGCCACTCAATCTTCGAGTCGCCGCTTCCTCCCAGTCATGCTAGTTGAACATGCACATCGTGCAGTGTCTTGGCTTGATTTCGTATGACCGGTCTCGATGACACGAACACAATTTGATCAGCATGGACACGGACTGCATCAGAACAGAAGTTTAATAGCATTAAAATTTAAAAGAATTAGGAAAAAAGACATAATATGGTACTACGAGAAAAGACAAAAAATTTCAGCATCCCTGATAAAAGTTGAAGAGAAATGGTTATAACTTGAAACTAAGAGCCTGTTTGGCCAAGCTGCCAAAATCAGCTTATTTTGAGAAGTGTTTTTTATTAAAAGTGTTTTTCAAATAAGTGCTTTGTGAGATAAGCAGTTTGTATTTGGCCAAATTTTAAAGAAGTGCTTTTGTTATTAATTTGTGTTTGACCAATATTTAAAAAAATTATCAAATTATGAAAATGGATATATAATAATATTAATTTGATTAAATATGGAAGTTTGAAATGGGTATTCTTGTCCCAAATAATCAAAAATACTTGCTTTTTCAAGAAGCTACTTTTTCCAGCTTCTTCCCACAGCAGAAAAACAGCTTCTGCTGCCACTCAAAAGCACTTATTTTTCCCTAGAAGCTTGGCCAAACACCCTGAAATTTTAAAATAAGCACTTTTTCAGAAAAATAAGCACATCTGGCTCCCAGAAGCTTGGCCAAATAGGCTTTAAGTTAATCATTGTCAATAAGCGAAAATGCGGTTAAAGTGCCTATAAAAGCAGATACTTTTGGTAAATTCTACTAAACTAAGGGGAATTAGCTACACTTTATTTTAAAATTAGGAAAACAGATAAAACTAATGATGCAGAAACATTTGCTTTCGTTTTTAAACTAAAAGAAATATTTTTCTAGGTTTGCATAAAACTGTAGTTTAAAAACGCATCACTATAGTTTAATGCCGATGTGGGATACTAAACGCATCACTATGGTTTAATGCCGATGTGAGATACTCTCATAGCTGGGGTATTTGCCATCTGTAACAGTCCAATCCACTATTAATATTGTCTGATTTGGGCCTAGATCCGCACAGGTTTAAAATATGTCATTAGGGTTTAAAGTATGCTTACTTATATCTCAAAATCTCTCAAGTGTTTTGTCGATGTGGGATTTTCTCATAGCTAGGATGTCACATACACCCCCATTCCCCCCCCCCCCTCCCCCCTCTTTTATGGAATTAACGTCCTCGCTGAGGTATGCCCCTCCTTCCCGGGATTCATCTAGACTTGATATTGAACTATGTCCCACATCGATAAGGCTGACACGGAGTGGCTCTGGTACCATTTGTAACAGCTCAGCCCAGCTACTGATATTATCCACCTTGGGTCTAGGCCTGCACGGGTTTAAAACGCATCACTAGGGTTAAAGGTGCGCTTCTGAATAAACATCATAATATTCTTTTGAGGAGTATATTCAAATATATTGTATCATGGTAATCAAATGGTACCAGCTCAGCCCAGCTAGTGATAGTGTCCACTTTGGGCCTAGGCCCGCACGGGTTTAAAACGCATCACTAGAATTAAAGGCGCGCTTCTGAATAAACATCATATTATTCTTCTAAGGGGTATTGTAAAACATATCGCACCATGGTAGTCAATGAACTACAATAGTAGGGAGCAAGTATAATTGAATAACAAAACTTATGGAGGGGGTCATCAGAATGGGGATTAGAATTTACACAGTGATTCAATTAATCTACGGAAAAGGGTCACATTTACCCGTCTAGTAATCCATATCTCAATTAGTTACCCTCCGTTATACTTTGCTCATTTCCCTACCCCCACCATTATCCAAACTAAATTATATACCCCCAGCTTTTGACGGATCCCTTTGACTCCCAAAACAGGCGACGCGGCGGCAATCGAGAGGGCCACCCGTTTATATCTTATTGCCCACCCAAAACGCCCCGACCCGACTTTAAAACCCGATCGGGTCATTAATCAAATAAAACAACTAAAAGCCCCAAAATTTTCATAACTCTATTATCAGTCTAAACCCTTACTCTCTTTGGCGACTAAAACGATGTTCAAGCGTTAAGCTCTTTCAGTCATAAAGGTGAGTTTTTTCCTCCATTTATCAACTTTCCTTTATTATGCATGCTGTATTTTTGTATTTGTTTTTATGTTTAAGCTCTGTTTTTTACTGTTTCAGTTATTACCCATTATCGTGTTTAGGGTTTATGTGTAGGACTGCATATTTAACAATATTTGTGGTATTGTAGTGTGGATTTGGTAGTAAATGTATAGGGTTTTTTTTATTGTTTTGTGATTTGTGGTCCAGGTTCGTTTAATTTATTGTGACTGGTGTAAATAAGGTGTGTAGGGTAGGGTTGTGTCTTGTTTTAATATGGTGTAGGGTCTGTTGTGTTTGCTGGTGGTGTTTGACATAAATGTTGGTTGTTTTAGGGTTTTCCTTGGTGGTTTTGGTAATAATTTTTAGGGTTTAGCCTCGATTAGGATTCCATGCTTTGAAATGCATAATATATTGTCTTAGTACCAATTAAAAGATTCCATAATTTTATTGCTTTGTGCTTTAGCTTAATTGTTTAAGTTATATTCTATTTTTTCAGCATTTAAATAATAGTGTATTTGTTGGCCCCTCCACTAGCTTGGGTTTTGTTATTCTATGTTTATCCTTTCAACTTTTTATTTTTTATTCTATGTCTATCTTTCAGCTTTTCATTATTTATTCTAATGTCTGATTTTAGTTACTATTTGTTTACTAAATGCAGATTATTTAAAGGATGGTTAATGTGGACTTATTATTCAACTATGGTGGTGAGTGGACTAGAGAGCCCACAGTCAAGTATACTAAGAAGCTACTGCACTCATGGACAGGTTATGACTCTGACCACCTCTCATTCATAGATATTGTTGATGAGTACTGTAAAAACTTGTTATTTGATGGGGTTCAACAACTAATAGTGGAAACCACTTCTGGTAACTACTATGAACTGGTAGGGGATGAGGGTATTAGGAAGTTGTTGACATTAGTTTGTGCTGAATATGTTGTTATCAATTTATATGTTGTAGAAGATTGTGAGATGCCTGTTTATGTACCAAATATTCTTGAACAAGGTAAAGTTGCTGCTGTTTCTGAGCATGGTGTAGAGGCTGCTCATTCCGAGCATGATCAAGTGCCTCTTCCTGAGCATGATCAAGTGCCTCTTCCTGAGCATGATCAAGTGCACATTTATGATCATGATCGGGATGATGGCCTTGATGATGATGAAGATGATCCTATGTTTGATCATGTTCAGGAGGTAGGTACTGATTGTAGCTCTACAGATGGGGAGGGTGACAGTCATGAGACTGAATCTTCAGATTATGATTCTGAAGAATTAGAGTCTATTGTTAGTCAAAGAAGGATTTCTATTACTCCAAATCTGATGGATTTTATGGAACTGGACAAACATATGACCTGGAAAGACATAGCAGAAGCTAGGAAACACATGAATCTTTATGCCTTGGCAAATAAAAAGGGGCTGGTGCTTTTGAAAAGTGATAGGACTAGGCTAAGGTATAGATGTGTTGATGGTTGTCAATTTGTCTGCCTAATATCTAAGGATGGGGACTGTCCAGGGGTAAGGTTCAAGACTTTGCAATCTGAACATAATTGTAGCATTGCTTATGATAACAAGAGGGTTGACTATTTCACTATTGCTTATTATTTTAAGAATAAGCTTCAGAATGAACCAAAATATAGTGTTAAAGAAATGAGGGCTGATCTGAAAGCTGCATTTGAGCTTAATGCAAGTCATGGTAAATGCAAGAGGGCCAAGCAACTGATTCTAGAGAAGCTGCAAGGTAGTTTTAAAGATGAATACAATAAGCTAGAGGCATATGCCAATGAGCTGATCAGGAGTAATCCTGGTAGTGACATAGTGATAAACTTGTCAAAAGATGCTCTTGCTGAAGGTAGGAGGAGGTTTTTGAGGATGTACATATGTTTTGATGCTTTGAAGAAGGGGTTTAAGGCAGGTATGAGACCTTTTATTGGACTGGATAGTACTTTTCTAAGAGGAAAGGCCAAAGAGCAGATCTTAGTGGCAATTGGACAAGATTCTATGAACCATTTTTATCCTATAGCTTGGGCTGTAGTGGATAAAGAAACAAAGACAACTTGGACATGGTTCTTGAAATGGCTACAGAAGTCATTGGGCTTGAACACAGGAGAAGGGTACACATTCATGTCTGACATGCAAAAGGTAATTGTCCCTTTCATATTTTGCATTTTTTTTTAACCATTATGGATAATAACTGCATTTGAACTGTGGTACTTTTCTGTAGGGGCTGGACTTGGCAATGAAGGATGTGCTGCCTGATGCAAGGCACAGGTTCTGTGTTAGACACATTGAAGCAAATTGGTGCAAAAGATGGAGATCAAAGGAAATGAAGAAGCTGATGTGGTGGTGTGCTTGGTGCACATATGAAGAAGACTTTCATGAACAACTCAGTTCCATTGGAGAAATGTCAGAACAAGCTACAAGGGATTTGGTGCATTATCCTGTTGCAAATTGGTGCAGAGCTTACTTTGATACTGTGTGCAAGAACATGGGAGTTGATAATAATTTCACAGAGTCCTTCAACTCATGGATCTTGGATGCAAGGTACAAGCCAATAATTAAGATGTTAGAGGACATTAGAATCAAGGTTATGACTATGGTGAGAGAACATGAAAAAGAGGTGAACAGGTGGAAGGATCCTTTTAGTCCAGAAAGCATGGCATTGTATGCAGACTATTTGGCCATAGCACATAAGTGTGTTGCTAATTTTAATGGTGATGCTGGATTTGAGATAACTGAAGAGGAAACTACACACACTGTTAAGCTGGATGAAAAGAGTTGTACCTGCAGGACATGGAACCTATGTGGGATTCCATGTGCACATGCTATTAAAGCAATGTTGCATTTGAGAATTAACCCATTATCTGAGATGCACTGGTGGTATGACAAGGATGCTTTCACAAAAACATACTCACACAAGTTGCAGCCTGTCAGGGGGCCTAAATTCTGGAAAGTGCAGCCATCCCAAGCTATGGAACCACCACAGTTGGTGAAACAAGCTGGCAGACCAAAGACTAAGAGAAATAGACAGAAAAATGAAGCTAGCAAGAGACAGGGAGACTGGTCAGCTAATAGGCATGGAAGGGTTATGTTTTGCAAGAACCGTGGTGAACCAAACCACAATGCAAGAGGTTGTCATAAGGTAATATTTCAGTTAATATTATTCCTTAATTATATACTACTGTATAACTAACAATAATTAACTTTCTAATTATAGGCATCAAAGGGAAAGCAAGTAATGAAGAAGAAAAGATCTGCAAATGATGTAGTGCCTCCAAGAAGTAAGAGAGTTATTCATGATGAAAGGAGCATTCAACTTTCAGCACCACAGCTGTCTCAAAGCAGTCAAGGCTCTACATTTGCCTACATGCCACCTCCAGGATTCCATAATGGTCAGTCCAGTAGCAGCACCCCTTATTCTCAGTCCAGTAGCAGCAACTCTTTTCCAGACTTTGGGTTTCCATATTTTGCTACTGAAGAAGAGGACCCTAGTTTAAGGCCAAAGGTCGTTTCAGAGGGCACATGGCTTGAGGCTAGAAAGCTGCCACCTAGGTCAAAAGGAACAAGAGTGATAGACTTCAAAGGTGATCCCTTAACTGGTGTTTGTGAACCTTCTAATCTGCCTTACCAACCTAGAGGACTCACATGGAATGGAGCAGATGCATTAACTACTAACCAGTTACTCATCCAAGCAAGATCAAGGGTTCAGAAATTACATCCAGGGAGGGGGTGTGAATGCTTAATTATATGTGTTTTTGTGACAATTGTTTGTCAAGACAATTTAATTTGGTCATGTATTATCAACTTTGTATGGCTGTACAATTTAGACACTTTTAGTGATTGGTGCTGACAGTGGGATGTCAATTTATGACCTACTAAGTAACTTGTTTTGAGGTTATAAGTTGGCATCCATAGTGTAATTTCTATATGCTCAAGACATTCTGGAAGTTGAATTTAATGAATGCTGCTGTTTATTATTAATTGTTGTATTCAATTCAAAACTGTTATGTTCCTTGTTAATGTGTTGGATTTGAGATAACTGACGAGTTCAATGTTGTGACTTTTCAACGACAATTGTGACCCTTCAAGTGTATCTTAGATACGGTTCACCAACGTAAATGTTGTGACTTTTCACCAACTGCTTGTGACCCTTCAAGTGTATCCTAACACTATAAAATACCAACAATATAGATAGTTTCCACACACAAGTACAATTGATAGAACAAGAAGGCAACAATATGCTTGGAATACTATCAAACAGAGTCCAAGCAAGGCAACAAGGACAATGGGATATAGTTGTTTTGGAACGTCAAGTACCAGATTTAAATGAAGACATTGAACAATTGAAACAAGAACTTTGGAGCTTCAGACAATACTTCCAAGATCAGATCCAACATGTCAAGGAAATGCTAATGGTACTCGTAAATGCTGGTGGAAATGCTTAAAGTTATACACACAGTGTCAAGGTTAAGGTTCAAATGTATTAGGATGATCTTCAATTGTTCTTTTCATAAGGAGTATGAACTTGAATTGTTCTATTGATAATGCAAATTGTTATGTTCATTAACTTTCCTTAAAAATGCATTAAGAATTCACTGATAATCCAATTAAATTAACAACATTTGTGCATCAAAATCCAGTCACTACATTATTAACAACCTGATATCAAATTACATAAACACATCATTACTTTAGTGCATTAAACGAGCACCAATAAAACTAACAATAAACACCCACAAAATTATGACAAATCTCTGCAGCTTCTGTTTCTCTTCCAATTTTTTAATCTTGATGTCTTTCAACTGATTCAACGACTGCATTTCTTCTACTTGTTCCTTCAATTTTCAATTTTGTTTCACGGCCACATCCAATGAAGTCTTCAACTCCTTGATGACAATCACAGCTCTATCAGGGAACTTTTCATCGTCCCACTCCCAATACCCACACGAATACCTCTACAATCAACATATTTCATTGTTAAAACATCAACAATTGCACAGTTTTGATAATCAAATTAAAAAATAAATATAAAGCTAAATATACTCACGCTGGGCTTCGGACATCTATAAAACTTTTTTCCAGCATTAGAGTGTGTCCAAGCAGTAAAATGACTTGCAGTCAAACCACAACCACACATCTTAGTTGAGCGACATTGATGGGAACAACAACTACCAGTCGACATTCTAACTTCGTTCAAGATTGCACCCACAATACACTCCCAAAATGATGAACACTACTTTATTTTATGAAACGGAAAAGGGTTTTTATTTTAATAGAAAAAGTAGGCACAAATTATAGAGAGTAAGGGTTTAGACTGATAATAGGGTTATGAAAATTTTGGGGCTTTTAGTTGTTTTATTTGATTAAAGACCCGATCGGGTTTTAAAGTTGGGTCGAGGCGTTTTGGGTGGGCAATAAGACATAAACGGGTGGCCCTCCCGATTGCCGCCACGTCACCTGTTTTGGGAGTCAAATGGATCCGTTAAAAGCTGGGGGTATATAATTTAGTTTGAGTAACGGTGGGGGTAGGAAAATGAGCAAAGTATAACGGAGGGTAACTAATTGAGATATGGATTGCTAGAGGGGTAAATGTGACCCTATTCCGATTAATCTACTAGCATACTAGAAGCTAAGATTCTGGTAGAAAATTTAGGATTGGAAGCTGCAGTTAACCAGAACCACTTTCATTTCCTCTGAAGTTAAACATAGACTCGAGAGAAGTTGTTAGCTTGATTTATCAAGACAATCACAAATACTCACTCATGTTATCTGACTGTAGGTTGATGATGGACAAGCCTGGATAGCCCCGCCCGCCTCTCTACGATTTTTAAGAAGAGAAATCAATTGTGGATTGCTTAGATAAACAAGCATTGTAGTAAATGTTTAGTGTACTAGGCCAACCCCACCTCCAATCAAAAGACTAAAAAAGACCTGAAGGAACTATGTAATCTAGACTATGTTCCTTCTTGTATTATGAAACATATATAATATACTCCCTCTGTCCCAATTAATGTTGCACACCTAGCTTTTTAGTACTATGTCCCAAAAAGAATGTCATTTTTTTTCCAATTTACATATCAAATGATCTCCAACCACAAAAACATTCATGGCTTGACCACAATTTTTAAAAGTTTTTCGTCGTTCTTAACTTCATGGCAAGTCAAATTCCGCCACATAAATGGGATGGAAGTAGTATATACTATCATCTTTTGAAACAATATAAAAAAATAAAAGAAAGAATACATAAAAATTATCATGTACAATGACAACGAAGCGGAACTGAGACACTAGGAGGTTTCCTCTTCTCTCGGATAATAGCTTCTTTAATCAAAGGTAGTTTTTGGTGAACCTTTCTCCATATGTAGTTTACGGCACCATTAGGAGGTATAGGACCAATACCACCTGGTTGACCATTTTCATACTCAAAAATGGGCTGCACCACCGCCAAATTATGACGAATCTTATTCTTTTGCTCGTCAGAGTAGCTCCTAAGATGGTTCACGAGCCAACTTGGCTGCAGTGCATCACTAACTGCTACAAACACCGAAAATTCTGAATAATCCACCATTCCTTCAAATGGGAGCTCAATGTTGTCACTAACAATGACGGGAATGCAAAGACTTTGAATGGCATCAAAGAGTCGGCATGAGGTTGGCGTGTCCCCTGCTGGGTGCAAGCAGAACTCTGAAGTCCTCATTCCCTTTATAGACTGCTCTTTTCCAGTGGCATTTGGAAAGCCTTCCTCCATCACTACTCGGGGTTCATTTATTAGCAAGTCCCAAAGCTTTTCCCGAACAATGCCTCCCTGCACAAAGAGACTTGTTAACAGGCAGAAAAACCAACACCCCACATCTGTAGCCACTTTTTATGTGTCACCTGAACAGAGATTTTCCCAGTCAATTACTTAATTATATTAAAGTAGGCCTTGAGACGGAGCAAGTCTCTCCAACCAAGAAAGTTCATTTACGGTAGACCAAGAAACTATCAACATACTGTAATATAATAACAGTTTTTTCTCCTAATCTGAAGGAATATTCCAGAATCTGATGGCAGAGTTGTCCATAACTGCGCACTGTCTGCACTGCGATCAAAATTGCAAGAATACTAAGCATGCAACAGAATTGCAAAACTCCTTATTATGTGTCACCTGAACAGCGATTTTCCCAGTCAATTACTTAATTATATTAAAGTAGGTCTTGAGACGGAGCAAGTCTCTCCAACCGAGAAAGTTCATTTATGGTAGACCAAGAAACTATCAACATACTGTAATATAATAACATTTTTTTCTCCTAATCTGAAGGAATTTTCCAGAATCTGATGACAGAGTTGTCCATAACTGTGAATGTCTGCACTGTGACCAAAAGAAAGTCTCGGCCATATCTTGTGAACGAGCTCTAGTGCAAGAACAGATTAACTGACTTGACTCACAAGTGAAATAGATCAGTCACCCAATATGATTGAGAGAAGGAAGTAGACTATATGTGGCAGATCTGGGTAAACTCAATTATACTACCCAATGCCTACGTTTAGCTCCTTCAACGGAAAGAGTTTTTTGTTTGTGTTTGTATGTAAGGGCAAAGGAAGCAGTAAATAGGTAAACACACAATGACATCCTAAGAGAATCTTTTTCATGGTTATCTATTAAGAGACCAAGAAACTGTATCATGGTATATAATTCAAGCTCCTTGTTTTCTACCAGGCCTTAATTCGAACTCACCTTATAAAATGTTTCGGAAAATGTTTCTCTTGGTAACCCATCTTTTGAATTCCAAAGTTGTTGAAAGTATTTACAGTAGAGAACATATTATTCACCAACACAGGAAAACAACTTAACTTGTTACAGCATAGGTCACTTTTCACTACACTTCTACTTCAAATCACTTGCTCCATTCAATATGTAAATATAAGTTCCACTTTTTGCTGCATTTAGTTATCACATATGCCACCACTGCCTTCTACCACTATTACGTTCCACCAACTTTATGTCAAACCAAACACCAAAAAATCCCCGAAGAAATTATCTAAGTTTTTATATCTTCTACGAAAATGGTATCCATGGAAAACATTGTCAGCGAAACAGCAATCTCCATACACCAACCCCAACTTCTACCCAATTCCATTCCACCAACCTTATGTCTAACCAAACACCAAAAATGTCATAAAATACGATCTTAGGTAAAATATCTTCAATGAAAAATGGTATCCATGAAAAACATTGTGGTCATACCAGATAGATAACAAACACCTAAATTTGATGACAAAGAGTTTCCGTCAGTAGTCCTCATTATTGAAAACCATAAGAACAAGTAATGAAAAACACTCTAGTTTAGGAAAAAAATCGACTTGACTTGCACATAAAAATGGCACATGTACATTCAATATTGTTGGAAGCAGGTAGCAGACTGTACAAAGTGAGACTTACTGAAAAAAACTTAGTAATACTGACCCGATGTCTATGTTTAGCTCCTTTGAAGTAAAGAAGGGTTTCTCGTTTCTGGTTTTTGGATAAGGGCAAACGAGGAAGTAGATGGGTATAAGGCACAATTACATCCTTCAGCAAGGAAACTTGGGTGTGGTGTATCATGTCAGATGAGCTATCATTAGACGCTTTAGAGTCAAGCTTGTACCATCCACCAAAATCAACCACCAGGAGAACTGCTGGAGAAATCTCAGCCTTCACATGCCACATTGCAACAGGGTCTGCCAAAGAATGCTTCAAGTTTTAAAACAACCTGACATTGCAGAGACTAAATTATAAGCTGCTAAGATGAACCACTACCGATTTTTTCCAGGCGGAACTTGATTGGAAATAAGAAATATAGGAAAGCAAGGCTGGCAAGACAATTTAGAAAATCAAAAAGAAAAACAAAAAAACAAATTTGTTATTATTTGCTACTTCCAATTCATGGTCAGACCTGAATTTTAATATCAGCTACATAACTGTGCATGATAAATGTTTAGCGTAATATCAACAAAAAGCTTTGGTAATCACAAACCAACTTTAAAAACAGCCTACTGGGTCATATTCGAGGTGGTCTAAACTCTAAAGGATCTGTGATGAGAAGTGTAGGCAGAATAATCAATCTTTGATCAGAATTGCACTAGAACAAATAATATGGGCAGAAAAGCGAAGGAGACTATTTAGACGAAGTTTCAAGATGTAACTCGCCCAGCAAAAATACCATCAAACTAGGGCACTTTCTCAGATATATGCCATGAAGAATAACTGACATTCACCCGAAAGTATAACAACTCAGAAAGTTAAAGCATCATTCATCCATGACAGTTTGATAAGATTGTAAAACGTAGAATACAACTACATACAAACTAGTGCAGAACAGCCAAAGTACGCATTATGTGAGAATCTATACCTTGAATCTCACAGATGCACCCTAACAAAATGTAGTCAATTTGATGACTTTTGCATTTCAATTCAAGCAAAGCTGAAACATGAAAGCCTAAGTATGAGATTCACCTATTTCTTATTATTTTCATTGAGTTCAGACTTTCTGTTCCTCCATCTATATACTCTCTTCAATTAAGTTATCACAATGACAGAAGCTTCTACAAAGGGGTAGCCAGACTGGTGCAACTGTCCCACATTCATTCGATGAGCTATGTCAGTTCATCCAGCATGTTACACATGGGGTTGGGAAACGAGAAAAGGGGGAAAGGGATGCTACTTACGAAGTTGAATCCTTCACCTACTTAGTGGAAGGTACGGGTGCTCCCAGAGTGAGCAGCCCATCAACCCCAAGCATGTATCAGGGGTTAGTGCCATATTGAAGAATATTCAGAAAAGAATATCAGGAAAACTAGCTGACTCAATTACCTCTGGTAAAAAAAAAAAAAAAAAGCCCACCTGATTTCGTACACAAATTGGCCTCTATCTCTAATGAAAACCAAATAATACGACATATAGGAGAAGGAAAACCCTCTAAAGAAATGCCTTCCCTAACTGGAGAAAGATCAATAAATACCATCTACGGACTACGGGTAATACTAAAACGTCTCCATATCATTAAGGTACAGGCATATACAAGAACTACACAAGTTGTATTCACGTCTTACACTCACCAAAGGAATAAATAAATAAAAACTTGAAATATTAACAGCCTCCGCACGTAATTATCCTGACTCACCACCAACAAATGCTCCATGGTACAGCATATGCCAAATATCGCTATCAAAATTGCTGCCCTTTTTAGTAGCATTCGTCAATCCAATTGAGCTTGCAATATCTATAATTTCACTACTTCAAGCAGTTCAAATCATCTCTAAACGACGAAAAGTACTGTTACTTCAATCAAGATATTCTTAAGTACATGATGCATGCCTATTTTAGTGAATCAGATATTAGGTAAGGTTAATTTGCATACAACAAAAATTCAAGAGTAATGAAGTTGAGGAATTTCTATTTTTATATATTTTTTTTGGAAAAAAAAAATCAAAAACCAATGAAAGTATTTGGAAACTGCCTCCCCTATTCCTTTCAACAGCTTCTTCTCACAAATCAACTGAATAAATGCATTACGAAATACGAAGCAACATATAGCTAGCTACCTCTGCTACCACCGGAAGTAACCAAATTAAAATTCCAAAATGAATCACGCCATACAGATATATGAAGTTGCCTCTACCTTAATTGGCCCAAAAGATATCAGATATATTGAAACTTAGCCTCTTACCAACTTGATTAGTTCATATATAGTTACCACTTAGAGTACTTTATAACCACTCTATAACAGCGCTCTTCAATGATTAGTTGCACACACCAAGACCAACCAGTCATTTTTCCAGCTTGACCATCTTAATACAGAGTATGAAAACGTTCCAGTTTCCATCATATTGTACATGAACTAATACTTAGAGACAGAAAATGTCAAGCCAAATAATTGTTGTCATCACATCTAGAGATACATATAATATGAGACAGGCACACTCATAAGGCCATTGGTAAAGAACCAGGAATAAAAGGCCCACTAAGGATCCTAATGAAGAAAAGGAATAAACCTATAAGCATGTTCTGAGACGCCTAACAATGAGACATTTAACAACACTAACTTTATATTAAAATCATACTTTCATATAACAAAGTACTTTGGGTGTTCCATTATAGTCCCTGCATAAGTGCATCTTAGTTGTTATGAGTAATATAAAAACATAGTAGTATTTCCTATTATTGCTCCTTGCCCGAGTCAAGTCCGCTCTCCAAATTTGGTATTTAACAGTCGAAAATTATACTATTCCTTCTATTAACTTAACCAACTAAAAAGGAAGTCCTACGACCAGAACTATCACGAATAATGTTGTGAAAAAGTAAAATGAGGTGCTTTTCTATTCTTTGGATGAATAAGAAGCTCAAAAGCTATCCTACTTCAAAAACCCACCAAAAAAAAGAAGAAAAAATCAACAGATAAACTCAAAAAAGTGTTACCACCCATACAGAAACCATAAAATACAGATTACTTCATTGTCTCCGAAGAAAAATACTTCTTCTTGAACACATTCACAAAATGACACAGAAAGTATGTCCTGAGTCTATGATTTGATCACCATATAAAAGCTTGACAAGTTCCCCAACTCCTATTTGTAGAATTATACATAAAGCTTACTTTCTTGTTCAGCTTAACAGTTTCCACCAACAGTGTGCAGGATCATCAAGATCAAAAGTTGGCTTTGGATGCTTGCAAAATCAATATCCTAATGCATTAGAGCCCTCTCGATAGTGAAGCTCAAGTTCCATCAAATGGTGGCCGATTTGAAGCTCCAACCAATCAAAAAATCTAGTCACTTGATACTTACTAGCTGGAAAGCATTTAGTGCATATAATTGTGTAACACTAAGTATGGCAAGTCATAAAAAGCAGATTATAAATAATAAAGAACCTAATCCAAGACCAGTTACTGGAAACATGTAGGCATATACTGCACACAATCAGGTAACATCCTCAGATATTAGGTAATTTACTAGTAACATATCACTAAAATAGCTAAGAAGGTAGTAACAGTTACCTGTAATAACAAAGACATGGTCACGTCCACCAGAGCGTTTCCAGGCATGAGATTTCTTGAGTAAATCGACAAGGGATCGTTGTCGGTCATAGTCGTCATTCCCTGCCTTCTTCCTAAAAGCAGCCTTATTAACAATGAGCTGCAGCTCTGCACTGAGTGTAGCAAAAAAGGGAACAAAAACGACATCAGCTTCCTCAACAGTAAACACCCTTTTAGCAAAAGATCCAGCTTTTTGAGTATTGGGTGTCATGAGATCCCCCAACATCCAGTACTCAGCACTGTACTGTTTGATTATTGGGTTTTCTGGATAAGGAAGGACTTGTTGTCTTGTTTTCCCAATCTTTCTTCTAATTTCATTGTCCACTTCACTTCCAATTCTTGAATCTGAATTAAGATCCCAGTATTGTTCCAACAGGCCATAGTTGAGAGATCTTGGAAGATCTGCAACGTAAACTTTGATGGAATCAGGAGAAGTGATTTGTGAGAGTGGGATTGGAGAGGAGGAGTGGAAGAAGAAGAGAGAGAATGGAAGAATGCAGAGAATGGAGAGAGAGATGAAGAGAGATGGGACACTACAGCTTGAACCTGAAAGGGGGTTCTTCACTGCCATTTGGATTCTCATATGTTGCCCTCTATTGCGATTGCCATTTTACTCCTGTTCCCCAGCTCTTTAGAGAAGAGATTACTTTTCATGAAGGAAAAAAAAAAAAAAAAAAAACTTTTCCATGCCTATTAATAAACTTAATAAATATGATGTATATTTAACTGAGTTTTACTTTGTAACAATGACTTGCGGAGGCAAAACGATTAGTCGTCCTTCGAAGCGGTTCACGAAAGGTGGCACGGATCTGTTAGCCACGGGAGTCTTACAAAGCACCCCTAAATCCCGGTCTTGATTGTTTTATACCATTGATATTGATCCAAGTCAACCTAAAGGAAAAGCAGTTCGTTCTGCATTGTCATTGTCATTCATCGATTTAGACTACGTCACCAACGCCTTCAGCAAAAAATTGTGAACTGTCCTTACCAATCTTGTGGCGGGAACAGAACAATAGGAAAAGACATGACCTAATTTCACTTCACGACATGACCAAAAATAAGAAATAGCTTCGGTCAGCTCCTTACACTTGACCTAGCTATAGCACTAAGGCCCCTTGTCTCATATATATGATAAACAGCTCCTACATCTATCGAAACTTTAAAAGATTAACTACGGAGCCCAGCTATCGACTCGAGGCACCGATCGGGAAAGTGCATGAAACTCACCCAATAACCCCAGTCTGCATCTGGCTAAGGAGCAAATTCAAATCGATAGGCAGTTGGCTCTATGACCGAGGACTTGTGTGGAGGCGTCATTGCAACTATAAAGGTGGAGCCTTAACCCTAGGACCCTTCCCTTATGTTTTACGATATTATGTTTACCTTCCTTATTTTAATTCTTTTAACAAGTTTTTTAACCTTTTTTATTAATATAAAAATTATAATTCAACTAATTTTTCCTTTATTGTGCATATGTTCTTAATAATTCATTTTAGAAACTACAAACAGTGATTCTGTTTCACACCTTTTTTCAATAATAATAACTGTTAATATAGAATCAGAACAATGTGAATAGCAGGAATCATTTCTTTGAAAGCAATGGCAAGTGATTCTCTAGTGATACCAATGAGTCCAATCTTTAACAACAACACATATTTGGCAATGGCAATGTGGGTATCATTTTTATTTGAATTAGCGTTGGCTACCATTGATTTAGAACTTAAATTATAGTGTAGAAATTTTTTATCTCGTGAAACGGTCTTGCTAAATAGGGAACGTTTAGGTTATTGATGCTCTCTATGGTATAGTGGTTGCACCGGTTGTTGGCTAATGGCTAGAGAATAAAAAAGTAACAAGTTTCTTACTATTGAGTCGAGTTTTACGATGTCAATTTAGCTTAAGTTATCCTTATAGAATTTGCTAAACAAGGAGTATTTAGTAAGGGGCTGTTTGGAAAGCCACCTCGTAATTGGATTTGGTGCAATTACTACCCTAGTAATTATACAGCCTAGTAATTACACAGTAGAGTAATTACGAAGTCCTGTTTGTCTGCCATAGTATAATTACAGTGTAACCATGTAATTACACTGTGTAATTACCAGCAATTCTCAGCTCCCACATTGGTATTAGCGTTGGCTACCATTGATTTTTATTAATAGTCGTTCTTTCTAAGATCAAGAGACAAAGTTTCAAAAAAAAAATTAGAGTACTAATACATTTAAGTGAAATAAAGAAGATAAAATTTGAGAAGTTACATGAGACCACAAAATATAAAGATACTTAAAAAGTGAGAAAAAAATAAATGAAAGAAAAATACAAAATAAATAATATACTTAAAACAAGAAATTACAAAAGGAAAAGGAAAAAAAAAGATAATATTGTAATTACCTAGGAAGAAAAGAAATTGCAAGAAGTAAATGTCTGTAAAATGATAAGGAAATGTATGAAAGAAAAAATAATGAACAAATATATAATATAGTCAAAAATAATATAAATTTAAAGTAAAAATAAAAAGAAATAAAAAAGGAAAAAGGTTACATGAAAGCGAAAAGTAAAGATAAGAAAATAAGAAGAAAAAAATAAAAGAGAAATGATGTTTAAAAAATTATATATTTAATATAAAATAAAAAAATTTAAAATAAAAAAAAGAATAAGAAAATAACAAGAGAATAAACTTAAAATAAAAACAAAGATGATAGAAATTTAAAAGTAACCATGTAATTACACTGTGTAATTACCAGCAATTCTCAGCTCCCACTAAGAATTGAATAGTGTAATTACAAAGCCTCAATTACACCCAATTACATGTTGACCAAGTAATTACTTGGTCTGCCAAACATGCCAAACTGTGTAATTACAACCAATTACATCCAAATCCAATTACATGGCGGCTTTCCAAACATGCCCTAAGGATATATTAGCCTAATCATAATTTATTTTATTAAATGAGAATGCTTAGATAGATATGTGGGCATACTGGGATGGATTAGATTGAGAATGAGGTCATAGGAGATAAGGTGAGTGTGGCCTACGTGGTGGATAAAATGTGAGAGGTGATGCTGAGATGGTTTGATCATGTACAAAGGAGGAGCACAGATGCACAGCGAGAAGGTGTGACGATTGGCAGTGCTGAGTCTACGAGAGGTAGAGGCAGATCGAGAAAGAATCGGGGAGAGATGATTAGACATAACATGACACACCTTCAGATCACCGAAGACATGGATAGAAAAATGTGGAGGGCGAGAATTAAGTAGAAAGTTAGAATATAGTTGAGTGAGCTTCGCCATACTAGCAGTAGTACTAGTCTTGTGTATACTATTGTTATCGTTAGTTTTTTTAGATGTTGGTACTTTCTACACTTTGGAATTTTCTTCTTATTTTTCAAACATATTCTCAAAATGCTTTCTTGAGCCGAGGGTTTATCTGAAACAGCTGTTGACACCTAATTTCGTCCTGAGATATAATTAGTGGCTAAATTATTTTAAATGAGAATCAATTATTAAAATAAATTTAAATTAGAATTAGATAATTAAAATTATTTAGATTAAAATTAATTAATTAAATTAAAGTAAATTAATCAATTTTAAAGGAAAGGTTAAAATTACAAAGCATAGCCTAATTTATATCCTGCCCGTGCAACCCCTCAATTTTCCAATTTAATCTACAATCAGGGCTAAAATCGTTCCTTATTCGCGAAATTGGCTTATCTCTGCAAACAATACATAATACACACCTATTACACAAACACGCTGCATTTTCTCCTCCTCAGAAAGCCCACCCCCAATTCCATTTCCCATTTTCAGTCGACCCAATCCCGCGACCCGTTCCCCCCGCGACCCGCGACCCGTTGCTTTTTCCCCTTGGATTCTCTCCAAAACAGTCCAAATTGGTACGATTTGGTTTCGTTTTCTCTCCCCAGTACAAGAATTCAACCAATCCTGTCCGTTCGTTTCAATTTGAGCTGCAATCTGAGCCGTGGATGATCTTAACGGGAATATCCTTGATGACAAGGATGAATTCGGTACAATCCCTAAGGGATTTGACCAAATTCACCCTTGTTCTACAAGGGATACACGAAAATAGGCAAGGATTCTTTGGGATATTCAGGGGGATCCGAAACCCTAGCCTAGAGGTATTTAATCTCTCATTCTTTCATTTTTGAGGGTTCTGGGATCTTTACATAACAAAAAGCGGCAGCATCTAATATTTGGAGAATTTTATTTCATTTTCCTTCCCTAAAAAAATATATACTATTGAAGTTGAGAGTTGAATCTGGTTTCGGAGTATACTACTTTTATCAGTCTTCATCGTCGTCAAGTGTCGAGTCGATTGCTTCATTTCGCCGCCTTAGTTCACTGCTCAAAAGCAGGTGATAAGCCTTTCTTTTTTTTATTCAGTTTATTTGAAGCCTCTATTTGATTTCATTGGTTAATATTTTGGTGTTAACTTGTTGAAATGTAGTAAAAGTCCAACCCTTTTTCATTCTTGCATTTCCTTACTTATAATATGTTGTTTTTTCTGTAAACATTATGAGTATGATATTTATGAAACTGAGAATGTGTTTGAGTTTTTCTGTTAATCTTGTTAGAAAAGAGCGATAGAAAAGAATAAATGCCTTTATGTCTTAACAATGAATCGAGACAAGAGTTAATATTTCATCTCTTTTTGTCATAACAAGATCATTTTGAAGATTAATAGGTAAAGTTTAAATCTTTTAAGTTTATAATTTGGATCTGGAGTTAGAGTTCTGTTATAGAGCTTGATTGTCCATAGTTCATCCTAAAGATTCCTGCTTCGAATGCTGTTGTAAGTTTCCTAAGCTAAAACTATTTTAAATGGAATTTAAGGTAATAAAAATTGGATTTTTGATCTATTCATGCTTTGCTGTAGTGATAAAATGAGTAAAATACCATATTTAGTTTATCTCTTTGGTTTAAGCCATAAAGTTAATCTCCCAACCATGTTATTGCAGTCGTGAAACTGTATACCCTAGGATATGTTTAAGTTTTTTTTGTTGTTTAATTTCCTTTTTGGTATCTTTGTTGATTGAGTTGCAGCAGTTCTAGTAACTGGTGGTGTTAGGAAGTGTGATGGTCTGCCAGTGAAGGTTTCAGGATGGTGTGTAGGGGTTGGAGTGGTTCTTGTAGTCTCAGAATGCTAGGAAGTTTAAGAATTGTTCCCAGGTGTTTTGTTGACAGGTGTAAGGTCTGCAGTAGAGGGTTGTTGTAGTTGGTGAAGGGTTGGTTGGTTTCAGGGATGCTGCAGCTGCTTAGGGAGTTTCCTGGGTAGTTTGAGGGAGAGTGTTTGGTAGTGCAGCAGTTCAGGAAGGAATAGGAGTTCAGTGATGTGAGAGGGCCTGAGGAGGTAGTTTAGTGGCAGCAGGGCAGTGTGTAGGGTCTGGTATATGTAGGTTCAGGGTCTAGTTGTATGTGGTTGTTTCAGGTGTGTGAAGAATTGCAGGGGCTTTGGAGTGAAGTCCTGGATGCTGCATTTGCTGCAGCTTAGGTATTAGAGGTTGCAGTTGTTTCAAATTAAGTAGTGAAGGGTATGAAGAGATGCAGGGTTCAGGGGGTGTCTGCAATGGCCTTTTATAGCTGTATAGAAGATGAATCAGGGTATTTAGGAATAGGTTGAGTGTGCAGGTTGTATTTGTGTTGGGGTCAGGCATAGAATCAGCAGAGGGATGTTTATATATGTGCAGAAGTTCAGGTGTATGCAGCAGGGGTGAGGTTTTGTATTGATAAATCAGTTTGTTTGATTCGTTTCCTTTCTTGAAATTTCCCATTGTTCTTGTCTTCAAAAGTGCTAACACCTTTTAAATTAAACCTGTTATTTTCTCATTGAGTTTTGGACTACCTTTATTGCGATAAAGTTTAAATTCTTTGCCTAGGTTTGTCATAATTGATTAGCTTGGTGTTAAAAAGAATTATTCTTTCATGTTGTAGTTGTGATAAATGTTTTGTCTCCAAGATTTCATCTTTGGTCCCTGGTTCTCTCTGTTTGGTTAACAAGAAAATAGAAGCAGGCAGGGATTATAGGTAAGGGTTTGAGTGGATGGTGGTAGCAGTTTGTATCAATTCTGGAATGTATTCTTGAATTTTCTTGCTTAGTTTTCAATCTTGAAAATGCAAGAGCTGTGCATAAGGATCTGACGGCTCTAAAGATTCCATGAATAGTTAGTAATTTCCAGAACACTCGACATCGATAAGAATTTGGATTAGAGTCAGCAGCATATTTATATTGCTTACAGTATGTTTAGTTCAACCAAAACTTAAGCTAAAAAACATTTGTTTGAACCAAAGGAAGGTGAAGAGAAAGGGATAAAGAACCTGTTCACGATGAAATAATGCTAAGTTGACCCTCTGTTTTGCCGAAGCAAAAAATGTGATTTACATATATAGTTTATTTAAAAGATATATTTGAAGTTTGGCTCGTTATTGAGATGTCATAAGACATTAATATAATTGGAATATTTGGTCCCTCTAACTGTTTAAGGTCTGTCTACTTTGCTAAGAAAATGCATGATGGTATGAGAGCTTTATTATTTGGCATGTAAGTGCTTCTTTAGTTTGATGGCCGACGGGTAAAATTCATAGTTTTCATGATCGTATCTCAAAATGCAAGATTTTGTTTCGTTCTCCTCATTAATTTGTCACAGTGCCTGGCTATGCTTCCAGTTTCATTTCATTTACTCAATTTATGCGATTGTATTTGATTCTTGGACTTTTACTAATTCTTATCCTCTTATTTTTCCTTGGCATGAACACTTGGGATGAGTTGAATGAAAACTCACAAATGAGGTGGCGTGCATTTGGATGTTACTCGAATCGCTCCGCATTTTCGGGACTTGATATCCCCGAAAATGTAAAACAAAAGAAATAAATAAATGAAAAGCCTTGCGAAATACAGGGCTCGCACCGAGTTCGCTATCCCGGGTTCTACCTTCTAAACTCCCGCTTTCCCGTCCCCTTTAGAAAGCATGCTTTAGGAAGCCCTGAAACCGGACTAGGATTTGTATGTTAGAAACTTGGTAGGATAGTCGCTTTTGTTGAATTGTTAACTTATTGCATGTTTAAAATGATTATATAATTGATTATCCCGTTTCCTTTGGGACTCGCCAATTAGTTTAGGTTAATAGTAATCTATGGTTAATTATCGAGTGCAACGAAATTAAATTTAATTAAATTATACATTCCCATCTGTTATTTATATTCATCCATTTATTAAACATTTATTTAAACTATCTACTCATTTATTCATTAATCCGATTAATTATGCGATATTTATTTATTAAATTATTTATTTAGTTAATTTTATTTATTAATTTAATATAATTAATCATTTATTTATTTATTTATTTAATATAATTAATCATTTATTTATTTATTAATTTAATTAATTAATTAATTAATTAATTATTTATTTAATAATAATTATTTATTTACTCATTCATTTATTTCATTAATTATTATCAATTTATTCTTTGTTTAATTAAAATTAATATAAACATTAATTTATTTAATTAAGTTATCTATTTATTTATCCATTTACTTAAGCGATCATTTAATCAATTATTTATCTAATTAGTTACTTAGAGTATTTTATTTTATTTTATTTATATTATTTATTTAATTTATTTATCCTTATTTAATCAACCAATCAATCAACCATGTGGTAATTCATCCATTTATTTAATCTTAAGATTTCATCATTTATTTATCTAAGTATCAGCGTAATCTAAATCCTTATCTTATTTACATTATCTTTAGTTAAAATTAATTCTATTATCCTTAACAAATTCGTGAAAACCGCCGGATTAACCGCATTTAGCGGATTTTCGAAAGTGCTCCCGCAAGGGACCTTCTTTCGAATTTAATAGAACCACTTACCTAGAATCTCTGAATTTAATTTAATTTCCTTTAAATAAAGGTTAAATTGCACTCTTTAGTTAATTTAGGTTCCTAATAATCCTTAAATTAGGTGGCGACTCCAAAGAAACCCTTTGGAGTCCCATTTTGTTAAAAATACCCAAAACCTATCTTTTCTCCAAGAAAGGGTAATTTTTGGGGTTCAACAGCGTGGCGACTCCGCTGGGGATACACAAATGGTTCTAACCAAAAGGCTTTCACGAATTTGTTTGTTTGTATTGTTTGAGTTGTATGCCAATATTAGTATGCGTAGCTTATTTAATAATTGTTGAAACTAGCATGATTATATCTACTGTTTATTTGCGAGCATGCTTAGTTAATTTAATTGATTGCTGTGTGTCACGAAAGCATGTCACTACACCCTCTTTGCGCACATATAAACTGGCATTCCGTTCATATTTCCCCCACTCCTGGGAACCTCTTGCATTCTCACTCAAATATCCGCGAGGTGCGCCCATGCGCACCCGCACTTTCTTCCACTAAAGAACCCTTGTGACGAGTTGGTACACCGGCTACCATCGTAGGAGTAATTCGACTGCGAGACCGCTTGCCACTCACCTGTTAGCCTCAACCGTTAACCCACTCTTAGAAGGAGATTAGGAGCATGCATGCATTTACACTTTAGTCTGGACCCGGTCCTTGGTACCGCCTCCATAGTTAGGAATCCGCCCTTATGTCAACGGGCTCTTGTAACCCGGTGACCTGCATATTATGTGTTTTGTGATAACGAATCTCCAGTCCCAGCCGAATTTTGAGCACAATCAAATTTAGAAACTTTGTTTTCATTGTCTTGTAGGTTAAAATGGAACAGCAGTTTGACAAAATTTACATGGTTACTGAGATCCCAGAGAAGTTAAAGTTGTGGTGGGAAAGCTTTACTGATCGAGAGCAAGCAACAGTTCAGGAAAAACTAGGTAGAATGGTGGACTTGCTTTATTGTGTCACCCCAAATCGCAATTTGGTTCAGGCTCTGATCCCGTTCTGGTGTCCGACACGAGCTGTTTTTAAATTCAAGGACTTTGAGCTGACACCCACTCTAGGGGAGATGGTTGGAATAACCGGTTTGAAATGTCAGGGCAGGGATATGATCTTCCCAAATCATCAAGGGGGAATGAAATTCCAGCAGAAGCTGGGGCTAGACAGAGATAATAGATTGGGTTTTGTTGACAGAGATTGGGTTCATTTAGATTATTTGTATACGAGGTTTGGAAGTAGGTGGGGTTACCGTGATTTCGGGACGGAGTTCGCTTGTAGTAAAGAGACTTGGGGGGAGAGGCGTGTGAGAGCTTTTGTGGTCGCTTTTTTGGGTGCCATAGTCTTCCCTGAAGAAAAAGGACACATTAGAACATGTATTGGTTCAGTGGCTCACGCAATGTTTGATGGGATTAACAAGAACAAGTCCACCACAATTATTCCTATGATTCTAGCGGAAATATACCGGGCTCTAAATGAATGCAGAAGGGGTTCGAAATATTTCGAAGGTTGTAATCTTCTCCTTCAGGTATGGGCGATAGACCAAGTGTGCCATCGAAACACCATGATGGATATCTGTAAAGGGTTAGATAGCCAGAAATTAACAAATCCTATTGCTACCCAAAACATAAGAACGAGATGGTGTGAAAAACCTGAAAGTTTTGCGGGATGGTATGATTTCTTACCCTGCCTTACTGATAAGAAAGTAATGTGGAAGTTAACTTATGCTCCTGGAGATGAGATAGTGCTTAGGACCTCTAAGCGATACTATATTGAGTTGACTGGTTTAACTGGGCTTCAGCCTTATGCACCTTTGAGGGTCCTCCGTCAGTTTGGGATGGAGCAATTTATTCCCCTCCGTGCCGATATGTCAAAATCAGAAACTCGCTACAACCTGCCGAATGCAATTCCAAGAATGAAAGAAATACTCGAAGATTGGAGAAATCTGCAAACAGTAGAAGTGCCAACGAAGCACAAGAGCTGCACATCAGAATATCTCGCCTGGATCAAAGAAGAGCGGCGCTCGGGTCTCAGTCCTCCAGGAAGAGTTGGCTATGAAGACACTGATATGACGAAGAAAATGAGACAGGCAAGGGCAGAAACCAGTTTTGATGAAACATCCGCCCCGACAAGCAAGAAGATGAAGCAAGCGGGAAGATGATGCATAACTTGGACAAATGGCAGTTATTTATTTACTTTTGATGTACTTTCTATTATGCTTTCTGTTGTTGTATTTTCACTCATTATGTAATGATGAAAAAAAAAAAAGAGAAAAGAAAAGAGAAAAGGGAAAAGAAGGCAGGAAAGAATGAAAGAAGTTGATTACAATGATGCAGACTTGATGATGAAGATGAAGCAAAGAAAGCAGAATTCAGTCACAACAGTGCACCTACACCGGCATGATGCAGTTGATCGGCAGAGTGACGGCTTTTATTTTAGTTTTGATGTATTCTCAATTATGTCTTTATATTTATTGTATTTTTCATTTGCTATGTAAGGATTATGTATGAAGAAAGAAAAGAAAGAAAAAGAAAGAAAAGAAAAAGAAAAAAAGAGAAAAAAGAAGAAAGAAAGAAAACAGAGAAAAAAGAAAGAAAGAAGAGGATGAAAGTATGATGTTATGTTATGAAAGACAATTTTGTATCAACTTTATCTATTTTAATGAAATATCTTACTCTAAATTTGAATTGCTCAAAAATGGCTGTGACTATTTTTCGTTATCATTTATTTGCGCGATTAGGCTCGCCTCTAGCACAAAGAGGCACCCTACAGGGTAGGAAGCGTCCGCATTTTATTTTACGCACATTATTTGTGGTTGCCACATGCCTAATTTATCGCCCGTTTAAAATGCAAAAGCGCTACGTGACGCGCGCTATGTGCTTACGTGCAAATTTTACCAACAACATGCAAACTAACACAGTTACCTTTTGAATTTTTCTTTTGTTTTGTTTATTCCCAAGCAGAGGTTTGATTTGTGTTGATTGAGCTGATCCAAAGACTTTCCTCTACACATTGATATACACTTCAGAATTCAACAAAATGTCCGGTAATGATGATCAGCCTCCCGTTCTCAATGATAAGACTCTCGAAACTCCTGGATCTTCGAGGGGAAACATCCTCCTGGCTCAGGATGACCTTATTTTGAATCTGACCAAACAAATACAGATGCTGAGCGATGAGCTAGCAGCCATCAAAGGGCAAGCCCCTCAGAACATACCTTTAAATTCCAATCCTGTTCACAATGTACCCACATACCAAAACAACCCACTTAATCAAACACCACCACCACAAAACCGCCCACAAGTCAGTCAAAATACCCCGCCCGCTCAGCAAAATACCCAACCCGCTGGTTATCCCTCATATTATCCATATCCTAACGACCCCACTCCTCCTCACTACCAATATTTGCCTGCTAAAGACACTCCCCGTCCTCCACAATCTCAAGCGCCCATTCCTATAGCCGTTGCTCCTCCAAACGCCAATGATCCAAGGCAGGGATATCCCGAGGCGTTATATTATGAGCATGACCCTAATGGGAAGAATGCGGACTTCACAGACTATCCGCCACAGAATGAAGTGCCCACAGCTGTGGAAAAACAGGGAAGGACAAGCGAACAAGATGAGATAATCCAAGCAATGAAAGTCATGCAACAATCTATTAAGGACTTGCAGGTGACTAAGAAACGGCAAAGCACTTCATATCGCAGTCTTTATCTATTCCCGGACATTACTCCTCCTCCCGGATTTAAAGTGCCGAAGTTTGACATGTATGATGGTCATGGTGACCCATTTGCTCATTTAACCAAGTACCTCAACAGAATGAGGGCGGCAGGAGGCAAAGAAGAACTTCTGATGGCTTACTTTAGCCACAGTCTGGAAGGTATTGCTGCTGAATGGTTTGCCAGACAAGACATAAGCAAATGGCACGAATTCGATGATATAGCTGGTGATTTCACAAAGCAGTTTGAATACAATGTGGCGATGGTCCCTGACCTCATAACCTTGGCCAATTTGAAGAAGAAACCAACAGAATCTTTTAGGGAATACGCCTTGAGGTGGCGTGAACAGGCTGCACGGGTGCAACCCCCGATGACTGAGAGAGATATGGTGAAGTACTTTATTCGGGCTCAAGACGACTCCTATTACATGCATATGCTTCCTATGATGGGTGCACCTTATGCTGAACTTCTCACAATGGGGGAGATGGTGGAAGAAGGCATCAAATCCGGTCGGATTGTGAGCTTTGCTGAAATGAAGTCAAGTGCTCAAAATGCTCAGGCCAGCCCAAACAATTCTAGAAGAAGAGAGAAGAGGGAAGAAGTCACAGCGGTTGCCGCAGACATTGACCGCCACCCGGCTAGGAGGTTGAACTTTGATAATTCACCAGCCTACCCTACTTACCAAAACGTCCCGCCTCATTACCCAAATGCACCTCCTCATTACCCAAATATTCCTTCTCCCTACCCAAATGCACCACCCCCAAACTACCCTAGTCACTATCAAATTCCTCCTGCTCCATATACTGTCTATCAAGCACAACTCAGTTACTATCCACCACGAGCACCAGCACCACAACAATACCCTCCTCGCCCACAAAATTACCAATCCCGTGCTCCTGTCCGTCCAAATATGCAAGGACCTAACCAAAGCTATGAGAGGAGAGCACCCAAAACCTATACTCCTATAGCTGAATCTTATGGTCAATTATTTGAAAGACTAAGAAGCGCCGGAGTTGTGCAGCCTGTTCCTGACAATACTCCAAATCCTCCTCCAAGGTGGTATGATGTTAATAAGCATTGTGTTTATCATTCTGGGGCTGCGGGCCATGATGTGGAAAGGTGTTATGCCTTCAAGGATAGAGTGGAAGCTTTGATCAAATCACGCACTATCCAGCTTACTGGAACTCAGCCTAATGTGCAAGATAATCCTCTTCCCGCCTATGGAAACAATGCTGTCAATGTCATTTCCCTTGAGGAGGGAGTCGATTTGAAAGGGACCATTGTTCCCGTTAGCAATGTGAGGGTTGCTAACGAGGCCAAAGTATCCGTGCAAGTTAGGGCTCCCATTCTGGTGCAAGCGGGTATCCCGAGGCCAACTGTCACCGTCATGCTTGCCTCACCCCTTCAATATGATAGCAAGAGGGTTCCTTGGAACTATTCTGAAGTGCCTATCGGAAGTGGAAAGGTAACTGTTGCTGTTGCTGCTGCACAAGGCATGACCAGATCTGGTAGATTCTATACGCCTGAGGAGTTGGGTCGAGGCCGTGGGGAAAAGGAGGGCATTGTAAGAAGAGTGACTGACACCGAAGCTGAGGACTTCTGGAGAAAAATGCAGTCAAAGGAATACTCTATTCTGGAGCACCTAAAGAATACTCCTTCCCGCATATCCATTATGGCTTTGTTGATGAGCTCTGAAACGCATAGAAATGCATTGTTGAAAGTGCTCAAGGAAGCAGAGGTGCCCGCTGAGACCACGGGTGAGAGCTTGGCCGTCTTGGTTGGCCAAATCTTAGAACCTCACAAGGTGTCCTTCTTCAAAGAAGAGCTTCTACCCGAGGGTCTCGGACACAACAAAGCCTTGCATATTGTTGGCAAATGTAGGGATAAATTTGTTGGACGAGTACTGATCGACGGTGGTTCCGGGCTCAATATATGCCCGTTGGCAACTCTGAAGGAGCTTGGAATTGACGCTGGCAAAATTAGACAGAGCAATGTGAAAGCAAGGGCTTTTGATGGGGCTCAAAGGTGCACCTTTGGAGAGATTGATCTTGATCTGCAGATAGGTCCTGTGAACTTCTCTGTGGAGTTTCAGGTATTCGACATCCCGTCCACCTATAACATGCTGTTAGGAAGACCTTGGATCCACATGGCCGGAGCCGTCCCTTCCACTTTGCATCAAAGTGTGAAGTTTATATGGGATAATGAAGAAATAGTGGTCAAGGGCGAGGGAAACAGCCCCACACATGCTAGCACCACGATTCCTATGGTGGACAACGCCGCAGAGCTTGATGGAACTACTTTCCACACGGTTGAGCTAATGAATGTGACCAGAGCATCTAAGGATGATTCGAAGAAAGGTACCCTACCCAGAGTCCCCAAGATGATTGCTGTGGAAATGTTGAAAAATAGTTTCAAACCTGGTTCGGGATTGGGAGCAAATCTGAACGGCATTACTGAACCCATCTGCTTGCCCAAGAATCTGGGTACCTTTAGCTTGGGTTACTGTCCCACCAAAAAGGAGATTGAGAAGGCCAAAAGGAAACCAGTCATTGTCATGCCAGAACCCCTTCCTTCCTTGTACCAGTCATTTGTCAAGGCACCGGAGGTCATTATACCGGATCTGATAGAGGGAGTTGGCGATTTGTTTCTGAGTGATGATTTGGAATGCGATGTTATTATTGAAGACTGTGCTGAGGAGTCACCTGTGCAGAATGTTGAGGCAAAGGATCCGAAGGCCAATTGGACCTGTGTCCCAGTGGAAGAGACCTGGTGAATGAACTCAACAGTTTATTTTGGCGTCACAGTCAGATTGAGGCCCTGAACTGTGTTTCGCTTTTGGTTTACGTTTATGTCTTTTCAAAATAATCTGTTTACATTCTGCATGTTTTACTTTAATGTATGCCTCCCTAAACTAGATTTTTGAAACAAATAAAATGCATTGCATTCTCCCTACTATTATTTTGATATGCTTTAATTATTTACTTTATTTTACGCTTTTGATTAATGTTCGTTTCTGTTTCAGCTTCCCACTTAACAAAACTGCCGAAACTTTGCTTGTGACATATAACGAAACAACTGAACAAACTGGTACTGATGCATTGAGTATTGGGGAGTTTGATGAAGATTTTGTTCCTGATGAAATAACAAGAGAAATGGATCAATTTGAGAACAAACCAAAGCCTAACTTGGAAGAAACCGAGTCAATCAACTTGGGGACTTCAGAAGATGTTAGAGAAACCAGAATCAGTGTTCATTTAACCTCGGAAGAAAGAAGAGCTTATATTTCACTATTGAACGAGTATCGAGACATCTTTGCTTGGTCTTATGATGATATGCCCGGTGTGAGTACCGATCTTGTCACTCACAAGTTGCCAACTGATCCTTCATTTCCGCCTGTTAAGCAAAAGAAGAGAAACTTCAAAACTTCCACAAGCAAACAAATATTGGAAGAAGTGCAAAAGCAATTGACCGCTAAGGTAATTCGATCTCTCAAATATCCCACTTGGTTAGCAAATATTGTGCCGGTGCCCAAGAAGGACGGAAAGGTTAGAGTTTGTGTTGATTATCGTGATCTCAACAAAGCAAGTCCAAAGGATGATTTTCCATTGCCAAATATTCATATCCTTATTGATAGCTGTGCAAAACATGAGCTTCAGTCTTTTGTCGATTGTTTTGCCGGTTATTACCAGATCCTGATGGATGAAGATGATGCTGAAAAGACCGCCTTCATCACGCCTTGGGGTGTGTTTTGTTATAGAGTTATGCCTTTCGGTTTGAAGAATGCCGGGGCAACATATATGAGAGCAATGACAACTCTTTTCCATGATATGATTCACAAAGAGATTGAAGTCTATGTAGATGATGTTGTTATCAAGTCAAAGGAGAAAGAAGAGCATTTGACCGATTTGAGAAAGTTCTTCAACCGCCTTCGGCGGTATAACTTGAAGCTTAATCCTGCGAAATGTGCATTTGGTATTCCTGCCGGTAAGATGTTGGGTTTTATTGTAAGCCGGAGGGGTATAGAATTGGATCCGTCCAAAATCAAGACTATCCAAGACTTGCCTCCTCCAAAGAGCCGGAAGGATGTGATGAGCTTTCTTGGCCGCTTGAACTACATAAGCCGCTTCATTGCACAATCCACGGTTATTTGTGAACCAATAATCAAGTTGTTGAAGAAAGATGCTGTTATTGAGTGGACGGAAGATTGTCAAAAGGCTTTTGATAAGATCAAGGAGTATCTATCTAATCCGCCTGTGTTAGTTCCTCCTGAACCCGGAAGACCATTGATCTTATATTTGTCTGTCTCGGAAAATGCATTTGGATGTGTCTTGGGGCAACATGACAAGACCGGGAAGAAAGAACAAGCCATTTATTATCTAAGCAAGAAGTTCACTCCTTATGAAGCCAGGTACACTCTCTTGGAGCGAACTTGTTGCGCCTTGACTTGGACTGCACAAAGGCTAAGGCACTATCTTTCATCATATACAACTTATCTTATCTCGAGGATGGATCCTTTGAAGTATATTTTTCAAAAGCCGGTGCCCACGGGAAAATTAGCAAAGTGGCAGATTTTGTTGAGTGAATTTGACATAGTTTATGTCACCCAAAAGGCGGTAAAGGCACAAGCATTGGCGGATCATTTAGCTGAAAATCCTGTTGATGACAACTATGAACCATTGAGAACTTACTTTCCCGATGAAGAGGTCTTGTTTCTGGGTGAAGACATCTCTTCCGAATATGATGGTTGGCGTCTTTTCTTTGACGGAGCAGCAAATTTCAAAGGTGTTGGTATTGGAGCTGTCTTAATTTCTGAAACGGGTCAGCATTACCCTGTTTCGGCCAAGCTCAGATTTCCATGCACTAACAATATGGCTGAATATGAAGCATGCATTTTGGGTCTTCGATTGGCAGTTGATATGAATATTCAAGAACTTTTTGTGATTGGGGATTCCGACTTGCTTATTCACCAAGTACAGGGCGAGTGGAACACCAAGAATGCAAAGATTCTTCCTTATTTGCGTTGTGTCAAGGAATTGTGCAAAAGGTTCGCAAAGATTGAGTTCAAGCATGTTCCAAGACTTCAAAATGAGTTTGCCGATGCTTTGGCAACTTTATCTTCTATGATCCAACATCCTGACAAGAATTATATTGATCCTATCGAAATTGAATTGCATGATAGTCCAGCTTATTGTTTTCAAGTTGAGGAAGAGCAAGATGGCCATCCTTGGTATTTTGATATCAAGAATTATCTCAAGGTCGGGAGTTATCCCAAAAATGCAACAAGTGTCCAAAAGAAGAGCATTCGGAGGTTAGCAAATCAATTCTTTCTAAGCGGTGAAATCCTATATAGGAGGACCCCAGACTTAGGACTCTTAAGGTGTGTTGATGCAGTTGAAGCAAATAAATTGCTTACGGAAGTGCATGCGGGAGTTTGTGGGCCGCATATGAATGGTTTTGTCTTGGCAAAGAAGATCTTGAGAGCCGGTTATTTTTGGTTAACTATGGAAACTGATTATGTTCAGTTTGTGCGGAAATGTCATCAATGTCAAATTCACGGAGATATGATCAAAAGACCTCCTTCTGAACTTCATGCAATGAGTTCTCCCTGGCCTTTTGTTGCTTGGGGAATGGATGTTATTGGTCCTATTGAGCCGGCCGCTTCAAATGGACATCGTTTTATTTTGGTTGCTATTGATTACTTCACCAAGTGGGTGAAAACAACTTCTCACAAATCCATAGCCAAGAAAGTGGTGACGGATTTCGTGCGCAACAATATCATTTGTAGATTCGGAGTTCCTGAATCAATCATCACTGATAATGGTGCAAACTTGAATAGTGATTTGATGAGAGCGACTTGTGAGAGTTTGAAGGTTACTCATCGCAACTCTACTGCATACCGTCCTCAAATGAATGGAGCTGTTGAAGCGGCGAATAAGAACATCAAGCGTATTCTTCGCAAGATGATTGATAATTATAGAGATTGGCATGAAAAGTTGCCATTTGCACTTCTTGGGTACCGCACCACCACTAGAACTTCAACTGGGGTAACTCCCTATCTTTTGGTGTATGGCACAGAAGCAGTCTTACCCGCGGAGGTAGAAATTCCTTCCTTGAGAATCATTCAAGAAGCTGAATTGGAAAATGCTGAATGGGTGAAGATCAGATGTGAACAGTTGATGCTTATTGATGAGAAAAGAATGAATGCAATTTGTCATGGGCAACTTTACCAAAATCGCATGATCAAGTCTTTTGGCAAGAGAAGTGAGAGTGAGAGACTTCAAACCGGGGTAATTGGTGCTAAAGAAGATCTTTCCTAATCAAGAAGAAGCAAGGGGCAAATTTGCACCAAATTGGCAAGGTCCATATGTGGTTCATCGGGTTTTATCCGGAGGAGCACTGATTCTGGCAGAAATGGATGGTCAAGTTTGGCCAAAAGCAATCAACGCAGATGCCGTCAAAAGATACTATGTTTGAGGCGATCGCAAGTTAGCAGGGTTTTGAATGTAATCTTTGATATAATGCGAACTACGCGTGACCTGAGTCCCAAGGCGGGATACGTAGTAACTCACATAGAGTTTGGTTGCATTGATATAAGAATTTCCCCTATTCCCTCTTTTGTGTAAGTTTGAACTACTTCTGACCTGATTCCTGGAATGGCAACAGGATAAGTAGGCAATCCCCGTCGAATTCGGTCAAAATATTGTAACACTTTAGGCTTGTTTATCTTTTATGATGTAATGCCGAACTATGCATCTGGGCAGATGTGTGGATTTTCCAATTCGGATACGGCTTCGTACTTAGATTGCCATACTTTCCCAAAAAATATTTATGTAAGCAGAACTACGCACGGTCTGATTCCCGTGGAGGGATACGTAGGCGCTCTTAACGGGCTCGACTCTATAATATTAAAATTTTCAGTCTCCCCTAAGCAAGAAACTGGGGCAATTTTGCAAGACAATTTGAAGGTTTGAGAGATATCAACTGGGGCAAATTTTGCAAAATGAGTTGAAGATTTGGAAGTTCATAACTGGGGCAGATCTTTGCAAGAAATGGTTGCTTATGAAAGGATGAAGCAGCAAAGTCCTAAAAGTATTCAAGAGTAGCACAAGTTGCAATGCAAAGGATGTTCAGTTTGTTTCGAGATATGTCATGAGTTTGAGTTAAAGCAGGAATTTTACATACATTATAAACTTTTCACTTGCATATCAATGATTGCTTGCTTATTATTTTATCAAATTATTTTATTTTGCCTCTATATTAAAATGAGTTGTACTATTGAGTTCATAAACCAAGTTTCTAAGGATGGTTTTCAAAGCCTAAGCCTCACGAAGAAAAAGAAGCGATAGCAGCAAATTCAAGATGAATCAGCACAAATCAAACACCCCTCCCCAAAACTAATAAAATTTTCTTTGAGAGCAGGAACCTGAAAGCTTGCAACGGAAAGATCATTCGCACTATGGATGAACAATTTATGGAACACGCATTCAAAAAATTGAACATCAGATCCGATATGAACTGAAGAGGGCATTCAAAACTTTGCACCACTATCCATACAAGCAACACCAATCAATTTGACAATGCAAATGATTTGGCTGGCTTGACATCTAAGCATTACATTGGATTATTGCCGAAAAGGCGGCACTTTTCTTTTCTCAAATCTTAACATTGTTATGGAATTTATCTCGCAATATTGATAGACAAGTCGGCTGGAACACCGCTTTCGGAGTGTTTCGCGATGTCGGTTGTCTTGCAATATGGGCATTTATTAATAGTTTAAGACAAGTCGGCTGGAATACCGCTTTCGGAGTGTTTCGCGATGTCGGTTGTCTTGCAATATTGGCATTTTATATTTAAAATTTATTGATAATCTAAGACAAGTCGGCTGGAACACCGCTTTCGGAGTGTTTCGCGATGTCAGTTGTCTTGCAATATTGGCATTTTATATTTAAAATTGATTGATAATCTAAGACAAGTCGGCTGGAACACCGCTTTCGGAGTGTTTCGCGATGTCGGTTGTCTTGCAATATTGGCATTTTATATTTAAAATTTATTGATAGTTTAAGACAAGTCGGCTGGAACACCGCTTTCGGAGTGTTTCGCGATGTCGGTTGTCTTGCAATATTGGCATTTTATATTTAAAATTTATTGATAGTTTAAGACAAGTCGGCTGGAACACCGCTTTCGGAGTATTTCGCGATGTCGGTTGTCCTGCAATGTTGGCATGTTATGTTTAAAGTAGATTGATAGTTTAAGGCAAGTCGGCTGGAGCACCACTCTCGGAGTGCTTCGCAATGTCGGTTGTCTTGCAATATTGACATATTGTATTTGAAATACATCTTTCGGCTTGAGACATTATGTCTTGTTAGTCAAATTTATCTTATGAAAGCCTTGCATTTTTACAACTCATTTTCGCTTTGCTTATTGTCTTACTTTACCGTTTCAGAATAATGATCAGCCTAGAGGTTCTCCGGGCGGAGCATCTCGTCAGTTGATCGAGAGAAGAACTTATTGAGCGTCACAACCAGCATTTACAATTTTATATTATCATTTTATTTACTTCTTTAGTCCAAAAAGTCATTAAAGTTTATTAGCAGTTGCTCGCTTATTGTTTGTTAAGTCTTTACAGAATTTTAGCGGCATCGCAGCAGCATTTGGAGCATAACGTGGAACTTTTTCTTAGCAGTGAACTGGGGCAATCGTTGATATGAGCTAGACTCGTCAACAAGGATCTGAAGAACCGCACTCGAACAAGCAAATTTTACCTAATCTTTCATTTCAGATTAGGCGTCAGTTGTAATTCTTTCTTATTTCGTGCGTCATTTTCTGTCAATCGTGCGAGTTTCGTGCCTAAGTGGCGTCGAACTACATATGGCCTGATTCTCTTTCAGCCCTAGATATGTAGGCAACTCGAAAACCGGAGTTCGGCCATGTCCATAAGCCTCGCCTTTTGGTCCGTGGAGTCAAAAGTCTTGGGTTTATCGGGACAAAATTGGTTTCTCGTCAACTTCTTTACCCTAAAAACTCTTTCATCCTTTTCCGGGTAAAGAGGGGCAGCTGTTGACACCTAATTTCGTCCCGAGATATAATTAGTGGCTAAATTATTTTAAATGAGAATCAATTATTAAAATAAAGTTAAATTAGAATTAGATAATTAAAATTATTTAGATTAAAATTAATTAATTAAATTAAAGTAAATTAATCAATTTCAAAGGAAAGGTTAAAATTACAAAGCATAGCCTAATTTATATCCTGCCCGTGCAACCCCTCAATTTTCCAATTTAATCTACAATCAGGGCTAAAATCGTTCCTTATTCGCGAAATTGGCTTATCTCTGCAAACAATACATAATACACACCTATTACACAAACACGCTGCATTTTCTCCTCCTCAGAAAGCCCACCCCCAATTCCATTTCCCATTTTCAGTCGACCCAATCCCGCGACCCGTTCCCCCCGCGACCCGCGACCCGTTGCTTTTTCCCCTTGGATTCTCTCCAAAACAGTCCAAATTGGTACGATTTGGTTTCGTTTTCTCTCCCCAGTACAAGAACTCAACCAATCCTGTCTGTTCGTTTCAATTTGAGCTGCAATCTGAGCCGTGGATGATCTTAACGGGAATATCCTTGATGACAAGGATGAATTCGGTACAATCCCTAAGGGATTTGACCAAATTCACCCTTGTTCTACAAGGGATACACGAAAATAGGCAAGGATTCTTTGGGATATTCAAGGGGATCCGAAACCCTAGCCTAGAGGTATTTAATCTCTCATTCTTTCATTTTTTAGGGTTCTGGGATCTTTACATAACAAAAAGCGACAGCATCTAATATTTGGAGAATTTTATTTCATTTTCCTTCCCTAAAAAAATATATACTATTGAAGTTGAGAGTTGAATCTGGTTTCGGAGTATACTACTTTTATCAGTCTTCATCGTCGTCAAGTGTCGAGTCGATTGCTTCATTTCGCCGCCTTAGTTCACTGCTCAAAAGCAGGTGATAAGCCTTTCTTTTTTTTATTCAGTTTATTTGAAGCCTCTATTTGATTTCATTGGTTAATATTTTGGTGTTAACTTGTTGAAATGTAGTAAAAGTCCAACCCTTTTTCATTCTTGCATTTCCTTACTTATAATATGTTGTTTTTTCTGTAAACATTATGAGTATGATATTTATGAAACTGAGAATGTGTTTGAGTTTTTCTGTTAATCTTGTTAGAAAAGAGCGATAGAAAAGAATAAATGCCTTTATGTCTTAACAATGAATCGAGACAAGAGTTAATATTTCATCTCTTTTTGTCATAACAAGATCATATTTTGAAGATTAATAGGTAAAGTTTAAATCTTTTAAGTTTATAATTTGGATCTGGAGTTAGAGTTCTGTTATAGAGCTTGATTGTCCATAGTTCATCCTAAAGATTCCTGCTTCGAATGCTGTTGTAAGTTTCCTAAGCTAAAACTATTTTAAATGGAATTTAAGGTAATAAAAATTGGATTTTTGATCTATTCATGCTTTGCTGTAGTGATAAAATGAGTAAAATACCATCTTTAGTTTATCTCTTTGGTTTAAGCCATAAAGTTAATCTCCCAACCATGTTATTGCAGTCGTGAAACTGTATACCCTAGGATATGTTTAAGTTTTTTTTGTTGTTTAATTTCCTTTTTGGTATCTTTGTTGATTGAGTTGCAGCAGTTCTAGTAGCTGGTGGTGTTAGGAAGTGTGATGGTCTGCCAGTGAAGGTTTCAGGATGGTGTGTAGGGGTTGGAGTGGTTCTTGTAGTCTCAGAATGCTAGGAAGTTTAAGAATTGTTCCCAGGTGTTTTGTTGAAAGGTGTAAGGTCTGCAGTAGAGGGTTGTTGTAGTTGGTGAAGGGTTGGTTGGTTTCAGGGATGCTGCAGCTGCTTAGGGAGTTTCCTGGGTAGTTTGAGGGAGAGTGTTTGGTAGTGCAGCAGTTCAGGAAGGAATAGGAGTTCAGTGATGTGAGAGGGCCTGAGGAGGTAGTTTAGTGGCAGCAGGGCAGTGTGTAGGGTCTGGTATATGTAGGTTCAGGGTCTAGTTGTATGTGGTTGTTTCAGGTGTGTGAAGAATTGCAGGGGCTTTGGAGTGAAGTCCTGGATGCTGCATTTGCTGCAGCTTAGGTATTAGAGGTTGCAGTTGTTTCAAATTAAGTAGTGAAGGGTATGAAGAGATGCAGGGTTCAGGGGGTGTCTGCAATGGCCTTTTATAGCTGTATAGAAGATGAATCAGGGTATTTAGGAATAGGTTGAGTGTGCAGGTTGTATTTGTGTTGGGGTCAGGCATAGAATCAGCAGAGGGATGTTTATATATGTGCAGAAGTTCAGGTGTATGCAGCAGGGGTGAGGTTTTGTATTGATAAATCAGTTTGTTTGATTCGTTTCCTTTCTTGAAATTTCTCATTGTTCTTGTCTTCAAAAGTGCTAACACCTTTTAAATTAAACCTGTTATTTTCTCATTGAGTTTTGGACTACCTTTATTGCGATAAAGTTTAAATTCTTTGCCTAGGTTTGTCATAATTGATTAGCTTGGTGTTAAAAAGAATTATTCTTTCATGTTGTAGTTGTGATAAATGTTTTGTCTCCAAGATTTCATCTTTGGTCCCTGGTTCTCTCTGTTTGGTTAACAAGAAAATAGAAGCAGGCAGGGATTATAGGTAAGGGTTTGAGTGGATGGTGGTAGCAGTTTGTATCAATTCTGGAATGTATTCTTGAATTTTCTTGCTTAGTTTTCAATCTTGAAAATGCAAGAGCTGTGCATAAGGATCTGACGGCTCTAAAGATTCCATGAATAGTTAGTAATTTCCAGAACACTCGACATCGATAAGAATTTGGATTAGAGTCAGCAGCATATTTATATTGCTTACAGTATGTTTAGTTCAACCAAAACTTATGCTAAAAAACATTTGTTTGAACCAAAGGAAGGTGAAGAGAAAGGGATAAAGAACCTGTTCACGATGAAATAATGCTAAGTTGACCCTCTGTTTTGCCGAAGCAAAAAATGTGATTTACATATATAGTTTATTTAAAAGATATATTTGAAGTTTGGCTCGTTATTGAGATGTCATAAGACATTAATATAATTGGAATATTTGGTCCCTCTAACTGTTTAAGGTCTGTCTACTTTGCTAAGAAAATGCATGATGGTATGAGAGCTTTATTATTTGGCATGTAAGTGCTTCTTTAGTTTGATGGCCGACGGGTAAAATTCATAGTTTTCATGATCGTATCTCAAAATGCAAGATTTTGTTTCGTTCTCCTCATTAATTTGTCACAGTGCCTGGCTATGCTTCCAGTTTCATTTCATTTACTCAATTTATGCGATTGTATTTGATTCTTGGACTTTTACTAATTCTTATCCTCTTATTTTTCCTTGGCATGAACACTTGGGATGAGTTGAATGAAAACTCACAAATGGGGTGGCGTGCATTTGGATGTTACTCGAATCGCTCCGCATTTTCGGGACTTGATATCCCCGAAAATGTAAAACAAAAGAAATGAATAAATGAAAAGCCTTGCGAAATACAGGGCTCGCACCGAGTTCGCTATCCCGGGTTCTACCTTCTAAACTCCCGCTTTCCCGTCCCCTTTAGAAAGCATGCTTTAGGAAGCCCTGAAACCGGACTAGGATTTGTATGTTAGAAACTTGGTAGGATAGTCGCTTTTGTTGAATTGTTAACTTATTGCATGTTTAAAATGATTATATAATTGATTATCCCGTTTCCTTTGGGACTCGCCAATTAGTTTAGGTTAATAGTAATCTATGGTTAATTATCGAGTGCAAAGAAATTAAATTTAATTAAATTATACATTCCCATCTGTTATTTATATTCATCCATTTATTAAACATTTATTTAAACTATCTACTCATTTATTCATTAATCCGATTAATTATGCGATATTTATTTATTAAATTATTTATTTAGTTAATTTTATTTATTAATTTAATATAATTAATCATTTATTTATTTATTTATTTAATATAATTAATCATTTATTTATTTATTAATTTAATTATTTATTTATTTATTTATTTATTTATTTAATAATAATTATTTATTTACTCATTCATTTATTTCATTAATTATTATCAATTTATTCTTTGTTTAATTAAAATTAATATAAACATTAATTTATTTAATTAAGTTATCTATTTATTTATCCATTTACTTAAGCGATCATTTAATCAATTATTTATCTAATTAGTTACTTAGAGTATTTTATTTTATTTTATTTATATTATTTATTTAATTTATTTATCCTTATTTAATCAACCAATCAATCAACCATGTGGTAATTCATCCATTTATTTAATCTTAAGATTTCATCATTTATTTATCTAAGTATCAGCGTAATCTAAATCCTTATCTTATTTACATTATCTTTAGTTAAAATTAATTCTATTATCCTTAACAAATTCGTGAAAACCGCCGGATTAACCGCATTTAGCGGATTTTCGAAAGTGCTCCCGCAAGGGACCTTCTTTCGAATTTAATAGAACCACTTACCTAGAATCTCTGAATTTAATTTAATTTCCTTTAAATAAAGGTTAAATTGCACTCTTTAGTTAATTTAGGTTCCTAATAATCCTTAAATTAGGTGGCGACTCCAAAGAAACCCTTTGGAGTCCCATTTTGTTGAAAATACCCGAAACCTATCTTTTCTCCAAGAAAGGGTAATTTTTGGGGTTCAACAACAGCCTCTCTACCTTATTCAATATAGGGGTATGTTGTCGTAATGAAAAATAGGTTAAATGAATTGTTACAAATACAATAAAAATAAGATAACTAAGCATAATATCGTAAACCACAAGAAAGTTCGTGTTATGAATCAAAACCTGGAAGAATGTCTTTGAAATTATAAAATTTATCCAAGAGAAAAAGTAGATGTGCTAAACCTACAGGAGCATTTGAGTTTGAAAAAATAAACAATACACATTGAAACTTTCCCATCTCAATATTTTGAGGATAAATATTAAATTGATAGGACTCAAAGTAATGTAAATATTCTAATGTAAAAGAAAGTAGGACCATATCCAACTTATAAGACAATATTGGATATGTTGTTGTTGTCAAGGAAAGTAGGAATAATCATGTTCTTTTGTTTGAAAGATAATTTATTGTGGTATTATCAATTTCTTCGATTAGACAAAGAAAATGAGTTTGTTGTATTATAATTGCAACAAATACTTTGTTGGAAAGTCATAAATTTTAAAATCACTACCCAAAGGTCTCATTGTTAGTCCATATGTATTTCTAATCTAAGTAATCTTACACCATATGCCACCTAGATTAGAAAAAAGAATAGCTAAATTGACACCTTTATTGAGCAGTTTTGTCATGCTCATGCCTCTACTTATGGGTGAGTCATGTAAACACCTCTACTCATTCAAAAGCTAAATTTTAAATACCTTCGTGTCTTATGTGGCTCTACGTGTAATGCAATCGCCTACACGTCAACAAATATGCCACATAAGCAAGCCATATAAGCTCACAGAAGAAAATATCCCCAAGCCCTGATTGACCGATCATTTATCATTTTCTCTTTTTTTTCTCTCCTTTCTTTTTATCCCTTTCATCTTACCAATTCAGTCGATTCAACCCTAATTAATCTTCCTCAAAGCTTGTTTTTCTTTTCACATGTAAATCAATTCAACCCTAATTTACCATTTTTGTAATGTTACATTTATTTATTTCAGTTTAGTTCGAAATTATGATTTTTTGTAAATCGAGATTAGGGGGTTTTGTTAAAAATTAGGATTTTTTATTCTAAGTTTTCGATGTTAGTGTAAAATATGTTGTTTTGTGGTCCATTTCTGGAAAGTTTATGTTTTAGGGCTTTTTGTGCGGGACCGAAGAATCTTAGAAGCTTTTTGGCATAAAAAATTAAGGCTTTATGTATTTTTTTTATTTGTTTATTATGTATGGGTAACATGCATTAGTTTAAGACCAGAAAATCTTAGAAGCTTTTTTTCATAAAAAAATAGTGATTTATGTATTTTTTATTTGTTTATTGTGTATGGTAACATGCATTGAATTATTTATTGTTTTATCATTGGGTAGGTGTGAAATAACATCAGCTGTTGTGACTTTACAATTTCACTACATACTAAGTTTGTATCAAACCCGAAGTTAAGGTATGTCAATGTAGTCTCTCACTCTAGGGTATAGACAACTAATACATATGAGTTGCACTTTATATAGTTCCAAATTTGGCTAAAGAGCTAGGTTATTTCTCAATTGATAAATTTGAAGGAGTCAACAAGACTGGTGATTATCACATGATTAGAAGTGATATTGATATATATAACTTGCTAATTGTTTGAAGAATGTGGTCATAGAGCCCGTTAGGTTGAGCTTATTTTAGCCAGCTTATAAACCACTTTTTGAGAAGTTAGGTTTTCCTAACTTCTGATTTTTTACTTTTTTAAGCACATAAGAGTTTATAAGCTCATAAAATTTTAAGTTACAAAATATTTACTTATGGACTTGGCTTATAAGCCTATAAGCCACTTTTAAGCTCACCCAAACGGGCTCATAGTAGATGTGTATATGTTCCATGCTAATGATAGTGCTGAGGGTACACATGACATTTAATCTACTGGTGGTCACCCTACTACCCAACTACATGCGCATGCATGGCCTTAAAATGCTAGGGCCACCACACCTAACATAGAAGATATAAATATTGTCCTTAATAAAAAAGGGAAGGGTAAAGTGGTTGTTGAAAGAGAACTGGCCGGTGAGGGTAATGGTGAAGTTTATTATGACTCTGCTTCCGATCACCTTCAAACCTCAAATTAATCTGATGCAGATTATGACTTTTCTGACTTTAAAAATATTTTTAATGAATCATTGTATGGTAGTGATGAAGATGGTGAAGATGGTAGTGACTTAGAAGAAGTGTTAGTTTAAGCTAGAAAGTCAAAGATCCAGGATAAAAAAGAAAAACAAAAAGAATGAGGGTCGGGTGAATATAGATGAGATACCAAATGGACCTGTAGAGATAGATTATGGATATGAAGACATCTATAAGAACAAGAAAGAAAAATATGATGGTAAGTTGGGGGGAGATGAACAGTACTTAGATAGCTCAGATCTAGGTAGTGAGGATAGTGGGAAAGAGATGGAAGTTGTTCGATCTGATGAGGTTAAGGTAGCACCCACTAGAAGGGCCAGTAACAAGGTTTATTATGATCCTAACTGTCAGAAAACCTAATTTCAGCTTGAAATGATTTTTTAGAATGCAATTTAATTCAAAAAAGCATTGCAAAATTATTCTACTGAGAGATGTGTGCAACTGTAACTTAGATCTAATGAGAAGCACAAGGTAAAGGCTAAGAGCATGAAGACAAAGTGTCCTTGGCATATTCTGGGAAGTATCCAAATAAGTATAGGGAATTTCATCATAAATACATATTACCTTGTTCAGAAATGCTACAAGAGGAAAATGACTAAGTCTTATAATCCAAGCATGATTTTCTTATAATGTTCATCAGTAGGTGGATCAAACCATAGAAAAAAGTTACAAGCATTCCCCCTTCCATATCTTTGACAACCAAAAATCCTTCTTTCGGGATTGGTAGATGTACATGAAATTTTCATGTCCGCAACAAATCCATAGCGACACATTGGTATTTTCTCCATTGAAACAAGCCTTTAACTTCAGAAAAATAAAGAAATAGAAGAAAAAATGAACAAAGAAGAGCTTGGAACCTTTAAACACGGTGAATTGAAATTGTGGGAAAGAAAGGCCTTTAAAAAGCCAAAAAAATAGACGTTAGGGGGCTGCTTACTTTGATTCGTGCAACTAAAAGACATGTGTTCACGCCTCAATTCCAACTAAGCTTCAATTTTGGCACATAAGGCAGGTAGGTCTTTAAAAGTTAGTTTTTGAACGAGTAAAGATGTTTAAATGACTCACCCATAAGTAGAGGCGTGGGCATGGGCATAACAAAACTGTTCAAATAGAGGTGTCAGTTTGGCTATTCTGCCTTAGAAAAACCTACCTCACCCAAATTTTTGGCACCGACAAAAAAAGTCACCTAAGTTGAGGCCACTTCTCTCTTGTCAGTGCTTACTTGTCAACCTAAGATTTAATCAATTAATTTACCGAGATTTACTTAAATTACTTCATCAACTGAGTTAAGTAAAGAACATACCAAAGTGCCTCAACACTTGAATATGTTGTCTGAATGCCGACGTATCTATTAATTTTGTCGATTTGTATTTGACTGACCACATGAGTCTCGACTACTACATCCTAAGTGGTTAGTTCGATTAGGCCATTAGAATATCTAATTTTTTCAGTCATTAGAATATCTAATACCAGCATAAAAGAACGGTAATAGATTATACCATGTTTTTTGGCATCGGGCAAAATTGATCTCTGCATACAAATTCACATTTGTTAGTATGATGTTTGGTTTTTTTCGTTATATGTATTACTTGTATAATTTATGCCGAAATCTATATGTTACTTATACGGGATACTAAGTAGAATAAGCATGTGTATATTAGCAATTATATATTAAAATTCTAAAATGACAAAACTAACCATCATAGTAATAATGATTTTTTTAAATTGTTTAAAAAATGTACATTCTATATTAATTTATGATATAATGATTCATCACGAAATAATTATTATATTACAATCCATGCATTATTTATCCTTGCATTATAACGCATGCATAATAAATAGCCGCATTACTAATTTTTGTATTGTTAATACTTGCATTATTAATACATGCATTACTAATTTTTGTATTGTTAATACCTGCATGAATTGCATTCAAACCAAACGACCCCTGAGAGTTGGACTTGTTTGCAGATGGAATTGGGTGTCTCATTACTCCATTTATGTCTTTTTGCTTTGTCCCCATTCCCCTCAATTCGAGAGTCGAATAATAATAATTTAGGAATTTCTGACATACCTCTCTTTTTCATCCTTGGTATAACACACTGTACATCCCTCATTTGAGCTTTTCTTTTTGTTTGTTACTTTACAATAGAAGTGTTAAAATTGGTCCAGTATTTATTCGAAGAGGAAAAGATTATTAAAAGAAGAGGAAGAAGCAGCAACAACAGCTATGTACAAATCTATATTTATTTCACTTTCTTCATTTGAAGACGTCACAAATTATTTAACATTCTTATACTAATATTCTTCTTGTGGAACTTTCAAAACTTTAAATTAATTTGTTTAATTGCGAACTTTAAACTTTGATGTGATTATCTATCCGATTAGATTTTAATAATCGAGAAATTCTAAGGGAAATTATGCACAATTCAAAAACTTAGCGCTAATTTTGATATATTTACCAAAATTCACTTCTCAACAATATTTTCTTTCTATAACATTAATTAATACTTCCAATTAATATATTAAGGGAATTTTATATTATGAGACAAGCAACACACAAAAATTACTGAAAATGACATATATTTTTTATTCTTACTCGAGATGGCAGCAATTACGCAAAATAGTAGTTCGCCGCTAGTTTGTACAAGTTTACACACTTTTGTAAACGTGTATAAACTTGTAGAAATATGTATAAGTGCGTATGTAAAGATGAATAAAATTGTATAAATTTTATGATTTCTGCAGTATTATGGATGTTTATTATAAAGATTGAATTTTGTTTTGTATATATTTTTGTATCTCTCCTAGCCGAAGCATTTATCTATGTATATTCATGTATAGTTTATTTTTTGGTAGATTTTTGTGTATAAAGTTGTCCAAAGCAATGATATAGACAAAACCAACAAAATAACTACAGTGAAATAATAAAAAAAAAAAATATAACAACACCACCAACGGAGGGTGTCTGCCGGCAGATCAGTGGCAGGTGAGGGGGAATTGGCAAGTAGGATTTTTTTATGTTGAAGGAGTACTTAAATTTGTAATTTAGAAACTGTGTTATACATGTAAGAAAAAAATATGGCTCCTCATTTGTAATTTCCCTATTTTTGAAAGGAAAAATTACACCACATGACTACCCTAATAGCTAAATTACAAAAAATAACAATAGTTTTACCATATTTATAATACATAGCAATACATAATAATATTTCTCATTTCCCTCTCCCCAAACATAAAACCCTAATTTCTTCCCCCCTTTCTCTCTTCTTCTCTCCCCTCCTCCACCTATCAACCCCACCCCCGCCGCCCCACCCCTTCCCTCCGTGCGACCAGATCTGACTCCAACGTCCACAGGTGAACATGGAAGCTGCTGCATTGTTTCCCCTTCTTCGATCGTTGCTGCTGCTACTACAGTGCAGCGGCGCTGCTGCCCTGCAGTGGCGGGTTCCATCGATCCGATCTTCCTTTTGTTTTTTCCATTTTGGTATGTGTATAAAATCGTATTTTTGTATATATAAATATGTATATCTTTGTATATTTTTATATTTTGTATATATAAATATGTATATATTTTTATATTTTGTATATATAAATATGTATATATTTGTATATTTTGTATATAAATATCTATATCCACCATTTTTTGTATGTGTATGTGTTTGTATATATGTATATGTTGTTGTATGCTTGTGGAATGGATAGTTATTTGTATTTGTGTTTTTTGTATTTTTTTGTATGTGTTGTGTATATCTTTTGTATGTTTGTGTATATTTGGTTATGTATAGTTTCAAAACAGTAAACTTTTAAAATTTTGCAATGCATATATTTGTATTTTTATATGTTACATCTTGTAGATCCAAAAAAAAAAGATATTCCGGTGGTGGCAGCGGCTGTACGGTGGTCGGCGGTGGCTGGCCGGCGCTGGTGAATGGTGGCAGTAGCCTCCAGGCAGTGATGAGTGGGAGAAGGTAAGGAAGATGGAGATGAAACCCTAAATTGTAGGTATTTGTTGAAATTTGTATATGGAATGTAAAAATACTATTGTTCTATTTTGTAAAGTAACAAAGTATTGCTATTTTTTGTAAATATGGTGTTAGGATTGTATATTTGTTTAAATCTCCCTTTTTGAAAAGCTCCGTGTGTATTAATCTCCATGCAAGGCACGGAGTTTGAAACCTAATGAAGTCCGCAATATAATTTCAAGCTAACATAACCAGAGTTGAAAATAGACAAAGGTAATATCAACAGATGATTTATATAAAAAACTCCTCAGTAGTGTAACATTTGCTGCAACACCAATTAGACCCAAAACTAGACTCAAGAACTGAGTTTGAAATTCTATCTGATTTAACACTAAAAAACAGGCATAAATTGTCATTTCTGAACCTACATGCTGCTCTTTCCAATTACTGGACTAACGCTCCAACGCAACCTCATCAAAGTTCCAGTCTCTCACTATATCCCTCCTCACTGCACGGCTTCTAACGAGCCGTGGAGGCCCTGATATGCCATTACTCGGGTCAGTGGGCTGAGGGGTCACTTTAGAGGTTGTGATGCCACCATTTGCAGTGGGGTGGCTAAGCGACATTTTCCTGGTCAAGCAATTGGCAATCGCAGAACATCTTCCATCATTGTCGGAACTTGAAACAGAGTAACTTCTGAAGGACTGTGATGGGCTTTCAACACTATGACATACTAGACATGCCAGACTCATGTTTCACGCCGAGCTAACCTCAAAATGCACAATTCTTTTGCTGCATAATACAATCAAAGAAATAATCTCCATCAGATACCAATGCAGAGGAACATATGGAGAAAGTGTGTATGTGATGTGCACTGGATGCAAATAACTGGAATGGAAGTTTAGAAACCATAAATTAATATATGTGACTGTCCTAGTTGCTGGCAGAGATCCCCTTCATTCTTTGACATGCAACATGTTCAACTTTTGCAAATGCAACAAATCAACAATCACATGAAACAAGCACATCCTACCCCCAAAAACAAAGGAAAAGTATATCTTTGGTTCCCCAGTGCAGGCTCACAAAATATAACCATATGGGAAAATCCATGAAACAAGTATACTCTTCTAATAAAAATCCATTTAGTGCAAACATTTTCACACTACAAATTGACTTGACAACTCGCATATAGTCCAAATCTTATGTAAAAATTGGAGATATCAAACTAGAAGGACTGGAGAATCAAAATTGTTGTGCTTACATTCATAACCACTCTTTAACAGCGCTCTTCAATCATTAGCATTTAGCACTACACCAAGACCAACCAGTCATTTTTCCAGCAAGTTTAGCTTGACCATCTTAATACAGAATATTAAAACTTCCACTTTCCATCATATTGTACCATCACGTTAAGAGCTACATATAATATGAGACAGACACACTCATAGGCCAAAGATAAAGAAACAGGAATAGAAGGCCCACTAATGGATCCTAATGAAGAAAAGGAATAAAACTATAAGCATGTTCTGTGACGTTCTAGGCGCCTAACAATTATATATTGAACAACACTAAATTTATTTTAAAATCATACTTTCATACAACAAAGTACTTTGCGTGTTTCATCATTATGAGTAATATAAAAACAAAGTATTTCTTATTATTGCTCCTTGCCCCTGTTCAAGTCATGTAATCGTTTTCCAAATTTGGTGTTTAACACATTCTATTCCTTTTCTTTACCCAACTAAGAAAAAGTCCTACAACCAGGGCTATCACGAATAATGATCATGAAAAGTTAATTGAGGTGCCTTTCTATTCTTTGGATGAATAAAAAGCTCAAACACTATCCTATTCAAGAACCCACAATAATTTTTTTTTTTTTTTTTAAAGAGAAAAAAGCAGGAAAAAATCAACAGATAAAACTTAAAAAAATGATACCAACTGTAAAGAAACCATAAAATTTCAGTCATTGCCTCTGAAGAAAACACTTCTTCTTGAAACACACTCGCAAATGAATGACACAAAAGTATGTTCTGAGTCTATGATTTGATCACCATATAAAAGCTTGACAAGTTCCCCTCAACTCCTATTTGTAGAATTATACATCAAACTTACTTTCTTGTTCACCTTAACAGTTTCTTCTAACAGTGTCCAGGATGACCAAGATCAAAAGTTGGCTTTAGATAAAAATCAATAGCATTATATAGCACTCTAAATAGTGAAGCTCAAATTCCATTAAATAGTGATCGATTTCCAACCAACTTTGAATGCAGTGAGTGATAAGATAAAACCTTTAGCATTCTAATCAAAAGGGAGAAGACCGAAACCAACCAGAGGAAGATGAATTTAGCAGCTAAATCTAGACCATACAAATCTAGTCACTTGATTATTGAAGATCTAGCTGGAGAGCATTTAGTGCCTATAATTGTATAACACTAAATATAGCAAGTCACAAAGGGCAGAATATCAATAATAAAGATCCTAATCAAAGACCAGTTACTAGTGGAAACATCTAGGCATACACTGCACACAATCAGGTAATATCCGATTAGAATTGTCTTGTCATTAGTTCAGCTTGAACCACTCCTGGCTGTGCTTATATTTGGTTTGAGGGGGGGGGGGGGGGGGGGGGTTGCATAATCCTCTAAAGATTAACAGTTATAAGTGCACTCTTAGGTAAAGCTGAAAAGTCTCTGTACAGTGGCATCGAAATAATCCTGGTATGCATACTATACACAACAAAGCAACCATAGAACATGTCATGATGCATAACATTCTCTCTCAGTATCTGATTATAGCATCCGGTTATTTAATAAATTGAAGACACAAGACAAAAGGGTAAACTGAAAAGAACACGATCCCAAACTTATTAACAGCCTTGATTGGAGAACTGAACAAATACACCCTTTAACAGTTAAATCAACACCTGGTCAAGCAAAAGTACAGAATTCGCTTCACTAAAAAGTAATTCTCACCTACAATGACACTTTCAAAAACCCATGTTACAACACTGCATCAGCATGACAGTGGCAGAGCTACACTATACCAAGGGTGGTTAGCGGAACACCATCACAGGGAAATTATACCGTTTAATAGAGGTCAAATGTTGTATTTTAAGGATATATGCTAAATATTGAACACCATTGAAACATCTGCAGCTTAGTGGCAAAGGGTGTTCAAATGTACTCTTGTGTCACGACATCAATCCCGGCCAAACGGATTTGTGTACTTGTTTTGTTTAAAAACAATGTCTACTTGACAAACCAAACCTCTCTTCACAAAAACTCAAAACTAAGAGAAACTTTCAATGGAGAAGTTGTGCCCGACTCCCTATTGTTAGCTTACAACTTTTTTCTTTATGGCTGCCTGTGATTTTCTCATCCTGGTTTTCTTTACTAGACTACCTTGAGTGATTTTCTTTGCTCAATTGTAATTTTCAGTGGAAACGTTAAAAACACATTACAATTTAGTGCTTTGGGGACTAGCTACAAAGCAAAATGGCAACACAAAATATTACTCTATACAGTTTATTTTAAAGTTTTGGTGCACCCACTCATTGAAATACTTAGGTTTTAAAGTTTGAAGACCCTTGGCAAGATTTGGCTAGGCCACTTGTGAATTGATGTACTAAACATGAAAATTGTGGACAAAATCGAGATGCCATCCGGGAGCTCAAATCAAAAGAGAAAAGATTTCATTGAAAAAAAAAGGCACATTAGAAAATAGACATGCACCAACAAAAGAACTTGTAAAGGGAAGTGCACATTAGAAAAGCCAATTAAACTAAAAGAACAACTACTTATACATAGAGGAAAAATACCAAGAAACAGAAATCAAGAAAAACTATGGAAAAATTGAATCAAGAACAAAATCCGTTTATCACAATTAGTACAATAATAAAGAAACAAAGTATTGAGATCTGAGGGGAGACCTTAATGGGTATATTGGGCGCGGTTGAGTGGAAGGATCTGTTGTGAAGTTCGTTAAAGACTTCACTCACTCTGTAAAATCCATCCACAATTATATATATACTTTGGATTCATCTTCTATTTATATGCGCTACTACTCTCCCCAATCTAAATTATGAAACAGTCTTTTGTACAATACTACACTTTACTCCCTCCAATATTTAGTTGTTCTACATTACTTTTCACATTTATTTTCACCGCAATTATTTGTAACCATTTTAACCTTTGTTTGGTGACCGTAATCATTTCATAAAGTTAAGAGGCAGATTAGGACAATTTTGAACAGTAGTCTCAATTTATGTGACACATTTTATTTTTTAAGAGTCAAATAAAAAAAATTTACCGTAATTTTTGTATTTATTAATTATTGTAGCTTATAGTACTTTTTGTGTAGTTTCTAAATATATAAGTTATTTTTCAAAAAATTTAAAAATTGTATGTCTTGTCAAAATAAAGTAGTTTTATCTCAAAATTTGAAGTGTGATACACAAATTGGACGGACGAAGCAGTAAACTTTACTTTTTTTTTTTTTGTGTCCTCGTAAATAATACGTTTTTACAACACTGTATTAATTTGGTACCCAAAAAATATACTCCATTCAATAAAAAGATTCTTCCTCCCTTAATAACAATCATAAATATAGGAGTATCCGTAGTATTAAGGTTTTTCTAAATGGAAGCCTAATCTTTTCTTTTTTGGTGAATATATATTAAGATATTTTTTTTATCTCCACAAAGGAAAACCTAATTAAATGCAATCACTCTTTTACAAAAAGTAACTCAACGATTTTTTCCAATTATATTTTTATTGGTAGACTTTCCTACAATCAGAAAGAATGTGACCACTTCTTTAATCTTCTTTTCTAAATCCTTGTATCATCTTTGTCTAGTAAATTTTTCTGATTAATTCCAAATTAATATAAACAACAACAACATACCCATAATATCCTATAAGTGGGGTCTGGAGAGGGTGAGATGTACGCATACTGATGTTTGGCATTTTATGCCTATATTTCCTTAATATTTCCTCACGTTTTAGTACCTTATTCGCTCGTTTTATAGCTTGTGACTGTGGTTTTACACTGGTTTTATGTCGTGTGTGTGTAGGTTGTTATGCAGTGTAATTGGAGCTTTTAGGAGCATGATTGAGCAAGGAAAGATTGGATTTGGATTGAGGATTGGATCGAGCACACGAAGGCACGACACGAGCGAGCAAAAGAGCAAACGGATCAGGAAATTGGCCTGGCGCCGTACCCCACGCGCCGCGCAGGCCATAGCGCGCAGGGGATGGCGCGTTTCAGTCCGCGCCGCGTGTCCATGGCGTGCAAGAAGTGGCGTTTTCTGGTCGAGCTCGCGCGATCGTGGGCGCGGGGCGCCCGCTATAGCGCCCCTTGTGCGCGATTTTACTCCCTATTCCTCCTAGTTTTGGGTCTAACTTATTACCAAGGGTATGGAAACATTATAAATAGTTTATTACTTAGTTTTTGTAAGGAGTTCAGACTTTGGAGCAAATTTGAGAGCTCATAACATCAAGACAAGGGTTTTTCTTCCTTCCATTAATTTATTTCATCATTATTTCATTATTACATCAATTTCTTGTGTTGTTATTATGAGTATGCGTAGCTAAATCTATCGTTCTAGGGTTAGAGTATTACATGAAGGTTGATGTTTGAAGATTGATTTCCATTAATTGAATCCCATTACGGGCTACTTATTCTTTCTTGATTTCACTTGTGTAATTGTCAGGGCCCGATTATTACGCATTATCTATGGTTTTTAGATTGAACTCGAAAGAGGGAATTTAATTACGTAATAAGAAAGAATAGGACTAGTTTGTGAACCCGGGCATCGGGGAACCAATTTGTGAGTAGGATAGACATATACTTGCTCGCCTAGTTTAACTAATTACAGAATTCGTTAATGCGTGCACGTGATTCAACCCATAGACATATAGGGATTGGAGTAGCCTGCATAGACCGTGAAGAACTGAAAGGTTTTCACGGGTACATTTAATCTGTTAGTTAGTAACCCGGGATTTAAGAAGTGGAATCAATTGGAGAACTCAACTGGATTGTTCGTAACTCTGACCCTGGACCGTCTCCTTATTACTGATAACAACCAAGTTTTGCTCCATTGTTTGAATTCACTTTTACCATTTAATTACTGTTCTTTAGTTAATAAACTCATCACTATTGGAACAAGATCCCTGAATAGTTTAAATAAATTGTTTGCTAGAATTCAGTCTGCATAGTCCTCGTGGGAACGATACTCGACTTTGTCACTTTATTACTTGGCGACCGCGTATACTTGCGTGTGCGTTTGGGAGCAACAAGTTTTTGGCGCCGTTGCCGGGGACTAATTTTTGACTGATTTCTTTTTGAACAGTTTATTAATTTCTATTCAGGTTTAATTTTTGTTTTGAGTTTTCTGCTGTTTCAGGTATTAGGTCCTGCTTGATCTTTACCTACAGGAATGGCAGAAGAACGAGCTTTAGCTGTGCGAGATGTCGCTCTCCCCAGCCTGGATGGAGTAGCTTCAAGCATAGTTAAGCCAAGAATTACTGGAAACTTTGAGATTAAGTCCGGTATGATACAACTGTTACATACGACTGGACAATTTGGTGGATTGCTTCATGAAGATCCGCAACAACATATCCAGAATTTCTTGGAGATCAGTGATACTTATACACCAACGGGAGTTCCTATTGATTATGTTCGCTTGACATTGTTCCCGTTTTCACTGATTGGGGCAGCGAAGAGGTGGTTAAAGGCTGAAAAGTCTGGGTCTATCACCACTTGGAATGATTTGGCTAAGAAGTTCTTGGCTAAGTTTTATCCATCTGCCAAGACAGCCCGGGTGAGGAGTGAAATTATGTCCTTCAGACAGTTAGAAGGAGAATCTTTATATTCAGCCTGGGAGCGGTTCAAAGCTTTACTGAGAGATTGTCCACACCACAACCAATCCAATGAGGTTCTTGCACATACTTTTGTTGAGGGGTTGACTGCACATACTAAGATTGTGGTAGATGCTGCGGCTGGAGGTCAAGTACTGGCCTTAAATTTTGACCGGATCTATGAGTTGCTAGATAACTTTTCGCAGAGCAACCCTGATTGGCAGGGAGATGGTAGAGCTACTACGCAGAAAACTGCAGGGGTACTTCAGTTAGATGCAGTTTCAGAGCTACGGGCTAGGATGGATGCTATTTCCAATCAAATTAGCAAGCTAGCTCTATCGAAGACTCAGCAAGCAGTGGCTCATGTGCAACAACTCCAGAGTTTTTGTGAGGTTTGTGGTCAAGATCATGCTACAGAGGTTTGCCCTTCTAATCCAGAGTCAGTTTATTACGTAGGTAATCAAAACAGGATGCAGGGTCAAAATCAGTTTGGTAATGGTTATTATCAAGGCAATATGAGAGCCCCGAATAATTACCACCCACTTCCAGCTCCACCACAGCAGGTTAGCAGTTCAGTTGAGGAGATGCTAAAGCAGATAATGGCGGGACAGCAGAGAATGATAGCTGACACTGCAGCCCATGCACAGGCCATACAAGATCTTGCCAGTGCTCACAAGAACTTGGAGCACCAGTTGGGGCAGTTGGTGGGAGAAATAGGTACTGTTAAAAAAGAGCCTGAACAATGTCTTGCAGTGACTTTAATTGATGGTGGAGAGCTGATGGCCAAGTCTGAGGAGAGAGCTGAAATAGAAAAAATTGAAAAAGTGGAGAAGATGAAGAAGAAAGAAGAGAGAAAGGAGGCACCTCGGCCACCTCCACCATTCCCGCAGAGGCTTATACAGTCAAAGGATTTAGCCCAGTATCAAAAATTTGTGAGTATGCTAAAAGAGCTTCATGTTAATATTCCTTTGACTGATGTGTTTGAATTGATGCCATCCTTTGTGAAGTTTTTAAAAGAGATTTTAGTTAAGAAGAAAAAGCCTCAAGAAATAGATTCAGTTGAGTTAGTTGAGGAGTGTAGCACAATCTTGAGTAAGCTACCTCCAAAACTTCAAGATCCTGGGAAGTTTACTATTCCTTGTACCATTGGAGGACATAGTATCACTGGTGCCTTGTGTGATCTGGGTGCGAGCATAAATTTGATGCCTCTGTCTGTTTGCAAAAGGTTAGGGCTAGGAGAAATCAAGCCCTCTTCAGTTACTCTCAAGATGGCGGATGGATCACTCACTCACCCTGAGGGTAAGTTGGAGGATGTGTTGATAAAAGTTGGTAAATTTACATTCTCTGCTGATTTTGTAGTCCTAGATTATGAAGAGGACCTAGAAGCTCCAATTATTTTGGGGAGACCATTCTTGGTCACCTCGAAGGCACTTATTGACATGGAGCTGGGTGAGATGACTGTTAGAGCGCATGGAGAGAAGGTTACTTTCAAGGTGTATAATGAGAAGGAGCACATAGCTAAAATTGAAGAGTGCTCTATGATCGAATGTGTTAGTCAAGACCATGGAAGTACACCACATGTGAAGTTGAAGTTGGGGTCTCTCAAAGAAAGGAAAAAGGCAAAGGTTCGGCGTAAGAAGAGAAGACGTAAATACTGGAAGTGAGCTAAAAGTGTCGTCGTGCCACGACGTTAACTAAGGCGCTTCTCGGGAGGCAACCCGAGTTTGTACTTGTATTATTTTATTTTATAGTGTCACGTAGTTTTTGTTTTTCCTTGGATTGCAGGTTCATGTAATGTCGAGGCTAAGTGTGGGGTGTCCTCACCCTTGCCCAATATTGATGACTTGTTGGGGGAAGTCTGAGTACCTCATACTATATGGAAGCTTGGAGGATGCTAGCACCAAGGACTAGAATCTTCAGGGAAGTTTTCTTTACCTTGCACTTTCTTATTTTTAGCACTGAGGACATTGCTTAGTTTAAGTGTGGGGTGGGGAACTCTCCCTTATTTTTGAGGTTATGGATGCATGTACCCATAGGATTTTTCTTTTGTCACTTGACTTTATTTTGATTTGTTCCTTGCTTTAATATATGGAAAAATTGAAAAAAAATTAGAAAACCAATGAAAAATTTCAAAAAGATTTTCCTTTTAGTTTTATTAGTGGTACATGTCATCCACCCCGTGGTTTTTCTTATGGCCGCGGTTCTTTTCCACTGGGAGGCCTTTGAACCGGGTAGTTTTTTATTTTTAGGATTAGGATAATTAGTTGTAGGTGACCCTAGACGAAAGGAAGAGGTAGAATGCTAGGTGCTTTTGATGTGTTTGATACCGGTGGACTTGAATTGATTGCATGTGCTATTTGTGGTGTCCTTGGGTTTTAATTTGATGCATGCCTAAAAAAAAATTTTGGAGCGACCCCCTTGAGATGCTTGAGTCCGCTAGCTTGACTTGATTGCTATCCTTTGTGCATGAGTGCTTAAATTTCCACAAGTTGCATTCTAGAAGCTTAGTTGAGAGTTGTTGATGGAGCCTTTTTGTGTGGATCATGTGCAATGTGTGTTGTGAGGCATGTTCTTATTTACTCCATGTTGCATATTAATGTCTAGAACTTGCCCCGTGTGTGTGCAAAGCGAAATCCTAGGTTTGCTATAGTCGGGAAATGATACAAGGCCTTCTTTTTTGTTAGCCTACCCTTACATATATACCTTGAAAAAAAATTTGTTGTTGTGATTTCTTTGACCCTTTTTGTTGGCACCCACACCCCGAGCCTACCCATTTATTTTAAATTGACTCTTTTGGCCCTTACTCCTTAAGCACTTTATTGATATTGTGTAGATGATTGGAGTTGTGGTTGGATTTTGGGAGGTTTTTGAGTGGAGCTAATGAAGGGGAATAATTGAAAAAAATTGTGAAGTAGTGAAAAGCATTGGCAAGGTTGGTTGAAATTGAAAAAGAAAAAGAAAAAAAATAGCAAAGTTGAAAAGAAAGAAAAAAATTGTGGAAAAAGAAATAAAGAGAAAAAGATATCCATTCCTTGCTAGTGTGTACTTATATGAAAAATGCTACGTGTGCGAAGGTGTATGTGTAGAAGTGGTTGATTGGGTGGCTTGATGAGATTGATGCTTAATTTGAATGTGATGTATTAAAGTGCTTAGGGAGGTAGTCACTATTACCATATGTATCCTACCCGCCTCTTAGCCTACATTACAACCCTTTAAAGTCCTAGTTAATCCCGATTGGAGTGAGCTTACATTAGTGGAGTCCTACACTACGGGCAAGCCTATGGTACATTGCGTGTGACGTGTGAGATTTTCATGAGAGTGAGTGAATTCATTTGTATTGCCCCCGTTCTATTTATGATATTGGTTTTGTGTGTGATTTTTTGGGGGGCACTCTCTTGCTTCATATTGGTGAGGGCGCATGGTTTGCATGAAATAGGTGAAGTTGATGGCTTCTTGGTTGAGTAGATAGGTGTGATTTTGTGGGAGCATGGTTGCGTTAAGTTGAGTTTGTGCATTTGAGCTATTTTGGGGTGGTTGTTCTCATATTTTTGGTTGTGGTAAATTGTTGGCATGTTGTGGATCCATAGTAGTCATGTGTGCATTGGTTCAATGGTCGGTATCAACCATAGTCATAGGCAGACCTGTTCTATCTAGGTTGGGTAGTGAGATGTGACTTGCTCGAGGGCGAGCAAAGGTTCAAGTGTGGGGTGGTGATGTTTGGCATTTTATGCCTATATTTCCTTAATATTTCCTCACGTTTTAGTACCTTATTCGCTCGTTTTATAGCTTGTGACTGTGGTTTTACACTGGTTTTATGTCGTGTGTGTGTAGGTTGTTATGCAGTGTAATTGGAGCTTTTAGGAGCATGATTGAGCAAGGAAAGATTGGATTTGGATTGAGGATTGGATCGAGCACACGAAGGCACGACACGAGCGAGCAAAAGAGCAAACGGATCAGGAAATTGGCCTGGCGCCGTACCCCACGCGCCGCGCAGGCCATAGCGCGCAGGGGATGGCGCGTTTCAGTCCGCGCCGCGTGTCCATGGCGTGCAAGAAGTGGCGTTTTCTGGTCGAGCTCGCGCGATCGTGGGCGCGGGGCGCCCGCTATAGCGCCCCTTGTGCGCGATTTTACTCCCTATTCCTCCTAGTTTTGGGTCTAACTTATTACCAAGGGTATGGAAACATTATAAATAGTTTATTACTTAGTTTTTGTAAGGAGTTCAGACTTTGGAGCAAATTTGAGAGCTCATAACATCAAGACAAGGGTTTTTCTTCCTTCCATTAATTTATTTCATCATTATTTCATTATTACATCAATTTCTTGTGTTGTTATTATGAGTATGCGTAGCTAAATCTATCGTTCTAGGGTTAGAGTATTACATGAAGGTTGATGTTTGAAGATTGATTTCCATTAATTGAATCCCATTACGGGCTACTTATTCTTTCTTGATTTCACTTGTGTAATTGTCAGGGCCCGATTATTACGCATTATCTATGGTTTTTAGATTGAACTCGAAAGAGGGAATTTAATTACGTAATAAGAAAGAATAGGACTAGTTTGTGAACCCGGGCATCGGGGAACCAATTTGTGAGTAGGATAGACATATACTTGCTCGCCTAGTTTAACTAATTACAGAATTCGTTAATGCGTGCACGTGATTCAACCCATAGACATATAGGGATTGGAGTAGCCTGCATAGACCGTGAAGAACTGAAAGGTTTTCACGGGTACATTTAATCTGTTAGTTAGTAACCCGGGATTTAAGAAGTGGAATCAATTGGAGAACTCAACTGGATTGTTCGTAACTCTGACCCTGGACCGTCTCCTTATTACTGATAACAACCAAGTTTTGCTCCATTGTTTGAATTCACTTTTACCATTTAATTACTGTTCTTTAGTTAATAAACTCATCACTATTGGAACAAGATCCCTGAATAGTTTAAATAAATTGTTTGCTAGAATTCAGTCTGCATAGTCCTCGTGGGAACGATACTCGACTTTGTCACTTTATTACTTGGCGACCGCGTATACTTGCGTGTGCGTTTGGGAGCAACACATACCTTACCCCACTAATGTAGAGAGACTGTTTCCGATAGACCCTCAGTATATAATTAATTATTTTTAAATAAAATTAGAAAATATTTCATGATATGTTGCAATTTTCTTGAATTAAATAACTAGAATATACTTCCTCAATGTTACTCGACATTTATTTATCTTGAATAAAGGTGTTAAATATTTTAACTAATAAAAAAGCTAATTGGATTGGTTAATTTTACCTGCAACAATTATCAGGGCAAGAGCTAACTTTTCTAAAATGTGGGTATCTAGTTTCAGGGTCAAGTAAAAGTCTTGCTTACGTAATAGATGGGAGATTGCGTACCATTATCTTCGTGGACTAGGACTGCACCTACCGAGACCTTAGAGACAGCCAAGTACACGAGTAGTTGTTGAGGTTTTGATAGTAGCTTTTTTAAGTTTTTAAGCACTTGTTGATATTTCAACGTCCATTCAAAAAATTTATTCTTTTTAAGAATAGAGAAAAACGTGTGACACCTTCCGAAGATCAGGATATGGATCTGCTTAATGGTGTTATCTGCCCAGTTAACCTTTGCACTTCTTTTGTGCTTTTCATCACTTCAGCTACCTCTACTTAATGATGTTATCCGCCTGAACCCACATACATCTTCTTTTTCGGTGACTCTTTGAAGATGCTTACAACATCGATTGCATCTGCTACTTCCTGCTTCGAAGGTTACTTGATGCATGTTGGGATCTTTCTATACTCATGCTCTTCGACAATAACGCTTTGTCGAAAGGGTTGGTTGGGTACTCGAAACTACTGCTCGATTCTGTTAACTCTTGTGTTATAGTATTGCATTCATGAAGTAATTGGTGTATGCTCTTTATTTCTTTGGTCATCATGGGGTTGGGAACTTAATCACTTGATGGAGGGTTGATATAACAACTTATATCATATAGATCCAGGGTCTTCCTAGGATAGCGTTGTATGCCATATCTCCCTGGAGTACCTGGAAGTTGGTTTCTTTATATATTCCCTTCATATGGGTGGTTAAGGTGATTTCACCGATTGTTCTTCACGTGAATTGTAAAATTCGACCAAAGTTGTCGATCTTGGGACAATTTGACGGTTCGGTAGCATTTCATTTACCATTTTGATTAGACAATATTCACACAACTTCTTACATATATAAGTACACTATTTATGCCATAATCATGAATGTGCAACTTTATTACAATATCATGGTGGGGGAGTAGGAGTCCCTTTGAATGTGCATTATCGAATGTGATTCTATCTCCGAGAATGCTCCCTGGTTCCTCCTATGCAGTTTTAACATCTTCGTTGGTTTTCTGCTAAAAAATATGGAAATCATACCAACCTCTAGCCTTCCAACAATCACATTCACTAATCATGGAAAGTCATAAGGATGAGTTCTATTTTTTTTTTTTTTCCAGTTTTCCTTTCCAAACTTGTGCGCCTTGTATACTACATTTTATCATTATGCTTGTGATCTTGGAAAGTTGTCTTTTTTTCTTAGCGAATCTTTGAATCGTACCTGTTGTGCACATTATCCCAGGTTGAAGGTGGGATTTTCAGATATTCTACTTCAACCTCTGGGTTGCCTCTGATGCCCTTTCTTTCTGTTTGTTTGTGAAGGCTAATGCTACCTAGTCATTTTGTACCTCTGGCAATGATGTTCTTTCTTTCTAGAACCTATTTATGAACTCCTTAAGTGACTCATCATCTCTCTGCTTTACATCAAAGATATTCTCAACTCTCTTTTCTACCTTTTGGGCTCTGATATGTACCTTCACGAAGGCTTCAACCATTTTTTACAAAGGAGCCAATTGAGTTTAGGATAGAAATAAGTACCAAGTGGGAGCTCATTTACTATGTATTTTCCCAAACTCTTTTTTACTTGCACAAACTTAATTTTATCATTGGTTAAGTCATTTGCTTTGACACTAGCCACGTACACAATAACATGATCGTGGGGATTGATACTACCACTATACGTGATCATGTCTGGTATCCTACTTATTTATAATTAGCATCAGAGTTGCACTTGACTTGTAAAACCGTAGGGAATATTTCTCAATATCGATGACTTTCAAATTCTTTAGAGCTCCCGGAATCCAATCCATATGCTTTTCACGCGCCTTTAGCCATTGCAGGATGGATTTCAAGATTGGAGTTTGAAGGTAATTTTAGCTTCATGTTTGGCAGCTCCATCTCCAGATCCCCCTGATACGGGACCAAGTCCCCCTATATTAGAGTTCCAGAGGACTAAAAGTTGAGTCCTTATGGCTCATTCTGCCCTTGAAATTGCATGATGTTCTTAATTTTTATTGCATGAAAGTGCTGCAAGTGCAGTGTTAACCTCCTTATTCACGACCTGTTGAACCATGAACTCTTTCAATATTTTATTTCCATGAATCGTCCATACTTTCAGCTACGATTTTGTCTTTCTTAGCAGAAGAAGATTTTTGAGGTGCTGGTGTAGTGCGTGGAAGTGTTTCTCCAGCAACCAGATCTAGAGTGGTTTCAACCACTACTTCTGTTAGTGTTGAAGGTTGTTCAGTCAAATCAAAACATAAGAAAAACTAGAAGAATTTAAGCTTTTTAAGTGTAAGAAAAACACAAGATAGATCTTGGAACAACAAATCTCTCTCAGGCCCTACGGTGGACGCCAAATTGTATGTGCTAAAATTGAATTTAAACAATAATAATTAAATTTATATTTAAGTGAGTCAGAATTAAGAAATTGTATGAAGTTAACTTATATTTTAGTTTGTTAAATCTAGAAATTAAAGCTAGGGCCATGTTGACTAGTAATTGCAATAACAATAATGTAAATTGAATAAGGTTAGGAAATAGTACATGACCTAAGCAAGGGGTAAATGAAATCTTATTGCAGATCCAAAGAGTTGAAGCGATGCTTGATATTATTTCATTAAGCTGCAGTTTATTTTTTTTTTTTTTTTTTTTTTGGTAGAACTGGATAATAACCATTACTTAGCATAATACATTAGTAGCTATAGAGTCATGAACAGTTTCATGTGCTCTATCTAATACAGAATTACCAAAAGTGGCTAATACATTTATAGTGCAACTAGATACAGTCCTAGTAAATATAGTAGCATTCTTATCATCTTGAAGGGCCTTAAAAACTATATCAGGTGGATGTGGCCATTCTAGCAGCTGATTGGAAGTATTAGAAGTGTTGCTAAGCTGCGCCAAAAAGTGTGAAACCATGTTGGCTTCACGGAAGGTGTGTTGAACCACTGGATTCCCCAACTTCTGGAGATCGAACCTGCATTTCGATAACAAGTTTGCATAGATTGGATTAGTATTTTCAAGTAGCTTAATGACTTCAATAGAATCTGTAGCAATTTCAATATACTGAAAATTGTGATTTAAGGCCACTTGGAGACCAATGCAGAGGGCCATTAGCTCCATGTAAGTATGAGTATGCCCATTAACTTTCATGAAGAATCCCAGAATCCAATCTTCTTCAAAATTTCTAAAAACACCACCAATACCTCCATTCCTGGATTGAGTATTGAAAGCTTCATCAATGTTTAATTTTAAATTAGGGTATATATGTGGTTGCCATTTAAAAGTGACAGTTATCAGTAGACATGTTATATCTATCAGTCAAGTATTTATATTCCAAGGCCCTAGAAATTACATAGGATAGTTGAAGCTCCTGACGATCCTCATGGAAGACATTATGGTTCCTATTAATCCACAAATGCCACAGAGCAAATGGAATAAACTGAACCCATGATAAGGAATAATGCAGCACTTTATCATTAGTAACATAACTTGACCATAGCTCTGTTAACCAATGTTGAGTTAAACCAAGCTGATGTATAGGAATATTAACTGATGTCCAAAACCCAGATGCAATGGGACAGTGTAAAAATATGTGGTCAATTGTCTCTAATTATTGACAGATATGACAGTTAGGGGGAATAGGAAGTCTAAGTTCATTTAAATAGACTTTTGAAGGTAATCTGTTATGTTGAATCTGCCAGAGCAAGAACTTGATTTTGGGAAGGGTTTTGAGTTTCCATATCCAGTCAAAACTTATATTAGTAGTGAGAGGAGGGGATAGCAACTTGTATACTGTTTGATTAGAGAACATTCCATTTGAAGTTAAAGACCAGAATGGTTGATCCTCAGCATTTGGATTGGGAATACAGACTGATTGGATTTGATTATGAATAAAGTCAGGCAATTCAAAAGACAGTGAATCCAGTTTCCAAGAGTTATTAGATCTAAGATGCATAACAGACATTTTAGCTCCATTCTTTTGAAGGGGTCCCTGAATGAGAGACCTAATAGGTTGGTTAATAGGGTCCCACTTATCAAACCAGAAACTGACTCTGTTACCTTTACCTATGTTCCACCCCAGTCCCTGTTGACAAATGTCCCAACCTTTCAGGATATTCTTCCAGATGTAAGAAGGAGTAGAGGGCCTTGTAGTAAGTCTATACTTATGAATCAGGGTCTTAGCCCATGGCTGAGATGGAGTAAGGAACAATCTCCATGCTAAGCCAGCTAGAAGGGTAAGATTCTTAGGTAAGGCCTTTCTAAGACCAAGGCCACCATTATGTTTTGGTTGAGCTAGGATATCCCAGTTTAGATAATGAATTTTCCTATTGTTACTAGTGGAGCCCCAAATGAACTCTCTTTGAATTTTATCTATAGTATTGAGGGTCCTCTTAAGTAGCAGATGGTATTGCATAACATGGGATGGAATAGCATTTAGAGTGGCAGTTGCCAAAGTGACTCTCCCAGCAAAAGTTAAGAATTTTGTTTTCCATGAAGCTAATTTCCTAGTCATGTTATCAAGAAGAAATTGGAAATCAGCAGCTTTGGGTTTCTAATTGACTATAGGAAAGCCTAAACATTTCCCAAATGATGAGGTGACAATATATGGAAGTTCCTGCCTGATGTCTTCCTTAAGACTTGGAGAACAATTTGATGAGAAAATAAGTCTGGTTTTTGAAATATTGATTTTCTGACCAGATAATTTAGTGAAATAGTTAAGACACTGTGAAATAGACTTAGCTGACTTTACATTGGCCTTACTCGTTAAGGTAAGATCATCAGCATAAAATAGATGAGTGAGAGGAGGACCATTTGGAGAGATTTGAAGAGGATCCCATAATGCATACTCTACATATTGGTTAATCAGGTTTGAAAGAAGCTCCATACAAAGAATGAATAGATAAGGTGACATAAGGTCTCCCTGTCTGACACCCCTTGAGGGTGAGAAGAATGGTGTTAAGGTACCATTGACCATTATAGCAATATTACTGGTGAAGATACATGACATGATTAATTTGGAGATATTAGGAGGAAACTTGAAGTATACTAAGGCTCTGTAGACAAAAGACCACTCCAGCCTGTCAAAAGCTTTTTCAAGATCAATCTTTAGAAGAATCTTACTTTTGCTACCTTTTATCTTGTAAAAATGATGCATGATGTCTTGGATAAGTATTGCATTATCATCTGTGTGTCTTTCTTTAAGGAAGCTTGATTGATATGGGCTGATAATATCATTCAGAAAGGGTTTTACCCTATTAACTATAATTTTAGTAACTATCTTATAAATAGTGTTACAAAGACCTATAGGCCTAAAATTCTTTAGATTATTAGCATTGTGAAATTTTGGAATGAGACAAAGGTGAGTCAGATTGATAGAAGGAGGGATCATAGAAGTATGGAAGATGTCATGACACAGAGCTTTAACAGAATTGCCTACTTTATCCCAATACTTTTGATAGAAAAATGGATGCAGGCCATCAGGACCAGGGGCCTTGAATGGTTTGAATGAGTAAACTGCCCTAGTAATCTCAGAGTCCAGTAGTGGTCTATCTAAGGAAGAGAGATCAAAGGTATGATAACTAGTAAGAGTAGAATGGATGGTATTAAGTGAAGTCAACTCTTGTTGAGTGGTAAAGATATTCCTGAAATAATTGAAAGTGTAGTCAATCAAGGTTGACTGATCATTGATCCAATTGTTATTTTCATCCTTGAAAAGATGGATTTTATTGACTCTTCTCCTATTAATAGTGCTCAGATGAAAGAATCTAGTATTAGAGTCTCCATCATTTAGCCAACTTATCCTAGATCTCAGCTTCCAATGATCCTCTTCTTGTTGCAAAATATTATTATAATCTATGATGAGATCTTTTTCTAATTGCTGCAGAAAATTACTGGTAGGGTAATGGGGAGAATTTTGAATTCCTCCTAGCCTAGCCATCAAATTCTTTTTCTTCTTGATGATATTACCAAAAGTATCTTGGCTCAATTCCTTAATTATAGCAGTGAAATGAGGTATAGCCTGTAGTAAAGAATTATTTGACCAACATTGATCCACCTTACTAGGAAAATCAGGATGTTCACTCCAATATTTTTCTAATCTAAAAGGTTTGGGAGGTCTAATATAGTGGGGGCCCAAGAGTGTAACTAACATAGGAGTATGATCAGAATGGGTTTTAAGAAGATGCGTGATAGAAACATTTGGATAAAATTGGAGCCATGCATCATTAGTAACACACCTATCCAATCTTTCAAGGATTAAAGCTCTAGAAAATTTTCTATGGTTTGACCAGGTGTATTTACTCCCTTTAAAGCCTAGGTCTTGTAAGCCACAGTAATCTAAGCAATGAGCAAAACAGTTCTTCCTTCTATTCCTAACTAGCTTCCCTCCCTCCACTTCTCATCTTGGGTGAGAACAACATTAAAATCTCCACCTAAGAACTAAGGCCCCTTATAACTATCATATAGTTGTTTTAAGTTTTTCCAAAGTTGTAGCCTTGTAGAGAATTTAGGACTTGCATATATTGCAGAAAATAACCATGCAGGGTGATTAGGAAGTACCTTAATCATGGCATGGATTTCTTGATCATTTGTCTGTATATCATACAGATGCAGTCTACTAGTTTTCCATAATACCACCATTCCTCCAGACCTACCCCTAGCAGGTACTTCTATCATTCTATCAAAATCAGAGAAATTTCTAAGGGCAACATGAGTGTACATTTTGGTTTCCACTAGTGCTACCAAGCATGGGTTGTGTGTCCTCATTAGATCATCAAAATTCTTTCTGAAATCCTGACTGTTACCCCCCTGATGTTCCAGATAATGAAACTAGTTAGACTGTTCATAGTTAGGGGATTGGTTTGGTGTTTGTTCAGATGGACTCCCTCCCTTATTGGCCTGAGATGGGTTCTGGCTATGCTGGGGTTCAGAACTACAGCATATTTTCCTGCTGCTTTGTTCACTGTTGGTCTTATGTCCAAGGAGCACTTGTGAAGTAGGGGTGGTAACTGTTGGACATATTTCTTGTCTTCTAGTTCTGGAAACAGCATGCATGTGGCTGTGTGAAGGTTTGAAATTTCTGTGAATGACCCCTGGGCTATGAGTTCCATTTATACCACCTCTTCCTCTCCTATTTCTTCCATTTCTTATTCTGGTACAGGTAGAGGTGCATCCTCCTGGTTCAACAGCTCCTCCTGCACCTCCTGTTGGGGGTGTAGAGGTTGATTCAGGTTCAAGTCCACTTGTGGGGGAACCTGGGGGTTCACCTGTGGTGGTGGTTGGACTTGCTGATTCATTTGGTGTTGCTGTTAGTGAACATGAGGATGGTTTGCATGTACCTGTTGTGGTTGCCATGGGAAGAAGAAAGGTTGAGCATTGGGGTCCAGTGGTGGAAAGAAAGGTAGATTGTGAGGAGGAGGAGGAGCATTCTGAGGTGGAATGAAAGGGTTTGGGAAGTTCCATTGATTCTGCATGTGAGGAAATAGAGCAGCTGCTAAGGCAGGAGCCAATGGATCTAGAATGTTCATCATCCACAGGTGGTTGAGGTAATTTTCCATAGCTAGTCTCATGCCTTCTGTGAATAGTTGGGCAAGGAATTGTGGGTTTTGAAGAAGAATGATAATTTCCTGTCCATTCAGGTCCATGCTGAAGGAGACTGCCCTCCCTATGAGTGAATGTTCCAACCAAGAGGTTGGTTGACGGTTCTGTGGAGGTGGAGGGGGTGCAAATATTATGGGAGGTGCTGGATTGAATACAGGAGGAGGTGGTGGAGGTATGTTGTGAGCCATTGGAACTCTTCTTAGTACTGGAATGAGTACAACTCTTCTCCTGTACGCACGAGTTGGAAATGGGAGCATTGTGCCCTAGAGATAAAGGATTTGTAGCAGCATAGATGTCTAGGTGAGAGTGCAAATCTTTTGAGTATCCAGTGATTTGCATGGAAGGAATAGAATTGGACAAGGGATTTTTATCATGATGAGAAGTATAGTTTTCTTCAATTTGTATGTCCACTTGGCCAATAATAGTAGCCAAATGTTCTACATTAGAAGAAAGATGAGCTGATTTGTCATTGAATGATGACAGAGAGGTTGCATGTTGAGCTGATGTGTCAGCTGCATGGGCCTCATAATTTTTGTATTTAATAGAGTTTAATTTGGATTTATTATTAAGGTTTACAGACAATGATTGAGAATGTTGGTTGTTTTTGTCCTTATTATGTTGGGACTCCTTATTTCCACTTGGCACATTAAGCTGCAGTTTACAATAAAGAGAATACTCATTAAAGAATATAATGTGTTATAAGTGTTGATACAAGGAATAATTATACCATTTCCTAAATTTAGAGATTCCCTATACACATTCCTCTATGTGCCTCTTCCAGAATAAGATTCTATCTTTTTAGGAATTGTGGACGTTGGTGTCAGCGGGCGACCAGATAGTAATCCTCATATTGGCGTACTGACACAATTGTCTCTTTCTAATTTTCGGGCTAAGAATCCAATATAAACTTGAGACTTGTATCTGATGACTGCTTTATCATAAGTTGATTGTACCTGGGGCTAGTTTGAATCTTTGTTAACTTATTTGATTTTTTCCTTCTTTAGTGATGTCCTTGATTTTATGCCATGTCATCTTCGAGTTGCCTTACTCTACTGCCATGTGGCTGGCCACCCACCTTACGTGGTCGGTGTGAATTTTACCCAATACATTGACAGTTCTAATACTCTCTCAGTTCCACTTTATTTGATGCAATCCTCTTTCCAGTTTAAGCGATTCTTTTCTTTTTCAATAGTCAATATGACTAAACTTTAAAGCTAAATTGGATTAGATTAATAAAATATTTTAAAATTAAAATATAATATTAAAAAATTATACGAAAAGTACTCAATACGGTGAAACACTACATCTTAAAATGCTGATCAAAATTTATACAGTATGAATCTTGAGAAGCAAAAAATGGTCTTATAAACTGAAACAGAGGTAGTAATATTTTCTCATTAGTACGTTCAAATAAAATGACGTATTTTTATACATGACAATATTTATTTTTAAATTTCTTAGTTTACCTTTACTAAGGAGCTTTTAATCGTGCAAATGCCATAGCATTTATAGGACACAAATATCAAAAGTCGTATGTAACTACACAAAAACTACAACATATTTAAAACCACAAAATTTAAATATCTTCATTTCCCTTTTAAAAGTTCCAATCCAATAGAGTTTGTATGAAAAGAAGTTTTGAATGGTTGTTCCTTTGAAACTCAACTAAGGTATTATTACAACCTAATAATAATACTAATGTACTCTAATAACACTAATAAAGAACGAATAGGCTTTTAAAAGTTTGTCCGTTTTCCTTGAGAGAACTTGACAAAGGCGGAGGAGGCTTAGCGTCAGACATTTCCGACTGCGCAGGCGAAGGGAGGTCATAATTGTTGGCCTATTGATTGAAGGAATCATTTCAATGAAGCAAAGGCAAGGCTTTATGCATGTAAGTTGAATCCTTATAATATAACTTAAAGTTCAATCCAATCAATCCCCAATTATTGGTTCACTGAAATGACCTCCTCAATATTAAGAAGAAATCATTCCTTAAAAGCAATCCTCACTATTCCATTTACCTTTAAACCCTACATAAACCCTCAAACCCCATTTACCCAAATACCCTTCTCCACCCATTCTTCCAAATTCCCTGAATATGAAATGCCTACTGTAACCTGGGGTGTCATCCAAGGCCGTAAGGAGAAGTTAGTGTCACGTGTCATTGTCTCTGATTATTTGAAAAGTATAGGAATTATCCCCAATGAATTAGAAGACTTAGAATTACCCTCCACTGTTGAAGTTATGCGCGAACGAGTCGAGTTCTTGCAGAAAATTGGACTCACTATTGACGATATTAATGAATATCCTTTAATGCTTGGTTGTAGTGTCAGGAAAAATATCATTCCTGTTTTGTCTTACTTGGAAAAAATTGGGATCCAAAAGTCTAGGCTTGGTGAGTTTGTTAAGAACTACCCCCAATGTCTACACGCTAGTGTTGTCGTGGAGCTTGTTCCCGTTATTAAGTTTTTACGCGGTCTTGATGTTGAGAAACAAGACATTGGGTATGTTTTGATGAAATATCCTGAGTTGTTAGGGTTTAAACTTGAGGGAACAATGAGTACTTCGGTCGCTTACTTGGTTAGCATAGGAGTTAATCCGAGGGATGTAGGGCCAATGGTAACACAATATCCTTATTTTCTTGGAATGAGAGTTGGGACGACCATAAAACCGTTTGTGGATTATTTGCTGTCATTGGGTTTGCCAAAGAAAATCTTGGCGAGGATGTTGGAGAAGCGAGCGTATCTGCTTGGTTACGATCTTGAGGAGACGGTGAAACCTAATGTGAATTGCTTACTCAGCTTTGGAATTAGGAAGGACACTTTGCCTTCTGTTATTGCACAATATCCACAAATTCTTGGTTTGCCGTTGAAGGCTAAGCTGTCATCGCAACAGTATTTCTTTAACTTAAAGCTCAAGATTGATCCTGATGGTTTTGCTAGAGTAATTGAGAAGATGCCACAAATTGTTAGCCTACACCAACATGTAATAATGAAACCTGTCGAGTTCCTTCTTGGACGGGGATTTTTGGCTAATGATGTGGCAAAGATGATTGTGAAATGTCCCCAGTTAGTTGCTCTGCAAGTGGGCCTCATGAAAAATAGCTATTACTTTTTCAAGAGTGATATGGACAGGCCTATGAACGACCTTGTGGACTTTCCGGACTACTTCACATATAGTTTGGAATCGAGAATCAAGCCCAGGTACCAGAGGTTGCAAAGCAAGGGAATCAGATGTTCTTTGGCTTGGTTTCTCAATTGTAGTGACCAAAGATTTGAAGAGAGATTGTATGGTGATCATATAGAGCCTGAAAGTTCTGGTCCGTCATTTTTTATGGGTGGGAAGTTGGAGCTACCAGGCAATGAAGTTGTATCAGAAGAGGAGGACAGCGATGATGAAACACTTTATAGACGCACTGTCTCATTGTAGTTTACCTTTTAACAGAAATTTTGGTATAAATGCTAATGTCTTTCAATATTAGTTGATTTTTCGGTGAGTTCTGGCTTGCATAATGCCCTTGTTTCAGCTTTTCTTCCGTCACGATAAACTTGGCTGTTGTACTACTATATAAAATTAGATTTGCTGCTTTTTCATTTTCTGTTGTTTGACAACCTTTAAAACAGTCCAATGCAGCAAAATGAAGATCTTCCTTGTTTTAGTTTCTACCTTTTGTACTCGTGTACCTTTATTTCTAGGGGCAGTGATGGTTGGTGATTAATACTTAATGTAAATGTCATGAAACATTTCAAGGAAACAAGACTTGATCTCGCAAGTAAACAGAAATTTAATCTTTACTATCTTTCTGATGAATTTTGGTAAAAATGCAGTGGCACCCATCAAGAACAGGTTACTTTTACTTCTCATTCAACAATGGGTCCAATGCAGCATGTTTACAAGGCCAAAAACTAGCAATTAAGGTCTCATTTTCAGCTCCGGCTGCCTCTCCACCGAACAGCACCACCAGTGATATCCGGTGGCGTTGTGTCGTCTTCTCCAGCATATCCGTGGCCATTTCAGCCACGAGAAACCACTTCTGCCCCTAGCCCTGCACCAAGTTCTCTGTTTCCTGCTAATGGCCCGGAAAAAGGTGGTGATATTCCGTTTATTAATACTAATCCAGCAGTTCCTTTGCCCACTGGTGAAGTAGATTCCGCTACTATTCGCCCTTTGCCCACTTCTGGTTCTCCTCGTCATCAAATGCAGGTAATTTTTATAATTTTAACCAACAAAATATTCTATCCGTCTTATTGTATGTGACACTGTTTGACTGAACGTATGATTAAACATAGAGTTTAATAAGTTTATAGGTTGACAGTAACAGAAATGTTTACTCAATCAAGTTACTTAAGAGTTAGTTGCTGGTATCCGTCTATGTATCCATTTGACTTGTATGCTGTGTTAAGTACTTAATACACAATTACAAGTATTCTCAAAAGTTGAATATTACTCCCTTAGTTGAATATATTGAAGTTCTAAAAACTTGTAGTAAAAGATAATGATAGTATTAATAGAATGAAATGGATTCTAGGGGCAGTGATGGTTGGTGATTAATACTTAAGAGGGTAGAGGCCATCCTACTCTAATGCTATTATAGATTCAATGCCTCATGTCTTATTCTTCTTCCTCTATTTTTTTCATAGCTCTAGTTTACTTGCGAGATCAAGTCTTGTTTCCTTGAAATGTTTCATGACATTTACATTAAGTATTAATCACTAACCATCACTGCCCCTAGAAATAGTTTATAATTTGATCTCCATGTGTATAATACATTTGAAGAGAGGTCCAGCAGTTTGTATTCGTCAACTCTGCTCCTTTTTATGCTTTACCATCTTATTCTGTCTTCCTTAACTGGTGTTTGATATGTTCATTGTGGAAGTATACCTTTTTTTAAATTGATGTTAAAGCGGGGAAGAACTTGTCTTTAACTGAGACTTGCCAAAATGGTGGCATGGATAAGTCCAGTGAGATTGGCAAAGGTATGACCAGCATCTCATGTTTACGATTCTGAATCACTTTCCTTACCCTTGTATTTCTTTCTTATGAACACAGGTCATTAGTGATATATATTTAAGTTTTGCATCAAATAAAGAGCCAGGTTGAGCTAAATATTCACTGTTTTCTGGTTTAGAAAAAAAAGGCTGGTTTTGCTCTAGTAGATGGAGATGGCCGACGTCGATTATAATGCATGTGGATTTGATTATTTTAATTCCAGCCAAAGACCCTTTTTTTATGGATCTTTAATATACTGATAGTAACTGAAGTACCTGGACAACAATTTGCAATCCTCCTTGCGCTTAGCTTTACCATTTATTTCTTTACAAGTACTTGTGTTATCTTTAGTTCATTTTCTAAGGTCTCTCCATGCTTGATTTGAAGGGGAGCCTTGGAGCAACCGGTAAAGTTGTCTCCGTGAGAGCTATAGGTCACGGATTCGAGCCGTGCAAACAACCACTGATGCTTGTATCTAGGGTAGGCTACGTACATCACACCCCTTGGGATCCGGCCCTTCCCCGGCCACTCCGTGAACGCGGGATGCTTTGTGCACCGGCTGCCTTTTGCCCTTTTCTCCATGCTTGGTTGCTTTACTAGATCATTGGAAGAACATTCAAGGAGGCATACTGAAATGAGAAAAAGTCGATCATGCTATCATATTTAATGCAGATCTCAAGCTTGCCATCTTTGGTCGTTGACTTGGTTCAATTGTTCACAAAATTAGATCAAACTGATAAAATGACCCAAAACCGTAGCTTTAAAGGATGTGTTGAATTGCACTCACGATCTTATCTTGAGAAACGACAGTTGCATTTGTTTCCATTATCTCATTTGCACCAGAAGACCATAGGTTTTTAGTGGTTGATAGTTGTGCTCATTCTGGTATACTAGGGTCTATGGAAAATTGGATGCTCTATACTCGTGCTCTTTATTCTTTTTCACCATCTACAACGTAGACGTGATTCAACAGTAAACAATAGCTTTGAGGGAATTTAGTGAACTTCATTTTGTAATGCAGGAATAAGAATATCTTGTTAAGGAGTTGTGTAATTTAATCAAAGAAGAAGCTTTTCTTCCTATATCCCTGTTTGTAAGTGTCAACTAGTACTGATTTCATGCCGGAATCTAATGACTAATAAATGCATCTAGGTTATGGATGGAAAAGGAGAGATGGACCTTTATCCAGAGTTGGGTCATGTGAGCAAGGAGGGAAAGGTTGCTGGTTCTTTGAGTAGCCGGCAGTCAAAAGATCTTGCCCTTGTTATACTTAGCTAGCTTTGCAGGCTCAGGAAGTTGGTAAACTATGCTTGGATATGCATTGGTTGTAATTCGTCATCTTAATGGAGTTCTCCAAATGTAATGTACATTTGATAGAAAAGTAAGTCTAGTTCCACTCCCTTCGAACAGATTTAGCTTGAAGGTTCTACATAGAGTTAGACTTGGTGTGAAGATGCTAGAGATAAGTTGGATAACTGCATGCGGCATGCCAAAGGTTGGTGTTAATTACTCTTTCTCTAAACTTACCTCATTTTGCCAAATGGAATTGTCAAATGGTAATACTATGAAGGCTAAGTTCTCAATCTTTAATATAGTACTTCGGTGGCTGTTGTGTTTTCAAAGTTCTTGCTTGTTTTCTTATAGTGATTTTCTCTCTGTTTATCTCTATCAGAGAGAGAGAGAGAGAGAGAGAAAATCATGTACAGTAACTTCTTTTGTAGTGCCAGATCATAGTGTCGTGTGTTTTCACGAGCATGCTATCTTATCCTTATATTTATACCTCACTATATTTGACGGTATTAGACTTGGATACAACGCATTAGTACACTATAATTTTTTTTTTTTGGGAGAACTGGATATTAAATATTAATTAGCATAATAATACATCAGTAGTTATAGAGTCATAAGCATTGTCATGAACACTATACATTGCAGAATTACCAAAAGAGGCTAATACATTCATAGTAACACTAGAGATAGTCCTAGTAAACATAGTAGCATCTTTATCAGCTTGAAGGGCCTTTAAGTACAATATGAGGTGGATGTGGCCATTCTTCCAGCTCATTGGAAGTATTATAAGCATTGCCAAGCTGAGTCAAAAAGTGTGAAACCATATTGGCCTCACGGAAGGTGTGCTGAACCACTGGATTCCCCAATTTATGTAGGTCGAACCTGCATTTTGATAACAAGTTTACATAAATTGGATTAGTATTTTCAAGCAGTTTTATGACTTCAGAATCTGTAGCAATTTCAATATGCTGGAAGTTGTGATTTAAAGCAACCTGAAGTCCAATGCATAAGGCCAGTAATTCCATATAAGTATGAATATGACCATTAATTTTCATACTAAAGCCCAAAATGTAACACCCCAGTTAAGGGTTAAGTGTCCCACATCGGCATAACACAGGAGAGATGCTGGTATATAAGTTAACTGGCCTTAGACCCTAGTGACGCGTTTTAAAGCCGTGCGGGCCTAGGCCCAAAGCGGACAGTATCACTAGCGGGCTTGGGCTGTTACAGATGGTATCAGAGCCACTCCGTGTCAGCCTTGTCGATGTGGGTCAAAGTTCAGGGCTGAGTCTAGGCGAATCCCGGTACGCGGGGCAAACCTCCGTGGTGAGTCTAGGCGAATCCCGGTACGCGGGGCAAACCTCAGCGAGGACGCTGAGTCCATAAGAGGGGGTGTATGTAACACCCCAGCTAAGGGTTAAGTGTCCCACATCGGCATAACACAGGAGAGATGCTGGTATATAAGTTAACTGGCCTTAGACCCTAGTGACGCGTTTTAAAGCCGTGCGGGCCTAGGCCCAAAGCGGACAGTATCACTAGCGGGCTTGGGCTGTTACACAAAATCCAATCACCTTTAAAATTCCTGAACACACCACCAATACCTCCACTCTTAGAGTGAGTATTAAAAGCTCCATCAATGTTAAGTTTTGGGTTGTGGTTCGCAGGTGGTTGCCGTTTAAAAGTGATAGTGAATTTGTCACTTGGTAGTTTAACTCTTTCAGTAAGATATTTATATTCCAAAGCTCTATTAGTTACTTGGGAAATAGGGAGTTCCTTTTATCCTCATGGAAGACATTATAGTTCCTATTGAGCCACAAATGCCACAAAGCAAAAGGAATGAACTCAATCCATGACAAGGAGTAATGCATGACTTTATTTATTTCTAGTTGGTGACAGATATGACAGTTAGTGGGGATATGGAGACCAATTTTACCTAAATATTCTTTTGAGGGTAATCTGTTATGCTGAATCTACCATAGTAAGAACTTGATTTTGGGGAGTGTTTTAAGTTTCCAAATCCATTCAAAATTAATTGTGGTAGAAAGTGGTGGGATAGTAATTGATTTATGAAGTAATTAGAGAAAATTCCATTTGGTGCTAAAGACCAATATGGTTGATCTTCAACATCAGGATTTGAGATACAAATTGATTGAATTTGTTGAAGAATACTATCTGGCAATTCAAAAGATATTGAATCCAGATTCCAAGAGTCATTTAATCTCAAATGCATAATTAACATTTTATCTTCATTCTTGTGAAAGGGACCCTGAATGAGAGATCTAATAGGTTGGTTAACAGGTCCCAGTTATCAAACCAAAAACTTACCCTATTACCTTTGCCCATGTTCCACCCTAATCCTTATTTACAAATCTCACAGCCTTTCAAAATATTCTTCCAGATGTAAGGAGTAGAGGGTCTTGTAGTAAGTTTATATATATGAATAAGAGTATTAGCCCAAGGCTGGGATGGAGTAAGGAACATTCTCCATGCTAAACCAGCTAGAAGAGTTAGGTTCTTAGGTAAGGCCTTTTTAAGACCAAGACCACCACTATGCTTAGGTTGTGTTATAGTATTCCAGTTTAGATAATGTATTTTCCTACTATGAGTGGTGGAACCCCAAATGAAGTCCCTATGTATCTTATCAATTAAATTAAAGGTCTTCTTCATTCGGCATTGTTCTACCGTCTTATATGTTATTTTTTGTAATAGTAATGGAAGATAGATTCAAAGTTTTTTTTATGTCAGTTTTACAAGAAGGTGAAGTACTTACCTTCAGTACCACAAAGTTATCTTATTAGCTCCAGAGTTCCGTTAATACTAATACTTATTATGGTTTTGGTCGTTTTACTACTACTGATCTAGTACTTTTTTTTAAAGAATTTTTTTTAATGCTCACAAGATAGTGCCTTTTGATTTTACAAACTCATCAAAAAAATTAATATACCAACAAGCCAAATCTAAAAGCCACATGATAATCAGTGGCTTAGTATTAGAAATTCAAATCGGCAGAGTTCTGAGCTTTCATCTGGTCAAAGACAACGTAACCGAACATCCTGTTAAAGTCAATTTCCATGTGCACTTCTTTGCAAGCTTAACTCAACAAAGCATGTATATTCTTCTCCTGCAACAACAATTCTACCTAAAATACAAAGTCTTAAAGATTTACTTCAAATATACTTCTGTAAGTTGTTATCTGACATTGGTTTTTTTCATTTCAGGATAATTTGGTCTGTTTTTACAAACTTATCAGTAATGTATGGCAAACCCCGCAAGACCATAAGTTAGGAGGCCAGTAAAGATACTCCACTCCAGTACAACTTGAACAAAAAAAGGAACAATTTAAAAACATCAAGGAAGTAACTTTAAAAATTAGAAATGGTGACCTCAAACTCAACGACTTTAACTTCGATTCAGTGCTAATGGGTAACCCATGCTCTTATTCGCTTTGAAAGTAGTGAGAGTGGCGTCACGAAGAATTAAACTAGTGTTTGGTGTACGAACTTTAATTTACAATTATACCCTTAGAGAAAATGAGCTTTAGCAGAAAAAGATTTGTGGGCAAAGATATTTTTGTCCTTTCAAACTTTTTATACATGTATTGTAATCCATGTATTAATAATATCATGATGCATTTGGTATTAATTTATACCCAAATTAGTGGGGTAATTAATACTGGTATCAGTTATCTCACTTTCAAATAAGCTGAAAGTTGTAAAAGATTTTAATACATGGATTAGCTAGTCTATACACCATTCCTAATAAGTGAGAGAGTCCTTAACGTGTTATAAGGCGGACAGGGTCACAACTCACAAAGTGTTTCTGAAGACTCAAAAGTGAGAAAGAAATACTACCGAGAAAGTGAATGACAAAATAGAGATACCAAAGCCATGCCAGGATCTATCAAAAACTATAAGCTCAGCCGTTGCCTGGAATGGGGCACGCCAGCCGTGGTCCGGGCTAGCCACACCTTCCCTCCAAACACTAACCTCATCACTTTGGTCCCAAAGAAATCAAGCACAACCATTTTCCTTGATGACTACTCATCAAGCGAAGACGATGATGATGACCACATAAATGAATACCTTCACATGATCAGAAAAGGAGTAGCAGAGTTAGAACCATACACAATTAAGGACGAAGGAACCCCCGACTGTTGGATAGAAAGGAACCCTTCTTTAATTCGTCTCACTGGAAAACACCCATTTAACTCTGAACCACCCTTGTCTCAGCTCATGCACTACGGTTTTATCACTCCAATCCCACTTCATTACGTTCGTAATCATGGACCAGTTCCTAAGGCCATGTGGGATGACTGGACCGTGAAGGTCATGGGTCTTGTGAAACACCCTATGGAATTCACAATGGAACAGTTGGTTAACGAGTTCCCATCTAGAGAATTGCCCGCGACTCTTGTATGTGCGGGTAACCGAAGGAAAGAGCAGAACATGGTGAAGCAAACAATTGGTTTCAACTGGGGTGCCGCCGCTGTTTCAACTGCTGTATGGCGCGGGGTTCCCCTCCGTGCCATCTTGAAAGGGTGCGGTATCTATAGCCGGAAAAAAGGGGCACTCAACGTTTGCTTTGAAGGTGCCGATGTCTTGCCGGGTGGTGGTGGCTCAAAATATTGTACCAATATTAAGAGGGAACTTGCCATGGATCCTTCACGAGATATCATCATAGCTTACATGCAGAATGGAGAAAAGTTGACACCGGACCATGGGTTTCCTGTACGGATGATTATTCCAGGATTCATTGGTGGCAGAATGGTGAAATGGCTCAGGAGAATTATAGTCACTACCCGAGAATCAGAAAGCTATTATCATTACAAGGATAATAGGGTTCTTCCTCCCCATGTTGATGCTGAACTTGCTAATGCTCAAGGTATGAAATTCTGTATAAAGATTGTCTGAGGAGTCTATTTACTTTCCATATTGTCTTCTGAAAATAGGAATATCAGAACGGCTTTTTTGTCATAGAGAAAATTTTAGTTCGAAGTGTATTTTATTCATCAAACTCCATCATTCCTAACTTCTTTGTCTTTCTTTCTTTATTTTTTTGTTTTGTTTTTTTTTTTTTGGAGTTCTCCTTTTAAGTTGTACCGTGGATCAACTTTTACTGTCTTTGAAGCTTAGAGCTCCAGTCAAGCTCGTGTCGAATCAAATAGTTGAGAAATATTTTAGGCAACCATTAATCATATAGGGGAAACATTTTCACCTTTATATCATGTGCTAGCACTCATGAAAAAGTACATATGATTAACTACTAATTAAAATGTGTGCATATTCTAGTCCTAGCCCTTGAATTTCTTGGTTATCATAAAAAATTTACGTGGGCTTATATTAATTTGTTAATCCTTTCATTTAGTACGTGGTATAGTGTGTGTAGCACAGGTTTAATAAATATGTATTCTTTTAGGCTATGTACGTTTTTGTGCCAAAATAAATTCGTAAAAAATGGTAGAAGTGCTAAAAATGTTTAAATGTCTTGTTAATATGCATTTAGATCACATACTTATATACTTTTTTCCTATAGAGTTTTATTGTCAGGATGATTAAAAAATAAAATATTTTCAACCACATATGTTATTACTACGATTTCACGATGTCAATATTTATTTTACAGAGCATATCATTAGAGTTGGAATAAAAGTGAGTATATCATAGTTTTGATAAATGAGGAAATTAAGTACTTTTGGAATTACTTACTCCTATTTTAATAATTTTTCGATGGCTAACGTTATTATATATAAATAAAATAATACTGTACAATGTTAAACTCCTCATCACATAAAAGGAAGAAGAATGAATTAATTGCATTCTTTCTGGACGGAACTAATTAAGTACGTATATGTACAAGGTAAAAAATCAGACTCATGAAGTTTAACTTGTTTTATTAACTTTCTTATTAGTACTAGCTATTTTAAGTTATCAACGCATATTATGTACAGTTATTTCGTAGTATTACTTCTAGGGGAATCTGGTAGTATAAAATTTTAATTCAACGTTTGTATCTAGTAGTGCTTTTAGTCTGCGTACGGTTGTAGGATAGCTGTTATTTATGTTGTGGCGTACTCTCTATTTCACTTTGTCGCACGGTTCGAGGGTTCAATTAGCTAACTTATAAGTATTAAGTCTGACATAAAATGTTCAAGTATTCCAAAATAAAATATCTATACTAAAACTTATATAAATGTATAAGACATAATATATATATATAGTAGTATTAACAAACACTTTGTCAAAGAAGAAATTGCTGGCTCTTCAAATACTCCATTCACAAAGGGTACTCAAATTTTAAGAGTCAAACGAGAATTTTTTTTTAATGGTGATATTTTAGTATGTCTTTTAACAAGTATTAATTATTATAACTTTAGTATTTTTTATATAATTTTTAGATATAAAAATTTTAAGATTCAATATCCATATTTACCGAAAAAATAAAATCCGATTTCTATCATCATCTTTATAGAACGGAGGCGCGTAATATTGTTGCCACGTAAATGTCACAGGTAGAGCAGTATATTGATGGCAGTTTAAGCATTGGAAACACCAACTTGTCTTTACAGTTATAGGTTGTTAACCTCTAATCATTTTGACGTATACTAAATTGGAGATTTTGGAACGTTTTGGGGCAGCATGGTGGTACAAGCCAGAGTACATCATCAACGAGCTCAACATCAACTCTGTTATTACAACGCCGTGTCATGAAGAGATTTTGCCTATCAAATCGTGGGCAACTCCGCTATCCTACACGTTGAAGGGTTACGCTTATTCTGGTTAGCATACTGTTTTCTTATTGTAATTTGTATTTACCAATGGATTTTCTTCTTTATTTTCTGTTTGTTAAAACAAAACAAAAAATGTAATAGGCGGAGGGAAAAAGGTGACACGTGTAGATGTGACAATGGATGGAGGAGAAACGTGGCATGTTTGCACATTAGTCCATCCAGAGAAGCCCAACAAGTTTGGCAAGTACTGGTGCTGGTGCTTCTGGTCACTGGAGATCGAGGTGCTAGACTTGCTTAGCGCCAAAGATATTGCAGTTCGAGCTTGGGATGAGACCCACAACACTCAACCCGAGAAGCTTATTTGGAATCTCATGGTCAGTTCATAAGTCTCGTGTTTACTTTTTAGCACCTCAGCTATGTATTAGTACATCCAATATATTGAAATTAAAATGTTACTTAATAAAATGAGTCGGGGGATATAAAAATTTCCACTGATTGATTATTAAGCTAAATTAAAAAAAAAATACTTTATGCAACATTTTAGGTTGAAAGCCCTATAAGCGTATAATCAACTAATCAAGTTAGGCATTGTGATGATGTCTCAACGCCCGTACGAGGTAGTGATAATGTCTAAATCATGAGGTTAATTAATGCGCAAAAGCTATGTGATTTTAAAAAATAAAGCAAATAACTTGTTATATACAGCTAGGAGTTTAACTAATAGAACTATATATTGATGGGGTAAATCTTTTTTTTATATCGTTGGCTAATTTAAAGTTTATTGTGAGTAAATTTTTACGTATTCTTGCTTGTTTTACTAATACTTGCTAAACTGTAATTGTGTCAATGATTTGATCTAGTCGATATCCTTTCTTTATTTCTCAAGATACCAACTATATCCGTAGTTTTTTCCATTGTGATTCTTGAAGGTCAATTCTTCAATCGTGACTCAATCATTAGTCAATTTTCTAAGCTAGATTAGCAATTTTAAAGTGGTAAGTTTGAGAATATTTAAACAAGTAAGAATACATGAAAATTAACTTGTAATAAATTTTAAATTAGCCGACTATGTAATTTTTTTTTTTTTTTTTGCACCATTGATGTTCTTTTATATTAGCTAAACTCCTCAGTTAAAAGCAACTATTGGTATAAATTGAAATTTGTATAACTTGTTAATCACTGCACCATAGACTATGATCTCACGACATACTCCTACCTTTGAGCATTGCACCACCTCATTTGGTTAAGGCAGTTATACTCATTTTCTGTGAAAATATGCAATCACCTATTATGATTTAATATAGTTGTGATTGTATGCAATTGTTTAAATGTCCTAAATAGGGACTGTTTTTCAATTATCAGGGAATGATGAACAATTGCTGGTTCCGAGTGAGGACCAATGTGTGCAAGTCTCACAAGGGAGAGACAGCGATAGTGTTTGAGCATCCGACCCAACCTGGAAATCAACTGCGTGGTTGGATGGGAAAGGATAGGCGCTCGAAGATATCAACACAGCCCATATATACCTCTAAACACTTATGAGGAACAGTGTCTCATCTCGCTTCATGCATGAAAACATCGATCATGACCAAAACAGAAATAGATGAAGTAGAAAAATTCCAAGCCAACAGTATACACTGTCCGTCTTTAAGAAATCTAATCCCCTCACGGTTAAGGTTTGTGGATTAATTTCTCCCACGATAAAATGGAATTATCCTCACTGTGATAGCGGTAATTCAAATCAAAGTGAGCAGCGAACTCAAATAATGGTAGCAAATCACACTGACTCAGAACTTACTTTTATTTTGAAAACAAATGCAAAAGGTAATGAGAGAGAGAGAGAGAGAGAGAGAGAGAGAGAGAATGAAATTTTTGGATGAACAAAATGAGGCAAAATGCCTCTCTATTTATAGCCACAAGATTTGGAGTGAAAAGGCATGAAGGTGTCTTTTGGTAAATTGGCTGTTCATGAAAGGCAGCCTTCAAGGTGGCTGTTCAATGAAAAAGTACCTTTTCATTGATGAAATAGCTGTTCATGAAAGGCAGCCTTCAAGGTGGCTGTTCAATGAAAAGCACCCTTTCTTTTGGGAATGAATAACGTTAGGGGAATTTACACTGTATGCCCACCCTTTTGATAGTAATTACAGAGCATACCCATTTGAATTTTCCCTACCCACCCATTAAAAAATAATTACAACCCATACCCATTCCCTCAAATCCCTATCCCATTCGCCCAAAACTCCCCTCAAATCCCTATCCCATTCGCACCCAAAACACCTCTCAAATCCCTATCCCATTCACGCCCAAAATTCTACTCAAAACCCTACATGAATTTACTTGAACCGACGATTCCAAACGCTAAATTTTCGAAATTGAGCTTAAGCTCGTTTATAAACGTTGGAAAAAACCTCCTCAACCTGTTCCTAGTCCGGATCTTTCACCAATCGAAGATAATCCTTCAAATATGCTGGTTGTTGTTCCTTTTAGCATGAAAACAACATATACTATTTCAGAATTTGGATATGAGGTCGCGTCGAAATTCATGTGTTTGGATCTTTTTTGTTAGTATGAAATTGTTTCAAGTTAGCTTTTATTCGCATAAAGTTTTAATCTTCAGTGTGTTTTTTCGCATAAAATTTTCTTTTGATCGTTTGAACCTGTGTGTAACGTTAAAACTAGTTAAGAATCCCTATTTGATTTGAATGAAAATGTAAAGCTAAGAGTTAAGTGTACGTTTAGTAGTGAAAGGTGTAAAAACTCAGTTTAAATTGAAAGCTCGAATCTTGTTGAGAAGTGTTGTACCCTTCATTTGCTTGTTCTTGAGTCTAAAGTTACCTTAAAAGTCCTGATTGTTTTTTTTGTTATTGAAATGGTTATGTTTCTCTGGTTGTCTGTAAGTCTTTTGGAGTTAGAGTAGGTGTGAGAGCTTGGAATCTGGATGGTTTGAATGTTGTGTGAGGAAATGCAGGTAGTTCAGGAGGTTTGTTTTTGGTTCCTGTTTGTTTGAAGTTGATTCTGGTTGTTTAAGGATCTAGGAGAAGTGTGTGGATGCTGAGAAGAGTGTACCAGGTATAGCATGTGTAGGGAGTTAGTTCTATGATGTACAGGTGGGCTGTAGAGCAGTTATAGTGTATGCAGGGATGTTTGTTGGCTTGCAGGTGTTAGCAAAAATGTTCAGGTGCTGCGAGGGATTCTGGGGGAGTGTTTCAGTCCTAATCTATTTGTTGCAGGGGTGTAAATTAGAATTCTGGATGTGTTCACAAGCAGTGAGGGAGTTGGTATGTGAGTAAGGGTGTGGTAGTTTGAGTGTTGTTCATATGATACTCGTAGGTAATAAGAGTTAGTTATTGGTTGGTCCAGAGGTGTTCTCTTGTTGTTGGTATATCTTTTATGTTTGGATTAAAATTGCAAGATATTATTATTTTTTTATTTATTGTTCGATTCAAATTGGGTGTTGTAAAATATTGTCTCTAGTATCTTAGAAAAGTTCATGCTAAAATTTGATCGTATTTGGAGCTGATTAGATGTGTTTGAGTTCGATTTATGAGCTTAAAATCAAAGAAAAACATGTGTAAACTATAACAGTATACTACTATAGTATATAGTTTACTACTGCTATAGTATACTACATTAATTTACTGAAGCACTATACTGTTGTAGTATATAATTTATTATAAATGTATACCTTCAGAGTATATTGTATACTTTTACAGTATATAGTGTTATTCTTCTTTTAAATAATATATGTTTTGAAATAGTTTCATAGTTTCTTGATTATTAGCTTGAATTGAGGGTTGAGATTGATCCTAGAGTTATTTAGAGCCTATGTTTTGAACTTTGAAGTGTAAAAAAAGATCTTATAAAAGATAATTTTTTATTATCCACCACTATTGAGCTTGAAACTCTTGAATATGAAATTTTATATTTTTATTTATTATTTGAGTCAAAGTCGGTGTTGTAAAATATTACCACTAGTACCTTAGAAAAGTTCGTTCCAAAATTTTGTTGCATTTGCAGTTGATTAGAGGTGTTTGAGATCGAACTTCTGAGTTGAAAATCAAAGAAGAAGTGTTGTGTATACTTGTATACTGCAATAGTATGTTGCACTTTACTGTAAGAATATACTGGAATAGTATACTTCTACAGTATACTATTTTGGTATACACTTTTGTGTCTACATTGACGTGTGAGGTCTGCTATCAATCATATGTATGTTTTGATTTGTTGTTGCTATAAACATTATATACCCTTTTTGTGTACCGTATACTCTTTTGGTATGCCTTATGTGCTTGTATCAAAGTGTGTGAACTGTTATAGAATAATGTATATTTTTTAAAAATTTTGTATGCCTTGGTATATATTCTTGTGTCTTGGTCGAAGTGAGGCGTTTGCTATCAAACAAATATATGTTATGATTTTTTTTTGGTGAACATATATAGTTAAAAAGTTTGAGAGAACTCGTGTTGAATTGATTGTTGAATCTGCTGAGACATGAGAAGTACATTATTTCTGTACATTGGTGGGATTTGGTCTTGAATCCCACCCAAGTCAACTTGTGAGCTCCATTCCAAGATTGAGCTTGTTACGAAATACTTTAAAGCAAGTAACCATGGCAAGATAAAGGTACTTGAAAAAATGAGCATATCAACATTGTCCTCATACAAAGGTGCTCAGATTTTTGAAGCAGTTGGTCTTTTGTCAGAAGCGATGGAGTGGTGTTTCAATGGAACTCCCAGAAGAGTGAAGGGTGCAACTTTTGATGCACTTATGAAAGATTCACTTGAGGTGCATGAACTAGCATTCTCGTCACAAGCCTTGGCTCCAGGGAGTGCAAAGACTGTGGTGCTCCCAAATCCTGATGATTATCAATGGATAAAAGGTGGTTCGTTTGGGTGGTTTAGACTGCATTTTCCAACTTTGCAAGTAACATGATGCCATCCGAGTTTGTTGACAGTGTTGTCACTAAATGTGTAAATGGTGGTAGCAAGTAATAGCCTAATGTACTGATATAGTACTGAACAACTTTAAATGTACGAGTCAATTGATATGGTCATTTGTAACTGTGCATAAACCTTGTTCATATTTAGTTTCTCCAGATGGTAGTGTTTTTTCCCTTCATGTTATATGGAATTCATTATTATTACATCTTGCATCTACCTAAGCAGAGTTACTTGGTATTTTTGTTAGTGGGAGTAGTAAGTACTTAGCGGAATAGTTGATGCAACACATGGTAACACAGACACTACCATTTTTATATACTTGGTATATTACTATTGTTGATTTCATTAGTATACTGCTTTAGTATACACTATACAGTTTACTACATGTTTACTTAAACTGTATATTGTAATAGTGTAATGCTATAGTTTACTGAAATAGTATACTACTATTGTATATAGTTTATTACAACTGTATACTTCAATTGAATATTGTATACTCTTTAGGTATATACCCTTTTGTGTTTGGATCGAAGCCTGAGCTGCTATCAAATAAATAAATATTTTTTATTATTTTGAAAATTATATACCTTTTTAGTATATTGTATACTTTTGGTATATACCGTTTTGTGTTTGGATGGTGTGAGCTACTAACGAATAAATAGATATTTCGAATTTTATTATTTGGAATACAATATATTTTTGTGGTATACTATATACTCTTTTGGTATACAGCTCCTGGTGTTTGGATCAAACTGTGATATGCTATGGAACAAATGAATATTTTGAATTTATTGTTTAAATACAGTATACCTTTTGATATACCGTATATTCTTTTGGTATATACATTTATGTGTTTGAATTGAAGTGTAAGAGTTTGTATTTTAACAAATTATATTGTATACCATTTGGGTATATCATATATTAGAAAGGTATAATTGGAAGCATGGTTTTCTCTTAATACAAAAATATACTGTGACAAATCAAACTTGTATACCATTGTGGTAAATCATACTACAAAAGTATATAATAGAAAATGGTATTCTTTTAGTTAGTAGACACAAATATGTTGACCAAAAAGAAAGTCTTGTACCTTTAGGAAAGTCGTATACCATTGTAGTAATATCGTATATTAGAAAGGTACCGAATAGCAAGATGATTTTTTAGTTGTATACCATTAAGGTATATCATATACTAGAAAGGTATACAATAAAACAAGATTTTATTTTATTTTATAGGCAAATATATTGTGATATTTTAAAATTGTATACCATTGTGGTATACCGTATACTGGAAAGGTATAAACAGAACCATGGTTTCATTTTAGTTTATACACAAGTGTATTGTTACAAATTATATTTGTATATCATTTCTCTATACTACTATATACTAGAAATGTATACAATAGAAGCATGGTTTTCTCTTAATACAAAAATATACTCTGACAAATCAAACTTGTATACCATTGTGGTAAACCATATACTACAAAACTATATAATGTACTGCATAAAGTATATAATAAAAAAAATGTACAGAAACAACATCACTACCAGAGGGCTCTGTCATGGGGTATGTTGAATACAATAAAGCAATAAAAAAGAAAAAATAAGTTATAGAACAAGTTGCATATTGTTAGGGGTATATTTTATTCTGTATACCTTTATGGTATTCGGTATACCCTGATGGTATACTGCTTTAATTTAAAGGTATATAGGCAAATGAATTAACAAGTAAACGTACATGGTATACTGTATAATAGCAAGGTATACAATGAAATATTGAACAAATTTTACTAAACGGTAAAGAACAATTGATATTGAATAGCATACCATTTGATAGTCAACACAATAAATCCAGTATACCAACATGGTATACTATACACTACCAAGGTATACAACGAGAAGTTACCAACAAATTGCACCAACAGTAAAAGGGTCAGGTATGTCAGACACGGACTAAAATAAAGAAAGCAGCAAAATTTGTTGGTATATAAGGACTCTATAGGGACATTTTTTGCATGTCCTACGATTGTGACCTTTCTTTCCACACCATCCACATGTAAGTTTCACTTTCTCATGGAACATTTTCCAATTTGATTTGATTCTTCCAGTCCTTGGTCTTCCAGGTGTTGTTCCACCTTTTGGTGGTAGCACCTCACGTGATAAAATCTCCTCTGATATTTGCCATATAGTTTCATCTGGTATAGGATAACATGGTATTGCATACGTTTGAATAAAAATCTCCCTAGTGTAGTATTCAAAGCAGTATAGGTATAGAAACAATTTGAATTTGTCCAGCAATGCCAAGGCATGTCGACATGGCATTTCTTCTAGATCGAACCATCGACAAGTGCATTTATATGTTACTGAACCATCAACTACTGAATGCACGAAGTCATTTGAAGGCAGGACCTATAAACGAATTCTATTAGTGACATTGAAAGGTACAATAGACAGTACTTTTCACAAATATATGTTAGTGGACATGCCGTGGATCTAAAGATCTCCAGCCTGCAAAGACAAAAGCAAAACATAAGTAGTTGAAAAGAATTGTTTGGCAAGAGCAGAGCAGTAGACAAAAAAATGACCCTTCTCAAAGAGAATATGATCTTATCTCATGCGACATATTACTGCCCACTGATCAAAATGCAGAGGATTGAAGCCACTACATTTTAGCAAGTGAAGTTATCTTTTGGTTGGGAGCGGTGTCTGCTAAGAAACAGTTCATGCAGGGGCGTTTCTACAAATTTTACCAACTATTTTACATAGATTACATGGGTAAATAGACGAATCCATCAATTTAGGTTAGCAGGTTCAAATATAAACGTCCAACTATGTGAAATCACTGCTTAGTAAAAACACATATATAGGAGTAGTTACTGAGAGGCTTTATCTTTAAACCTATATGTTAAACGAATCCTTCATTTGTCTTGATGTAACTGTTTCGAACAAGTGCGATAAGGGAATGTATGTGGCGGATTCTTCAACACCAAAAATTTGCAAAAGAACTTGACATACCCGTACCGGGTACTTGCACTTACCTCTACCTAATAAGTCCCCTTACACAAATCTACACGAATCTGTAAGCTGATTGACATATAAAAGAATAACCAACAGACTTATTAGGAAAAGGTTAAATCTACTACTAGGGGTGTATGTCAAAAAACAAAATTTCAAAAGGAGTAGAGATCCCTGTAGCCTACATTCAGATGTCATGGAAGAAAGAAGAATACTGCTTTGTCATTATGAGGACACAATCTCGTGTTTCCAGAAAAAAGTGATCTTCAATATCTATAACCAATGTACTAGCTGCAAGTTACAAGCTGGTAGGAAGTAATATATCAATTTCCATGGAAATTCATCGATTAGCTCACCGAGCAGAATTTGCCTACCTTTTTTCTTTTCCCAGTCAAGAATAACAAGTATCTACTTACATTCGAGGTTGGGGTAAGGTTTGCGTACATGTCACCCTCCCCATACCCCCCCCCCCATTTATAGAATCATACTGGAATACTGGGTATGTTGTTATAGTCAAGAGCAAAAAATGCGAAAAAGAAGTACTTGAATTATAGAGTCTCACCATTCAGGTGATTTTTGAAGCACACGGACTTGCTCGTAATAGAGTACCTGTGTAACAACACATCCCACTTTTCTACCCGATTCAACAACTTCCTCTCTGCCACTCTCATTAGTTCTTACAGGAGAACAACAATTACAAATCTTTATAACTGCTCAAACAATAATATACATGAGAATATAAATAAAACGACGACACATGAAACATAAAATACTACATAAATTGACTACTTGACAGAAGACTTCAATTATATTATACTGTATAATTTGTTGGTATACCGCTTTAAATGTGTTGTAATAGCGTTAAAGCCCAACCTAACAAAAACTTTTTATATACTGTATAGTCCTTTAGTATCCTCTAAACCCCAATAGTATACCTGTATACCTGTTTGGTATACTGTTTTTTTTCCAGAGTATATCTCTAAACAATAAAGTCACAAAATTAGTTTTTCTAGGGGTACATTTGTACTGTATACATGTTTGGTATACTGTTATTTCAAGAGTACTCATCATGGTATACATGTGTACCATATACCATTTTGTTATATTGTATTTTATAGAGTACATTTTTATGCTATGCTTACGCGCAACTGTAATGTGATTGGAATACATTACAACTGTATACTATTACAATAGAATTGTATACTGAAATGGTATACAATTGAAAATTACAATTATGTTACCTTCTCGACTACGACCGATCAACCTTGAACTGAAATTTGTTGCGAATGGGATAATGCTTCATAACACTACTAAGAACATCCTTGTCCTTGAATACTTGGCCAGTTTTAATGTTCTGGTGAAATTCATCAGTAATGATGTTGCTTTCATCAATTTGGACAGTATGATTGTCTTCTTCAATTGCCATATCTATCTATCATCTCAACCTCATTGTATGAAATATTGTTGCTTTCTGTTATCTAAATCCCATTCGCCATCAAATTGACCCAAAAGTTTTACTTCCATTGATATGGAATTTGGACCAAATTGTGCGAGATTGTATGGCGTAGAAGGTATACGGATCTCTGTATTTGGGAAGAATTAGAGTTTTGGCGTGAGTTTGGGGGAGATTCGCATGATTTTGGGGGAGTCTGGGGGAACTTGCCTGAGTTTTGGGGAGCTTTTAGATGTTGGGAGATGGGGAGTGGAAGTGGGTATTTGGGTAAAATATTTTAGTAGGTAGGTCATGTAATATCAAAAGTAGTGGGTAGGGGTTGGTAATTAGTTTATGTTGTGTGGGTATTTTTGTAAGTCTCCCATAACGTTACAGCAGCCAACACTTCCTTTGGAATATTTGCATAAGTAGTCCACTTTTTTATTTCGTTACGAAACTGGCTCCATATCAAATATTAATATTTATTTCATTTTCCATTCACACCACTTTACCTTCCTTCCAAACCCAACAATCCCCCACATGAATGTGGAATGACTGAAGAAAACATGCAGAAAACTATATGATTTGCAAGTAAGAATTAATTGCATCTGGATAAGTGGGTTTCCCTTTGAACTTTCCGTAGTGAACATATATTGGATATACTCGGTCAATCGGTAGATTTGATATCTTTGAACCATCGAACTTTGGTGTATACCTAGACAACATATGTCACACAATTAATCCTTGACCATTTTTTGGTTCTCATTGTTGTGTTCGTTTCAGCCATGAACACCGCCTGGTTCATGAGTGCGTAGAGAATTGGCCTTACAGAATTCTCCTTGAAGCGGCTTCCACTTCACACTCACATAGGTGATTTCTAAACGTGTAATCCCGTAGATCTACACTGTTTGACAAACCCCGTATCAAACTTAGATAATCATTAAAAAACGTCTTTAATGTTTTATCATTGGTACTAACCATTGTCTTATTAAGAGGATGGGTTGAGTTGTTTGACAATGTTGGAGCAGTCGTACATAACTTTGTTTGAGCTCCTTGAACCTAAATCTTGGGATCTCCAGTCTTCTAGGTAGAGTTACCGCCATGACGACTTGTCCTCGGCCATAGTCCCATTCCTCTTGATGATCTCTCAACATCATCTCTAGTTAAACCTTTTGTAAGTGGATTCGATACATTATCCTTTGACTTAATATAGTCAATTGTGATAATTCCTCTAGAGATAAGTTGTTTCATGGTTTTATATCTTCGTCGTATATGACGATTTTTACCATTATACATAAGGCTCCCAGCCCTCGATATTGCCGATTGACTATCGCAATGTATACATACAGGTGTCAACGGCCTAGGCCAAAATGGAATGTCTTCCAAGAAGTTTCGGAGCTATTCAGCTTCTTCACCAGCTTTGTCCAAGGCTATGAACTCAGCCTCCATTGTAGAGCGGGCAAGTAAGGTTTGTTTGGATGATTTCCAAGTTACCGCTCCTCCACCTATCATGAAAATATATCCACTCGTGGATTATGATTCTTTTGAGCCAGTGATCCAATTTGCATCACAGTATCCCTCTATAACAGTGGGATACTTGTCATAGTGCAAAGCATAGTCTTGGGTGTACTTCAAATAACCCAAAACTCGTTTCATAGCCATCCAGTGATTTTGTCCAGGATTATTTGTGTATCGACTCAGTTTACTTATGGCACAAGCTATATATGGTTGTGTACAATTCATGATGTACATTAGACTTCCCAACACTCCAGCGTAGTCTCGTTGAGACGTGCTTTGTCCTTTCTTTGTAAAGACAAGATTAACGTCAATTGGAGTCTTTAAAGTTTTGAAGTCTAAATACTTGAATTTTTCGAGGACAATTCTGATGTAATGAGTTTGAGATAATGCCAAACCTTGAGGAGTTTTATGAATTTAAATACCCAAGATTAAATCCGCAACTCCCAAGTCTTTCATATCAAACTTGCTAGTTAGCATACGCTTAGTAGCATTGATGTCAGCAATATCCTTACTCATTATTAATATGTCATCCACATATAGACAAACAATGACTATATGATTTGGAGTATTCTTAATGTAAACACATTTATCACACTCTTTAATTTGGAAGCCATTTGACAACATTGTACTGTCAAATTTCGCATGCCATTGTTTAAGTGCTTGTTTTAGTCCATAAAGAGACTTAACAAGTCGACAAACCTTCTTTTCTTTCCCAGGAACTACGAACCCTTCAGGTTGTTCTATGTAGATTTCTTCCTCCAAATCTCCATTTAAGAAGGCTGTCTTTACATCCATTTGATGGATTTAAAGATCATACACGGCGGCCAAAGCTATTAGCATCCGTATGGATGTAATTCTGCTTACTGGAGAGTATGTATCAAAATAATCGAGGCCCTCTTTTTGTCTATAACCTTTAACGACCAGTCTAGCTTTGTATTTGTCAATAGTACCTTCAACTTTCATTTTCCTTTTGAAAATCCATTTGTAACCTAAAGGTTTGTTTCCAGGAGGAAGATCAACCAACTCCCATGTATGGTTGCTTAAAATGGATTTTATCTCACTATTGACTGCCTCTTTCCAATATGGAGACTATGAAGAAGCCATCGCTTCTTTATAAGTTTGAGGCTCATTTTCCAATAGGAAAGTCATAAAATCTTGTCCAAAAGAAGTAGATGTCCTTTGATGTTTACTACGTCTTGAATTATCATTATTTGGCATACTTCCTTTTGTACCTTCTCTTGGTCGTTTCGTGCTAACCCTTGACGATTCACATTCACTTTTATATGGATATATATTTTCAAAGAATTCAGCATTATATGATTCCATAACTGTATTAACATGAATGTCAGGATTTTCTGATTTATAAACCAGAAAACGATATGCCTTACTGTTCTTGGCATATCCTATGAAAACACAATCGACGGTTTTTGGTCCTATCTTTTCCCTTTTAGGTTTAGGAACTTGTACCTTTGCCAAACACCCCCACACTTTGAGGTAATTCAAGCTTGGCTTTCTTCCCTTCCACTTTTCATATGGAATATATTGTGTTTTGCTGTGGGGTACACGATTAAGTATTCGACTAGCTGTAAGAATAGCTTCCCCCCAAAAGTTTTGGGGTAAACCCGAACTTATTAACAAGGCATTCATCATCTCCTTTAAAGTTCTATTTTTCCTTTCCGCAATCTCATTAGATTGTGGCATGTAAGGGGCAGTGGTTTGGTGAATAATGCCATATTTCAAACATATTTATTCAAAAGGAGATTCGTATTCACCACCCCTATCACTTCTTATCATTTTTATTCTTTTGTTAAGTTGTGTTTCAACCTCACTTTTATATTGCTTGAATGCATCTATAGCGTCGTCTTTACTACTAAGTAAATAAACGTAGCAGTAACGAGTGCTATTGTCAATAAAAATAATGAAATACTTCTTTCCACCGCGAGATGGTATTGACTTCATATCACAAATATCCGTATGAATTAAGTCTAAAGGTTCGGAATTCCTTTCAAGTGATTTGTATGGATGTTTCGCAAATTTAGACTCAACACATATTTGACATTTTGATTTATCACATTCAAATTTAGACAATACTTCCATATTTATCATTTTCCGCAAGGTTTTATATTTAACATGTCCCAAACGTGCATGCCATAATTCATTTGACTCAAGTAAGTAAGAAGAAGCTTGAACTTTATTATTGATAGAAACAGTCATTACATTCAACTTGAAAAGGCCCTCACATAGGTAACCTTTTCTTGCAAAACTATCATTCTTACTTAATACAACCTTGTCAGCAACAAAAACACACTTAAACCAGTTCTTGACGAGAAGTGAAGCTGACACTAAGTTCTTACGTATTTCTGGAACGTAAAGAACATTGTTGAGAGTCACGACCTTGTCCGAGGTCATTTTTAGGCCTATCTTGCCATAACCTTCAATCTTTGCTGTTGTAGAATTTCCCATGAAGAGTGTCTCATTAGGTCCAGCGGGAGCATAGCCAGTAAACGCATCTTTATTTGCACAAACATGGCGGGCGGCTCCAGAATCAATCCACCATTCTTTGGGATTTCCTACCAAGTTACACTCAGAAATCATTGCACAAAGATCCATCTCTTGCACTCCTTGGAAAATCGTATCTTCTACCATGTTTGCTTGACCTTTATTTTTGGCATTCTTTGGGGCACGACAGTCTACTGCCTTGTGTCCATATTTGCCACAGTTGCGGTAATTGCCCTTGAATTTCTTCTTTTTCGGCTGATTGTTTGGTCCATAAGGTTTCTTCCTTTTGTTGTTCTTTGGTGCATCATTTGTCTCAATGATATTTGCTCCCATTACTGTTGAACTTCCACGAGCAACCTTCTTCTCCGCAATCTTGTTGTCTTCCTCGATCCTCAAACTAACAATGAGATCTTCTAGTGACATCTCCTTGCGCTTGTGTTTCAAGTAATTCTTAAAGTCTTTCCACAGAGGTGGTAACTTTTCAATTACCGCAGCCACTTGAAACGCCTCATTGATGACCAAACCAAAATTTATTATTAATAGGATAATTAATACTTCTAATATAAGCATTAATTTGGATCATACCTTCAGCAATGAGATCATGAATGATCACTTGCAACTCTTGGACTTGACTTATGACAGTTTTACTGTCCGCCATCTTTAAGTCCAGAAATTTGGCGGCTACAAATTTCTTCATCCCAGCATCTTCAGTTTCGTACTTCTTTTCAAGAGCAAGCCAAAGCTCCTTCGAAGTTGCAGCAGTACTGTACACATTGTATAAGTCGTCCTCCAGTCCATTCAGAATGTAGTTATTACATAGAAAATCGGAATGCTTCCATGCCTCAATAACAATGAAACGTTCATTTTCAGGAGTGTCGTCTGCCGGGACAGGAACATCCTCCTTAATGAATCGTTGCAAACTCAGCGTGATCAGATAAAAGAACATCTTTTGCTGCCACCTTTTGAAGTCAATCCCGCCAAACTTTCCCGGCTTTTCAGCCGGTGCAGGCGCAGGGGCCGGTGCAGATGCAGGGCAGCTGGAGCTTGCACCAATAGAAGCATTTGGTGTACCAGAAACACCGTTGTTATTTTTTGTGTTCGTCATTATTCTGTAAAAATAAAATAACACAGTCAGATTCAAACAATCTGATTTAATGTACATTTAAGATTTTATATCTTCAAACTGATTTAATGTACAGTGAAGCTTTTATATCTTCAAACTGCAAATAATAATATAAATATTTTAATAATTCGGAAGTTTTTAATCTTCTAAACGGATTAAACACACAATAATTTTAATAATCCGTTGAAGTATTTAAATCTTTAAAAACGGAATATTAAATTTAGAGTAGAAAATCTTTTCAGATTTTAGTCTCCACAAACAACCTATTATCGATTAGCAGACCAAAATACAAATTAGATTTCTTAAGATTGTTATATGTCTGCACTTTTCGATAATGACCAAAATAGAAATAGATGAAGTAGAAAAATTCCAAGCCAACAATATACACTGCTTGTTCTTAAGAAATCTAATCCCCTCACAGTTACCCAAGGTTTGTGGATTAATTTCTCCCAGGATAGAATGGAATTATCCTCACTGTGATAGCGGTAATTCAAATCACAGTGAACAGCGAACTCAAATAATGGTAGCAAATCACACTGACTCAGAACTTACTTTTGTTTTTAAAACAAATGCAGAAGGTAATGAGAGAGAGAGAGAATGAAATTCTTGGATGAACAAAATGAGGCAAAATGCCTCTTTATTTATAGCCACAAGATTTGGAGTGAAAAGGCATGAAGGTGTCTTTTGGTGAAATGGTTGTTCATGAAAGGCATCCTTCAAGGTGGCCGTTCAATGAAAAGCACCCTTTCATTTGGAAATGAATAACGTTACAACAGACAACACTTCCTTTTGAATATTTGCATAAATAGTCCTCTTTTTAATTTCATTACGAAACCGGCTCCATATCAAATATTAGTATAAAATATTAATATTTATTTCATTTCCCATTCACACCACTTTACTTTCCTTCCAAACCCAACAAACATCGGGGAGCCTAGTTCTATTCATTCTAAGTTAGAATGCTAATAATAAAATATGTGGCCTGTCATGGTGCGCTCATGCCCTTATTTGTTTGCGGGGAGCCTAGTTCTATTCATTCTAAGTTAGAATGCTAATAATAAAATGTGTGGCATGTCATGGTGCGCTCATGCCCTTATTTGTTTTGTACATATCAGCTCGTTAATTTGTTCATATCAGTACAAGATGGATGTCTTGGATAAACAGTAAAAACACTCTAAATAATTGGTCATCTCTTCCCTCAGTAGCTAGGCTGTTCTAGATTTTTTATCTTAAGACTTGCAGTAACCATACATTATGGATATGGACAGAACGATAATGTTTTTCATCACAACGATAATGTTTTCTTCGTCTTCATTATCGTATAAATATTACTTTAAGAGATGCCATTTGTATATTTATTTACTTTTTTAATAACTTTGGTATTCATTGTTTAATTGATAAAGGTCCAAATGTAGTTTAAATTTACCATTTGTTAATAGTTGGGTTAAATCCACTCTCGGTTATTAAAAAAAAGGTATATATAGATTTGCGCTTGTTGACAAAAGGTCAACTTATAAGACAGATCCCTACCACTAAACAGTTCAAGGACAAATTTTGACCAATTCGCATAGTTTAAGCACAAATTTTGACATGGTCCCAACTTCTAAACCAACTTAAATCACTAGAATACTGATATGTGGGAATTTTACCTACATAAAACTCATTTTTACTTTTGTTTTGAATCCAAGAGCAATTAATCAATAGAAAAATGATGTGTTTATGCTTAGTTTCAGGTTCTTGAGAGTATAGTGGACTGAATGAGCCACAAGAAGCAAAAGAGCCCAAGTTGTGTTGAAATGGAAGAAGTAGCAAAAAGGTAGAAAGTGCGGCAACACAACATTTTTGCAAAATGCAGCTTCCTTACTGAGGTGCAGCCACACAACTCCTAAAGATGAAGAAGATGTGCCAATATCAAGGATTTTCCGTGTGCTACAACCAAATGATTATGTAACAACAGTTTAATGGAAAATATGTTGCTACACAATCATATGGCAGCCGCTAGATGACAACTCCTAAAGTTGACAAAATTTCAGAAGAACTTCAAGTGCGTCATACCAAAGAAAAGGGCTTATGTACAATCAAAGGAGAAAATAGAAGTGCGGCCACACAATCATACTGATGGTGGCATAATCTTGGTGGCACGTGAGAAGGCGCTAGCCGTTTGGAAGTGCTGGCCATACATTTACAGATCTGAGATCCAAATGATCAAAGGCAGGTCCCACCGCACAGCTGCGAAATGTATTTTTGTAATTAGCAAAGACTACAACTAGCTAAATATAGATTATTTCATTCATCTGTTACCTTGGAGATCAAGTTAGAGAGAATGTTTGGCCTCTTTAGCAAGTTTCATCCAATGTTGAAGAATCTATCATCTATTTGTATGGTTCTTTACATATTATTGTTTCTACTAATACAAATATCTTCCATTATATGTATAATTCCATCACAAAGCAAGAGTAGTTTACCTAGGGTTGTAGTCTAAAGCTATATTTCTAACCTAATGGGCCTAACAAACTAAGAATACATCTAGTTGGGAATAGTCATATTTTCCTATCTTCATGCTTAACTTCTTAAGAGCTTGCGGTGATCATCATAAGTCAATACTACCCGTACCTAAACTACATCGGAAGAGTAGATTAAGAAATGGGTAAGATAGTAAAATAGTGATGGGGAGAAGGTAGGTGTGCTATCGGTTATCTTGGATTAACTGATAGGAACATCAAAAGCGGGAAAATCCTACCTAGGAACTTGCCATTTTTATTTTATGCAATACACCTTAATAAAAAAAATTATTCTCATCTATTATCGAAAGGGATAGATTGATTGTATTAGAGTGGGTTACAAAGTATGACCCAACCAACTATAGGGCTTAGTAGTTAGTACCCTTTAGGAGCACAATTATGGGCATACTATAATTCTAGTTCTTTAAATTCATAGAAACAACCCTTTTTAATTTCATTGACAAACATAGCTTTAGTCATATTTAACCAATTTTAGGGATAACTAAACAAATAGACTAAATTTAATTTACTCTTGCATAGCTCCTCGTGTTTGATCCCGACTTCCCTGGTATTGTTGGCACCCGACCCATATTTAGGGCTTGCCAACTTTTGGCGCCTTTGTCGGGGAGCTTCGGTTAACTTTTTAGTTTAGATAATTTTAGTTCGTGTATTAGTTCGTTATTCCTTACCTTTTATGTCTTGTCTATGATTTCTTCATATTTGTAGGTGTAAGCAATTATGCCTTTAAGAAAGAAAAAACATGGGTGTTGTGGGCAACAATCTTAACCCACCAATTGAGGGTGATGGCAATGAACAAGAGCAAGATGAGGTCAATAAGATTGATCAACTAGGGGATGGAGTTGAGAACAACATTCTCAGTGTTCAAGTAAAGGCCCTAGGCAATCTCCATGGGAATCAAAAGAAAAAAGGAAGAAGAGCTAATCAAGCAAGAAGGTATATTCCGATAATGAGGGATTTGTAAAGTCCATTTTTCCTCTACCCATTAAAGGCAATGCGACATTCCAAATCTCAGAACCCGCCTGACAATCATTGGAGATCCGTGGAGTATTTAGAAGAGAAGAGGATGAAGACCCAAGTAAACATCTCCAAGCATTCTTAGAAGTGTGCACTCTCAATAGACATGCTAGTGTCACATATGACGTCATTCGCTTTTGGCTTTTCACATTCTCACTAAAAAAAAAAAAAGCTAGGGCATGACTTGATGGTTTAAAAAGGAGGAGTATTTGAACTTGGGATGAGTTGGTAAAGATTTTTCTAGAAGAGTATTTCCCTCTGAGCAAGTTTGTGGACTTGAGGGACGACGTCTACTACTTCCAACAACACAGTGGAGAACCATTGCATAAAGAATGGGAGAGATTCTTGAAGTTGATACACACTTGCCCCGGTCATGGAAAATATTCTGTAGAGACCTTAATGATACCAATCAAACCACAATCAACAATGTTGCACAAGGAGATTTGGTGCAAGGTACTTTTAATTAAGCGACCGAAATCATCAACAAAGTGACAAAACAATCTAAGAGCTGGGAAATATAGAGTGAGAAGACAATCCGAGAATGATCCTAATAGTGAAGCTCTCACAAGAGCTATGGAAGCACAAGATGAAAGAATGGCACAATTGGTCACCACAGTTGAATCGCTTGCCAACTTAAATTGTACCGGACGAGAAGGTTAATGTAATTCATTTGGCTCCTAAGTAAGTTCACCATGGGCCTACCTATTCATATCAACATTATCCAATGTGGTATTGGTGCAAGCCAAACCGAGCGTTAAACAAAACACAATGAAAACACAGAAAATAACAAGAACAAGATAGAAGCAAGACAAATCTTGCTTCGATTCAAAAGAACGTCGAGGAACTTGTCTCGGGTTCGATCGAATCGAGTGGCAAAGAATCACCTATACTAAGCAACAATCCTCAAGAAGTCATTTGCTTCTTGTAAATTGAATGACCAAGAAGAAAATGTTCAACAGACTCACACCGATTGACACAAGTTCTTTAAAAGCTCACAACGGGGTTTGGCTCCATCGGAGACTCACAATAGCTACTGCCATGTTTGATCATTCAACAAAAACTAACTATCTTACAATGAAATATAAAAGGGTTTATATAGGCTACTCTAGGGACAAAATGGTAAAATGGTCACGTGCGACCAATAAGAAGAAGCCACACAGTGGCTGACTAGCTAAGTGTTCGGCTTCTGGAATTCGAACACTCTCAATTCGGTCGCCTTCCTTTGGTTGCCTTTAATGCTTCGGCGTCTAAGTGAAGTGTTTGGTTACTCCTTTTGATTCAAACACATGATCTCGAACACTTGAACTTCAGATACTATTCCTTTGGTTGGCTGTTTATTATTCAGCACCGATGTTTATTATTTTTGAGAGGATTTCGTCCTCGAAATCGAGCCTTCCTTCGTCTCCGATACTTGGCCTACAACACAAGGAGTTAAGTCAGCAATATTAAAGGTGTTGGACACATTATACTCACCAGGGAGGTCGATCACATAAGCATTATTGTTAATCTTGCTCAGAACTTCAAACGGACCATCCCCTCGAGAAGCCAACTTTCCTTTCCTTTGGTTCGGGAATCGTTCCTTTCAGAAGTGAACCCAAACCCAGTCTCCCTTCTTTAATTCCAAATTTTTGCGCCCCTTGTTTTTCTTCGATGCAACTTTGGCATAAGCTTCCTCGAGGTTCTTCTTCACCATTGCATGCAACTCGATTAAGGCAGTGGCTCGCCGAGTACCTTTAAAATCAATTATAGAATCTCGAGGCAATGGGGTTAAATCAAGTAGAATTAAAGGGTTAAAACCATACATACATTCGAACGAAGTCATTCCAATCATTCGATGCACAGTTCGATTGTATGCAAATTCCATCACGGGCAAACGATCAGCCCGGTTTCCGACCTTGCCTTTGGTCATTGCTCGAAACAAAGATCCCAAGGTTCGGTTGACTACCTCGGTCTGTCTATCAGTTTGAGGATGGTGAGACATCAAGAATAGTAATTTAGTGCCCCCATAAACATTTCCAAAAATGATTCAAGAATTTTGAGTCTCGATCACTCACAATAGTACGAGGCACACCATGCAATTTAAACACATTAGAAATAAATAAAGTAGCTACTTCTTGTGCATTATCACACTCTTGCAAGGAGTAAAATGAGCCATTTTGGAAAAACGGTCGACTATGATGCTATCATGACCACCCTCGATCTCGGTAACCCCATAACAAAATCCATGGATATATCAACCCACGGTCGATTAGGGACAGGTAGCGGAGTATACAAACCATGAGGGTTGGACCTTGATTTAGCTTTCTTGCAATCTATACAAGCATTATAAAGCTTTTCCACATCTCTTCGCACTTTGGGCCGATGGAACTGCTCGGTTAAGATACCAAGAGTTTTGTCGACACCGAAGTGTCCCATCAAGCCTCCGAAGTGAGCTTCTCGAACCAAAAGCTCTCCCCACGATGACACTGGCACACAAAGCCTCCCATTCTTGAAGAGGTAGCCATCGTGCCACTGATACTTCTCAACCCTTCGGCCGCTCAAGATTGCGTCACGGATGCTTTTCAGCTTGGGATCGTCTTCATACATCAACTTGATGCTTTCGAATCCCATGAGCCTCGAGGTGAGAGTGGTCGCTAAGGCAGATCTCCTTGATAGCGCATCGGCCACAACATTGTCTTTTTCTTTTTGTAATGAATTACATAGGGAAAGCTCTCAATAAATTTCACCCACTTGGCATGTCTTTGATTTAATTTCTCCTGGCTTCGGAGATGTTTCAAAGACTCATGATCACTTTTAATCACAAACTCTCTCGGCCACAAATAATGTTGCCAATGGGCGAGTGCTCGAATGAGGGCATACAATTCCTTGTCATACGTCGAGTAGTTCAAGGTTGCACCCTTAAGCGTTTCGCTAAAGTAAGCGATCGGCTTCAATTATTGCATAAGCACTCCTCCGATCCTAACTCTGGATGCATCACACTCGACCTCGAATGTTTTGCGGAAGTCAGGGAGTTGCAACAACGGGGCAGAGCAAATCCTCCGTTTCAACTCTTGGAAAGCCCTCTCTTGGTACTCTCCCCACAAAAACGGATGGTGTTTCTTTACCAGCTCTGTCAAAGGAGCTGCCACGGTGCTAAAGTCACGGACAAACCTTCGGTAAAAGCTAGCTAAACCATGAAGGCTACGAACTTGAGATACCGAGGTTGGAGTCGGCTAGTCTTTTATAGCTTCGACTTTTGACTCATCGACTTCAACACTATTAGCACTCACAATGAATCCTAGAAAGTCTACATGTTCGACACAAAAGGCACATTTCTTGAATTTAGCATATAACTTCTCTTCTCTAAGCTTATCAAGCACTAGCCTTAGGTGTTCGACATGTTCATCCACAGATTTGCTATAAATAAGGATGTCATCGAAGTAAACGATAACAAACTTATTTATGAACGGTTTGAGCACATGGTTCATCAGTCACATGAATGTGCTCGGTGCGTTGGATAGGCCAAAAGACATCACCAACCATTCATAGAGACTGAATTTGGTCTTGAATGCGATTTTCCACTCGTCTTCGAGTTTCATTCGAATTTGGTGGTTACCGGACCTGAGGTCTATCTTCGAAAAGCATGAGGAACCACTTAACTCATCTAGCATGTCATCTAATCGAGGGATAGGATGACGATACTTTACCGTGATTTTTTTGACTGCTCAGAAATCAACGCACATTTGCCATGTTCCATCTTTCTTCGGGACAAGGATAACAGGAACGACGCAAGGACTCAAGCTCTCTCGAACAAGGCCCTTGTTCAGTAACTCATCAACATGTCTTTGGAGTTCTTTGGTGTCTTCGGGATTACACCGGTATGCAGGTTTGTTGGGGATTTGAGACCCCGGTACAAAGTCAATTTGGTGCTCGATTCCTCTCAACGGAGGCAATCCACCTGGCATTTCTTCGGAAAACATGTCTCCGAAGTCCTACAAAACACCTTGTACAGCACTAGGGATATGGTTATCATTAGAAAATTTATCATTAGAGTTTAGAAAGATACCCGTGTGCACAAGGCAAATCATCAGTTGTTCGTTTCCATTGCCTTGTAGATACTCACCCGGTTGCATGATTGCACAGATATTTCTTACCTCGGGCAGTGAGGAGTTGTCTTCGGCCACAATTTGTGTTCCCATCGGAAGCTTAGCTTTGGCCGCTTCTTTCAATTCTTCATCCGTTTATAGTCCTCGCTGACTTGTTTCGAAGACAGGGGTTTGAGTATGAAACTCTTCCCTTCGAGCTTAACAGTGTAAGTGTTGGATCGTCCGTTATGAACAACCGGCCAATCATACTGCCATGGTCGACCCAATAGCAAATGACAAGCTTTCATCGGTATCACATCGAACATCATCTCATCTTGATATTCTCCAACTTTGAACTTGATCCACACTTGCTTGACAACCCTTAACTCTCCACACTCATTCAGCTATTGCAATCTGTAAGGATGAGGATGCTTTGAGGTAGGTAGTCCCAATTGTGAAACCAAGGTTTGTCTCACCACATTCGCACAACTACCCGAATCAATTATCATTGAACAAACCTTCCCCCTTACTCGACATCTTGCATGGAAGAGATTCTCTCTTTAGTTGTCCTCTTCTTCGAGAGTCATGCAGCTCAAATTCCTTCGAACCACAAGAAATATTTCCGGATGATCAGCTTCGGCAGCTTCACGACCATCATCTTCAGCTCGGTCAGTATCCTTAAAATTTTCTTCCTCGGTGTCACTCGCTTGCTCTTGGATGGTTTCATCATCGAGCATTAGCATAACTCTACGAGTTGGACACTCTTTCGCAATGTGACCATAACTTTTACATTTGTGACACTGAATACTTGCAGCACTGGGAGAATTAAGTTGAACTTTACCTCCCACTTCTCTTAGTTGGTTAACGGTCACTCCTCTCTCAAAGGGTTTCTTCGGATCTCGAACAGTGTTAGAACTTGTTGGATTCAGACTCTTCCAATCTTTACTTCGGTTCAAAAGAGTTGAAGTAGTGACTCCTCGATACCAGTTTGCTTTGTCGTCCTTAACCCATTTCTCATCTTCGATGGCAGCTTGGAACACATCTTCCAACGTGTGTACACATGCAGCCTCAACTGAGATGACACATCTCGAGCCAAGCCATTTTTGAATCGGATGATGGCTTGCTCGTCATCTTCTTCTTGATCAAGGGCCAGTCGAATTCTTTCGAACTCATCATAATACTCTTCAACCGATTTGGACCCTTGCTTCAACTCGAAGAGCTTTCGAAGTTGATCGTGCCGATGCTTGGCATTCACATACTTAGCATCCATTGCTCTTTTCAACTGCATCCATGCGTTGACCTCAGGATAAACATTCCTTCATCTCAATATTTTGTCAGCCTCCCACCATGTTGATGCATATGCTTCGAACGAAGCAATGGCATGTGCAGCTTTTCTCTCTTCGTTCATCTCATTGGTTTCAAAGATTCGCTTCAACTTAAGCTTCCATTCAATGTATTGTTCCGGATCACTAGTTCCTCTGAATGGTGGAATAGTGATCTTGACACTGTTCAAGTTTGAATCTCGAGCACCTCGGATCAGTTCCGTATACTCATCATAATAGTCATCAGCCTCACGCTCAATATTTCGATCAACATTTGCGCCTTGGCCTCAACTTCGGAAATTTCCATGACCTCATTGAGCCTGCCTTCGTTGAACAAACGGTGGCTCATACTCTGCTTCGGCTTCGGGAAATTCTCCATCATCGACCCCTTCATCAACGCCCACAACTTGTCTTGGGGCTGTTGGAAGCGGTATTCTTTCACCTCGGGGAATGCCCCAGTTTTAATATCCAACTCGGGGATTGCCCAAGTTTTGTTGTGCAGCTTGGGGATCGCCCAAGTCTTGTCCTGCTCGGGGATTACCCACAGCTTCATTTCGAACATCCTCGTTCTTCAACTAAGGGTGACTAACGGCCCGGTCCGATCCGGGACCGGTACCGGCAACCGGTTCCGGTCCGGAGCCGGGCAAAAAAAAATTCAAAACCGGTTAAAAACCGGCCTACCGGTCCGGTCTCATCCGGTTAAAAAATTGGAGCCGGATCGGGACCGGTACCGGCGACCGTTAAGCTGGTCGGTCCGGTTTAACGATTTTTTTAAATTTTTTTTAGGCAAATAAAGTTAAAATTTGAAAAACTTCACAATTTATTTACACACCATTTGTGATAATTATGCAAATTATATTTTTAATGAAACAGAATAATTATGTAAATTATATTTTTAAATTTTTTAATGTAAAGTAAATAAATAAACACTAAACAAACGTTGATTGAAAAAGAAATACACACAATTTATTGAAAATTCGGGAAATACATAATTGAAATGACAAAACAAACTAGAAATTGAAAAATTACAAAGATACTAAATAAACTAGAAATTCGAAAATACATAATTGAAATGACATAGATATTCCCTTAGCCATCTCTTCAAATTTTCAATCACGCGGAATAAAGCCATTTATTCTATCCCATTCGGTCTTGTGACATTTTTCTAAGTGTTGCCTAAACTTTTCCGTCCTTCTGTTGTAGTTGCCAGTGTAAATTTGTCACTCTTTGTTACAGAGGCTACATTTAGCTTTCTGAGTTTCAGTATCTTTCATAATAAGTTGCCACACTATAGAACGACGTCTTCGTTCCGCAATTCTTCTTTCACTAGGACCGGGAGCAGCGGGAGCTTGATTTTCAGCCATTATAATTGTTTGGACTTTGGAAGAAATTTAGAAAATAGCCTTTGAGAGTAATTTGAGAGATAAATTGATAGAAAGTGCTAAATTGTGTGATATAATGATGAAATAATAAGGTATATATAGATAAAAATAGGTTGGGGGGCGTTTAGGGGGGGGGGGGTGATAGGAAAATATAGCCGTTTTTGGCCATTGGCCAACGGCTATATTTGAAAGAGAGCCGTTGGCCCAAACTGCCGGTCCGGTCCGGCAGTCGGCCAAATATATATTTTTTTGTTTTTATTTTGTTTTTCCTTTGTATTTTATTTAAAGTGGTGGATAATTTGAAAAATATTACAACAAAATATTATCAAGTTTTTACTTGTACATATGTTTGGAATGTTTAGTTTATTTCAATGTTTAAAGTTTAAACTTGGAATTAAAAAACTTGTAGTATTTTTTTAAACTTTGAATTTTGAAGTAATGAAATTTTTGATGTGATGATTCAAAGTTCAAACTTTTGAATTAATTTGTTAAGTTCAAAATTCAAACTTTGAATTAATTTTAAAAAAAAATCAAATTTGAACTAATTTACGATCTAGTAATTAATTGTAGTATTTTTGCGCAAACTATAAATTAAAAATAAAAAGTATGAAGACAATAGTTGTGATTGAATTCCAAGACTTGGAGCAATTTTATTGAATTGTTTAAAATATAAGTAGTGCAACACATACTACAATAGCTAAACTTCAAACTTGTAATTTCAAAATTCTTATTTAGAAAATTACATTCTTTTAAACATATTAGCTAGTTTCTTGAGGATAGTTGTAGGTTTTTCTTTAGGAACTGGCCGTTGTTGTTCTTGTTCATCATCATCATCATCATCATCATCATCATCATCATCATCATCTTCTTCTTCTTCTTCTTCTTCTTCTTTTTCTTCTTTTTTTTCTTCATCTTCATTGCCGGGTTGACTCCCTTCACTTGTTCCGTCGCTCAAAATTTGATCGAGATATGCTTTGCCTTTTTCCTTAGTAAGTTCTGGTAGACCAATGTTTCATCGCTCTGCTCTGATCCAATCCCTGAATAAAACTCTTGTCTCCATTGCCTCCTCCTTCAACGAATATCTGTGATCTCCAATTTGAAATCTTCCTTGGCTAAAAGCACTTTCCGATGCAACTGATGAAGCTTGAATTGTTAATATATCCCGGACCATTTTGAAAGAATTGGAAATTGCGATTCTTGATTCTTCCAATAATCCAAGAAATGATGAGTTCCAAAGTTGTTAAGTTTCTTTGGATATTGAATTAAATACACTTGGAACTCGCTGTATTCCTCCCCGTACTCGTCCTGTTCTGAAAGCAAGTTTTCGTCAAGTCCCCCAAAAGTGCTCATCCCCACCTGTGAAGAACTTTGCCCGGTGGATTGTATTGGTTCCGTTGGTGTCGCAGTGTCTGCCCAAGCTCTATACTTTGAAAAAACAGCCACGGTATCTGCATAAACTTTAGCAATAGCCTCTTCTACACTTGGATACCCATTAATAGCAATTTCAATAGGAGTACTTTCTAAATTTCCATATATTTCTCTAACAAGTCATCCAGTTAACTTAATTTTAAAAGCAGGATGCAACACAGAAGCAATGTAAAAAAGAGGAGGAATCGGAAAAAAATATTTTCTAAATTTTTCAATCATTCTTTCTACAACCGATTTGTAAATTTCATATTGCTTATATAATTTCAATAATTCTGATATTCCAGCTATATAATATAACATGGTAGGAGTAGTTGGATACTATTGACCGGAAAATTCTAAAGTAGCGTGATAAAGTTTTTGTAAAAACTGAAGAAGATGTTGAACAAGTTGACAATCCTCATCTTTAAGGTGATAGATTTCCATAAAATATTTATTATACATTTGAGAAATAGGCACTCTATATTCATAAGCGACTTTCAATGCATCATATAAAGTGTTCCACCTAGTACAAACTTCCTTTGGGACTCTCCTGATTGGCATTCCTAATTCTACACATTTTCTTTCCCATTCTCGTCTTCTTTCTTGATTTTTACTTCTAAAAATATAAGTAATAGCTATTTGCACCTTTTTGATAATGTCGTTAAACAAGTCAAGACCATATTTTACTACTAAGTTGTAAATATGACATGCACACCTAACATGAAAAAATTCCGCAAAAGGGGGGGTTCAAAATAGGTATCAAGTTCCTAAGTGCGTTTGTGTTGTTTGTAGCATTATCTACCGTAATACTAAAAATTTTGTTAGTTAAACAGTACGTACGACAAATTGATGAAACTTTATTACAAATATAATTTCTCATGTGTGGTTCATCAACAACTTTATAAGCAATAATACGTTTTTGAAATACCCAATCAGGATCTATCCAGTGAACAGTAACAGTAATATAATCACATCCATTAGTAGAACGACCAATATCCGTAGTAAGACATACTCTAGTGTCAAAGTTATCAAACATATATCGCAACTAATCCTGATATTCGTTCTTAAATTTAATAATATCATTTTTAACAGTAGTTCTTGGAAAACCTTTAAAAGATGGATTATATATAGACTGAACATAACGAACAAAACCAGTAGAAGAAGGAAAACTATAAGGTAAACCCTCAAGGGCAACTAGTTTAGCAATAGCTTCCCTATCCCTTTGTTTATCATAAGTAAGAAGCCCTCCTGTTGTTTGGTTAATTCTTGTTTGGGTACCCGAAGATTCATCATGCGCTACTCCCCCATGTTCGGTCCCTAAATATATACCACCCGCCCGCATTGACCATTCTTTAGGATGTTTCTTTTGTAAGTGGGCCCTAAGTTTACCCGTCCCACCCTCATTATCCCTAATTTTAAAAACCCACACTTTTTCACAAATACCACGCATGGCCTGTCTGCGATTCAACATTCTTTTTTGCAAATTCCCACACCTCAGATCTTTCCTTACGTTTAACCGGTATTCTAGTAAGAGGTACAGGAGGCAAGTCAGACTGAACTTCGGGTGGACTAGCTTGAAATTCAGGTGTTTCTTCTAAATTAATCCCGCTTTGATTCCCATATTGTGTTTCTAACATTTCGTGATCAAGTATATTATCGACGCTAACATTATGATAATATTGAGAATCATCTATGTGGGTGAACTGACTAGAACTACCAGCAATTTTTTTACCCCTATTTCCCTTACGACCACGTGCCCGCCCCCCACCACTAGTTCCAATTGAACCTCTTTGAGACATAATAATAGCAAATAAAATAAATATATGACAAAAAAAAATTATAAAAGAGTATAAGTAGGAACGACCAACCAAATATAACCGTAATTGAGGTGAAGTTGAAACTTGAGCCTCCACTTCAATTAATTAGTTGAATACTTGATAATCGAAAAATTGCAAAAATAGCCAAATTGATATTTCAACCAGGTAGCGCCTCCAATTGACCCAATACTTGATATTTGTAAACTTCACCAAATAGCCAACTATAACTTTGATAGCAACTCCAATTAGAACTTGATAAAGTAGCCAAATTATAAACTTTTAACAAATAGCCAAAGTAGAATAATAGCAATATTGTAGAAATTTTGAGAGAATTGGAAGATTTGTGTGAAAAATATGATGAAATAATGGGGGTATTTATAGGAAAAAAATAGTTAGTGGTGGTTATGGGGTGGTAGAGGGGTCAAAATGGCCGTTTTTGGCCGTTGGACAATGGCTAGGAGGTCAAAAGAGCCGTTGCCAACGGCAAGAAAAATCTGACTTTTTTTTTGGACCGGTCCGGTTCCGGTCCATTTTTATACCGGTCCATCCAATTTTTTGGTCCAAACCGTGTAGGAACCGGGCTCGGAGCCCGTTAAGGAGTTAATGGTCCGGTCCGAGCCAGTTTTCGGCCCGAATCCGGCCCGGTCCGGTCGAAACCGGATCGTTAGCCACCCTTATCTTCAACTGTGGTTGTCAAATGAGTTCAGCAATCAGCTCCGATTTCATATGAGTGGAGTTGCTAATTCCAGCGCCGGACCCAGGCAAGGCCACGACACGCTCCCTTGATCGAGATTAGCTACTCGATCACTGATGCCTCGTATCGTAGGCATAAGATCGGCTAACGATACCTCGGGCTTCTCAATGCCCTTTCCTTCACCTCCATTCCCAGCCATAGTACCTGCACAAATCAAAGACCAAATAATGTGTTAAGGTTAGAAATCACCTCACACACTCTTTCACCTTTTATGGGTGGCGCTCGGGTCTACTCAATTTATGGGTTCGGTTTTGGGTCACTCAAGAACTTGTAGCCAATGGCTTCCTCGGTTGATCAACTTCTCTCAGTTCCTTCGAATTTGACAAGTTACACTCTCTCCTCCGGGAAGAGTGAATTGATATGACTCGATGGAACAGACGCTATTTAACTGCGCTTGGGAAGTCAAAGAATTCTCTACGAAATTTGGACTTTGATCACCCCTCGCACGAGTTCCTAAAAGCTCAAATTCGGTAGTACGACCTCGAGTAGAAGAGATTACTCCAGAGATCCACTATCGTGAATTATCGAACACAAGAAAAGTGAAAACCTAGGAGATTGTACCCTTCGGAATCCTTCGATCACATCAACTCTTGTACGGACAAAAGTGGTCCCTCCTTGGTACGGATAGGGTTTAACCTTATCCAATTTCCCTTTTCAAGCCGACAAAATTTTTACCTGGGGTTTTGATCTTTACATTTTAACTCTTTCTTTTTCAATGGAATAGTGAATCTTTTACTCCGGTGTACGGACAAATTTTAACTTTGTTCACTGACCAATATTTTAACAGACATTAGGTTGCCTTTTCACTCCGGTAACATCAACATCGGAGGAAATCAATTCCAGAAGTTTGAGCTAAGAAAATTTCACTTCGTCCGTACACTGTTACAATGTAACAAGTTTCCGGCGTACGGACGGTGGCTCAATCACAAAACTTCGAATTTTAACTCAAAAACTCAACCCAAATCAAGTTACAACCACCAGTGTTCGATAACAACCACCAAAATACGACTGGGGTCTGTAACAATCACCAACACCACGATAACAGTCCAAAATCCTTCGAGAAACCCTAGTCGTCAATAGTGTACGACAGGTGCTCGTTGGAATCGTTGGATGATGGTGAACAAGAATCAATGGTTGTTTGATTCAAACAACCAACAATCAAACCAAAATTTTTGAATTTTTCTTTTCTGCTTTTTTTTTTTTTTGTAATAACGAACACCACAGTAACAACAATCAACAACAAGGAAGAAGCTGAAACTGAAAGACAACAAGCACGAGATAAATCGAATAGGATTTGAGGTTGTAAGAACAAGCTCAAACCTTGCTTTGATACCAAGATGGTGCAAGCCAAACCGAGGGTTAAGCTAAACACAATAAAAACGCGGAAAATAACAAGAACAAGATAGAATCAAGACAAATCTTGCTTTGATTCAAAAGAACGTCGAGGAACTTGTCTCGGGTTAGATCAAATCGAGTGGCAAAGAATCACCTATACTAAGCAACAATCCTCAAGAAGTCATTTGCTCCTTGCAAATTGAATGACCAAGAAGAAAATGTTCAAACGACTCACACCGATTGACACAAGTTCTTTAAAAGCCCACAACGGGGTTCGGCTCCATCGGAGACTTACAATAGCTATAACTATGTTTGATCATTCAACAAAAACTAACTATCTTACAATGAAATGTAAAGGGGTTTATATAGGCTACTCTAGGGACAAAATAGTAAAATGGTCACGTGGGACCAATAAGAAGAAGCCACGCAGTGGCTGACTAGCTAGGTGTTCGGCTTCTTGAATTCGAACACTCTCAATTCGGTCGCCTTCCTTCGGTTGCCTTTAATGCTTCGGCGTCGAAGTGAAGTGTTCGGTCGCTCCTTTTGATTCGAACACATGAGCTCAAACACTTGAACTTCAGATACTATTCCTTCGGTTGGCTGTTTATTGTTCAGCACCGATGTTAAGTGTTCAGTTGCTCGCTTCTTCGGGCTCGAGCTTGTAGATAATGCCTTCGGATCTTGAGCTCGGCCAATCAACTTTGGAGCAGCTGTCTTCTCCCGACCAAGCCAGTTGAATATGGACGTCATACATTAGTTTGGCTTGGCTTCGTATCATCGGCCTCGGTGGAATAAATGTCTGATCAGCACATAGTTGGGCTGCATCAGGTATGCACCACCAGACTTTGTTCTTAGGGGCTTTGTGGCACAAGGTCAAGAGGGTCGAATAGTGGGTATCAAGAATAAGATGAAGATGCAAACTTTATCAATGCTTTTAAAGGCCAAATGGTGCCTTATTAACAGGGTACCAATCACGAGGGCAAATGAGCAATCAAGGTGAAAATTAATGGGGTAAAACCCATAGATTGTATGGAACGAATCAAGGCAACTAGAACCCTAATCCTCAAAGGGTTCTAGTTAAATAGTATTTGGGGCTGTTCATGCCTCACTAATTTGGGGTGGCACAAATAAGGGAGGAAGGAGTTAACAGTTTCACAAGTTTGAAGCAAGTATGAGAATCAATTCATTTTGGTTCATTCTCCAGTCTCTTTTTCTGTTTTGAAAAATTGAAGTATGACATGAATATTAAGCCCCCGTTTGTTTAGAGTTTTTATGATAAAAAGTGTTTGTTTATGTTATTTGAGCAAAACTTCTCCCAAAAACTCAAAAAATGCTCAAAGGCTCTTTTTGGGCCAAAAACTAATATTTACATATAAATTTCATTTTCATAAGAGCTCAAAGGCTCTTTTTGAGCCAAAAATTTTGTTCCCAAAAAGTATGTCCAAACACTTTTATTTTCATATCAAACTTAATCCAAAAAATATTTTCCAAAAACTATTTGGGAATCTATGTCCAAACGCTAGCTAAGTTGCGAGTTCTAAGCGATACGGAACGGCTCAATCTCCGACGGTGCTCTACAAAATTAAGTATGACATGAATATTAAGTTGTGAGTTCTAAGCATACGGAATGGCTCAATCTCCGACGGTTCTATATACAAAATTTAAAAATGCCTCTGTCTATTGTCCAATATTGAAGTATGACATGAATATTAAGTTGTGATTCTAAGCATACGGAATGGCTCAATCTCCGACGGTTCTATATACAAAATTTAAAAATGCCTCTGCGATTCGATGCCTTGAAGTTAACAGAGAATGTCAAAGTTCGAACTATCATGCCTTGCTCATGCCTGTAAAGAAATATTTGCTTGCTCATGCCTGTAAAGAAATATTTACTAACATAACAAAACTATCGACTGAGTGCAACCATAATTTACTGCTATACTACATCTACGTTTCCACCAAACCCAGAATTCTACCATCTAGGCTGAAAAAATGAGTGTAGAAATGGACAAGAATATCAACAGAACCCAGACATCTAACAAGATAACAAAGTCAAAAACACTCTCAAGTTGGACTCGGCCAAGGGGAGATGATGGGAAGACCCAAAATCAAGTTTGCTCGGATGTAAAGTGAACACCCGTAGAATACTGCCTCCAACCAATCATCTAAGTTCTTTTAGGCCCTACTTGAAATGATCTTGCCTGATTATTGCAACAAATTCGGAATACAAACCATCCTCTTTCTGCTTCCATATTTCTCCGTTAGCATGTACCAACCATGATATTTGAGGGGAAAGTTGTGAGTACATATCTGCAAGTAATAAATGAAAACTAAACTAATCAAAGACATGCCAAAGCAACAAACTTCAGGTAGCAAGAACTGAAACAAAGAAGAAAAATATAACTTCACAATATCTAGACTATGCAAACTAGTCTTCTTCTATCAGTACTCCACCTACAGACTCATCCATTTAAAGAGAGAGAGAGAGAGAGAGAGAGAGAGAGAGAGAGAGAGAGAGAGAGAGAGAGAGAGAGAGAGAGAGATACCATCTCTAGATCATCTCATAAATATGAGAACAATGTCCTTTTCCTTCAAAATATAGGCATTTTCAAATAAAAAAGCTAAATTCATTCTACAGCAGCATTCAAGTTCCCAAGCAACAAAGAGTGACCGCATGCATAACTCTTATCACAAGAACCAGCATGCATAACTTTTTGTATTGTTGCATAAATAAGAATAAAAAGGAACATGGCTCTGCAGATCAAAACACTATATTATGCTCTAAACAGTGTGAATACCTGTACTAGGAGGAGAATCTGTATCTCTTGTGCTATGAAGAACCATTGTACCTGAAAGCACAGTTAAAAAGCCACAAAGCACCGAAACTATGTTGCTAGCACTCTGACCAGACCAATCCTGAAACAGGAAAAAGAATGACACTAAGTACAGAAAACAAAAAAAGTGAGGTTTTTCCCACGCATCCCAAACACGAACATCCAGTAATACCTTAAACATTATGGCACTGGCTAAAATTGTAAGCGATGTGAACATAGCATAATATATTGGAGAAACCACAGCTGTGTTAAATGTGTCCAGTGCCTGCAAAAGCCAAATGTAGGCATTTGTTCAATTTACATTACAAGTCTAAGCCAAGCTTAGTCCGAAATTCAACACCATGTAGTTCCCATAGTAGTCCCCATAAATATTAATTCATGGATTTGAATAACTTCAATGAGTATAAATTAATTAGTGTTTTCAATCACAACTGTACTCTTAGACTCGATCATCACTAAATATTACAAGGAAAAGTAGAAGTCTACCTTATTTAAGTAATTTAGCTGAGTAATTATACATGTAAGAGCAACCATCACGAACACCCAAGTTTGAAGATGTGCAACTTGGCTTGAACCCTCCAATGTAAGTTTTATTGCTATACCTATAGCTTTGATGCTCATAACCTACAATAGAACAACAAACGAGCTTAAAATAGATGTTACATGCAACTTTTACCAATTGTACTTCTGAGAAACTATGAAGGATCAGCAATAGTTAAACCCATATTTTCAATACTTTCCATTAGGATAAATTTTATCGTGTTACATTGGAAACAAAAGCATTCTGTCTACGTTACAGAATTCCGCATCAAAGCTACAGCAATGCTAGCTCAATGAATAGTCAAAATTAAATGTAGTAATTTGCAATTATGTGGACAGCAACTGTTCTTAGGTCATGCATTTTCTCTCCATTTTAAATAGGCCACCTGATTTAGCACCAGAAAGGAGAAGGAAGTAGGAGAAACGAGAGAACAATACAAGAAGAATCAATTCATAAATTGTTATTCAAGTGAACTGTCATTTAAAATTGTCAAGCAGAATACATGAGGGTCCTCTTTATAAGATAGCGAATTCTAAACAAGTTAAAGCTCTTTAAACTAATTCTATCTCGAACTAACAAGTTAAGACTAGATAAAACTAAAAGATATGATTATCTCTAACTAATAGATATGGCTTCATCCTGTACTAAACTATAAGGTTATCTTTACTTCGTCTTACTAAATATAGAAATTGAATAAATATAGAAAATATAATATGGCATCTTTTGTTCAGTTACATCATTCTCCACCAATTGAAAATAAATTTGAATCTAAAATGAGTGAGCTCTTGGACCCACTCAAAAAACCCAGATTGATGATAAGGAACTCATCCTTGCTGGCAGCATCAGGAGAAAATCCTCCAGTATAAGATCTTTTCACAGATAACCAATTCATAGTGGATTGAATTTCCACCTGTAGTGGTGTAGTAATGTCTCAAATTTACTTAATTAATGTTTCCAACTTTCAAGAGAGATCAAAATATTGAGAAATCATGCCTTTCTATGGGTTTTACCTGAATGACAAAGAGATGTCGGTTGAATATTGAAGATTACATTATTCGTCGAGGGTAGGCTAATGAGCATTTTATTACTTTATTAGTAGGTGCTAAAAAGTGTAACAGTGTAATGAATTGGAACCTAAACTCTAATGCCAAAATGATGCAGCACCTAAAGAGAGGAGAAGAATAGAGACAAGCAGGACAAAAGACGTAGAAGAATAAGAGATGAATCAGTTCACAAGTGTTCTTTATCAAGTATCTTAAACAAAATACATGAGTAGTATTCAAAAGATGGTGAATTCTGAACGAGTTAAAGTTCTTAAAACTAGCTCTGCCTCAAACATGGAAGATACACGACTAGATAAAATATATCCAATAAAAAATAAGACTTTATTCATAACTAAGTGACAAGGTTATTTTACTTTAAATTTATGTAAAAGATAAAAATAAATAAAATTAAAGTAATAGTAGTGCAATCTTTTATTGAGTTGCACACCCAACTAGCATGGAAACAACAGCAAGCCTTGCTACCTTGTACTTTATAACAGAGCTCAAGTATAGTTATTAGTGCAAGCATAGCGTCAGGAAAAGACACCATCCACTGAAATGCAAACACTTTCCACCCTGAAGTCTGGAATAACCTCTCAAGTTCACTACATCGTCTACATACCTAATAAGAGAAGTTCTTTTGCTGTACTGACAACTAGCAATGCATTGAGGACCAGGAGCAGCTAAACCCTTTACAATTTAAAATATGTATTTACAGGCCCCATCATACTATTCCATCACCAAAAGGCAGAATTTGAATTTAAAAGATAAGGAGTCTAGCTTCAAACTGACAATTTAGCTACAACGTCAACTCAGCCAGGGCACCCTATAAACAAAAGTACAGGTGTGGATAGATGTTTCTTCCCTTTATTTTTCTTCTTTCTAAATTCATAGTGTAGAAGTACAGAGTCTGTAGGAATCTAGACCAGTCAATAGAGACACTAACCGTCAAGGACCCAATGATGGAGCAAACACCAATATAGACCATAATATTTGTTTGACCATAGCGAGGCTCACAATACAGGACCAGTACCAACGTTATTGCAACTGCTGAGGCAGTGTACAAAAGAAAAGCTGCAAAACGAAGAGTGAAACATCAATATAAAAGAAATAAACATATTACCCAAGGAAAATTTGAACGAAATTTAAGGAAATACAGCAGAGTATCAGCATACCTGGTTGTGTAGCTAATGCCCATATCTCATCTACTGAATTAAGATCATGTTCACCTGGTGCATGAAGAACTATGACAGTAGAACCCACAATACATAGAACACATCCTAATATTCCAAGTTTCCTCAATTTTTCCCTCAGTAAGAAATGTGCTAGAACAGCACTGCAGCAGAGCACCAAGTCATATGGAAAATGATCAAATAAGCAATTGTCCATAAAGTAATTAAGGTTGATTACAGATATACCTAACAATTATACTTAAAGCTCCAAGTGGTGTCACAAGAACTGCCGGCGCATAAATATAAGCCACAAAATTTGCAAATTCTCCAACAATCACTGCAAGGATTATCGTGCATGTTGTGCTCAATATTGAAATAAACAATTCAGGAACATATTTTCTAACAATAAGAAGAAATGCATGACTTACTAGTAACCATCCCAATCCACCAAAGAGGCTCCCGTAGATAACCATATCCGCCCGAGCCTTCAGCAAAAACAAATATCTCATTCTCAAGTAGACAGACCAACAGATATCATACAATCAGCTCTTAAATTAACTTCTATTCGATGTTGATACAGAAATGCATTTTCAATATGTGAAGTTCACAAATGATGTGCATGATGTATCTATTTATAATGTGGAACTAGCTGCTAAATTACAACTTAAAGGGAATTCAGCTTGTTACAGTGAAGAATGATTTATAACACCTATCACGCTGATCATTTTCAGCTCTTAAAGTAAAGATTCATATATTATGTCTTCAGCTAATTTCTTTCTCTCAATTCTCAATATTATTAGTACTTCCCAATACAGCAGTCTGCCTTTAGTTGAAGATGACAGATCATATAATTCAAAATTCCCAACATTCATTTAGTGTACCATAAGCATGAATGCATACTCATAAATTTCTGATCCCATTATACTGGCGGTAATTCTCCAAGCATCATAGGTCTTAAGTTCGAGAAGATAGATCATATAACTCGGAATAGGAGCAACCACTTAATGGACCAAGAGTATAATGGACAAACTAAACTCAATAGAGGAGTTACATTGATGACCGCATTCCACAACAGCAATCCAAGCACCAGACATACTAAGTTTATTCAGGTGCTGAAGTAACTGTGAGTGCTAAAGCATAGTCATTAGTCCTGGTTAACCCCCACCAATACTCAAAGGCAACTGAGTGGTCAAAGTTCTCGAGAATATGATTTTTTTTTTCAAATACTACTCCAAGACTATTTAGAGACTACTTAAACATGTCTGGTGCACTCACAGCACTTGCACCAGTAAAATATAGTCAGTTTCTTTCTTAAACATCATTAAGCATCTAGCCTTCTAGAGATGGTTTGGAGTTGAAATTCCATGTAATCATCTTCAGTTTCTTTCTGGCCAAATGCTCCAAAAAACTATAGGCAGGCACCATAAGACAGATTTCCTTGATGGCTTTCTCGACTTTCGAAGAGTTCCAACTTTCGTAGGCTAATTTGGTGGTGAGAGGTATTACCCAAATTAAACCAAAACTAGCATATAACATCCTCCAGATATCAACTGGACGGTGAAGTAGTAGATGGTTAACACTTCCAGAGTACCTCTGGCACATGTAGCTTACCACTTGAGCATTTCTATTGCTAAGGTTGTCTTGGGTTAGACAGGCTTCATAAAGTGCTATACAGCCGAAACATATCAGTTTAGGAGGCAATTTAGTTTTCCATATTAACTTCCAGGGCCATAAGTCTATCATTTCACTGGAGTGAATATCCAGCTTTAACTGAATAAGAGCCATGACTAGATTTTCACCATTTTAGTCTACTACCTTCCTGAGGATTTATTCTGTGAGTACCCAATCTTTTTAGCTTTAACAAACCATTCCGCCCCCCAGAGAATATCCCCCAAAGTTTACTTGTTGATTTCCAAAGACCAGTGTCGTAAGGAGATCTTCAGAGAATATCCCCCCAAGTAGATGGAAAGTTGTCACTCACGAGTCTATTGCAAGATGACACAAGAAAGAGGATACCTAGTTCGATGCATATTCCGCAAAAGGGCCTATTTCAGTTCCGGAGATAACATCGCCTCAATTCCACTTTCAGTAACTTGGTATTCACTTTTACTAGAACTGTACATCCAAAAAAATTCTTTCAGAGAAAAGTGCATATTTTTCAGAACAAGTTTTTTTCCTTTTATCCCACTCAGTTAACTGCTTTGAAAATATCCAGCACATTTTATAAACAGACATTATGTATTAGTGATACTCATAGGCGCTATGCTAGAAGCATTATCCAACTGATCTTATATTACAGTCTGTTACCTCTTGATATTTCAAAGTAAGAAACAGACAACAATATAGTCATCAAGCATTCTGCCAATCGATCGGTCTAGAACAGCATCTAACATAAGTAAACTCACTCTGCCTCTTCGCCGATGGTAATGCAGTAAAATAGTTAGAAACATCAATCAAATAATCAATCAACCATATTTGAGCCCATTCATTTCAATGCTAAGAAATCTTAATTTGAAGAAAACTTTTCTAAAATTACTCTCCAAATCTCACTCTCGTCTCTAAACTAACATACAAGTTTTTAATCTTAGTCCGTGAGCTGGAATTGAATACATAGATCATTTACTTCCATTGTAATGTTCTTAGCCAATTCTGCCTTGGTATTGTTACCAAAGGCAAAAATCTTGATAAAACGCTCGAGGTCTGTTGGGGCTTTAACTGCAAAGCACAATTAAAGTGTGGTCCCATGAGGCACATCCCTTAGTCCCTTGCCTACACTGAAGTGAAACTTAAGGTGAAGCGGTCTTCCTGAGCTTCAGGGCTTAAGCACGCTGTGAATGAGCCCTCGACAAGGATGTACCTTGGTTGAGAGATTGTAGGGTTTTTGTGACAATTTCCTCTATATGAGTTTAATTGAAGGCCAGCCTTCCTAATAATGCATTGACAAACACACAACACAACACACACAGAAAATCAGCCAACTTTAGCAAAATATCTCGTCAATCACTAAGCTGTTCATCTATTTCAGCAATGGCGAACGTATGTGCACCTCGGAAGACACTTTAGCTAAACAAATTACATCCCTTCGCTTGGTAAGTGCTAACGCAGTAGAAGTACAACACACATATTAACTAACAGCTTGTATGAACTTCTTAGTGACAGTACGATACGATATCCAAACAATCTGTAAAGCTCCCTGATGATATAGTTCAATATCAATTAAATTAGTTAGGAAAACTCACTGGCGCGAGTACCAGAGGCGCGGGCCTTTTGAAGACCCTTCTTCTTGATAATGAAACTGGACCCAATGAAAGCGCTAGACCCTACAGCTAATCCAAACCCAGTCCAATTAGCACTGTACATGATCCCCCACTATTATTTCTAAAGCTTTGGGATACTTATTAATTCTCATCTGAATTTCCAACAATAGAAATTGAGACAAATTGGTGTAAAGGAGTTTGTAATATATAAGACTCAATAGTATACTCAATTGCCAAAAATAGCAAGGAAAACGAAATGGGTAAGTGATGATGAGCAAAGGTTTTGAGCTAACAGTCCAAGCTCCATGTGAACAGTGATGGTTCAGTAATTTATATGTTTGGTATTGTTCTCCTCAAAGGCAGGAGAGAGAATTGTGGTTCGCAAAATTTTGATGGGTTTGTCCGAAAATTTCATCCACTGTCCCCAAATTTGACTGGTTTTGAGGATTTGTCATTGTTTTCCATAGTTTGGCAAAAATAACCTCCAACTTGGCAGGTGTTGCCGTGCCATGACTTCAAGTCAATTTAACTAAGAGAATAGGTGAAGGAGCCGATGACAGGTGTTGTACATTTGATAAGATTCAAGGCAATTTAGTCGGGAGAGGGGGGTGAAGAGGTCGAGAGACAATCCAGATTGGAGATGGGAGTAAAGGGGCCCTGTTTCCTATTTGCTTTGGTAAGATTTCAGGATAATTTAGTTGAACACGGATGGAAGTGGTAGAGGTCAAGTGTTTCACTACCAAGACTTCAAAAGTTGCTTATTTTGAATGATTTCAAGGCAATTTAGGTGGACCGGGCGGAAGTGGTCGATAGCAAGTATTGTCCTGCCAAGACTTCAAAGCATTTTAGCTGAAGAGTAAGGAGGGAGAACCCTTAGAGTCTAAAGGTTTTAGGCTAAGCAAAACGAAGATATAATACGTGGAGTGCAAGTTTACTGATGCGTCTCAGGAGTCAGAGGCGGAAGTGACACTTGATTCTTAGGTTATTCCCCAATAGAGAAGCTTCAAGTACCTTGGCTCAATCATTCAAGGTAATAGAGAAATTGACGATGATGTCACCCATCGTATAGGGGCAGGCTAGATGAAGCTGGAGACTCGCATCCAATGTCCTATGCGATAAGAAAGTGGCACCTAGACTCAGACAAAAGTTCTACAAAGCGGTTGTTAGACCAGCTATGTACGGAGCAGAGTGTTGGCCAGTCAAGACCATGCACATTCAGAGAATGAGCGTAGCAGAGATAAGAATGCTTAGATGGATGTGTGGTCATACGAGGATGGATAAGATTAGAAATGAGGTCATTCATGATAATATGGGAGTGAACTCAGTGGTGGACAAGATGCGAGAAGCAAGGCTGCTATGGTTCGGCCATGTGAGAAGAAGAAGCGCATATGCTCTAGTGAGAAGGTGCGAGAGGTTTGCAGTTCTGGGTCTATGGAGAGGTAGAGGTAGAGGTAGACCAAAAAAAAATTGGGGGGAGATGATTTGTCAGGATATGGCTCACCTCCAGATCACCAAGGACATGACCTTTGATAGGAAAGCGTGGAGGGCGAGAATTAAGATAGACGGTTAGGCAGTAGTCGTGAGAGTTTTGTCCCAATATCATTTGTATTATTTTTGTATACTTTGTTTATAGACATATGTGTCTTTACTACTTCTACTGTTGCCTATTTACCTTTGTTATCAGCAGTTTTCTTGTCAGTATTTTCTTTAGTATGGGTGGTTTCACCTTATTTTTGCTAGCATGTTTAGAAATATTTCTCCTCGAGCCGAGGGTCTATCAGAAACAACCTCTCCACCTTGGTGGGGAAAGGTCTGCGTACATCTCACCTTCCCCAGACCCCACTTATGGGATTACAGTAGGTTTTTTGTTGTTGTTGTTGTAAAGAGAGAGAACGTGTGTCATTAATTAGGTATTGATGGGTATTTTCATCTAACTATTATTCATTAACTCAGCCAAATGCTATTTTTGTTATACTATATTTAACGGGGTCAAAAAGGAAACCATTGCCTCTGGTGTCATGGTTATATAAATCTACCGATTTGGGTTAAGTGAGTTTGCAAAAAAATTTACTAGGTGTACCTGCATAACACTGGTTATGCCTTTTTGTCCCACTTAAGAATGGTTTAGCAAAATAGCCTCGGAGACAGTACTTCAAGTTATAGATTAATAAGTGTTGCCTCTTCGAAAAATATAAAGGGCAAGTGTTGTCTGCGAAGAGATTAAAAGGGTAAGTGTTGCCGAGGCAACACTTCAAGTTATCTGGGAGAATGCGGGCAGAGACAAAATGGAAAGTGTTGCCTATGCAAGAGGGGGCCAAAGTCAAGTGTTGTTAAGTGCTGCCTAAGAGGCAACACTAAGGAGAAATAGAGGGCGGGACAACACTTCAAGTTATCTGAAAGAATATGGAAAGAGATAAAAGGTCAAGTGCTGCCTAAGAGGTAACACTTACTAGAAAGGGAGGGCGGGATGCGGGCGTCAATACAAGAATTTGGGGGTATTTTCTTTCGAAATTTAATCATTAAAGTTAGCGGAGGTCATTTTTGCAAAACCACTTTAAGTGGGGTCAATAAGGCAAACCACTACCATGGTGTCATAGTTTTGTAAATGAGAATAGCTGACTTGGGCTATGCCTCAATTAGCCCATACAAAATCAATAACATAAAATTTCACTGGGTGTATCTGCATATTGTTGGTTATGCCTTTTTGTCCCCACTTAACAATGGTTTAGCAAAATGGCCTCGGAGGCATTGCATATATAAAAGGAGGTTAAATTCAAGTGTTGTCAAGTGCTGCCTTAGAGGCACCACTTACGAGAAAGAGAGGGCAAAGGCAAAATTTCAAGTTATCTGGGAGAATGTGGGAAGAGATAAAAGTGCAAATGTTGCCTAAGAGGCAACACTTGCGAGAAAGGGAGGACGGGATACAAACGTCATTATAAAATTTCGTACTGGTATTTCTATCCGAAATTTATCTATTAAAATTAGTGGAGATCATTGATTACAAAACCACTTTAAACGGGTCCATAAGGCAAACCACCTATGGTGTCATAGTTTTGTAAAGTACTTGATCAATAATCCAAGTTAACCCATTGTATTGCTCAACCTTGATCCATGAAATGTCGCTAATAAAATTAATATGCTAAAGTCATGTTCAAGTATGCATTTAAATCATCATTTTATTTATACTCTAGGGCTCTTTATCTTATATGTAGAATGATACAATGTAAATTTGATATTGTAAAATTAATTGGTAAAGTTAGGTGAGTTATAATATGACTCATTGTTCTTTGGGGAATTTTCATATGGAGCTAAATTTAGTGGAATAATTACTTAGACCTAGCAGCTAGTTAAGAAAAACAAAACAACGACAGTATAAACATTTCAAAAATGGCAACTTCAAGGAAATGGTTGGGTAGTTTTCGAAACTCTCGCTATTCCTATCACTAACTAATTAGGCAATACCCAAAATAGCAAATATATATTTAGTGTATTTGAGGTGCAAAGTGTATGTGTAATATAAATAAACATGGTATAATTTCAATGTATTTGAGGTGTAACTAGGTGTATTTAAATAAACAAAACATATTGTATCATGTGGTTAAACACGACATATCTTTGTTACTACAAGGTTTGATTTCTTCCGTCTATTTTAATATAAGTAATCAATGATTATTTTGTAAACCTAAAAGGTGGAAAAGAAGACGAGTTATTTGAAAAAACGAAAAAGGGTCAAATTTGTTCCTCTACTATCGTAAATTATTTATATTTATCCTTCATTATACTATCAGCCCCTCACACTCTTCTAAAATATGAATTTTAAATCCTCCCGCGCTGATGTGTCAAGTAGCTTGCGTATGTGGCAAATGGGCTTGTAACACACGGTTTTTAAGAGAGTGGTCAGAAAAAAAGTATTATAACGGCTATTTTTTTGATCTTTTTAAGGGGTTTCATTACCAAAAGGAATGAGGTCATTTTTCCTTTGGTTTTTGCTTCTTCTTCCTTAGTTTTCTTTCCTTCTCCTTTATTCCTTACTATTTTCTTAATCTTTTTTAAACAAAAATTCATATTTCATGCTGGAAGACATGGAGCATCCACCATTATGGAATGATAGCGGAATAAAGACATCATGGACTAGCAGAAATCGTAAAGAAGATTTCTTAGGTGTCCAAATTATGGAATGGGTGTCGGATATGATTTCTTCTTCTGGGTTGATCCACCTCTCAATGATCATTATAAGAATGTAATTATTGGACTACGTAATAGAAGGAATGTAATTGAACGCTATGAAAATGGCCAAAAACGAGGGAAGAAAGTATGGATTGCTAGCATTATTATTTCTTTATTGGAGTATTTTATGCTCACCTAGTGTAATTTCTAATTCTATGTAATATAATTCCCTTGATTGAATGCAATTCTACTAGCATCCCATGGGACCTAACCCTAAGTCAACCAATGCATGCACAAGTGAAAATGGACGGGGTTTATCTCCAAATGAACCCTCATAATGTGAACCTCCAACATCCTTTTCCCATGCAAATGGAAATTCCACCTCCTCCAGCCCCACCACCATCACTAAGACACCATCCCAATCCACCAGAACTAGAAGAAAACTGGATAATGGAGCTAGAACAAGTTGTCTAAGAGGGGAGGGAGAGTCACACAGAGTTTGCAAACTTAAATGAAATCATAATACTACTATTCAAAGAAATACTAGACAAAAAATGTATACTAACATGTCACGAGACTCTTTATAAATGTTTATTAGATGTGAGGACCCCAGCAAACAAGTTAGTGAGGAAGTATGCAGTAGTGTTGAGCCTAACTCTAAGGACTGACTAGAATTGGACATGGTAAATGATTTTAACTCAAACCCTAACATGAATAGACAAATTAATATCATAATTTGGTATGTAAGAGGTGCAAATAATCCTGAATTTCGTATAAACTTAAGTGCTATTTTAGACATGCATAAGCCTCTTGTAGTTGCACTTCTCGAAACCAAGATGGAAGACCATCATGATCTTAGAGTTCACTTTGATTTTACTAACTATACTGAAGTTCCATCTGAGGGGAGATCTGGTGGTATTGCTTTGCTTTGGAAAATTGATTCAGCCAGTATTACTAATATATTCATATTAAGGAAAATGAAGTACATGCAATGATCAATATACATCATTCCTCTTTCAATTGCCCTTGGGTTTTTTCTACTGTTTATGCTAGCACCTCTTATTATAATAGACATGTTCTTTGTAATGACTTAACTGATATATACGATAATTATAAAAGGTCTTTGGCTAATATGGGGTGATTTTAATCAAATTCTATCCCAGAATGATAAATGGGCAGGCAGACTTATGAACAATTCAAATGCCTCTAGTTTTATGAATTGTATAAATTATTGCAAGCTAATTGATCTAGGCGTTAAATGTCTAAATACATTTGGTCTAATCACAGTAAGAAAATAGGTGGTTTAATGATGGAAAGACTGAATAGATGCATTACTAATAATGATTGGATAACATTATTTAAAGATGTTTCTATAATTCACCTACCTAAGAGCTATTCTGATCATAACTCTATTTTAGTTAGGCTAAATAAAAAATTTCAATCTAACAGTCGTGAACCTTTTAGACTTGTAACAATGTGGACTTCTCACCCTGATTTTAGAAATATAGTATGTTATGCTTGGCTTGATTGACACTTATATGATGCTACTAAAAATTTTGAAGAAGAAATTTTAAATTGGAACAAAAATATTTTTGGTAATATTTTTAAGAAAAGAGCTAATCTTCTAGCTAGAATCAATGGTATCCAATTTTCTCCACATTCTGCCTCTACTTTTTTTCTTCAGGACCTTGAAAAAAAATTAGTCATAGAATATAAAAACATTTTAAAGCATGAGGAGGAATGTCGGCGTCTCAAATCTAGAATTAACTGGCTTCATCATGGAGATGCGAATACTAAATTTTTCTATGTCACTACCCTTAATCATAGGAGGAAAAATAAATTCACTCACTTTCAGGATGATAATGGCTCATTATATTTGAACAAATTGAGGTGACTAAGCATGTTATCAATTATTTTGAGCACTTCTTCACCACTAGCCACACTAGTAGTCATATTTAGCCTTTGAAGGAGGCCACCTCATAGTATACAAACATCGACCTCTCAAATATTGATAGACCCTTGGTTGATGATGAAATTATTAGCATTTTCTCTTATAAACCATATAAAGCCCTTGGACCAGATGGCCACCACCCCTTCTTCTTTCAAAATTATTGGGATATTGTTAGAGATTTTGTTAAAAAATTTACCAAACTTTTGAAAATCATTTTATACCTCAGCATTTTAATTTAACTTATTTGTGCTTAATCCCCAAATTTAAAAATATTGTTAACCTCAGGAACTTTAGACCTCTAGGACTTTGTAGCACAATTTATAAAATTATTGCAAACCGTATCAAGCCTCATCTTGATACTCTTATTAGCCCTTGTCAAACGAGTTTTCTTAAAAATAAATGAGCTTTGGACAACGCCATTATTATCCAATAAATTATGCATAAATCTAGGTCTATTTTAATGATCATATCCCATTTGACACCATTCATTTGTTGCAAAGTGGTATTAAAAAAGGTTGGTTACTTTGCAACAAATACTCTCACTGAATCATAGGTAATGGTCGTATCACTTCCTTATGGGATCAATGTTGGCTCCCAAATAGGTAGTCACTTAGAAGCCAAATTAGTGACCCATTAATTATTAGTGATATTAATACTAAGGCTGTTGATCTGTTTGACAATTATGCTTGGGACCTCTTCAAAATTTCTTTTGAGCCTTCTGATGAAAGATTGTTCTTGTGCTCCCCACCTTCTATGACATCTGTTGACACCCAATTTCGTCCCGAGATATAATTAGCGGCTAAATTATTTAAATGAGAATCAATTATTAAAATAAAATTAAAATTAGAATTAGATAATTAAATTCTTTGGATTGAAATTAATTAATTTCAAAAGAAGGCTAAAAATTGCAAGGCCTATCCTAATTCCTATCCTACCCGTGCAACCCCTCAATTTCCCAATTTAATCTAAAACAGGGCTAAAATCGTTCCTTATCCGCGAAATTGTCCTACCTCTGCAAACAATACATATACACACATACACGCGCATATCAGTTCTTCACAGCAATTACCCGCGACCCGTTTCCCCTCACCCGCGATCCAATTCCCTTTCCCAACCCGTTTTCTCTCACGTTCGACCCGCGATTGATCCCCATTTCCTCCAAAATCGATCCGCTAGCAGCCAAAATCTCGTACCACTGGTCCCCTTTCCTCTTTTCTCTCCCCAGTACAAGAACTCAACTAATCCTATTCGTTCATTTCAAATGGAGCTGCAATCTGAGCCGTAGATTGATCTTAACGGAATATCCTTGATGACAAGGATGAATTCGGTACAATCCCTAAGGGATTTGACCAAATTCACCCTTGTTCTACAAGGGATACACGAAAATAGGCAAGGATTCTTTGGGGTATTCAAGGGGATCCGAAACCCTAGCCTAGAGGTATTTAATCCCTCATTCTTTCATTTTTCAGGGGCTGGATTTTTGAACACACAAAACGGCAGCATTGATTTTTTTTTAGATTTTTCTTTCAGTTTAAAAAATATATGCTCATAGTGTTTTAGTTTCTGGTTTCGAGTCGAGCATCGCTTTCAACCTTGTGTCATCGCTTCACCAGTCGTCGTCGTCGCTCGTGTCCGAGTCGCTTTCTTCAGTTCTTTGCTTTAGTTTACTGCGCAGCAACAGGTAATGTTTATTTCCTTTTATCTAATTTTCTCAGTTCCATTTTTGTCTGAATGTTGATATGTAAACTTCAAGCTTTATATGTTACATTGTTTACTTGTTTTGAGTTTGAATCTAAAGAATAACATGAAGTTCTGGTAGTGCTTCTGTTGATACTAGGACTGGCGCTTTAATACAAAATTTTGATTTTTGCTAGCAATTGAAACCATGTCAATATTCAGTTCTTGTTTGATGGATCCTCACCTGAAATGACATAATGAATCCATTTATGTAAAAAGCTTGATTTTTTTTTTGTTTGTCACAAGTATGTTGTCCTATCCATGAACTTAAAATTATTTCAGAGATTGAGGTTGTAGGAAGTTGTGATAACTTGTTTTGGTCCTAAAAAATGGCAACCCAGAATTATTCTTGGCACTTAGAGGATTGATAATAGGTTGGACAGTTTGTTTTCGCCTGAAGGAAGTCAGTTTTAAGCTTCAAAGAAGCCTTGAAAATCAGTTCTGAAGTTTCATTTTAGTCTCTCATAGTGCAACTTATGTGAAGTAGGTTGGTTCTCTTGTATTGTCTGTCCTTTTGGTTTCATTTGCAGTCAAAGTAGTTCTTGGTTTAGTTTAACTTCCTGCATTCTAACTTGCAAAATATGCTCTGTTCTGCTTGAGTTTTGGTTTGTTTAAGTTGGAGTGTCCTGGTTTAAGGATTGAGAAAGTGCAGGTGTTTGTAGAGGTTCAGGAGTATAGCAGGTTTGAGGGTGCCCTGGAGTAGGGTCCTAGGTTGATTCCAGGTTGTTTGTGAAGTGGGTATGAAGAATCAGGGGGTGCAGCTGATAGGTGTTCAGCTGCTGCAGGGTATCCAGAAGGTAATGTTCAAGTTTGGGAGTATAGTTTGGTTCTGAAGGAGTGTTGGCAATCCTGGAATGTCTTGGTTGTCTGAGGGAGTAGAGTGAGGGTCTGGAGCAGTAATGGAGATAGTGTAGTGTAGCCTGTGAGGTGTGTGCCAGTGTTTTTGTAAGCTGAGGGGGTTTGATGGAGTCTGTAGGGAGTGAGGGAGTTAGTTTCAGGGAATGGCTTCTGGTTAGTTTGGAGAAGTAGGAAGTGTGAGGGGCTGTAGTAGGAGTCCTGATGTTTGGAGTTGTCTAAGAGTTCTGGTAGTTGTTCAGGTGGTTTGTATTTGTATAGGGGAGTTTGTTCAGGGGGTTTGTAGAGGATTATTAAGTGGATGATTAAGGTTTGTGTTGTGTGTGCAGTCAGGAAGCAGTGAGACTGTTTCAGAAGTAGCAGCTGGTTAGTTCTCAGTTTGTATGTGTAGGTCTGTTAGATGTGAGGAGATGCAGTTTAGTGAGTGAATTTAGGTTTTCTGCAGATCATTTGAGAGTGTTTCAGGAAGGTATGAGTTGGTGGTTTGCAGTAGTAGCAGGGGATGCAGGGTGGGATTTGTTTCCGGTAGCAGTCAGTGATGGAATAGGGTCTGGTAGTAGCTCCAAGGTTGAAATAAAGATTGATTCCTTATCAGTATTGGTTTTAAGGTTGTTTCAGATTATGCTTGATCTCCTATCATTGAAAATATAAAATATCTTCTTAAGCTCATTGAAGTCTTGTGTGTGCCTGCAATGCAAGTTTTCAAAATGGTTTCCAAAATATAAAAGGAAAGTCCTGTTTATGTGAGGATTTGTTTGTGTGCATTTGGGGTATCATGTTTTAGTTCTGTTCTTCTCTGTCGCAATTGTATTTGTGTGGATTGTGAGTTCAGTCATGAAGTTAAAAGCTTGTTGGAATTTGTAGTTTGCAAAAGTGTTCTTTGAGTTCTTTAGGAGATAAAGTTAGGTTTGCCATTACTTTGTTGGTTTGTGAATATAGCAGTAGTGTGGGTTCATTATCGATTTTTAGGATGCATGAAGGATGAGTTTAATTTAGTTCATTTCTTTAAAATTGCAGAGTCTGGTCATTATATTTTAGCCTATATCTACTGATAATAGTGTGAATGAAAGGGAAACTTGTTTGAATTGGAAAGTATTTATGCCTTATCCTTTCCTTTTTGCCTCCTGCTATGTGTATGATGGTCTGCTCATTGTCATTATTTATTTTTATTAATTAGATTGCTAATTCCTTATCTTATTTTCTTGGCATGTCTCTTGGGAACGAGTTTGAAATAAAACTCACAAACGGGGATGACTACGTGCATTCAAAGTTACTTGAACTGCTCCGCATTTTCGGGACTTGATATCCCCGAAAATGTAAAACAAAAGAAATGAATAAATGAAAACCTTGTGAAACGCAGGGCTCGCATTGAGTTCGCTATCCCGGGTTCTACTTTCTAAAACTCCTTCTCTCCCGTCCCTTTTAGAAAGCATGTTTTAGGACTTTTTGTATGATTAGAAGCCTGGTAGGTTAGCCGCTTTAATTGAAATTGTTATCTTATTGTTTGTCTAAGATCGTTTATAAATTGCATATCCCGTCTCTTTGGGACTCGCCAACTAATTTAAGATAGTAGAAACTTTTAGTTAATTATTGAGTGCAAAAGAAATGAAAATTAAAATTGTACCTATTTATTCGCTATTTATATTTAAGATAATTATTTATACACTTATTTATTTATTTATTCATTAATTAAATTAATCAAATAGAATTTATTATTAACTTATTTGTTTAATTTCAATTAATCCTTTATCTGCCTAATCAATCATAATTATTTATTTACTTATTCATTTATTTATTTGTTTATTAAATTATTTAAGTGGTATTTATTTATCATTTTATTTCTTTATCCTATTTATTTAATTAACTAATTAAGTCTAATTAATTATTTATTTCTTTAATCAATTATATTTATTTATTTAACTAGTCAGTTATTATTCATCCCTTATCTAATTGAAATCATATAAATATTTATTTATCTAATTAAGTTATTTATCTATTTATTTATTTATCTAATTAATTAATCAATCAATTATTATTCTTATTCAATCATTTGTTAAATTTATTTATTTAATTTTAGTTAGCCCTTATTTATTTAGTCAATCAATCAACCCTTATCTCATTATTCATTTAATTAATCTTAAATTTTGTTCAAGTATTGTCATAATAAATTTTTATCTTCTCTATACTATTTATTACCTATTTATTTTATTTTAAAATTTATCCCAAACTAAATTTCAAGTAAAATTCGTGAAAATCGCCGGATTAACCGCCCTTTGGCGGATTTTCGAAAGTGCTCCCGTAATAAGGACCTTCTTTCGAATTTAACAGAACCACTTACCTAAGAATCTCTGAATTTAATTTCTTTTAAATAAAGGTTAAATCGCACTCCTTAGTTAACTTAGGTTCCTAATAATCCTTAAATTAGGTGGCGACTCCAAAGAAACCCTTTGGAATCCCACTTTGTTGAAATATTCCGAAACCTATCCTTTTCCTAAAGAGAGGGTAATTTTTGGGGTTCAACAGCGTGGCGACTCCGCTGGGGATACGCAAATGGTTCTAACCAAAAGGCTTTCACGAATTTCTTTTGTTTGTTTGTTTGAATTGTATGACGATATTAGTATGTGTGACTTATTTATTTATCGTTGAAAATTAGCATGATTATATCTACTGTTTATTTGCGAGCATGCTTAGATTAATCTAATTGATTGCTGTGTGTCACGAAAGCATGTCACTACACCCTATTTGCGCACATATAAACTGGCATTCTGTTCATACTTCCCCCACTCCTGGGAACCTCTTGCATTCTCACTTAAATATCCGCGAGGTGTGTGCATACGCACCCGCAATTTCTTCCACTAAAGAACCCTTTGACGAGTTGGTATACCGGCGGATTGTCGTGGGAGTTATTCGACCACGAAGCCGCCTGCCACTCACCTGTTAGCCTCAACCGTTAACCCACTCTTAGAAAAACCCTTGGACGAGTTGGTGTACCGGCGGATTGTCGTGGAAGTTATTCGACCACGAAGCCGCCTGCCGCTCGTCTGTGAGCCTCAACCGTTAACTCACTTTTGATGGAACTTTAGGAGCATGCATGCATTCACACCTTAGTCTGGACCCGGTCCTTGGTACCGCCTCCATAGTCAGGAATCCGCCCTTGTGTCAACGGGTCCTTATAACCCGTTGACCCGCATATTATGTGTTTTGTGATAACGAATCTCCAGTCCCAGCTGAATTTTGAGCACAATCAAATTTAGAATTTTGTTTTCATTATCTTGTAGGGTAAAGAATGGAACAGCAGTTTGACAAAGTCTACATGGTTGTAGCGGTCCCAGAGAAGTTAAAATTATGGTGGGGTAACTTTTGTGAGGAGGAGAGAAAGACAGTTGAGGGGAAATTAGGAAGGTTGGTAGAGCTGATTGATGTTCATCCAAACCGTGATCTAGTCCAAGCTCTTATTACGTATTGGCGCCCGACGCGAGCTGTATTCAGGTTCAAAGACTTTGAGTTGACTCCCACTTTAGGAGAAATAGTTGGGCTAACGGGATTGAAGTGTTTGGGCCAAGAGATAATCCTTCCAAACAGCCAAACAGGGAAGAAATTCCAAGAGAGACTAGGATTGGTAAGGAATATCGAAAACAAATGGGTTCATCTGGATTATCTGTACACCAGGTTTGGGCGCATAACGGGTTTTGGTGATTTTGAGCAAGAATTTAACTGTGGTGAGAAGACTTGGAGAGACCGGCGTGTAAGGGCTTTTATCATTGCATTCTTAGGGACTTTGGTCTTCCCAACAAAGAATGGACACATTAGGACTTGCATTGGTTCCGTAGTTCGGGTGATGTTTGAAGGGATCAATGGGAACAAATCTACCACCATAGTTCCTATGATTCTAGCAGAAATGTATCGGGCTCTGAATGAATGCAGAAGGGGGTCGATGTATTTCGAAGGTTGTAATCTTCTCCTTCAGGTATGGGCGATAGACCAAGTGTGCCGTCGAAACCCTATGGTGGATATTTGTAAAATGTTAGATAGCCGGAAATTAGTAAATCCTATTGCTACCCAAAACATAAGAACGAGGTGGTGTGAAAAACCTGAAAGTTTTACGGGATGGTATGATTTCTTAGCCCGCCTTACTGATAAGAGAGTAATGTGGAAGTTAAGTTATGTTCCTAAAGATGAGATTGCGCTTAGGACTTCCAAGCGATACTACATCGAGTTGCCGGGTTTAACGGGGCTTCAACCGTACGCACCTTTGAGGGTCCTCCGTCAATTTGGGATGGAACAATTTATTCCCCTTTGTGCGGATATGTCGGAGTCAGAAACTCCTTTCAACCTGCAGAATGCAATTCCAAGGAAAAGAGAAATCCTCGAGGATTGGAAGGGTTTGAAACCGATAGAAGTGTCAACAAAGCACCAGAGCTGCACACCAGAATATCTCGTCTGGATCAAAGAAGAGCGACGCTTAGGTCTCAGTCCTCCAGGAAGAGTTGGCTATGAAGACACTGATATGACGAAGAAAATGAGACAGGCAAGGGCAGAAACCAGTTTTGATGAAACATCCGCTCCGACAAGCAAGAAGATGAAGCAAGCAGGAACATGATACGGAACTTGGACAAATGACAGTTTATTTACTTTTGATGTATTTTCTATTATGCTTTCTATTGTTGTATTTTCACTTATTATGTAATGATGATGTATTGAAAAGGAAAAAGGAAATTCTGAAAAAAAGAGAGAAGAAAAAAAAAAGAGAGAAGAAGAAAAGAAAAAAAGAAAGAAAAGAAAAAGAGAGGAAAAGAAGGGAAAGCAGAAAAAGAATGAAAGAAGTTGATTACAATGATGCAGACCTGATGATGAAGATGAAGCAAAGAAAGCATAATTCAGTCACAACAGTGCACCTACACCGGCATGATGCAGTTGATCAGCAGAGTGACGGCTTTTATTTTAGTTTTGATGTATTCTCAGTTATGTCTTTATATTTATTGTATTTTTCATTTGCTATGCAAGGATTATGTATGAAGAAAAAAAAAAAGAAAGAAAAGAAAGAAAAGAAAAAGAAAAAAAAAAGAAGAGAGAAAAAAAAAGAGAAGAAGAAAAAAGAAAGAAAGAAAGAAGAGGATGAAAGTATGATGTTATGATTATGAAAGACAATTTTGTATCAACTTTATCTATTTTAATGAAATATCTTACTCTAAATTTGAATTGCTCAAAAATGGTTGTGACTATTTTTCGTTATCATTTATTTGCGCGATTAGGCTCGCCTCTAGCACAAAGAGGCACCCTACAGGGTAGGACGCGTCCGCATTTTATTTTACGCACATTATTTGTGGTTGCCACATGCCTTATTTATCGCCCGTTTAAAATGCAAAAGCGCTACGTGACGCGCGCTATGTGCTTACGTGCAAATTTTACCAACAACATGCAAACTAACACAGTTACCTTTTGAATTTTTCTTTTGTTTTGTTTATTCCTAAACTGAGGTTTGATTTGTGCTGATTGAGCTGATCTAAAGGCTTTCCTCTGCACATTGATATACACTTCAGAATTTCGACAAAATGTCCGGTAATGATGATCAGCCTCCCGTCCTCAATGATAAGACTCTCGAAACTCCTGGATCTTCGAGGGGAAACATCCTCCTTGCTCAGGATGACCTTATTTTGAACCTGACCAAACAGATACAGATGCTGAGCGATGAGCTAGCAGCCATTAAAGGGCAAGCCCCTCAAAACATACCTTTAAATGCCAATCCTGTTCACAATATACCCACATACCAAAACAACCCACTTAATCAAACACCACCACCACAAAATCGCCCACAAGTTAGTCAAAATACCCCGCCCGCTCAGCAAAATGCCCAACCCGCTGGTTATCCCTCATATTATCCATATCCTAACGACCCCACTCCTCCTCACTACCAATATTTGCCTGCTAAAGACACTCCCCGTCCTCCACAATCTCAAGCGCCCATTCCTGTAGCCGTTGCTCCTCCAAACGCCAATGATCCAAGGCAGGGATATCCCGAGGCGTTATATTATGAGCATGACTCTAATGGGAAGAATGCGGACTTCACAGATTATCCGCCACAGAATGAAATGCCCACAGCTGTGGAAAAACAGGGAAGGACAAGCGAACAAGATGAGATAATCCAAGCAATGAAAGTCATGCAACAATCTATTAAGGACTTGCAGGTGACTAAGAAACGGCAAAGCACTTCATACCGCAGTCTTTATCTATTCCCGGACATTACTCCTCCTCCCGGTTTTAAAGTGCCGAAGTTTGACATGTATGATGGTCATGGTGACCCATTTGCTCATTTAACCAAGTACCTCAACAGAATGAGGGCGGCGGGAGGCAAAGAAGAACTTCTGATGGCTTACTTTAGCCACAGTCTGGAAGGTATTGCCGCTGAATGGTTTGCCAGACAAGACATAAGCAAATGGCACGAATTTGATGATATAGCTGGTGATTTCACAAAGCAGTTTGAATACAATGTGGCGATGGTCCCTGACCTCATAACCTTGGCCAATTTGAAGAAGAAACCAACAGAATCTTTCAGAGAATACGCCTTGAGGTGGCGTGAACAGGCTGCACGGGTGCAACCCCCGATGACTGAGAGAGATATGGTGAAATACTTTATTCGTGCTCAAGACGACTCATATTATATGCATATGCTTCCTATGATGGGTGCACCTTATGCTGAACTTCTCACAATGGGGGAGATGGTGGAAGAAGGCATCAAATCCGGTCGGATTGTGAGCTTTGCTGAAATGAAGTCAAGTGCTCAAAATGCTCAAGCCAGCTCAAACAATGCTAGAAGAAGAGAGAAGAGGGAAGAAGTCACAGCTGTTGCCGCAGACATTGACCGCCGCCCGGCTAGGAGGTTGAACTTTGATAATCCACCAACCTACCCTACATACCCAAATGCACCCCCTCATTACCCAAATGCACCTCCTCATTACCCAAATGTTCCTTCTCCTTACCCAAATGCACCACCCCCAAATTATCCTAGTCACTATCAAATTCCTCCAGCTCCATATCCTGTCTATCAAGCACAACCCAGTTATTATCCACCACGAGCACCAGCACCACAACAATACCCTCCTCGCCCACAAAATTACCAACCCCGTGCTCCTGTCCGTCCAAATATGCAAGGACCTAACCAAAGCTATGAGAGGAGAGCACCCAAAACCTATACTCCTATAGCTGAATCTTATGGTCAATTGTTTGAAAGATTAAGAAGCGCCGGAGTTGTGCAGCCTGTTCCTGACAATACTCCAAATCCTCCTCCAAGGTGGTATGATGTTAATAAGCATTGTGTTTATCATTCTGGGGCTGCGGGCCATGATGTGGAAAGGTGTTATGCCTTCAAGGATAGAGTGGAAGCTTTGATCAAATCAGGCACTATCCAGCTTACTGGAACTAAGCCTAATGTGCAAGATAATCCTCTTCCCGCCTATGGAAACAATGCTGTCAATGTCATTTCCCTTGAGGAGGGAGTCGATTTGAAAGGGACCATTGTTCCCGTTAGCAATGTGAGGGTTGCTAACGAGGCCAAAGTATCTGTGCAAGTTAGAGCTCCCATTCTAGTGCAAGCGGGTATCCCGAGGCCAACTGTCACCGTCATGCTTGCCTCACCCCTTCAATATGATAGCAAGAGGGTTCCTTGGAACTATTCTGAAGTGCCTATCGGAAGTGGAAAGGTAACTGTTGCTGTTGCTGCGGCACAAGGCATGACCAGATCTGGTAGATTCTATACGCCTGAGGAGTTGGGTCGAGGCCTTAGGGAAAAGGAGGGCGTTGTAAGAAGAGTGACTGACACCGAAGCTGAGGACTTTTGGAGGAAAATGCAGTCAAAGGAATACTCTATTCTGGAGCACCTAAAGAATACTCCTTCCCGCATATCCATTATGGCTTTGCTGATGAGCTCTGAAACGCATAGAAATGCATTGCTAAAAGTGCTCAAGGAAGCAGAGGTGCCCGCTGAGACCACGGGTGAGAGCTTGGCCGTCTTGGTTGGCCAAATCTTAGAACCTCACAAGGTGTCCTTCTTCAAAGAAGAGCTTCTACCCGAGGGTCTCGGACACAACAAAGCCTTGCATATTGTTGTCAAATGTAGGGATAAATTTGTTGGACGGGTACTGATCGACGGTGGTTCCGGGCTCAATATATGCCCGTTGGCAACTCTGAAGGAGCTTGGAATTGACGCTGGCAAAATTAGACAGAGCAATGTGAAAGCAAGGGCTTTTGATGGGGCTCAAAGGTGCACCTTTGGAGAGATTGATCTTGATCTGCAGATAGGTCCTGTGAACTTCTCTGTGGAGTTTCAGGTATTCGACATCCCGTCTACCTATAACATGCTGTTAGGAAGACCCTGGATTCACATGGCTGGAGCCGTCCCTTCCACTTTGCATCAAAGTGTGAAATTTATATGGGATAATGAAGAAGTAGTGGTCAAGGGCGAGGGAAACAGCCCCACGCATGCTAGCACCACGATTCCTATGGTGGACAACGCCGCAGAGCTTGATGGAACTACTTTCCACACGGTTGAGCTAATGAATGTGACCCGAGCATCTAAGGATGATTCGAAGAAAGGTACCCTACCCAGGGTCCCCAAGATGATTGCTGTGGAAATGTTGAAGAATGGTTTCAAACCTGGTTCGGGATTGGGAGCAAATCTGAACGGAATTACTGAACCCATCTGCTTGCCCAAGAATCTGGGTACCTTTGGCTTGGGTTACTGTCCCACCAAAAAGGAGATCGAGAAGGCCAAAAGGAAACCAGCCATTGCCATGCCAGAACCCTTTCCTTCCTTGTACCAGTCATTTGTCAAGGCACCGGAAGTCATTATACCGGATCTGATAGAGGGAGTTGGCGATTTGTTTCTGAGTGATGATTTGGAATGCGATGTTATTATTGAAGACTGTGCGGAGGAGTCACCTGTGCAAAATGTTGAGGCAAAGGATCCGATGGCCAATTGGACCTGTGTCCCAGTGGAAGAGACCTGGTGAATGAACTCAACAGTTTATTTTGGCGTCACAGTCAGATTGAGGCCCTGAACTGTGTTTCGCTTTTGGTTTACGTTTATGTCTTTTCAAAATAATCTGTTTACATTCTGCATGTTTTACTTTAATGTATGCCTCCCTAAACTAGATTTTGGAAACAAATAAAATGCATTGCATCCTCCCTACTATTATTTTGATATGCTTCAATTATTTACTTTATTTTACGCTTTTGATTAATGTTTGTTTCTGTTTCAGCTTTCCACTTAACAAAACTGCCGAAACTTTGCTTGTGACATATAATGAAACAACTGAACAAACTGGCACTGATGCATTGAGTATTGGGGAGTTTGATGAAGATTTCGTTTCTGATGAAATAACAAGAGAAGTGGATCAATTTGAGAACAAACCAAAACCTAACTTGGAAGAAACCGAGTCAATCAACTTGGGGACTTCAGAAGATGTTAGAGAAACCAGAATCAGTGTTCATTTGACATCGGAAGAAAGAAGAGCTTATATTGAACTATTGAACGAGTATCGAGACATCTTTGCTTGGTCTTATGATGATATGCCCGGTTTGAGTACTGATCTTGTCACTCACAAATTGCCAACTGATCCTTCATTTCCGCCTGTTAAGCAAAAGAAGAGAAACTTCAAAACTTCCACAAGCAAACAAATATTGGAAGAAGTGCAAAAGCAATTGACCGCCAAGGTGATTCGATCTCTCAAATATCCCACTTGGTTAGCGAATATTGTGCCGGTGCCCAAGAAAGATGGCAAAGTTAGAGTTTGTGTTGATTATCGTGATCTCAACAAAGCAAGTCCAAAGGATGATTTTCCATTGCCAAATATTCATATCCTTATTGATAGCTGTGCAAAACATGAGCTTCAGTCTTTTGTCGATTGTTTTGCCGGTTATCACCAGATCCTGATGGATGAAGATGATGCTGAAAAGACCGCCTTCATCACGCCTTGGGGTGTGTTTTGTTATAGAGTTATGCCTTTCGGTTTGAAGAATGCCGGGGCAACATATATGAGAGCAATGACAACTCTTTTCCATGATATGATTCACAAAGAGATTGAAGTCTATGTAGATGATGTTGTTATCAAGTCAAAGAAGAAAGAAGAGCATTTGACCGATTTGAGAAAGTTCTTCAACCGCCTTCGGCGGTATAACCTGAAGCTTAATCCTGCGAAATGCGCATTTGGTGTTCCCGCCGGTAAGATGTTGGGTTTCATTGTAAGCCGGAGGGGTATAGAATTGGATCCGTCCAAAATCAAGACTATCCAAGACTTGCCTCCTCCAAAGAGCCGGAAGGATGTGATGAGCTTTCTTGGCCGCTTGAACTACATAAGCCGCTTCATTGCACAATCCACGGTTATTTGTGAACCAATAATCAAGTTGTTGAAGAAAGATGCTGTTATTGAGTGGACGGAAGATTGTCAAAAGGCTTTTGATAGGATCAAGGAGTATCTATCTAATCCGCCTGTGTTAGTTCCTCCTGAACCTGGAAGACCATTGATCTTATATTTGTCTGTCTCGGAAAATGCATTTGGATGTGTCTTGGGGCAACATGACAAGACCGGGAAGAAAGAACAAGCCATTTATTATCTAAGCAAGAAGTTCACTCCTTATGAAGCCAGGTACACTCTCTTGGAGCGAACTTGTTGCGCCTTGACTTGGACTGCACAAAGGTTAAGGCACTATCTTTCATCATATACAACTTATCTTATCTCGAGGATGGATCCTTTGAAATATATCTTTCAAAAGCCGATGCCCACGGGAAAATTAGCAAAATGGCAGATTTTGTTGAGTGAATTTGACATAGTTTATGTCACCCAAAAGGCGGTAAAGGCACAAGCATTGGCAGATCATTTAGCTGAAAATCCTGTTGATGACAACTATGAACCATTGAGAACTTACTTTCCCGATGAAGAGGTCTTGTTTCTGGGTGAAGACATCTCTTCTGAATATGATGGTTGGCGTCTATTCTTTGACGGAGCAGCAAATTTCAAAGGTGTTGGTATTGGAGCTGTCTTAATTTCTGAAACGGGTCAGCATTACCCTGTTTCGGCCAAGCTCAGATTTCCGTGCACTAACAATATGGCTGAATATGAAGCATGCATTTTGGGCCTTCGATTGGCAGTTGATATGAACATTCAAGAACTTTTAGTGATTGGGGATTCCGACTTGCTGATTCACCAAGTGCAAGGCGAGTGGAACACCAAAAATGCAAAGATTCTTCCTTATTTGCGTTGTGTCAAGGAATTGTGCAAAAGGTTCGCAAAGATAGAGTTCAAGCATGTTCCGAGGCTTCAAAATGAGTTTGCCGATGCTTTGGCAACTTTATCTTCCATGATCCAACATCCTGACAAGAATTATATTGATCCTATCGAAATTGAATTGCATGATAGGCCAGCTTATTGTTTTCAAGTTGAGGAAGAACGGGATGGACATCCATGGTATTTTGATATCAAGAATTATCTCAAGGTTGGGAGTTATCCTGAAAATGCAACAAGTGTCCAAAGGAAGAGCATTCGGAGGTTAGCAAATCAATTCTTTCTAAGCGGTGAAATCCTATATAGGAGGACCCCAGACTTAGGACTCTTAAGATGTGTTGATGCAGTTGAAGCAAATAAATTGCTTACGGAAGTGCATGCGGGAGTTTGTGGGCCGCATATGAATGGTTTTGTTTTGGCAAAGAAGATCTTGAGAGCCGGTTATTTTTGGTTAACTATGGAAACTGATTGTGTTCAGTTTGTGCGAAAATGCCATCAATGTCAAATTCACGGAGATATGATCAAAAGACCTCCTTCTGAACTTCATGCAATGAGTTCTCCCTGGCCTTTTGTTGCTTGGGGAATGGATGTTATTGGTCCTATTGAGCCGGCCGCTTCAAATGGACATCGCTTTATTTTGGTGGTTATTGATTACTTCACCAAGTGGGTGGAAGCAACTTCTCACAAGTCTGTAACCAAGAAAGTGGTGTCAGATTTCGTGCGCAACAATATCATTTGTAGATTCGGAGTTCCTGAATCAATCATCACTGATAATGGTGCAAACCTAAATAGTGATTTGATGAGAGCAACTTGTGAGAGTTTCAAGATTACTCATCGCAACTCTACTGCATACCGCCCTCAAATGAATGGAGCTGTTGAGGCGGCAAATAAGAACATCAAGCGTATTCTTCGCAAGATGATTGATAATTATAGAGATTGGCATGAAAAGTTGCCATTTGCACTTCTTGGGTACCGCACCACCACTAGAACTTCAACTGGGGCAACTCCCTATCTTTTGGTGTATGGCACAGAAGCAGTCTTACCCGCGGAGGTAGAAATTCCTTCCTTGAGAATCATTCAAGAAGCTGAATTAGAAAATGCTGAATGGGTGAAGATCAGATGTGAACAGTTGATGCTTATTGATGAGAAAAGAATGAATGCAATTTGCCATGGGCAACTTTATCAAAATCGCATGATCAAGTCTTTTGGCAAGAAAGTGAGAGTGAGAGACTTTAAACCGGGGCAATTGGTGTTAAAGAAGATCTTTCCTAATCAAGAAGAAGCAAGGGGCAAATTTGCACCGAATTGGCAAGGTCCATATGTGGTTCATCGGGTTTTATCCGGAGGAGCACTGATTCTGGCAGAAATGGATGGTCAAGTTTGGCCAAAAGCAATTAACGCAGATGCCGTCAAAAGATACTATGTTTGAGGCAATCGCAAGTTAGCATGGTTTTGAATGTAATCTTTGATGTAATGCGAACTACGCGTGACCTGAGTCCCAAGGCGGGATACGTAGTAACTCACATAGAGTTTGGTTGCATCGATATAAGAATTTCCCCTATTTTCTCTTTTATGTAAGTTTGAACTACTTCTGACCTGATTCCTGGAATGGCAACAGGATAAGTAGGCAATCCCCGTCGGATTCGGTCAAAATATTGTAACACTTTAGGCTTGTTTATCTTTTATGATGTAATGCCAAACTATGCATCTGGGCAGATGTGTGGATTTTCCAATTCGGATACGGCTTTGTACTTAGATTGCCATACTTTCCCAAAATATCTATGTAAGCAGAACTACGCACGGTCTGATTCCCATGGAGGGATACGTAGGCGCTCTTAACGGGCTCGACTCTATAATATTAAAATTTTCAGTCTCCCCTAAGGCAAGAAACTGGGGCAATTTTTGCGAAGATAATTTGAAGATATGGAAGATAGAAACTGGGGCAATTTTGCAAGACAATTTGAGGGTTTGAAAGATATCAACTGGGGCAAATTTTACAAAATGAGTTGAAGATTTGGAAGTTCATAACTGGGGCAGATCTTTGCAAGAATTGGTTTACTTATCGAAGGATGAAGCGGCAAAGTTCGAAAAGTATTCAAGATTAGCACAAGTTGCAATACAAAGGACATTCAGTTTGTTTCAGGATATGTCATGAGTTTGAGTTAAAGCAAGAATTTTAAATGCATTATAAACTTTTTATTTGCATATCAAGGATTACTTGCTCACTATTTTATCAAATTATTTTATTTTGCCTCTATAATAAGATGAGTTATACTATTGAGTTCATAAACCAAGTTTCCAAGGTTGGTTTTCAAAGCCCAAGTCTCACGAAGAAAAGGAAGCGATTGCAGCAAATTCAAAATGAATCAGCACAAATCAAACACCCCTCCCCAAAACTAACAAATTTTCTTTGAGAGCAGGAACCTGAAGGCTTGCAATGGAAGGATCATTCGCACTATGGATGAACAATTTATGGAACGCGCATTCAAGGAATTGATACAAACAACACCAATCAAGTTGACGATGCGAATGATTTGGCTTGACAGATCATTCAAGTTTACTCTTGCGGCATCTAAGCATCACATTATATTATTGCCGAAAAGACGGCGCTTTTCTTTTCTCAAGTTTTAACATTGTTATGGAATTTATCTCGCAATATTGATAGACAAGTCGGCTGGAACACCACTTTCGGAGTGTTTCGCTCTGTCGGTTGTCTTGCAATATTGGCATTTTATATGTAAAATTTATTAATAATTTAAGACAAGTCGGCTGGAACACCGCTTTCGGAGTGTTTCGCGATGTCGGTTGTCTTACAATATTGACATTTTGTATTTAAGATTTATTGATAATCTAAGACAAGTCGGCTGAAACACCACTTTTGGAGTGTTTCGCGATGTCGGTTGTCTTGCAATATTAGCATTTTATATTTAAAATTTATTGATAATTTAAGACAAGTCGGCTGGAACACCGCTTTCGGAGTGTTTCGCGATGTCGATTGTCTTGCAATATTGGCATTTATTAATAATTTAAGACAAGTCGGCTGGAACACCGCTTTCGGAGTGTTTCGCGATGTCGGTTGTCTTGCAATATTGGCATTTATTAATAATTTAAGACAAGTCGGCTGGAACACCACTTTCGGAGTGTTTCGCGACGTCGGTTGTCCTGCAATATTGGCATGTTATGTTTAAAGTAGATTGATAATCTAAGACAAGTCGGCTGGAACACCGCTTTCGGAGTGTTTCGCGATGTCGGTTGTCTTGCAATATTAGCATTTTATGTTTAAAGTAGATTGATAATTTAAGGCAAGTCGGCTGGAGCACCGCTCTCGGAGTGTTTCGCAATGTCGGTTGTCTTGCAATATTGACATATTGTATTTGAAATGCATGATTCGACTCGAGACATCACGTCTCGTTAGTCAACTTATCTTATGAAAGCCTTGCATTTTTACAATTCATTTTCGCATTACTTATTGTCTTACTTTACTGTTTCAGAATAATGATCAGCCTAAAGGTTCTCCGGGCGGAGCATCTCGTCAGTTGATCGAGAGAAGAACTTATTGAGCATCACGACCAGCATTTACAATTTTATATTATACTTTTATTTATTTCTTATTCCAAATATTATTGTAGTTTATTAGCAGTTGTTCGCTTACCATTTGTTAAGTCTTTACAGAATTTTGGCAATACCGCAGTAGCATTTGGAGCATAACGTGGAACTCTTTCTTAGCAGTGAACTGGGGCAATCGTTGATATGAGCTAGACTCGTCAACGAGGATCTGAAGAATCGCACTCAAACAAACAAGTTTTACCTAATCTTTCATTTCAGATTAGGCGTCAGTTTGAATTCTTTCCTATTCGTGCGCCTCTTTCTATCAATCGTGCGAATCTTCTTATCTAAGTGTCGTCGAACTACATATGGCCTGATTCTCTTTCAGCCCGAGATATGTAGGCAACTCAGGAACCGGAGTTCGGCCATGTCCATAAGCCTCGCCTTTTGGTCCGTGGAATCAAAAGTCTTGGTTTTATCGGGACAAAATTGGTTTCTCGTCAACTTCTTTACCCTAAAAACTCTTTCATCCTTTTCCGGGTAAAGAGGGGCAGCTGTTGACACCCAATTTCGTCCCGAGATATAATTAGCGGCTAAATTATTTAAATGAGAATCAATTATTAAAATAAAATTAAAATTAGAATTAGATAATTAAATTATTTGGATTGAAATTAATTAATTTCAAAAGAAGGCTAAAAATTGCAAGGCCTATCCTAATTCCTATCCTACCCGTGCAACCCCTCAATTTCCCAATTTAATCTAAAACAGGGCTAAAATCGTTCCTTATTCGCGAAATTGTCCTACCTCTGCAAACAATACATATACACACATACACGCGCATATCAGTTCTTCACAGCAATTACCCGCGACCCGTTTCCCCTCACCCGCGATCCAATTCCCTTTCCCAACCCGTTTTCTCTCACGTTCGACCCGCGATTGATCCCCATTTCCTCCAAAATCGATCCGCTAGCAGCCAAAATCTCGTACCACTGGTCCCCTTTCCTCTTTTCTCTCCCCAGTACAAGAACTCAACTAATCCTATTCGTTCATTTCAAATGGAGCTGCAATCTGAGCCGTAGATTGATCTTAACGGAATATCCTTGATGACAAGGATGAATTCGGTACAATCCCTAAGGGATTTGACCAAATTCACCCTTGTTCTACAAGGGATACACGAAAATAGGCAAGGATTCTTTGGGGTATTCAAGGGGATCCGAAACCCTAGCCTAGAGGTATTTAATCCCTCATTCTTTCATTTTTCAGGGGCTGGATTTTTGAACACACAAAACGGCAGCATTGATTTTTTTTTTTAGATTTTTCGTTCAGTTTAAAAAATATATGCTCATAGTGTTTTAGTTTCTGGTTTCGAGTCGAGCATCGCTTTCAACCTTGTGTCATCGCTTCACCAGTCGTCGTCGTCGCTCGTGTCCGAGTTGCTTTCTTCAGTTCTTTGCTTTAGTTTACTGCGCAGCAACAGGTAATGTTTACTTCCTTTTATCTAATTTTCTCAGTTCCATTTTTGTCTGAATGTTGATATGTAAACTTCAAGCTTTATATGTTACATTGTTTACTTGTTTTGAGTTTGAATCTAAAGAATAACATGAAGTTCTGGTAGTGCTTCTGTTGATACTAGGACTGGCGCTTTAATACAAAATTTTGATTTTTGCTAGCAATTGAAACCATGTCAATATTCAGTTCTTGTTTGATGGATCCTCACCTGAAATGACATAATGAATCCATTTATGTAAAAAGCTTGATTTTTTTTTTGTTTGTCACAAGTATGTTGTCCTATCCATGAACTTAAAATTATTTCAGAGATTGAGGTTGTAGGAAGTTGTGATAACTTGTTTTAGTCCTAAAAAATGGCAACCCAGAATTATTCTTGGCACTTAGAGGATTGATAATAGGTTGGACAGTTTGTTTTCGCCTGAAGGAAGTCAGTTTTAAGCTTCAAAGAAGCCTTGAAAATCAGTTCTGAAGTTTCATTTTAGTCTCTCATAGTGCAACTTATGTGAAGTAGGTTGGTTCTCTTGTATTGTCTGTCCTTTTGGTTTCATTTGCAGTCAAAGTAGTTCTTGGTTTAGTTTAACTTCCTGCATTCTAACTTGCAAAATATGCTCTGTTCTGCTTGAGTTTTGGTTTGTTTAAGTTGGAGTGTCCTGGTTTAAGGATTGAGAAAGTGCAGGTGTTTGTAGAGGTTCAGGAGTATAGCAGGTTTGAGGGTGCCCTGGAGTAGGGTCCTAGGTTGATTCCAGGTTGTTTGTGAAGTGGGTATGAAGAATCAGGGGGTGCAGCTGATAGGTGTTCAGCTGCTGCAGGGTATCCAGAAGGTAATGTTCAAGTTTGGGAGTATAGTTTGGTTCTGAAGGAGTGTTGGCAATCCTGGAATGTCTTGGTTGTCTGAGGGAGTAGAGTGAGGGTCTGGAGCAGTAATGGAGATAGTGTAGTGTAGCCTGTGAGGTGTGTGCCAGTGTTTTTGTAAGCTGAGGGGGTTTGATGGAGTCTGTAGGGAGTGAGGGAGTTAGTTTCAGGGAATGGCTTCTGGTTAGTTTGGAGAAGTAGGAAGTGTGAGGGGCTGTAGTAGGAGTCCTGATGTTTGGAGTTGTCTAAGAGTTCTGGTAGTTGTTCAGGTGGTTTGTATTTGTATAGGGGAGTTTGTTCAGGGGGTTTGTAGAGGATTATTAAGTGGATGATTAAGGTTTGTGTTGTGTGTGCAGTCAGGAAGCAGTGAGACTGTTTCAGAAGTAGCAGCTGGTTAGTTCTCAGTTTGTATGTGTAGGTCTGTTAGATGTGAGGAGATGCAGTTTAGTGAGTGAATTTAGGTTTTCTGCAGATCATTTGAGAGTGTTTCAGGAAGGTATGAGTTGGTGGTTTGCAGTAGTAGCAGGGGATGCAGGGTGGGATTTGTTTCCGGTAGCAGTCAGTGATGGAATAGGGTCTGGTAGTAGCTCCAAGGTTGAAATAAAGATTGATTCCTTTGTTAGTTCATTAAGTTGCATCAGTATTGGTTTTAAGGTTGTTTCAGATTATGCTTGATCTCCTATCATTGAAAATATAAAATATCTTCTTAAGCTCATTGAAGTCTTGTGTGTGCCTGCAATGCAAGTTTTCAAAAATGGTTTCCAAAATATAAAAGGAAAGTCCTGTTTATGTGAGGATTTGTTTGTGTGCATTTGGGGTATCATGTTTTAGTTCTGTTCTTCTCTGTCGCAATTGTATTTGTGTGGATTGTGAGTTCAGTCATGAAGTTAAAAGCTTGTTGGAATTTGTAGTTTGCAAAAGTGTTCTTTGAGTTCTTTAGGAGATAAAGTTAGGTTTGCCATTACTTTGTTGGTTTGTGAATATAGCAGTAGTGTGGGTTCATTATCGATTTTTAGGATGCATGAAGGATGAGTTTAATTTAGTTCATTTCTTTAAAATTGCAGAGTCTGGTCATTATATTTTAGCCTATATCTACTGATAATAGTGTGAATGAAAGGGAAACTTGTTTGAATTGGAAAGTATTTATGCCTTATCCTTTCCTTTTTGCCTCCTGCTATGTGTATGATGGTCTGCTCATTGTCATTATTTATTTTTATTAATTAGATTGCTAATTCCTTATCTTATTTTCTTGGCATGTCTCTTGGGAACGAGTTTGAAATAAAACTCACAAACGGGGATGGCTACGTGCATTCAAAGTTACTTGAACTGCTCCGCATTTTCGGGACTTGATATCCCCGAAAATGTAAAACAAAAGAAATGAATAAATGAAAACCTTGTGAAACGCAGGGCTCGCATTGAGTTCGCTATCCCGGGTTCTACTTTCTAAAACTCCTTCTCTTCCGTCCCTTTTAGAAAGCATGTTTTAGGACTTTTTGTATGATTAGAAGCCTGGTAGGTTAGCCGCTTTAATTGAAATTGTTATCTTATTGTTTGTCTAAGATCGTTTATAAATTGCATATCCCGTCTCTTTGGGACTCGCCAACTAATTTAAGATAGTAGAAACTTTTAGTTAATTATTGAGTGCAAAAGAAATGAAAATTAAAATTGTACCTATTTATTCGCTATTTATATTTAAGATAATTATTTATACACTTATTTATTTATTTATTTATTCATTAATTAAATTAATCAAATAGAATTTATTATTAACTTATTTGTTTAATTTCAATTAATCCTTTATCTGCCTAATCAATCATAATTATTTATTTACTTATTCATTTATTTATTTGTTTATTAAATTATTTAAGTGGTATTTATTTATCATTTTATTTCTTTATCCTATTTATTTAATTAACTAATTAAGTCTAATTAATTATTTATTTCTTTAATCAATTATATTTATTTATTTAACTAGTCAGTTATTATTCATCCCTTATCTAATTGAAATCATATAAATATTTATTTATCTAATTAAGTTATTTATCTATTTATTTATTTATCTAATTAATTAATCAATCAATTATTATTCTTATTCAATCATTTGTTAAATTTATTTATTTAATTTTAGTTAGCCCTTATTTATTTAGTCAATCAATCAACCCTTATCTCATTATTCATTTAATTAATCTTAAATTTTGTTCAAGTATTGTCATAATAAATTTTTATCTTCTCTATACTATTTATTACCTATTTATTTTATTTTAAAATTTATCCCAAACTAAATTTCAAGTAAAATTCGTGAAAATCGCCGGATTAACCGCCCTTTGGCGGATTTTCGAAAGTGCTCCCGTAATAAGGACCTTCTTTCGAATTTAACAGAACCACTTACCTAAGAATCTCTGAATTTAATTTCTTTTAAATAAAGGTTAAATCGCACTCCTTAGTTAACTTAGGTTCCTAATAATCCTTAAATTAGGTGGCGACTCCAAAGAAACCCTTTGGAATCCCACTTTGTTGAAATATTCCGAAACCTATCCTTTTCCTAAAGAGAGGGTAATTTTTGGGGTTCAACAACATCTATGGATATAGATTACCTTATTTAGAGTCTTAATAGTAATAGTATCTTTTCTCTTAACTCAACTTATAATCAAATTGAAAATCATTTGACCAATGGCTGTGACTTTGATTGGATTTGGAAAGTTGATACCCCAAATAAAATTAAGTATTTCTTATGGTAATGTCAACATGATAGGCTTCCTACTAGATCCTATCTCTATATGATTGATATCAATCTTGATCATGATTGCCCAAATTACAAAACTGATTCTGAAACATTGTTCATGTTTTCTTGGGATGCTCCTTGGCTAAATCCTTCTGGACGAGCTGTCCTATCACATTGGGCATCCTGAGAGTCATGATTGATTAAAGTTGTTAAGAAAAAGATCTTATCCCACAAATTCAAGGTTCTATAATTGGATTGAATACTTGTCATATGAATTATAGAATTTATGGCTTAACCATAATTATAATAATATCCATAATTTTAATAATATTTTGACCTACGACCTAGTTCATTAAAGGACTAATGAATTCAAACTTTTTACTGCAAAAGAGCCTGGGTATGTGCGTAGTAGAAACATTAGGGTAAAATGACACCCACCTAAGCAAGGTGTCATTAAATTGAATATCGATGGTTCTTTTAAAACCCAAAATAATAAGGCTAGTATAGGGAGTATTTTGTAACTGCAAGAGATTGGATTCTAGGATTCCACCAATCAGTTTTTGGTCTAAATCACACGCATGTTAAACTCTTGGCTCTACATGGTCTATCTTTGGCTGTTCAACAAAATTTCGTACCACTCGAAGTAGAAACTGATTATATTGATATTATTAACTTATTAGAGAAACATACTCCTACTTATTTTTCTATTGTTGCTAATTGCAGATCAATGATGACCAAGCTGAAAATGCCAACAATTCAGCACAACTTTCGTCAACGGAATAGGGTTGCACACCTATTGGCAAAAGGAACTCCCAGGCAGTCCAAACCAAACTCTACCATCCACTATGCAATGCCGCCTAATTTTATCTAACAAACATTGTTGGAAGATAGTGTAGACACACTTTTTGTCACCACCATTTCAGATAGTAATTGTAATTCCTTATCTATCTTAGGAAACTTGAATGTGCTTAAAGTTATTCCTTTGTTTAATGTTAACAACTCTAATGTTCATGACATGGATCCCATCGAAATCCACATGAACACTTTATGTAACCCCCGTAATTTTCTATTAATGCAAATCATGTTTCTACCAAAAAAGAGGTGTGAATCTAGTTTTGAGTTTCTCTAAACTAAATAAGAACATTAATTATTTACTCGAACAGTCAAAATCACAATTTTATATGTAATCTTAATTACCAAAACATTTTATGGTTAATTCTTAACCACCAAAACTTGTATAGTTTCATTCACATAAATCTAATCCTCTTTCTTCTTAACTCTTGTCTCTTTGCATAGCTCTTTTTTTTTTTTTTTTTTTTGGCCTAAAAAGCATTATGCATATGTATAAGATAATGTGACTGATCATATTACAAAAGCTGTCTCTTCTTTCAAAAGATGGAAAGAAGAGTCGAAATCTAGTTCATGCAGGATTAACTTAGTTGTTTGAAAATTTTATTACAACCACATTTAGATAATAAATTTGCAATATAATTAACTTCCCTATCAACCTTAGAGCAACTGGTTAAAGTTGTCTTCGTGTACATCAATCTTTTAAGGTGCGGCCCTTTTTCGAACCCTACGTGAATGCAGCATACTTTGTGTACCGAACTTTCTTTTTTAATTAACTTACCTTTACATATGATTTGCCTCCATGCATCCAAGATCAGACATAGAAATTTGCAATCTGAAAGTAGAGATAAGTGGGCACTGGGCATCATTTGTACCATGAAGCATCTAGAGTAAGCTATGAGAGTCAAATTCCACTCGGGTTAATTGAAGATTTAAATCCTTGACTAGGCATTAGCTCCTCAAATAGCGCTATGAGTTATTCATCATTGTCGAATAAAATGATTTTTGAAAAATCAGCTAGACATACGCCATTGTTATTTCTTATGATTCCGCCCCCTCATTTTCTTTTAATGGCTGAAAAGCAACTTCTGTATTGAACCATCCCACATCTGGTGGTTCCCGCTAGAATGGAATAGCTTTATGCTGTTTCTAGTGGTGCGGAATGTTGTTCACAAGAGAGAATTCGATATTTTATTTTTCAATTTTTGCATGGCATATGTGTTTGATTCTAAACTTCATATCTAATCAAATATTTTTACATAAATTAAAGTTAGAGAATAATTATTTTATTATTAAGTGGCCTAGCCACTTTCCGAATAGTGAAATTTGATCGTATAATTCAAGTTCCTTTAATATTTATCACAAAAAAAGAACAGCCTAAGAGCCGTAAGCCAAAAAAAAAAAAAATTGGTGGTCCGTTCCTCTCCCCAGCACCTCCCCCTTTACACATACATTAACTGGGAAGTAAACACTTGTCAAATGAAATGAAACTGTAAAAGTGGTAGTGGAGCAGTAGTGAAAAAGGGAATCCCATTGTCTCAATCCCCAACCCCTCATCGCCTCTTGTTTGTATATGTTGTAAGAAAGAGGTCCCTATCAAATACAGTAGTAGTATCATTTTCTTACTCCAAAAAAGAGGAGAGAGCATAGTGCTTTCCTTTTCTCATGTGTCTTCTCATAGTCTCAGGTCACAGTCGCCGCCATTACCATTACTTTTACCCTTATTCACTTGCGCCTTTATCCTATGCATACCTATATATTTGAGACCATATCATAATACTCCCTATAAATAAACCAAAATACTTTTCCATTTCCATCATACTATATGTACACCACCTTTATTTTCTCGGTTTTCACTATTTCCTTTCCCTTCGAAACTATGAGACCATAAGGTGGGTTGCTTTTATTCTTGATCTTTCTCTGTTTTTGCAGTATTGTTAGAATCCTCCAAGAATCTTGTTTTGATTGAGAAACTGATAGTGAAGGCTAACAGAAAGGTGGAATAGACTTATTTTTATGATTTATGAAGGAATAATAAACGCTCTTCTTTTTCTTTTTAATTTCTACACAGTCTGAAGTGGTGATTTTTCGTGAGGTTTACAGACACTGCATGCGATTCTAAGGATTATATAAAGTTCCATTTCTGAGGCTTCATCAATATAATGGCAGAGAAAGACCCTGACTTTTTCTCTCACAAACTGCCTACTGCTTCCCAGGTTTTGTATTTGTGCTACTTCTATTGTTTTTGTGTGTATATGTGTTTTGTTGCTAAAGTAGTGTGATTTGTTTTTTTTTTAAAATAAAGGTGGTGGAGGAATTGAAGGAGCTATGGGGAATGGCCTTGCCAATAACAGCAATGAATTGCCTAGTGTATGTTAGAGCAGTGGTTTCTGTTCTTTTCTTAGGGAGGCTTGGAAGCCTAGAGCTTGCTGGAGGAGCACTTTCCATTGGCTTTACTAACATAACTGGCTACTCTGTTCTTGTTGGTCTTGCTTCTGGTCTTGAGCCTGTTTGTAGCCAAGCTTATGGCAGCAAAAACTGGGACATGCTTTCCCTCTCTCTTCAACGCATGATATGCATACTTTTGTTGGCCATCATCCCCATAAGCCTTCTTTGGATAAACCTTGAATCCATCATGCTTTTCATGCGTCAAGACAAGGAGATAACAGCTATGGCTGCAACTTACTGTATATATTCTCTCCCTGATCTTGTAACAAACACTCTTTTACAGCCCCTGAGGGTGTACCTGAGATCACAGGGGGTGACTAAGCCCCAGATGTGGTGTACTTTTGTTGCGGTGCTCTTTCATGTGCCCTTGAATTATGTTTTGGTGGTGGTGATGGGGCTTGGAGTCCCAGGAGTTGCTATGGCTTCAGTGCTGACTAACCTACATATGATGGTGCTGATGATGGGGTATGTGTATTGTTATGGGAGGTGGGAGTGGAGATGGACGGCTGGGATTGGAGGAATTTGTGGTGGGTTGGGCCCACTGCTGAAGCTGGCAGTGCCTAGTTGTGTAGGGATATGTTTAGAGTGGTGGTGGTATGAGATTGTCACTGTTCTTGCTGGATATTTGCCTAATCCAAGACTTGCTGTGGCTGCCACTGGGATCATGATTCAGACCACTAGTCTTATGTACACTGTTCCCATGGCCTTGGCTGGCTGTGTTTCTGCCAGGGTAAGTTTTCTTTTATTGATAACGTGTAGCAACATATACATGATAAGTACTGCTTTTATTTAACTTTACAAATATGTTTGGAAATCTAGCTCATAATAACAATAGTTTACAATTTAATTGTCTTACTTATATGTGCATGAAATAGTTTCTAACTAGACCCTACACTTCTTCTCTGGGGAGTCTGACTCAACTAAGGCAATTATCTGTCTGCCCTGAGATGAAAATAGAATCAGTATTTATGCGTGTTTGTGACAACTCTATTGTCCAGTCGCAAAATCTGCTGAGCTCTCGCAAATCAGACCCACCAAAGAAAATCTTTTAACTTTATGGATGGATGACGAAGCCATATTCCTTGTAGTGCAGTTATCTATTTTTATGGTAAATTTCATTATTACTGTAGTTGATATGAATTTTGTAGTAGTTGCTTTCGAATATTTATTACACCCTCCGTCCCAATTTGTGTGTAGGTGTTTGATTGGGCACGAGTTTAGAAATAAATGATGAATTTTTAAAATTGCGGTTTAAAACAAACCAGAGAAATTTCTGTAGTTATGAATCATCTTATAGAGTTATATTGTTACTAACTATAGAAAAATGTCATTTTTTTACTGATTAAAAAGAAAGAGTGTCAAATAAAATGGATAGAAAGAATAATATCTATCAATACTTTGTGGTGCTTTCTGTATAAGAACCTAAGCTATAACATATTGGTGCTTGTGAATTAACTTATAGAAATGTGAATATATTCGAGTCTAATCAGTTTGGGGGAAGGGTTGATGGACAATTTACTTCCATTTGTTGGATGATTTGACCTCTTTGACTCGGATACATTTCAAAGGCTTATTGGTTAATTCTCCTAAACCTTTTTTAATGGTTACACAAGTACTCAAGAAGTGGAAAGCAGTTAGGCCATTTATGCCTTTGCCATTCATTTTCCCAAGTGGTTGCTCATCTTTGGCTTGCTATTATTGATTTACTGTAGTGGAACATTTATTTGTGTACTTTGGTAAATAGCAAGGTTGAGTGAAATGTAAGGAACCACAAAGAGTTTCATTTTGAGTGCCCTTTAAGTTTGTGCCTGGAGTTTTACTGTATGCGATTCTTATATTAGAACCTTCTTTGCTTAGCACTTTGCCATTGCTTAATTCTGCGTGATAAATGGACTCCATTTCCTGTGTTAGCGATTTCATCAAATTATATGCATGAGACTGTTATGAAAATTGCTGGTTTTTGATTGCATACGACTAACATACCAAAGAAAGAGAAGAGAGAGGTGCTCCAATCATAACTAACATAAACTGGAGAAAAACAGACAAATTCTTATGTCTACTTTCACATAATCTTCCTAAAGATTGTATGCTTTTTGTCAGTTACTTGATTGCATCATACTTCATACATCCCTATTCAACCGAATCGTCCATGTTGAATGGTTACACATCATGCTATGGACAAATGTTGCCACATCTACATTCTGTTACCTCCTCTTTTGTGCCTAACTTCATATCATTTGGCTTTTTATGACATAACCATTTAACCAACTAGTGCTTATCAAGGATTTCATGCTTAAATACCCTCATCTCTTTGCATATTTTGTAAGGCTGTCAATTCACTAGCATCTTAACAATTTATTATCTCCAACTTCAATGGTATACCGTTTTCTTATAAACTTGGATGTTATGGAGTTATGTTTCTGTGATGTCATAAGTCATACTAACTATAATTTTTAATTCAGGTTGGGAATGAGTTAGGAGCTGGGAAACCATACAAAGCCAAGTTAGCTGCAATAGTTGCATTAGCTTGTGCATTTGTGATTGGATTCATCAATGTTATATGGACAGTGATGTTCAGGGACAAGTGGGGAGGCTTATTTACAAAAGATGAGATGCTTAGAGCTCTTGTTGCATCAGTGTTACCATTGATAGGGTTGTGTGAGCTCGGGAATTGTCCACAAACCACTGGTTGTGGGGTACTCCGTGGAACGGCTAGACCAGCTATAGGCGCCCGGATTAACCTCGGCTCGTTTTATTTTGTGGGTACTCCGGTAGCGGTAGGGTTAGCCTTCTGGCTAGATGTTGGGTTTAGTGGGCTGTGGTATGGCCTCTTATCAGCTCAAGCAGCATGTGCTGTTTCTATTCTTTATGTTGTGCATTGCTGCACAGATTGGGAAGGTGAGGCATTGAAAGCCAAGAGGCTGACCAACTTGGAGATGGGGCATAGAGATGACACAAGTGATGATGAAGAAAAAAATTTCCTTTTGGCTAATGAGAAAGACAAATTTGATAATGTTCTATAAGGAAATGTAAGAAAACAAGCAATGAGTTTGGATTTGTGTAGGGACAGAATATTATTGGGAGGTTTTTTCTCTTCTGGGATGTACTCTCCTTTTGTTGTTTAGTTGCTTTTTTCTTGGGTTTTGGAGGCATATGGGGTTTGTCAAAAAAAAAAAAAAAGGAATATCGTGGTGTCCCTGTCCCATACAAAAATGTTCCATAATTGCAGCATCTATACATAGAACATTTTGCTTTGAGTTGCTCGCCCATATACAAGTGGTGCCTAGTTTTTGAATAGGGGGTATTTTCTAAACGTTGGTTCCCTAGAGGCAACTTTAATTTTTTGATATTTTTTACTATCAGTTGAGTACTCAATCTGCTTAGTTATTGCGAACAATAATGTTGCTTAATAAGGGGTAAGGTTCGAGAACTACAGACCAATTAGTCATCATAGAACCTATAAGAGTCTTTTGATACTTAACTGGAGAAAATGTGGATGGATTTTAATAATAATAATACCAATTGTATGTTAGTCTCTTTTAATTCACTTTAGGATGTTTGGTCCTTGGTCCACGAGGGAGTACTACTCTCTTCGTTTCAGGTTGGCGTAGTTTGACTTGAACTGAATTTTACGTAAAAATATGATGACTTTTGAAATATATGATATAAAATAAGACATAAATATTTGTGTGACTATAAATCGTTTCATTAAAGGGAAAGTAGTAAGTTTAAATATAAATTGTTTTTAAATTTAAAATCATGACATTCTTTATTGAACGGAATATTAAGGGAATAATATCTTCTTCTTTTTTTATTTATTTATTGAACGGTTGTAATATGTTTTTATTTGCATCGATCTTATTCTGCAACTTACTTAGACTGACATTCAAAATGTGTTGAATTTACATGAGTCTCAATTTCTGTGAATGATTCTGCATATGTGTGTATCTAGTCGTATAGCCATGATAAATATTCTCTTTAATAGAGTACTACTATACAAATAATATAATTGAAGACCTCAAATATAAAAAAGATTTCTGAAATTTATCGTGAGGAGAGAAGGCATAATGCCAGGGATACACTAGGAGAAGAATATTGTTGAATGTGCTTATCTACGATGCTTTTTTCGGTAATTGTTTGTCACTTTTTTCTGTTAAAGAATGAGAAGTGGAATCCCAAACAGGTGCCATTTTTAGGACAAATTAGTGGATGGGGAAAGATTACAAGATTTAGCATTTATGGTTTGTGGGGGCATTCACAAAATATGAAACAGACAACTCAATAGGGCTTTTAGAGATGAATGCTCTTTCAAGTTCTCCTCTCCATTGTGCCATTTCTTAGGTCTCCTGAAAAACTTGCGTCAATTTTTGTTCATCCAAGTTACAAATATATTTTGAAGTTGTTACCAGCTAAGTTACTCGAACTCGGATACGAGTATTCGATACAGGTATAAATCTAGAGGTCGGATTCCGCAAAATTTAAATTTAGAGATTTGGGGTACAGATCCAGACATGGATACGGGTGTGCGGGAATCTGGTTAAATTTTTTTTTAAAATTCTAATAATAAAGTCATAATCCTTAGTTTCAATTCTTCCTAGAGAAGTCATCTTCTCCAAAATCTTTGCTTTCTCCATTAATGTCGTCTTTTCCAAATTTACCCTCAAAACATAAAATTAAAAAAATCAGAGAATGTTGACAAAAGATGAAATAGAGACAAAAGATTATAAATTTCTGCATAATTTTAAAGGTACGTCATTTCCAATGTCTTCCGATCTGTAATAAGCTTATCTTGAGAGTCTATCTGTCAAAAAAATTCTTCAATTTTTCTATGAATTTTGTTCATTGTATCCATTTTTGTTTGACCATATTCGTTGTGAATCCCGTGTCCTATCTGTGCCGTATCGTATCCGACACGGATACGACAACAGTTTTGAAGAGTCCGAGTAACTTAGTTACCAGACATCTTTTGTTAATCAGTCTGTCTTATTTATGTGACATTTCTTTTTAGCTATCGCAAAAAGATAATATTTTTCTGTATTTAACTGTAATTTAACATGAAACTCTTTATTTTACCCATAATGAAATGAATTATGGTTGTGCAAACGTACATATATTGCTTGTTTTTTACAAATGAATTGTATGAGAGAACTTGTGTATTTATATAATTACAAGGTGTTATGTAAAAGGAAACAAATAAAATTTAATAAAAAAAAATATTTTGAATCCTCCTATGATTTGGTCTACAATATATTTAGAGCTGTAACACTCCCGCTCAAGTTGGAGTGCAGATATTGATCATGCCAAACTTGTTACAAGTATAAGTAACATGAGGTCCATTCAACGCTATTATGAGCAAATCAGTTTGTTGTTTTCATGTCTTTATATAATCGGTGGAAATCAAGTTATCCTCAATCTCCACTCGAATAAAGTGAACATCAACCTCGATATGTTTAGTGCTTTCATGATACACGAGATTTGAGGTGATATGTTGAAGGATTACACACAATCCAAGAACATACAATTCGCCCAGGGTCTAACCGTATTTGTTTCACTAATCGATAGTGCAATCACATGTTGTTAGACACGAATTACACTAATAGTTACACAGTCTAAAAGGTACATGTTACAGAAGTTTTTTCCATACTTTTGGGAGAAGATTCTTCACAAAATTTCTCGCGCAAGAACTCATAGGAATTAAGAGAAGAAGGAGAGTTTTTCTCTATTTTTGAGAAGAGAGGAGAAGGCAGCGTTAATCTTTTTCTGAAGAGAAAGAACGCTCCTTTTAATTGTACTAAGTGACACAACTGTTAGCAACTGTTGAGGACTCTCCCTAACAGTTGTGTCTTTTCCTTCTTAAAATAAATAACATACAACATGTATAATTTATTATTTATTTAGACATGGATACGGGTTGACCCACATTGGTGCCCCATATCCATCCAATTTCCAACATCTCCCACTCACACATGGTGAGTCAACTCTCAATCCCATTATGTAACGTTCATACATAACGTCTAGACCGTGTGACCAGTGCATACTTCCAGAGCTCAGTTGCTATACATTTTTTAGGAATATATAGCATCTCGATTACGGAACCTTGGAGTATATTGTAATATGCAATACCCTAGATCATTTATCACATTCACATCTGATGTAGCCCGAACACGTGCTGATCAAGTGTTCGATCCACCGAGGCCAATGACACCAAGCCAAGACAAACTTCTGCACGATGTTCATATTCACTTGGCCTGGCCGAAGGAAAGCTGAGTGGCCAAGTTCAAGAATCGAAGGCTACATCTTCGCATTTGAGCCCAAGGACAAAGTGACCGAACACCAGCTCTTGGCGCCGAGCATCAAGGAACCAAACACCACAGATTGAGTTCGAAATTAAATGAGCGCCCGATGACAAATGTGTTCGAGCAAGCAACCAAGCACCGAAGTCAAGGCTGCCGAACACATACATTAACTCGGCCCTGCGTGGCTTGTTCTTATTGGTCACCTGTGACCATTTACTACCTTACCCTTAGCATAGCCTATAAATACTTCATTTCCATTTCATTGTAGGGGAATTAAGTTGTTGTAGGAAAAACATAGCAAGTGCTATTGTGAGTCTCCGATGGAGCCGAACCCCGACGTGGGATTTTAAAGAACTTGTGTCAATCGGTGTGAGTCGTTTGAACATTTTCTTCTTGGTCATTCAATTTGCAAGAAGTATTTTCTTTCTTGAGGATTGTTGCTTAGTATAGGTGATTCTTGACCTTCATTCGATCGAGCTTGAGACAAGTTCCTCACTGTTCTTTCCAATCGAAGCAAGTCTTGTCTTGCTTCTATCTTTTATTTCTTGTTGTTTTCCGCGTTTCATTGTGTCTAGCTTTCCCTCGGGTTTGCTTGCACCATCTTGGTATCAGAGCAAGGTTTGAGTTTGTTCTTACAACCTCAAATCCTGTTCGTTTAAATCGTGCTTGTGTCTCCAGTTTCAGCTTTCTTCCTTGTTGTGGATTGTTGTTGCTGTGGTGTTTACAAAAAAAAAAAAAGTATAAAAGGAAAATTCAAAAATTTTTGTGTTGATTTGTTGGTTGTTTAAATCAAACAACCATTGATTCTTGTTCACCACGGTCCAAGGAATGATTTGAGTACCCGACATACAACATTAGTGACTAGGGTTTCTAGACAAAATTTTGGACTGTTTTGAGCTTAGTGGCGACTGATTTTGAACCCCAGTGTGTTTTTGGTTGTTACCGATGAAGACTGGTGGTTCTTGATTGATTTGAGTTTGTTTTGTGCTTAAATTTTCAAAGTTCTATGATTTGAATCGTGTCCGTACACCGGAAATTGTTACTGTTGTGACAGTGTACGAACGCGAAAGAGCTGGTTCTTAGCTCAAGGAACTTTGGACTGATTTCCTCCGTTGTTGTTATCACCGGAGTTGAAAGAAGCAACCCAAACTCTGTTGAAATTATTGGTCAGTGAACGAGGTTAACATTGTCCGTACACCGGAGCAAAACCTTCACTGTTCCATTGAAGAAGAAAGGGTTAAAGTGTAAAGATCAAAACCCCCAGGTGAAAAGTTGTCGGCTAGAAAAAGGAATTGGATAAGGTAAAACCCTATCCGTACCAAGGAGGGACCACTCTTGTACGGACAAGAGCTGGTGTGTTCGAAAAAGATTCCGAAGAGGAATCAAGGGGTAGATTCTCCTAGGATTTCACTTTTCTTGTGTTCGATAAATCTAGTTAGTCGATCTTTTGAGTAATTCTTCCTACTCGAGGTCGTACTAACTCATTTGAGCTTATAGGAACTCGTGCGTGGGGAGACCGAAGTCCAACTTTCGTAGAAAATTCTTTTGACTTCCCGAAGCGCAAGAGTAAATAGCATCCGTTCCATCGAGTCATATCAGAAGGAGACATTGTGACTTGTCAAATTCGAAGGAACTGAGAGAAGTTGATCAACCGAGGAAGCCATTGGCTACAAGTTCTTGAGTGACCAAAAACCGAACCCATAAATTGAGTGGACCCGAGTGCCACCCATCAAAGGTGAGAGAGTGTGTGAGGTGATTTCTAACCTTAACATTGTTTGGTCTTTGATTCGTGCAGGTACCATGGCTGGAAATGGAGGCGATGGAAAAGGCATTGAGAAGCCCGAAGTGTCGTTAGCCGATCTCATGTCCTTTGCAAATATTTGATTTTGGTTTACAGGATGTTAAATTCCTTTTTGAAAGAACAAGGTGAAAGCAATGGTCACTGGGCACTTCCATGAAACACCCCATTGGCTGCTTCAATATGTGATATCTTTGGCCTTAGATGTGAGATTATTTGTTTGGTTATGAACCTATGGAAGAACTCAAAAAAACACAGAAAAACAAACAAGCCAAGTACTTTCATGAAGAAATAGAAAAATGACAAGTCAATTCTCATCGATTTGACTAATGTATCACAAAGTAAGGGGGGTTTTTTTAAAAAAAAAAAAATTAAAGGGAAATTGGGCAGATTTCATCCCTACTACATTTAGTCCCAAAAAAAATATCCACTCAAGTACTTATCAATGTGTACAGGTAGGAGTTGTAATCATAAAGTTTTAATACAAACCAAACTTTATAATATTGCACAAGGGTAACGTCATGTATCAACTAAAAAACATCATGTCCATACCATTAAGACATTATTAAAACCTTTTTTAAAAAATAGCATGAGACAAACTTTGTCCAACCAAAAATCTCCTGAGAGAAGACGCTGTTATCTATTTCTGTTGGATTTATCTGAATAAAAGAGTCCACCCATAAAGGGAAGCTCTTAATGTCTATCCAGATAAAAAGATAAGTTACCTGATAGAGTCCTACAAGAGGACAACTACTGTATTATACAGTTATAAATACAGTAGTAAGCTTTTGAGGGAAAAAAAGGTTCTATATAGTTTTTCTTTTTTAAACAGATTATCAAGAAATATGATAGTGATGTAAACATATGGCATGCTAGACTTGGTCATATTGGCAAGCAAAGAATGCAAAGATTAGCAAAACAAGGTATGCTTACTGGCATTGAACATGTGGAATTGTCCACTTGTGAAAATTGTCTAGCAGGAAAATCTACAAGAAAACCCTTCGGTAAAGCGACTAGAGCTGAATATCCCTTGCAATTAGTCCATTCGGACATCTGTGGGCCTATGAATGTCAGGGCTAGGCATGGAGCGTACTATTTCATCACATTTATAGATGACTACACCCGTTTCGGTTTATGTCTATTTAATTTCCCACAAACCAGAAGCAATAAGTTGTTTCCAACGCTATATGAGCTTAGTGGAAAATCAATTAGACAAGAAGATAAAAGTTCTTCGAACCGACCGAGGTCGAGAGTACTTGTCAACTCAATTTAACAAGTTATGTGATGGAAAGGGAATTGTTCATCAGTTGACTATCCCAAATACTCCACAACAAAATGGTGTTGCGGAGAGAAGAAACAAGACGCTTCTAGAAATGGTTAGGTCAATGATGGCACAAGCTAACCTCCCAATTAGTTATTGGGGTGATGCATTGCTTATTGCTACCTATGTACTTAACTGAGTGCCTACAAAATCAGTTGCAACCACTCCATATGAGTTGTGGACTGGAAGAGCACCCAACCTAAGTGTATTAAGACCTTGGTGTTGCGCTGCCTATACACATGATTCTTCTCACAAACATGGCAAATTAGGCTCGAGAGGAAAGAAAAGTATCTTTATAAGATACTCAGAAACCTCTAATGGTTATGTGTTTATAGGTCAGCAAGACAGTGGGAGCGTAACTGAGTTTGAGTCACGAGATGTCACATTCTTAGAGGATGAGTTTCCTAAAAAGGGAGAGGTAGGTCAAGAGCTAACCTTATTTGAGATAGAGGATCAAGATTAACAAAGATCACTTCATTCTAGTAGGAGAAATTTAACAGATGATGAATTAGTTTCACATCAACAACCTCCTTCATCATCGGATGCGAATATTGTCGACACCCATTTTTTTCCTGAACCCCCCGGTTAGAATTCGAAACAGGACTCGACTTATTGGGACTTGCGGTTAATGACTTGGAGTCGCCACCTAACATATTTTTTAACTAGGCGTATTAGAGCACCTACTTTGTTTCTAGCCAATTTTAATATTAACTCCGATACTTGATCTACGAACCGAGAATTCTGAGTAAGGGTTCAAATTAACCCAAGAGGAAGGTGTTAGGCACCTCTCAGATTCCACAAATGTGGTTACCGTCCGGACTTATAATTGGGATTCTAAGAATTATGAAATAATAAATAACTAACTAAAAATAGGCGAATAATCATGCATATAATAATAAAATGTTTAAATTCACTAATTGGCCTTTTCCTTGAAGAATTGCACCTCGCAAAAGACAAACAAAGTTAAGTTAACAAATACTAATGATAATAATAATGAAGCGATAATAATGAATAACAAAATGAAGGAGAAAATGAATTTTTATGAAATTGTCGTCTTTTCGTAATTCTACCACGATGTACCTCGTAAAAAATTGTAAAATATGAATTAGTATGACAATTAATAATAATAATAATAAATAATAATACTAGCAAATAATAATGAAGTCAATAAAAAGGGTCCTCCTCCAAAACAGTTCGTCGTATTTCATCCAATTTCACCTCGCAAAAATACGAAGAAAATAAGTTAGTGAGTAATAATAATTTTAATAAAAATAATAAAATAATGATAATAGTAATAATAATGATAATAACAATAACAATAATAGCTTTAAAATAAAGGGAAGAGGATTTTTAAAAGTGTCGGCTCAGAATATGTATTGCGTCAAGAAGAGGTTAGGGATGTCGGTACGGCTGCAAACACGGAGCCGGTCGTGTTGCCATGCCAAGCACTTTCGATCCCACTACTCTTCTATCGCTTACTTTGCAAAATGATATGCATCGTCATTGCCTTTTTTTATTTGTTTTTCGGGACATGTAAGGGATAGTAAATACAGGACTTGTATTGGCCTCCAAATGTCATTGGCCGTATAGTATCTTGTTCAAATCAGTCCCGAGGCCTCAATATATATAAATATATTTTTTCATTGGCCATAAATGATCAGTGACTTGTAAAGTCCAATGAAATGGCACTGCAACACAAAATGAAAAGTTAGGCAGCCTCATTTATCAAAGCATAAGATAGGCTTTGCACAGCCTTTAACAAAACATTGAAAGGCGAAACATAAACTGCAATAATAAAGAAACAGAAAGCTTCAACGAAGCCAAGAAATGGTCGTCGCCCCATCAGAAAGGCCCGACAACTGCAGAAAAGAAACGGCGACTGCCGCTAAAACGTCCAGTGAGGCAACGAGACAGCAAACAAACGGATTCGGATCTGTAATCAACATCAATAACGCAGCGACAACAAAGAGGAGCAGCTAAGCTTTTTCCGGTGAGGACCCGGCATTCGCTGCCGCTTCAACTCTTCGTCGCTCCTGCCCTGTTTCCGATCTGCTCAGAACTCGTTTCTCTTGTGTTCGATCTGGCCCTTGCCCGACCCACTTTTCGATCTGCGAACCCCACCCCCTGTGTTCCTGTTTCTAATCTGATTTGTGAGTATGTATCGGATTTCGGCATGTGTGTGTATATCTGTCTCTTTGAAGGGGAAAAAAAAAAGAATTGAAGTGGGTATGGTGTTTTCTGTAATGGGATGTTGTGTGGAAGGAAAAGACTCCAAAGAGAGTGGGCTCTGCTAATCGTATTCTGTATCTGTGTATATGCGTGTGTCAGGGGTGTGGAGAGGGTCAGTTTTTTTTGTGTTGTATGTGTGTGTAACTGATTTGGATGTGGGGGCGTGGGTGTTGTTGGTGAATAGAAGTGAGGAAGATGATGGGAGATATGGGGTCTGGCCTGTGTGTGTCTCGTGTGTGGAAATGTGTGTATAGTGCTCTCTCTGTATGTTTGTAAATTGAAGTCAAGAAAAGATAAGGAGAATCGTGTGTGCAGAAGAAGGCCCCCTGCTCTGTGAAAATGAGGTTTAATTTATAGTAAATGGTTGTGGCGTTTAAAAAGATATGAATCAATCAGCTACAAGATTTTGGGGATTTTATATGAAGTAATGATAGAAAGAAGCTTGACATGGCAAAAATCTCATAAAGAAGGAACGAGCTAACGGCTAGTAAATAGGATGACAATGGAAAGAAGATTATGGCAAAAATTAAGGCTTAAGAGTAAAACTAAAGAAAGAGAATTTTCTGGTATCAAGATGATAATTAGGGAATGGTGGTAAGCTGATTGTCTCAGCGTAATTTGTGGAAAATAAGGCAACACAAAATTAATTATAAAAAAAGAGAAAAAGTATGAGAGCAGCAACTACTCTATTTCTTGGCAAGTTGCATCGTGAGGAAGAGTTTTATGGAGTGATTATTTTGTGGAAAGAAAGAAAATGTATCAACCAAAAAGGAAATAAGTTATGGTGATTATAAGTTTGAAAATAGTTGATTATTCGTGTGGACAATGAAGTATAAGGCAATCTTAATTAGGCTACTACAATTATAAGAGATGCATTTCACAAGATTAAAATACAAATGTTTTCAAATAAAAATAAATAGTAAAATAGCTACAAATAGTTAGGTAAATGTGTTAGTAATGCAATTTGCATGCTATCTAATGCAATTTTATTTAGAAAATTACTATTATCAATTTTAATTAAATATAGCCAAATTGCGAAAAATGGAGGGACAAAATTGGGTGTCAACAAATATAAGTAATCATTTGACATCAAACAGTGACCAAATGGATCTTGTTCCAAGTGGGAGCAGGATAGATGTTCTTGATCCAAGTGGGAGCAACATTAATCCAAATGGGAACAACGAAGAAGAATCACAAAAAGGACGTGGTTTACGTAAAACGATTCCCCGCCGACGATTTGATGTCAAAGGTTCTGAACTTTTTATGTTGTTCTTACAAGTAGAAAACGAGCCTAAAAATGCAAAAGAGGCTCTCTCATGCCCTTCTAAGAAAAATGGATAAAAGCAATGGAAGATGAAATGGAGTCAGAGAGTCAACAAAGTCTGGGAACTAGTTGATCTCCCAAAAGAACGCAGAGCTATTGGGAGCAAATGGGTTCTCAAGATTAAGCTCAAGGCTGATGGCACAGTTGAGATATAAGGCTCGACTGGTGGCGAAAGGTTATACACAACTGGAAGCAATATACTACGAAGAGACTTTCTCACCTGTTGTGCGATTTAACTCAATTTGCCTGATTCTAGCTATAGTAGCAAGTTTAGATCTTGAATTACATCAGATGGATGTAAAGACTGCCTTTCTCACTGGAGAATTAGATGAAGAAATTTATATGGAACAACCCGAATGTTTCATTGAAAAAGGCCACGAACAAAAGGTTTGTAGACTTTTGAAGTCTATTTATGGCCTCAAACAATCTTCAAGGTAGTGGTATATACACTTTCAAAATGTGATCATATCCAATGGTTTTACTATGGTTAATGAAGACCATTGTGTTTATACCAAGAGATCAAGAAATAAGCTTGTAATTCTGACATTGTATGTCGATGATATACTTATAGCTGGAAATGATAAGGAGTTATTAAACGAGGTAAAGGCTTGGTTGTTGTCTCAATTTGAGATGAAAGATATGGGTGAAGCTGCATATATTCTTAGAATCAAGATTTCAAGAGATCGTCCTAAGAAACTATTGTATCTCTCTCAGGAGAACTACATTAAGAAAATTCTTGAACGGTTTAATATGCAGAATAGCAACCCAATTGACACTCCTATCAGCAAAGGCCATAACTTGGGAAATCATTTGTGTCCTCAGACTCCTGAAGAGATAGAAAAGATGAAACGAGTGCCTTATAGAAGTGCAGTTGGATGTCTAATGTATGCTATGGTGTGTACTAGACCTGATATTTGTCAAGCAGTTGGCTTGGTAAGTAGATATCAATCCGATCCAGGTCCAGCACATTGGCAAGCAGTAAAGAGGATCATGAGATATCTAAGAGGAACAGCTGACTACGCACTTTGCTATCAAGGCAGCAAAGATTTGCGATTAGTTGGATACACTGATGCTGATCATGTAGAAGATTTAGACGAGAGGAAGTCTACCTCAGGATATGTCTTCTTACTTAGTAATGGTGCCATATCATGGAAGAGTAAGAAGCAATCATGTGTAGCACTATCCACGATGGAAGCCGAATATGTGGCTCTGTCAAAAGCAACAAAAGAAGCTGTTTGGTTGAATAGGCTCTTCAAAAGCTTGTTGGGTAACACTGATGATGAACCAGTGTTGGTCTACTGTGATAGTAAGGTTGCAGTTGATGCAACCAAGAATCCTAAGCATCATATTGATACTAAGCACATAGATATCAAGTATAACTATGCAAGAGACATGTATAAACGCAAGAGGTTGAACCTGGTGAAAATATCTACAGAAGATATGGTAGCAGACCCATTGACCAAGCCTTTAGCTAGAGATCCATTTGTGAGACACACTAGGTCTCAAGGCTTACGTAGACTTTGAGTGATTTTGTATTATTCTTTGTTTTTCCAGTTGTTCACAAAACTATGTTCTTTGATAATCAATAAAGTTGATTTACTTACATACATATTCATGATTTATTGAGTGTTTAGTACATTCTTCAATTATATTTTAGTATGTCGGGTAGACAAGAGGTTGGCCTTCTCACACAGGCAACCGCCTCCTTATCTTAGTGATAAGTGGAGATGAGACTTGATTTTAAGAAAAAAATTATCAAATGGATAATTTGAGAGCTATATGCTTAAAATCACTAGAGTCGCTTAAATAATGACATAAGGTTATTAAGGTGAAAGCATGTTCACCTAGTCTACTTTGTGAGCTAGATGTGAGTTTAAGAAACTCGAATTTAGATACATATGGTGTCTGAATTTCATCTATACAACATTCTTTAAAAAGACATATGCTCCTTAAGGAAAGGAAAAAAATGTTGTAGCACATGTTTCATCCCATGTGTGCTAATGTCGACCTTGGGTTAACATAAGTTTGATCTCAACTTACTGATGTGTGAGACCCAGAGCCTTTATGCTGGCTCAAATTATGTACCCTCAGCGACTCCGATCAGATACTTGAGACTTAGTCTAATGTTAGCTATCTTAGTGTGTTTCCAAAAGACCATGAAAATGGATGCGGTCTGGCGGGACATATCTAGAAAAGCAGTTGAGCTAATGTTAAAAGAATCGTGAGAAGAGGAAGATCATTAATGGAATCTCATTAATTTTGTATTCACAGGTGCACCTGTTATAACTTATGAGTTATAATTGTGAATACATAAAAATGATATTTGAGATTTTGAGAGGATATCAAAATGTGATTCATATGATCTAGGATATTTCATACTTTATAATCTACTTGCAGGTTTGCACTCGTCGAGAGGCTATATACTCCTAACAAATGTATAGCACGTAGCTCTCACAGTATGCTGGTCGCACGGTCTATTTCACTGTATGAATATTTGTAGAGATGAGATGAGAATATGTTTCTCATATTGTAAGAGCACTCCTATTATGTGTGAGTGGGAGATGTTGGATTTATCTGAATAAAAGAGTCCACCCATAAAGAGATGCTCTTAATGTCTATCAAGGTAAAAAGATAAGTTACCTGATAGAGTCCTACAAGAGGACAATTACTGTATTATACAGTTATAAATACAGTAGTAATAGGCTCAGATAAAATATGCTGATTTCTCTACAGCTCTTCCTACTCTCTACTAAATAATTTAGGTGTTTAGACTGTGGATAAAGGGGTTGATCCATCAAGTACGTGAAAACTACCGACGGCCAGTAATTCCAGCCACGGTTCAAGATCCTACCGCTTCTGCTTACGAGAACAATAAGTAAGTTCTCGGTTTATTTTTAAATAATCTATTTAGTATAGATTTGTGATATATGCATGTATGTATCCCTTCAATTTCCAATAGAGCTCCCGTACATGTTGAAAACTTTAAATTCATTCATGAATTTACAGGTGAGGATTGGGCCTTAGATATAATAGGTGGTCCTCTGAGACAAATAGCATGTGAAAAATAGGGAATCGTTGCTTCTAGTTTGCACAAACATGGCTTCAAAATTGTAGCGTAAGTTGTTTTTTTTTTTTTTTTTAACAGAAAGAAACGAATAGATTCATTAGTTCCATGACATCAACAGGAACCAATCTAAAAACCCGGCTTTTATGCCAAACGGTACAAAGTAAAACAATAATTACAGAAGACATCACCCGCACAGTAATTCAAGCGCAACATTCATGCAACTTTCATCTAATAGTGATGAAACACATAGACTAGGAAACAAATAATACGGGCTCTGATACCAATGAAGGATTAGACACAATTCAAGAACATACAATTCGCTCAGGGTCTAACCGTATTTGTTTCACTAATCGATAGTGCAATCACATATTGTTAGACACGAATTACACTAATAGTTTCACAGTCTAAAACGTACCTGTGTTCCATAATTTTGGGAGAAGATTCTTCGCAAAAATTCTCACACAAGAACTCATAGGAATTGACAGAAGAAGGAGAGAGTTTTTATTTTTGAGAAGAGAGGAGAAGGCAGCATTAATCTTTTTCTAAAGAGAAAGAACGCTCGTTTTAATTGTACTAAGTGACACAACTCTTCATGACTCTCCCTAACAGTTGTGTCTTTTCCTTCTAAAAATAAATTATATACCACTTATATAATTTATTATTTATTTAGATATGGATATGGGTTGACCCATATTGGTGCGCCATATCCATCCAATTTCCAACATATGTAAAGCAGCTTGATTATCACACCAAAGCGGTGTTGGCCTAAAATGCATCAGCCTAAGTTTTGCTAAAAGGTGATGTATCTACATGATCTCACATGTGGACGCTGCCATAGTTCTATACTTGGACTTCATACTTGACCGAAATACAATATTTTGTCTCTTACTTATTCGTGATATCAAATTTCTACCAAAAAAGACACAATATCAGTAACATAGCCTCTATATCAATTTTGCACCTAATAAATCAACATCTGTGAAGTATTCAATCTGAAAATGTACGTGGTTGCACTATAAAATATGCCAAGTCTTGAGGGTTCTTTCAAGTAGCATAATTTCTGTTCCATAGCTTGCCAATGTTTGTATATAGGTTTTAGACATGAATTGATTAACAACACTCACTGTAAAAGCAATTTCTACACGAGTTACAGTGAGGTAGTTAAACTTTCCTACTAACCTTCCATATCTATCTGGATCGTGTGACATCTGTCGTAAAAGACACATTGTGTACCGTTTGGCTATTGATTTCCTAGTTTCCCCAAATAGGTCAAGGACATACTTTCTCTAAGACAGGAAAATTCCTTTCTTGCTCTTGATCTTATCTTTTATGCGAATTCTAGTATGCAAGAATGACTTGATAGAATAGATCTCTTCATGACCACTTCCTGTAATGAGAGGAGAATCCATTTGATTAAGTTTTCCACCTTCCGATAGAAGGATATTTGAGGAGGAACCTTCATATCGTAGCAGAGGTGTTAAAGATATGTGTCAATTACTTAGAAGGTAGTTGTCATGAGCAGTTTCATTCATATAATTTCCAGATAACTGTAGCTATAATGTCAGAATTCTTGACTTCATTTAAATTTTATCTTGTCTATTGTTTTCTATTGAGATTAGTGAACAAAACATATTTGGCCAAAATTAGTCCAATATGCCATGAAAAGTGTTATGAACAAGGATAGTTGGGATTTGGCTAATGGGCCAGTTATTTGGACAGAGACTAGCTGAGATGTTGCGCCTGGAGCTAAAACTCAAAGAGGCCAAATGGCTACACAGCCCAACAAGAGATTAATGTGGGATCCAGGTTGAGGAAAGCTGGTAACAAACAAAGCATAAAACGTAGGCTCTATCGTTGGACGGATTATGCAAATTATTAACTGTGCCTTAGGCCAAAGTCTATCCTCTCATCTCCAGTTCTTCTAGTCTCCTCATCCCTATTTCTTGTGATTCCTCTCATCTTACTTCTCTTTTATCATTACTGCTTTCATTGTTCTACCTGTAAGACACTCTTTTCATTGTTAATTGAAGGAACTTGTTTCCCCGTTTCTCGTAGTGTTAAGCGTTCACTACATTGGTGCTTTCATTGATCCATATACCATGTTGGACTATTCTCAAGCTCCCGCAATAGGTTGTTTCAACGACGAGTATCACCCTGCGGACTGGGTTTTATAAATGGAAAGATATTTCCTTACTCCATTTCGGATTCCTCCAAACTTCCTTTGGTAGCGATTTGTCTAGTTGACGATGCTCGTGATTGGTTTCGATGGCTTTATCACACCAACCAATTTCGGGATTGGGATGATTTTGTGGACAAATTGTTCATTCAATTTCGCAGTTGGACTCAAGCACCTTTTTCCGTTAATCGACAGCTTCCAGTCGCACTGAATAATCAATCATTGAGTAGTATTTCCAGTTCACCTTTACCTCAATTTCGTGATGAGCTCGAAGGATGCACCTACAAGACCGCTGCACACAAATTGTTCGTTGCAATGTCCTATAGGGAGAGTGATGTGGAAACTAAAGATACAGTAACCAATGATCATAACACTTGTGTTACTGATGGAGTAGTAACTGTCGAAGAGCAAGTGTTTGATGAAATTCCTCAACGAGATTCATCCATTGTGCCAAGTCAAATTGTACCGACTGACATATTAATGGTTCCTTCACTTAACTTGGATGTTTCAAATGATATTGTTGTCATGGAATCAACAGATGCTCACACGGAGGCACTGGAAAAAGTTTGTATGCAGCACTCCCCACAGTCCTCAGTGTTTACTCATGTGCTTAAAGATGATTCGGAGGGTGCAAAGTGGAAGGAGTATCAAGTGTTGGATGATATTTTACCCCAGGTATTCCCTGATCTGGCCAATATCTCCATCTCATCTTCTTTGGAATCTGAATTTGAGGTAAAGCACGTAGAGGCTGGGCAGTGGTTTGACACGGGGCAGGACTTTGCGGTTGATTCAGGTTGTGTATCTCTTCCTAAAGTTCCTTTAAGTTCGACATTAGATGCACATAGACTGTTAGCAAGAGTTGCTAGTATGGGTAGCAGTTTGGTTGCAAAGTCGTACTTTGAGCATGTGAAAGACATGGAACATACACGTACTTATTTGGGTGGAGCATATTTTAATAATAGGCATTTCAATTGTGTTGCTCCTCTCTCGTATAACCAGCTTATTAACTGTCTGATGGAACTTGAGAAATATTATAAAGTTGACTGTACGCTGAAAGAACTCTACAATAAAGAGCTATTCACCTTTGGAAATTTTCTGCATCTCAATCCTTCTTGTTGGCAATTGGGTATGCCTATGAATTATAGAGCAACCACTAGTTGGTTTTCGATGGTCCGTGAAATAAATGATCAGTTCCTGTGGTACAATGAGCAAACATACTGGTTGTCCGTTCTTGTTATGAATAATTCATGTCAAATTCTTGATGCTCAGTCTATGCAGTTGTTGTTTCAAATGTTTGCCCGGGATATCTTTAAGGAAATTTGTATTCCTCCTCTAATTTCGCGAATTGGTGGTGGATTGGTTTAGAAGTTGGATGTGGAAAATTTATGGGCTGCTTTGCATCAGATGTGCTCTGGAATATTTTGTGATCTTAGTAGAAATATTTTGCTGCAGCCTGCCATTGGTTTCCACAATTGCCATTGGGCTGATATTGTGCAGGAACAAAATGTTCACTGTTTCTTGTTGACCCTATGTGGCAAACTTGCTAGTGCGGAGAATCCAGTTGAAAGTTTGCCTACTGAAAATCCTGAGCTAGACATGTCAGTAAGGTATGTAAATGCCAATTCAATGTATCGCTGCTCGACTAGATGGAAAACTGCTTTGGTGGAGACCTTTGAAGGTAGGTATCTTGTTGAAATTTTCATGGAGCCTGACAGTGTTGATACCATGGTGATTTCTCAATGTGTTTTGAATCACTTTTCGTTTGATCCCCATGCTTCCATGTTTTACGTCACACCTGGTGGTTCGACATTAGCTAGTTGTGCATGGGACCCAGGAATACGTGTGAGGGGTATAACAGATCTGTGGTTTCCAATGCCAACATATTCTGTTTTGGCAGGATATAACTGTTCAATTTTCTCCATGGCTCTAACAAGTTGTATAAAGAACATGAAACACTACCATTACTAGGATCCATTGCTATGTTTTGTTTGATAAAGTTTTCGAGTTCTATGACTAAAGTGTGGGATCTCGGATGACAGGGGTGTGTGAATTTCTACCTTTTACAATTTGGGTGTGTGAAGTTCGACATTATACTAATTGATTTTGCATTGGAAGTTGCTAGGTCTTTATCTTTTACTTACGTTCCTAATGGTGGAAGCGATAACTCATCGCACTCGACGACGTTTGGAACAATGGAGATTGTCTTGCTTGATTTTCTCATATGTACTTATCCATTCCAAATGTTGGTGCACTTCTCATATCTGAAGGGTTTGTTGGATTATTTCATATTCTTGAAAGACAACAACTTCTCTCATCTTGTTGATGCCATGTTTCTTCTAATTAGATTAAGTGGTGATCTTCATGAATATACCATCTTAGAAGCTCTGCAAGTTGTTAATAATGAGGTTTACAATAGTAGATTTTTATTGCTTATTGAGGTGCCCCTGCATCTTTGGAAGTTTTGGATTGCATGGTGTGGTTTGAAAAAGCTGAATGCCTGTACTTGTCAACATACTCTATGTGCTTTGCAAGCTGGATATCTTATGGATGTGATCAAGAATGGGTGTAAACTGAAGGAGACAATTGGTTGCATATTTTTCACATATGGAGATGGTGTTCTGATATTGTTTCAAGCTAGAGGAACCAAAGATTTGTTTCAGAATACTTGTGGTCATCTTTTGTTTGCTATTGGTAAAGGCTATTTTGCTTATGGCTTCTATCATATGCAGATAAACACTAGGAATGTATTACAATGTTTTCTACAGGATGTGGTAGCTACAATACTTCACCAATTTAGCTCAGCTACAAGGAGCATCTATGCAGCCAAAATGTCATTACGCAATATGTGCAGCAAAGTTCCCTTGGTTACTTTACTGGCTTTCTTTAGGCTGAACCAGATGGTGACATATATGCTTAACATAAGCGTCATTCGACCAAGTGTCAACATTCTTTTCTCATTAATATTGATCTACTCGAACCTTGAGGACAAGGTTCTCTATTCAGGGGAGATTATTGTTATGAACAAGGATAGTTGGGATATGGCTAATGGGCCAGTTATTTGGACAAAGACTAGCCGAGATGTTGAGCCTAGAGCTAAAACCCAAAGAGGCCAAATCGCTACACAGCCCAACAAGAGATTAATGTGGGATCCAGGTTGAGGAAAGCTGGTAACAAACAAAGCATAAAAGGGTAGCCCTATATCATTGGAGGGATTATGCAAATTATTAACTGTGCCTTAGGCCAAAGTCTGTATCCTCTCATCTCCAGTTTTTCTAGTCTCCTCATCCCTATTTCTTCTGATTCCTTTATCGTTACTGCTTTCATTGTTCTACCTGTAAGACACTCTTTTCATTGTTAATTGAAGGAACTGTGTTTCCCTGTTTCTCGTAGTGTTAAGCGTTCACTACAAAAAGAGACATTGATTTAGTAGTGACTCAAACCAAATCAAAGCAACAAGAATGCCATTAGATAGAGATCATCGCAAAGAAGAGTTTAAAGAAGGTGAAAGGGTATTGTTAAAGTTGCACCATGAAAGATATTATATTATTTGACAAGAACATCGAAATGAGCACGGAATATAACGGTCCTATGAGGTTCTTAAGAGAATGATTGTGTTTTAGCATCAGGTTACCCAAGAATTATCTATATCACACCTATTTTTCATCCCTAAATTAAGAAAGTGCTTTTATTACCCCCAATAGTAGTTTAGAAAAGAAATGTTTATAACACAGTATCCTACGTATAGGTACCGACAAATATTTTACACTAACAAGTCAGAAGATTGGAACAAAGAGTAACATCAGAATGTTAATTTCGTGAAATAATATATTAGAAAAAGCCATGTAGGAAGTTGAAGAAGATATGGACAATAGATATCCTCAACACGTAGGTAATAGAAATATATTAAGGTTATAATTGGTTTAAAGTTTTTGTTAACTCTGCTAAATGTTGACGTGAAAAGTTCGATATTCATATGAATAATGTGGTCGTGTGTGGCCACACTTCAACTCTCATGTTTGAGATTTTTTACATATACCATTGTGTAAATTTAATCAGGCTGAAAAAAAAAACTAAAAACTAGCCAAATTACGAGGCTCAAGTTAAGAGAGCAAAAGGCACAATGCCTAATCATCCCTTTCAGCTTGAAAAATCACAAAGAGATGACATTTGAGGACGAATGTGATATAAAAGGGGGGGGGGAGGGGAATGTAATACCTCTCACCAGTTGGGAAACATAACGAGCTATGATGACCAAGTATCGTCGCTTTTTCCAAAATTTAGGTATATGAACACTTTTTAGTTGTGGGAAAATTTTGATGTGTCAGCCTATGTTAATTGTAATCTAAGCTCCCTCTCAGTTTGGTAAGTGGCTGAGTCCGATATTTGAGGAGAATACCATAACAGAGAAGAATGTAACATTCCTCAATTTTTTAAAGTCTCAATAAAGTGTCGCCACACATTAAGTTCGAGCAAGAGTTGTACCATTTGAAGATATAAGTTGAGCTATACCGTGGTTAAAATGTATTTTGGACTATTGAAAATCAATTAAGCTGGAAAAGTTAAGTGACAAGAATGTTCAAAGTTGCTCATGACTTGATTTTAAATGCATATAAGTCACTAAGTTTAAAGTATTTTTTAGTGGTTCTTATGAAACGACCTTAATTATTTATTTTGGGAGTTAGGACTCCGATTGACATGCCGATAGTCTTAAAAACCTCGTAATGTTCATTAGGACATGTCTATAAAATTTGAGCTGATTTGGACCACATTTGGTAGGTTCTATGAGAATATTTCCGTTCCGATTGTCAATAATGCTTAAAAGAGAATTTCGTGTTCGATTTGAGTAAATGAGCTCTGATTCAAAATAAAAAAGTTATGTTAGGTTTGTATGATCATTTATGACCTGTGAAAACTTTTGGAAGTGAATTTCGAGGTCGCTCAGATAGTTTTTGCTAAAATTCCGAAAACAAGAATTTGACCTCTTCCCCTGGGACCTCTATCTTGAGTTCCAGAGATCCGATTCAATTTCCATATTCGCGTGTTCTATGACTTGTTTGTAAAACTTGGGATCACTCTAAGCTTTACAAAGTTCAGTTTGGACCCAAAACGTCGCACCATCTGTTTGATGGTGCAAAATTCAGCACATCAGTTTTGAAATGGCTCTATATATATGTTTGTCGGCTATTTTAATTTCAAACAATTTTCCATGAAATTGAGGTCAGTTTAGGGTGAAATTTTAGTACCAAATCATCTAAATTCAACATGTAACGATTCTGATCCAAAATTGTGTTAATTCATGATTGCTAGCTAGAATTTCTTGAAAAAAAATTGCATCAAAAAATTAGGTTAGAACCCTAAAATTTATGAAATTAGGGAAATTAATAAAGTTGAGCTTAATTTTAGAAACTAATTGTATATTTGGACTCGTGAAGCTTCCAGGTGTCCGAAAATGAATAATTTATGGGTTTTCGACTAAGTCCGGTCTAAGGGTCTTTTGGTAATTTTTCTTATTTCTTCGTCTAAACTTTAAATAGTTATCTTATGGGCATTTATATGTGTGAATATGTTTCTTTGCCTCATAAAGAGTTTATTTTGAGGGATAAACGGACATGAAAGGAGGTTGTCCAATAGTTTTATTGACCTAGGACTTGAGGTAAGTGGTAGTATCCATTTCTTTGACAGCCTTTAGCCTTGTGGATATTCTACCACATGTTTCTTACTATGTCTTAGTTTTGGGTTTACCCTATATGTCATACGTTATGCCTTGTTTTTGGTATTGCATTGAGTATAGAAGCATTGTAGTCCAGTTATGAGCTTGACATGTACTTCCCGGCAGTCGATGAGAGTCTCGCGCCGGTGAAGGGTTAGTATGCATATATCTCCTGGTAGTTGATGAGATGCACGCGCCGGAGATAGGTTTTAGGCACATGTAATCCCATTTCATCATACTTCATTCATTCATATCATTGTGTATGTGGTTGCCAGTCTTGTGTGGTAGTTGTATTGATTACTTATACTGTGTTTATCTGATTGATTGTTATGATTTATCTATTCCCTAGCTAGCATATCTATTCTTGGAGGTCGCTAGTTATTCCTTACTTATTGAGTCTTTTTGACTCAGCCCCTCTTTGTTTCTTGTTGTATCTTTTCATTTCTCCAGATTCCGGTCCAGGACCTAGTTAGCCGCATCGTTATTGAAGAGCATGATGTTTCTAGCTATCTGTGGTGAGTCAGCTTGTTCATTGAGGCTGCCAGCTGTAGATAATATTGTTTATCTTATTTTTGCTCACTTCGGGAGATATGTATATCTTTTGGACTTCTTAAATGTCTGATCTGAAAACCTCTAGACCTATGTATTTTGGGTAATTAGTTGTATTATTCAGACAACTTGTATATAGGTTCATCTTTTATATATATATATATATATATATATATATATATATATATATATATATATATATATATATATATATATATATATATATATATATATATATACATATCTATTTTTAGAGCTATTTTATATTATTAAAGTTAGTCCTATTCCATTTCCTAAGATAGTTTCATGTGATTTATATTGGGTAAGTCGATAGGGTTCGCCCAACGGGTTTGGGGAGGTTGTCGGGTGCCCGCCCGGCCTAACCGAAAATCTAAATCGTGTCATCTTAATTCTAGGTTGTGGCCCTTGAATGGATCAATTGTTCGTTAATTAGAGCTTTGTACATAAGGTTAGGATATTTTTAATAAGGACTGTTCAGTATGTGAAGCTAGAGGCGTACCAACATGAATTCAACATGTAATTTTGAGTGTTAGATTTGGGCGCTAGTCTGGTGTTAGCATGCATTCAGCTTTTTCTGTGGTGGTCATGCGCTAGCACATTCCAAGCGTTGGGCAAAGTTGTGCCTTTTTCATGCTAGCTCAAATCTAGCGGCCATGCCTAATAATTGTATATAAAAAGGAAATATTCATCCGGAAACACAGTTTTCCCCACATTTTCAAAGCTTTTGAGGCAACAATATTTAAGGCTTTCTTTCTTCAGGCAAGGTAAGATTTCTATTAAAAAAATTTTGATTAGAGATGTTTAACACTATTTAACATCGTTTAAACCTTGAAATCTAGATTCATCCCAACCTTCAAAAATTACCAAAGGGCCAAAAAATTAGAGATTTAAGAAAATATCGTCGTTCAAGTGAGTACCTTTTCCTTACGCTATTAAATACAAGATCAAGAATACATTGGTGTTATTTAATGCCCTATTGGTGTAGATTGTTGATGTGAATGAGAAAAGCTAATAAAAGTTAGAAAAGAAAGAATCCACTAGCCTAGTTGACTTGATCAATAGGTTCCGTTACTTAAACTTGTATGATTTGAGGAGTTGAATTCACGGATTAGCCGAGAGGTTCACTTGAAATTACTGGTGGAGGTAAGTAAAGACAATTCTTCTATGTGTGGCTCAATAAAGGTGTGCATATAAAATGTTTGATAAATTATGTGAACAAATTTTATTTAGATGTGTAGTTGTAATTCAGAAAGAGAACATATTGCAATGCTTAGCTAGCTTGCCTAGACCTCAGAAAAGTAATCTACCTTCATATATAGCTTGATCTGATTGCTTAGCTGTATGCAATTTTTTGTATCTGTATAGACTAAGTTCATATTTTGATTATGTGATCACATTCGGCATAGAAGAAGTAACTACTGTAAAAAGAGGCATAGGGACCTCTCAGGTTTCAAAAGAAGAAAAGGGGACAAAAAATTAATTAACTTAAGTGAGGGCCGAATTGTAATATTTAAAACTTGTGGGTAGAAGAAAAATTTTTAAAATTTACAAAAACACCCCAAATTCAAAAAAGTTCAAATATTTTGTTTTCCCTCATTCCCACCCACTTTTCTTCTCTCACCTATTCAAATAATTTCAAACTTTTATTTTTCTCTCTCTTTCTTCTTTCTCCCTCTTTTTTCTTCTTCCTTCTCCTTCTTTCTTCAAGAATTCTTTTCAAATCTCATTTCATCACCATCTTTGTTATTTTTCTTTCTTTTTCTTCGTCTCCATTTTCTTTTCTTCTTCGTATTCATTTTATCTTTTCTTCGTTTTTCTCTTTTTTCTTCCTCTTCATTAATGTTTTCATTCTTTTTCATTTTTTTTTTAATTTCTAATCGTTTAACACATATTTTTGAATGAATAAACATATTTTTCACATGTTTATATAATTTTGGAATTATTTTTCACGGCTGAAAAAGATGTGTACACATTTCGTCAGATTATATGTGTACACATGTAATAATATGTGTACACATCTCAACTGATGTGTACACAGAATATTATATGTGTACACATATAATAAATACGTGTACACACATATATTATATGTGTGTACACAGCTGACTGATGTACATATCCTTTTATTATAGTGGTGGATGGTGGTGGGTGATGGTGGTAGAAAGTGTTGGTAAATGGTGGAGGGTGGTAGAAGGTGGTGGTTGGTGGTTGGTGCGAGAAAATCCGAGGGAAAGCTAGACACAATGAAACGCGGAAAACAACAAGAAATAAAAGATAGAAGCAAGATAAGACTTGCTTCGATTCTAAAGAACAGTGAGGAACTTGTCTCAGGCTCGATCGAATGAAGGTCAAGAATCACCTATACTAAGCAACAATCCTCAAGAAAGACAAAGCTTCTTGCAAATTGAATGACCAAGAAGAAAATATTCAAACGACTCACACCGATTGACACAAGTTCTTTAAAATCCCACGTCGGGGTTCGGCTCCATCAGAGACTCACAATAGCACTTGCTATGTTTTTCCTACAACAACTTAATTCCCCTACAATGAAATGGAAATGAAGTATTTATAGGCTATGCTAAGGGTAAGGAAGTAAATGGTCACAGGTGACCAATAAGAACAAGCCACGCAGGGCCGAGTTAATGTATGTGTTCGGCAGCCTTGACTTCGGTGCTTGGTTGCTTGCTCGAACACATTTGCCATCGGGTGCTCATTTGACTTCGAACTCAATCTGTGGTGTTCGGTTCCTTGCTGCTCGGCGTCAAGAGCTGGTGTTCGGTCACTTTGTCCTTGGGCTCAAATGCGAAGATGTAGCCTTCGGTTCTTGAACTTGGCCACTCAGCTTCAGAGTAGTTGCTTTCCTTCGGCCAGGCCAAGTGAATATGAACATCGTGCAGAAGTTTGGCTTGGCTTCGTGTCATTGGCCTCGGTGGATCGAACACTTGATCAGCACGTCTTCGGGCTGCATCATCCTCCCTTTTTTGAGAAGATTTTGTCCTCGAAATCGAGCCCTCCTCGTCCTCCGAAGTTTGACTTACAACACAAGAAACTAAGTCAGCAACATTAAAGGTGTTGGACACGTTATAATCACCAGGGAGGTCGATCACGTAAGCATTGTTGTTGATCTTGGTCAACACTTGAAATGGACCGTCCCCCCGAGGAGCCAACTTTCCTTTCCTTTGGTTCGGAAAACGTTCCTTTTGGAAGTGAACCCAAACCCAATCTACCTTCTTTAATTCCAACTTTTTACGCCCTTTGGTTTTCTTTGATGCAACCTTTGCATAAGCTTCCTCGAGGTTCTTTTTCACCTTGGCATGCAACTCGATCAAGGCAGTGGCTCGCCGAGTACCTTCAAAATCAATAACAGAATCTCGAGGCAATGGGGTTAAATCAAGTGGAATCAAAAGATTAAAACCATACACACATTCGAACGGGGTCATATTGATCATTCGATGCACCGTTCGATTGTATGCAAACTCCATCGTGGGCAAACAATCAGCCCAGTTTCCGACCTTGCCTTTGGTCATTGCTCGAAGCAAAGATCCCAAGGTTCAGTTAACTACCTCAGTCTGTCCATCAGTCTGAGGATGGTGAGACGTCGAGAATAGTAATTTGGTGCCGAGGGCACCCCATAAACATTTCCAAAAATGACTCAAGAACTTTGAGTCTCGATCACTCACAATAGTACGAGGCACACCATGCAATTTCAACACATTAGAAATAAACAAGGTAGCTACATGTTGTGCATCATCACACTTTTTGCAAGGAATAAAGTGAGCCATTTTTGAAAGACGGTCGACTACGACAAAGATGCTATCATGTCCACCCTTCGACCTCGATAACCCCAACACAAAGTCGATGGATATATCAACCCATGGTCGATCAGGCACACGTAACGGGGTATACAAACCATAAGGGTTGGACTTCGATTTAGCTTTCTTGCTAACGAGACAAGCGTTGCAAAGCTTTTCCACACCTCGTCGCATTTTGGGCCAATAGAACTGCTCGGTTAAGATACCAAGAGTTTTGTCGACACCGAAGTGTCCCATCAGACCTCTGGAGTGAGCTTCTCGAACTAAGAGCTCCATCCACGATGACACTGGTACACAAACCCTCCCATTCTTGAATAGGTAGCCATCGTGCCACTGATATTTCTCAACCCTTCGGCCACTCAAGATTGCGTCACGAACGCATTTCAGCTTGGGATCGTCTTCGTACATCGACTTGATGCTTTCGAATCCCATGAGCCTTGAGGCGAGAGTGGTCACTAAGGCAAATTTCCTTGATAGCGCATCGGCCACGACATTGTCTTTTCCCTTTTTGTAATGAGTTACATAGGGAAAACTCTCAATGAATTCAACCCACTTGGCATGCCTTCGGTTCAGTTTCTCCTGTCCGCGGAGATGCTTCAAAGATTCATGATCACTTTTAATCACAAATTCTCGAGGCCACAAATAATGCTTCCAATGGGTGAGTGCTCGAACGAGGGCATACAACTCCTTGTCATACGTAGAGTAATTCAAGGTTGCACCCTTAAGCTTTTCGCTAAAGTAAGCGATCGGCTTCGATTCTTGCATCAGCACTCCTCCAATTCCAACTCCGGACGCATCACACTCGACTTCGAATGCTTTGCCGAAGTCAGGGAGTTGCAACAACGGGGCAGAGCAAAGCCTCCATTTCAACTCTTGGAAAGCCCTTTCTTGGGACTCTCTCCACATAAATGGATGGTCTTTTTTTATCAGCTCAGTCAAAGGAGCTGCCACGGTGCTAAAGTCACGGACAAACCGTCGGTAAAAGCTAGCTAAGCCATGGAAGCTACGAACTTGTGATACCGAGGTTGGAGTTGGCCAATCTTTGATGGCTTCGACTTTTGACTCGTCGACTTCAACACCATTAGCACTGACAACGAAACCTAGAAATACTACACGTTCAACACAAAAGGCACATTTCTTGAAGTTAGCATATAACTTCTCTTCTCTAAGCTTATCAAGCACTAGCCTTAGATGTTCGACATGTTCATCCACAGATTTACTATAAACAAGTATGTCATCGAAGTAAACGACAACAAAATTATTTATGAACGGTTTGAGCACATGGTTCATCAGTCGCATGAATCTGCTCGATGCATTGGATAAGCCAAAAGGCATCACCAACCATTCATAGAGACCGAACTTGGTCTTGAATGCGGTTTTCCACTCGTCTCCGAGTTTCATTCAGATTTGGTGGTAACCGGACCTGAGGTCTATCTTCGTAAAGCATGAAGAACCACTTAACTCATCTAGCATGTCATCTAATCGAGGAATAGGATGACGATACTTTACCGTTATTTTGTTGACTGCTCAGCAATCAACACACATTCGCCATGTTCCATCTTTCTTTGGGACAAGTATAACAGAAACGGTACAAGGACTAAAGCTCTCTCGAACAAGGCCTTTGTTCAGCAATTCATCAACCTGCCTTTGGAGCTCTTTGGTGTCTTCGGGATTACACCGGTATGCAGGTTTTTTGGGGATTTGAGACCCCGGTACGAAATCAATTTGGTGCTCGATTCCTCTCAACGGAGGTTATCCCCCTGGCTTCTTCAGGAAACATGTCTCCGAAGTCCTGCAAAACACTTTGTACAACACTAGGCAAAGGGTTATCGTTAGAAAAATCATCATTAGAATTTAGAAAGATACCCTTATGTACGAGGCAAATCATCATCTGGTCGTTTTCGTTGCCTCGTAGAAACTCACCCGGTTGCATGATTGCACAGATTTCGTTTACTTCGGGCAGTGAGTTAGTGTCTTTAGCCCCCAATTTTGCTCCCATCGGAAGCTTAGCTTTGGCCGCTTCTTTCAATTCTTTCATCCGTTTATAATCCTCGGTGACTTGTTTTGGAGACAAGGGTTTGAGTATGAAACTCTTCCCTTCGAGCTTTGCAGTGTAAGTGTTGGATCTTCCATTGTGAACAACCGACCGGTCATACTGCCATGGTCTTCCCAATAGCAGATGACAAGCTTGCATCGGCACCACATCGAACATCATTTCATCTTGATATTCGCCAATTCTAAACTTGATCCACACTTGTTTGACAACCCTCAATTCTCCACACTCATTCAGCCATTGCAATTTGTAAGGGTGGGGATGCTTCAACGTAGGTAGTCCCATTTGTGAAACCAAGGTTTGGCTCACTATATTTGCACAACTACCTGAGTCAATGATCATCGAACACACCTTTCCCCTCACTCGACATCGGGCACGGAAAATTTTTCTCTTTGGTTGTCCTCTTCTTCAAGTGTCATGCAGCTCAAATTCCTTCAAACCACAAGAAACATTTTCTAATGAACAGCTTCGGCAGCTTCACGACCATCATCCTGTTCAGCTCGGTCAATCTCCTCGATATATTCCTCCTCGGTGTCACTCGCTTGCTCATGGACGATTCCATCTTTGAGCAAAAGCATAACTTTGTGAGTTGGACACTCTTTTGCCATGTGACCATAACCTTTGCATTTATGACACTTAATATTTGAAGCGCTAGGAGAGTTGAGTTGAGCTTTACCTCCCACTTCTCTTGACTGGTTGACGGTCACACCTCTTTCGAAGGGTTTCCTTGAATCTCGAACAGTGTTGGCACTTGCAGGGTTAGGACTCTTCCATTCTTTACTTCGGTTCAAGGGAGTAGAAGTAGTGACTCTCGATACCGGTTTGCCTTATCTTCCTTCACCAATTTCTCAGCTTTGGTGGCAGCTTCGAACAGTTCTTCCAACATGTGGTACACGTGTAGCCTCAATTGAGATGACACATCCCGAGCCAATCCATTTTTGAATCGAATTGTAGCTTTCTCTTCATCTTCTACTAGATCAAGATTCAATCGAACTCTTTCGAACTCATCATGATACTCTTGGACTGACTTGGACCCTTGCTTTAACTCATAGAGCTTTTGTAATTGAGTTTGCCTGTACTTGGCACTCAAATACTTAGCATCCATTGCTCTCTTCAGTTGTGCCCAAGTAATGACTTCGGGATAGGCATTCCTTCGTCTATGCCTTTTGTCAGCTTCCCACCATGTAGATGCATACGCTTCGAATGAAGCAATGGCATGGGTAGATTTTCTCTCTTCGGTCATCTCATTGGTTTCGAGATTCGCTCCATTTTAAGCTTCCAATCAAGATATTCATCTGGATCCCTGGTTCCTTTAAAGGGTGGAATAGTGATCTTGACACTGCTCAAATTTGAGTCTCGAACACCACGAACTTGTTCGGGATACTCATCATAGCGATCATCAGCCTCACGCTCAATATGTCGATCAACATTTGCGCCTCGGCCTCGACCTCAGAAATTTCTACGACCTCGGTGAGCTTGCCTTCATTGAGCGAACGGCTGCTCATATTCAGGTTCGCCATCAGGAAATTCTCCTTCATCTACCTCTTTATCAACGACCTCAATTTGTCTTTGGGCCATTGGGGAAGTGGTATTCTTCACTTCGGGGAATGCCCAAGTGTTGATTCTCAGCTTGGGGATTGCCCAAGTTTTGTTGTGTTTGGGGATTGCCCAAAACTTCTCTTCGAATTGCCTAGCTTTTCAACTGATGTTGTCGAATAAGCTCAACATACATCTCAGGTTTCATCGGAGTGGAGTTGCTAGTTCCAGCGCCAGACCCAGGTAAGGCCACAAACACACTTCCTTGCTCGAGTTGAGCTACTTGAGCACTCACTCCTCTTACTTCGACACTGATGCCTTGTATCGCAGCCATGAGATCGGCTAACGACACTTCGGGCTTCTCAATGCCTTTGCCATCGCCTCCATTCCCAGCCATGGTACCTGCACGAATCAAAGACCAAACAATGTTAAGGTTAGAAATCACCTCACACACTCCCTCACCTTTGATGGGTGGCACTCGGGTCCACTCAATTTATGGGTTCGGTTTTTAGTCACTCAAGAACTTGTAGCCAATGGCTTCCTCGGTTGATCAACTTCTCTCAGTTCTTTCGAATTTGACAAGTCACAATGTCTCCTTCGGGATGAGTGAATTGATATGACTCGATGGAACGGACGCTATTTACTCTTGCGCTTCGGGAAGTCAAAAGAATTTTCTACGAATGTTGGACTTTAGTCTCCCCACACACGAGTTCCTATAAGCTCAAATGAGTTAGTACGACTTCAAGTAGGAAGAATTACTCAAAACATCCACTAACTAGATTTATCGAACACAAGAAAAGTGAAATCCTAGGAGAATCTACCCCTTATTCCTCTTCGGAATCTTTTTCGAACACACCAGCTCTTGTCCGTACAAGAGTGGTCCCTCCTTGGTACGGATAGGGTTTTACCTTGTCCAATTCCTTTTTCTAGCCGACAACTTTTCATCTGGGGGTTTTGATCTTTACACTTTACCCCTTTCTTCTTCAATGGAACAGTGAAGGTTTTGCTCCGGTGTACGGACAATGTTAACCTCCTTCACTGACCAATAATTTCAACAGAGTTTGGGTTGCTTTTTTCAACTCCGGTGATAACAACAACGGAGGAAATCAGTCCAAAGTTCCTTGAGCTAAGAACCAGCTCTTTCGCGTTCTTACACTGTCACAACAGTAACAATTTCCGGTGTACGGACACGATTCAAATCATAGAACTTTGAAAATTTAAGCACAAAACAAACCCAAATCAATCTAGAACCACCAGTCTTCATCGGTAACAACCAAAAACACACTGGGGGTTCAAAATCAGTCACCACTAAGCTCAAAACAGTCCAAAATTTCGTCTAGAAACCCTAGTGACTAATGTTGTGCGTCGGGTACTCAAATCATTCCTTGGACCGTGGTGAACAAGAATCAATGGTTGTTTGATTCAAACAACCAACAAATCAACACAAAAATTTTTGAATTTTCCTTTTCTACTTTTTTTTTTTTTTTTGTAAACACCACAGCAACAACAATCCACAACAAGGAAGAAAGCTGAAACTGGAGACACAAGCACGATTTAAACGTACAGGATTTGAGGTTGTAAGAACAAACTCAAACCTTTCTCTGATACCAAGATGGTGCAAGCAAACCCGAGGGAAAGCTAGACACAATGAAACGCGGAAAACAACAAGAAATAAAAGATGGACGCAAGACAAGACTTGCTTCGATTGGAAAGAACAGTGAGGAACTTGTCTCAAGCTCGATCGAATGAAGGTCAAGAATCACCTATACTAAGCAATAATCCTCAAGAAAGACAACGCTTCTTGCAAATTGAATGACCGAGAAGAAAATGTTCAAACGACTCACATCAATTCAGACAAGTTCTTTAAAATCCCACGTCGGGGTTCGGCTCCATCGGAGACTCGCAATAGCACTTGCTATGTTTTTACTACAACAACTTAATTCCCCTACAATGAAATAGAAATGAAGTATTTATAGGCTATGCTAAGGGTAAGGTAGTAAATGGTCACAGGTGACCAATAAGAACAAGCCACGCAGGGCCGAGTTAATGTATGTGTTCGGCAGCCTTGACTTCGGTGCTTGGTTGCTTGCTCGAACACATTTGCCATCGGGCGCTCATTTGACTTTGAACTAAATCTGTGGTGTTCGGTTCCTTGCTGCTCGGCGCCAAGAGCTGGTGTTCAGTCACTTTGTCCTTGGGCTCAAATGCGAAGATGTAGCCTTCGGTTCTTGAACTTGGCCACTCAGCTTCAGAGTAGTTGCTTTCCTTCGGCCAGGCCAAGTGAATATGAACATCGTTGGCTTGGCTTCGTGTCATTGGCCTCGGTGGATCGAACACTTGATCAGCACGTCGGGCTGCATCAGTGGTGGAGGATGGTAGGAGGTGGTGGTGAGTAGTGGATGGTGGTAGAAGGTGGCGGTGGGTGGTGGTGTAGTGGTGGATGGGCAGAGGGGTGGGGGGTCCGAATGGGGGGCTGGGGTGGGGAGATGAGAAAGTGGGGGGCTTTGTGCAAATAAAAAAAATTGTGGGCTTTTAAAATATTAGTAATTAGTATTAATATTAAAAGTGTCCCCCTCACCCAATTCTTAAAGACTTTTTCCCCTTTTTTTATTTGAGGAACTTGAAAGTCCCTCTCACCCAAAAAACCCAAGTAATAGGTGCAAGTGTCACGGAGGCTGGGCTTGCTACCCCACACTTCATATATTTGTGTAATCCTTCCAAAATATTTTTCAGTATATAAATCTGCACTAACTCAAACCATATTTGGTTGGTTAAGATTAATCTTCACGTAACTTAATATATCATTTTGTTGGCTTTATTAAAGCCCTCATTGATAATATTTGTATATGTTATGCAGAAATTCATGTATTATTTTATATGGGATAGAATGTGGAAATGAATACGAACATTAGTAATATATGAATTAAAACTATTAACTTACCAAGATAACGCGAGATAATTAGAAACTTATATATATATATATATATATATATATATATATATATATATATATATATATATATATATATATATATATATATTTATATTTATATACCCTTACATCATTATCCATGCATTATTAATCCTTTCATTACAATTAATCAATTAGTAATCCCTATAGTATAAAACATGCATTGCTTATCCCTTGATTATAATACTTGTATTATTAATTCCTATATTACTAATACCTGCATTAATAATTCATACATTGTTGATACATACATTATTAATTCCTATAATGTTAATACCATATAACTTGTCTTCGAATCAAACGACCCCTTAGATTTGGCTTGTGTGCATAATTTGATGAAATAATCCTTGCATTGAAATTTGTACTGTCTTATACTATGTTTAATTTATCTTTTTGTTTTAGTTGAATTTTTTGTTTGCCACATAACTTATGTCAGCATAAGCTATGTGGTAATCTATGTATTATTTTATGTAAGTTGGTATGTAGAATGAAAATGTGGGTAATAGCAATATGCGTATTAAAGCTTTAAAATGATAAAATTAACCCTCGTTATGTACGAATATATCTTTCAAATTGTTAAAACATTAACAATTATTTTGAATTGTACGCTATATTAATTGTGATATATTAATGATTCAATAAGAAATAATTCCTACAATACAATCTGTGTATTACTTATCCGTACATTATAATTTTCGTATAGTTAATACCCACATTACTAATTTTCTGATTATTAATTCCTTCATTTCTAATATCTGTTTTATTAATTCCCATATTTTTAATACCTATATTACTAATACCCGTATAAATTGAGTTTCAACCTGATGCAACGGAAAATACGGAACCGATAAAGTAAAGATAAAAGCGAGACGTGGCTCGAACAATTACCTAAGTAGCACCGAAGAACTTATTTCGATACACCTCGAACGAATGTCAAGGAATACCTACACTAAGCAACTATCCTCGAGAGACACTCAGCTCTCGCAAACAGAATGATCAACAAAGGATTAAAGTTCAACTTGGAATCGACCAAGTGAAATCAAGCCGCACAAGGGGTTTTACATTGAATAGCTCTCAAACTTTCAAGTTTCATTTTCATCATTCAAAGTAGGCTAAATGAAATAAATTACTAAGGGGTCTATTTATAGCATCCCCTTTGCATGTCATGAAATGACTAAAATTCGACAAGTTGAGTTTAAAACACTAAAGGCCACATAGGGCTATACTAGGAAATACACACAAAATTAAAAGGAATCCCGTCATGCTGTCAAAGGGGGTAGGCGGTCCGCCCGCCCCTCTAGGCGCTCCGCCCTATCCTCAGCTCTCCTATCTTGGCTGCACAGTGGGCGGCCCGCCCATGAAGAAGTCCAGAGAGTTGCACATTGTGTAGGCGGTCCGCCCCTTTGTATAGGCGGCCCGCCTCTTCCTGGGAGGCATGGAGACGGCCCAAAATGGACTCTAGGTGTCCCTCCTTGGTCCGTAGTTGATCCTCCCTCGATGGTGCTCAAGTTCATGACTTCAAATCACTCTCGAACCCTTCGCTGGAGCCCTTGACGTGTATTCTTTGTGCTCTCGAGCTTGGCTCTTAATGGTTGGCGCTTTGGCTCAGTTTTCCCTACATCATCCTCCCCTTCTTGAAAGGATTTCGTCCTCGAAATCAAACCATCAAGTCCTACAATCAAAGACAAGCACAACCAAGTGTCTTACTTCACAAGTAGGTTAGCTTAACAAGAATAAGTGCAAGTGGTGTGGAAAACACACTCTTATGATAGAGCCAAGCATCAATACCCATCAAAAAGCGTATGTTCTCAAAGGAAACGATAAATTCTTGGCTCAACGAGAACAATCACTCACAATCATAACAAGCAAAGAGACCAAGGACATGCAATATGTAGCAATCAAATTCCCTACGAACCCTAAGCCCATATCCAACATACCAAGCCTTCAATGCATTTTCACCACATTGTGGCACAATGGCTTTGGCATGCTTAACACTCAAGGTGTGATCATTACATGGAATGGAGTAAGTCAAATAGCCCAACCTACAACTAGCATCAATTACTCCACTCCACTTCTTAAAAGCACTTATATTCACACTAAGAGATACATCCTCACCTCCAAATTCATCATCTAGACAACCCTCCTCACAAGACAAGTTCTTAAGAAATGCCTTGATAATGGCTTCTTCCTCTTCATAAACCTAACAATCAAGAGTAGAGCCACTAGAAGAATCACCCACTTCACTCAAAGTCTCAAACAAGGAGTTGTCTATGGGTTCAAACCTTCACACTACAGAGGTTCTAGCTCATTCCCAACTCTAGTGTGATACAAATCACCTCCACAAATAAAGATGCCCTCAAACAACGGATTAGTAAAAATAGACATCTCAAATTCATTTTCACACATAGGTGAAGTATCAAAATTAGGTTCATCACTCACACTTGAGGAGTCATCATAGACAACCTTATCCAATTCATGCAATGTGGACTCCTCAAGGTCACTATCATCCTCACTACAACACATAGGTCCACAAAAGGCAATTATATCAAGAAGGGTGTGATCAAACAACTCATCTTCCCCTTTATAAAAAATTGGCGGTGTGTCATAACAAGGTTCACAAGTATAGTCAACTTTCACTTCGTCACTAAAGAGAGGTTCGTTGAATACCGAGCTCACATCATGATGTGGTCTATTAATCCTCTCAACTAGTGGTTCACATACACACACAAGTTGACTTGTCGACTCTATGCTAGTTGCAAATTCATTAAATGCAACACAAGTACCAACTAGCATTGAGTCTTCACAAGACAAGGAATAAACATGTTCATGAAAAGATGAAGAAACACTTACACTTGAGTTGCTTCCTTGAGCACTTATAGCACGTGAAGTATCAAGTTCAACTTCCTCTTCATGAAGCTCGCATTGAGGATCTTCATCACCTTGCCTTCCTTCGTTAGCACTCGGTTGAGGCTCCACTAGCTCGCCTCCAAGAGTACCTACACATGAGCCAAAACAAGTAGAAGAAAAAGAAGATAAAACATAGTTAGAACAAAGGGTGTCCTCACTCTAATTTTGTCTTTCCTCTCCTCTCCTTTCTCTCATTTTTCTCTCAAGGCCAAGTGTAGATTCGGGTGACAATCCACTCACATCATTCCTCACTTCCTCTCCTTTTTCCTCTCTAGGATTGTCACCGGTGACTCCCTCACTCCTCTCTTTCTTTTGTCTCTCATGTTCAAGTACAATGGAATGAAACTCAAGATTGTCTTCATTTGGAGTAGAGTGACTTTCACTTTCAACTTGCAAGGGCATGACGATAAGATTGTTGGCTTCGGGTTCAAGTACCATAGGTGGCTTAGCTTTAGCCGCTGCCCTCAACTCCCTCATAATCCTATAGTCATTACTTACTTGCCTTGGCGTCAATGGCTTGAGTACATACTTTCTAGACCCATGCAAAACCGTGTAAGAGTTGGTTCTACCATCATGCACTACACTCCGATCATATTGCCATGGCTTTCCAATCAAGAGATGGCAAGCTTGCATCAGTATTATATCGAACATCATCTTATTTCGATAATTTCCAATGCTAAACTCAATCAAGACTCGCTTCACTACCCTCAACTCTCCACACTCACTCAACAATTGTAAACGGTAGGGATGTGGATGCTTTATAGTAGGCAATTTTAATTGGGAAGTCAAGGTTTGGCTCACCATATTAGCACAACTTCCCGAATCAATGATCATTAAGCACAGTTGCCCCATCACACGACACCTAGCATGGAAGAGATTCTCCCTTTGTACATTCTCCTCCTCCTCAAGACTCATGGCACCCAAACTCCTACGTACCACAAGTGTTATTTTAAGCTCATCGTCTTGTTCACTATCACCTCGCTCACCTCTCCCAACTCCCTCAATTGGCATTGGTTGGCTCATAGGAGTAGTAGAATTACCTCTAGAGCGAGTGGCGACATCACCTTGGGGAATTCCCAAGTCGTGGGGATTTCCCACTTATTTGGGAATGCCTAACGATTGGGGAATACCCAACATTCCATCACTTGTACCTTCTCCGTCACATTTTTGGACACTCAGGGTCCATTCTCCTTCAAGGCTCTCAATCCTTTAGTTTATAGATCTCATCTCGTCCAAGAGGTAGGCCAAAATGCTTACCGGGACCTTAATGGTCTCGTCAACGTCTCCGGCCATGTACCTACAAAAATCAAAGACAAGAAAGAGGTTAGAAAAAAAGCCTCACTCTCTCCCTCACTTTTGAATGTCACTCGGGTACACTCAATTTAGTGGTGGGGGTAGGATCACTCAAGCTTGATTTCAAAAGCTTCCTCGTAGTTGAACAACCTCCTCAATAACTATTCAAGTTCACAAGAACCAAATACTCTCCGGGAAGAGTGGAATTGATAGGACTCAATGAACGCTAGGCTATTTAAGTGAGCGCTTGAAACAAACAATGTACTACGAGTCTTCTTTGATTTCTACTCTCCTCTAAGTACGAGAAACCTAAATGCTCAATGAACTAGTAGTAATTAAGTAGGAATTTTACCCTCAAAGTACTAGCCGGAAGTAACGGAAGCAAAAAAAAATACGAAAACCTACGAAACGAACAACCCAGACAACCCTTCAGGACTGGGCGCCCTACCTCTGCAGAATGGGCGGTCCGCCCAGATGAGATACAGAGAGCTGCCACCAGATTAGGCGTACAGTGGGCGGTCCGCCTACTACAAACTTCAGTAGTTTCCCATAACGCGTTTTTGGTTTTTTGCACCCAAATTTCCAACGATTTTCAAGTTGTTTTTAATTTTAATGATATCCGAAGATGTATATGATGATTCTAAACAATCCCCAACAGGTTTTAACCCCAATCAAACAACAATAAATCGATTTTGATTCTTGAAGCAAAGTTTCTAGGGTTTTGAAAAATTTGGGATTTGAATCTTCAAATTTTTTAAATACATCACCAAATCATGAAATTTTGGTACCAATAGAACGAGAATCACATATAGAACAAACTCCAATGATTTTCAATATTTGGGTGTTCGAATCCAACAAGTTCCCACAATTTTTTTGTAATTTTCAAAATTTTCTATTTTTTTGTTTTTTTTCTTTCCAAGAACAACAAGGACACAATAAAAAAATAAAGATACTACGAACAAGGAACGAGGATTTGTAAGAACATCACATGATCCGTGCTCTAATACCAACTGATGTAGCGGAAAATATAGAAGCAATAAAGTAAAGATAAATACGAGACGTGACTCGAACAATTACCTAAGTAGCACCAAAGAACTTGTTTCGATACACCTCGGGCGAATGTCAAGGAACACATACACTAAGCAACTATCCTCGAGAGACACTCGGCTCTCGCAAACAGAATGATCAACAAAGATTGAAGTTCAACTTGGAATCGACCAAGTGAAATCAAGCCGCACAAGGGATTTTTCATTGAATAGCTCTCAAACTTTCAAGTTTCATGTTCATCATTCAGAGTAGGCTAAATGAAATAAATGACTAAGGGGTCTATTTATAGCATCCCCTTTACATGTCATGAAATGACTAAAATTCCACAAGCTGGATTTAAACTCTAAAGGCCTAGGAAATACACACAAAATTAAAAGGAATCCCATCATGCTGTCAAAGGGGGTAGGCGTTCTGCCCACCCCTCTAGGCGCTCTGCCCTGTCCTCAGCTCTCCTGTCTTGGCTGCACAGTGGGCAGTCCGCCCATGTGCAGAGGCGGTCCGCGCATGAAGAAGTCCAGAGAGTTGCACATTGTGTAGGCGGTCCGCCCCTTCGTGGGAGGCATGGAGACGGCCCAAAATAGACTCTAGGTGTCCCTCCTTGGTCCGTAGTTGATCCTCCCTCGATGGCGCTCAAGTTCATGACTTCAAATCACTCTCGAACCCTCCTCCGGAGCCCTTGACGTATATTCTTTGTGCTCTCGAGCTTGGCTCTTGATGGTTGGCGCTTTGGCTCAATTTGCCCCGCATCACAACCAAAGGAGCTCTAAGGGTCTTGGAAGTTTGTGATGGCCACAAATCTATTTCATCATGGCGCAAAACCACATCTCGACAAGGGCGACAATAAGATTACCCGAATTCAAGTAGCAGACCAAGGCTTATTTTGGGCATTTCCAATTTATAATAAATTAGCTAGTACTGCATATTCATATCTAATACACTAGATATCTGGTTATTAACTTCATTTAGAGCAATAAAGTCATCATACACAATAATATATTTTGGAGAATTAATTGTTCAGACGAAATGGAAGATCTATGAAGCTAACTTATGCGCGGAAACATCCTCATCTGAAACAAAATAAAATTCCTAAGGGTCGTTTGGTCCACGGAAAATTTCTATAGGGATTATGGTGGAGGAATCCTTTATGTGGTGGAGGGATATATTGTGGATTTGTGGTGCGGTGAAAACTTAATGGTTCTTCTCCCTTTAGTTATTTTTATTTGTGTATTGCTAATACAATGTATATTAGTTTTATACATTATTCTGCATAAACTAACATACATAATTTATGCTAGTATAACTAATCTGAAGTTTAATGAGGTCAACCAATAAATTATTTTTTGCTTTTATGACCAACAAAACATTATACTATTATTTTATGTGAGATTAATTTTTGTCAATGAGATAAACCAAGTGACCCCACAATTTATCAACAGTAAAATAATACTCCATTCTACAAATGTTTGTATCGTTTGACTTGGATCGGAGTTTAACAAATGAAGGAAGATTATCGAAATTTTTGGCTTAAAATAAGTCATAGATAAACCTGATGCTATAAAATATCTCATTACGGATGAAATGGTAAGTTTGAAGTTATATTCTTTCCAAATTTAGAACTGTGTCATTCTTTTTAGAACTAACTAATAGAAAATAGTGGCATCCTTTTTAAGCGGATGGGGTACTTACTAGTTTTTGGGAGATTAGGGAAAAACCACTCACAAATTTTCAACTTTTTTTCAAGTGAAATGTATGTCCGAACACAATTTCAATTCTTTCCATTCAACTTCAAAAACTCAAATTTTTTTAAGTTTCAACCAAGTCTATGTCCAAACGCTAGCAAAGAATATTGGAACAGTGAAACCTGTCCCGTCTTGCCAAGTTTACGGCTGAAGAACCATATATAGCATTAACTTTCTTCCCCTTTTTTACGATGCAGCACTACATTCTCTTTTCATTGCTTTCTCCTTTGTTGGGCGATGATATGCAAAGGAGGACTCCAGTGAAAGAAGAAATTGTCTTCTTCACTAACCACGATGGGATTTCTTTTAATATATAAACTAAAGAACACATCTAGATTGTATGCTGCTACTTTACGGTTTAGCAGAATGCCATTCAGAAAATGACATGTGTTTGCAATAATTTTTTGTAGTATGAAAAATAAACTGTAACCATTTATAAAATAATATAGAGAAAAGTGATTTTAGTAAATCAATTGTAAGTATAACTCTGTATTCATAATACATCTTTAGTGTCTTGATATGTTAGTGAATATCTTCGAGTTTATAATATTTTGATATGATCTCATGGAGTTATTTAGATTTCTTCTTAAGTAATATTATGTAGGCGTGACTTAGAATTTTGGAAGAAACTTTGCATTCTTTCATCTTTAAAGAGAGGTCTTAGATTCAAGTCATTAAGAAATCTCACAGAACTCTCCCTCTAGGAAATTCTCTCCTCCTTCTCTGTAAATATATACAGATAAGAACTAAAACACCAAAACTATCATCCATCTCTTATAATGGACATAGATCATGCCTCTGATTGGTTGGAAGATTCCATTCCACCAAAACCACCAGATGACACCATTCCTAACACGGAAATATCATCCTTCAGATAAAAACTAATTTCCACAATTCCGATGCAAACTCAATCATCAACATCTTTCTTACCCATACACGCAAAAGGAAGAATCCCCCTTGATTTTTTCAAATGATGAAAATCTTATTACCCTGACCAACTCAGATATGGAAAGATTATTATCGACCATGGAAATTCTCACTTATTGTGAAATTATTTGGTAAAAAATTAAACCACCAATATCTAAAATAAAAAATTATTCAACTCTGGAAACCAATAAAAAATTTAACATTGATTGACTTGGGGTCAGATTACTACATTGTTAAATTTCTAAAGAAAGAAAGTCTTATTAAAGCTCTTCAGTATGGTCTTCGGTTCATAAATGATTTTTTCTTATCTACAAAAAGATAGGAGCCAAATTTCGTAGCCTCCACTGCAAAGATAACCTATTCAGCCATCCGGCTGCATCTACCAGAATTACCCACTGAATTCTATGATACTGATATATTATCAAAAATTGGGAATAAAATAGGACGGCTTCTTAAAATAGATACATGTACATGCTCAACACTTCGAGGTCATTATGCTCATATTTTTGTAGAAATCCCTCTTGAAATCCCAGTTAAAGCTTTTATACAAATAGGAAAACACAAACAGAAAATCATTTATGAGAGAACGGATCTTCTTTGCAATAATTGTGGCATGCTAGGATATAAATTGTCAATGTGCCCGCATGCTCAAATAAAAGGTAATCTTTGCCTAAGCCATTAAATGCTAACATTACCACACCTAATTTAATTAAAGTGCAGGAACAAGAAGACAGAAGGAGGCTGGCAAACTATTCAGTTTTTTTTTAAAAAAAAACAAAGCTGCTACTAAAGGTAAGTTTGATAAATCCTTGTCTAAGTATACTACACTACTGTCTTCCACCATAAATGTTACTCCCTCTGTTCCAAAATGATTGTCACAGTTCGGATTTCGAGAGTCAAACGAGTTCATTTTGACCGTGAATTTAAACATATAATCTTTAAATTTTTGTAACGATGTTTATATATTTAGAAACTACATAAAAAGTACTATAAGTCACAATAATTAATAATTCAAAATATTTAAAAGACATATAAAAATATTACGGTCAAAGCTAAACTCGTTTGACTCTCGAAATCCGAACTGTGACAATCATTTTGGAACGGAGGGAGTAAAATTTATGATGCTAAAAACGGAAAATACCTAGATACTCAAGAATTTAAATATAGAGATAAATCCCTGCTTAAAATAAATTCTCCAGGAAATAGTGATACAAATAAGCTTAAAAATAATTTTGATATTTTATCAAATCATTCCGAAAATTCAAAAAATATAGATAATATTAATTTACATAGCCATGCAAAAGGTAACAATAAACCCTTCACACATGGCAATACCCCAAACTTGCAATCAAAAAATTTGCAATCATTGTATAGCCAACCAAAACCTCTCATGCCATCAACAACCAACCCCTAACGAATATTTCTAGTATGCCGACTCTCTTAACTAATCAATCGAGGGAAAATGTTTCTAATCATTCCATTTGTCCCTTTTCTTCAATCCAACCAATGAATTTACATGCATTAACTTACCCCCACGCTATCCCAACCTAACTCGATGGATATAGACCCCATTAGAGCAACTCTAGCCTCACACTTGCCACTGCAAAGTTCAGAAAACCCTTCCACTCTCCTACAAAAGCATGGCAAGACTAACACTAAATTAAAATTGGAGGAGAGTAAGATTACTAGGACCAACCCAAAGACAGATACTACGATTCCCTCATCACACAAGAATAAATCATTAAAATTTCGCTCAACCTCCACCCAATGCACAACCAAACAACCGTCCACCACCCTAGATATTCACATCGCCTTCACCAAACAACCCACTCCCATAATCTTGGATAGAGCAAACGATAATGGGCCAAGCCTTTTTGTTTCACTTTACAATGAACAACCAGGAAATCATTGTAGCTCTACAAAATTCACAATACCTAGCTCGAGCAATATTTGATGCCATGAGGAGGACAACACTAAACTTCATGAATTTTCCACATGAATCAAAATATCGTGAACCCTCTTGCCAACCCCAACATGCAGGACCTCCATGGACAACCACTCCGAAACCTTTCCTTCTACCACCTAATGGACGACAACCCACATATCCCAATCTTCTATCAGTGGCCACCACCTCTTCGCATGGACCAAGCTCCAATGAACATGAACCAAGCTGTCCCACCAATGAACATGAATCAAGAGGAAATGAATCTGAACCAAGAGGAAATGGAGGAGATACTACCACCACCACCACCACCACCACCAAACCCTTAGGATCCCAATATTCCAAGACAAAACGAAGCGATCTTAAAACAGGATCAGGGACAAGACAATATACCGGAGGACCTACAAACCATCTATTCACGTCTAAGAGAGATAACCATAATTCTATTCAAGGAAACAGTGAAAAAAAAGTTCTCTTTTGTCCAAACGCTCTCTTCAAATGTTCAATAGACCTCAGGTTTCCCTCCAATCAACAAATAGTGAAGTATGCTATGATCATGAGCCCCTCACTGAGAGAAAATATGAATCATCCTCAGGACAATCAAATGAACCCACCTCTGAACCCCAATGTGCAAATGAATAGGGCAACTTACTTTATGTTTTGGAATGTACGTGGAGCAAATAATACTAATTCTGGGTGCAACTTTAGGTCAGCCTTAAACTATCATCATCCAAGTCTAGTCGTCCTGCTTGAAACACACATGAGTGATCATACTAGGATTAGGGACGAAATTAGGTTTAATGGTATGATTGAAGCTCTTATGGATGCACGTTGTGGTGGCATTGTCATTTTATTGGATGACTCTCTTATTACTGTAGGAGATATTTACATGACTAATCAGGAAATGCATGCCATGGTGGAGGTAATCCAATTTTCCTATACTTTTTTATTGTCAGCAATCAATGCTAGTAATGATTATGCTGATAGATTGAACATATGGAATAGCTTAATTAATATTTGTAGGACTTATATCATGTCTTGGTTTGTTAGTGGTGACTTTAACGAAGTGCTCGCATCTAATGACAAATAGAGAGGTCGTCCTGTTAAACTTAATAGATGTACATCCTTTAGAGACTGTCTAGATGAATGTAAACTTCAAGATCTAGGATACAATTGTAGCAAATACACTTGGACGAGTAAACAAAGCATGGGACAATTAATTCTTGAACGACTTGATAGTTGTTTTGCTAGTGAGGATTGGATAAAAAAATTTCCTAATGTTCTAGTTTCTCACCTTCCCCGTACTCCTTCCGATCATTCCCCATTATTAGTTCAATTGAATAAACCTCACTTGAATAAATCTGAAAAGCCCTTTAGATTTGAAAAGATGTGGTGTAACCACCCTAATTTAATTAATGTGATTAACAAATCTTGGACGTAATTATACATAATTTCTTGATGGGGTGCAAAGTTTTCAAAATAATGTCATAAAATGAATTTCTGACTATTTTGGTAACATATTTAAAAAAAAAGAAAGAAAGATATTCTCTCAAGATTTAAGGGTATTCGGAATTCTAACTGTTACCCCACTAGTTCTTTCCTTCAAAATCTAGACTATAAGCTCCAAAATAAGTTTAATAATATTCTTAAAAATGAGGAAAATTTGTGGAAAATGAAATCTCGTATTAACTGGTTAACAGAGGGAGATGCCAACACAAGTTTCTTTCACATTGGTACTTTAAATAGACGTAGGGTTAATCGTATAGCTTTTATTAAAAATAATTATGGGGATTTTTTTTTATCATTCTAAAATAGAAAACCACATTACTAATTACTTTAAAGATCTTTTTACCACTGATCATATCTTTCATATTCATTGAAATTCAAACGACAATTCCCTCACTAAACATGAAATTGATAAATTAGTTTCTCCTGTTAGTAGCAAAGAGATTATCAGTGCCCTTAGATCCTTTAAGCCCTATAAGTCCTCTGGTTCTGACGGCTCCACCTTTTTTTTCTTTACAAAATATTGGAAAATTGTGGGTTCTTCTTTCCTCAAGCAGTGTCATAATGTTTTTAACTCTTGTTGTATGCCTAAATGCTTGAATGAAAATGACCTTTATTTGATTCCTAAGTTTGATAATGCTAATGATATTAAAAATTTCAGACCTATTGGTCTTTGCAACACAATTTATAAAACTATCACTAAAGTTGTTGCAAATCGTATTAAACCCTACTTAGATAATATCTTAGTCCATGCCAGAGTAGTTTTATTAAAAATAGAAGCACTTCAAACAGTGCTATCATCATACAGGAAATTATAAAATCCTTTAAGAAAAAAAAAGGATGTCATTGCTAATATGATCCTTAAAATAGACTTGGAAAAAACATTTGATAGGCTTGAATGATCCTTTATCACAAAACCTTAAGATCTTTTAAATTCCTTCAAAACATTGTTTCTCTCATCATGTCTTGTATATCCTCCTCATCAATCTCCATTTAATTAATGAAAAAAGAATTGTCTTTTCAATCCAACTAGGGAAATTAGACAAGGAGACCCTCTATCCCCTTATATTTTTATAATTTGCCTGGAAATGCTTTCCAGAAATAGTAATAGTGAAGTCTCAGCGGGTAACTAGGATTCAATCAAAATCTCTAGTCCTTGCTTGTACCATCTTTTTTTCGCTGACGACCTAATCCTCTTTTGTGGAGCTAATAGTAAAAATTGTGAAGCCATTGACTATACTTTGTCCTCCTTCTGTAAACAATCTGGCCAAAAAATAAATTACACAAAATCAAAAATCATTATGACACTACAGTCAGAGAAATTATTTCTCACTAATTAAAAATGAAACAAAGCCCTAGCTTTGGAAAATATCTTGGTTTCTCCATGTTTGGAAAAAACCCTAAAGCAAAGGATTTCCAATGCATTATTGAAGTCATGAATAGCAAACTAGCAAATTGGAAAACCAAGCATTTAAACATGGCTGGACGGGCCACCTTGGCAAAAGCAACTTGAATACCATCCCAAACTATGTTATGCAATACCACAAATTACCCAAAAAAGTTTGTAACATTATTGACCAAACACAAAGAAATTTTATTTGAGGATCCACCTCTAAAAAGAAAAAATTACATCTCATAAATTGGGACACCATGATACTCGCAAAAAAGGAAGGAGGATTTGGTATTACCAAGACTGAAAACACAAATTTGTCTCTACTCACAAGCCTAGCTTGGCGACTATCAAATAGCACCTCAATAGTTTGGATAAAACTCTTATTTGCAAATACACCTCTATAAATAATGTAATGGGTACAATTCATACCAAACAATCTCACACTAGAACTTAGAAAAATATTCTTGTGGATTTGGGATATTGAAAAAAAGGTTCTAACTGGTCCATAGAAAGTGGGCACAATATTAAGTTTTGGGATGCAAAATGGATCCCAAACACCATCCTAAGGAATTGTATTCATGGTCCTCTACCAAAAGAAGAAGAAAATATTAGCATAACATCTCTAAATGATGGAGGGAAATGGAATTTAACTAAATTCTCCTTCACTCTTCCTAAAGACATCAAAGACAAGATCACCTCAACTCATCTTTCTCATTACCCTAACAATAAAGACACGCTCCAGTGGAAACTCACAACAAATGGTTCCTTTACGACATACTCAGTAAAGAAACTAATTGATAGAATCCCAAATTACCAAAGCAAAGACTTCACTTGGATCTGAAAACTTAAAACTCTAAACAAAATAAAACACTTCCTTTGGCTTTGCTACCATGATCGCATTCCCACTAGATCGTACCTTCATCACATTGGTATAAATTTTTACCCTAAATGTCCATCTTTCCCCATGGAGGATGAAACATCTTCCCACATTTTCTTATACTGCTCTCATGTTAAAATTCTTTGGAAAGATCTTCATTTTGATCATACTCCCTGGACCCATTCATTTGTTCATTGGCTTGACCAGATTCAGAACTTTAAATGTAACATAAACCACAATTACTATGAATGGAAGTATTTCTTCCCTTTCATTATTTGGATCATCTGGATTAACAGAAACAATAATCACCATAACAATCTTATAGATGACCCTTCTATTCCGTTGATCCATAAGCACACCATTGAATATGTAATGTTAGCTAAAGATCACCCGATAACTAAAGATCTCATGAAGCTCCATGTCAAATGGCACCCCCCTCCCCCGTGAATTATTATAAATTAATATTGATGGTTCAAAGAAAAATGGAAAGGGAGGAGTGGGGTATCAATAGAAATCATCAAGGAGAATGGATACTAAGTTTCTATACTTATGTCCCCTACACAGAACATGTAAATGTTGAGCTTTTAGCTCTTTGGAGTGGATTTCTCATTATAAAAGATAGATACTTACTACCAACAAAAATTGAATCAGACTCAAGTGACACAATTGCACAATTATCATATTCATATACTCATAACTATGCTCTATTAAATAATTGCAGGAAGTTGATGGGTGAGCTGGAGCTTAATCATTGCTTCAGGGAGAAAAACAAAGTAGCAAACCTAATGGCTAAAGAAGGAATTTTGTGTAATGATAACTCTAGGGTTTTTATGTTTGCAAGACCTCCTAATAATAATATTCAGTCTACTCTTATGTTTGATGCAAATGGGTTCTCATACCCAAGAGACATCTCTTATAAATGTTGTAATATCCTTGCCAACTATGGCAATTTTGATATACAACGGGCTCTCACACTTGTTGTTGACATGCCTTAATATATATAATATTTCGTAGTGTTACAAAAAAAAAAAAAAAGACTTAGAATTTGGGCGTAGTAGCCTCTAAGAAACCCTTATCTGGCCATTGTAGAGGCCCAACTTAATTGAATCAAACCAAATTTTATATGAAATTGATCCAGTTAAATTTCATCGTCTAAAATATTCATGTATATATAATAAATTCTTGCAAATATTCTTACTTTTTTCAATAGCTCATGCAAAAATAATCTTTATTTCTGTGTTACGCCATAAAACCAAAATTATGGTTTCTGGTCAATGATGCTATGTTGAATAGACTAGGGTACATATCAGTAGGTGTTGCATGCACGGGCAAATCCAGTGCTTTAGCACCAGGTTCATTTGATCAACATATTTATTATGCATAACATATATTTATGTGAGTCCATAAAATTTTAAAATATTCAATTTGAACCTATGATTTTAAAGAAAAAATAATGCTAGACAACGGCCCTAATAGCTAAATTACAATTCTTAACGATATTTTTACAATATTTACACAACATACCAATAGTTTCAACTTAATTACCCTACAAACCATTTTTCATTTCTCACTCTCCCAAACACAAAACCCTAATTTCTTTCTCTCCCCTCCTCCACCCACCCACCTGTCGTCCTCCTTCACCATCGCCGGTGAACCAACACCGCTGCCCAGTGGAGTTGCTGCTGCTGTTTTTCTTTGTTCCAGATCTGTCATTTGCTGCCCTCCTGCTGCTGCTAAGGGTGGCTAACGGTCCGGTTTCGACCGGACCATTAACTCTTTAACGGGCTTCGAGCCCGGTTCCGAAACGGTGCTTTGAAAAAAAAACGGATGGACCGGTAAAAAAATGGACCGGAACCGGCCGGATCGAGTCGGACCGGTCCAAAAAAAAAATCAAACTTTCAGCCATTAACTAGCCATTGGCAACGGCTCTTTTGACCCCCTAGCCGTTGTCCAACGGCAAAAAAACGGCCATTTTGACCCCTCTACCACCCCATAACCACCCCTAACTATTTTTTTCCTATAATGATGCGGGGCAAATTGCATCGACACCCACACTCGATCTGGAAGTCAAGGCATGGATGATATGAGCTCGGGGACAACTTGAAGACCATGCATTAGAGCTCAATCAAAGTGGAGGCAGGGCTGAAACCAGTGCAGGAAACAGGGGAGCCAAAGCAGGGCAAAACAGGGCAGCACTTTCTGAGCTTACTGCCTGACGAGGGAGATCTGTTCTTCGCGATCGCGTGCATGTCTGCGCGATCGCGATGAGGAAATCTCTGCTCTTCGCCTTCGCGCCACCCTCCGCGCGATCGCGCGCCTCAGCCACCAAGTGCCCACGCGATCGCTATTCCATTCACGCGATCGCGATGACCAGTGGAGCAGTGCGGACCAGAAACTTGGCAAATGTTGTAATGGGAAACTATAAATACCCCCTTTGTTCATTTATTGCATTTTAACAAACCTTGAATGTAGAATGATATATTTCTTGAGTAAATCTCAATGAAGAACCCGTGAGCGGGCATGATTTCACTTGGTGGATTCCAAGTTGAACATCGAAACCTCTTTGATCATTCTATTTGCGAGAGCCGAGTGCCTCTTGAGGGTAGTTGCATAGTATAGGTGATCCTTGACTTCACCCGGGGTGTATCGAGACGAGTTCCTCGGTGCTACTTAGGTAAACGTTCAAGCCTCGTCTTGCTCTTTATCTCGATATCTTCATCGATATCGCCTATCTTGTTTTAGCTTCCGCATTTTCATATCGTTTCTTGCTTCCGCGTAGTTTTTCCCTTATCAGTTGGTATCAGAGCACGGCTAGGCTTCGTTCTTACGAATCCTCGGTCTTGTTCTTCTTGTTGTGTTGTTGTTCTTGAATTTGAAGAAAAACAAAAAAATAGAAAAAGTTGAAAATCACAAAAAAATTGCTAGAAATCGTTGTGTGTTGTGATTTTGTTGTTGTTTGTTATCGGGGATTGTTTGTTATCATATTCCCGTTGATTTGGTACCCTCAAAACGCGATTTGAAGTCGTGAATCAAAATCTTGAAAACCAAATCTCAAAAGTTGAGAATTCACAAAATTTGATAGAACTTGTTTTGTGTTGTGAATTCTTGGTTGTTTGGTATCGGGGATTGTTCTATATAGTTTTCCCGTCATTTTGATATCCCCATATCATCATTTGGAGTAACGGAATGAAAATCGAACTTTGAAAATTTTGAAGTTCTTGAAAATTTGAAGAACTTACTCCAAATTCTTGAAAACGAGTTGTTCGTTCGTTGTTTGTTTGATAAAACCATTGGGGAATGTTTATTTCAGTTGAACACACCCTTTGGAAGCCTTAGAACCGAACAACAAACTGAATTGGGGTGATTTGTGTGCCAAAAACTGAGTTTGCAGTCAAGGTTCTGGTTCTGGAACGCAGGCCTGCGCGATCGCGCCCTGCTTCACGCTATCGCGTCAATTCCACCCATTTGTTCATCGCGATCGCGCGCAACCTCACGCGATCGCGAAGGGTTCTCATTTGGCAGAAATCCTGAATTGGGACAGATTGTTCGCAAAGCGTTCGTAACAGTTTCCGCTCACCAAAACTTCAATTGTATCATCAAATATGGTGAGTTTGTAGATCACTAACCAAAAGTCATCCAATTCCGAATCCGTTTAGTGGCGATTCGATCTTTTTCCATTTGATCGCGTCACTTCCGGTTAGTACTTTGAGGGTAACACTCCTACCCAATTAGTACTAATTCATTGTGCGTATAGGATACTCGTGCCTAGAAGGAGAGTAGAGCTCAAAGAAGACTCGTAGTATATTTTTTGGCTCAAGTGCTCACTTATAAAGCCGATCGCCCATCGAGTCCCATCGATTCCACTCACCCCGAAGAGTAGTTGGTTCTTATGAATTGAGTGGTTATTGAGGTGGTTGTTCAACTACGAGGAAGCCTTTGAGATCAAGCTTGAGTGATCCTATAACCCACTAAATTGAGTGTACCCGAGTGACACTCCAAAGGTGAGGGAGCGAGTGAGGGTTTTTACTCTAACCTCTTTCTCTTGTTTTTGATTTTTGTAGGTACATGGCCGGAGACGTATACGATACCGTTGAAGTTCCGGTAAGCACTTTGGCCTACCTCTTGGCCGAGGTGAGATCCATAAGTTCGAGGTTTGATAACCTCAAAGAGGAATGGGCCCCGAGTGTCCAAAAGGGTACCCAAGGAGGTACTAGGGATGAAGTGTTGGGCAATCCCCAACCGTTGGGCACTCCCCAACAAGTGGGCATTCCCCACGACTTGGGCAATCCCCAAGTAAATGTAATTGCTCACTCTAGGAGTAATTCTACTACTCCTATGAGCCAACCAATGGTAAATGAGGGAGTTGGGGAAAGTGAGCGAGGTGATAACATAATTGGACCTCATCCCCACACACTTGCACATGAGAGCGAATTGAAAGAAATGAGAGGAGAGGAAAAACAAATTGAGAGTGAGGGCACCCTTTGTCCTAACCAAATGTTATCTTCTTCTTCTTGCTATAGCTTTTGTGTAGGTACTCTTGGAGGCGAGCTATTGGAACCTCCACCATTTGCCTTGGAAGAAGGACAAGAGGATGAAGATCTTCATTGTGAGTTTCATGAGGGAGGACTTGAACGTGACACTTCAAGCGATGTGAGTACTCACGGGAGCGACTCAAATGTAAGTGTTACCTTCCCTTCTCATGAACATGTTAATCCCTTGTCTTGTGGAGACTCAAAGCTAGTTGTTGCTTATGATGCCTATATTGACCTTGCAACTAGTGAAGAGTCTAATGGTCAACTTGTGTTTGCGTGTGACCCGCTAGTAGAGAGGAATGAAACGCCACATCATGATGTGAGCCCGGTATTCAAAGAACCTCTCTCTAGTGAAAGTGTGTTTGTTGACCTTGCTTGTGACCCTTGTTATGACACACCACCAATTTTTGATAAAGGGGAAGATGAAATGTGTGATCACACCCTTATTGATTTAATTGCCTTTGGTGGACCTATGTGTTGTAGTGGGGAAAGTAGTGACCTTGAGGAGTCCCTAGTGGGTGAAATGGATCGAATTATATTCGATGACTCCTCAAGTGCGACTGATGAACCTAGCTATGAAACTATGCCTTTGCTTGACCATGAAATTGAGATGCATGCTTTTACTAATCCTTTGTTTGAGAGCATCCTTATTTGTGGTGGTGGGTTGTATCGAGCTAGAGTTAGGAATGAGTTGGAACCTCCGTGGTGTGAGGGATTTGATCCCATAGACAACTCTTTGTTTGAAGCTTCGAGCGAGGTAGATGATTCTTCTAGTGACCCTACTCTTGTTGGTTTGGGTTATGATGATGGAGAGGCCATTCACAATGCCTTCCTTGAGAGCTTACCTTGCGAGGAGGGTTGTCTCGAGGATGAAATTGGAGGTAAGGAGGTATCTCTTGGTGTGAGTATGAGAGCTCTTAAGAAGGAGAGTTGGGTATTTGATTCTAATTGTGATGAACACTACTTTGCCTATTCCCTCCCATATGTTAACCACACTTTGAGACTTGAGCATGCCAAAACCGTTGTGCCGCATTGTGAAGATATTGCATTGAAGGTTTGGTGTGTTGATCATGAGCTTAGGGATCATAGGAACTTTGATTACTTGATCTTGAATGCTCCATGTTCTATTGATCTCTTTGCTTGTCGTGTTGGTGAGTGCTTATCACTACGGAGCCAAGAACTTGTTGTCTCCTTTGGAGACATAAGCTTTTTGATTTGCATTGATACTTGGCTCTATCACAAGAGTGAATTTTCCACACCACTTACCTTCACTTTTGTTGGACTTGCCCACTCGCATAGTGGGAAGCCTTGGTGCACTACTCTTGAACGTAGGGATTGTAGGGGTTTTGCTAGCTTAATCTTACATGTGCCATACCCTATTGATCTTTTTATTTGTTCTTGTGTTGGGAGCACTTTGTTGTCAAACCAAGTATTTGCTAGCTCCTGTGGGAGCATGAGCTTCTTTGTTGCCATTGATACTTGGTTGTACCACAAGAGTGTGTTTTCCCACACTTAGTGTACTAAACTACTCTTGTAGTAGGAATTTTTTGTTTTTGTTGCCTTTTGATGTAGGTGATGCTACCTTGGAGGAGGACGCCTTAATTTCGAGGACGAAATCTTCTCAAGAAGGGGAGGATGATGCGGGGCAAATTGCATCGACACCCACACTCGATCTGGAAGTCAAGGCATGGATGATATGAGCTCGGGGACAACTTGAAGACCATGCATTAGAGCTCAATCAAAGTGGAGGCAGGGCTGAAACCAGTGCAGGAAACAGGGGAGCCAAAGCAGGGCAAAACAGGGCAGCACTTTCTGAGCTTACTGCCTGACGAGGGAGATCTGTTCTTCGCGATCGCGTGCATGTCTGCGCGATCGCGATGAGGAAATCTCTGCTCTTCGCCTTCGCGCCACCCTCCGCGCGATCGCGCGCCTCAGCCACCAAGTGCCCACGCGATCGCTATTCCATTCACGCGATCGCGATGACCAGTGGAGCAGTGCGGACCAGAAACTTGGCAAATGTTGTAATGGGAAACTATAAATACCCCCTTTGTTCATTTATTGCATTTTAACAAACCTTGAATGTAGAATGATATATTTCTTGAGTAAATCTCAATGAAGAACCCGTGAGCGGGCATGATTTCACTTGGTGGATTCCAAGTTGAACATCGAAACCTCTTTGATCATTCTATTTGCGAGAGCCGAGTGCCTCTTGAGGGTAGTTGCATAGTATAGGTGATCCTTGACTTCACCCGGGGTGTATCGAGACGAGTTCCTCGGTGCTACTTAGGTAAACGTTCAAGCCTCGTCTTGCTCTTTATCTCGATATCTTCATCGATATCGCCTATCTTGTTTTAGCTTCCGCATTTTCATATCGTTTCTTGCTTCCGCGTAGTTTTTCCCTTATCATATAAATACCCCCATTATTTCATCATATTTTTCACACAAATCTTCCAATTCTCTCTAATTCTCTCAAATTTTCTACAATATTGCTATTATTCTACTTTGGCTATTTGTTAAAAGTTTATAATTTGGCTACTTTATCAAGTTCTAATTGGAGTTGCTATCAAAGTTATATTTGGCTATTTGGTGAAGTTTACAAATATTAAGTATTAGGTCAATTGGAGGCGCTACTTGGTTGAAATATCAATTTGGCTATTTTTGTAATTTTTCGATTATCAAGTATTCAACTAATTAATTGAAGTGGAGGCTCAAGTTTCAACTTCACCTCAATTATACGGTTATATTTGGTTGGTCGTTCCTACTTCTACTCTTTTAGGATTTTTTTTTGTCATATATTTATTTTATTTGTTATTACTATGTCTCAAAGAGGTTCAATTGGAACTAGTGGTGGGGGGCGGACACGTGGTCGTAGGGGAAGTTGGTAAAGAAATTGCTGGTAGTTCTAGTCAGTTCACCCACATAGATGATTCTCAATATTATCATAATGTTAACACTGATAATATACTTGATCACGAAATGTTAGAAACACGATATGGGAATCAAAGCGGGGTTAATTTAGAAGAAACACCTGAATTTCAAGCTAGTCCACACGAAGTTCAGTCTGACGTGCCTCCTGTACCTCCTACTAGAATACCGATTAAACGTAAGGAAAGATCTGAGGGTGGGACGGGTAAACTTAGGGCCCACTTACAAAAGAAACATCCTAAAGAATGGTCAATGCGGGCGGGTGGTATATATTTAGGGACCGAACATGGGGGAGTAGCGCATGATGAATCTTCGGGTACCCAAACAAGAATTAACCAAACAACAGGAGGGCTTCTCACTTATGATAAACAAAAGGATAGGGAAGCTATTGCTAAACTAGTTGCCCTCGAGGGTTTACCTTATAGTTTTCCTTCTTGTACTGGTTTTGTTTGTTATGTTCAGTCTATATATAATCCCTCTTTGAAAGGTTTTCCAAGAACTACTGTTAAAAATGATATTATTAAATTTAAGAACGAATATCAGGATTATTTGCGATATATGTTTGATAACTTTGATACTAGAGTATGTCTTACTACGGATATGGGTCGTTCTACTAATGGATGTGATTATATTACTGTTACTGTTCACCGGATAGATCCTGATTGGGTATTTCAAAAACGTATTATTGCTTATAAAGTTGTTGATGAACCACACACGGGAAATTATATTTGTAATAAAGTTTCATCAATTTGTCGTACATACTGTTTAACTAACAAAATTTTTAGTATTACGGTAGATAATGCTACAAACAACACAGGCGCACTTAGGAACTTGATACCTATTTTGAACCCCCCTTTTGCGAAATTTTTTCATGTTAGGTGTGCATGTCATATTTACAACTTAGTAGTAAAAGATGGTCTTGACTTGTTTAACGACATTATCAAAAAGGTGCAAATAGCTATTACTTATATTTTTAGAAATAAAAACCAAGAAAGAAGACGAGAATGGGAAAGAAAATGTGTAGAATTAGGAATGCCAATTAGGAGAGTCCCAAAGGAAGTTTGTACTAGGTGGAATACTTTATATGATGCATTGAATGTTGCTTATGAATATAGAGTGCCTATTTCTCAAATGTATAATAAATATTTTATGGAAATATATCACCTTAAAGATGAGGATTGACAACTTGTTCAACATCTTCTTCAGCTTTTACAAAAATTTTATCACGCTACTTTAGAATTTTTTGGTCAATATTATCCAACTACTCCTACCATGTTATATTATATAGCTGGAATATCAGAATTATTGAAATTATATAAGCAATATGAAATTTACAAACCGGCTATAGAGAGAATGATTGAAAAATTTAGAAATTTTTTTTTTTTCAATTCCTCCTCTTTTTTACATTGCTTCTGTGTTGCATCATGCTTTTAAAATTAAGTTAACTGAACGACTTGTTAGAGAAATATATGGAAATTTAGAAACTACTACTATTGAAATTGCTACTAATGAGTATCCAAGTGTAGAAGAGGTTATTGCTAAAATTTATGCAGATACCATGGCTATTTTTGCAAAGTATAGAGCTTGGGCAGACACTGCTACACCAACGAAACCAATACAATTCACCGGGAAAAGTTCTTCACAGACGGGGATGAGCACTTTTGGGGGACTTGATGAAAAGTTGCTTTCAGAATAGGACGAGTACGGGGAGGAATACAACCGAAGAATTTCAAATGTATGTTGTCACCACACTAAGAGCTCTCCAAAATAAGCAGGATGAGCAGGCTAGTATCAACGCCGAGTTTCGCGCTTCGCTAGAAGTGCGAAACAGCGCCGCCCCAAACGGCACCCAGCCCTCGGCCCCTGGTGGAGGCACCCCGCCTTTCGTTCCTCCGGGCACGACAACAGGGGGACCTCACAATGGAGCCGCGTCTGGGGGCTCGGGGAGTAATCCATCTTCAATGCCACACTTCGGGACGGTTCCCACCATGGCAGAAACAACGTCCTCGGTCGACGTTGAAAGAATGAGTAGAGAAATCGAGGCTCGCATCGAGGCGCGCGTCGAAAAACGCCTCGAGCGCGTACCGGGGATAAGCAAGGAGGAAGATGATCTTGACATCGAGCAATATAGGGAACAGCCCTATAAGCCCGAAGCAGCGCCGGCTCCAACTCCCGTGGGTTTCAAACTCACATTCCTCAAAAAGTACGATGGGACAACTGATCCCAAGGAGCATGTTAGGGAATACATGTCCATGGTAAAGAGCAACGACTTGACGTCCACACAGCTCGAGTCCATGTTCTTAAAGAAGTTTGGTAGTTCGTTGGAAAAGGGTGCCCTTCGGTGGTATCTATGTTTGCCACCGGGGTCAATCTCCTCGTTCAAAGAACTATCCAGCGCCTTTGTCAAAGCTCACACCGGCGCGCAAAAGATCCTCCATAGGAAGGAGGATATATGTGGAGTGAAACAGTGGCCCGGCGAGCCCCTTAAAGAATTTCTCGAGCGATTCCACGCTGAGTGCATGGAATTGCCTCGGATGGATGACACCTTGGCCATCATGGCCTTTGAAAAGGGTATCAATAGCCGCAATTCTGGCGCTGCAGCTGAATTGCGTAAAGAATTGCAGCAGTATCAGGTCCTGAAATGGGAAGATCTGCATAGACGCGCTTACTCCAAGATCAGATTGGAGGAAGCAGAATTCAAAAACCGAGGTTACAACTACAACAACCGAGGTGACACTTCGAACCGCGCCGACGCGCCGCGAAATAATTCAAAGGGGAGGTATGAACCTTACACCTCGCCCAGGCAACATGTTAGTCAAAGGTTGGGAAACAACCCCGGCAACTCATACTCAACCACTCATATAAGCCAAAGGCTCGGGGGGAAGGTTCAAGCCAACGTGAACCAAAAGAATCCCTCGAGCTCCGCTTCGGTCCCAAGAAAGGATCTACCACGGATCCAGGATTACAACTTTAAGACATGAGAACCCCGGCAGACAAGAGAGATCACAATCTACGTTGCGAGTTTCACGCAGATTATGGTCACAGAACCGAGGACTGCAAAGCTTTGCGCCTCGAGGTAGCTCACCTACTGAAAAAAGGAGTCTTGGCTCAGTTCCTCACTGACAAGGGGAAAGAAAATTTTTCCAAAAATCGAAGTGAAGGACCACCTCGAGCTCCACCCCCCGAAAGAGTGGTGAACGTTATAACCGGGGGGTCAGAAGTAAACGGCGTAAACTTCGCCGCAGCCAAGAAGTTTGCTAAGCTCTCCATCACCATGGAGAAGAGGACCCGAGTAGGTGGCTCGGGCAAAGATATCGTCTTCGACGAGGATGACTGTGATGGGATGATGTTCCCCCACCACGATGCTCTAGTCATCATGCTCAGGATCAACGACTCCGATATCAAAAGAGTCTTGATCGACCCCGGCAGCTCAGTGAACATCATCAGCTACGGGGCCATTAAGCAAATGTGGCTAAAAGGGGAAATTATTCCCAAATCAACGGTGTTGGCTGGCTTCAACAATTCGACTGAGAAAACGTTGGGCGAAATCACCTTAAAGACGTTCGCCGAAGGAGTCACCAAAGAGACGCTGTTCCAAGTTATGCCCGAGGATCTGGCTTACAATGTAATCCTCGGGAGGCCATGGATCCACGCCATGGAGGCCGTTCCCTCCACTTTACACCAAGTGATCAAATTCCCAACACCTTGGGGAGTTCGATCAATTAGGGGGGAACAACGAGTAGCTAGGGAATGCTACTCGGTTGCATTAAAAAGTGGAGTCGCCCCGAGCGGGCAAAAAAAATAGCAACCAACGCAGCCGGGGTCGATCGAGGCGAGCCTCCAAAGTGAAATTGAAAAGATCCCGGCGTGCGTGCAAGAGCCTCGGAAGCAAAAGGCCGAGGACTCAACTATCGAAGAGCTGGATTCTTTCACTCTATCGAAGGAATTCCCAGAGAGGAAAGTACACATCGGCTCGGAGTTGGACCCCGAGTCGAAAGAAGCGATTATGGAAGTTTTAAGGTCCAACCATGACTGTTTTGCCTGGGCCCATTCAGACATGGCGGGTATCGATCCGGAGATCATGACCCATAAACTGAATGTGGACCCAAAGTTTACCCCGGTAAAACAGAAGAAAAGGCCACATGCCGGGGTAAAAAAGAAGGCGATCGAGGACGAAACCACCAAGCTGCTGGAGAATGGTTTCATTAGAGAAGTGAAATACCCCGAGTGGCTAGCCAATGTTGTGGTTGTGCCGAAAAAGAATGGCAAGTGGAGAATGTGCGTTGACTACACCGATTTGAACAAAGCTTGCCCCAAAGATTCTTATCCATTGCCTCAGATAGATAGGTTAATAGACTCCACGGCTGGACACAAACTGTTAACCTTCTTGGATGCGTACTCGGGCTATAATCAAATCCTCATGGACCCGAAGGACGAAGAAAAGACCTCGTTCATCACTGACCGAGGTACCTTTTGCTACAAGGTGATGCCCTTCGGTTTGAAGAACGCCGGGGCGACTTACCAAAGGTTGGTATGTCGCATGTTCAAGGAATACATCGGGAAGTCTATGGAAGTCTACATAGACGACATGCTCATCAAATCGATCCGAATGGAGGATCATTTGAATCATCTGAGGGAAGCTTTTGCTGTGTTGAGACAATACGGTATGAAATTGAATCCTGAGAAGTGCGCCTTCGGCGTGGGATCGGGCAAGTTTTTGGGATTTATTGTCTCCGAGCGGGGAATCGAAGCTAACCCAGATAAAATCAGAGCAATTGAGGAAATCCCCGAAGAGCTTACCGGGGTAAAAGAAGTTCAACGCCTAACTGGCCGAATCGCCGCCTTGAGTCGCTTTATCTCAAAGTCCTCGGAGCGGTGCCACAAATTCTTCTCCGTCTTGAGAAAAAACAACCACTTCGAATGGACACCGGAGTGCAAACAAGCGTTGAAAGACTTGAAACAATATTTGGCTAACGCACCGTTGCTTGCCAAGCCAAAAGAAGGGGAAACATTGCTTGTCTATTTGGCGGTGTCCGAGGTGTCGGTGAGTGCTGTGCTGGTTCGGGAAGAAGATGGCAAGCAGCAGCCCATCTATTATGTGAGCAAGACACTCCTTGATGCTGAAACCAGGTACCCACACTTGGAAAAACTAGCACTCGCTTTACTCATTACTGCTCGAAAACTACGACCCTATTTTCAATGTCACCCAATAGCGGTAGTTTCAACCTTCCCCTTGAGAAATATATTGCATAAGCCTGAGTTATCGGGGAGGTTGTCCAAATGGGTGGTTGAGCTAAGTGAATATGACATCACTTATCAACCTCGAACTGCCATCAAATCTCAAGTCCTGGCAGACTTTGTGGCTGATTTCAGCATTGGGATACTGCCCGAGGCGGAAAAGGAAAGCTCCGAGGCGAAGGGATCCCCTTCGGGGCTGTGGATACTGCACACCGATGGGGCAACGAATTCAAAAGGCTCGGGTTTAGGCATTGTGTTGAGAACACCCACCGGGGAGAGGATTAGGCATTCAGTTCGATTCAAAAAGGTCACCAACAATGAAGCAGAATACGAAGTGGCTCTAGCGGGCTTAGAGCTAGCTAAAGAAATGGGGGTTGACAGAATCGAACTAAGATGTGATTCACAATTGGTGGTCAACCAGATCCTCGGTGATTACACGGCTCGAGAGCCCAGAATGCAGCTTTACTTGGATCGGGCACAGAGGATCCTAGCCCAATTCCAAGAATGGAGTGTCAAACAAATACCTCGGGAAGAAAATACCGAGGCTGACGCCTTAGCAAATCTTGGTTCGGCCATTGATGAAGCTCACTCGGGGACTGACTCGGTGGTTCGGTTGCTGTCCGCCCAAATGAGAGAGATGAAGTCGCAAGTCAATTCGGTTGACAATCGATGGGATTGGCGAAGTAAGTTCATCTCCTACTTCGACTCGGGGACTGTTCCCCAAGATAAGAAAGAAGCGAAAAAGCTAAGGACCCAAGCGGCCTCGTATCACATGATCGAAGGCAATTTATACAAGAGGTTGTATTGCGGCCCGATGGCCAAATGCTTGGGCCCCGATGAGGCGAGGTACGTGATGGCCGAAGTACACGAAGGCGAGTGTGGAAATCACTCGGGGGGAAAATCGTTGGTGCGTAAATTGTTAAGAGCTGGGTACTATTGGCCCACCATTAGCGCCGATGTGAAGGCCTTCGTGCAAAAGTGCGACAAGTGCCAGCGCCATGGGCAAATGATCCACCAACAGGCCGAGCCTCTACACTCAGTGGTATCACCATGGCCCTTCATGAAATGGGGAATGGACGTTGTCGGACCACTACCCAAAGGAAAAGGTGGTGTTCGGTTCATCTTGGTGTTGACTGATTACTTCACAAAATGGGTGGAAGCCGCAGCTCTCACCGAGGTAAAACAAAAGCAGGTAATCGACTTCATCAAAAAGAATATCATCTATCGGTTCGGCGTCCCAAAAGAAATCGCTTGCGACAATGGCAAACAATTCATGGGGGCGGCTATCACTGACTTTTTTAAACAATGGGGAATCAAAAGGATAGCCTCGACTCCCTACCATCCAAGTGCTAATGGCCAGGCCGAGTCTTCAAACAGGATCATAATTGAGAATTTGAAGAAGCGACTCGATGAGAAGAAAGGCCCTTGGCCCGAGGAGTTGCCCGGGGTTCTGTGGGCCATGCGAACAACGGAGAAGAACAGCACCGGTGAGACCCCTTTTTCATTAGCCTACGACATGGATTCTCTCATCCCAGTAGAAGTGGGCGAACCAAGTCTGCGGTATGCTCACACAACCGAAGATGCCAACCAAGAGGCGATGCGCATCGAGCTAGACCTGCTCGAAGAGAAGAGGGAATTAGCTTTAGTTCGGCTGGTTGCCCAAAAAAGACAGATCGAAGCGTACCTCAACAGGAAAGCTAAATTTAGGGACTTCAAGGTGGGAGATTATGTGTTGAAAACCGTGAATGAATCAACAAAGGAGGACACCGGGGGGAAGCTTATCGCAAATTGGGAAGGGCCCTACAGGGTCAAAGCAATCGTTGGAAAAGGCTCTTATCAAATCGAGTCTCTTCAAGGCGAACCCGAACCGCTGAACTGGAACATCTCTCATCTGAAGCGATACTACTTTTAGCCAAGGTAAATATCCTTCAATTCTATCAATTAAACAGCCCCGAGCCGATCGACGCTCCCATGGCATTGATAAACAATGTACTAACTCACTCCTCGTTCCGCCTTTTTTGCTCGACCTTTTCAGGAAGCAAACCGAACCGATTCCAGTGCTCGGATCCTCATCGAGATTTACAACCGAACACTGGGGGGGAGTGGGAAGGGTTGACACCGAGGTCGACATCGAGCCTCCCAACCGATGCTTATCTAGCCAACAACCGGGGACTGCTGCCCGAGGACTAGATTTAGTACATTGTAAATTAGCCCGATAGCGGCATGTTTTAGTTTGAAGTTCGTTAATTCATTTTTTACCCAAGGTCCGTCCCGACTTGGTTTTATGTACATAGCCTTTTGGCTCGTTGATATTAATAAGGCGACTTCGGGTACTCTCATTCTATCCATGTGTTATTACTTGAGCCACGCATTGCATCGACTCGAGGACGAGACGTCGTCCTAAGTTCGCACCGGTCAAATTTTGCTTAAAATCTTGCAAGCATATCATTTATTTTCAAAAGTGTTCGACACACATGAAAAACAAACACGCAAAATTCACAAAGCGATCTTTCATTAAAAGCCCGAAGGCTGAAACTATATACATCCAAAGATGACCCGAGGGTCAAACATAAGTACAAAGGCCCGAAGGCCAACATCCAGAAAAGGCACGAAGGCCTCAAAAATGAAAGACATCAAAAGTTTACTAAGGCAATGCCCCATCGGCATCTCCGCTGCCCTCTTCGGCACTGTCGCTTTCATCATCTGATCCTTCGCTTGAGGGAAGTTCGTCCACAATTCTTTGGGCCTCGGTAGCAGCCTCCCTTGCTTTGACAATCTCGTCCTCAAGCACGATCCGCCCGGCCTGAACCTGCTCGAGGGCACCGAGCCTAGTCTTGACCACGGCCTATGTTTCTTCAAATTTGGCCCTTGTTGATCTGACCTCGGCCCGCTCGTTAAGGTGGGCAACTCGCCTTTCAAGCCTGGATACCTTGGCCCGAAGGGTTGGCACTTCGTCCACTTGGCGTTGCAGCTCAAGAAGTTTGGCATTATATTCCCCGAGCTTGCCACGATACCTCTCCCCCGCCTCAAGGACTTCAGTCTTTGCCCTGAACAATTCAGCTTCGAGGCGGGCATTCTCAAGACTGAGCCTCGAGCGTTCAGCAGTAAACTCGTCCGTCGCAGCTCGAACACGAGCCTCGGAGGATTCTGCAACCGCCCGAAGGTCGTCCTCGGCTTTTGCCGCCACCTCGTTGGCACGCTCCAGCTCACTGTTCAGGATTGCGAACCGAGCTTCCAACTCGGCGACCTGCCCTTTGAGGACCTTTTTCTGACCATCCCAGGCGGTAGCAGCTGCTTGAAGTTCCTGAGCTCGATCCCGTTCGAGGTGAACAGCTCGCAGCGCGAGGACAAAGCTCTGCGTTTGAAACATGTCTCAGCACTCAAAGTCTGGTAAGGCATACTATGTTAAAAGGACACTAAGACTTACCCGAAGAGTAGAAGCGGCTGAAACACCCATCAAACTCATGGGATTGAGATTCCGAAGGGCATGAGCTTCAGTTGGCCCGAGCAGGCCATCAAGAGACATGATGTCCTCTTTCGTAGCATCTAACAAATTAGCATCGGGATATATCTCCAAAGCCCGAGCTGCAATGTTGGTGGGCTTCGAAGAATCCCTTGAAGCTTTGACCATGCTCTTGATCAACCCTCCGCTCGCCTTCGCCTTACCTTTTCTTTTCGCGGCCTCTTGGTCAGATTCCTCCACGTGAATGACCCCGGTTGACCCGCCCACTTCAGCCCTCGCCTCTGGAACAGGCTCGGGGACTGGATCTGGCCTCTCCTCGGGAACCAGAGGAGGGAGCTCCTCATCGCTGGGCACGTCGACGAGCCCTCGACGTTTAGTGATCAGAGCTTCAGCAACGGGGGCAGCGACCTCTTCAACTCGAGGACCTTTCGCTGTGGCGGCCCGCTTCGAGCTCGCCCTTTTCCTCTTAGCACCTGAGGCAGGAAGAGGAGCAATGTGCCTAACATAAGTACGAGTGGCAGTGGAAACACAAGAAAACCTACCCAAGAAAATTTCACCTTGTGAAGCCCCTTGGCTCGAAGAGGCTTTAGCTTTCTTCTCCTCGATGAGCTTCTTCGCCATTGCTGCCATCTTGGCAACCCCCTCGGTGACGTCGGTCACCAGTTTCTCGCTTCTCTTCGCCCTCTTGTTTCCTCTCTCTTCCTCTCCGCCCTCCGCCTCGGCTTCCTCTTCCTCGTCAACCTCTCTCACGGCCTTGCTGGGGAGACCTATGTAAGCAAAGTGGAAAAGTTAGTTGAATAATTTAAAATGAAACTCAGCGGCCCAAAGTCAACAACTCACCGTGCCTCTTGCACGCCCATCGGTTCTCAGGCAGAGCAGCTAGCACCATCCACTGCCGTTCGGGGCGTTTTTTCGGCTGCATGATTTCGGTCACCCACCCGAGCAGGTTACTCGGAGGCACAACCGCCACTTTTTCAGCTGCGGATCAAAAAAAGAGGTCGGTTAACAATTGCGATAATCTCAAGCCAAAGGAAGAATGGAAGTAAGCACTTACGCTGGGCATTCCACGCCTCGGGAAAACCAGGCTCGGCAGACAACAGGTTCGTGGGAATGAGCACGAACCGATCGTTCCATCCTCGATCCCCATGATCCTCGCTCTTGCTTAAAATTGCATATGAGCCCCGACGCAAGAGAGCGACCACCCCGGCTTTGTGGAAATAGGGGTAGTAGAGCGAAATCAAGTGCTGAAAAGTAAATGGCAACCCCGCGGCACCACTCAAATATTCAAGGGCTTGGACGACCCTCCAAACCCCGGGCCCAAGTTGGGCAAGGCAGAGGTTGTATGATCTGCAAAACGTGTCAATTATGGGGTGTACAGGCAAATCAAAACCTATGGTGAAAGGGTAAGTAAAAACCGAGGAATATCCTTCAACATGCGTAGACGCGGCCGAGCCAGGCGCCGGGATCCTAATCTCCACTTCGAGGCCCCAGCGGCAGTCTGCCCGAACCGCCGCAATCCTTTCCTCGGTTACGATGCTCGGGGTAACACGAACGGGGATGTTTCTTCTCTTCCCCTTCTGAGCATCTGACTGAGCGTGGACCTTCAAGTCTTTTTCATTGTTAAAGCTCGAGGGGATGACCAACCGAGGGTCAATCTCCACCTCGAGTGGAATTTTCCTCTTTGATTTCTTCGAAGGGCCCACCTCGGTGAGCCACTAATCTCGCTCACCTCGGCCGCTTCGACCGAGCCACCCACCTCTCTCACATAAGTGGCATCACCACCCTCGATGTCGTCAACTACATCTAAGTCCACATACTCGCTGACCTCAGCTGAGCCGCGACCCGCTTTTGTTTTACGTCTCAAGGGAGTGGGAGCAGCCGATGTGGCTTCGCCACCGTCTCCCGCTCCAGCCACCTGCAATGGTGACACGGAGGGAACGGCTTCGTCATTCACTGCCATGGCCGCAAAACGTTCTGCTCTCTCACCGGAATCGCTTGAGCCTTGACCAGAAATGGTAGCAGAAACATTGGTAGACATGTTGGGAATCAGAGAACAAAGTAAAGAGAAATTTTGAATGAAAGGGATGGGAGTGACAGTGGCGGATGGAAGACTCTCTGTTATTTTCCTTCTTGAAGCGAGATGATAAAAGTGAAGATGAAAAGGGCAAAGGTGGAGTATTTATAGTGTGTGTACACGTGCAAGTAGGTGAAGCCAATGATGACTGAAACATTGGAGAAAACAAAAAGACGGCGTGACCGTTCAGAGACCTGTCATGAGCCGCCACGTAACGCGGAACGGCGACCCTACGGATGCGCAACTTTTTGAAAATACGTGGATAGGGTTTGTCCACGTCAACTTCCCGCTCAAACTCTTTCCACTCCTCGGCGACTTCGGCGTCTACCAAGGAGTGGGGGGACTATCTGTATTGGGTAAAAATTATCGTCTTCGGTCAACACTTCGAGTTGGTGGACCGAAGAAAAAACGAGCTGGCGCTCCGAAGGGAAGATAATCGATCTCGTGACTGAATCACCAAGGTCAACGCCCGAAGGCGCGACCGAAGGGAAATCAAGCTCCAAGCTTCGGGGGGATGCCTCCCCATTCGGATAGCAAGGTCGGATGACCGAAGCCCTGTGGCAAGGCTTCGGTTACCACCTCGGTCCCAACGGCTTTGCAGCCCATTACTCTGCTCCACTAACTCGTTCATGTTGCTGATCAGATCGTGGGAGGAGTGCAAATTGGTGATGGAGAACGTGGGCAAGCTCCCCAGGGCTATAAATAGAAGCTCATTTTGTATTATATCCATCCAGAAATATATACCAAAACTCTGTCCAAATTTGTACTGAACATTCATATATTGAAAGCAAGTTGTTTTACGCATTTTTGTTTATTTCGCGCATTATTTATCGCTTTGATACAAAGATTTGCTTATATTCGAATCAAATTCGATTTGTGTACCTAAAAACGATTTAGGCCCATACATTTAATTCAATATCCAAAGAAACTTAACAACTTTGGAACTCATCATTTGTTGGATTATTGGAAGAATCAAGAATCGCAATTTCCAATTCTTTCAAAAATGGCCTGGGATATATTAACAATTCAAGCTTCATCAGTTGCATCGGAAAGCGCTTTTAGCCAAGAAAGATTTCAAATTGGAGATCACAGATATTCGTTGAAGGAGGAGGCAATGGAGACAAGAATTTTATTCAGGGATTGGATCAGAGCAGAGCGAAGAAACTTTGGTCTACCAGAACTTACTAAGCAAAAAGGCAAAGCATATCTTGATCAAATTTTGAGCAACGGAACAAGTGAAGGGAGTCAAACCGGCAATGATGAAGAAGAAGAAGAAGAAGAAGAAGAAGAAGAAGAAGAAGAAGAAGAAGAAGAAGAAGAAGAAGAAGAAGAAAAACCAGAAGAAAATGATGAACAAGAACAACAACGGCCAGTTCCTAAAGAAAAGCCTACAACTATCCTCAAGAAACTAGCTAATATATTTAAAAGAATGTAATTTTCTAAATAAGAATTTTGAAATTACAAGTTTGAAGTTTAGCTATTGTAGTATGTGTTGCACTACTTATGTCTTAAACAATTCAATAAAATTGCTCTAAGTCTTGGAATTCAATCTCAACTATTGTCTTCATACTTTTTATTTTTAATTTATAGTTTGCGCAAAAATACTACAATTAATTACTAGTTTGTAAATTAGTTCAAATTTGATTTTTCTAAAATTAATTCAAAGTTTGAATTTTTGAACTTAACAAATTAATTCAAAAGTTTGAAGTTTGAATCATCGCTTCAAAAATTTCATTACTTCAAAGTTCAAAGTTTAAAAAAATACGACAAGTTTTTTAATTTTAAGTTTAAACTTTAAACATTGAAATAAACTAAACATTTCAAACATATGTACAAGTAAAAACTTGATAATATTTTGTTGTAATATTTTTCAAATTATCCACCACTTTAAATAAAACTCAAAGGAAAAACAAAAAAAATAAAAAAAAAAAATATTTGGCCGACTGCCGGACCTGGCCTGATCCGGGCCGGCAGTTTGAATGGGCCAACGGCTCTCTTTCAAATATAGTCGTTGGCCAACGGCCAAAAACGGCTACATTTGCCTACCACCCCCCTCTAAACGTCCCCCATATCCCCCCAACCTATTTTTATCTATATATACCCTATTATTTCATCATTATATCACACAATTCATCTCTTTCTATCAATTTATCTCTCAAATTACTCTCAAAGGCTATTTTCTAAATTTCTTCCAAAGTCCAAAGTCCAAAGTCCAAACAATTATAAAGTATAATGGCTGGAAATCAAGGTCCCGCTAATCTCGCTGCTCCCGCTGTTCCCTCTGCTCCACAACGCCCTAAACGAAGATGTCGCTCTGAAATTTGGGAATTTATGAAATATAATAAAGAAGATAACAAAGCTAAATGTAGAATTTGTGAAAGAGAGTGGAGCTTAGTGGGTGGAACCCATAAACTTATACTACACTTAGAAAAACAACATAATTACGAATGGAGTCGTCGGGTGGGGGGCATATATCTGTGTAGTAATTGAAGAAATTGTTAAGAAATTTTCTATGTCATTTCAATTATGTACTATCAAATTTCTAGTTTATTTAGTATTTTTGTAATTTTCAATTTCTAGTTTGTTTTTGTCATTTGAATTATGTATTTCCCGAATTTTCAATAAATTGTATGTATTTCTTTTCCAATCAACGTTTGTTTAGTGTTTATTTATTTACTTTACATTAATAAATTTAAAAATATAATTTATATAATTATTTTGTTTCATTAAAAAATATAATTTACATAATTATTACAAATGGTGTTTACATAAATTGTTAAGATTTTCTATTTTCAACTTTATTTGCCTAAAGAAAAAAAACCAAAAAAAATCGTTAAACCGCACCGGACCGACGGGCTTAACGGTCGTCGGTGCCGGTCCCGATCCGGCTCCAATTTTTTTAACCGGATCGACCGGATTCTTAACGGTTTGAAATTTTTTTGGTCCGGTTGCCGGTACCGGTCCCGGACCGTATCGGGCCATTAGTCACCCTTAGCTACTGCTGCAGTGCAGTGGCATCGCTCCTCTGTGATGATGCTGCTGCATTGTTGCACCGACTGCTCCGATTTACATTTTTTTATCTGCTCTTCTTTTTTTTTTTTCATTTTTTTGTATATATGTGAGTGTTATGTATATATTTAGATTTTTTGTATATAAATATGTATATCTTTGTATTTTGGAATATCTAGTTGCATTTTATTAGTATATTGTTGTATGTTTGTGTATTTTGTATTTCAAGTGTATGTTTTGCCAAATTTTGGTTGTGTATTCTGTATATTTTTGTATATAATAGTATTTATGTGTATATGTGTCACATTTTTGTCCATAAATTTCATTGTATGTCTTGTATGTGGTTCAATAAGTGTATTTTGCTACTCTAGCTTTATGTATGTCTATGTATTTTCATTGGTTAAATCTACCTTCTTCTTTTTTTTTTAAGTATGAATGTATATTTTGTATGTTTTATGCTTCTTTATAATTTTTTCAAATTTAACCTGGTGCAACACTGTGACTAGAGCAGTGGGAGTGGGAGGGAGTAAACCTTTCATTTGTATGAATTTAATGGAAGTTGTATATGGTATATTAAAAAATTATTGGTAATTTTTATAAAATAGTATAATATCAGTATTTTTTGTAAACTTAATGTTAGGGTTGTATATTTTGTAATTGTCTCTATTTTACAAGTACAACAAATTCAATATTAAAACCCTTAAATGTCTAACCCATATAGTTAAACTAGTGAGGAGCTCCCCGTGCTATGCAGTGCTGTGCACGGGCCCAATTTTCTAGATGATGCTACATTGAAATTCCAAAAAATTTCACCCAGTACCCTCAATAAGAGCTGGTCTTACCTAATTGCCTCCACTTAGAAATATTTTAACTAAATGCCCTCCACGTCATAACCCCCGTGAAAATACTATTTTGCCCCCGACTAACATAATTCACGCTTAAAGGGTTTCTCTCTCTCTCTCTCTCTCTCTCTCTCTCTCTCTCTCTCTCTCACTCACTCACTCTCTCTCTCCCCCTCTCGACAAACCTGGTCTGTTTTCCTTCTTTCTTCATTTTGTGCTGGAGATTTAGCGTTCGTTTTCTCTGTTTTCGTGTGTTTGTTATATTATTTTTTATTTAAATTATTATTTTTACTAAGCCTAATCATTTATCTGCAAATTTTTTCACCTGAAATTTTATTGTATCCTTATTGTGGCTATTTATATATTTATTTGTCAGTTATTTCCATTTTGATGTTTGAGGTTTTTGTAGATTCTTTTGGTTGTGTTTGTTTGATTCCGGTGATTTGAAGCTTCAAATTTCATATAACGTACAATCTTGGATATTGCCAAGAGTTGTATAGACTTTTTCTAAATTGGTTATTGCAGTAGAGTTTAAAGTATTGGCAATAGCCAATACTCTATAGATTTTTCAGTGTAAGGTCCCATTTTCAGCACAACGTAAAGTCTTGGCTATTGCCAAGAGTTGCATAGACTTTTTCTAAATTGGTTATTGCAATAGAGTTTAAAGTCTTGGCTATTGCCAATATGTTTAGATATTTTCAGTGCATGTGTTCCCTTTGCAACAGAACTGATGCCAAGACTTTCATAGATTTTCTTCTAAAGTGTATTACTGCAACAGAGTTTAAAGTCTTGGCTATTGCCAATACTTTTAGAGATTTTTAGTATAAGTTTCGCTTTGCATCAGAAATTAAAGTCTTGGCTATAGGCAATACTTGCGGAGACTATGTGTACAATTTGCCCTTTCTGCTAGAGTTTAAAGTGTTTGCTATTGGCAGTAGTTGTAGTTAATTTGCTTGTTCTGTTGGTGTTTCTGTGTTTTTTAGTTGTGTTTGTTTTTGGCGTGCTGACTATGAATTATTGTGATGTCACAGGAATTTTTCTGCATACTCATTGTGAGTTCATGATGGCACCTCATAATGTATGTTTCCTTGTCTGTTGCTTTATGTTTTTTTAATCATATTTCTAATAGTGTTATTTAATATGTATATTTTATTTTTTGTTACCATAGGAAGGAGATCAAATTTTTAAATTTGAGCACTGGTTTGATGCCAAAGGTTCTTGGGGTGGTGATGGGAAGTATGTTAGTTTGGCTAGTGAGTTTTTGACGGAGCGGCAGTTGACGTTGCTGAAAGGTGGAGTTTTCGGCAAATTTATGGAGTTGGGTGATGTGAATTTTTCTTGGAATGTCGTGCATTGCATGATGCTTTCGGCAAATTTATGGAGTTGGGTGATGTGAATTTTTCTTGGAATGTCGTGCATTGCATGATGCTTTCACAGACTTATCGTGCTGATGATATGGTTATTAGGTTTAGTGTGTGTGGGCATCAATGTGTATTTGACTTGGATGGTTTTAACTTGATTACGGGTTTAGGTGTTTCTTCTGGTGATTTTAGTGTTGTATCTTCTCGTCCAAATCATCTTTTGAATTGTTATTTCCCAAGTTATCGCACAATCAAATTGTCTGATCTGAAGAGATTTCTTAGCACTCATGCATGCAGTCGTTTGCAGCCTTTTTGGGACAATGATGGTGATGTTGTTAAGCTTGCTGAAGTTTACATTGTTGAGAGGGTTTTATTGGGTCGGTCTGAGGATTGTGAGGTCAGTAGTCACTTGATGAAAGTGATTGATGATGATGAGTTTCGTTATAGTTACCCTCGGAGTACTTTGGGTTTCAAGTGGTTGGTTGGTTCTCTTAGAAACTATCTTCAACAAATTAAATTGGAGCCTTTGGAAAATGAGAGCTGGTATTGTTTAGTCGGTTTCCCCTTTGCGTTCAATATGTGGGTGTTGGAAGTGTTCCCTTTATTTCGAGCATATGCAGAAGTTAAGCCTCAGACATTTCCGCGGATGCTTTCTTGGTGTAATTTGAGGCAACCTCGGTTCTCAACTCTTGTTGAGAAGTATTTCCATGTGTTTTCAGTAATATCTTATTGCTTTGTATTCTGTTTGATCATTCTTTTTTTTTTATATTTGATATGTATGTAATTTACTATTTTTGTTTTTATGTCTTATTGAATTAGGTATTTGATTCGTTTAAGATGGAGCCACTTGTTGCTACCGATGAAGAGAGGAAACATCTGCCTGTTCAGTTGCAGTTTCCATGTGATGTTGGTGCTGATAGTTCTTCAACATTTCCTTTGGGTTTAGTGAATTTGGTTGTTGATGTAAGTAATAGTTGCTTTTATTGTTTATTAAATTCTAATTATATTTTATAATTTTATGTAAATATTGTGCAGCGTGTTATTGGTAATTTAAACAAACGATTAGATGATGACTTCTCTAATTTGGTGGCGCGTGTGACGGTAATATATGTTTCCTATTTTGTTCATACGAATATTAATTTTTGGCTTCATTTTATTCCTGTTTAGTGTCGGGATTCCAAGGTCGATTCGGTCTTGGAGCATGTTGCTATGTTTAAGAAAGGTTTTGAAGGCGGTGCATATAAAAGGGATTCTGGGTGCATTAGAATCAATGAAATTAATCTGGGAGTTGCAAAATTGGTTTCATCCAGTGCTGGTATAAAAGGCTCTCAAGGAGAAGGTGCTGATGTTGTTGTAGAAACTGCTTCTCAGATTATTGCTGAACTGCAAAGTGGAGAGATTCTTATCTTTTCCCAACCAGGAGATGCTGAAGTGCCGAGTGGCAAAGAAGTACGTTTGTATATGGTGTTCCCTTTATTGTTTGATTATTTGTTGTTATGTGTTGTCAGTGTTGTTTTTTCATATTTTGCAGGTAAGTGATATTGAGTGTTGTGATCAATATAGTGTTCATATAGACTCTGTGGATGATTTTATAAAGTCAGCCAGTATCTTCTGATGAAGGTGGCAGGAAGAGGCAAAGATGTGATCTAGTTGATGAACTTCCAAATTTCCGTTTGTTATCTCCGTCGCAAGAAGATGGTGCATGTGTTCTTTATTGTAGTAGTCCAAATGATACTTTTAGTACTGCAAAAAAGTTAGAGAAATCCACTGAGAGTTAGAAATCATTTTTATAGGTTAGGTACAAATTCTTAGCTGTTGACAATACTTTTGGGTCAAGTTAAATTGAACTGGTTACGGGTTTGACTGTAAAGTGTTGGCTATTTCCAAGAGTTTAGTCTACTGATAATATTTGTTTTTATATTTTTTTTGTTGTTATGTTTATGTAAATAAGTACACTTGGATGTTTGATATTTTTGTTAATTTGAATATTTAGGTTGCTTTCAATTGGATAAGTTTCAACTGTTGGCAAGTGTTGCCTTTTGACAATATTCTTGCGTCAATATCAATTGAATTTGTTTTTTGTATATATATATAAAGTCTTGGCTATTGCCATGAGTTGAACGTATTGATAATATGAACTTTCCAATCACTAAAGTCTTGGTAATTGCCAATATTTGTGCGAAAACTGAAGTTGTGAATAGGTTGAGTGTAGAGTCTTGGCTATTGCCAATACTTCAGGTATATCTAATATAAACTTTCATAGCACATTTTTATTTTTAAAAATATTTATTATTTGTGACGTTAATATTTGAAAATATTATAAATAAATATTATTGGCAAGATTGTTTTAATTTATAGCTTTATTAGTTTTGAGTTATTATTACTTTAAAAATTATAAAGGTTTTGGTATTTGTTAGAAAGTCTTTCCTTTTGCCAATACTTTGTGTAATTTTAAATTTAAAAGTTTAACTTTTATGTGTGTGAAGTCTTGGCTATTTCCATTAGTTGAACGTATTGATAATATGAACTCTCCACTCACTGATGTCTTGTTAATTGCCTATATTTTGTGCGAAAGGAAACTGATGTGGTTAATAGTTTGAGTGTAGAGTCTTGGTCATTCCCAACACTTTAGTTATATGTAATATTAAATTTCATTTGACATTTTGATTTTTAAAATTAAAAAATATTTATTATTCGTGAAGTTAATATTTTAAAATATTTGATAAATAGCTTTTTTTTGGCAAGATTATTTTAATTCTATGGCTTTATTAGTTTTCAGTTATTATTACTTTAAAAATTATAAAGCTTGTTGTATTCGTTAGGAAGTCTTGGTTTTAGACAATACTTTGTGTTCTTTTGATATCGAAGTGTTGAACTATATGAGTTCTAAATCGTGGCTATTGCCAAGACTTCAATTTTTATGAAATATTAAGTTTTTTCATATATTAAATACATTTGGGTTTTAAAAAATTTGGAGCTTAAACCGCCTAGACGGTTTTATTTACATTTTTTTTAATTAGATATATTTAAACTAGAGACGTCTTTTTATTTTCACAACAAGTTTCTCTCCCTTCTTCTCCTCTATTAGTGTGCACATTATATCAAAAGTTAAACTCATATCAAAAGCAGTTTTGTCTCTCTTTTTATGCTCTATTATTTCCTTACAACTCTTCAACCGAAAGCTAAGTAAAGTTTAACAAACAAACTTTGCATTTTCAATCATTTACGAGTCATATTTGCGTTTTGTAAGTTATTACGCTTTATTATTTTTCATTTTTCTTAATTTTATTAAGGGTTTACAGTATGTGTGGTGTTAAATTTATTATTAATGAGGAAGTTTAGTGTATATTTATGGAATATGTTATGTATAGTTTGTGTTTTTTTATTTTTTGGTGAAAATTTACGAAATATGTTGATTTCATTGGTTATTATTTGTGTATTATGTTGATTTATTTTCATGTAAGCGTATTAGGATGTAAGGGTACTATATTTTCTGTGTTTTTGTTTTAATGGACTGGTGTTAGTAGGAAAGTCTTGTTTATAGGCAATACTTGTATAGTTTTTTGAGTTTATGCTTGAGTTAGGCACGAAAGTCTTTCCTATAGCCAAGAGTTGCATAGACTTTGTCTGTATGTTGGTTACTGTAGTAGTTTAAAGTGTTGGCTATTGGCAATAGTTGTCGAGATGTTCCCTGAGCTGTTGTTTCCACAAGGACTTAGAGTATTGGTTATTGCCAAGAGTTGTAGACTTTGGTGTGCAAGTTATTCAGTGAGGTAGATGTAAAAGTATTGGCAATTGCCAATAGTTGCAAGTGTTGGTTTATTTATAGTTAAATGTGGGTGTCTTGTCGATTTATGTTTTAAACTCTTCGGTACAGTCAAGATTTGTAGACATAAATGATTTAACTTGTTTTATTTCTAGTCAAGAAACTTGATTCATATGTATCTTGTTTATTATGTAGATTTTTATACAAGATGGATGACTCAGAGAAGCTTTTTATTGATTATGTTAATTGGTACTGTTGAACCCCAAAAATTACCCTTTCTTTAAGAAAAGATAGGTTTCGGGTATAATATTCAACAAAATGGGACTCCAAAGGGCTTTCTTTGGAGTCGTCACTTAATTTAGGAGAATCAGGAACCAAGTAACTAAATAATGCGTGCAAGCACTCCGTTTTAAGGAAGTGGTCTATTTCAGAGATTCTAAGTAAGAGGTTCAATTATTTTCGAAAGAAGGTTTCAATTTGAAAGCACTTTCGAAAATTCACAAAATGCGGTTAATCCTTCGGTTTTCACAAAATAGCTCTATAAACGCAAATTCACAAAAAAAAACTTTAAAATTAATGCTGAAATCTAAGATTGTAAAAAAATTACGCTTTAAATAAATATGAATTTAAATGTAATAATAATTTGGGAAGGGGTAAGAAAATTAATTAACATGGAAAAAATCTCAATTGGAGTAGTAATTTAAGGAATTTGAAACAAAGTTGCTACTTTCATTATTTTTTGAATTTTATTGCACGCACTATTTAACTAAAAGGTTCGAAATTCTTAAATAAGATGGAAATTCAAAAGAAATAAATATTCACAAAATAACTCAATAAATAAATAAACATTCATTCATAAATAATAAATTATTCTATAATAATTAATTATCTACGGGGAATTCCTACAGACATGCATTTCTACGGGATAAGAGAAAGAGAAGGATTTAGAAGAAGAACCCGGAAAATTTGACAAACTTATGGGAGCCTTGAATTTTATTTTTTATACATTATGCCTATGAGCCTAAGTTATATTAAGCGGCTCAACAAAGCACTTTCTATGGTTTTCACTTCTTGAATCTTGAGCCCGGACTCGACCCAAGCGGCTCCAATGCAATGTAACCCGTCCCAATTTACGAGTTTTTAGCCAACTCGTCCCAATCGTGTATTATGCAAAAGAAACGGAAAATAAAGATTAGTACATGTGAAAGAACACTTAAAGAAAAACAGTTATGGAACCAAGAAGGAATAAACTTGCATAAAGAAATAAAAAGCGAACACACAGCTAACTTGCTAAATTACAGAGGAAACATGCCAACTAAGGAATCAAAACTTCAAAGCCAAGATTTACCAAGGTTTAAACTTAGTCACTACTAACTGCAAACAGAGATTGCACCTCCCAATATCAGATTACGACCTTAAACTAACTCATATCATTAACTCATTTTATCTTCTAGGAGTTGAAATACAGTCTACCCAAACCATTCAGAGATAAAGAAAATAACTTTAAAATAACTTCAAGAAAAAGCCTCACTCAAGCGTAAAAAGAACAGATATGGAGATCTAACTTTAAGCAACAAAATTCATACTCTGTTTCAGCTATATTTTATTTAAAATTCCAAGGAATGAAGAAGACAGACCCTCATATTTTTAATATGGATCGATGCAGATTAGCAAGCTATTTCAAAGAAATCAAAATAAGCGCATTGTTAATTTCACAAATGAGGGAGATCTGGTGTGATTAATAGTTCTATATCTCAATACTAGGACATAAAACATCAGGGAAGAAAATAGAGGACAACCAACTTTAAAATACTTGAACACAAGCAGCCTTGATTAATTCATAACAAGAATACAACTCAGGACTAGAATTTTAACGAGAAAAAAAAAACACACACACACACACATGATATGATTTTGACATTAACAGATCCAACATCTATGTCCTCATATGACTTGAAAGCTAGACGATACAAAACATTTTCAGACTTCTTCACTAATCTAAATTAGAATATGTAGATTCCCTCACTCTGCTTGCAAGCCAATCCACCAGGCTCCCTCATTCTCACAGAAACAAAAACAAGAACAACTACTGGAATCAACTATAAGCACCTCCACACCTATCTTGAATCCCTTATTCCACTACTACTAGATCTCCTTCCATCCTAAAACAACTGCTGACCTCCAGAAACAACATGCAGATCTCCAGAGAAACCTGCGGACTTCCAAAAATCCTACAAACACCTCCAAAACAAACCTGCATCTCCTATGAACTAACTACAACACCCTTTCACTCTCCTACTTCTCCTAAAACCTACTCACTGCCTAACACCCTCTCTAGACTCCTACAAACTAACCTGAACAAACTCCACACCTCCAACTACTCCTATGCTTCTTCCTGAAAACCCCTTTTAAATCTCAGGCCATCCACACCAAAACATGCTCCAAAATTGAGCAAGAAAGACTCATTCACTACCTTCAAAACAACTGCAACAACCAGCTAGCCAGCATCCCAAAAACTGAGCAAAAAACAAACTCATTGAACCAACATCACTTCTCCTAACCACCTGCTGCCTGAGACTACCAGACCACCTGCTGCTACCTGGAAACCAAACAGCCTCCTAAAAACCAACTCTCAAACACCTGCTAATGCAGACACACCTGCATACACACAACCACACACCTGCATCTCCCTGAAACAAACTCAGATTCCCTGGACTACACCTACATTCTTACAACAACTCAAGAAACTGAAACAAACTTGGCACTCAATAGCTCAAGTCTAAACAAATCTGCATTCCAAGAGTTTCAAACCAGATCCAGGACAAAGAGAATATCAAGCAGAACTTGACAAGAGAAGCTCAAAACTGAAGCTAATTAGGAAGAAAACAAGCTGATTCCAAAACAGAGTTAGCACTTCTAACACATACAAATCCAAACTTCAAGCAATAAACTTTGTAAAGCTTCCTTTACACCAATAACAAAAAAAAAATCCAGTCTTTGAACAAGAAACAACTTCGTGCTAGGGATTTAAACAGTTAAACTACCATACAACATATACATCACATCATATCAGGTTCATCTATAGCATACTAATGTAAGCAGGTTCAACAATTGATAAAAAATGTAACAGAAAGCTGTAAAATAAAGCAGAAGGTTTAATACCTTTTGCGGCGCAATGTACTGAGGCGAGGATCCAAACAAAAAAACGACTCGAATAAAGAGCGACGATTCAAACTAGGTCGACGACATGAATGATGAAGCAACGACACAAATGCTTTCAAAAGAATCAAGAAACTACCTAATATTAACTTAGATTTTTTTTAAAAATGTGCTAGTGTTTTTTTCTAACTACTGCTGCTATGCCTATGCCCTCTCAATAAAAAAAATGAACTCCTCCCTTAGAAAAACTGAAACATCACAATATGTAGCAAATATTTTAGGGTTTTACCTCGGTTGGGAAAATTCCGAATTACCCTCCCTTATTTGATCTCTTCCCTTGTGAGATAAGGGTGAGAGGGTTAAATTTGTGCCCTTCTCGTCCATATCTCGAAGGAAAATGATCAATGGCTCTGATTCGACATTGATTCAAAATATACGGATGAGATGAGAAACCAATGGGCTTTTGTACGGAAAAAGTGAAGAAGGAACGTGGGGGGGACCATTGGGTACAAATTTCTTGGACTGACGCTGAATTAGGAGGGAAATCGAATGGGATTTGGCGAGATTGGATCGGGTCTAGGGCTCCAGACGGGTCGGGTAGTTGAGAGCTGAAACAGGAGAACTGATATGCGTATAGTGTATGTGTGTATGTATATGCTTGCGCAGGTAGGCTAATTTAAGTTAGGGTTGCACATTTGGCCCTCTATAGGATAAACTAAAGAAAGGAATGGATTGCATGGGTAGGTAAAAAATTTGGGTGTCTTACAATTTCAGCATTTCTCCTTTGAATTTAAATCAATTACTTTGAATTTTAAAATTAATTTTAATTTAGAAATAACTAGACTTTAATTAACATGTCCAGGACAAATTGGGTGTCAACAGCTGCCCCTCTTTACCCGGACAAGGATGAAAGAGTTTTCAGGGTAAAGAAGTTGACGGAAAACCAATTTTATCACAATAAAGCAAAGGACTTAGATTTCAAGGACCAAAAGGCGAGGCTTACGGATATGGCCGAACTCCGGTTTACGAGTTGCCTACATATCTCGGGCTGAAAGAGAATTAGGCCATATGTAGTTCAACGACACTCAGATACGAAGACTCGCACGATTGACAGAAAAAGGACGCACGAACAGGAAAGAATTTAAACTGACGTCCTAATCCGAAACAAAAGATTAGGATAGAATTTGCTTGTTCGAGTGCGATTCTTCAGATCCTCGTTAACGAGTCTAGCTCATACCAACGATTGCCCCAGTTCACTGCTAAGAAAAAGTTCCACGTTTTGCTCCATATGCTGCTGCGGCGCTGCTAAAATTCTGTACAATCTCGACAAACGGTAAGCGAGTAACTGCTAATAGAACTTTGATAATCAGAAATAAGGAATGAAATAAAGCGATAGCATAAAATTGTAAATGCGGGTTGCGACATCATCGATAAGTTCTTCCTTCGATCAACTGACAAAGTGCTCCGCCTAGAGAACCTCTAGGCTGATCATTATTCTGAAACAGTAAAGCAAGACAATAAGTAAAGCGGGTATGAATTGCAGAATATAAGGCTGTTACAAAATAAGTCGACTAACGAGACATAATGCCTCAAGTAGACTTAGCTAATCAATAACCTACGCAGGTAACATAACGTTTATTTATAAGGGGAACGAGCCTAAAACGTTCAATTATAAGGCAAACGGGCCTAGAACGCTCAATTATAAGGCGAACGAGCCTAAAACGTTCAATTATAAGGCAAATGGACCTAGAACGTTCAATTATAAGGCGAACGAGCCTAGAACGTTCAATTATAAGGCGAACGAGCCTAAACGCTCATTTATAAGGCGAACGAGCCTAAACGCTCATTTATAAGGCGAACGAGCCTAGAACGTTCAATTATAAGGCAAACGAGCCTAGAACGTTCAATTATAAGGCGAACGAGCCTAGAACGTTCAATTATAAGGCGAACGAGCCTAAACCATAAGGCAAGCAAAAGAGGTAAAACTAATTAAAGCATGTACTTTTAGACTTAAAAATATCTGCAAATCACAAAATGGAATTTTAGTTAACGTTCCCATAAAGCGAAATAGAAATGAAACGGATAGGCTTAACAATTTGCAAGGAATATAGGAAATAAAAATGCCGCCTTTCGGCAATAAACCATGATAAAGCATAATGCTTTAGATCATGAAAAGGTAGTCTACAATGAAATCTCGGAATGTGCTCCATTCAATTGATAAAGCAATGAGGCGTCGGGTCTCGAAGCATCCAACGTCCTAACGCAACTTGAAAACATGCATATCCCATTTACGGGTGGGTTAACCCGAATTGTTCATTTATAAGGCGAACAGGCCCAAAACGTTCATTTATAAGGCGAACGAGCCTAAAACATTCATTTATAAGGTGAACGAGCCTAATACATTCATTTATAAGGCGAACGAGCCTAAAACGTTCATTTATAAGGCGAACGAGCCTACATTTGATAGCAACCTGCAAAATAAAGTTGCAAATTTGATTAATTAAGGTAAGATAATGCAAAATAAATAAGCAAAGATAGGTCGTGTTGCTTGTATTGATAGTGTTGCAAAGCGTTGAATGCGGCCTTCGGTCCATAGTGAAACCAATGTTCAATTCCTGCAAAATTTAGAGTAAATGAGTTGGAAAACGAGTGAATAATAAAGCAAAGGCTATAATGGAAAAGAAAGAAATGGATTTGCTCTGCATATGCGGCAAGGCGAATAATCTTTGAGAAATTGATAGTTGCTAGTTCTCCTCATTCTACTCCTTTTGGAATTCCTGCATCCAAAGAAAAATCGTGAGTTATGAAGGATGGGCCCAAAAGCCTCGACATTTTGTTTTGCTCCTTCTGTCTTTATGCTGAATTTTGCAGTAGCACCCAAAACGAATTTGCCCCTATTTTCAGAGAAAAAGCTGTTAGTTTTTGAACAAATAGTGGCTGGCTTGATTGAACACCTAATGTGGCTTCAAATCTTCATCTTCTTGTATGGAAATTAGATGTATTACTGCTGCGAGAGTCTGATGCTCTTGAAATTCTTCTTTTGTACAAAAGATGTCATCTAAAATTGCTTTGGCTTGGCTTATTTGGAAAAATGGATTTTCATTGATTTCGGGATTAAAACCCAGTAAAGGATACAAGATAGTTCATTACATAAAACTTTAAAAGAGTAGGAAAACATAAGATAGTCGGGCAATAATTCCTTTTCAACAAACAAAGTGTTGTCATTTGATCTTATTGCTAAGCTTCACGCTTCCTTTTCAAATGCCTTGGTGCCAATTTTGATGAATCACCTCTGATGATAATTGCATTTGCTGCTGGAGGATCATAATTGCTTGTTTGCCCTTGCTTCACACTTATCTTGCCCGTTTCAATCATATTCTGGAATTTCTGCTTAAGTGCCAAGCATTCTTCTGTGTCATGGCCTTGAATATTTGAGTATATGCGCACCTCTTTGATAAATCAAATCCTTGAGGCGGATTTTTGGGGATCCATCCCTTCCTTGTTTGCAATAGTCCTTCTGCTTTCAATCTCTCAAATATGGCTGAGAATGATTCATATAGAGGAGTGAAAGTACGAGGTCTTAGCTTCTTCGTGCTTTGATGACCAGATGGTGCCTGATGAGATCGATGCCGACGACTTGAATTCTGCATATCATGATTGTTGTGCACTTGCGAAGGCTGGGAGTCTTGAATATTTTCAGGTGCATCAGAACAATTGAAAACTGGCATTGTAGTGTCATAGTCAATCAACCTTCCGGTTTGAAACATTTCTTCCAAAATCTTTGCATACCGGATTAAACTAGGAATATCCTTTAAATTGGCAGAAAGTAGCTTTTCATAAAATATGCCTTCTTGAAGGTCAATGAAAGTTGCTATCAACTCATCTTCAGGCAATGGAGGATGCATCTTAGAAGCCTCTAGCCTCCATCTCACAGCAAATTCTGCAACAGAGTCATGCGGCATCTTCTTGATTTTACGCATATCAATTAGATAAGGATCTCTTACTATGTTGAACTTATATTGTTCCACAAAGTCTCGAGCCATGTCTTCCCATGTGTGCCATTTGGTAAAATCCTGCTTAGTATACCATGCAAGTACCATTCCTGATAAACTCTGAATAAACAATCTCATACGCAAAGCTTCATCCTTGCCAATTCCAATTAATCTGATGCAATAATCTTTCAGATGTGCATAGGGGTCCCCTTTTCTATTGAAAGTGTTAAATTTTGGTATCTTGTACCCACTTGGAAGCTCAATGTCTGGGTGAATGCATAAGTCTTCATAGTAGAAGCTCTGAATATTCCTAGAGCGCAATTCTTTTCCCATGATCTTTCTCACAATCTGTTCATACATATTGTGAGGATAAGTTGTCTCAACTTCTTTCTCAGTCAATTCTGGTGAACGCACTATCAATTGATTTGATTGACTCCCCACAACAGGCATAGTGATAAAAGGTGGTTGGTATAAAGTAGCAGCTGGCCAAGCATTTGGATTGGTAAGATATCCTTGTGGGATTTGTGGATATATAGTATGTATAGGCATTAGGTAATTAGGCATTGTTAAGTAAGGTGGATTGGAGGTAAAGCTTGTATTTGGCAAAGGTTTGCTAGTGTTGACAAAGTTGACAATCCTATTCCTTTGGACCACATGTTCTTCAACATCATCATTCTGCGCTTGCAAGATACCCATACCAGAACTGGTTGGCTGAAGCTGCTTTGCCATGTCGTTTTGTCCTTGATGCAGATTCTCAGCCATTTTAGTGTTCAATGCTAGCCAACCTTTAACAAATGAATTTTGCACAAAGGACAAAAGCAAGTTAATACGTAAAATAGTAATGCATGCATAAGATTTTAAGTATAAAATAGGCCATTAGGCCGAATGGATGAGACCAAATTCCCGACTTAACAAAGGAGTAAAATATTTGAGAGTTCGAAACTCAACGATCAACAAAATTTGATTTTTTCAAGACGCGAGTTGAGAAAAACAACTTTGAAAATTTTACTAAATTAGTATATGTGCTCGACCATTTTGGCAGAATTTGCTAAAATGGTCGGCTTATTTGAACATCAATGCTTTGCTCGACTATCGATTCTCGTTTGTAGCATAACAATCTGCACCAATTCATAGAAAAACTGCTTCCGATAATTATCAACTCAATGTCTTCAATTTGTTTTTGCACAATTTTGTCCCAGTTACGACTTCAACATCTCAACTTGCTTTGCAAAATTGCCCCAGTTGTGACTTTCAATACTTCAAGTGGTTTTGCAAAAGCTGCCCCAATTGCAATCTCTCACGTCTTCTACTTGCTTTGCAAAATTTGCCACAGTTTCTATCTTTGGGAAATTAAAATTTAAATACTAAAGGGTCGAGCCCGATGAAGGAGCCTACGTATCCTTCCTTGGGAATCAGACCGTGCGTAGTTTTGCTTACATAGAAGAGAATTTTCAAATATTGGTGTAACCGAAACTCGATATGAGTTGCCTATGCTTCCCGCCTTGGGAGACCGGTTACAGTAGTTTGCTTACATAGAAATAGATTCAAACATTCATAATTTGATATTCTTTCTTTTCTTTTCTTTCAACAAAACTAACAAAAGGAAATTACAATAGCTACTTCCTAATAATGCAAATAAAATAACTTCCGCTTCTGCAACTATACTACTTTTCTAGAATTTGATAGTTGCTTAAATGCCCTTCTTCGAGCTACTGCCCTTTGCATATGGAAGGATTGCCACAAAAGGTTGGCCAATGACCGTAGGAGATATAATTATAGTTGGAGTTAATCAAGTCTTCAACCTTCCTCTTAAATAAAGTGCATTCTTCAATACTGTGCCCCTGCATCCCTGAATGGTAAGCACAAAATTTCCTCAAATTTTCAGGCTTGCGTGGTTCACACGACTTTGATGCTATAGGTTGTACTAAATCGGTCCCCATAAGCCGTTCAAACAATTTTGCATAAGATCCTGGTATCGGTGTGAATGTAAAAGCGGATCTTTTGGTGCGGCCTGATTGCAAACTTGGATTGACAACTGTTTGCTTGACTGCATTAGGTCACACCGCTATGGCTGGCAAAGGACTTGGCATAACAGCTTTTCCTTTATCTTTGGACTGTACCTCGACCAAGCTACATATTCTCTTGTCAGATATCGAAGTCCTCTCATCCAGCTCTTCTTGGAGCTCTATAGATTTTCTCTTCAGTGGACTTCCTCTCACAAAGGTTAGGCTTGGTAATTCGTGCTGCTTGACAAAGTTACGAGCTAAGTCATCCCATGTGAATCGCTTTGTTGCTCCCAACGCACACGCAAGTATACGTGGTCGACAAGTACTAAAGTGATAAGTAGAGTATCGTTCCCACGAGGACTATTCAGACTGAATTCTAGCAAACAATTTATATAAACTATTCAGGGATCTTTTCCAATAGTGATGATTTTATTAACTAAAGAACAGTAATTAAATGGTAGAAGTGAATTCAAACAATCGAGCAAGACTTGGTTGTTATCAGTAATAAGGAGACGATCCAGGGTCAGAGTTACAAACAATCCAGTTGAGTTTTCCAATTGATTCCACTTCTTAAATCCCGGGTTACTAACTAACAGATTAAATGTACCCATGAAAACCTTTCGATTCTTCACGGTCTATGCAGGCTAGTTCAATCCCTATATGTCTATGGGTTGAATCACGTGCACGCATTAACAAATTCTGTAATTAGTTAAACTAGGCGAGCAAGTATATGTCTATCCTACTCACAAATTGGTTCCCCGACGCCCGGGTTCACAAACTAGTTCTATTCTTTCTTATTACGTAATTAAATTCCCTCTTTTGAGTTCAATCTAAAAACCATAGATAATGCGTAATAATCGGGCCCTGACAATTACACAAGTGAAATCAAGAAAGAGTAAGTAACCCGTTATGGGATTCAATTAATGGAAATCAATCTTCAAACATCAACCTTCATGAAATACTCTCACCCTAGAATGATATATTTAGCTACGCATACTCATAATAACAACACAAGGAATTGATGTAATAATGAAATAATGATGTAATAGATTAATGGAAGGAAGAAAAACCCTTGTTCTTGATGTTATGAGCTCTCCAATTTGCTCCAAAGTCTGAACTCCCATAAAAAACTAAGTAAAAGAGTATTTATAGGGTTTACAAACACCTACTAATAAGTTAGACCCAATCCTAGACGAAATAGGAAGTAAAAATCCGCTCAGGGGCGCTATAACGGGCGCCCTGCGCCTCGGAAAGCGCTGGGACAACCAGTAACGCCAACTTTTGGGCGCTTTTGGGGCGCCCCACGTGGGTAAAAGTGCTGGGAGTTGGGCGCTATAAGTGGCGCCCCACGTGCCCAAAAGCGCCAGGCCAATTTTCTGGTCCCTTGCTCGCTTCGTGTTGTGCCTTCGTGTGCTCGATCCAATCCTCAATCAAACTCCAATCTTTTCTTGCTCGATCATGCTCTTTAAAGCTCCACTTTCACTTCATAACAACCTACATACACACGACATAAAATTTGTGTAAAACCACATTCACAAACTATAAAACGAGTGCAAAACAAGCTCAAATATGCGGAAATATTAAGGAAATATAGGCATAAAATGCCAAACATCACCACCCCACACTTGAACCCTTGCTCGCCCTCGAGCAAGTCACAACTAACTTCCCAACCTAGGTAAAACAGGTCTGCCCATGACTATGGTTGATACCGATCATTGAACAAATGCACATATGACTACTATGGATCCACAAACATGCCAACAATTTACCAAAACCAAAAATATGAGAACAACCACCCCAAAATAGCTCAAATGCACAAACTCAACTTAATGCAACCATGCTCCCACAAAATCACACCTATCTACTCAACCAAGAACCATCAATTTCACCTATTTCATGCAAACCATGCGCCCTCACCAATATGAAGCAAAAGAGTGTCCCCCAAGTATCACACACAACCATGAATATCAAGAATAGAATGGGGACAATAGCAAACGAATTCACTCACTCTCATGAACGTCTCACATGTCACACACAATGTACAATAGGCTTGTCCGTAGTGTAGGACTCCACTAATGTAAGCTCACTCCAATCGGGATTAACTAGGACTTTAAAAAGGTCGTAATGTAGGCTAAGGGGCGGGTAGGATACATATGGTAATAGTGACTACCTCCCTAAGCACTTTAATACATCACAATTATTTCAAACACAATTCTCATCAAAGCCACCCAATCAACAACTTTCACACACACACACCTTCTCAACAAGTAGCAATTTTACTTTTAAGCACACACTAGCAAGGAATGGATATCTTTTTCTCTTTTTATTTCTTTTTTTTTTCACAATTTTTTCTTTCTTTTCAACTTTGCTATTTTTTTTTCTTTTTCAATTTCATCCAACCTTGCCAATGTTTTTCACTACTTCACAATTTTTACCAATATTCCCCTTCATTAGTTCCACTCAAAAACCTCCCAAAATCCAACCACAACTCCAAAATAACAACACAATATTAATAAAGTGCTTAAGGAGTAAAGGGCCAAAAGAGTCAATTTAGAACAAATGGGTAGGCTCGGGGTGTGGGTACCAACAAAATGGGTCAAAGAAATCACAACAATAATTTTTTTTTTCAAGGTATATATGTAACGGTAGGCAAATCAAAAGAAGGCCTTGTATCATTTTCCGACTAGAGCGAACCTAGGATTTCGCTTTGCACACACACGGGGCAAGTTCTAGACATTAATATGCAACATGGAGTATAATAAGAATATGCCTCACATCACACATTGCACACAATCCACACAAAAAGATTCCATCAACAACTCTCAACTAAGCATCTAGAATGCAACTTGTGGAAATTTAAGCAATAATGCACAAAGGTTCACAACAAAGTCAAGTGAGCGGACTCAAGCATCTCAAGAGGGTCATTCCATTTTTTTTTCTAGGCATGCATCACAATTAAAATCCAAGGACACCACAAATAGCACATGCAATCAATTCAAGTCCACCGGTATCAAACAAATCAAAGGCACCTAGCATTCTACCTCTTTCCTTCGTCTAGGGTCATCTACAACTAACTATCCTAATCCTAATAAAAATAAAAACTACCCGGTTCAAAGGTCTCCCCATGGAAAAGAACCGAGGCCATAAGAAAAACCACGGGGTGGATGACATGTACCACTAATAAAACTAAAAGGAAAATCTTTTTGGAATTTTTCATTGGTTTTCTAATTTTTTTTTTCATATATTAAAGCAAGAAACAAATCAAAACAAAGTCAAGTGACAAAAGAAAATCCTACGGTACATGCATCCCTAACCTCAAAAATAGATAAAGGGTTGTTCCCCCACCCCACACTTAAACTAAGCACTGTCCTCAGTGCTAAAAATAAGAAAGTGCAAGGTAAAGAAAACTTCCCTGAAGATTCTAGTCCTTGGTGCTAGCATCCTCCAAGCTTCCATATAGTATGAGGTACTCAGACTTCCCCCAACAGATCAGCAACATTAGGCAAGGGTGAGGACGCCCCACACTTAGCCTCGACATTACATGAACCTGCAATCCAAGGAAAAACAAAAACTACGTGACACTATAAATAAAATAATACAAGTACAAACTCCGGTTGCCTCCCGAGAAGCGCCTTAGTTAACGTCGTGGCACGACGACACTTCTAGCTCACTTCCAGCCTTTATGTCTTCTCTTCTTACGCCGAACCTTTGCTTTCTTCCTTTCTTTTAGAGAACCCATCGTCAACTTCACATGTGGTTTACTTCCATCTTCTTGTTTGACACATTCAATCATAGAGCACTCTTCCACCTTAGCTATGTGCTCCTTCTCATTATAAACCTTGAAAGTAACCTTTTCTCCATGCGCTCTAACAGTCATCTCACCCAGCTCCATGTCAATAATTGTCTTCGAGGTGACTAAGAATGGTCTCCCCAAAATGATTAGAGCTTCTCGGTCCTCTTCATAATCTAGGACTACAAAATCAGCAGAGAATGTAAACTTACCAACTTTTAGCAACACATCCTCCAACTTACCATCGGGGTGAATGAGTGATCCATCCGCCATCTTAAGAGTAACTGAAGAGGGCTTGATTGCTCCTAGCCCTAACCTTTTGCAAATAGACAAAGGCATGAGATTTATGCTCGCACCCAAATCACACAAGGCACCAGTGATATTATGCCCTCCAATGGTACAAGGAATAGTAAACCTCCCAGGATCTTGAAGTTTTGGAGGTAGCTTGCTCAAGATTGTGCTACACTCCTCAACTAACTCAACTGTATCTATCTCTTGAGGCTTTTTCTTCTGACTAAAATTTCTTTTAAGAACTTCATAAAGGATGGCATCAATTCAAACACATCAGTCAAAGGAATATTAACTTGAAGTTCTTTCAACATACTCACAAATTTTTGATACTGGGCCAGATCCTTCGATGGTAATAGTCTCTGCGGGAATGGTGGAGGTGGCAGAGGTGCCTCATTTCTTTCTTCTTTCTTCTTTACCTTCTCCACTTTTTCAACTTTTTCTATTTCAGCTCTCTCCTCGGACTTGGCCATCAGCTCTCCACCTTCAATTAAAGTCACTGCAAGACATTGTTCAGGCTCTTTTTTAACAGTGCTTAATTCTCCCACCAACTGCCCCAACTGGTGCTCCAGGTTCTTGTGAGCATTGGCAATATCTTGTATGGCCACTGCATGGGCTGCAGTGTCAGCTATCATTCTCTGCTAGCCCGCCATCAACTGCTTTAACATCTCTTCAACTGAATAGCTAACCTGCTGTGGTGGAGGTGGAAGTGGGTGGTAATTATTCGGGGCTCTTGTATTGCCTTGATAATAACCATTACCAAACTGATTTTGACCCTGCAGCCTGTTTTGATTACCCACGTAATAAACTGACTCTGGATTAGAGGAGCAAACCTCTGTAGCATGGTCTTGACCACAAACCTCACAAAAGCTCTGGAGTTGTTGCACTGGAGCCACTGGTTGCTGAGCCTTTGGCAGAGCTAACTTGCTAATTTGATTGGAAATAGCATCCATCCTCGCTCTTAGCTCTGAAACTGCATCTAACTGAAGTACCCCTGCAGGTTTCTGCGTAATAGCTCTACCATCTCCCTGCCAATCAGGATTGCTCTGCGAAAACTTATCTAGCAAATCATAAATTTGATCAAAATTTAAGGCCAGTACTTGGCCTCCAGCAGCAGCATCAACCACGATCTTAGTGTGTTGGTTCAACCCCTCAACAAAAGTGTGTGCAACAACCTCATTGGATTGGTTGTGGTGTGGACAATCTCTCAATAGAGCTTTGAATCGCTCCCAGGCTGAATACAAGGATTCTCCTTCTAACTGTCTGAAGGACATAATTTCGCTCCTCAGCCGGGGTGTCTTGGCAGACGGATAAAATTTAGCCAAGAACTTCTTAGCCAAATCCTCCCAAGTAGTGATAGACCCAGACTTTTCAGCCTTTATCCACTTTCTTGCTGCCCCAATCAGTGAAAACGGGAACAACGTCAAGCGAACATAATCAGTAGGAACACCCGCTGGTGTATAAGTGTCACTGATCTCCAGAAAGTTCTGAATGTGTTGCTGCGGATCCCCATGAAGTAATCCACCATATTGTCCAGTCACATGCAGCAACTGAATCATGCCGGACTTAATCTCAAAGCCCCCGGTGATAGCGGGCTTAACTATGCTCGATGCTACTCCCTCCAGGCTGGGGAGAGCAACATCTCGCACAGCTAAAGCTTGTTCTTCTGCCATTCCTGTAGGTAAAGATCAAGCAGGACCTAATGCCTGAAACAGCACAAAACTCAAAACAAAAAATTAAACTTGAATAGCAAGTAATAAACTGTTCAAAAAGAAATCAGTCAATAACTAGTCCCCCGCAACGGCGCCAAAAACTTGTTGCTCCCAACGCACACGCAAGTATACGTGGTCGACAAGTAATAAAGTGATAAGTAGAGTATCATTCCCACGAGGACTATTCAGACTGAATTCTAGCAAACAATTTATATAAACTATTCAGGGATCTTTTCCAATAGTGATGATTTTATTAACTAAAGAACAGTAATTAAATGGTAGAAGTGAATTCAAACAATGGAGCAAGACTTGGTTGTTATCAGTAATAAGGAGACGATCCAGGGTCAGAGTTACAAACGATCCAGTTGAGTTTTCCAATTGATTCCACTTCTTAAATCCCGGGTTACTAACTAACAGATTAAATGTACCCGTGAAAACCTTTCGATTCTTCACGGTCTATGCAGGCTACTTCAATCCCTATATTTCTATGGGTTGAATCACGTGCACGCATTAACGAATTCTGTAATTAGTTAAACCAGGCGAGCAAGTATATGTCTATCCTACTCACAAATTGGTTCCCCGATGCCCGGGTTCACAAACTAGTTCTATTCTTTCTTATTACGTAATTAAATTCCCTCTTTCGAGTTCAATCTAAAAACCATAGATAATGCGTAATAATCGGGCCCTGACAATTACACAAGTGAAATCAAGAAAGAATAAGTAACCCGTTATGGGATTCAATTAATGGAAATCAATCTTCTAACATCAACCTTCATGAAATACTCTAACCCTAGAACGATATATTTAGCTATGCATACTCATAATAACAACACAAGGAATTGATGTAATAATGAAACAATGATGTAATAGATTAATGGAAGGAAGAAAAATCCTTGTTCTTGATGTTATGAGCTCTCCAATTTGCTCCAAAGTCTGAACTCCCATAAAAAAACTAAGTAAAAGAAATCCTAGACGAAATAGGAAGTAAAAATCCGCTCAGGGGCGCTATAACGGGCGCCCTGCGCCTCGGAAAGCGCTGGGACAACCTGTAACGCCAACTTTTGGGCGCTTTTGGGGCGCCCCACGTGGGTAAAAGCGCTGGGAGTTGGGCGCTATAAGTGGCGCCCCACGTGCCCAAAAGCGCCAGGCCAATTTTCTGGTCCCTTGCTCCTTTGCTCTCTTCGTGTTGTGCCTTCATGTGCTCGATCCAATCCTCAATCAAACTCCAATCTTTTCTTGCTCGATCATGCTCTTTAAAGCTCCACTTGCACTTCATAACAACCTACATACACACGACATAAAATTAGTGTAAAACCACATTCACAAACTATAAAACGAGTGCAAAACAAGCTCAAATATGCGGAAATATTAAGGAAATATAGGCATAAAATGCCAAACATCACGCTTTCCATGGTCTTGTAGTGCAAACCACGTTAAAGCCAGCCCTGCTAGCGTCTTAACAAATAACCTCAGCTTGATTCCATTGCTTTTTCCAAATATTGCCGCCCAATCAACAAATGCTTTTAAATGATCATGAGGATCTCCTATCCCATCATACACTGGTGGATCAGCCACGTCAAGAACATTCACATTTTCCCTTTCTGCTTCACCTAAGCCTGCTTGAGATGGTAGAGCCTTCCCATCTGCCATTGTGCCATTGCTCTCTTTAGCATTGGGAAGCCCTTCCCCGTTGCTTTTCTCATTGCTTGTTTTTTATGAGAAGCCACCAAATTCCTTTTCCAACAGGAATGCATGCAAATTAGGAAACTGTTGAGCATCATGTTGACACCCAATTTCGTCCCGAGGTGTAACTAATGACTAATTAGTTAAATAAAATTCAAGTATAAAATAAAACTTAAAGTTAAAATTAATTTATTAAAATTAATTAAAGTGAGTTAATTAATTTCCAATGGAAAGGTTAAATTACATTGCTTATCTTTAAAATCTGGCTTATTCATGTAAATTGCATTTTAGTTAGTTTAGTTTAAGAAAAGTGGGCCAAAAACGTTTTAGAGCCTAAAGTAGGGCTTAATTTCGCAACACATATACACAACACACACACCCCAATTCTCAGAAACCCATTTCTAGCATTTCCCATTTCAGAATCCCCAAGTCCCCCGCGTGACACGACCCGAAATCCGGCTAGGCCGTGCGGGCACCCGACATCCTCCCCTAGACCCGTCGGGCGAACCCTTACCAATTAAATTAGGAAAATAAATATAATTCAATTCATAAATAAGAACAAGACTTAAAAAAAATACTGACATACTGATACCTCTAAGCTGTACAAAAGAAATTACAGCTGACTACCCAATATACTAGGTTTAGGGTTATCCAGACTAGACATTTAAGAGTACAAAAAAAGACAGATACCTCCTGAATTGAGCAGAATGCAACTGAAATAATAAACAATAAACTGGTGGCCATCCGGAATAAAGCTGGCTCACCCTGACAGCTGGAGTCGTCTTCGCTCCTTCAGTACGTGGCGAACTCGATCCTTGAGCGAACCTGCCGAAACGAAATAGATAGACAAGAAACAAACAACAAACGAGGGTGAGTCAAAAGGACTCAATAAGTGGGGCAGACTAGCCACCTCAAAGAATAGGATAGCTAGTCAGGGAGAAGAAAAACAGATAAACTAAATCCATCTTATTTGAACTATAAACAGGCGAAGCCAATTAATAACTGAAAACACGTATGGAATCATAAACAGCCAGGGACATAAGGTAGACAGAACATATAGATATCCTGAACATGTCGACAATCAGAAATACATCCTGTTGCGGCGTGCAACCCGATCCATATATTTATACTGTTGCGGCTTGCAACCCAATCCGTATATTTACACTGTTGCGGCGTGCAACCCGTGATACGAGCCAGAGATATATAGGTAAACTGAGATACGTTCACAACATGGTATACCTACCGCATATATAAAACACAGCACAATACACACAATAGTCAGTATGCGGTGCAATGAGATGGGATGAGTGCGGTATGATGCAATGCAGTCACATATGTCTGATACCTATCTCCGGCGCGGGACTCTCATCGTCTACCAGGAGATACGAGCCAGAAACATATCAACAAATAAGCAATGCACTATGAGCAGAGCAGTAGTTATGTACCACAAGTCTACGCAATGGTATGAAATGAAATGAAATGAGATGAGATGAAATGAAATGAAATCTGATGCAAAGGGTCACATGTGCCCATCCTCCCATCTCGAAGCGGAATACTCCTGCATTCGAGGGGAATCCAATCTGATAACCAACTGGAGCGGAATATTCCTGCTCCTGGGGCGGAATACTCCTGCACCCGATATAATATAAACCAGAGGCGGAATACTCCTGCACTCTCTTGGGGCGGAATACTCCTGCACCCGATATAATACAATGGAGCGGAATACTCCTGCTCCTGGGGCGGAATACTCCTGCCCTCAATATGATACAATAGAGCGGAATACTCCTGCTCCTGGGGCGGAATACTCCTGCCCTCAATATGATACAATGGAGCGGAATACTCCTGCTCCTGGGGCGGAATACTCCTGCACCCAATATGATATGCAATGTAATGCATATGAACCACATATAATGCATATAAATGCAATGTAATGCAATAATGACCCTTCACCGGCTCGGGACTCTCATCGATTACCGGGAAGTATATGTAATGATGACCCTTCACCGGTGCGGGACTCTCATCGCCAACCGGGAAGTATATGCAATAATGACCCTTCGCCGGTGCGGGACTCTCATCGCCAACCGGGAAGTATATGCAATAATGACCCTTCGCCGGTGCGGGACTCTCATCGCCAACCGGGAAGTATATGCAATAATGACCCTTCGCCGGTGCGGGACTCTCATCGCCAACCGGGAAGTATATGCAATGCTCAAAACCAGAGTGCAACGCTCATATGTTCAATACAATACCAACTATAGGGCATAACATATAATATACAATGTAAATTCAAAGCTAAGGCGTAATGAGTACGCCTATCGGCAGCTACACACGTAAGGAAACATGTGGTAGGAAATCCACGAGGCCAAGGGCCTCCAAAGAAATGGATATAAACACTTACCTCTTCCAAAAGTTAGCATTGCTAATCAATAACCGCTTTTATCCTTTGGTTCCATTGCCAAACGATCCCACTGTGTTCAATAAGCAGAAAAATATATCACATTAGGCTAAAGGCTTCATTCCTCACATCTTAGGGTAATCCAGGTAGGAACCTGATACCCTATTCGCATACGCAATACGCAGGCCAGGCCTATATACAGGGTTCAAAGTTCCATAACCAAACCCTAAATAAATTATATTTATATGTTGCCCATAATTCCCTGAGTACGAATATATAATCAATTTCATTATCGGGGTCCATTTGACCCTTCAAACTATCAATTTACGTCATTAGGGCGATGTCTAATATCCCTATTTTTACCGTAAAAATATATTCAAACATATGTAATAAACTCAAATAATATATTAGGATCATTACCTGAATGTTTCAGGGTGAAAATTCTACTTTTCTCCGGCCCCTTTTTTCATTTTCTGGCATTTTTTTGTCACTGCGTCATCTCACTTTCTCTGTTTAACGTTTCTGTATCTAAATCCCTCTGTTTCTGTATTTCATTCGTCCTTAGCATATATATGCTAAGGACCACCGCCCACTTTATTCCTTTGTCTTTTTCTATTTATTTTTTTTTTTGTTTTCTTTTATTATATTTTTTTTATTAACGAAAATTAAAACGGTGCCCTACAATATTCGAAATAATTTCAACTTTTGCATACAAGTTATACAAAATATATGTAACATACTCGCGAAGGCGGATCTCAAATTGGACTCCCGAAACTCAAGATGCGAATTTAAATGAAAAGAAGTCAAATTATTTAACTTTCGGCATTTTAGCGGAAACTAGCCGAACAACATCGAAATTCACTTTCGAAAGTTCACAAAAGTCATAAATAATCATACGAACCCAACGGCGCTTTTGAATTTCGAATCGGAGCTCATTCGGCAAAAACCGAGCTCGAAAATCTCTTTTTAATATTTATTGCCAATAAAAAAATGAAACCTTCTTCCGATGCCTACCAAACGAGGTCTGATTTAGCTCAAATTTTACAGACAGGTCCTAATGGACATTATGAATATTTTAAAATTATCGCCACCCCAATCAGAGTCCTAACTTCCGAAACGACTGACCGAGGTCGTTTCACCGCGACCCGAATTCCCAATCCCCAACCCGTTTCCCCTTCGCGACCCACAGCCAACCCGACCCCAAAATCTCTTCTTCTCCGTACGTTTGAGCTGGACAAGTGATACTGTTCCAGCTGGTGTCATTGGTTTCTCTTACTAGTACAAACGGACCCATCATCCCATCCGTTCATTTGAACTTGAAACCAATCCGAGCCATTGATCCTTTTCTTTGGAGATAAGGACGAGAGGGGCACAATTTGACCCTCTCACCCTTATCTCATAAGGGAATGGATAAAAAACAAGAAGGGTAATTTAGATTTTTGGCAAGCCAAGGTAAACCCTAAAGTTTTCCTATATATTTATCATTGATTGTAGGGTTTAGGGATTCTAAAAAATTTTGATATACAAAAAAACGGCACAACATAATAGACAAGTTCTTGAGTAAAAAGTTTTAAGTATATAGCACTGCTGTGACTGTTTTTTTGGGAGTGATTTGTGTCGTCGCTCTATCGTTCGAGTCGTTAACTTCGTTCGAGTCGCTTGTTCGCGTCACACTTCGGATCCACGTCCCATTCATTGCTCGCAAAGAGGTAATACTCCAAACCTCTACCATTTTTTATTGTTTTAACTCCTATAAAATTTTGTTCATGTTTATACTTGATGGATTTTAACTGCATTTGAGATAAAAGCCTAGTTCCTCTGTGTGTGTTTAACTACAAACACTACTAAAAGATTGAATTTGTGACCTTTTTTTAGTCATTATATGTGGTTGAATCCAGGCTCCATTTTTCCAGTTCCTGTTTTCTATACTCTTGTGAGCTAAGTAGAAGTTAAACTATTAAAAAAAAAAAGAAATAAAGCTTTGTTTCTTCCTGCTATGTTCTCTGTTTCTTAGAAGAAGTGCAGGGTGGTGTGGAGTATAGAAGTGTGTGCAGATGGATAGTTGGTTGAAATGAAGGCAGGGTGTGTGTGAGTTTGTCAGAGGGGTTTTTCCCATCTGAAAAGTCATTCCTTGTCGCCTGCTTGTTCATTATCCTTCTAGTTTAGGTGCTGCAGCTTGGTTCCTGTTTGGTTCAAGGAGGTTGAAAGGGTCTGGTATTTGTGGTAGGTGGTTCAGGGATTGTTTCTGGTCCTGCATAGTTCAGTAGAGGTTCTGGAATTCAGGGTAGTTCCAGACCATGTCAAATTGAGAAATGGGGTTTATTTGTAAAGCACTAGTTTGGAAATCTTGACTAGTCCCTTTTTGTTTTAAGTAAAATTTTGACTACTCCAATATGGCTAATGATTATTAGATATCTTGTGTACTTTCCCTCTTGTAATTTTTACTTGAAGCATCAGTTTTGATTTGGCCCTAAATTATTTGGTTTGAAAAGTCATTTGTTGCTTCCAACCTATACAATCCTAAGTATGTTAATGTATACTTTGTTATGGTTGGTATGGTTTAATGTCAAGTATCCTGAAATGTGATCGTCTCTGATTCATTGTAGTTAGTAAAATTACTTGTTTCTAATCATTCTTTTGATTTCTGACTACTTCATCATTTACTTCAATAACTATTGGGATGTGCCTCTAATCCTTATCTCCCTTTCTTTTGCATGAAACACTTGGGACGAGTTGAAATAAAAACTCACAAACGGGGATGGCTACGTGCATTCGAAGTTACTTAAACTGCTCCGCATTTTCGGGACTTGATATCCCCGAAAAATGTAAAACAAAAAGAAATGAATAAATGAAAAGCCTTGTGAAATACAGGGCTCGAATTGGGTTCGCTATCCCGGGTTCTACCTTCTAAAACTCCTTCTCTCCCGTCCCCTTTAGTAAGCATGTTTTAGGACTTCGTAAACTGAATTAGGACTTTGTATGATTAGAAGCCTGGTAGGTTAGCCGCTTTAATTGAAATTGTTATCTTATTGTTTGCCTAAGATTGATTATAAATTGCATATCTCGTCTCTTTGGTACTCGCCAATTAATTTAAGATAGTAGGAATCTTTAGTTAATTATCGAGTGCAAAAGAAATAAAAAATTAAAATTATAGCTATTTATTCATTATTTATATCTAAGATAATTATTTATCCATTTATTAATTTATTTATTTATTCATTAATTAAATTAATTAGGTAGTATTTATTATTAATTTATTTATTTATTTTTAATTAATCATTTATCTGCCTAATCAATTATAATTATTTATTTACTTATTTATTTATTTATTTATTCATCAATTAAATTAATTAAGTGGTATTTATTTATTAATTAATTTATTTAATTATTTAATTATTTTTTTAATTAATTATTTACTTGTTTAATCAATTATATTTATTTATTTATTATTTATTTAACTAGTCAATTATTATTGTTCATCCCTTATCTAATTGAAATCATATAAATGTTTATTTATCTAATTAAGTTATTTATCTATTTATTTATTTATCTAATTAATTAATTAATCAATTATTATTCTTTATTTAATCATTTATTAATTTATTTATTTACTTAATTTTATTTAGCCCTTATTTATTTAATTAATCAACCAACTATTATCTCATTATTCATTTAATTAATCTTAAGTTTTGTTCAAGTATTGTCATAATCAATTTTATCTTCTTTATATTATTCATTATCTATTTATTTTATTTAAAATTTATCCTAAATTAATTATCTTTAAGTAAAATTCGTGAAAATCGCCGGATTAACCGCTTTTAGCGGATTTTCGAAAGTGCTCCCGCAAGGGATCTTCTTTCGAATTTAATAGAATCACTTACCTAGAATCTCTAAATTATTTTCCTTTTAAATAAAGGATAAAATTGCACTCTTTAGTTAACTTAGGTTCCTAATACTCCTTAAATTAGGTGGCGACTCCAAAGAAACCCTTTGGAGTCCCATTTTGTTGAAATCAAATCCCGGTGCACACTTGTTGTGCATTTTTTTGGGAGGGTTCAACAGCGTGGCGACTCCACTGGGGATATGCAAATGATTCTAACCAAAAGATTTTCACGAATTTGCTTTATTTATATATGTGTTGATTGTATGTATGCGTAGCTTAACTCTTTGTTTGTTTGCATGCCTAAACTAGTATGCGTAGAATTAACTGTTGTGGATGAATGTATTAAGCATGTTTTTATTTGTGCATACTCCGCATTCCGTTCATATTTCCTCCCTCATGGAGCCTGTCAATTCTCTTTCACCTCCTCGATTTCATCACGGGGCACCCGCTTGACGGGTAGTTATGCAGGAAGGGCATTGCCCTCACCTCACTCTTTGAAACTTCTTTCGTGTCACCAAAAGTTAGTTCGGGATATTGAGATTGCCTGGTTTTGTCATGGCCAGTTCTACTGCATTGTGAGGCCAGGTCTATCCCGCATAGGTCGAGTCGGCCTCAATCGTTAGCCCATTCTTAGAAGGAGATTAGGTCATGCATTTACACCTTAGTCTCCATAGTTAGGAAACCGCCCTTACGTCAACGGGTCTTTAAAAACCCAATGACAATGCATATTATGTGCTGTGTGATGACGAATCCTCAGTCCTAACCATATTTTGGGCAAAATCAGATTTAGAATTTTGTCTCCTATGTTGTCTTTTAGGTCAGAAAATGGAAGAATTTAGCAGAATTGAGATCATAATGCAGATTTTTGTGAACAAGGCAGATTTGGTTGGCTTGTGTTTCGGAGATGGTCTGGTGTACTGAGATCTAAGAGGCGAAGCCCCTGGTGTCTTTGAAAGATCAGTGGGGTCCCTCTCGTGAATGGCTTTGCGTGTGTACAGGCCCATGTTGACTAACCAGCTGCAAATTCTTATGGAATGAAGTATGCTTGTCGCATACTAGGAGAGTGAAGCCCCTATGTCTATAAACGACCAATGGGGTCCTTCCTTGAAGACCAGTACGGTCTTGGCTACCTAGGAAACTGAGAGGCTTGATTAAAGCCGAGGACCAGTGAGGAGCCTTATGAACAAGGTCTGTGAGCCTTGCAAAAACCTAGGAAGCTGAGAGGCTTGACTAAAGCCGAGGACCAGTGAGGTTTTATTTTGAAAGGCCGATTGGCGCCTTTCATAATTTGCAGTCTGGTATTGTGAAGGCAGTTGGAAATCTCACCCCTGGATGTTGTGAAATAATTGGGAGTTGTGTTTGGAGGAGCGTTGATGTTTGCAAAAGGTATAGAGGTTTGTTTCAGGTTTTAGGCGTTTGGGTTTAGAAATTTGGTGCAGATGTTGTGGAGAGCATGAGCTGTGTTAGAATTTCGAGTTGACCCCAGCTTCTTGGAAGTTAGTTGGGATAATGGAATTGCAATGTCGAGGTGGAGAGCTGTTTGTTATCGATTATTGTTATTATTTATCACTTACTCTAAATCTGAATTGCTCAAAACTGGCATGAACTATTTTTTTTCATTATCACTTGCTCGCGCGTCTTAGGCCCACCTCTGGCACAAAGAGGCACCTTACAGGGTAGGAAGCGTTCGCATTTTCATTTACGCTCAACTACTTGTGTTTGCCACATGTCAACTTGTTTAAAATGCAAAGCGCTACGTGATGCGCGCTACATGATTTGTGTGCAATTTTGCCAATGACATGCAAACTAACATGGCTACTTTTGAACTTTTCTTTTGTTTTGTTTATCCCCCAAAAGAGGTTTGATTGTGCTGATTTAAGCTGGCTGATCACTCCTATTACACAAGGACAAAGGACCAATCTGCATATTGGTACACATTTCCACAACTGACAATGACTGGAATAGATGATGAACCTCGCAATACCGAGAAAAATCTTGCAACTCCTGAATCATCAAGAGCAAATGTCATTATTGCTCAAGACGAACTGATTCTTGAAATGGCTAAGGAACTACAGATGCTAAAAGATGAACTGGCTGCGGTAAGAGGGCAAACTCTTAAAAACACGCCGCTACGTGGGCCCGATGCATCCCACTCTCTGGGTCAAATGGGGCAATCTCTGGGGCAATCTCTGAACTCAATTGATGTGGTCGCCAATATGAACACACCTTTGAACACCCACAATTCTCTAAAAGCACCAGTCCACCAAAGCAACTTGTCACTTGTCCAAGCTCCACCTCCAAATAACGCTCAATCTAGCCAAACAATCAACCGACCACCCATCTACGCATCACATCAACAACACCCATCATACACCCCGCACCCTGCCAATACTTATTATCAGACAAACACTCTATATCCATACCAAACCTCCACTTATCAAAATGAACCCATCCCGCAAGCTCATACTGAAAATCCACCCGCACCATTAGTCCAAATGGCGGTATCTGGCGGGCAAGATGTTCCTATTGTGCAAATTGATGATTACATCGATCCTCCTTATGTGAAGTTTCAAAATGGTGTTAGAAGAGCCAAAAAAGCAGTCGATGGGGGTGAAGATTTGGAGAAAAAGGTACAAGGTTGGGTGATGAGTGCTCTTAGCAAAGCATCAAAAGGCAAGGACAAGGAAAGTTTAGAATATGAAGACTTGTGTGTTCATCCTGGGATTGAATACCCAGAAGGGTACAAAGTACCAAAGTTTGTTAAGTTTGATGGCAAAGGCAACCCCCGAGCCCATTTGAGAAGGTACTGTGAAACCTTGGGAGTGGGAAAGAATGAAGAGCTCCGTATGAAATTATTCATTCATAGTCTTGAAGGCGAAGCTTTAGACTGGTACTCCGACCAGGATCCCTCAAAATGGATTAACTGGAGGAGTATGGCTCACGACTTCATGGAGCGTTTTGGTTTCTATGCTGAAATACCATTAGATCGGTTGGCTATTGCAAGGTTTAAGAAGAAGCCGACCGAGACTTTTAGGGAATACGCGGTACGTTGGAGGAGTGAGGCTGCCAAAGTTAAGCCTCCCATGAGTGAGGAAGAGTTTGTGGGACATTTCATTGAGACATTGGATGAATTCTACTATGATCGAATGGCATCCATGACTAACTCTTCTTTTGCCAATCTAGTGAAAACAGGGGAGATGTATGAAGCTGGTTTGAAATCTGGTAGGATAACAAATTTGGCCGCTTTGCAAGCTACAAGTAAGGCAATCCAGTCTGGGTCTGGTAATGGCTTTAACAAAAAGAAGAAAGAGGAAGTGAGAGCTGTTGTGGGGGACATCGAGCGTCGACCGGCTATAAAGTTGAATTTTAACGATTCGTCTGCTTTTCCCACCTACCAAAGCCCATATTACCCAAATTACCCCACTCACTACCAGATGCCACCTGTTCCTTATTCGGTTTACAATGCACAAACAAATTACTACCAACCTAGAGCACATGCACCTAATCAATACCCTCGTCAGCCAAATTTTCAAGCACCCCAGAATTACCAGCCTCGTCCTCCTATTCGTCCCAATGTGCAAGGGTTTAATCAGAATTACGAAAGGAGAGCAACCAAAACCTGTACTCCTCTAGCCGAGTCATATGGCTAGCTTTTTGAGAGATTAAGGAATGCAGGAGTTGTGCAGCCTATCCCTGATAACACCCCAAACCCTTGTCCAAATTGGTACGATGCAAATAAGCACTGTGCTTATCACTCAGGAGCAGCCTGCCATGATATTGAGAGATGTTATACTTTCAAAGACAAGGTCGAGGGTCTAATCAAAGCAGGCACCATTCAACTCACCAGCACTCAGCCAAATATGTATGATAATCCTCTTCCCAATCATGGTAACAATGCAGTTAATATGATTTCTCTTGAGGAAGAGCCAAATCTGAAGGGCACCATAGTCTCTATTTATGATGTAAAGATTGATAATATTGCTTCTAAGGTACCTAAGCAAGCACTAACTCTGTTGCCAAAGAATGAGGGAACTTTTGGCCTAGGTGGCAACCCCGCTGAAGGAAAGATGGAAAAGGCTGAGTTTGAGAAGAAGTCGACCAGTGTCATACCACAGTCTCTTTTACCATTGAACCAATCATTTGTCCAAGCACCAGAAAGGGCCATGCAGAATTTGATTGAAGGTGTTGGCAGCCTATTCTTGAATGATGGACTGAAATGCAGTGCAACTATTGAAGATTTTGAGAAAGAGCCACATGTGCAGAATGCTGAACCAAGTGATGTGATGGTTAATTGGACTGGTGGTCCAAAAGAGACTTGATGAATGAACTTGCTTTTTTTTTTTTTGGCATCACAGTCAGCTTGAGGCCCTGAACTGTGTTTTGCACTTTGTTTATGTTTATTCTTTCAAATAACTCTTTTAAATCCTGCATGTTTACTTTTACGTTGTATGCCTCCCTAAATTAGGTTTTGAATAAACAAATGCACTACATTCCTACCTTATTATTTTGCTATACTTTAATTATTTATGTACTTTATTATTTGCTTTTGATTAATATACTTACTATTGTTTCAAATTAAAAATAACAAAACCTTCTTGAACTTGGCTTGTGACCTATAACGAAACAACTGAACAATTTAAGGATGATGCATTGGAAAGTTACTCTTGCACTCTTTGGATATTACATTACCGTTAGAACTTCAAACTAGGGCAGCTTTATTTGCCGGCAATTGGAGCCGAAGCGTTTTATCTATACAAATGGAAGACCTTTATTTGAGAAACCATTCAAGAAGATAAGTTGGAAGATGTTGAATGCGCAAAGAGAAGATTTGAATAGTTTACATCAAACCGGGGCAGTTGGTGTTGAAGAATCTCTTTCCTAACTAAGAAGAAGCAACGGGAAAATTTGCGCCAAGTTGGCAATGTCATTATGTGGAAGAACACTAATCCTAGCAGATATTTATCATCAAGTTGCCGTCAAAAGATACTATGTCTGAAGCAACCGCAAGTTAGCATTGGTTTGGATGTAATCTTTGATGTAATGCGAACTACGCGTAACCTGATTCCCGAAGCGGGATACGTAGGTAACTCAAATAGAGTTTGGTTGCACTAGCACAGGAATCCCCTATTTCCTCTTTTACGTATTTTTGAACTACTTCTGACCTGATTCCTGTAATGGCAACATGATAAGTAGGCAATCCCCATCGGATTCGGTCAAAATATTATAACACTTTAGGCTTGTTTATCTTTTATGATGTAATGCCGAACTATGCATCTGGGCAGATGTGTGGATTTTCCAATTCGGATGCGGCTTCATACTTAGATTGCCATACTTCCCCAAAAAATATTTATGTAAGCAGAACTACGCACAGTTTGATTCCCGTGGAGGGATACGTAGGCGCTCTTAACGGGCTCGACTCTATTATATTAAAATTTTCAGTTTCCCCTAAGGCAAGCAACTGGGGCAAATTTTGCAAGATGAATTGAAGGTATGGAAGATGGAAACTGGGGCAAATTTTGCAGAAAGAGTTCGAAGGCATAAGGATTATAACTGGGGCAGATTTTTGCAAAATTGGTATTGCTTATCAAAGGATGAAGTGGCAATGTTCTAAAAGTATTCAAGATTAGCACAAGTTGCAAAGACAAAGGACGTTCAGTTTGTTTCAAGATATGTCATGAGTTTGAGTTAAAGCAGAAATTTTTAAATGCATTATAACTTTCGGTCGCATATCAGTGATTATTTGTTTAATATTTTATCAGATTACTTTACTTTGCCTCTATCTTGAAATATTATACAATATTGAGTTCATAAGTCAAGTCTCTGAGTATAATTTGCAAGCCCAAGTCTAAAGAAGAACGAGGGAGCAATGACAGCAAGTTCAAGATGAATCAGCACAAATCAAACGCCCCTACCCAAAACTAACAAAATTTTCTTTGAGAGCAGGAACGAGAAAGCTTGCAATGAGAGGATCATTTGCACTATGGATGAAAAATTTATTGAACGCGCATCCAAAGTTGCCTTGCAAATTGCGTCGCATTGCCATTTTCATGACTTAAAGCACTATGCTCTGTCATGAGTTATCGCCGAACAGGCGGCATTTCAACCTCTATGACTTTCATTCCTAATAGGCGACAAAGCCGAGGCTTGTTTTGTGTTTTTAAAACTTAGCCAAATAGGGCATCACTTTATTTCGGATGATAATCCGCACAAGGCCATCCTTCCCAGATTGTCTCGCCAATTGATTTATCAATGGCTATCGCACCGACTACATTTCCGCACTACTTTGCTTTGCACTTGCTTTGAATTATGTCTTCGCACTTGCTTTAGAATTAACGCCTTGCTTTACTCTTCCAGGTTGACCATCGGCTACGAGGATGCCCTTTGTTGGACTATCTCGCCTATTGATTCGCCAAATGGCTCTTGCATTGCTCTACATTCCCGCATTGCTTTTCTTTGCATTTGCTTTCAATTATGCCTTTGCACTTGCTTTATATTATGAACCGCTTTACTTTTAGCTTAGCAGGTTAACAGGTCAGCCCCGAGACCCTCCTTGCTTCGTGCCGGACCGGTTCGCCAGCTGATTTATAGACAATCAATTCCAAGACCCTCCTTGCTGCGTGCCCGACCGGCTTGCCAGTTGATTTGTCAAGATGTTCAAATTGCCTTGCACTTGCTTTCAATTATGACTTTGCACTTGCTTTATATTATGAACCGCTTTACTTTTAGCTTAGCAGGTTAACAGGTCAGCCCCGAGACCCTCCTTGCTTCGTGTCGGACCGGTTCGCCAGCTGATTTGTAGACAATCAATTCCAAGACCCTCCTTGCTGCGTGCCCGACCGGCTTGCCAGTTGATTCGTCAAGATGTTCAAATTGCGTTGCACTTGCTTTCAATTATGACTTTGCACTTGCTTTATGTTATGAACCGATTTACTTTTAGCTTAACAGGTTAACAGGTCAGCCCCAAGAACCTCCTTGCTTCGTGCCGGACCGGTTCGCCAGCTGATTTGTTTAACAATCAACCCCCAAGACCCTCCTTGCTTCATGCCCGACCGGCTTGCCAGTTGATTATTCAAGATTGTTGAAGATGCTTTGCATTATGCCTTCGCACTTGCTTTATTGCTTTGCCAGTTGACTGGAAGACAACTTATCAATGATATCGCAACCCGCACTTGCAAATCTGTATCATCAATATTTGATCATTCTTTACTTTTGATTATCAAGCTTTATAGCAGTTGCTCGCTTACCGTTTGTCAAGTCTATTACAGGACTTTAGCAGTATCGCAGCAGCATTTGGAGCATAACGTAGAACTTTTTCTTAGCAGTGAACTGGGGCAATCGTTGATATGAGCTGGACTCGTCAACGAGGATCTAAAGAATCGCACTCGAACAAGCAAGTTCTTACCTACACTTTCATTCCGGATTAGGAGTTAGTTTGAATTCTTTCCTATTCGTACGTCCTTTTCTGTCAATCGTGCGAGTCTTCGTATCTAAGTGTTGTTGAACTACATATGGCCTGATTCTCTTTCAGCCCGAGATATGTAGGCAACTCGGAAACCGGAGTTCGGCCATATCCATAAGCCTCGCACTTTGGTCCTTGGAATCAAAGTACTTGACTTTGTCGTGACAAAATTGGTTTCCCGTCAACTTCTTTACCCTAAAAACTCTTTCATCCTTTTCCGGGTAAAGAGGGGAAGCTGTTGACACCCAATTTCGTCCCGAGGTGTAACTAATGACTAATTAGTTAAATAAAATTCAAGTATTAAAATAAAACTTAAAGTTAAAATTAATTTATTAAAATTAATTAAAGTGAGTTAATTAATTTCCAATGGAAAGGTTAAATTACATTGCTTATCTTTAAAATCCAGCTTATTCATCTAAATTGCATTTTAATTAGTTTAGGTTAAGAAAAGGGGGCCGAAAACGTTTTAGAGCCTAAAGTAGGGCTTAATTTCGCAACACATATATACAACACACACACCCCAATTCTCAGAAACCCATTTCCAGCATTTCCCATTTCAGAATCCCCAAGTTCCCCGCGACCCGAATTCTCAATCCCCAACCCGTTTCCCCTTCGTGACCCACAGCCAACCCGACCCTAAAATCTCTTCTTCTCCGTACGTTTGAGCTGGACAAGTGACGCTGTTCCAGCTGGTGTCATTGGTTTCTCTTACCAGTACAAACTGACCCATCATCCCATCCGTTCATTTGAACTTGAAACCAATCCGAGCCATTGATCCTTTTCTTTTGAGATAAGGACGAGAGGGGCACAATTTGACCCTCTCACCCTTATCTCATAAGGGAATAGATCAAAAACAACAAGGGTAATTTAGATTTTTGGCAAGCCAAGGTAAACCCTAAAGTTTTCCTATATATTTATCATTGTTTGTAGGGTTTAGGGGTTCTAAAAAATTTTGATATACAAAAAACGGCACAACATAATAGACAAGTTCTTGAGTAAAAAGTTTTAAGTATGTAGCACTGCTGTGACTTTTTTATTTTTGGGATTGATTTGTGTCGTCGCTCTATCGTTCGAGTCGCTTGTTTGCGTCAAACTTCGGATCCACGTCTCATTCATTGCTCGCAAAGAGGTAATACTCCAAACCTCTACCATTTTTGATTGTTTTAACTCCTATAAAATTTTGTTCATGATTATACTTGATGGATTTTAACTGCATTTTAGATAAAAGCCTAGTTCCTCTGTGTGTGTTTAACTACAAACACTACTAAAAGATTGAATTTATGACTTTTTTTTAGTCATTGTATGTGGTTGAATCCAGGCTCCATTTTTCCAGTTCCTGTTTTCTATACTCTTGTGAGCTAAGAAGAAGTTAAACTGCTTTAAAAAAAAAATAATAATAAAGCTTTGTTTCTTCCTGCTATGTGTTGACACCCAATTTTGTCCCTCTATTTTTCGCAATTTGGCTATATTTTATTAAAATCGATAATTGTAATTTTCTAAACAAAACTGCATTAGACAACATGCATTTACGTGTGTAATATTATTGTTAATCCCCTATTTATGTAGTATTTATTTAATTGTGATTATAATTACGTAATTGCATTTATTTAGGCTATTTTCTAAAATACGTATGCTATTTGTGTAATTTAACGCATTATGACATTATTTAATAATTATTTATGACTTATTTATATCTAATTAGTATTATTTGTGGTCATCTATATTTATTTATAATTAAATACATTTATTCATAATTATTTACAAAATTTCCTATTTTTATTCTAATTATTAATATTTATTATCATTTTAAATAAATACTAGCCAAATTTATCAATTTACAACTCACTCACATTACACTTACTCCATGTCATCACCTTTTGTCCACGTATAAGCCACCTAAGCTCCACCTAAGCTTACACCTCACTAAATACACTCCTAGTACAAGTATACACACGTTTAGCATGAAGTACTACTCTCCAAAGCACGTGTACAACTCACTCCAGCATGTGGTACAACCCCCTCGAAGCAACTATTGACTTGTACCCTTATCCATCTCAGCATATTTACTTATACACACATATATACCTGTGTGCCTACGTGGCTAAATCGTGGCCGTTTATCCCTTTAATCCTACGGCTCAGAATAATTCCCACATTTTAATATATCCACACACACCTCACATCCTAAAACCCTAAAATTACTCTCACTCTCTTCCATTTCCCTCTCCAGCCGCCACTCTCTCTCCCCCATTTCCCCAAAAAACAACCCGATACACCCCGCCCCATCTCCGCCACAACATCCGCGACTCCGCCAATCAGCCACGATCTTCTCTCTCTCCCCTATCACTGACAGCAAGGGAAGCAAATCCTAATCTCTCTATCATCTCTCAAGATTGAAAAGGAAATGAAAGGATTCATGACAAATCCCTTCAAATCTGAGGAAAACAAAACGGGAATCAAGGAAATTATTAATGTTTACACACATACAAGGAAAGGGCTAGCAAATTCAAACATCGAATCAAGCAAAAACAAGGTCGAACGGGTCAAGCCATGACTGACCCGACCCATCTCGCTCGTGAACCGACCCGGCAGTGTTCTAGTTTTTGTTTATTGAAACAGAGGGTTTGATTTCTGATTCTCACGGGTTAAGCTAAAACAGGTGGAACCTGACCCGACCCGACCCAACATGAAAGTAAACGGGTACCCCTTCCTTTTAGATTTTTCTTATTTCTGTGATTGATGAAACTTCCTGCCCATTTCAGCATGATTAGTAAATTGAATTACGAATTATGATGCTTTTTTAGGATAAATGTATATGCAGTGCTTTGAAATTGAGCCTTGATATGCTAAAATTCTTGAAAATATGTGTGTAAGGGAAAGAGTCATCTTGTCATTCAAATTTTGAATTACTTTTGAAGGTGTATACGACGCAGTTAAAGTCATTCCTCTATTCTATGTGTGATTCGCCCAAATATGACATGATACTTGTTTTGCTTTGTAAAAGGTGTGAACATAATAATAAGGATGATATTTAACTTATCCAGTTAGAAGAGATAAAATAGGTTTCTATTTCAAAATCTGTCTAATTAGCGTTATTTATGGAAGTGTATAAACCATGATCTCTCACTGATTTTGTGCAATTAATGACATGATCTTCCCTCTAATTTCGTGTAACTAACATCACATCACCTCTTCCTTCCCTTTCTAAGAACTTGGACTGATTTGTTTTCCTTTCTGAGATAGAATTTAAATTGTTGACTACCCTACACTACACCTATAAATACTTGGTCCTTTTACATTGAAAAGGCAGCTTTCAGGAATCCTCCTCTCTACCTCTCACACACTCCTCTCTGCTTTTCTGTCAAATAGACATCTACACACACTGAAATACACCCCTGGATACAGCCCCTCACCCTCAGACACCTTCAGCACACTTTCTCTACTTCCTACTAAACTGAAAACTCACAGCTTCTTCCTCCTTTGAGAACACATTGTACTCGCGCCTTTATTTATCTTAATTCTTGTCATTGAAGTCCTTCTCTTCGCCTGCTAATAAACAGAGGCAAAGCCTGCTTATACTTGCTATTGTGTGTTGCTTGAAACTCATGTTAGCTTCTTTGCTTTCTATTGTTTCAAAGTTCTGAAGGTATGCATCTTAAAACTGATTGAATGGGCCTGCAGTATTTTGTCAAGGCACTCTGTTGGTTAAATAAAATATCGTTGAGTGTGTATGCCATTGTGTGGGCTGCTTTAGGCCGCTACTAATTCTTTTGCAGGGACTTGAGTAAATTAGGGATAGCCAAAAGAGCTATACCCTTTATTAGTTATCCTTGCAGGTATTCAAATAATCCAGAGATAGCCTGAAAGCCATGGTTTTGTTCTGGGTATATCATGCAGGCTTATGAAGTTTGGAAAAGTCCATATTTTTGGTTCTAGAGAACCTGTGAAGTATAGGGATAAAGGCCCTGCTCTTGATTACCTTTATATTGTTTATTTTGCGTAACTAGAGTGTGAACTTTTGATAAAAAATGTATTTGTTGAGATCCACTTGTTTGTATAAGCACCATGAGGTGCAATCTGGCTGATTAGGACTAGTATTTTATGTCTAAATGGATGCTCTGTGAAATAGTGAGACACTTTGTTAAAAGGCCAAAAGTGTAAAGCAGATATAATAGTGGTTCGTTTCTGCAATTTTATAAGCGATTATGTAGCAGGTCTATAGGTGAATTTCAAACTAAAGAGTAGACTTTTCTGCAAATTTTAGCTTCTGGAAAAGGTAGGTTAACGTTAATAAGTTTTCTGTAAATAATTGAAAGTGCAGCTTTGTTTTAAAACTGGCCCGCTTCTGCAAAGTTTAAAAATTTGCAAAAACTTGGTTGTTTTGACAATCTGAAATTCAAATGTTTTTCCAAAAAATTTCTGTGCTCGTTTTTAGCCTCTTCAAGTTAATTAATAATTTGTGAGGGGTTGTTGGACTTTAGAGGTCAAGTCCTTTAAAATTTATATATGAAATTATAAGTTAATTTTCAAATCTATATTTTTGTTTGTTACATTATTTGCTAATGTTTCTTAAATAGCATACCTACTCCCTACTTGTATGTCAAATATTTATTATTTGCTTATAACATCCAATATATGTGTCTACCATTATACATGTGCTTACTATATTACTATATCTTAGTACTATATGCTTACTATATATATATATATATATATATATATATATATATATATATATATATATATATATATATATATATATATATATATATATATATATATATATATATATATATATATATATATATATATATATATATATATATATATATATATATATATATATATATATATATATATAACTTTAAAATCGAACTATTTTAAACGCGATCTCACACTAAAGTTGCCATCAAAATTAAAGGTATGTGACCAACAATGTCGCAATGCCATCTTTTAGTGGCACACATTTTTTTTACTACAAATTTTGTCCATGTTTTCTCACCTAACGGAAATTTTGCGTAACTTAACAATATTTTTTATTTAAATAGTTATTAGTTGTTTAAATTTATAATTTATTGTTATATGTGCAATACTTCTCTTATTTAAGACTATTTATAAAAATGCACTAAACAGCCTTTCTGCCACGGTAAATTCAGAATTTGCATAACTATTCCAGAATGTGAGGCCTTGCGATTTTGACCCTTTTGAGGACACAATGCTTGTAGGTTGAATTGCACAACTGAGTTTGAACTAAGATGTTTCTCTAGAAGTTATCCCTCACTGAATTGCAATAACTTGTTTGCACCATGATTTTTCATATATTTTTGTTGTCCCCTTTAGTTAAAGTTGCAAGACCTAAACCCAATATGAGAAATCGACCGGGAACCACGTTTAGTGGAACTTAGGAGGTGTCTAACCCCTTCCTTCTAGGTTAACTTGAACACTTACCTGAATCTCTAGTTAGCGAGACCAACCCAGAGTTATTATTTGAATTAGAAATTAATAGGTGACCTAATACGCCTAGAATAATTTATTAGGTGGCGACTCCAAAAGTCAACTCAAACGAGTTACCCAAGTTGTAAACCACTTTACTTTACAATTTTAGTGGGGTGCGACACTATGTTCTCTGTTTCTTAGAAGAAGTGCAGGGTGGTGTGGAGTATAGAAGTGTGTGCAGATGGATAGTTGGTTGAAATGAAGGCAGGGTGTGTGTGAGTTTGTCAGAGGGGTTTTGCCCATCTGAAAAGTCATTCCTTGTCGCCTGCTTGTTCATTATCCTTCTAGTTTAGGTGCTGCAGCTTGGTTCCTGTTTGGTTCAAGGAGGTTGAAAGGGTCTGGTATTTGTGGTAGGTGGTTCAGGGATTGTTTCTGGTCCTGCATAGTTCAGTAGAGGTTCTGGAATTCAGGGTAGTTCCTGTGGAATGGGAAGCCTGATGGAGTAGTCTGGTTCTGTTTGAATATGTAGAGGGTGTGCAGGAGTTTGCTGGGGTTGGGTAAAGTCCTGGTTTCTGTGAGTGTTGGATTGGTTTATTTGAAGTAGTGTTTCAGTTTGCAAGCCTGAGAGATGAAAGTGTAAAGTCAGTAAAGGTTTGTCCTGATTGTTATAGGTGAGGTCTGGAGTTTGTTCCTGGTTGTTCAAGGGAGTTAGTAGGCTGTGTATGCAGGTGGCCTGTGAGTGAGGTATGTCTGGATGTGTGAGTTGAGAGGGAGTCTTGGTTCATGCTGTTCCAGCTTGTTTGTTTGGTATTCTTGGGAGCCAAAAAGCAGGGCTAGCAATAGGAGCAGGTTGAGAGAGGAGTCCAAGGAAGGGTATTAGAAGTTTGGTGTAGGCTGCAGGTAGTAAGTGAGTTCAAGGGTGTCTCTAGGGTCTGTTGGCTGTTGCAATTTGTCTGTGTAGGTTGTCCAGGGAATGTGGTGGTGTGCAGATTGGCGTGTGTGCAGTGGGTGTGTGTTCAGGGAGTCTGATTCCTGGTTGCCTTGAGTTCAAAAGGGTTGTTTGGTTTTGCTTTAGGAGCAGGGTATGAGAGAGGGTCTGTGAGCTTGTTTAAAGATGTTAAGTTGGTTTCTCTTAGGTCTGTTAAGCTATGGTATTTGCAGGTTTTGAAAAGGGATGTAGGGGTCTATTTGTGCCCATAGAAGGGCTGCTCTATTGTTTTATGCTGCAGGTGCTTTGGTTGAAATTCGGGAGCTTTGCAGGATGTTGTAGGGTAGCTTAAGGGCTGTGGGATGTTTAGGATATTAGAGAAGCAGTAGCATGGGTTTTAGGGGGCCCCTTTGAGATTAGGTGCAAGTGGTAGAGGCTGTGAGTTAAGGATAGATTCAGGAAATCTTGGTAGTATGATTTGGGTGTTGCAGTTTCTAAGTGCGTGTAGCTTAATCAGGTTAGTATATAGGGATGTTTCTGGGTAATTGTTCAAATGTAAAGAGGGTCATTAGGTGAGGCCTTCTCTATCTCTTGGTTGAAGTTTTCTTTAGGTCTCTTTGCAAATTCTGTCTTGCTGAAACTTAATCTTGCCAGATTAATAGCAATTATGTGTTAAGTATTCCAGAGTTCCATTGATAATCCTATTCTTCTTTCTACCACAGTAATATCCTTTTTGATCGAGCTAAAATAGTGTCGCTGATTAAATTGACTCTTATAGTTATACAGGTCGTGATTATACTCGTGCAGCAGGTAAAGAAATACTCAAATAACCATTTTCTTAGACTAAATAAGTAAAACTAATCCAAGCAAAATATGACGCTCCCAATACTAGTGTCTACTGCTAGCAAGTTAAAATATTAAATATAACTTTCTGATGATTCTAATAGCGATTCCATCTCTACACGGCCCTGTTGAAGCAAGAAATTCTTTATTAGATCTAACTGTTTTGGCAATCAGAGATTATTATTGTATGTCTAAATTTATGTTTCAGACATTAGATAGCTTAGAAGTATCAGAATCTATATAAGCTTATCATCACCATTGTGGTTGAAATATTGTGTTGCTCTAAGTAGAGAGTATGTCTCTGTAAATTCAAGTTTGGTGTTGTCTTGAAATTCAGGAGCTCCTTTTTATAGACATAGCGATTGCAAAAAAAAAAAAAAAAAAACAAGTCCACCAGACCATGTCAAATTGAGAAATGGGGTTTATTTGTAAAGCACTCGTTTGGAAATCTTGACTAGTCCCTTTTTGTTTTAAGTAAAATTTTGACTACTCCAATATGGCTAATGATTATTAGATATCTTGTGTACTTTCCCTCTTGTAATTTTTACTTGAAGCATCAGTTTTGATTTGGCCCTAAATTATTTGGTTTGAAAAGTCATTTGGTGCTTCCAACCTATACAATCCTAAGTATGTTAATGTATACTTTGTTATGGTTGGTATGGTTTAATGTCAAGTATCCTGAAATGTGATCGTCTCTGATTCATTGTAGTTAGAAAATTACTTGTTTCTAATCATTCTTTTGATTTCTGACTACTTCATCGTTTACTTCAATAACTATTGGGATGTGCCTCTAATCCTTATCTCCCTTTCTTTTGCATGAAACACTTGGGACGAGTTGAAATAAAAACTCACAAACGGGGATGGCTACGTGCATTCGAAGTTACTTAAACTGCTCCCCATTTTCGGGACTTGATATCCCCAAAAATGTAAAACAAAAAGAAATGAATAAATGAAAAGCCTTGTGAAATACAGGGCTCGAATTGGGTTCGCTACCCGGGTTCTACCTTCTAAAACTCCTTCTCTCCCGTCCCCTTTAGTAAACATGTTTTAGGACTTCGTAAATTGAATTAGGACTTTGTATGATTAGAAGCCTGGTAGGTTAGCCGCTTTAATTGAAATTGTTATCTTATTGTTTGTCTAAGATTGATTATAAATTGCATATCCCGTCTCTTTGGGACTCGCCAATTAATTTAAGATAGTAGGAATCTTTAGTTAATTATCGAGTGCAAAAGAAATAAAAAATTAAAATTATAGCTATTTATTCATTATTTATATCTAAGATAATTATTTATCCATTTATTAATTTATTTATTTATTCATTAATTAAATTAATTAGGTAGTATTTATTATTAATTTATTTATTTATTTTTAATTAATCATTTATCTGCCTAATCAATTATAATTATTTATTTACTTATTCATTTATTTATTTATTTATTCATAAATTAAATTAATTAAGTGGTATTTATTTATTAATTCATTTATTTAGTTATTTAATTATATTTTTAATTAATTATTTACTTGTTTAATCAATTATATTTATTTATTTATTTAACTAGTCAATTATTATTGTTCATCCCTTATCTAATTGAAATCATATAAATGTTTATTTATCTAATTAAGTTATTTATCTATTTAGTTATTTATCTAATTAATTAATTAATCAATTATTATTCTTTATCTAATCATTTATTAATTTATTTATTTACTTAATTTTATTTAGCCCTTATTTATTTAATTAATCAACCAACTATTATCTCATTATTCATTTAATTAATCTTAAGTTTTGTTCAAGTATTGTCATAATCAATTTTATCTTCTTTATATTATTCATTATCTATTTATTTTATTTAAAATTTATCCTAAATTAATTATCTTTAAGTAAAATTCGTGAAAATCGCCGGATTAACCGCTTTAAGCGGATTTTTGAAAGTGGTCCCGCAACGAAACTTATTTCGAATTTAATAGAACCACTTACCTAGAATCTCTGAATTATTTTTCTTTTAAATAAAAAATAAAATTAGGTTCCTAATAATCCTTAGTTAGGTTTCTTTCGAATTGCACTCTTTAGTTAACTTAGGTTCCTAATAATCCTTAAATTAGGTGGCAACTCCAAAGAAACCGTTTGGAGTCCCATTTTGTTGAAATCAAATCCCGGTGCACACTTGTTGTGCATTTTTTTGGGAGGGTTCAACACATCACACTCAAATGCTGGAGCTACTTGCATTGTAGGAGGTGCAATAGTATAGATAGGAGCAACAGGAACGCTTGGTCCTGGACTTGGCACATTACGCACTGAGTTGCGAGCATCCATGAGCGCGACAACCAATTCAGTAAGGCTATTAAGTCTCTTTTCCAGACTTGCTACGGTCGCTTCAAGCTTGCTAACCTTGTCTTTGTAGGATTCCTTATTTTCAGTCAAGTCAATCACAACATTTTGACGAGCCATAGGTCTTAATCTTGCCAAATTTAATAAAAATATATTAAAGATGAAACTGACGGATCAACTTATTCCAAAATGGAGAAATTGAGACCGTACTGAAAAAACGCAAAAAAGTTTAAGTAGGACATTTGTTTCGTTAAAGAAAACTAGACAAAACAATGCTTATTAAATTCTGAGAAATATTATTTATTAAAAGGATGGAACACTTAAAATTTGATGCTAAAACAATATTTTGTAAAATTAAGACAGACCAAATAAAGATTCAAAAAGTATTTTAGAATAATAATATGCATGCTTTCATATTATAAGTGAGTAAAGAGAATAAAGCGGTTAATTCCTGCAAACAAATACAGTGTTAATCAAATCCCAATATCAAGCAAATTGAGTCACCCAACAAACAATGCAAATGAATTACAAGCGATTAGCACATAGCAAATAAGCATTTAGCAAGTTATTGCATAGTAGACAAATAATTGATATGTGGCAAACACAACTAATCAAGCGTAAATAAAGATGCAGGCGTGTCCTACCCTGTAAAGTACCTCTTTGTGACAGAGGTGGGCCTAAGACGCCAAATATGTGATAATAAAAAGTAGTCCAAGCCGGTTTCGCAATAATCGAATTTAGAGTAAGTGACAATAACAGTAATAATAATTTTTCTTTCATTATAACTTGATTTTGAGTACATCATTGTTACATAAAAAAAATAGAAAGTGCCGGACATAATTTAAATACATCGTTTTGAATATAATGGAAATATAACTAACTGCTATAACTACACTGCATCAGGCTCGAGGAGGCAATGAAACTGAAGTGCGGGCCTGGTCAGGGTTAATCCTTGCTTGCTTACACAATCGGTGTAATTTCTGACATCTGGTCCCAAATGTGGTTTACATCCAAAGACTTGCTTGAATCAAACATCGATCAAATGGATCGAACGTCTTATCGTCCTTTCAACGTCTCTTGCCCCAACTTGTTATCTTCTTTCAAGTATCTTCAAAATTTCAACTTGATGACTATTTGAATACCTCTTGAATTCAAGCGTCTTCTAGTCTAAAAAATTAATAAAAGTATTCTAAATTTAATTAATTGCAAAACTTGGCTTGGACTGGAAGTTCCGTTATCACATAAACACATAATATGCACTATTGTTGGGTTTAAAAATCTGTCAACGTAAAAAGGGCGGTTTTCCTAACTATGGAGGTGGTGCCAAGGACCGGGTCCAATCTAAGGTTTATGAATGCATGTTCCTAATGAAAAATCTAGAGTGGGTTTACTAGACACAAGGCTGTTTTGAGTGGCAAGCGGTCACGCGGTAGTAAAACTATCCGCTCACCCCGCAGGTAAGCGCACTCTTTCTTAAAGGATTTTTGTGAGTTGCGGGTGTATATGCATACACCTCGCGGGTATAAGTAACAATGAAGAAGCTCCCAGGAATGGGGGAAATATAAACGGAATGCCAGTTTAATACGTGCGCAAATAAAAGTGTAGTGACATGCTTTCAGTGACAAAACAATTGCAAATAATCAAATCAACTAATCATGCTATTTTTTTTGCAAATAATAAAAAAATAAAGAGTTATCTTGTGAAAACCTTGCGGTTAGAACCTTAAGGTATCCCCAGCGGAGTCGCTACGCTGTTGAACCCCAAAAATTACCTTTTCTTTAAGAAAAGATAGGTTTCGGGTATAATATTCAACAAAATGGGACTCCAAAGGGCTTTCTTTGGAGTCGCCACCTAATTTAGGAGAATTAGGAACCAAGTAAGTAAATAATGCGTGCAAGCACTCCGTATTAAGGAAGTGGTCTATTTCAGAGATTCTAAGTAAGAGGTTCAATTATTTTCGAAAGAAGGTTTCAATTTGAAAGCACTTTCGAAAATCCACAAAATGTGGTTAATCCTTCGGTTTTCACAAAATATCTCTATAAATGCAAATTCACAAAAAAAAAAAAACTTTAAAATTAATGCTGAAATCTAAGATTGTAAAAAAATTACGCTTTAAATAAATATGAATTTAAATGTAGTAATAATAATAATAATAATAATAATAATAAATGTATTTTGGGAAGGGGTAAGAAAATTAATTAACATGGGGAAAATCTCAATTAGAGTTGCAATTTAAGGAATTTGAAACAAAGTTGCTACTTTCATTATTTTTTGAATTTTATTGCACGCACTATTTAACTAAAAGGTTCGAAATTCTTAAATAAGATGGAAATTCAAAAGAAATAAATATTCACAAAATAACTCAATAAATAAATAAACATTCATTCATAAATAGCAAATTATTCTATATCAATTAATTATCTACAGGGAATTCCTACAGACATGCATTTCTACCGGATAAGGGAAAGAGAAGGATTTAGAAGAAGAACCCGGAAAATTTGACAAACTCATGGGAGCCTTGAATTTTATTTTTTATACATTATGCACATGATCCTAAGTTATATTAAGCGGCTCAACATAGCACTTTTTATGGTTTTCACTTCTTGAATCTTGAGCCCGGACTCGACCCAAGCGGCTCCAATGCAATGTAACCCGTCCCAATTTATGAGTTTTTAGCCAACTCGTCCCAATCGTGTATTATGCAAAAGAAACGGAAAATAAAGATTAGTACATGTGAAAGAACACTTAAAGAAAAACAGTTATGGAACCAAGAAGGAATAAACTTGCATAAAGAAATAAAAAGCGAACACACAGCTAACTTGCTAAATTACAGAGGAAACATGCCAACTAAGGGATCAAAACTTCAAAGCCAAGATTTACTAAGGTTTAAACTTAGTCACTACTAACTGCAAACAGAGATTACACCTCCCAATAAATATCAGATTACGACCTTAAACTAACTCATATCATTAACTCATTTTATCTTCTAGGAATTGAAATACAGTCTACCCAAACCATTCAGAGATAAAGAAAATAACTTTAAAATAACTTCAAGAAAAAGCCTCACTCAAGCGTAAAAAGAACAAATATGGAGATCTAACTTTAAGCAAAAAAATTCATAGTCTGTTTCAGCTATATTTTATTTAAAATTCCAAGGAATGAAGAAGACAGACCCTCATATTTTAAACATGGATCGATGCAGATTAGCAAGCTATTTCAAAGAAATCAGAATAAGCGCATTGTTAATTTCACAAATGAGGGAGATCTGGTGTGATTAATAGTTTTATAACATCAGGGAAGAAAATAGAGGACAGCCAACTTTAAAATACTTGAAAACAAGCAGCCTTGATTAATTCATAACAAGAATACAACTCAGGATTAGAATTTTGACGAGAAAAAAAAAACACACACACACATGATATGATTTTGACATTAACAGATCCAACATCTATGTCCTCATATGACTTGAAAGCTAGACGATACAAAACATTTTCAGACTTCTTCACTAATCTAAATTAGAATAAGTAGACTCTCTCACTCTGCTTGCAAGACAATCCACCAGGCTCCCTCATTCTCACAGAAACAAAAACAAGAACAACTACTGGAATCAACTATAAGCACCTCCACACCTATCCTGAATCCCTTATTCCACTACTACCAGATCTCCTTCCATCCTAAAACAACTGCTGACCTCCAGAAACAACATGCAGATCTCCAGAGAAACCTGCGGACTTCCAAAAATCCTACAAACACCTCTAAAACAAACCTGCATCTCCTATGAACTAACTACAGCACCCTTTCACTCTCCTACTTCTCCTAAAACCTACTCACTGCCTAACACCCTCTCTAGACTCCTACAAACTAACCTGAACAAACTCCACACCTCCAACTACTCCTATGCTTCTTCCTGAAAACCCCTTTTAAATCTCAGGCCATCCAAACCAAAACATGCTCCAAAATTGAGCAAGAAAGACTCATTCACTACCTTCAAAACAACTACAACAACCAGCCAGCCATCATCCCAGAAACTGAGCAAAAAACAAACTCATTGAACCAACATCACTTCTCCTAACCACCTGCTGCCTGAGACTACCAGACCACCTGCTGCTACCTGGAAACCAAACAGCCCCCTAAAAAACCAATTCTCAAACACCTGCTAATGCAGACACACCTGCATACACACAACTACACACCTGCATCTCCCTGAAACAAACTCAGATTCCCTGGACTACACCTACATTCTTACAACAACTCAAGAAACTGAAACAAACTTGGCACTCAATAGCTCAAGCCTAAACAAATCTGCATTCCAAGAGTTTCAAACCAGATCCAGGACAAACAGAATATCAAGCAGAACTTGACAAGAGAAGCTCAAAACTGAAGCTAATTAGGAAGAAAACAAGCTGATTCCAAAACAGAATTAGCACTTCTAACACATACAAATCCAAACTTCAAGCAATAAACTTTGTAAAGCTTCCTTTACACCAATAACAAAAAAAAAATCCAGTCTTTGAACAAGAAACAACTTCGTGATAGGGATTTAAACAGTTAAACTACCATACAACATATACATCACATCATATCAGGTTCATCTATAGCATACATAATGTAAGCAGGTTCAATAATTGATAAAAAATGTAACAGAAAGCTGTAAAATAAAGCAGAAAGGTTTCATACCTTTTGCGGCGCAATGAACTGAGGCGAGGATCCAAACAAAAAAACGACTCGAATAAAGAGCGACAACTCAAACTAGGTCGACGACATGAATGATGAAGCGATGACACAAATGCTTTTAGAAGAATCAGGAAACTACCTAATATTAACTTAGATTTTTTTTTAAAAAAAAATGTGCTAGTGTTTTTTTCTAACTACTGCTGCTGCTATGCCTATCCCCTTTCAATAAAAAGAATGAACTCCTCCCTTAGAAAAACTGAAACATCACAATATATAGCAAAGATTTTAGGGTTTTACCTCGGTTGGGAAAATTCCGAATTACCCTCCCTTATTTGATCTCTTCCCTTGTGAGATAAGGGTGAGAGGGTTAAATTTGTGCCCCTCTCGTCCATATCTCGAAGGAAAATGATCAATGGCTCTGATTCGACATTGATTCAAAATACACGGATGAGATGAGAAACCAACGGGCTTTTGTATGGAAAAAGTGAAGAGGGAACGTGGGGGGGACCATTGGGTACAAATTTCTTGGACTGACGCTGAATTAGGAGGGAAATCGAATGGGATTTGGCGAGATTGGATCGGGTCTAGGGCTCCAGACGGGTCGGGTAGTTGAGAGCTGAAACAGGAGAACTGATATGCGTATAGTGTATGTCTGTATGTATATGCTTTTGCAGGTAGGCTAATTTAAGTTGGGGTTGCACATTTGGCCCTCTATAGGATAAACTAAAGAAAGGAAGGGATTGCATGGGTAGGTAAAAAATTAGGGTGTCTTACAATTTCAACATTTCTCCTTTGAATTTAAATCAATTACTTTGAATTTTAAAATTAATTTTAATTTAGAAATAACTAGACTTTAATTAACATGTCCGGGACAAAATTGGGTGTCAACAGGTACCATGTGCAAGCAGCTTGGAGAGGTAATCCTCACTTTCAGGATGTTATAACGAGAGGTTTAACTACTAAGCAGCTTGCAGAATTAAAAAATGGTGTGTTTGGGAGGTTTATGGAGATAGATATAACAAACCTGTCGGGTAATTTTTTGAACTGTATGTTATTATTTGAAGTTGAATCAAGGAGACGAGATGCAATGGCATTTTCAATACACAGATATGAAGTTTAATTTGATGCCGATATATTTGGTGCTGTGACTGGGTTGCGGACTTCTAGTGTTAATAGGGTTTCTGTCGATGCAGCTATGAAGGAACCGGGTAGCCGTCTGATTACTGACTATTTTTCTGGTGATGATGGAGAGGAATTGTATCGAATGAAGGGGATATTGATGTCTGATTTGGAGGAGTTGTTGTCAAATGGAAAGAAGACTGGGTTGCTTAATGAGATGGATCCTGTTGCACTTGCTGAGATATACATTGTTGGCCGTGTGTTATTAGGTGGTAGGCCTTCAAAAGTTGTACAAACCAAGCATGTTAGGTTGATTGAGGACAGAAGCCTTGTCTCTAAGTTTGGATGGGGGTAGATAGCTTATGAAGAAACTGTGTCTTCATTGAAGAATGTGTTTGCTAATGGTACTAAACGTCCAATTCATTGTTTCAGCTTACCGGATTCCCCTTTGATTTTACTGTCTGGGGTTGGGATATTTTCCCTTCATACAGGAAATCGTTCGTTGAAATACATTCCCAAAGAAAGCATCCTCTTATGGTGCGGTACAGGACTTGTGGCACCCCTCAGTTCGAGTCAGTCATGTCAATGTTTGTACCGAAGTATTTGAAATCTGTAAGTGTTGTTTTTTTTATTTTTGTTTTTAAGTTTGTGATTTTTGGAAATATTTTCTGTTTTTATAGTAGTTTTATTCTTTTATTTAATTGATAGAAACCTAAAGCTCTTGTCGAGCCTTTCACTCTTGTCAATGAGCTGCCAATGAGGAATCTTCCAAGCCCTTCTTCTGTTGTTGGTGATGCTGGAGGTCATTATGATGCTTTGAGCAAGCGTTTTGATGTACGTCTTTCTTGCCTGTTTTGTTCAATTCATTATAAAAACGTAAGAACTTGTTTTCTATATGTTTTGATGGTTTTTGATATTTCTCCTTTTGTGCAGAAAATGGAGAAAAGATGGCAAAAGTCCTTGAATGGTATTTTGAAGGAGCAGTGTTCGATCAAGCAATAGCTTGGTGAGCTTGTTGATTTGGTGAAGAAAGGGAGATTTGGTGGATCGGCTGGAGAATATAGCCAAGCTCATGAACAGTGTCCTATTTATGCATCTCCTGTGTCCATCGGTGGTAGGGAAACTGTGTCCCCCATCTCGTAGAGTGTCAATTGGTGCTAGAGTTGAAGGTGCTTTGATTAGGCAGGAGGAAGAGCAGTTTGTGCAATTAATGGATGTTGATATGAGTGCCAAGAGAGTTGGTGATGCTCAGGATAGAGATGTCAGGGGTGATGATGATAGGTTGTTGGATGTTTCGAACAATGAAGAAAGGCAGATAGATGTTGGTAATGGTGAGGAGGTAGGTCGAGTACCAAAGCCAGTTGAAGTTGTTGTTTCGAATGATCCTAAAATAGATGCATTGGTCAGTTGTGGACGGTTGAGTGATCTTGCCGATGAAGCTGTTGCTGATGTACAATTCGATGGTGGTGCAGGAGGAGATTCTATTGGTGTTGAAGTTGGCGTGAGTGATAAGCAAGTTGAGCGTGAAGAGCATGGTGTTGCAGTTGTAGGAGATGGTGATACTGAGGAACTAGCTCGTGCTATGGTTAGCAATTTCCTTGCAGATTTGAATGTTCAAGGCAATGCTTTTTCAATACCTGTTGCTGCCGAGCGAGAGGCATTAGTAAGTGTCGTGTATTGTGCAAGTATTTTTTGTTTAGATTATTTTGTACGTGGGCACATTTTATAGTTGGCCTTGCTCCATAGTGTAAAGTCCTGGCCATTGCCAAGACTTGGAGATGCATTCCCTGCATATGGGACCTCCACTAGAGCTTAAACTCTTGGCTAGAGCCAAGACTTGCAGAGACCCTTGCAACAGAGGTGAAAGTCTTGACTATAGCCAAGATCTGTATAGACTAGACCTTCCTTGTTGTATTAAGGAGTATTGATTTTATTTTATTTTTTTATAGGATGGTGGTGAAGCTGATAGTGTGGATATTTCACTTGCTTCTTTGAGAACCAAAGTTGTTTGTAAGAGAAAGGTTGATGACACAGGTCTTGGTGATATTAATGAGGCACGAGCGATGAAGGGTGCTCCGGCTGTTGCTGATGAGTTAGATGAGCAGGAAAGACCCAAAAGGGTTCCAAAGCCAAGCTGGGCTTTGTTATCTCATTTTCAAGATTATGGTCGTAATCATGGGAAGTCTGTTAGTGATTGGAAATGTAACTATAGACGTCGATGCCCATTTCATTATGCCAGTATTCTGCCAAATGTTCCAAATTTCAGACTCTTCATCAATCCAAACAACCTTACTCCTCAAGTATTCTTCAAGAAAGTGTACGTTTGATTGAGTTGTCTCTTTTGCTATTTATTATAAGTACTTTGCTTTATGGTGTGTGCTTCATGCAAGTCTAACAAAAGTGTTTATGCTGATGGCGAGAATATTGTGCCTCATACTTATAAACTCGGTTATGCTTCCATTTCTAACCGAAGTTGGTTTTTCGAGTTGTCGTGTGATAAGTTAACCCTCACTGATGAGGTTTGTAACTTTCTTTTATTCTTGTGTTTTCTTGTTTTATATAGTAGTTTTAGTTTCCAGCTTTAACTCTTGGAAATAGCCAATAGTTGCAGAGTTTTTCTCTTCAAACTGGACTTTCTACATGGCTTGAAGTGTTGTCAATAGCCAAGAAGTTTGTGTGTTGGCAACAGCCAAGACTTGCATAGACTTCTTCTGTTACTTGTCCATTTTAACAGGCCTTTATTTTATTGTTTGTTTGTGCAGCATGTGGAAGTCTGTTTATATTATTTGAAGAAGCGGTGTTTGTACCATCCTTTTGATGGTCATTTGAAATATGCAAGCACGTCTCTTGTCTTCGATCGTTGGTTTATGGCGACATGTAGACAGTTTAAAGCTAATAATGGGAATTATTCTTGGGGAGCTTATTCAAATTATGAGCTTTTTATTGATAATATAGTTTCAAAGGAGGTTAGGGGTGGGATGTCTTGGGAGCTTGCTGATCGTGTCTTGTTTCTTATTCGGCTGGGTGATGAAAGCACAGAAACTACCCATTTTATGCTTGGAGTTTTCTCAGTGGATGAGCATCTTCTTGAAACATATGACTCTGTTTATGAGGGGCACGACCCAAGGGTGATGGAGCATGTCGATAGCTATTCTAAGATGATTCCATCATTGCTTGAACTGATCAATTTTCACCGTTATCGACCATCATATGGAGACGTGTATGAGACATTGAAGGTCAAGTGGGTAAAATGCCCCAAGCAGGCCAACGTGTATGCATTCTTTGACTTGGAATTATTCATATTAATTGATTATTATTATTTTCCTTGTTGTTTTATTTTCATTATTGTTATTCAGGTTTTCTGCTTAATTTTGGTGCAGTTATGATTGTGGTGCTTTTGTGATAAGATTTACTGACCTGTTGATGGATGGGAAGAATGTTTCAAAGTACAAGTTCAGCCAGCTTAGGCAGTATCTGATCGACTTTGCTACCAATCTGTGGTGTCATGGCACTTCGAAGGTCACTGATGGCTATGAGACTCCCCCAGAGATGGTAGGACACGTTTACCATGAACATAATGTGTCGACCTATCCACGTCCGATTGGTGCACCATTTCTTCCTGGACACAATTGACCATATTGTAGTTGTATAAATGATTGACAATATTTTTGTTTAATTACCATGTTTTTAGTGTAAGGATAAAACTTTATTGCATAATGTGTATGCCTACAACTCTTTATATTTTAGGTGAATGAATGAATTGTCTGTCCTCTTTCTATGTATTATTTTTTTATTTATTAGTGCTTGTTGGTGGGTGTGGATCATACGTTTTTTTTGGGGGGGGGGGGAGGTTGCTATTTTATTTAGCTGTTGAAGTGGTCAATTGCAAGTGTTGGTTTTGTCAAGACTTCAAGGCATTTTATATATAAGTAATTAGTGAAGAATTGCAGAGAAGTTTCCCCTTTCTAATAGGGCTTAAACTCTTGACAATAGCAAAGAGAACTAGTGCCATTTGTTATTGCACTACACCTTGAAGTCTTGTCAATTAGCAAGACTTTCGGAGTCCTCCTATCCAAGTATGAAATACAAATATTTGTAAATTCTTGGCAGTTGGCAAGATTTTTGAGAATTCATATATTTGGCTATAGTTGCGGCCAAGCACAAAGTTGAGGCAACTGCCAAGATTTTTTGGAGTCCTTGTCTTCAAGCCCGCATCTCAAATGTATATAAAATCTTGGCAATTGCCAATAGAGCTCCTATGAGAGGGTTACCTCGTTACCTGAACTTTCAGCAAATCACAAATGTCCAGACCTTAAAGTCTTGACAATAGCCAAGACTCTTAGGGATTTTTTCTTCGAGCGGGCATTGGAAACGTGTTGAAAGTATTGGCAATTGCTAGTATTTGTAAGTTCTTGAAAATAGGCAAGACTTGAGAGAATTCATACATTGCCTATAGCTGCAGTGAAGCACAAAGTAATGGCAGTTGCCAAGACTTTTGGAGTCAGTCTCCATTGCCGTATTTTCAAGTGTGTTTAAAGTCTTGGCAATTGCCAATATTTGAGAGAATTCATTTATTGGGCTTAGCAGTGGGTTAGATCTTTGCGTGATCTTTCAGTTAAGTACAGACCTCCAAGTCTTGGCAATATCCAAGACTCTTAGAGATATTGTCTAGAAGTCCTCATTGAAAACGTGTCGAAAGTATTGGCAATTGGCAATACCTGACAGGATATTTTCTGATAAAGCGGGGAGGGGGGGTTGGACAATAAAAATTTAAAATTAAGCTTTATTGAGGACATTAAATTCACTAGTTGTGCAAATTATAAGTAATGTTTAACATATAAAATTGTAATTCATAGGAGTAATTAAAATGAATCATGGTGTAACTTTCTTTCTGTATTTTCTTGCATGTGCATTGAGTACTGGAGTGCAGACACAGCTGGTTCTATTATGTCATATCTTTTTGCATCTTGAATATTGAGCTCTACCCTTTAGAAACTCTCCTCTTGAAACATATCTCTTTGTTTTCCTTCTTCCCCACTTAATTTTTGTATTGGGTAGTTTTGTGATGAAATCCTTGACTGTTTCTGGGACATCCCACGATTTTGAACTTCCTACTGGTAGAATTTTACCCTTGTAAGTTTCTTTCCAAGCATATCTTGTGAACCACTGTGCGCAGTAGCTAGACTTCTGTAGATTTCTCCTATCTATTGCTGCAATGGTGTGGGTGCATGGTAGCTCGTCTGTTTGATATTGCAAGCACTTACAGGTTCTTTCTTTTAAGTCGACCGAAAACTTATCGTCTCCATCTGCTACTGTAAATCTTGTGCCACTAATAAGATCAACCTGCGAATGAAGTCAATAAGCATGTAATAATCAAATGTTGATTCTGCAGACTTTTGTTTCTGAAACTTTTCGTAAGAAATATTACTTACTATCATCCTGTATGCAAATGGAATCTTTCCGGTCAGCTCTTGTTCTGCCCAACTTGTGAGCTCATGATACGTTCCTTGTGTCTCACTTTTTCTCTCGAAAAACCAACTCTGTAGCTTGTTTTGGATGTAGTCAATTAACCCCATTATTGGCAGTTTTCTGGCTTATGTAAACACGATATTCATAGTCTCAACATTTTTTGTTGTTAGCATGTTGTATCTTCTGTTGGTGTGGAACGAACGTGCCCATCTTTCTGGTGGCTCCTCCTTTATGTATTTTGCAGCATTTTTGTCAAGATTTTCAATCTCAGTCATATACATATCAAAATCTATGCGATTGTAAGTAGTTGCTACATTGTAAAAATATGAGATCACCGCTTCAGAGTATAATCTGCTCCTTAGATTCTTCTCCATGTGATAAATGCATATGCCATGCTGGCAGTCTGGATAGACGTTAGTGATGGAATTTTCAATGGAGGGGTGGCGGTCTAATAGGATGGAGAGTTGTTCATGCATCCCTATCGCAATTCTCAACTGCTGGAAGAACCAGTTGTAGGCTTTGTTGTTTTCTGAATCTGCAATCCCAAACGCCAAAGGAAAGATGTTGTTGTCATCTTTAGAGACTGCTACTATGAGAATACCACGGTATTTTCCCTGCAAGAATGTTGCGTCTACCATTATTACTGGCCTGCAGTGTCTCCAACCTTGTATTGAAGCGTTGTACATAAAGAATGCATACTGAAACCTGCATGGGGGAAGCAGAAGATTTATTAGTGAAGTGTTGGAGTTATGTGGCAGGGGGAGGGAAAGTATTGTCAAATGCCAATATTTTAAGGAAAGTGATATGTGTGGTATGTGTGCGAATCTAAGAAAGTCTTGGCTTACTGCCAATAGATGAAAATTTAATTGTGTGTGCAGTGTTTTAGACTGTGCATACATGTTCTCTCCGTCTGTGTTGACGTTGACGTACGTGCCAAGGTTGTTTCCTTTCATTATATGTAGATAGGAAGGCAGCATAATGTAATTCTCTTCAGGTGTCCCTCTCAACACAGAATAAGCATGTTGTATTGAGTGCCATCCCTTATGGTAGCTGATTGTAATTCCAAATTTCCTTCTCATTTCCTGTACCACAAATTTACGTGCGATGACATTATCGTTTTGCCGTATGAGCTTCACAATGTAGTCACTTATCATTTTTGATGTTGCATTCCGCTGGTCAGATTTAATGAAGTCAATGGAGCATGTGTGTGTCTTTTCAAAGCTGTCCACCTTGAAAAACATAGAATTTGGTATCTTTGATGCATGGAAACGCCAAGTGCAACTGGTATCAACACAACTCAGCCAATATCTTGTCTTGCATGATTTAGCAACCTTGAACTGTATGTTTTTTGTAATTGCAATGATAGACATAGACTTCTTCATACTCTGTTTGTCTTGGAAGACAGATTTTTCAGTTATGTCATCCACAGATGCATCACTCCTTAGAATGGTTGTTTCAATGTCAAGTTTTCTCTTTCTCTTTGCCCTATTTACCTTGGTTGGCTCTCCTATTTCTTCCATTGTTGGTGGTGGAGTGATTGATTCAATGTCTATTGTTGTCGACTGGTCGGTGATGATTGTTTGTGGTTCAGTGTGTATCATTAAAGCTCGACATCTGGTGACCTCATCATTGGTTTCTCCTTGTTCTTGCTGTGCATCATCACTTTCTTGGTCAGTCAGGGAGATTACATCCTCATTTTGGTCTATGAGGTCAATCAATTGTCCTTCTTTTTTATTCAATGCCATGGTGTGGTCTGCTTCATTCACAAAGATTTTGCATGTAGTTGGTGTGGTGGTGTTGTTACTTGAGAGGTCAGTCCTTTTAATTACTTCTACTATGAAACAGGATTTTCTGAAATTCTCATCATTTTTCAGCAGAAACATGCAAGTCGTAAGTTCTTGATCATTTGTTACCATCATTCCTCTGCACTTTTCAAAATTTGTGTCAAACCTTATCTTTACTTCAGTTTCAGCAGTGTTGATGGTTAGAGCATTACAAATTTCTTTTCTAAATGCGTGGTAGCTTATACCGTCTTTGACAAGTATCAACTTTATATCATGGTTGATGTATTTGCTGTTTGCATCCCAATTCCCATTATAAGCTATATAAATGCAGCGAATCGCTATAGTGGTAATCCTGCACATAATCAAGACAAATAATATGCTTAGAATTTCGTACTCAGATCGCTTTAATAGAAGCATGATCATGGGTAAAAGTGTTGCCCTTTTCTGGGCTTAAGGTCTTGCAAAGAAGTCTCTCTTAGGTGCATATTGCACCAGAGCTGCAACTCTTGACAATAGCCAAGACTTGGAGAGACTTTGTCTGCAAGCCCCCTATAGTAACAGTCTTTAAGTGTTGGCAATAGGCAAGAAGTCTCTCCTAGGTGCCTATTGCTCCAGAGCTGCAACTCTTGGCAATAGCCAAGACTTGCAGAGATTTTGTGTGCATGCCCCTCATAGCAACAGTCTGAAAGTCTTGGCAATAGCCAAGAAGTTTCTCCTAGGTGCTTATTCCACCAGAGTTGCAACTCTTGGCAATAGCAAGACTTGCAGAGACTTTGTCTGCAAGTCCCCCATAGCAACAGGTCTGAAAGTCTTGGCAATAGCCAAGAAGTCTCTCCTTTGTGCTTATTGCACCAGAGCTACAAGTCTTGCAGAGAGTTTGTCTGCAAGTACCCCATTGCAACAGGTCTTTAAGTCTTGGCAATAAGGAAGAAGTGTCTATAAGGACCCCATTGCATCAGAGCTGCAAGTCTTGGCTATATCCCCTCATTGCAATAGGGTTTAAAGTCTTGGCAATATGCAATAACTTTCTACAAGCCTCCCATTGCACCAGTGCTTAAACTATTGTCAATAAGCCAAGACTCGCAGAGAACTTTACCCTTGCAACAAGGCAAAAAGTCTTAGCAATAAGCAGCAGTCTGTGACATGTGCTAATTGCAGCAGATCTGGAAGCCTTGGCAATGGCCAAGACTTTTAGAGATTTTCTCTGCAAGTTCGCAAGGCAAAGTCTTGGCAATAGGAAAGACTTTTCTAGAATTGATAGATTTTTGCATATTACAATTACTGTAATCAATCTAATGTCATGTGTTTTTTTATTATTATGTATAAAAACCATATCTCGTTTGGTTTATATAGAATTTTAACCAAAGTTAAGCATAATATAAATGAAATTATAAAGAAATTAATCAAACTGTTAGTAAAATTCAATAGCAATTTGAAGAAATCTTACAATGAATCTTTGCTTGAACGGAGCAATCTGTAAAAGGAATGGATTTTTAGGGATGTTGTGATCGCGTGACTAGTGAAAAGGAAGAGGGTGGATTGGGCGCCTCTTTTTATTGGTTTGTAGGGGTATTTTGGTCTGAAAAAATTTTCATTAAACTAATGAGGGCATTTTTGCTAAACATCTGTTAGTCGAGCATTTTGGCAAACCATTGCTTCCGGTAGCATATTTTTGCAATTCAGCCTTGAAATTCTATCATGTATTATTCATTGCAAAAATATGACACGGGAAGCAATGGTTTGCTTTTTTGCCCGCGCTAAGAGATGGTTTGAAAAAATGTCCTCGTTAAGATTTAATGAAAAAAGTCCGGGGCGAAGACTTCCCGTTATATTTTTCCATTTTTCAACACTTATCCCTTCAAGTATTGGCAATAGGCAATACTTGCCGCACTAGACCGGAAGTCTTGGAAATTGCCAAGACTTGCCATTGACTCATGCTCGATTTTCCAACACTTGCACGACAAGTATTGGCAATAAGCAACACTTACTGCACTGCGTCGTAAGTCTTGGCAATTATCAAGACTTGCCCCTTCCAGTTTTCCATGCATTCTCGCTATATAACTTGAAGTATTGGCAAAACAGCACCTGCCCTTGAAGTATAGCCAATTGCCAAGACTTACAAATTTTTTGCCTTGAAGCCTTAGCTTGCGGACTAAATAAGGGCATTTTGCTAAAACATTCCTTAGCGCGGATAATTTTATAAAACCACTCCTTATGGAGGACATACGGTGAATTTTTTTGGTTTTTACTAACATCATAAAAAAGAAAGGATATTGATCACAATGCAAATTATAGCAAAGTATTCTGCATTCCTCAAATATGTTTGGTTATATAAAGTGACGTTCATCCATCAAAGTCACTGTGCGTTGGATGTTATTTTTTGGCACTAAGACAGAAATCTCGATCATATTTTGCTTCTCCAAAAGTGGACACATTGTATGGAATTTGGGGAGACAGCCCCTTTATTATCACTAAAATTGTAAAGAAAAAGGTTGAAGACACAGAAAGTACAGTGTTGCTTTGTCTTTAGAGTAGCAATTTAATGGGAACATGGCTGGAAGTAAGATTGTAACAACGCCTCTCTCGAAAGTGGACCACTTCTTGTGAATCATGTCTATTTAGTGCTTCATAGCGTTTGCGCGATGGATATTACATTGCACAATTTCTGTTGCAGGGTCGATAAATCAATTAATTACATCTTAATCCAAACTAATTTTATCCACAAAACTTCTCCGAGTGTAACACATGAAATCCAACTACTCACATTGCCTGGGACTTAAGAAAGCAATAACGGTGTCTAAATGGGGCTCTCTCAACCAGCGTGGACAGCTGGGGCAGCAATTATCAATTGACAGAAGATAATGGTAGTAGTGTCTATCAATCACAGCTCATTAGGCAGAAAATATAATGTATTCTCCATTTGTTTCCTGGTTATTGAATGAGATCACCACCAGCCATTTTGCTGAAAGCATTGTATCATAGTATTGATCAATTTTACAATAAACTTAGGTGTCTTACTGGTGCAACTTATGTTAATGCTGCCAGTATACGCACTTGGATGTGGCCTTGAATCAACAGAGGTGAATCTTAAAGAACTTACTTGTGAATCAAGTACAGTAGCTTTGATGTTGCATGAAGAACATGTAGGATGTTGCAACTGTTGACTGTTCCAATTGTGTAAGAACTTGATTCTCCTTATCTGAGACCTTTTCATGAGCGTAAGTTGTGTCTGAAACACAAATTAATCAGCTAACATTGTCGCTTGCTGAAAAATATGTCAGATTAGTCAAAGCTAGAAGTAGTTTCAATCTAAGAAGGTTGCGTAAAAAGCAACCCTGGATGGCAGAATCAGCTATATGAATACAAAAACAGAGAACTCTTTCTGTTTCTGTTTCTGTTTCTCTTTCCCCAACTGATTTTAACTATTAAGTTAAGATCCTATCCTAGAATTTCATCAATCAGTGACACAAGCCTATCTAAATTTCCAGTCTAATATTTGTACATTAAGTTCTTGTTCTTTATTATGTGAAGATGCTGCTGTCGCTCCAAACGCACACGCAAGTATACGCGGTCGATCAAGTAATAAAGTGATAAGAAAGTATCGTTCCCACAAGGACTATTGATTAACTATTAACTAGACAGACTTCAATTCAAGTATTGTTCAAGAGAGTTTAACCAAATTTCAAGTTGTGTTTAATTAACTAATTAACTAAAAGTAATAGAAGTAAATGGAATGCAAGACAATTCAAGAGTTCTAGATATCAGTGAGAGGGAATATTCCAGGATTATGGGACGATCACCAATCCAGTTGCACTCATCCGCTAGTTGAATTAATTTTACTTATCTGAGTTGCTAATCACAGGGTTAATTATACTCACAGAGCTCTTTCGATACCCTGCTCGCCTATTCAAGTCAATCTAACGCCTATATGTCTATGGAATTAGGATTAACAAGAATGCATGTGTTTTTCCTGTAAACTGATTAAGCGTGACTGTTAGGTATATTTCTATCCTAACCACGAAACCATTCCCCGATGCCCGGGTTCAAGAACACGCTTTATTTAATTCTATTGCAACCTGTGGTTCCCACTTTCGAGTTCAACCTTAGGTTCATGGGTAATACTTAACAACTGGCCAGGAAATTAAGTAATTCAGAGCAGAATTAAATAAACAACTCAATCTGATAAATTTAATATAACTCAATCAACTTCAGAGTACAACTTTCATGGTTAACCCATAACCCTAGAACAATGGGGTTTAGCTACTCATAGACAAGTCAGCTTTCTCACAAAATAATCTAGAATTCATGAAACAATAAAGAGGGAAGAAGAATTACAACTCAATTGATGAATCTTGGTTCTCTAGCCTCTCCTATGGTTCTTGCCTCCAAAAATACGTGATAATCTAAGAAAAATAGCGTTCCAAGGGTTTTTATCCCGAAATACTCTAATAATACACGTTTTAAGCTAGTCCTGGTAGCTCTGGGACTATTTTACAGCGCATACACCGGAGCATGCCAAGCATCCGTGGCTGTATGCGCTCCTTTTCTCAATTTCTTCAATATTTGCACTCTTCCCAGTCCATACAGCCTAGCATGCCAAGCATCCAACGCTGTACCCATTGCTTCTTCCTTGTTCTTGTCCAAATCAAGCTCCAAATTCCTTCAATTTGCTCCTAAAACATCCAAACACCTCAAGTTAGTATTTTACTTTAAATCTCACATTGTTGGGCACATAATACGCTGAAAATACACAAAAGATATAAGAAATCAATGCCGAGACACAAGATATACGCCCAACATCAACACCCCACACTTAAACTTTGTTCGTCCCCGAACAAACAAACCCAACACACTTATACTCAATAGGTCTTAACTACCCAACTCAAGAACTTCAAGGAAGCGCACCTATGAAATAGGTTGATACCAACAATTAGCCACTAGACATACAAGCACACAACTCCCCATATTTGCACACCACACTTTTAGAAAACAAGGATTATCAAGCAGTCAAGTAGCAATAACCAAGTCTCAAGAAATGACTCTTTACACCAACTTACTCACGATTTGTCCACTCGCTCAAGATTAGGGCCTAATAAAAGCTCCAACCTCTCATAATCCATGTGCCCTCACCAATCAAAGTCTAGTCCCAATCACACAAAAATATATCAAATGAATTATCAGGGACTTTCAAGATAGGAAGAATTCGCTCACACTCAGAAGAATCTCAAGTGCCACACAATGGTACCATAGGCTTGCCCGTGGTGTAGGACTCCACTAATGTAGGCTCGCTCCTATTCGGGATTAACTAGGACTTTAAGGGTTGTAATGTAGGCCAAAGGACGGGTAATGGTTAAATGACTACCTCCATAAGCACTTTAATACATCACTTCCACTTATATAGCTCAACTCTTCACAAAAACAACCGAGCTACCATCCGAACATCAATTCAAACACTTCCCTCTCTTTAAGTATTTTTTTTCAATGCGCACAACACTAGCAAGGATTGAGAATTTTTTTTTTTTTTTTTTTTTTTTTGCTTTCTTTTTATTATTATTTTTTTTTTCCACTTTTTCTCTTCTTCTTTTTTTCTTTTCAACATTTATCAATTTTTTTCCTCAACCTTGCCAATGTACTTTTTCCTCCAAAAATACCATCACAATTTATTCTTATTTACTCCACTCAAAAGCCATCAATTTCCACCAACCACAACTCCACTAACAACAATCTTTTCAATTAAAGTGCTCTAAGGAGTACGGGTTCAAAAAGAAGGTAATTAAGAACAAGGGAATAGGCTTGTAATGTGGGTGTCAACAAAAACTAATAGGCTCAAAAAGAATTACAAGGGATATATATGAACGGGTAGGCTAATCAAGGCTGCAAAAGAAAGGGTTTATCAAAGAAGGCCTGTATCATCTCCCGACTAGAGCAAACCTAGGATTTCGCTTTGAACACACGCGGGGCAAGTTCTAGACCAATAATGCAAGCACGAGAATAAAGAAAAGCACCTCACCACTCATGGCACATGAACTACTCAAGGCGAAACAATTCCAACACCTAACAAAAACAAGTGAGACAAGTCATGCTATTCAGTCAGCACTCAGAGTCAGAAACCTGAGCCGAGGAGTCACTAACAAGACTGACTATCAATCCAATATATAACTCACACACAAAAAACTTTAGGGAAGTTCAACTCGCATGTAAAGGACTAAATATGTCAATATCAAACAATTCACAGAGAAGGCACAGGTCCTTACCACTTAGCTACTCCTATTTCCTAATTTTTTTGTATTTTGAATATCTATATATTTTTTTTTTTTTCTAAAAACACCCGGTTCAAAACAAAAGGCATCCTCGGGAAAGAACCGTGGCTTGAAGAAAACCCAAGGATTATGCCACTAATTTTAAAAAAAAATTAAATGCAGTAAGAATATACAAGTACAAATCATGATACCCCACCCCACACTTAAAATAGTGCATGGTCCCCACTGCACAGATACAAAAATAATAACAAGAGTGGGTATCAAGAAAGCTCCCTCAAACCGCAGAGTCTGGAGGTGCTGCAGACCGGTCTGTGACCGCAGTCTGAGCAGTGGAGGGATCCAACAAGGTAGTGCCAGCTGCATCCATCGCATCAATCAGCGACCCCTCCATAGTAGTGGCAGAAGCCGGAGCTGGCTCTGCAGCAGTGCCATCAGTAGCACTCAAATCCACAACCTCCTCACTGGACCCTGCATCAGTCTGGACGCCAATGGAACGCGTCACTCTGGGACTCTGAATAGCGGCAAGGATCTCTGCCAGTGTGCTCTGCATCAGGGTATCTCGAGCTGCCTGCTCCTGTCTCAACTGGGTCAGCTCTGCCTGCTGCTCCTGTCTCAACTGGGTCAGCTCTGCCTGCTGCGCGTCTCTCAGCTTAGCTAGCTCAGCTTCAAAGCCCACAAGTCGCTCTGATGTAGTTCTCTTATCCGCTTTGGCCGCGACCGGGTCAAGCACTGAAGTGATGTCATGAGCAGTGGGCACCTCCAAAAGGTCATCCTCCGTATAGAATGGTACCCTGTGCTTCCTCATCAAAGCTGTCAGAGTGTGCACAAAATACAGCTTCAATGTCTTCTCCTTACGAGTCCGTATCATCTGCTCGTACATAAGCTCACCCAAGTTCAGAACTATTCCAGTCATCAGAGCATAAATAAGAAGCACCCGCTCCCGAAGTACATTCGTCTGATGGTCAGCCTGCATGATCCTGTTAGACACCCAATTGAGCCAAGATCGACTCTCCCTCGACATAAACCGCTTGGGTAAAGTGGCATATTTTCTCTGCGTGTTGTGCAACCACGAAGGCTTCGAAGATTCACGATCATCCAGAACGGCTGGTGGGTCACATAGTACCTCAATGACATCTGCAAAATCCGGCTCTGCTAGCATCTTCTTATACTCATCCATTGCCACTTCAGTCACCCTGTAATGTGCATTAATAGCCCGGGCAGAAATATCAACATCAACATCTCGAACCCGCACTATGCTGCTCCTCGGGTTGATCCAGTTCGCATATAGCTCCTGAACAGCAGTAACATTGCCCTTGCCCGTGGGACCCTGCATAAATTTGTCCCACTTCCTATCTTTAACAACCTCCAGAATAGCCGGGCACGCCTTCTCACATGCATGATAGTTCAGTGGTCTTTCCTGTGTAATCTGCTTCTTAAGGATCCACTGATATGCTAAATATGCACTCTCGCTCTCAAAGGTGCCCTCCCACAATGCCCTGTCAATCGGGCCACTAGTAGAGGGAATGTCCTCAGGCTCTGGAATAGAAGTGTACTCCTCCTCAGCATCATCATCCTCATCATCCTCCTCCATTTGTTTCTTTCCCTTACCATGAACTGCTCTCCTTTTCTTGGCCGGTGGTCTAGAAGCACCACCTTCACGGATCACCACGGGCTTTTCCTTAGCAATGGTTGATTTCCTCTTGCCCGTGGTTACCTGAGAGGCGGGAATAGTCATGTCCGGAGCAGGTGTATCTTGTTTCTTCTTTGAGCGTTGCTCCCTTTTATCCTTGCCCTCAGGTTGATTCCGTGGTGGTTGGCCACCGTCCCCGCTTCCACCACTCTTGGATGGTTGCTTTTCAATCGCCATTTAAAATAGAGTACCTGCATTCAAACAATGTGAAATTAGCCAATGAGTTATTCCCGAGCTCTTTAAAGTAGCTAGAAACTAAGCCAATTCAAGCTAGTCGTCTACTTCTCATTGGTGCGCACGCACCCCACACTTATAGCTCAAGTGTAATCTACAAGTAATCAAGTTATGCTCATAGTACGCTCATTGTAACATTCGCGAGGTACTCAGACTTCCCTCGACGTGCACGTCTTTATTCGAAGCAATTCTCATGGTTAAAATTCAACAAAGTGTGCAAACGGGGTCTCCACACCCCACACTTATGCGCTACTTCATCTCAAAAATATGGAGCAATATTATGTTAAGCAAAGCAATCAAAACAGCCCGTGAATTGCACAACGGGGCAAAGGCTCACTCAAGTAAAGTGTGAAACAACACTTCTAGTGTATGAATAAAGTGCATTGAGTGTCGTTCATAAGAACACACTTTAAAATCAGCCCCATGTCCTAATTCTAACTAATATATGTTCAAGTTATGCCCCCTAATTGATTTGGCTACTCAGACTTCACCAAATACCTCAAATTGTTCATTGGGGAATTTTATCAAACACCTTATGTGCAGTAAATTGGACAGCTTGTGTATGCACTTTTTGTTAATGTTTAGACCTCCCAACTCCGGGAGCTTACGTTTCTACTCATCATGGTGCATCACCGCACCCCCCACAGCAAATACCAATCAAAAAGAACCAAGTTCGACATGTTTTCATCACAACTTTTAAGTAAAAACTAAACCTAAGGGGAGAAGGGAATGGTAACAATTATAATGCTACACCCAGCGGTTCGTGGCTCCATGGCCAAGGGGGAAGTTGAGGGAGAAGGTGAAAGTCAGAAGAGATCATACCTGGGAAGCACAATGATGCAGCGTCTGTTCTTTGTTCTTTGTACGCAGCTTCTATGTTTTTTTTTTTCCTCTGTGTGTGTTATGTTTCTGTTCTTTTGTTTGTGTTGTGTGTGTGTGTGTTTAAGTGGTATAAGGAGTTTTTAAAAAAAAAACTTACCTTGGCATACAGTGAGGTGCGTTTCCAGCCCACAATACTGTCCCACACAAAAAAAAATTTCCAAAACAAAATGGCAGCGTACAGCTCCCTGCGCGTCGCGCAGGAGCCTGTTTGGACGAGAACAAACAGCAAACAGCCGCGGGGGCTTTCTTCGTGCAACACTGCCCTGGTTCCAATTTTTTTCACAAAAACCAACTGGGCACAGCCAAGCATGCGACGCATGCAAGGCTGTGCCGGCCTCACAACAGTTTTCTTGCTTTCTTTGCTCCATTTTGTTGTCCGGGATCGACTATTTCGTTGATCCAACCTATTTTGAGCCTCGGCATCCTGTAAACACACTACACAAACACGTTAAACACATCAAGAATCCATTCTTTTTGTTCTTTTCAATTTTTTTCATTTTTTTTTTTTATTTTTTTTTGTTTTATTTAATTTTAAATGAAAAAGCGAATTAACTAACTCTAAAAGCGATAAAACATGGGTTGCCTCCCATGAAGCGCTTGATTTAACGTCGCGGCACGACGAGTACAACCCTTTTTCAAGGGTCGACTAAAGAAATGGAGAATTTAAGCCTATCGACATCACCTCCCCAATATCGCTTCACTCTTTGCCCATTCACTAGAAACGACTTATCCGAGCCCGGGGCTCGCAATGCAATCGCTCCATGGGGCATCACCTTAACAATTTCAAACGGACCAGACCACCTCGACTTGAGCTTACCAGGGAAGAGCTTCAACCTGGAGTTAAATAAAAGAACTTGTTGGCCCGGCTCAAAGTGACGGTGCTGAATCCGCTTATCGTGCCACCGCTTAGTTTTCTCTTTATATAACTTGGCGTTCTCATAAGCGTGCAACCTAAACTCATCAAGTTCATTGAGTTGCAACAATCTTTTCTCACCCGCCAAGCCCATATCAAAATTTAGCTTCTTTATCGCCCAATAGGCCTTGTGCTCAAGCTCGACTGGCAAGTGGCACGCTTTCCCATATACCAGCTTGTACGGTGAAGTCCCAATTGGGGTCTTATAAGCTGTCCTATATGCCCAGAGTGCATCATCGAGCTTGGTAGCCCAATCCTTCCTATTCGCACTGACAGTTTTCTCAAGAATTTGCTTCACCTCTCTATTGGATACCTCAGCCTGTCCACTGGTTTGCGGGTGATAAGCGGTGGCGACCTTATGCTTGACCCCGTATTTAGCTAGAAGGTTGTTCAACAACTTATTACAGAAGTGTGTACCTTCATCGCTAATCAAAGCCCGCGGAGTTCCAAACCTGGTGAAAATGTTCTTCTTGACGAAACTCACCACCACCTTGGCATCATTAGTAGGAAGAGCAACAGCCTCTACCCACTTAGACACGTAATCCACTGCCAGTAAAATATACTTGTGACCATTCGACGAGGGGAAGGGACCCATGAAGTCGATCCCCCACACATCAAAAATCTCCACCTCTAGAATGCCTTGTAGAGGCATCTCTTGCTTCCTGGTGATTGTGCCAGTTCTTTGACACCGATCACACTTCTTTACAAAAGCGTGAGCGTCTTTGAACAGTGTTGGCCAATAGAAACCAGACTGAAGTACTTTGGCGGCTGTTCTATCACCACCACGATGACCCCCATAAGGAGATGCATGGCACTCTTGCAGAACAGCCTCCGTCTCTTCCTCAGGAATGCATCTTCTCACCAGCTGATCTGCACACACTCTAAACAAAAACGGCTCATCCCAAACATAAAATCTCACATCATGAAAGAACCGACGCTTACCTTCTGCAGTCAGATGTGGTGGCACTGCCTCACTTACCAAATAGTTGACATAATCAGCATACCACGGGTCCGAGTGATTGGTGATGGCAAAAAGTTGCTCATCCGGGAAGGTTTCTCTGATCAACCCACCCTCATCCACATGCTTGTGGTTCTCCAACCTAGATAGGTGGTCAGCTACTTGATTTTCCGTTCCCTTACGGTCTCGGACTTCCAAGTCAAATTCCTGCAGCAATAACACCCAACGGATTAGTCGAGGCTTAGCATCCTTTTTATCAATTAAGTACCTGATTGCTGCGTGGTCTGTGTAGACAATAACTTTGGTTCCAACCAAGTATGCCCGAAATTTATCAAAGGCATACACTACCGCCAGCAATTCTTTTTCAGTAACTGTGTAATTCAATTGGGCAGGATTAAGAGTTTTGCTGGCGTAGTAAATGGAATGGAACACCTTGTTCCTCCTTTGCCCCAGGACTGCACCAATAGCGACATCGCTAGCATCACACATTAATTCAAATGGTGCAGTCCAATCAGGAGCCACTATTATTGGCGCAGAGACCAATTTCTCTTTAAGCTCATTAAAGGCCCTCAGACAGGCCTCATCGAACACAAATGCTGCTTCTTTCTCAAGTAACCTGCACAAAGGAGTAGAAATCTTAGAAAAATCTTTAATGAACCTCCTATAGAAGCCAGCATGTCCGAGAAAACTTCGGACTCCCTTCACAGACGTGGGTGGGGGTAATTTTTCAACCGCCTCCACCTTCGCCTTGTCAACCTCAATTCCAGCCCTGGACACCTTGTGTCCCAAAACTATACCTTCACGAACCATGAAATGGCACTTTTCCCAATTTAAAACAAGGTTAGTTTCTTCACACCTAGCAAGCACTAGACCAAGGTTAGTTAGACAAGCATCAAAAGAAGATCCGAAGACAGAAAAGTCATCCATGAATACTACGACAAACTTTTCCACCATATCAGTGAAAATAGCCATCATACACCTTTGAAAAGTCGCAGGTGCATTACATAGCCCGAACGGCATCCTCCTATAGGCATAGGTACCGTAAGGGCATGTAAAAGTAGTTTTCTCCTGGTCTTCGGGAGCAATCCATATTTGGTTGTAGCCAGAGTAACCATCAAGGAAACAGTAATACTCTTGGCCAGCTAACCTATCTAACATCTGATCAATAAAGGGGAGGGGAAAGTGATCCTTTCGGGTGGCTTTATTCAACTTTCGATAATCAATGCACACCCTCCACCCTGTAACAGTTCTTGTGGGGATAAGTTCATTATTTTCATTCTGCACTACTGTCATCCCTCCCTTTTTAGGGACACATTGCACTGGACTTACCCACTTGCTGTCAGAGATTGGAAAAATTATACCTGCATCTAACCATTTAATCACCTCTTTCTTTACCACGTCTTTCATGATTGGATTAAGGCGACGCTGATGCTCCACACTTGGCTTGTAACCGTCCTCCATGAAGATCTTGTGCATGCAGAAATCCGGACTTATTCCCTTGATGTCAGCTATGGTCCAGCCAATAGCACTCTTATGCTCTCGTAGCACTCTCAACAGCTTTTCTACCTGCAAGTCAGACAACAGAGAAGAAATAATCACAGGTAAAGTGTCAGATTGTCCCAAGTAAGCATACCGAAGATGCGCAGGTAAAGGTTTGAGCTCAAGCTTGGGCGCCTCTTCAATAGATGGCTTGGGTGGTGGCCCGAGCGGTCTATCTAAAGGCTCAAATTTGGGGAACCCAGTAATAAATTCACAAGAACAGTCTAAGAGCTGCAATATCTCCTCTATGTCAGCATCTTCACTAGATTCTTCTCCCAACATCAGTGCTCGCTGCAAGTCATCATTGACATAATCAGCTGGGTCAGTCGACTTCTCCTCCGGGTCATTCACTGTGATCATAGACAACTCTTCATGATGGTTAGGCATTTTTAGAGCCTTGTACACATTAAAAACTGCTTCCTGATCATCCACCTTCATTGTCATCTTTCCCTCTCGGACCCGGATCACAGCATCACCAGTGGCTAAGAAAGGCCGTCCCAAAATGATAGGAACTTCCTTATCTGCCTCATAGTCCAGAATAACAAAATCAGCGGGCAAAATAAATTGACCAATCTGAACCAGTACATCTTCAATCACCCCCTCAGGATAAGTAGTAGACCGATCAGCTAACTGAAGTGAGACTGTTGTTGGCTTTGGAGTGCCAAGACCCAGTTGGTTGCACACAGACAATGGCATAAGATTTATGCTGGCCCCCAGATCACATAGGGCTCTACCAACTGCTACGTTGCCAACACGGATAGGAATGGTGAAACTACCTGGATCCTTCAACTTCTGAGGGAGTTTGTTCTGAACTCTGGATGTGCACTCTTCAGTAAGTGCTACAGTTTCAAATTCATTGAGCTTCCTCTTTGATGACACTATGTCTTTGATATACTTAGCATACTTTGGAATTCCCCGGAGCACATCTACCAATGGAATATTGATACTAGTCTGACTGAGTATGCCCAAGATCTTTGTAACTGCAGGATCTTGCAAATTCTTTTGCAACCTTCGAGGAAATGGAGGTGGTGGTTTAGCAGCAATCACTGCCTCTTGCTTTTCTGCCTCCTTCTCGACTTCGACTACTGACTCTGGCTCTTTTACTTTGTCAGGGTGAGACTGCTTTGGCTTCTTTGGCAATTCTTCCAGCTCTCTCCCATTTCGCAATGACACTGCTTGCACTTGTTCCTTGGGATTAGGATCAGTAGTGCTTGGCAAAGCACCAAGTGGCCTTGTATTTTGATTACTGGCAAGCTGTCCCATTTGTTTTTCTAAAGAGCGAATGGCACTGTCCTGGTTCTGCTGTAAAGTTGAAATTTTCTGATTCAGATCAACAGCCAGTTGTTGTATCATTGCCTCTATCTTTGACGTTTCAGGCTGTTTCTGCTGTGGTGGATTCTGCACTTGCTGGGTATTACCTTGAGGTTGTCTGCTGCCTTGTCCGCCTTGATTACCGCCCCATGAGAAATTAGGGTGGTTGCGAAAGTTAGGTGGGTAAGTGTTGCCATACTGAGCATTTTGGTTGAAACCCCTGCCCTGCTGACCCACGTAAAATGCAGACTCTGGGTTGTCCGTGCAAACATTGCTTATATGATCAGATCCACCACACACATCACAGTATGGAGTTGCTTGCACTTGTTGAACCTGGGGTGGAGCTGGTGGTTGTGGCTTGCTCACCTGAACTAGTACTGCATCAAGTTGCTGCTTAACAGAGTGTTGCATTGCTGCCATTTCAGCTCTCATAGCTGTCAGTACATCCACTTCCACCTTTCCACCTAGCTTGAGATTTTTACCTCTGCCTGAGTCACCATGATAATGCTGACTACCTTCTGAAATCTTGTTAAGAATGATCTCAAGCTCATCATACTGCTTCTCTAGACTTGGTTCGCCACAATAAGCATCTAGCAGGATTTTACTATGTGACTGCAGCCCCTCAACAAAAATATGTCCCAACACCTCCTTTGATTGACCATGGTGTGGGCAGCTTCTCAACAATGCCTTGAACCTTTCCCATGCTTCACCTATCTCCTCTGATGAATTCTGACTGAATGACACTATCTCACCTCTGATCTTTGCAGTTTTGCCCGATGGAAAGAATTTGATCAGAAACTTCTTTGCCAATTCGTCCCAAGAGCTAATGGAGTTCGGTGGTTGGACCAAGAGCCACTTCTTTGCTTCACCCAGCAAGGTGAATGGGAACATCGTCAGCCGTATGTATTCATCCGACACATCAACATATTTGTAAGTGTCGCTAATCTCCAGAAAGTTCTGCATGTGCTGCTGAGGATCTTCATTTGACAGTCCCGCGAACTGCCCATTAGACTGGAATAGTCGGATCATACTCTCCTTCAGCTCAAATTTACCAGTAATGGTGGGCCTCACAATCGCCTTGGCCATGTTATCGAGAGTAGGTCTGGCCACATCCAGTATAGCGCGGTTTTGGTTTCCAGCCATCTCTGCAGGTTCAGAAATAGGAGCTTTCTCTAGCTTTGCTTTGAGTCTGGCTTCCTTCCTTAGCCTGTGAAAAAGTCTTTCAGGTTCCGGGTCAAAAGTGTAGAGTTTATCACCACTCTTGCTCCTTCGCATTCAAGCTACAACCTGAAACACCCAAAGACAACTAAAACCAAAAATTAATCTTGAACAAATGACAAATAAAAGCTAATCTAGAAATTAATTAAATCTTAGTCCCCGGCAACGGCGCCAAAAACTTGTCGCTCCAAACGCACACGCAAGTATACGCGGTCGATCAAGTAATAAAGTGATAAGAAAGTATCGTTCCCACGAGGACTATTGATTAACTATTAACTAGACAGACTTCAATTCAAGTATTGTTCAAGAGAGTTTAACCAAATTTCAAGTTGTGTTTAATTAACTAATTAACTAAAAGTAATAGAAGTAAATGGAATGCAAGACAATTCAAGAGTTCTAGATATCAGTGAGAGGGAATATTCCAGGATTATGGGACGATCACCAATCCAGTTGCACTCATCCGCTAGTTGAATTAATTTTACTTATCTGAGTTGCTAATCACACGGTTAATTATACTCACAGAGCTCTTTCGATACCCTGCTCGCCTATTCAAGTCAATCTAACGCCTATATGTCTATGGAATTAGGATTAACAAGAATGCATGTGTTTTTCCTGTAAACTGATTAAGCGTGACTGTTAGGTATATTTCTATCCTAACCGCGAAACCATTCCCCGATGCCCGGGTTCAAGAACACGCTTTATTTAATTCTATTGCAACCTGTGGTTCCCACTTTCGAGTTCAACCTTAGGTTCATGGGTAATACTTAACAACTGGCCAGGAAATTAAGTAATTCAGAGCAGAATTAAATAAACAACTCAATCTGATAAATTTAATATAACTCAATCAACTTCAGAGTACAACTTTCATGGTTAACCCATAACCCTAGAACAATGGGGTTTAGCTACTCATAGACAAGTCAGCTTTCTCACAAAATAATCTAGAATTCATGAAACAATAAAGAGGGAAGAAGAATTACAACTCAATTGATGAATCTTGGTTCTCTAGCCTCTCCTATGGTTCTTGCCTCCAAAAATACGTGATAATCTAAGAAAAATAGCGTTCCAAGGGTTTTTATCCCGAAATACTCTAATAATACACGTTTTAAGCTAGTCCTGGTAGCTCTGGGACTATTTTACAGCGCATACACCGGAGCATGCCAAGCATCCGTGGCTGTATGCGCTCCTTTTCTCAATTTCTTCAATATTTGCACTCTTCCCAGTCCATACAGCCTAGCATGCCAAGCATCCAACGCTGTACCCATTGCTTCTTCCTTGTTCTTGTCCAAATCAAGCTCCAAATTCCTTCAATTTGCTCCTAAAACATCCAAACACCTCAAGTTAGTATTTTACTTTAAATCTCACATTGTTGGGCACATAATACGCTGAAAATACACAAAAGATATAAGAAATCAATGCCGAGACACAAGATATACGCCCAACATCAGCTGCCAATCACGGATTTTATCAGGCACATAGGTTATTTTAGCTACAACTAATATTTTCATCGTGTCAAATAATATGTTTTAATAAAGTAATCATTAAGGCATCAAACAAGCCAATGAACATGAAGTATCCTGAATTGTGAGTCAGCTTTTGTTGTCAGTGGAATGAAATATCAACCAATATAATGGTGCTTTCCTAAGGTAAGGACTGGAATGCTGCAAAAAGTAGGTATTTCAGACACTTCAGGTCACTTCTTTTCCGCTAATGATGGGGTTTGGCTGCAATAGTAGAATAAATTACCAGTCTTTTAGTTAGCTAAACTATAACAATTGCATGTTCCCTTACTGTAACATTGTAAAAATTCAGCATTGCTTCCTAAGCTAAGAATAACATTGCAGCTTTTTGCACACATACATTAGGCAAGACTTTTATATAAGCAACCTAGATTATACACTGTCTAGTAAACTTCACACAATAACCTCAATAAGAACAGTAAACATATCACCTAATGAACAGATTCAAGGGGTAAGAAATCTTCCAAGTCTCCCCGGAGTAATCAGAATAAGCGATAACGTATAGGAGTATATGCTAAAGCTAAACTATGCAATTTAGCATCTAGATTACACAGTGCTTATTTATTAAGACCGTGAACGGCGAGGTTTCAACTTTTGAAACGCATATGTTCATGAAGAAACTATAGGTTGCATCTAATGAAGTCATCATTGATGTAGAAATGGACTTCAGAAAATGAGAACGATAGAGAAGATAGAAATACCCATTAAACAAAATAAAGGAGAAAGAAATCTTTGCTTCTAGATAACATGATAAAAGAATCCTTGCTTCCAGATAATTACACACAACTCTGGCAACTGAAATCCGTAGCTACTTGCTGGTTGATGAACACCTCCATTACTGATGTGATTCTATTTCTTTTTTCTTTTTGGATTGATAAGGTTCGGTTATTAGTATTGTGATTTCTTAATTAACAGGGAAACTCTAAAACAGATGCAAGTTCCATTTGTTCCAACTTCCTTGAAAAGCCGATGACTTCTCCCTTACATAGACATAGGTGCACTTCTCAGGCCCTTGATGACAGCTTCACAAACCCAAGAACTTACAGGAACTCATTTATCTTCAGTGTACCAATCTGAAGCTCATTAATAATGTCTACATAACCAGCTCATTCAGTCACTCTCAACAAAAAGAAACATAGATGTGGACTTTTATGATGAAGGGCATTGGAAACATATTCTAGTGTTTGGCCTCAAATATGATTTCAAAGTTCAAACGTTCTAGAGTACAAGTGTTTCATCAGTGATAAACGTAAATGTATAGTCTAGTTCCTCAGTAACAATCTTCAAATTACGGGGCGTACTTCTTAAACCTCAATTTCAACCTTTCAAAGGATATGCGAACTATCATTTAGATTGAAACATCAGCCTTTTAGCTACAACAAAAGCAGGAGTAAGGCACCGAACCGCTAGCTACTCAAACTATTATTACAGAGCAAGACCCAGTATCAGCAGCAAAATGGTTTTATCTCACGTTTTCCACTCCTTTCCACTTTATATTCCCATAGATGCACAAAAGAAGATGGTAACTTCAGATCTTCTATTTTTTAGAGATTATTATAAAGATTTAATTTCTACAACAGTGACATTAAAGTAACTATTCCTGCTGATGTCACATTAGCTTTCATCAGTCAAGTATTTTTTTTTCTTCTTCTTTGTAATATGTGTTCAGTAGTTAAGTGCTTCTTCATATCTTAAGGGCAGAATATATATGTAGGCCATCTAGGCACTTTTTTTTATTTTGACACCTCTTCTGAACCTTGTCCCATTTTGACACTTTAAGTGGCCAAAAACTGTGCCATTTAGGCCCTTTCATAGCTGGTCAACAAAAGAAGCAAGATGCGTGTACTACACGCGCAATGAAGTGTCCAAAAAACAAATGAGAGAAGGCCACATGTCTCTTAAGTTAAATAATCTAAAAACAAACATTTGGCGCCAAAAGAAAAGGAGATCTAGTTTTACCCCAAAGCCCAAACCCTTCATGTTTACCCTCTCCCTCGCATCATCATCTTCTTCCCTGCAACTCCGTCTGCTCTGCAATTTGTTTACAATTTTAAGCTCATGAAAGTTACTTTAAAAATATGTAAAAGAAATTTTGACTATCTTACCACATTTAATTAAAAATATTATTATCCTAATACTCGATCCATTTCTTTTTAACTACATCATTCAATAAACCAAACTCAATTGGAACTTTTTTTTTAGAGAGAGAGAGACTCTTCTCCATTTAATATTTGTTTTGATTGATCTTCTCCATTTTTGTTTTAACTTTGTTGGCTTCAAAATTTTGGTAGAATTGATCTTCTCCATTTTTTCGATACCAACGTCCTTGCATAATGGAAAGCACAGAACACACTGATTTAAAAAAAATGGAAGAGAAATTAGTTCAAATCTATTTCCTACTTCATTAACAAATTAAAAGAAAGTTGATATTTATGTGGAAGAAAATTTAAAAACGTAACCTATTAAGTTAAGAAGAAGAAGTGGAAATAAGTATTTTCAAGTTGGAGAGAGAGAGTGGGCCCTATTTAATATTTGTTGAAGCTGATTCACACGCTAAATAGAAGTTAGATACACGCTCTGCTCCATGTCATTATGTAGTGTTCAAATGATACACTTTTGATGTAGATGAAGTGCTAAAATGGGACAAGGCAAAAAAGAGGTGCCAAAATGAAAAAAAAGTGTCAAGTTAGAGGGCCTGCTTATGTATTATGCCTATCTTAAGTGATGAGAAACATATTCACCTTAGTTTGATCGAAATACCAATATTTCTTCAACTAAATACACAAGTTTTAAGTTAATAATCAAGCCCCTAGTTCTTCTTCTTTTAATGTCTCTCTCTAGCTTTTCTCTCGGCGCACGATAGCGTGCCTTGCTATCGTGGGCCCACCGGAAAATGCCGAGAGGCAGACCACGCAACTCAGCTAAGAAAACAACAACCAAAGCAAAACCAAAGACGCGAAGACTTAGACACCATCAGTCGAGAAGAAATCCAAGATCAAATTCCACAGCAACCACCCATGGTCACTCATCCTAGCTCAGGGGAGTGGCCGGAGCTCCCAAAAACAAGGAGCTTAACCACAACCCCAACTCAGCTAGAAACAAAGGGGTGTGGGAGTCCTACTTACGCGAGTAATAGTGGACCTATAGATGGCGACACACAGCTGTCAAAAGCCCCAACTCAACTAAGTCAGAACCAGCCTAGTATGATACAAAAAAGCTCCACGATGACAAACCCAGCTGCTGGAGCTGTTGATGAAGAGGTGCCTCATATCAACAAGGGTCCAATACAAGCTCAGCGAAAGATAGATCTGGATCCAGCTCCAGTTAAGGAAAAGCAGAAGAAATGGAATGATCTATTCTCTGGTAATCAATTAGCTGCTAAAGGTATGAACCTCAGCTTCATAGCGACTGTCCTTAGAGATGGTGAGAAAATTGTTGAACTAAACAAAGAGGAGGTGGAATCTGAAACAGAAAAGTGGAAACATTCACTAGTAATGTATGTTTTAGGTGACTCACCAACGTTTGCTGCGATAGAAAGATTCATGGCATCGAATTGGAATTTTGTAACTAAGCCGAAAGTTTTCTATCATAATGATGGATATTTCCTTATCAAGTTTCAATCCATGGAGGATCGAGATGAAGTTATGTACTCGGGGCCTTATACTTTTTTCAGTCGACCTATCATCTTGAAAACTTGGTCTCCTAGCTTTTATTTTAGTGCAGAGATTCTTCAAACAGTTCCACTCTGGATCAAGCTCCCTAACCTCCCACTTAACTGTTTGGGTATGGACTCCTTGAGTAGAATAGGAAGTGCATTGGGGGTGCCTCTCTATGCTGATGCTTGCACAACAAATATGGAAATGATTTCTTATGCTAGACTATTAGTTGAGATGGATGTGACTAGGGAATTACCAAGAATGGTTAAAGTCCTGGATCCTAATGGTAGACTATATGAGCAGCTAGTAACCTATGATTGGGAACCAGTCTACTGTCCTACATGCTTACAGGTTGGCCACAAATGTAAGCTACCACAACCAGCCCCTCCAGGCCAGAACATAAACAGAAATAAAGCCCCAAAACAACAGTGGGTTAGCAGAACTGTGCAAGCGCAGGCAGAGGAGCAAATCAGTGGTAATGTTGGGACAAAGCCTGTGAATGCTCCTGTCAAGCCTGCTGGGAAGACACCTGTCAACCAGCAGGAATCTGAGGAAGGATGGCAAGTTGCCAAGCATGGTAAGGGGGAAATCAAAGTCAACTCAGGATTGCAGACAAGCATAACAGGGTAAGCACCAGCTCTAGTTTCACTGTATTAGCAGATAAGCAAGTTCATGCCCTAAGTAGTAGCAGCCATATGTGTAGAGTGGAGGATGAAGCGGTCAGAGACAGAGGCTCCCCAATCTTGAAGCCCACATGAACTTAGTCTCATGGAATATTAGGGGCCTGAATAAGTTGTTTAAGCAAAAAGAACTTAAACTTTTATTAAGAAGAATAAGGTAGTATTACTGATTATATTAGAGCATAGAATAAAAGAGCATAACTTAGCTAAGGTGAAAAAGAAAATTGATCCGAGGTGGAAATGGTGTGCTAATGCTAGATGGAGTACAAAGGGTAGGATTCTGGTGATATGGAATCCTGAATGTATTGATATCAAGGTCATCCATGACTCTGCTCAGTGCATACATGGAGTGACCTATGTTACTGGTAGGAAGATGAGTTTTGATCTGACTGCTATTTATGGTTACCATACAGTTGATGACAGGAAAGCACTGTGGTCTGAGCTAAGACTGCTCCATAATATGTGTAGAAGACCCTGGTTGGCCATAGGAGATTATAATGCAATAGCTGAGTATGGAGACGGAATTCTGGGCACCCCTGTTCAAGATGCTGAAATGAGAGACATGAGAGATTATCTATTTGACACTGGCTCACATGAGTTGAAAACTGTAGGCTTAGAATATACCTGGTCAAATAACCATGTCCTAAGCAAGTTGGATAGAGCTTTGGTCAATGGCCAGTGGATGACTAGCATGAGCATGTGTGAAGTGCAGGTGCTAGAACCTGGTTGCTATGATCATTCACCTTTGATTATGCAACTAGATGGGAGCATCAAGCAGGGACTTAAGCCTTTCAGATTCTACAACTATCTTGCTGAGCACCCTGCTTTCCTGCAAACTGTTACAGATGCTTGGAGGGAAAACTCCTCTCAACAGGATCCTATGAGGGAGGTATGGTGCAAACTGAAACAAACAAAACAAGGGTTAAAAGCAATGAAAAAGAGAGAAGTGGGGAATGTTACTCACAAACTGGATGACATCAGGAAACAATTACATAAGGTTCAAACACTGAACAGAATTACCAGTCAACTGAACCTAGATACTGAGAAGGAGCTGAAGCAACAATTAGAGCAGTGGTCTAATATAGAAGAGAGTATCTTGAGGCAAAACTCAAGAGTTCAGTGGCTCAAGCTGGGTGACTCTAACTCAGCTTTCTTTTTTGCTAGCATAAAGAACAGATCCGCACAAAACACCATCCAGAGCTTAACAACAGTTGCAGGAGGTACTGTGCACACTCAAAGTGATATTGAAACTGAGATACTAGGCTTTTACAAGAAGTTACTGGGATCTGTTGCCCCTCAACTGCCAGCAATAAACCCAAGTGTCATGAGGAATGGACCAGTGCTATCTAGAGAACAACAAATATTACTAATTGCCCCAATCACTCATGTAGATGTATATGAAGTTGTGAAGGATATGGGAGACTTAAAGGCACCAGGCTGTGATGGCATGAATGCCTGCTTTTTTAAGAAAGCATGGCCTGTCATTGGAACTGGAGTTACTCAACCAGTTCAATACTTCTTCACTACATGTAAGATGTACAAGCCTATCAATTGCACTACTATTACACTGATACCTAAAGTCAAGAATCCAACCAAAGTAGCAGAGTTTAGGCCTATCTCTTGTTGCACTACACTGTATAAAGCTATCTCAAAGATTATTACAAAGAGAATGCAAGAAATAATGAACTCTTTAGTGGATAGAAGTCAATCTGCCTTTGTACCAAGAAGACTCATTACACACAACATCATTATGAGCCATGAATTGGTTAAGAAGTACAATAGGAGAGGAATATCTCCCAGATGCATGCTGAAAATAGATATGAGGAAAGCCTATGACTCTGTTGAATGGCCATTTCTTGAGCAGATTTTGCAATATTTGAACTTCCCTGAACAATTTGTAAAGTGGGTAATAACATGTTTTACAACTGTGTCTTACTCCATTATGATCAATGGATCTTTGACAGAGCCATTCCAAGCAAAGAAGGGCCTGAGGCAGGGTGACCCTATGTCACCATACCTGTTTGTGTTAGCCATAGAGTATTTAACAAGGCTCCTAAAGCAGTTGGGGCAAGTTCCAAATTTTAACTTTCATCCTACGTGTGAGAAGTTACAACTCATTCAAATGAGCTTTGCCGATGACCTCCTCTTGTTTAGTAGAGGAGATACTGTTTCTGCTAAGCTGTTGTTTGAAAAGTTTAATATGTTCTCATCAGCATCAGGGCTACATGCTAACTGTGAGAAGAGCTCTATATACTTTGGAGGTGTGGAGGAGGAGGTCCAACATGAAATCCTGGAAGCACTTGGCTTTGTGAAAGCTAATTTACCATTCAAATACCTTGGAGTACCTTTGAGTACTAAGAGATTGACTAGCACACAATGCCAACCACTCCTAGAAAAGATGGTGCAGAGAATCACTAACTGGACAGCTAAATTCTTATCTTATGGTGGGACGATTCAGTTGATCAGGAGTGTGTTGTTTGCTATGCAAAACTACTGGTCATAAATCTTCATAATGCCTAAAAAAATCATTAAGCAAGTGGAGAGTCTATGTAGAAGATTCTTGTGGACAGGAAAAGCTGAGGCCTCAAAAAGAGCCTTGATTGCTTGGGACAAGTTGTGCTATCCTAAAACTGCTGGGGAATCAACCTGTTAGACCTAAATAGCTAGAACAAGGCTGCCATTGGCAAGCTCCTCTGGTGCCTGAGCAAAAAGAAAGACAAGCTCTGGATACAGTGGATTCATTGCTACTACACTAAGGGGAAATCTTTGAGTACTATAAAGATCAAACAAACTTCCTGGATGATTCAAAAAATAGTGGGAACACAGAGGTCCCTGGAGACTGTAGGATATACTCATGACAGTTTAGAGCAGATGAACTCCTATACCATCAACGAGGTATATCAAAAGCTGAGGGGGGACTTCACTAAAGTTCCATGGAGGAGGCTAGTGTGTAACAACTACAGCCCACCAAGAATGCACTTCATCCTATTGTTGGCTGCTCACACTAGACTTAGTACTAGAGACAGACTAAAACAATAGAAAGTGATCACAGATGACACTTGTCCACTATGTGAGAGTATCAGTGAAAGCCACAACCATCTATTCTTTGAATGTGCATATGCTGAGGCTATATGGAGCAGGATTCTAAGCTGGCTAGGAGTACAAAGGGGGCCAATAAGCTGGCAAGAGGAACTCAACTGGGTAACCAGTCATGCTGCTAGGAAGAATCCAAAATATGAGATATATCGAATGGCACTTGCAGCTGCAGTTTATCATATCTAGCAGGAGAGGAATGCTAGGGTGTTTCAGCAAGTCCAGAGGGATCCAAAGGCAAGAGTCAGAGATATCGTTCAGGAAATCCATTGTCGAGGAAGTCAAAGGAAGAAACTGCAGAGAATGCTAGCCTTAATAGATTTCTACCCTGATATTAGTTAGTTGTATAATTTAGTGCAGTAGTATTAGATAGCTATTAGCGTACTTAAGATTAGTTAGCCCAGTCGTTAGTATGTCAGTATCCTGGGGATGTCCAGGATACGATTTTCTTATCCCTTGAGCGGTAACGGTTTTGGTTTCAATGAAAATTACTTACCAAAAAAAAATAAAATCAAGCCCCTAGTTAATGAAGCGCACTCTTGCACCTCTTATCTTAGGAGCTAATCTTACAACCAATGAAACAAATCAAGGCAACCACAATAATTGAGAAAACGTAAGTGCATTACTGGCCTATGAGAATTTGTTCACATAGCCTCTATTCGCATTGAGTTCCACTTAGTAGCACTGCTTGCTACCAAATAGACACTACTTGTATCTATAATAAATCATTCCGAATTTTATTGTTGATGATTATTGGCTCCTTCAAAGCTTTCAATTTTAGAGCTGGACCAAACCTGCTGCGCAGAAGTTATCTGAGATCGATTTTACAGAATTGAAATCCTTATGCATAGTATGGCTAGCAGGATGGCTAGCAGGACTATGGTTATAATTATTAGTCGCATGCAATATCAGATGAGATAGTACTGATAAATGCTACAAACAGTGTGCGTAATTCCTAATTACACATACTACTTAATTTTACATAGAGAACTAATATTTACACAACAAAGACCAATCAAGGTAGGTAAAGAAGAAGAAGAAATAGTGGAATTGAATCAATTAAAGAGTTCTCGCAACCAAAATAAACCAGGAGACAGTAACTGGAGCTCAATTTTTTCACCAGCGGAGAAAGGGACAGAAGAAGCTTCAGGGATAAAACAAAGAGAGCGATACATAGTGGGGAAGGATAAACAGGGAGAGGACAAAGAGATAACAACGACCGCTTCAGGACCTTTGAGCAAATCAGGTAATCGTCCATCTGCCTAGATTCTGCAACAGATGTCCCAGAAAATTTCTAAGCTACCCCCCTTCTGTAAGAGATACACCAAAGTAAAATACAAGTAAAGCAGTAAATTCCTAAGGGGGAGCAAGCAGGCATGTTGAAGGTCTCCTGCTTGAACTCCCCCTCCCTTATCTTATAGTAGTAAACCTCTAATTACATGTTAATATTATGGATTTTGGCTAATGCCAATATGTTAAGTAAACTCGGGTGCTTCGGTCTAGTGTATATGCATCCAGTATGGATACATGCACTTTTGCTCTTATTGTATTTCAAAGAATTTGCACGACATAGCCATGCAACTTATTTTATATGGGTAAATTTGCATGAAAAAGCCATGTCAAGCTCATTTTATATGGGTATGTCAAAAGGATCCTGGGACACATCTGTGCAATTATCGACTGCAGTACCAATTCACCCCTAATGACAATTGAAAGCTACTCTAATTTCTATGTACAGATCAAATTTAAACTACATCTGGCAACTTGATTATTCTTCATTTAAAAATGTAAAGGGCTAAAGGATAGCTTCTGATAACACACTGGATACAATCTCTAGCTTCTCAAAGTTGTCTTTCAGATCTTACCTTTCACTAGCGATGGTATTTACAGATCTCAATCTATCAGTTACTGGTCTCTGCAACCAACATTTAGTGTCTATATCCACCTCCTGTTGTCATCAATTTACATTTCATCCGCAAGAAATTCAAACTTGATGCGAAAGGTTTAGCTTCATATTCTGCAGCATACACACACACACACAACACTAGAGCTGGCCTTTTCAGCTTTGTCATCATTCTATCTCAAGGTTCGTGGACGAGCTTATAATGTGTGCTACAAAAAACCACCACACTACATGCAATGTATGTCCAAAATGGCCAGAAAATAGAGGACAACTATAATGAACATCTATCACAATTGTCCAACTGAGATAGAACCTAAACTTTCAATAGATTCATTCGGAAGCTTGGTTTGTTCCAAAAGTGCTGGGAAGGTGAACGACACTTACATACTTCATGGGTGCAACGTCAATGAACAATTCCAACCTAAAGTCTACGACCATATCATGTTAAAATAGGCTAAAGTAGAATGAAGAGGCGGCTACTTTCCCAGCCCATGAACTTGAATAGTTACGAATCATACATTAGATGCCAAAAATTTAGTATAATTTTTATAGTTTATACTAAAACAATCAAGAAAGAGGATGCAGAAGGTCATGCATCCAAACCTAACATTGATTTGACTGATAAGAGATGGCCAATACAACCATACCAAACACAGCAATCACAACATTGGATATAAACTAAAACTTCACCCATAATTTCTGACACTTATTTGACAGGGAATGACTAACCTTAACATACAACAGAGTGATGGACAAACAAAGTTTGGAAAAAAGAAGGCATGTCTATATGTAATAAATATTAAATAAAATTTCGCTAATCACCAATACAATAACCTGGTGCTATGTTAAGAATCCAGATTTCAGAGTAACTGAGAACACATCCAGGGTGCTTTTACCTTCAGAAACTTGCAATATACTTTTTGTAACCAAGTTATCTAAACATGAGGACTACGCAAGAAAATCATACTAGAATCATTTGATCCAAGGAAAACATCAACGCAAAGAGATGCATCCTCTACGAATCTTTCAGTCAGAACAAAGAGTAAAACATTCCCTTGAGGATAGTAGAAAGCATAAGGTCAGACTTCACCAAAATCATCACCCAGCTCCAAAAATACTGCACTATGTTCACTTGTTTGGTTGATTGTTGTCTGACAATGACCACGCAAAAAACAAGTCAAGAATCCTTGATATTTCTTCATTTGGAGTTCTCAACCACTGTTTTGGTAGCAATGGTGCAAATATTTTGTGTGGACAGGAGCTTGTGCTTAGAAGCAGTGGGACACTTCATCTAAGAAGTCACCATTTATTAACCAAGGAGGGTTTCCAGAGAAGTGGGATAGCTGATTAGCTGTAACCCCATTGAGAATAGCTGGAAGAAGAATTTATCAAAGAGCAGAGAATGCGATAGATGAAAGCCACACCCATCAGCCAACAATATAAACATGTTTAACTCCAAAACATGTGCCAATCATATTTGCTAGTTTCTATCAATGTTGTTTTTTGGAATGGTGGTGTCGAGATTAGCTTATGCATAGTTGCGTACCTACACTATTTCAATTTTCACATATATTTGCTACCTCTATTAGCACATGTATTGGGTAACTCTACTTACCAAGACTTTTAGGCAGATGAATAAAATTACTTTGTATTTTGTCTCAGTAGCAATTTGAATCTAGGTCTCTGAGGTTTGTATGCACTTCATTGACTACTAGACCACACCTTAGGAGCTAGTTTCTGTCAATGTTAGCCAACCAGAAGAAGATTAAGGGGTGTCTCCAGGGCTTTAATCTGGTGATAAGAGCTCAGCTTGTGATATGTGGGTTAGGCACACGTCACTGCTTCGAACCGTACCAATTACCACAGACAAAACCCTAGTATTTAAGTGGAGAAGGATAGAGAGTCGGGCGCATTATCCACAGAGTTTTGAACAGTGCGACACTATCTTAGTGATTTCTCAAATATCAAAGAAAAAAAAGAACAAGATAAAGGGGTTAGCTGCAACAATTTGTAAAGTAAAGAGGATTCATTGCTTAGGACAAAGATGATTTAAGGGTCAAAGAAAAGTTAAAACAACAAAGTTATAGTACATTGCACTCCTATGCAAATGAATAAATATAATCAAAAAATGCTTTTTAACTCTTATGTAAATGCATAGACACTATCCCTCTCTAATGACTAAGCTTTCAAATGAATTCAGGTTACGTAATGAACTACTCCCTCCGTCCCATTTTAGTTGTCCCTTTCAACTTTTCCACGCCATTAGGAAAATTAATAAGTAGAGTATACATTTTACTATGTTACCCTATTTAATATATGACTATTAAATTCTTTTTGAGAATACCTTTAATAGTTAAGGGTATGGTTGGAAAGAATTGGCAAGAATTTGGGACAAATGAGGTTTGCTAAAGTGTCAACTTATTTGGGACGGAGGGAGTATATATCAAAGCAAAAACTGTAAACCAAATAATTCATCATAGCAACAGAATCTCACAATATAACATAAGACAGTCCTTGTAATGAGTTTGTAGTGTAGACTATAGTGCAAGAGCAATGACATCAGTTAAACAGGTTTTTCTGGAAATGAAAATGAAAATCACCACCAATAAACTTAATTAAATTGTACAAGGACTTTTGGTAGAATGGAGGTACTCAGGGGAGAACATAATGAGAAAAGGTCATTTGACACAAAATCAAAAACAAAACTAAGGACGAATTTGCTCATAGCAGCAGACCTTGAACGAACGATCAGGCAAGTTTCACATTAATGGCATTGAGAGCACATTAGGATTCTTACTCAAGACCTTATGTAAACTTGCTCAATTTTCAAAAGAAGGTAAATGCCCTTTCTCTTGCCTGAAACTTCGTCAGTAACATACTGGCAGGAAAAACAGTATACTTGTCATGAGAACAGACAGCACTACGTTTCATTCAAATACTTATCTCGACTGAAGTTTAATAGATGTCTCTGTCACTGTCATTCATTCATTCATTTTCTCACCAAGCACCCCTTCCGTTTTTCTAAATAAGAGTCACAAAGCAACCTTTCAACAAAAGACTAACCTACTTTACAATTTTGTGCACTTATTCATTTTCTTCAGGACTTATATGATTTTGATCTGATTATTGAATGACTGGCCTGAACCAGAATCCAGATGATACCCTTAAGCTGAAAATGATTGTTTGCCGTCCTTTCTAAAATGCTTTGCCATTCTACAACTAAAATGCTTTGCCATTCTACAACGAAAATCACATGCTTCGGAAGGATTTTAAGGTAATTGAGACAGAGAAAACAGACACGATGAGAACCAGTATTTCTTTTTAATGGTATATAAGAGTTCTTTCTGGTTTTTATTAAATGCTAAGTTGTACGTTTTGTATCAATATCATTTCCAGAGCATTACCTATGTATATAAACCTTACTATTCTTTGATCTTGTCCACAAGAAAGTAGAAAGAAGAAAAAAGGACACGTTGTTTCTACTCTATTGATGAGCAAGAACCTTGATGGGTTAAAATGTGCTATCTACAAGATTGAGATATGTCATGTCTCTATAACACAGAAGCAGATTGAATACATCCACAAAAAAGAGATGACTTTAAAAGTAAAAAGACCGCTAAAGTAGTTGGAGAGATGAGAAAGTGTTTAATGTATTAGTCTATTAGACATAAATATCATGCTACACATCAAGACTAAATCCATTTAATGCTCTAACAATTATAAGAAATTGGAGACTTAATTAGAGGATGACTCACAATTTGAGAAACCAAAAAAAAGATAAGAGGATTGCGCAGAGCAGGCACACTGCAGATAAGACATCATAAATTACAGGCTAAAAATAAGCAAGACAACAAAGTCTACACATCGCTTAATTAAGAATAACACCGAAAATTTGCTTACATTAACCAAAATTGGGATGAGGCAAGATTCTGCAATATGTTGTTACAGCCTTTTTTACCAGCATATGTGACAACTAACAAACCTTAAACAATCAAAAGCAAGCCTAATGTTGCACTGCCTTCGCACAGAAAATGCCTTTTCATGGTGCGTAGGTCCTCCTTTGTTCAGATTTTCCCCTGCTTCTACGGATATCTAATTTGTTAGCTGATCTCTGGTGAGCATAACGATTCTCATTAATCCCCGGTCTCCTAGACGATCTTGAGGTTCTTTCTTTGGCTCTGCTGGAACTTCTTCCAGTCGAGGTCCTCACTGAACTTATAGGAAGCTTCCTGTCCCCATATCTTGTTGGAGCATCTCGCTCACTATTATTATCTGCTCTCCGAGATGGTCTTCTTGAGGTTTTTTCCACAGCTCCGTTTTGATGTCTTCCCATCGAAGTCCTCAATGAACTTATGGGAAGCTTCCTGTCTTCATATCTTACTGGAGCATCTCGCTCACTATTATTTTCTGCTCTCCAAGGCGGTCTTCTTGAGGTTCTGTCCTCATATTTTGTTGGAGCATCTCGCTCACTATTATTTTCTGCTCTCCAACGGGGTCTTCGTGAGGTCCTTTCCACAGCTCTGTTTTGATGTCTTCCCGAGGATGTCCTTGCTGATGTAGCAAAAGGCTTCCTATCATCAACTCTTGTCTTCAAGTTTAATCTTTGGCTAGGCTTCACATCACTAGCCTCATTGTCTGTCTCATCATCATTGTAGCCATTATACACATCATCAGAGTCCTCATCATCCTCGTCATCATCATCTTCTTCTTCAGTTTCACCATCAGCTTCCTTTAAATCACCTTCATTCAGATCATGACTGTCTTTTTGCTGCATATCTTTCGGTTTTTTATCCTCCGTCACCTTGTTCATGAGACAAACATATTTATACCTCACTTCCATCAACTGGTTCTTCTGAATCAACATTCCCCTTTTATAACCCTCCTTCAATACCACAGTATGTGTACCAATCTTACTCGAAACGTAGAATATCCCTGGATGCGACATAATTGCTCTCTTAAACCTAGATCGCTGTCCCAACCACTCTCCTATTAAAAGGAGATTATCTCGCTCCGCCTTCTTCCCAACACAAAGACTAAGAACTTCATGCAAAATTGCCACTGCCCACTTATCAGCCTCATCACTCTTTGCAGGAAGATGCATTGCATTCTCATAAGGAGAAATATAAGGCAACTTTTGCCATTCATCAACCCACTTCTTGTACTTGTTATCCATCTCGAACCCGTTCGAGTGCTTCAATGCAAACTTAACTAACAAATCCTCATTTTCACATTTCCTTGCTTGTTTTTGCATAAATGAAACAGCATGTTCGTGACTCCAACAAACTAACTCCAACACTGAATCATTAATCACCTGAAAATAATCGGGATACTCTGGTACTATAGTTTTGGTAAAACTATTACACAAACCCAAATCCCATTTAAGCTTATCAATAACAGGTAAAGGAATTTTATTAATTTTACCTATCATCAAAAGCTTCAAAAGTCTATCAGCAACATCTTCTTTATAACTTAGACTTTGGTAGAACAAGTCTTCATCTGAATCAAGACTGAGAGTTTCAGGGGTTAATTTGATATGGGGGTGAATATTGATGCTAGCAGGAAAGAATTCTTGAAAAATGGAGGGGTATTTTCGAATAAACTCAATGGGACGAGTTGGAATTTGGAGAGAGTCCTTGGAGTGAGTGATAATGTTCAAAGGAATGGATTTAGAGGGCTCAGATTTGATAAGGTTCTTGATGTTGAGGAGTGGTTTGAGGAACTTTTCTCTTTCGACGGCGTGGTCGAGTCCCTTGTCTCTCACATGATTGAGGGAAAGGGCGTCCTCGAAGAGTGTTCGCCATTGTTGATGCTGATGCTGGTGCTGCTGCGTTCGGCGGAGGAGGCAATGCATCTACCTAATTTTTTGACTCGTTGTTTTGCAAGGGTTTTAGGAGGGTTTTGGCCAACAACATGAGCAATTGCAAGTGTAAATTGGTAATTAGCATGGGTACTTCTGTTATTTTGCTTCATTCTCCTCCATGGTCTTGATATTGAAATTTTGGGCTTTTCATTTCTCAATTCACTGAGCACTTTTGGTCTTGATATTGTAATTTTGAGAATTACACAACTATGACATTTTAGACAATGATTTACCAAACCAGCCTCGCTTAAAATAGTTTGTAAGAATGACCTTCACTAACTTTAAGTAAGTGCTACCACTGCATCCCGTTATCCCTTTGAAGTAAGTGATGCCCCCAATTCACCTTGTTTGCTTTGGTAGTATATTTCTTCTTCTTTGGTTATATCTTTCCTTTTTTTTGTTATCTCTTTCATATAAGGATTATTGAATTTTTCTTAGTTTTATTCTATTCATTCGTGATATACGTCTCAGGTTTGATTCCACTTTAAAAAATATCCATTTACTAATTTTATGTCGCGTGTTTGAATTCTCTTAGGCTTTTTTTTAAAGTACCATATGCATAGTTTTGTCTTGTCTTCGGAGTATATTGATTTTGTACATGCATGTGTTTAGTTCAAACTCTTCTATGAAAGCACACTGTATTAGGAATGAAAAGAAAAGAAATTTGATGCAACACACAAGTGTTCGATGATATGCTTAAAAATACCGAGTAATTGTTTTTATTGCATTCCTTTTTCAATATGCGTTCTAGATTTGAAGATCTACTATCCAGTAGTCCTAAAAACACATTACTTAGTTTCACTAGATAGAATTGTTGAACAATTTACTTCCACGTTTATGTCTATGTAATATTGTTACTAAGTATCATATATAATTAAACACGTAAAAATTCATACGCAATCCAAACTAGCGCGAAATTCCTCTCTAATTTAATGGCTACCATTTTGCTACTTGAAATGTGTGCATGATTGAACTTGTTCAATAGCAAGTACACATCTGATCTTGTTAAAAACATCTTAAAGGGATGCATTATAGCTATATTGGCTCAAAACAAGGGAAATTGACATATCTTCATGATATTCCTTTGATTTATTTTTTATATTCATATGTTAAGAAGAATCTTGTGCATGAATTTTTTAAAATCCATTCATATTCCTGCACTGGAATTTGGGTCTTACAAGTAGCTATTAGTATTTATGTTTAAAATGTAAGGTTGGCTTTAAGCTAGTGTTTGGACATAGATTACCAAATAGTTTTTGGGAAATATTTTTTTGGTGAAGTTTGATATGAAAATGAAAAGGTGTTTGGACATATTTTTTGAGAATACATTTTTTGGCTCAAAAAGAGCCTTTGAGCTCTTATGAAAATGAAATTTGTATGTAAAAGTTAGTTTTTGGTTCAAAAATAGCCTTTGAGCTCTTTTTGAGTTTTTGAGAGGTTTTTTTAGAGAATTTTAGCTCAAATAGCATAAACAAACAGTTTTTCTCCCAAAAATTCCCAAAAACTATAAAAAAACGAGGGCTAATATTGAAATGCAATTGTAAAAATGAGTCACATCTCTAATAATACTAAAAGTTGTTTGTGGTTTAGTCATTTTCTTTCTCTATGTGGTAATCTTAATAACATTGCATGAACATGAATTAAGTGAAGTAAATACTTTTGAGGGTCAGGGAAAAGCAAATGAGCTCGAGGATTACTTATGTGGCCAAGGAAAGATTGAAGAATTATCTTCTAATTACTCCTATTTTTATGATCTTCCATTTTTTATAAGTAGAATAAATATTACAATAAAAAATTGTAGTATGTGGTTTTCTTTTCTAAATTGTTAAATTTCTATATCTACTGCAAAACGGTGTTTCTCTCTATCTTTCTACAGAAATACTCTTCACGAAATATTTCTTTCGATTAAGTATGCATTTATAGTTTTTAGGCTACGTCATTTCCCATAAAGGTTTTCTCTTTGACTTAACTCATTATTTTCTATCTTATCTTCAAATTCAGGTTTAGATTTTGATAATCTTCTATAAAAATTTATTTATTTAATCAATTATATCTATATAGAAAATAGAATTTCTGAGAAAGTACATGTACATAATTATTCCTATAAAACTGTTACAGCTCTTCAATATTTGAGTATCTATTTTCAATACTAAATAATAATTTTCAATCCTTTATAAATTTATTCTTTATATAAAAATTTCTTTAGTTATTTTGGATATCCTGTCAAACATCTTAGTAGTAGAAGAAAAAATACTCATCCAAATGTAGTTTTTTTTTTTTTACTGTGGAGGTCGGAGATAGGTGTCGAAGATTAGGTAGTAGTCGAGCAGTTTTCGTCGTATAAATAATAGTATTATTCCCGTCACTTTGATTTCTGTGTTATTTCTGTCTTTTTTATATTAGTATTTCTTTTTGTTTGCATTTGGTTTACTTTGGTTTTTATTCTTATCCCTACTGTGCTTCAGTCTTGTTTTCGCCTAACATATTTTTCTAAATTGTTTTTCTTTAGCTGAGGGTCTATCGGAAAAAGTCTCTTCACTTTAGTGCATGTAAGACCTGCGTACATCTCACCCTCCTCAGACCCTATTTATGGAAAATATTGGGTATGTTGTTGTTGTTGTTGGTTATAGTCTTAATAACTTTGTTATGGTAACTTCAAGTGAATACCAAAATAATAACTTTCTATGAAACTTTATTTCATTAATCTCTGGCTAATTATTTTGCCATTTAACTACTAAGCACATTAGTTACGATGAGTTTCTTCTTACTATAAAATTATGTTATGTGGCTACGACGGTATGCTGATGTGACTTCTGTTGACACTCAATTTTGTCCCGAATTTTTTTTTAAAATTTAATAAATTATGGCAATATTTTATAATTGAGGATAATTTTGAAAATTAAATATAATTGGTTAATTTCTGAGTAAAAGGGTCAAATTTTGCAATGCATAGCCTAATTTCTACCCTACCCGTGCAATCGCCCGATTATCTCATTTGAATCCTAAATTGGGGTCAAAATCATTCATTTATTTAAAATCCAGCTTATTCCCGCAAAGCCCACATAACAAAAAACCCCAAGCAACTATTATCTATCTTCTTTTTATTCACACCACAAAAAAACCCTACACGGACAACATTAGCACTCCAGCCGCATCATCTCCCTCACCCCCATTTTTATCTATCAGCCGCGGCACCCCACTCTCCCTCCACTTTGTCTTCTTCACACCAAAGATACATACACACACACCCAATCGACTGAAACAGGGGATTCATTCAACGCACACATACCCACATACAAGGTCAGAAACAGAGATTGGGGAGAAATCGGGGTCACGAGAGAGGGGAGATAGAGGAGTGGTAGTGACGCCGCCACGTAGCTGGTGTTGCTCCTCCTCTTTGACCACTGCTCTGTTTGTTTTCTCTCGCCGGAGTATCTAGCTATTTCCGGTCACGGGTTTAAATCGATATCCCCATCGTGTTTGGCTTTTTGGAACTAAGGGTTAACTGGTCCGTCTGTGAATCTGGAGCAATTTTGATTCGATGCTATTGATTTTTTTTTGTGTGTTCGTTTGTCCTACAAATCGGATTCACTGAGGTTGCTTCACTCTTTTGACCGGATTTATGATCGGTGACGCCTTTCGTTTCGCTGCTGGTGTACTGTTGTTATTGTCGGTGTAGTTGTCCTAGTTTGTGCACTGTTTGCTTATTGATCTGCTGAAATGCTGAGATTAATTTGGGCCCGTTCATTTGGCTAAGTCAATGTTGATTTCTAGTTGTTTTGTTCACTTGCTGTTTTGCATAAGTTACTGAAATTGAGTATAAAGAAAGAAGGTGGGGTCGAAGCGACGCTGTTACGGCTTAGTGTCGCTCCTCCATTGCATTTGGTGGTGTTGCTTGTGTTTTGCTTGGCCGGAAAAATTGTTCATCAGTGTTGGTTCCTTCTGGTTGTCGGGTTATGGCTCTCTTACTGTGTTGTAATGGTTATCTTACTGCTGTTTGACCCGTTACTGGTTCCTGTTGGTTTGACCCGTTACTTGGCTTTTGGATTGCTTGACCCGAAATCCATTTTGGATAAATTTATACATTATGGAATATTGGACTGATTTGGACAGATACTACACATGGCCGATGAAAAATACGTATATACGTATTGAGGCCTACACAAGGAATTGACGGATAATGAATTGACGGATTTTGAACATGATACTACACTTGATCCGTCCCGTTCCCGCGTCCCTAAAGCAAAAGGCGATGATGAATGCATTTTAACACTAAGCAAGTTGAATAGAGTAGTGGGTTTGGTGCTTTGGCACGGCAACACGGCCCGGGCTCCGTGTTTGCAACCGTACCAAATCCCGAGCCTCTATTCGACGCGCCATGCAAACCTGAGCCAAAATTTTGCAAAAACAAAACCCCTTTATTATTATTATTATTATTATTATTATTATTATTATTATTATTATTATTATTCTATTATTATTATTATTATTGTTATTATTATTACTATATATTTTATTATTATTACTTTATTACTTTAATATTATTATTCTATTTTCATTAGTTATTACACTTTATTATCGTACTAATCCAATTTTATTTGTTTGTTTTGCGAGGTATGTTTTGGCATGAACTCCACGGGATCGAGTTGGTAAAACTCAATTGGGGATTGCTTGCATTGCATTGGAGCCGTTTGGGTTCAAGTCGGGGCTCAAGCTTCAAGAAAGCGATAGGAAAATTTTAAAAAAGTGCTTTGTTGAGCCATGTGATGTTTTAGGCTCATGGGCATAAATGTATAAAATTAAATAAATTCAAGGCTCCCGCGAGTTTGCCAATTTTTGGGTTCTTCTTCTAAACCCCCTCTTTTCCCATCCTTAGAAATTGCATGTCTTTAGGAATTCCCCGTAGATAATTAATTGTTATTGAATAATTTGTTTGATTGTTTATGAATGAATGATTAGTCAGTTATTGAGTTATTTTGTGAATATTTTATTTTTTTTAGAATTGCCATTTTATTTATGAATTGTGAACCCTTTTAGTTAAATAGCGCGTGCAAGCCGAAAATGATTAAGCAAATAACTTAGTTTTAAATTCAATAAATTGCAACTTCTTTCAATTAATTAGATTTTCTATGCTAGCAAAATTGTAACTCTTTTTCAAGTATAATTTTATTTAAATCCCTATTCCTTTAAAGCAATTTAATGTAACTTTGGAATTTCGGCATTAATTTTAAGACTTTTAGATTAATTTTTGAAAGTGTCCTTTATTTAAGTTATTTTGTGAAAACCGAAGGATTAACCACATTTTGTGGATTTTCGAAAGTGCTTTCAAATTGAAACCTTCTTTCGAAAATAATTGAACCTCTTACTTAGAATCTCTGAAGAGACCATTTTCCTTAAAACGGAGTGCTTGCACGCACTATTTAATTAATTGGTTCCTAATTCTCCTAAATTAGGTGGCGACTCCAAAGAAAGCCCTTTGGAATCCCATATTGTTGAACGTTATACCCGAAACCTATCTTTTCTAAAAGAAAGGGTAATTTTTGGGGTTCAACAGCGTGGCGACTCCGCTGGGGATACCTTAAGGTTCTAACCGCAAGGTTTTCACAAGATAACTCTTTATTAGTTTATTATTTGCAAAATAGCATGTTTAGTTAATTTGATTATTTTATTATTTGCAATTGTTTGTCACTGAAAGCATGTCACTACACTTTTATTTGCGCACATATTAAACTGGCATTCCGTTCATATTTCCCCCATTCCTGGGAGCTTCTTCATGGTTACTTATACCCGCGAGGTGTATGCATATACACCCGCAACTCACAAAAAACCCTTTAAGAAAGAGTGCGCGTACCTGCGGGGTGAGCGGATAGTTTTACTACCGCGTGACCGCTTGCCACTCAAAACAGCCTTGTGTCTAGTGAACCCACTCTAGAGTTTCCATTAGGAACATGCATGCATATACACCTTAGTTTGGATCCGGTCATTGATACCATTTCCAAGAATTAAGAAACCGCCCTTTTGTTGACGGGTTATTGAATCCCAACGACATTGCATATTATGTGATCGTGTGGATATTACAACGAATCCCAAACCATTTGCCATGTCAAATTTGAGAAGTTGACAATTATGTCAGTTTATTTTATCTCAGATATTGTATTGACAAACGGCTTGTGTCGTTATAATAACCACATGTGCGTGCAACTTGACGATTAGGCCTACCTCTGGCATAAAGAGGCACCTTACAGGGTAGGACGCATTTGCATATTTATTTACGCTCAACTACTTGTGATTGTCACATGTTAATTGCTTGCCTTGTTTTGTTTGCTCAAAATGCGTTATACTAGTTGTTGCTTGCTTGTATGCTATCCTATGAATGACATGCAAACTATCTTAGTTACCCTTGGAGAGGTTTCTGTTGTTTTGTTTATTTCTTTAGCAAATGTTGGATTTGTGAAGTGGCTGACCATTCACCACGCAAAGGTTTCGAGATATGATTGGTGGTAGACGCTCTAGCTCGTGAACGATGCAGTACCAGAAGTTAATGGCAGAACTTGGCGATTGAACTTAGTAGCATTATTTTCAATTTTAATTCAGATTGAGGCCATGAATTGCATTATACTTTAAAGCTTGTGTTAATATGAATCAACTCATTTTGAATTTATGAAAGTTGAAATAAAATGCATCTCATTCTTATTATATTATTTACGCTTGCATTTGTTTCTGTTTCAAAATTAAAATTGATAAACCTGCCAAAACCTTGCTTGTAATGTATGGCAAAACAACTGAACAATTTGAAAACGATGCACTGAAAGTTATTGTCTGCGCTCTTTGGATATCGCACTACTGTTGGAACTTCAACTGGGGCAGCTTTTATTTGTTGGTATATGGCGTTGAAGCAATGCTGCAGAACTACGCACGGTCTGATTCCCAAGGAGGGATACGTAGGCTCCCTCATCGGGCTCGACCCTTTAGCATTTAAATTATTATTTTCCCCCAAGAAGGACAACTGGGGCAATTTTTGCAAAAAATGAGTTAGGAATGCGGAAGATAATAACTGGGGCAGAATTTTGCAAGAAGTGGCGTTGGTTATTAAAGATGAGTTGGCAAGAATTTTGAAATCGGTTAAGCAAACAATGCAAAGTCTAAGACAAAGGACGTTCAGTTTGTTTTAAAATATGTTACAAGTTTAAGTCAAGACAAAAATTTTCAAAATGCATCTTTGACTTCATTTGCATGCTTATTTCACTCGCTATATTGCATTAAAATATTTTATCTTGCCTCTATCTTTCAAATTCTATGCTATTTGAGTTCATGAGCCAAGTTTCTGAAAACAATTCGCGAATCCAAGTCCAATGAAGACGAGGAAGCAGCAGAAGCAGCAAGATCAGGATGAAGTCTGCACAAATCAAACGTTTCCCCTTCCCTCCTCAGAACTAACAATTTTCTTTGAGAGCAGGAACATAAAAGCTTGCGTTGAAAAGATCATTCGCACTATGGATGAACAGTTTATGGAACGCGCATTCAAAGTTGCCTTGCAAATTGCGTCGCATTGCCCTTTTCATGACTTAAAGCATTATGCTTTGTCATGAGTTATTGCCGAACAGGCGGCATTTCTACCCCTATGACTTTCATTCCTAATAGGCGATAAAGCCGAGGCTTGTTTTGTGTTTTCAAAACTAAGCCAAATAGAGCATCGCTTTGTTTCAGGCTATAATCCGCACAAGGCCATCCTTGCCGGATTGTCTCGCCAATTGACTTATCAATGGCTATCGCACTGACTACTTTTCCGCACTACTTTGCTTTGCACTTATCTTGAATTACGCCTTCACACTTGCTTTAAAATTAACGCCTTACTTTACATTTTTCAGGTTGACCACCAGGCGGGGCTTCTCTCTTGTTAGACTTTCATGCCTGTTGATTCGCTAAATCGCTTTTGCATTGCTTTACATTTCACGCTAAATTGCCTTGCACTTGCTTTATATTATGACTTGCTTTACTTTCAGTTTAACAGTTTAACAGGTCAGCCCTGAGACCCTCCTTGCTTTGTGCCGGACCGGATCACCAGCTGATTTGTAGACGATCAATTCCAAGACCCTCCTTGCTGCGTGCCCGACCGGCTTGCCAGTTGATTCGTCAAGATGTTCAAATTGCCTTGCACTTGCTTTCAATTATGCCTTTGCACTTGCTTTCAATTATGCCTTTGCACTTGCTTTATATTATGACTTGCTTTACTTTCAGTTTAACAGGTCAGCCCTGAGACCCTCCTTGCTTTGTGCCGGACCGGATCACCAGCTGATTTGTAGACGATCAATTCCAAGACCCTCCTTGCTGCGTGCCCGACCGGCTTGCCAGTTGATTCGTCAAGATGTTCAAATTGCCTTGCACTTGCTTTCAATTATGCCTTTGCACTTGCTTTCAATTATGCCTTTGCACTTACTTTATATTATGACTTGCTTTACTTTTAGTATAACAGGTCAGCCCTGAGACCCTCCTTGCTTTGTGCCGGACCGGATCACCAGCTGATTTGTAGACAATCAATTCCAAGACCCTCCTTGCTGCGTGCCCGACCGGCTTGCCAGTTGATTTGTCAAGATTGTTGAAAATGCCTTGCACTATGCCTTCGCATTTGCTTTATTGCTTCGCCAGTGGATGGGAAGATAATTTATCAAAGATACTGCAGCTTGCACTTAACATTTGAAGCCTACCATTATTCTGAAGCCTATCATAAGCAATTGAAGGCTCTTCTATCATTGATCCTACCGTAAGCAATCGGGGATCTTATTATCAAGTCTATCGTGAGCAAGCGAAGACTTCATTAGCATTCATGCCTACCATAAGCAATTGGAGGCCTTATTTTGAAGCCTATCATAAGCAATTGAAGGCTCTTTTATCATTGATCATACCATAAGCAATTGGAGGCCTTATTTTGAAGCCTATCATAAGCAATTGAAGGCTCTTTTATCATTGATCCTACCGTAAGCAATCGGGGGATCTTATTATCAAGTCTATCGTGAGCAAGCGAAGACCTCATTATCATTGAAGCCTACCATAGGCAATTGGAGGCCTTATTCTGAAGCCTATCATAAGCAATTGAAGGCTCTTTTATTATTGATCCCACCGTAAGCAATCGGGGGTTTTATTATCAAGTCTATCGTGAGCAAGCGAAGACATCGTTATCATTTGAAGCCTACCATAAGCAATTGGAGGCATTATTCTGAAGTCTATCATAGGCAATTGAAGGCTCGTTTGTTATGGTCCCTACCATCAACCATCAGTTTCTCAAAGATCATTCGCTTTGTCGCATATGCAGCACAAACCCATTTCTTCCTTCTTTTTTTTTCATTATAGCTTTTGCTTTATTATTCACTCGTTTTCTAACGCGTTCACTTTAAATTTGCAGAAATTGAACATCGGATTCAATAAGAACTGAAGGCATTCAACGCTTTGCAGCACTATTAATTCAAGCAACAGGACCCATCTTTGCTTATTTGTTTTGCATTATCTTGCCTTAATTAATCCAATTTGCAACTTTATTTTGCAGGCTGCTATCAAATTTAGGCTCGTTCACCTTATAATCGAACGTTTAGGCTCATTCGCCTTATAATTGAATGTTTGGGCTCGTTCGCCTTATAAAGGAACGTTATGTTACCTGCGTAGGATATAAATTAGCCAAGTAGACTTGAGATATCATGTCTCGTTAGTCGACTTATTTTATGAAAGCCTTGCATTTGACAATTCGTTCTTGCTTTACTTATCATCTTGCTTTACTATTTCAGAATAAGGATCAGCTTAGAGGTTCTCCGGGCGGAGTATCTTGTCAGTTGATCGAAGGAAGAACTTCGGATGATATCAAGACCCAACTTTGTTTATTTGTTTTGCAGGATGCTATCAAATTTAGGCTCGTTCACCTTATAATCGAACGTTTTAGGATCGTTCGCCTTATAATTGAACGTTTAGGCTCATTCGCCTTATAATTGAATGTTTGGGCTCGTTCGCCTTATAAATGAACGTTATGTTACATGCGTAGGATATAGATTAGCCAAGTCGACTTGAGATATTATGTCTTGTTAGTCGACTCATTTTATGAAAGCCTTGCGTTTTACTATTCGATCTCGCTTTACTTATTGTTTTGCTTTACTGTTTCAGAATAAGGATCAGCTTAGAGGTTCTCCGGGCGGAGTATCTTGGCAGTTGATCGAAGGAAGAACGTTTGATGATATCACCACCCGCACTTACTACTTTTGTTATCACCTGATTTATTTCTTATTCCAATTATTACAGTTTATTAGCAGTTGCACGCTTACCGTTTGTTGAGATTATTACAGGATTTTTAGCAGCACCGCAGCAGCGTTTGGAGCATAACATGGAGCTTTTCTTAGCGACGAACCGGGCCAATCGTTGATATGAGCTATACTCGTCAATGAAGACCTGAAGAATCGCACCCGCATAAGTCATCCGCCCTAGAGGTAAGTTTTGTTAACCCTGAGTCTGAGGTTTGAGATTAAAAACAAGATGGCTCGGTTATCGAGGTGCAGTGGAAGCTATGTCCGTGTAAACCCCTCTTTATGGGTGTGTCGTCGACCACATTTTCATAACTAGGGTGATTACAAGCCTCTTTTCCCGCACTTGAGTAGTCGTTACTATCTCGCTTTTGATTTTCAAATCGCGTCGAACTACATTTGGCCTGATTCTCTTTCAGCCCGAGATATGTAGGCAACTCGGAAACCGCAGCTCGGCCATGTCCATAAGCCTCGCATTCTGATCCTAGGAATCAGAGTCTTGGCTTTACCGTGAAAAATTGGGTTTCACGTCAACTTCTTTACCCTGGAAACTCTTTCATCCTTTCCGGGTAAAGAGGGGCAGCTGTTGACACCCAATTTTGTCCCGAATTTTTTTTTTTTAATTTAATAAATTATGGCAATATTTTATAATTGAGGATAATTTTGAAAATTAAATATAATTGGTTAATTTCTGAGTAAAAGGGTCAAATTTTGCAATGCATAGCCTAATTTCTACCCTACCCGTGCAATCGCCCGATTATCTCATTTGAATCCTAAATTGGGGTCAAAATCATTCATTTATTTAAAATCCAGCTTATTCCCGCAAAGCCCACATAACAAAAAACCCCAAGCAACTATTATCTATCTTCTTTTTATTCACACCACAAAAAAACCCTACACGGACAACATTAGCACTCCAGCCGCATCATCTCCCTCACCCCCATTTTTATCTATCAGCCGCGGCACCCCACTCTCCCTCCACTTTGTCTTCTTCACACCAAAGATACATACACACACACCCAATCGACTGAAACAGGGGATTCATTCAACGCACACATACCCACATACAAGGTCAGAAACAGAGATTGGGGAGAAATCGGGGTCACGAGAGAGGGGAGATAGAGGAGTGGTAGTGACGCCGCCACGTAGCTGGTGTTGCTCCTCCTCTTTGACCACTGCTCTGTTTGTTTTCTCTCGCCGGAGTATCTAGCTATTTCCGGTCACGGGTTTAAATCGATATCCCCATCGTGTTTGGCTTTTTGGAACTAAGGGTTAACTGGTCCGTCTGTGAATCTGGAGCAATTTTGATTCGATGCTATTGATTTTTTTTTGTGTGTTCGTTTGTCCTACAAATCGGATTCACTGAGGTTGCTTCACTCTTTTGACCGGATTTATGATCGGTGACGCCTTTCGTTTCGCTGCTGGTGTACTGTTGTTATTGTCGGTGTAGTTGTCCTAGTTTGTGCACTGTTTGCTTATTGATCTGCTGAAATGCTGAGATTAATTTGGGCCCGTTCATTTGGCTAAGTCAATGTTGATTTCTAGTTGTTTTGTTCACTTGCTGTTTTGCATAAGTTACTGAAATTGAGTATAAAGAAAGAAGGTGGGGTCGAAGCGACGCTGTTACGGCTTAGTGTCGCTCCTCCATTGCATTTGGTGGTGTTGCTTGTGTTTTGCTTGGCCGGAAAAATTGTTCATCAGTGTTGGTTCCTTCTGGTTGTCGGGTTATGGCTCTCTTACTGTGTTGTAATGGTTATCTTACTGCTGTTTGACCCGTTACTGGTTCCTGTTGGTTTGACCCGTTACTTGGCTTTTGGATTGCTTGACCCGAAATCCATTTTGGATAAATTTATACATTATGGAATATTGGACTGATTTGGACAGATACTACACATGGCCGATGAAAAATACGTATATACGTATTGAGGCCTACACAAGGAATTGACGGATAATGAATTGACGGATTTTGAACATGATACTACACTTGATCCGTCCCGTTCCCGCGTCCCTAAAGCAAAAGGCGATGATGAATGCATTTTAACACTAAGCAAGTTGAATAGAGTAGTGGGTTTGGTGCTTTGGCACGGCAACACGGCCCGGGCTCCGTGTTTGCAACCGTACCAAATCCCGAGCCTCTATTCGACGCGCCATGCAAACCTGAGCCAAAATTTTGCAAAAACAAAACCCCTTTATTATTATTATTATTATTATTATTATTATTATTGTTATTATTATTACTATATATTTTATTATTATTACTTTATTACTTTAATATTATTATTCTATTTTCATTAGTTATTACACTTTATTATCGTACTAATCCAATTTTATTTGTTTGTTTTGCGAGGTATGTTTTGGCATGAACTCCACGGGATCGAGTTGGTAAAACTCAATTGGGGATTGCTTGCATTGCATTGGAGCCGTTTGGGTTCAAGTCGGGGCTCAAGCTTCAAGAAAGCGATAGGAAAATTTTAAAAAAGTGCTTTGTTGAGCCATGTGATGTTTTAGGCTCATGGGCATAAATGTATAAAATTAAATAAATTCAAGGCTCCCGCGAGTTTGCCAATTTTCGGGTTCTTCTTCTAAACCCCCTCTTTTCCCATCCTTAGAAATTGCATGTCTTTAGGAATTCCCCGTAGATAATTAATTGTTATTGAATAATTTGTTTGATTGTTTATGAATGAATGATTAGTCAGTTATTGAGTTATTTTGTGAATATTTTATTTTTTTAGAATTGCCATTTTATTTATGAATTGTGAACTCTTTTAGTTAAATAGCGCGTGCAAGCCGAAAATGATTAAGCAAATAACTTGGTTTTAAATTCAATAAATTGCAACTTCTTTCAATTAATTAGATTTTCTATGCTAGCAAAATTGTAACTCTTTTTCAAGTATAATTTCATTTAAATCCCTATTCCTTTAAAGCAATTTAATGTAACTTTGGAATTTCGGCATTAATTTTAAGACTTTTAGATTAATTTTTGAAAGTGTCCTTTATTTAAGTTATTTTGTGAAAACCGAAGGATTAACCACATTTTGTGGATTTTCGAAAGTGCTTTCAAATTGAAACCTTCTTTCGAAAATAATTGAACCTCTTACTTAGAATCTCTGAAGAGACCATTTTCCTTAAAACGGAGTGCTTGCACGCACTATTTAATTAATTGGTTCCTAATTCTCCTAAATTAGGTGGCGACTCCAAAGAAAGCCCTTTGGAATCCCATATTGTTGAACGTTATACCCGAAACCTATCTTTTCTAAAAGAAAGGGTAATTTTTGGGGTTCAACAACTTCTAGTGAATTGCAAATGCTTAAGCTACACAGCTTTTGTAGCTATAAAATAGTGGCTATATAATTTTGTTATGATAATTAATTGTAGCTGCTGACCCAATTATTTCCACAATTTTTATAAGTTGAAGCAAAAAAGTTCATTTGGCTACCACATATTATTTCAAATAACTTTTTATAGCTAAAAGGTTATTTTTGCTATTATAACTTCAATAACATGGCAAAAATGTTGGAAATCAACTACACCATTTTATTTTCAATATTTATTGTGGCTAAAAGGTAATTATTGCTACAAAAACTTCAACAATGCGGCAAAAATATTGATAATTAGCTACAACATATTGTTTCAAATAAATTATTATGGCTAAAATGTCATTATTACTATAAGAAATTAAAAACATGGCGCAAAGCTGATAATTAGCTATAGACTTTAGAGGTAACAATAAATTGGTAGGTATTGACTGAGCAACTATGACAAAATTGAAGAATTAGCTTTGCTAATTTAATTTTTGTGGCTATTACTAAGTACTAGAAATGATAATCAAATTTATAGTTGAGAATTCGTAGCTATATGTGACTATAGTTGTGGTGCCATGTGATCATTTATAAGGAAAAGACTCTCGTTCACACTTACGTAATTGGCAGAATGATTAAAGTGCCCCTGAAGTTGGCTCGAAAAGCCTGTTACGACCTTTAAGTTTGCGGGAGTCCTATCACCCCCCTCAACACATTCGAAGTGGTATTAATGCCCCCTTCGTTGGTCATTTGGCAGAGAGAGTGATATACACTCTCTTAAAGAGAGTGAGAGAACTAAGAAAAGATTGAAACTTTGTTTTTACAAATTTTTTTTATTAAACGTATTTTTTTAACCTTTTTCCTTTTTATTTTCGTTTTTTATTTATCTTTTCCTTTTCCTTTTTACCTTTTCTCTTTCTTCCATCCTCTTCACTCCACCATTTTTATCACCATCACCACCATCTATACCACTACTGTAGCCGCAATCACCATCACCATCACAGTAGAATCAGTAAATATCACTCGATAAAACTTAACTCTGGTTTACTACTCTTTCTCCATATATCAAATCTTGTATCAAGGAATTCCTCACCCATTACAGAAAATGTACAAAAAAGGACATGAAAATAGCATAAATTAGAGCTATAAATGTGCAAAATTGAAGTACACAGGACTCACATTTTGCGGCATTTAAAGTGAGTCAACGAACAAGTCAAAGAAATGAAGAGATACAGTTCAATTTAAGTAGATAAAATAAAAAAGGGAAAAGTGAGAAAAGAAAAAAAGAAAAAGCTGAAAAAGATGAACCAGAAAACGTGAGGCTTAGTTGATCACGGCTTCATTGAAGAATGCATAGGGCACTGCGATTTCAGAAAACGACATCATTTTTTGGTTTGAGTCAAAAGTGTAGTTGGAGATGAGGAAGGAGTGAATCTGGTCTAAGTATTCTTCTTTTGCAAATGGTTTTTGTAAGCATAAATATTCTTCTGTTGTTTTGTTTGATTTTCAGTGAATTGGTCACCACTTTGATTATTGTTATTGAATTTTCGGTTTGCTTTAAATTGGTGGTGTTCTGATTTGATTTTTGATTGAGCTAGGCACGATTTGATTTTTCATTGAGATGGAGAAGATGATAAGTAAAAGATAGAGATGGGGAAGAAGAAAAGCGAAAAATAAAAAATCAAAAAAAGACTTTTTATTTAATTTTTTGATACTTTGCCACATGGCAAGCATTAATTGGTGCGTGAACACCACATTCTCTTTTAAAACTGGGCTTGACTCAAAAAGTGGCTCTTAATACCACTTCGAATGTGTTGAGGGGGGTGATAGGACTCCCGCAAACTTAAAGGTCGTAACAGGTTTTTCGAGCCAACTTCAGGGGGCACTTTAACCATTCTGCCTACGTAATTCGTGACTATGCTTCGTGTTCTATTATCGGATTCTATGAGCATGTGGATAAGCAACTTTTACTTATTTTTATCTCGTTATTTTATCATCTAGAATCATTTACATATTTAACAGAGTATGCTTGGCCAAACTTCTAAAAACTACTTTGAAAAGTATTTTTTTTAAATACATTTTTCATTCACTAGCTAGTTGTATTTGGCTAAACATTTCAAAAGTACTTTCGAGTATTAAGTTACATGGACAAGGAGAAAACATTATTTATAACTGATAATCATTGGTTTTAATAAATAGAGGTAATTTAGTATATAAATATTTTTGATAAGGATACTTTGTAATTAAAGAAATCAAAAACAGCTTCTACTTTTCTTTTTGAGAGAAACTACCTCTTCCACCTTATTTCCCACAGCATAAAACAACTTCTACTGCCACTCAAAAATACTTATTTTCCTCTTACAAACTTGGCCAAACACCCTAAAATTTCAAAATATGTATTTTTGGCTCCATAGAAGCTTAGCCAAACAAGCTCTCAGTCTTGATAAAATTATATTATTTGTGGCCAAAATGTGATTTTAGCTATTTAATCTATTAAGTTGATTCTTAAGTTAAAGCAAATTTTTCGATAAAAAATAATTCAACTAAAAGCGGCATGGTTCCTAGCTCTATTTTAAAAGGCAGTTTTGGAACTCGCCCGGGACTCGCCGCGGGGCGGGGCACTTGTAAAACGCCCTGAAACTCTCGGACGGGGCTTAGATCTATGAGGCTTACGCCTCAAGCACCCGACGATGCGCCCAGAGCTCGCCCAACGCTCAACACTCGGGACTCGCCTTATAGAACCTATGCAAATGATCTGTCCAATTTCCTAATTAAGATTGTTCATCCACAATTTTCTTTAAAATGAAGTTATATTCATCTATAGAAATTCAAAATTTGAGTATAGCTCAATTAACGAGACATAATATTATATGTAATATAATTGAGAATATCATGAGGGTAAATATCATCTGTATACCTAATCTAAAAATGCACAGTCGATGTTTATAATATCATCAATTGTTATTGGTCTTTATGTTTTATTTCTGTCACTCAATATTGTTAGACTTCAATTATTTTACAATTTAAAATCAATTTTATATTTATCAAAGAAGAATTAATGTTTTAAATTATAATAGTAATAAATTTTATTGTTTATTCACTTTTTATAGTAGCAAATTTTTATTTTGAATTGTTTGACAGTTAAGACCTTATGGTTTATTTGTATCTCATAAAAATTGTAACATTATTCAATTTCTTACAATTGTTAAAAATGTTAGATCTTTTATTTCTATAATATTTTTTTCTTATTTTTAATTTTCTTAATTTGTATTTTTGATATTTTTTTGCTCATTATGCTATTTTATTAATTTAAAATTAATTAAAAAATAAGATCCATGGGACTTACGCCCCATATCTCGAGGCTTATCCCTCGCCTCGTTGTAAGTAAAACGTCTCGCCTTGCGCCCCGCCTTTTAAAACATTGGTTCCTAGTATATTCCAAGTTTACGTAAAATGAACCCAAGTGAAGGTTTGATCACTTACGGAGAGTTCTTTTAACCTCGTCAATGGCTAAAAATTGTCAAGACCACACAATCAAACTAGCTTATGCCTCTGCTACCTACCTTTTCACTTATCTTTGAAAAGATCTTTTTGATAATATCGAAACAATTTTGTATGATATTCATTGGCCCGATTAAGAGTCTGTTTGGCCAAGCTGCCAAAAACGGCTTATTTTGAAAAGTACTTTTATCAGAAGTACTTTTCAGATAAGTACTTTTGAAGAATAAGCAGTTTGTGTTTGACCAACTCAATTGAGAATTGCTTTTCTAAACAGTTTGTGTTTGGATAATCTTTACAAAAAGTACTTTTGAGTATCAAATTGCGAAAAAGTTCATTACTAAGATTCATTATGCGACTAATATTATTTAAACATATTAAAGATTTGAATATTTTTCAGTAAAAGAGTTAATTTAATATTTTATTTTTATTTAGTTTAAATATAAAATATAAAAAAATATATACTATGGTTTTTAATCAATAGAAATAAGGTTAAACCAAAAGAAGGAAGCAGAAAATAAAGTTTTATTCATATTTAAGAAATATATTGGTTAAAATAACTAAATATAGTATGGTAAATAAATATTTTTGGTAAGGATATTTTTGTCTTAAAAAATTGATAAACTGCTTCTACTTCTGTGGAGAAACAGAAATTTGTAGCTTCTCCCCAACGGCAGAAAAACTGTTTCTGCTTCTTCTCAAAAGTACTTTTTTCTTTTGGCCAAACACCTCAAAATTCTTCAAAAGCGCTTTTTCTTGAAAAAAAAAAGTACTTTTGGCTTCTGAAAAACTTGGCCAAACAGACTATAATTCTGATCTTGCCGATCTGTTTCATATTTTAATCAACTCTCTAGTGGTTTTACATTTTCAGGGATTAATCAATTCTTCCTTCTGCATATTAGTCAACCTGAAAATGCTATCTTTCCTTTTCAGAGCCTATTTGGTATTGCTGCCAAAAACTGCTTATTTTGATAAGTACTTTTGGCATAAGTACTTTTCAAATAAGTACTTTTGGATAATAAGCAGTTTGTGTTTGGACAATTCGTTGAGGAAGTACTTTTGGTAAAAAAAAAAAAAAAACTGTGTTTGGCTAATATTTATGAAAAGTGTTTTTGAGTGTCAAATTACGAAAAGGACATCCAAGTTCATTTTATATTTGGATTAATAGAAACAAAAAAATAATTATGAATATTTATCATAAAATACTTTAATTTTAAAAGAAAGTTATTTAGTTAAATTGTAAAATATAAAGTAAAATATATAAATTTAAGCTATTGAACAATATAAAATATAGTTAAATCAAAGTGAAAAAGGAATTAGGAATTTTTAGTAATTACATACTTTCAAAAGATGATTCAAAGAATAGGACATCTTATGTATGGTTGATAGAAATACCTAGAATAAAAACTAGTCCTAGAGGAAGAAGATTTGTAAAAGTACGTAGTAGGGAAAAGAAAAATATAATTGTATTTTGAGAGAGATATGCTTAATTAATGAGGGATAATTTGGTAAATATTAATTTTTGGTAAGAATATTTTTGTATTGAAAAAATTAATAAACTGCTTCTGCTTCTTGGAAGAAGCAGATATTTGTAGCTTCTCCTCAATAACAGAAAAACTGTTTCTGCTTCTATCTAAAAGTACTTTTTTTGTTACCAAACACCTAAAAATTCCACAAAAAGTCAATGCCAAACAGGCTATTAATACCTTACTGATCGTAATGTTGGACAGAGTTAATATTCCACACTTGTATTATTTATTTTGTATTCCCAATTGTATTTTACTTTACTTAGTTAGTAGATAGTTCTCTAGCCGAGGGTCTATCGGAAACAGCATCTCCACTTCGGTGGGGGTAAGGTCTGCGTAAATCTCACCCTCCCCAGACCCCACTTGTGAGATTATACTGGGTATATTGTTGTTGTTGTTGTTAGTTAGTTAGTTAGTTAGTTAATAGATAGGTAGTGGGTCAGATAGTTAGTATGTCGGATAGGAAAACGGGTCATGTATATAAGGGACTAGATATTTCATTTATGGTTAATGAATTATTTTTCAGTTTTTCCTCAAACCTTCTTCTCAATTCTCTCTCTAATGAATATGAACCCTAATCCCAAATTTCGCATGATTCCTATTGTTAACATGGTATCAGAGCCTATATTTTTCCAGATCTGAGGATTCTCCACCTTTCGGTCATACTTGTGAACATTTTCACCAGAGTTTACTTCACGGCAGTACATATTTTTCGGCGACGTTACGGTTTTCCGGTGGATTTTTTCAAAATCAGCAGTTTTTTTTTTGTTGAATTTGTGCACACCGCCATAGAATTTCAAGCTATGAAATTACGATTCTTCGTATAGGGTTTGCGATCATTTTCTTGAAGAACTTCAAGTTAGGGTTTCGATTTGTGCTTTCAATTCGTCTTCAGAAAGTCGGGTAATTTTGATGCCTGTATTTTCTATTGGAAATTTCGTCCTTTGTGTTGTTATATTGCTGCGTTTTTTGGAGAATTTGTTGTTTATTCTGGGAAATTTGTTGCACATTTTGGTGTTGTTAGTAGTATCCCTAGTTGAAACAAGTTATGGCCAACACAACCACTGGTACTAGTAGTAGCAGTAGTGTGTTTACCCCAGATTCATCAAGTCCCCTATCCATTCATTCGTCTGATGTCCCTGGTACATCTCTAGTGCATGTTCCATTCTCTAGCACTGGGTATGGGGGAAGGAAAAGGAATATGACAATATCTTTATCCGCTAAGAGTAAAATCGTGTTTGTCGATGGAACCTCTCCCAAACCCTTTGATGACTCTCCGAACATAAAGCAATGAAATAGGTGTAACAACATGGTGATCTCATGGTTACCTAGTTCCCTATCCCCATGAGATAGCTAAAAGTATACAGTACTCTGAAACTGCTAGGAGTATTTGGGTTTAGTTGGAGAATAGGTATGGGGATGAATGGAACTAAGGTATTCAAGCTAAAGAGGGAATTGGCTTCTACCAATCAAGGCTCTATAGACATGGCTTTATATTTTAATAATTGAAGAAACTGTGGGATGAGTTGGGATCTATGTGCAAGAATAATGGAAATAGTTGTAATTGTATTGCAAAGGAAAGGTTGACCAAAAAGGATGAAGAGGACAAGCTATACCAGTTTCTTATGGGTCAATGTCAGGAGTAACCTTCTTATGCTCAGTCCCTTACATTCCCTTGATAATGCATACATCATCTTCTTCAAGATGAGTCCCAAAGACAAATTCATGAGAATTCACAATTCAATTCAAATACAACCTCTTTTAATACAAATCTCAACAGCAGACCTGTATATTCCACAAATAATATCTCAACCACCAACAACAGATTCTTATACTCAAATAATTACAAGCCACCAAATACAAATAACTACAGCAAATCCAACAACCAGAAGCAATATACCCAGAGAGTGAATTTTGATTAGGCCTAAGGGGATATATACTGGGGATACTACAGAAACCAGGACACTTCATCAATCAATGTCCAAAGTTGAGTGCTAAGAAAAAGAAGACAACTGCTAATGTGAGTGCTGAAGATGATACTTCTTCTACTGGATTTTCTGGGTTCAACAGCAATCAAGGTTCCTTGATCCCTGGTTTCACTACTCAACAATATACTCAACTAATGGCTTTGTTGCATAATTTCAACATTCTAGAATATGATCCATCAACCAACCTCATGGTTTCTTCACACTTTGCTGGTATGCTACTTCCCGGTAATGTAATGTGTGGTTTTAATTTTTGCATGCTTACACAGTCTTCTCACTCTAGTCATATCATTTGGATAGTTGATTCAAGCGCATCCTATCATATGACTTCCAATAGAGAAATTCTTTTCAATATAACCCTTTTAGCTATTCCAGTCCTGGTATCACTTCCTAATGGATACAAGGTGAAAGTGACTTGTACATGATCTTTTCCTTTGTCTCCTGACATTATTCTACAAAATGTGCTTCTTGTTCCTTCCTTTCAATATAACTTGATTTATGTGCATAAGCTAGTACAACAAGTATAATGTACAGTCCAGTTTACTAGTGATGGATGCTTGTTGCAGGCCCCTTCTCTGAGGAAGCCTCTGGTACTTGGTAAACTGGATAATGGATTGTACAAGTTTGTGTGGCACATAACTCATCCATCTGTTGCTTCCATTCTGCCCTCTTAACCTCATTCTGGTCAAAAATATGATTGTTTACTAGTAATTCTTCTTGTTCTGATGTACTCAATTCTGTAAATACCATTGCAGATGTTGATAATAAAGCTGTTGTAAATAAACTGAACATTCTGTAGCATAAAAGGCTTGCTCATGATACTTTCAAATGACAACTGCTTCTTCCTGCTGCGAGGTAAAATAGTTGGATTTGCCAGCCTTAGCCGAAGAAGATTCCTTTTGTTAGCATGAAACATATACATGCCATTTTCCATTCTATATTTTCCAAGCAGGATTTTGTTTGTACTATTTGTCCTATGGCTAGAAAAACTAGAATACCACTCCCTGATAGTCACACGCATTCCACTAGACCCTTTCAATTCATTCACATAGACACTTGGGGACCCTATCATACATCTATATGCACTAATTCAAGGTATTTTCTTATAATAGTTGATGACTACTCCAAGACTACTTGGACTCACCTTATGGGGTCCAAGAGAAATGCATTTCCTTTGATACAAGCCTTTGTTGCAATGGTTAAAACTCAGTTTTCCACTACTATTCAAACAATCAGGAGTGACAATGCCCTTGAGATTGGCTTGAGCAATGCTGCCAATGGAATCATACATCAAACTAGTTTCCTATATGGTCTACAATAAAATAGTGTTGTGGAGAGAAAACATAGAACTCTCTTGGAGTCAGCCAGGGCATTACTTTTTCACTCAAATATTTCTATTATATTTGGGGTGGTTGTATTCTCACAACCACATATCTCATTAATAGAATCCCTTATAAACACTTAAACAACAAGTCACCATTTGAAATACTCTATGGGAAACCCCCTTCTTACTCACATCTCAAAACTTTTGGATGTTTATGTTATGCCACAGTGCCCATCTCTCACAGAGACAAATTAAAACCTAGAGTCGTTCTTTGTGTCTTTCTTGGCTATCCTTTTGCCAATAAGGGGTACAAATTGTATAACATGCTTTGCAAAGTCACTTTCATATCAAGAGATGTTGTATTTGATGAACATGTGTTCCTATTCTCACTTTCTGATCATTCTAGCATTGCTCAGCCTGCTAAGCCTCATGTCGGGTCTCTGAATCCTTTGTTATTTTAAAAATACAATATCAACTTCCCTACTCCTATTTCTGATGATCATGTTCTTTCACCACCAGACTCACCACCATTTTTAATAATGATAATTCACCTACACTATCATCAGTAAGTCATTCACCAGCCCCTCTTTCCCCAACAACTTTCGCTCCCCCTTTTAATCTAGATATTTCTTCCATTGGCTCCTTACCCATGCAATTGCATACTGGCAGATCTTTGAGGTCTTACCATCCTCCTATCTTTAGGATAATGTTTATAAGCTTCATGCATCATTTTCTATGTTTTCCATTGTCATTCCCATGCATGTAGAGTCAGAATCATATACTTATTCTCAGGCTGCTCCTGTACCAGATTGGAAAGAGGTTATGAAGAAAGAATTTGAGGCCCTAAAGGCCAATAACATATGGGAGATTGTTGAATTACCTAGTGTAAATGGGTTTATAAGATTAAGTATAAGGCTGATGGTAGTGTGAAAAGGTATAAAGCTAGACTAATCATTAGGGGAGATACTCAAGTGGAAGGTATTGACTTTAATGAGACCTTTACTACCATCAAGTGTCTCATAGCTATAGCTGTTAAGAGTCATTGGTCCCTCTTTCAATTGGATGTTAACAATGTATTTTTGCATGGGGACTTAGATGAATAAGTTTACATAAAGTTACCTCTCTGATTATCTGTTAGTTCATCTTCTTCTACTATTGCCCCATTAATTTGTAAGTTGCAGAATTCTATATGGTTTAAGACATGCTTCAAGGCAATGGTATGCCAAGTTGTCTGAAGCTTCGTGCTCTAAAGGATATTCCCACTCCCTCAATGACTACTCCTTGTTTAGAGACTATCATTGCATGGATGTCACACCAGTTGTGAGCCTACTAGAGTTAAATGTTAAACTAAAAGCTGCTGAAGATGTCCTATTACCTGATCCATCCAAGTATAGAAGTCTAGTTGGCAAGCTTTTATTCTTGACACATACCAGGCCAGATATTGTCTTTGATGTGCAACATCTCAGCTAATTCCTTCAGGCTCCCAGAGTTCCACACATGAATGCAGCTACTCACCTCTTCGATATCTTAGAGAAACTTTGGATTATGGTTTGTTTTACTCGGACGGTCCAGATTTCACGGTCCATGCTTTTTCTGATAGCGATTGGGGAGCTTGTGCAGATACTCGCAGGTCTATTTATGGTTTTTGCATTTTATTAGGGGGCTGCCTTGTGAGCTGGAAGTCCAAGAAACAACCAATTGTTTCCCGTTCCTCGGCTGAGGCAGAGTACAAGGCAGTCAGCAAACCTATTGTTGAATTGACATGGTTGACTCGAATTTTCCATGTTCTTGGTGTACCACTCCAGCTTCATGTTGATGTATACTGTGATAGCTAATCTGCCATCTACATATCAAAAAATCCGGTCTTTCATGAGCACACCAAACATATTGAGATCGATTGTCATTTTGTGCGCACTAAGCTTATGGATGGTTTGATCTCCCTGCATAATGTCTCCACCTCTCATCAATTAGCTAGTTTCCTCACTAAACCTCTCCCTGGTCCATCATCGCAATCTGAGCAAGTTGGAGGTGTTTGGCCCCTCCAACTTGAGGGGGGCATTGGACAGAGTTAATATTCCATATTTGTATTATTTATTTTGTATTCCCAATTGTATTTTACTTTAGTTAGTTAGTAGATAGTTAATGGGTCACATGGTTAGTGGTCGGATAGGAAATTAAAACAGCTCATGTATAAAAGGGACTTGATATTTCATTTATGGTTAATGAATTATTTTTCAGTTTTTCCCCAAACCTTCTTCTCATTTCTCTCTCTAATGAATATGAACCCTAATCCCAAATTCCGCATGATTCCTATAGTTAACAAAGTTGTTAAATGCTTTTTGTTAGATGTGTCTTCTAATTATGTAACTTAAAAAGGCGTAACTCAATTATACTCAAATAGTAGAATCATGTTTTTAAATTATTTTAATGGCGGGAACAGGTTAAATATTTTAAGTTATCCTATTGGGATTTGCACGTCAAAAGTGTAAGCTTGAGTTCTTGTGAAATGGGTTATCATGCTTCTTGCCGCCCATGTGTGGGTATCAAATAAATTAAGGAACGATGACATGGATTGCATCAAAAAGTAAGAGGAAGTTGAACATATAATGATGGTGATGAAATTCTAACTACTTCCATGGACTAAATTACATGAATTAATGTACAAAAGAAAAAAGGAAAGAAGATATGTATTCTTTGGAGATGTTTAGGAATAATATTAAAAAAGAAAAAAGAAAACAGAAAAGGTAGAATGACTTTTAAATTATTTTAAGAAGAAGTGATCAAACTACAAGTTTGACTTTAAGGACCAGGAAGCGACCATTTGCATACGCATTAGCTATTAAAATCTAAGTTCACAGCCAAAAAGAGTATCCAAGTTAATGGAACTAGTTATCATTCCATAAACTTTATGGATTATGTGATAGAAGAGAATCATGGAATGGTTCTGATCTGACTCAATTTGAATATCTTCGTATTATGGTAATCAAGATGATGAAACTTTATATTCGTGGAGATTACTATAGCACTATCTTCGGTCAAAGGAGGGGGAAGAAGTGGTCTATCTGACATGTTTTTTTGTGTGGTTCATGTCTATTTATTCAGTTTATGCCTGTCAGATAAGCATAAATAATAAGTGCCAACAAAAACATATCAATGAGACCACGTTTCGCTTGTACATATTGATCATAGTACTATAGTAATCCCCATGAACAAAAACTATTTTATCCAGTTATCTTCTATCGCGTATATAATGCACAAAGTTTATTGAAAGATAACTAGTTTCATGAACCTAGATACTCTTTTTTTGGCTGTAAAATTGGATATAAATCGCATGCGCATGCAAACAGTCGCTCCTTCGACCGGTAGTACTTCTACTCCCTAGCTTAGCTCTCAATTCTAGTTCTACCTATCTCTCTTCATGACAAAAAGGGATAATTTGAAAATGCTTAATGAGTGCAAGGTAATATTATTTGGTTAAACTAGTTTTATTTTAATATGCTTTTATATATAGCTGATTGACAAGAAGAAACACAAATCTTTCTAACAAGAAGTTGAGGAGAGGTTAGTAACCAACTCAACTTGGTTCCTTTGTTGAACACGTATAATGCAAGCATTCTGAATCAAAGTATCTCTCAACAAAGAGTCACTCGAATTTGTAATGAAAGTCATGCTCTCACTAAAAGTAATGCTCCACAAAGAACCAATTAAGTATCATTGATATGTGAAGACCCGCGTATACTAACTTATTGTTAATTGGAACCAACTGTTAATCTTGCGTTAAAAAATTATCAAAAAATGCAAAAACAAAATGCATAAACAGTATATATCGGATAATTCTGAGCTCACAAGTTTCTTGTGTCTCCTTGAGAAATCTAACTCCCTTACTGTTGCCCAAGGTTAATGGGTTAATTCCTCTCAAGATGGAATGAGATTACAGTTCTACGGTAGTGGCACTTCAAACTGTAGAATTCGGCGAACCCAAAGAAGCGGAGCAAATCACATGATACTTACTGTTTGTATTAGAGTAATGCAGAAGAAATGGAAGAGACAATCAGAAATTTCTTGAAGAAAAAATCTGTAGAAGGGCACGTATTTATAGCCAAAGGATAGGCTGGAGTGAAGAGGCACAACCTTTCAAATGTGGCTATTACAGAAACGACCACACTAATGGCTGGCTTTAAAAATGTAACGAGAAAATATTAAAAACGGAAGAGGAATCAGATTACCGTTACAAAAACGGAATGCCGAATATATATTATTTAATACATTTAGTTTTTGTTGGTCCAAAAAAATTAAGTCAATCAATTATATCAATTGACTGAATCCAAAGCCGAGACGAGCGAGCGAGCAACGACGATGGCGCAATGCTCTCCTTCTTCTCAACCCTTTTAAGAGTTAGAAGAAGTACTTCTCTATTTAAACCCAACAAAAGCCTTTTCCTATAGCAATATGGGAGAAAGTGAATTTCTTTTATAAAAGGAATATTTTCACCTTTCCACTCATTTCCCATTCACACTCTTCACATCCCAAAAACTCAATAATCCCCACATAAATGAGGAATGGCTATATTGTGGAAATATGCATGACAGACTTGTGTGATTTGCAAGAAAGAATTAGTTGCATCAGGATAAGTAGGTTTCCCTTTCAACTTTCCGTAGTGAACATACATCGGATATACTCGGTCAATCGGTAGATTTGATATCTTTGAATCGTCGAGCTTTGGTGCATACCTAGACAATGTAAGTCACACAACTAACCCTTAACCGTCTTTGGTTCTTACTGTTGTGTTCGTTCCAGCCATGAACACCGGATGGTTTCATAAGTGCGTAGAGTTTTGGCCTTACAGAATTCTCCTTGAAGCGGCTTCCACTTCACACTTACATAGGTGATTTCTAAACGTGTAATCCCGTAGATGTACACTATTTGATAATTCCAATAGCAAACTTAGATAATCATTAAAAAACGCCTCTAGCGTTTTATCCTTGGTACTTGTACATTGTCTCATCATGAGAATGGACCAAAAATTTAGTTTGACAATGTTGAACCGTCATACACAACTTTGTATTCTCCTTGAACCTAGTTCTTGGGATCTCCAGTCTTCTAGGTAGAGTTTCCGCCGTGATGACTTGTCCTTGACCATAGTCCCATTCCCTTCGATGAACACTCAACCGCCTCTCTAGTTAGGCCTTTTGTAAGCGGATCCAAAATATTATCACTTGACTTCACGTAATCAATAGTGATAATTGCTCTAGAGAGTAGGTCCCTAATGGTTTTTTGTCTTCGTCGTATATGACGATTCTTACCATTATACATAATATTCCTAGCTCGTCCTATAGCTGATTGACTATCACAATGTATACAAATTGGTTTCAACGGCTCAGGCCAGAACATAATATCTTCCAAAAAATTCCAAAGCCATTCACTTCTTGACCGGCCTTATCTAAAGTTATGAACTCAGCTTCCATTGTAGAGCGGGCAATACACGTTTTCTTGGATGATTTCCAAGATATCGCTCCTCCATGAATTATGAAAATGTACCCACTTGTGGACTTATAATCAGTTGTGCCGGTGATCCAATTGGCATCACAATATCCTTCAATGACCGTATGATACTTGTTATAATGCAGTGCAAAGTCTTGAGTATATTTTAAATATCCCAAAACACGTTCATCGCCATCCAATGAGTTTGATTGGGATTACTCGTGCATCGACTCAGTTTACTTATAGCACAAGCTATGTCTGGACGAGTACAATTCATAATGTACATCAAACTTCCCAAAACACGAGCCTAATCCCGCTGAGACGTGTTTTGACCTTTATTCTTTTTAAGAGCAAGGTTTACATCAATAGGAGTCCTTGAAACTTTAAATTCCAAATACTTAAAATTTTCAAGCACACTATTGATGTAATGAGATTGAGATAAAGCCAGACCTTGAGGATTCTTATGGATCTTAACACCCAGGATTAAGTCGGCAACTCCTAAGTCTTTCATATCAAATTTGCTAGTTAGCATGCATTTTGTAGCATTTATGTTGCCAATGTCATTACTCATTATCAACATGTCATCCACATATAAGCAAACAATGATTACATAAATAGAGTATTTTTAATGCAAACACATTTATCGCACTCGTTAATTTCAAAGCCATTTGACAATATTGTATGATCAAATTTTGCATGCCATTATTTAGGTGCTTGTTTTAGTCCATAAAGCGACTTAACAAGTTTACACTCCTTCTTTTCTTTTCCTGAGACCACCAACCCTTCAGATTGTTCTATGTAAAATTTCTTCCTCCAAATTCCTATTTAAGAAAGCTGTCTTAACATCCATTTGATGGATTTCAAGACCATACACGGCGGCTAACGCTATTAAAATACGTATGGATGTAGTTCTATTTACCGGCAAGTATGTGTCAAAGTAGTCAAGACCTTCTTGTTGTCTATAGCCTTTGACGAGCCTTGCCTTGTACTTGTCAATAGTGTCGTTAGCTTTCATTGTCCTTTTGAAAATCCACTTAGGACCTAATGGTTTGTTTCTAGAAGGAAGATCAACCAATTCCCAAGTATGGTTGTTCAAAATAGATTCTATTTCACTATTGACTGCCTCTTTCCAAAAGGTTCACTATTGACTGCCTCTTTCCAAAAGGGTGAGTCTGATGAAGACATGGCTTCTTTAAACGTCCGAGGCTCATTTTCCAATAGAAAAGGGACAAAGTCATCTCCAAATGAAGTAGAAGTTCTTTAATGCTTGCTACGTCTTGGTTCTTCCTCATTTCGTATACTTTCTTTAGTTCCTTCCCGAGGTCATTTGGATCTTTCACCAACCGACTCACATTCCTTCTTATACGGATATATTTTTTAAAAAAAATTTAGTACTATTGGATTCCATCACCGTATTAATATGAATGTCGGGATTTTGTGATTTATAAACTAGCAATCAATATACTTTACTTTTTGTAGCATATCCAATGAAAACACAATCAACTGTTTTCAGACCTATCTTAACCCTTTTGGGTTTTGGCACTTGCACTTTTGCCAAACACCCCCACACTTTGAAGTAATTCAATTTGAGCTTCATTCCTTTCCACTTTTCATATGGAATGGAAAGTGTTTTGCTATGAGGCACTCGATTGAGTATTTGATTAGCCGTGAGTATAGCTTCCCTTACAAGTTCTTGGGTAAACCCGAACTTATTAACAAGGTATTCATCATCTCCTTAAAAGTTCTATTCTTTCTTTCTGCAATCCCATTTGATTGAGGCGAGTACGAGGCAGTTGTTTGTGAATAATGCTATATTCCAAACATATTTCTTCAAAAGGAAATTTGTATTCACCGCCCTATCACTTCTTATCGTTTTGATCTTTTTGTTAAGTTACATTTCAACTTCATTTTTGTATTGCTTGAATGCGTCAATTGCCTCATCTTTACTACTAAGTAAATAAACATAGCAGTAACGAGTGCTATCATCAATAAAAGTTATGAAATACTTCTTTCCACCGCGAGATGGTATTAACTTCATGTTGCAAATGTCTGTTTGAATTAAGTGTAATAGTTCAAAATCCCTTTCAATTGACTTGTAAGGGTGTTTAGTATATTTAGACTCAACACATATTTGACAATTTGACTTTTCGCAATCAAATTTAGGCAATAATTCCATGTTGATCATTTTTCACAAGATTTTATAATTGACATGTCCCAAACGAGAATGCCATAAATTATTTGATTCAAGCAAGTAAGAAGAAGATGAAATTTTATTCATACTGTTAACGACCATTACATTGAGTTTGAAAAGGCCCTCAGTTAGGTAACATTTTCCTACATACAAATCATTCTTAGTTATTACAACTTTATCAGAAATAAACACACACTTAAACCCATTTTTAACAAGAAGTGTGGTAGACACCAAGTTCTTCCGTATTTCAGGAACGTGAAGTACATTGTTCAAAGTCACAACCTTGCCAGATGTCATCTTGAGGCATATCTTTCCATATCCTTTAATTTTGGCTGTTGCAGAGTTGCCCATAGAGAGTATCTTATCAGGTCCAGTGGGAGCATATGAAGCAAAGGCTTCCTTCACAGCACAAACATGGCAGGTGGCTCCAGAATCGATCCACCATTGTTTAGGATTTCCAACCAAGTTGCATTCAGAAATCATAGCACACAAATCAATGTCATGCACTCCTTGGGCCAGTTTATTTTCTTCAACCATGTTGGCTTGTCCTTTTTCTTTTTTCCTTTCCTTGTCCTTCTTTGCAACACGACAGTCTGTGGACTTATGCGCAGTCTTGCCACAGTTGTAGCAATTTCCCTTGAAATTTTTCTTGTTGGGATTGTTCTTTCCTCCAGAAGGCTTCTTTCTCTTATTCTGATTTGGATTATGCTCAACAATATTTTCCCCCGCTATTGTAGCATTTCCACGAGCTTTCTTTTCAGCGGACTTGTTGTCTTCTTCCATCCTTAAGCGGACAATCAAATCTTCAAGGGACATCTCCTTACATTTATGTTTCAAGTAATTTTTAAAGTCTTTCCATAACAGAGGAAACTTTTCAATCATAGCCGCAACTTGAAATGCCTCATTAATCACCAAACCTTCAAAGAAAAGTTTGTTAGCAACAATATAATTAATATTCTTAACATAAGTATTATTCAGGATCATACCTTCAACAAGGAGACCATGGATTATGACTTGATGTTCTTGGACTTGGGACAAAATATATTTTTTATCCACCATCTTATAATCTAAAAATTTGGCGGCCATAAATTTCTTCAGTCCAGTGTCTTCAGCCTTATATTTCTTTTCCAGTGCATGCCACAGTTCCTTTGACGTTTCAACGTTACTATAAACATTGTACAAGTCATCTTCCAGACCACTTGGAATATAGTTCTTGCATAGTAAGTCAGAATGCTTCCAGGCCTCAATAACAAGGAAGCGGTCGTTGTCAGATGTTCCATCAGGCAGGATCGGAGCATCCTCCTTAATAAACCTTTGCAGGCTTAGAGTGGTCAGATAGAAGAAAATATTTTACTGCCATCTCTTAAAGTCAACACCAGAAAAATTTCCCAGCTTTTTCGTTGGTGGCATAGCCGTTGCAGGTGCAGCAGCACGACTAGACCCTGCAGCACCAGAAATCGTGGTAGCAGTAGCACTCACAATAGGGACAGTTTTTTCCACTCCGTTTATCATCTCTGTCAAAATGACACAAGTAGAAACAACAATCAACAACCGGTGAAGTATTTAAATCTTCAAACCGAATACAAACAAACTGTTTAAACAGTGAAATGTTTAATCTTCAAACTGAATAACAGTCGGAGTAGAAAACCACGAAGGCTTTAGTCTCCAAAAATAGATTAATTAACATCAAATAGGATAAGAAAACCGCAAAGGTTTTAGTCTCCTTAATCAGTATCGTTAAACAAAATATTATTTAAATGCAGAAAATAAATAACGCGAGACTCCTTAAGCTTGTTAATCCTGCATTAAAAAAATATCAGAAAATGCAAAAACGAAAATGCAGAAACAGTATATATCAGACAATCCCGAGCCCACAAATTTCGTGTGCCTCCTTAAGGAATCTAACCCCTCATTGTGGCCCAAGGCTAACGGATTAATTCCTCCCAGGATGGAATGAGATTACAGTTCTACGGTAGTGATACTTCAAACTATAAAACTCGGCGAACTCAAAGAAGCGGAGCAAGTCACACGGCACTTACTGTTTCTATTGGAGTAATGCAGAAGAAATAGAGGAGAAAACAGAAATTTTCTTGAGGAAAAAATCTGTAGAAGGGCACGTATTTATAGCCAAAGGATAGGCTATAGTGAAGAGATACAACCTTTCAAATGTGGCTGTTACAGGAACAACCACACTAGTGGCTGACTTTAAAAATGTAACGGGAAATTTTATTAAAATGGAAGAGGAATCAGATTACCGTTACAAAAAGAGAATACCAAATATTAATATTATTCAAAAATATTAATATTATTTAATACATTTAGTTTTTGTTGGTCCAAAAAAATTAAGTTAATCAATTATTTGACCGAATCCGAAGCCGAGACGAGTGAGCAACGACTACAGCGTGAGGTTCCCCTTCTTCTCAACCCTTTAAGAGTTAGAAGAAGTACTTCTCTATTTAAACCCAACAAAAGCCTTTTCCTCTACCAATATGGGATAAAGTGCATTTTCTTTATAAAAGGAACCTTTTCACCTTTCCACCCATTTTTCATTCACACTTTTCACATTCCAAAAACCCAACACCAAATAATTCTTAATCGGCTTATGTGAATTGATTGGAAATGCTTGGCAGCTGTCTACTTGAGCCCAGAGTTAAAAAAAATAAAATCAGACAAATGCCAGATTCCAATAAACTCTTGCTAATCCTCTCGCTTAGCCAGCGAGCTAATGAGAGAGCATGGTTAAGTATCTCGCTTAACAAACAAGTGCTTAGGTATTTTTGGCTTGAGCAGAATTCTTGCCTTCTTAGATAGAAAGCTGAAACTTTTGAGATTTTCTTCGTGATCAAGATCATGAAATTGGGACTATATAAATATCCCTTACGAGGAGAGAGAAAAATAAAGGAAATTAAAAGATAGTTTAGGAGAGTTTTAGAGGAGACGAGCCATAGCGCTTTATACTCTTTAAAGGTGCGTATCCTTGGGTATTTTATGTTAATTTCAACTATTAAATGTCATTTATAACATCAATTTATCATTGAAATTTAGGTTTTGCAAAGAATGTATGCAGGAATAGCTAAAAGCTACAAAGAGAAGAAAACTAGAGTATATAAGATTTGACGTAACTGTTCACTCTAACCTCAATTATGCTTATAGATTAAGATATTAGTGGTGTAGATGGTTAGAAAACATCACTAGAATGAGATTACGTAATCTTATAAAATAAAGTTCATGAACTTAGGGTACTTAATAAAGAAAGAGATTGGACCTTCAAATTGATTAAGTAGAATTAGCTGTTGTAGTTATTAGTTGTTGTCGTGGACAATTGGGAGTTAGAGTAGACGCTGTGCTCAAAGGAGTATATGAGGTATGTTAAGGTGTATCCTTATTAAAGTGCGTTTCACACGAATTGCATATTTTAAATTATTTGTTGAATTGTTTCAAAGGGTTAACTAAGGTTTATTTTGAGTGGGGACACTTACCTTGTTCACAAAAAGAGTCAAATAGTGCTTTCGATGTTTAAGTATCATGATGAATCCTACCAATTCTAATACTGGCCGAGATCTGAAGAAACCCTTTGAGAAAGGAGTGACCGGTAATAACTCTAAGGAGTTGGGAGGTAAAACTCAGCTCAATACTTCAGGTGCATCTAATATTCAATGTCATAAGTGCAAGGGTTATGGTCACATGGCTAAAGAGTGTCCAACTCGCCGAGCTATGATCATACTCGAGGATGGAACCTTCCATGAGCAAGCGAGTGACTACAAGGAGGAAAAAAAGATGAGTTTGACCGAGCTGATCATGATGAAGACGGTCACGAAGTAACCAAAGTTGACTATCCGGAAATATTTTTAGTGGTTTGAGAAATTTGAGCACTATGAACATGGAGGAAGAAAAGGATGTTCAAAGAGAAAATCGCTTCCATGCAAGGTGTCGAGAAAGGGGAAAAGTGTGTTCGATTATTGTTGATTCGGGCAGCTGTTCTAATGCGGTAAGCCAAACTTTGATTTCACAAATAGGACTGCCTACAATGAAACACCCCCGACCTTATCGATTACAATATTTGAATGAATGTGGAGAACTGAGGGTAGCTAAGTAAGTGTTGATCAAATTCAGAGTGGGAGCTTATTAAGATGAATTAATGTTTGATGTGGTCCCAAAACTCCCGATGCAAGCTTCTCATTTGCTTCTTAGGCGACCGTGGAAATATGATAGGGTCGTTGTTCATAATGGCTGAGCCAACACTTACACTGCTAAGCTCGAGGGTAAGAGTTTCATACTTAAACCCTTGTCTTCAAAACAAGTAGGTGAGGACTATAAACAAATGAGGGAGCTGAAAGAAGCGGCCAAAGTTAAGTCTCCCATGGGGACACAAATTGTGGTCGAGGATAATGCTGAAACACCGCTGGTGTCAGGTAATATTTATGCAATCATACATCCGGGTGAGTGCTTAAAAGGCAATGACAAAAGCAAGCTGATGATTTGCCTCGTACACAATGGTATCTTTCTAATCTCTAATGATGATTTCACTAACAATAACCTTTTTCCAAGTGCTATTCAAATATTTTCCAAGAATTCGGGGACATGTTTCCTGATGAAATGCCAGGTGGATTTCCTCCCTTGCAAGGAATCGAGCACCAAATTGACTTCGTCCCGGAGTCTCAAATCCCGAAACCAGCGTACATGTGTAATCCCAAAGACACCAAAGAGCTCTAACGGAAGGTGGATGATTTGTTAAAAAAAGGACTGGTTCAAGAGAGCTTGAGTCCGTGCACCGTTTCAGTTATACTTGTGTCAAAGAAAGATGGAACATTGGTAAATGAGTGTTGATTGCCTAGCAGTTAATAAAATAACGGTAAAGTTCGTCATCCTATCCCTCGATTAGATGACATGGTAGATGAATTGAGTGGTTCATGTTGCTTTTCAAAGATTGATCTTAGGTCCGGTTACCACCAAATCCGAATAAAACTGGGTGATGAGTGAAAGGCTGCATTCAAGACCAAATTCGATCTGTATGAATGGTTAGTGATTCCTTTCGGCCTCTCAAACACATTGAACACATTCATGCGATTGATGAACAACGTGCTTAAACCGTTAATAGATAAGTTTGTAGTTGTGTATTTCGATAACATACTTGTTCATAGTAAATCTGTGGATGAACATGTAGAACACTTAAGGATTGTGCTAGAGGGCTTGGGAAGTGAAAAGCTTTATGCTAATTTCAAAAAGTGTGCATTTTGTGTTGAACATGTTGTCTTTCTTGGTTTTTTATGAGTGCTTTGAAGTCAATAAATCAAAAGTCGAGGTTATTAAAGATTGGCCGACCCTACTTCAGTGTCTCAAGTCTGCAGTTTCCATGGGTTAGCTAGCGTTTATAGGAGGTTTTTCCGTGACTTTAGCACCATGTCAGCTCTTTTTACCGAGCTGGTGAGAAAAGACCAGCCGTTCATGTGAGGAGAGTCCATGAGAGGGTCTTCTAAGAGTTGAAGTGGAGGTTTATTTCTGCCCCATTGTTGCAACTCCCCAAATTTTGCAAAGCCTTCGAGGACGAATATGATGCATCTGGGGGTTGGATCGGAAGAGTGCTCATACAATATGGGAAGCCGATCGCTTACTTTAGCAAAAAGCTTAAGGGTACAACCTTGAATTAATCAGCATATGACAAGGAGTTGTATGCCCTAGTGAGAGCACTAGCCCATTGGCAGCATTATCTATGGCCGAGAGAGTTTGTGATTAAAAGTGATCATGAATCCTTAAAACATCTACGAGGCCAAGAGAAATTGAATCGGCGGCATGCCAAGTGGGTGGAGTTTATCGAGAGCTTTCCCTAAGTATTTCATTACAAAAAGGGAAAAGACAATGTTGTGGCCGATGCGCTGTCAAGGAAGTTTGCCCTAGAGACCACTTTCGCTTCGAGTTTAATTGATTTCGAGAGCATCAAGTCGATGTACGAGCATGGCCCTAAGCTAAAGAGTGTTTGTGACGCTATAGTGAGTGGCCGAAGGATGGAAAAATATTAGTGGCATGATGGCTATCTCTTCAAAAAAGGGGAGAGTGTGTGTGCTCGTGTCATCTTAGAGAGAGCTTTTGGTTCGAGAAGCTCACTCTGGCGGTTTAATGGGTCACTTCGAAGTGGATAAATTCTTGGAATCTTGTCCGAGCAGTTCCACTGGCCGAATATGCGACGAGATATGGAGAAGCTTTGCAATGCTTGTTTATATTGCAAGAGAGCTAAGTCGAGATCTAACCTTCATGGCTTGTATACTTCATTGCCTGTTCCAAGTAGCCTATGGGTTGATATATCCATGGATTTTCTTATGGGGTTACCACAGTCTAAGGAGGGGCATGATAGCATATTTCTCGTGGTGGATTGTTTTTCCAAAATGGCTCATTAAGAAACGTGATGATGCACAACATGTAGCTACTTTGTTTGTTACTCATGTCTTCAAATTACATGGTGTGCCTCGAACTATCGTGAGCGATCGGGACTCTAAATTCTTGAGTCATTTTTAGAAATGTATGTGGGGTGCCCTAGGCACCAAATTACTATTCTGGTCGTCTTACCATCCTCAGACTAATGGAAAGACCGAGGTAATTAACCGAACCTTGAGAGCTCTACTTCAAGCGATGACCAAAGGTAAGGATGGAAACTGGGCCGATCGTTTGCCCGTGATGTAATTTCATACAATCGTACCGTGCATAGAATGATGACTCTATTTGAGTGTGTTTATGGTTTTAACCCTTTAATTCCACTTGATTTAACTATTTGCCTCGAGATGTTGTTGTTGATTTTGAAGGTACACGTCGAGCAACTGCCTTGCTCGAGCTCCATGCTAAAGTGAGGAAAAATCTTGAGGAAGCCTATGCCAAGGTGGCATCAAAGAAGAACAAGTTGGGTTGAAAAAAATTGATTGGGTTTGGGTTCACTTTCGCAAGGAGAGGTTTCTGAACCAAAGAAAAGGGAAGTTGGCTCCGAGAGGGGATGGTCAATTCCCAGTGCTGCACACGATTAACAGCAATGCTTATGTGATCGACCTCCCATGTGAGTATAATGTGTCAAACACCTTTAATGTTGCTGACTTAACTCCTTGTGTTGTTTTGATCACGACATGTTCGTGCCATCGAGACTGGTAACACGAAACCAAGCCAAGACTCTGCACGATGTGCATGTGTATCTAACGTGGCCAGAAGGAAGCAGCGACTCGGAGACTAAGTGGTCGGGTGCCAGATGTGGGCGCTATACATTCAAGCTTGAGCCCGAGGTAGAAAGCGCCCTAACCTTGAAAATTGGTGCTGAGCAATGAGCGACCGAAGGGCTATGCTTGTGCCCGATGCAGAAGAGTGTCCGAGCCAGAATACTTAGTTTCAGTCCTACGAGGCCTTGTTTAATGGGTCGACTTGTGGCCTTGTTTAATGGGTCGACTTGTAACCATGGGGCTTACTATAAGTACCTCAATAGTAGTTCATTTTGAGCAGTTGATTATTGATATAAAAAACAGTCGGTGAGCTTGAACTCTTGTGAGAGTAACCCCGAGAGAACCTGTTGTTGGAACTAGTGTCATTTGGTGGAATTCAATTGAACTTTTTCCTCTTTTATCATTCGGTTTGCTGGAGTCATTGTATTCTCGAGGATAGTTGCTTAGTATAGGTACCTATTCACTTTCTAATCGAAAGGTATCAAGACTAGTTCTTTGATATTGTTCGGTCAAAGTTGAATTTGTGTCTTGCTTCCATCTTTACTTTTTCATTTTTACTTCTGCGCGTGTTTGCTTTGCATCACATCCCGAGCTCTGGAAAGGCACAAAATAGTTATTTTTGGTTTAGTTTTTGTATTGAATGAAAAAAATCTAACCAAACAGGCATATGAATATATTTAATTTTTTTATATATTTTCAAAATTTTATTTGCGATTTTCATTAAAAAAAATTTATCTAAAAAAATTTATTATCCACTTATGACATGTAATAATAATTAATAAAATTATTATAGTACCAATTTATGTATTTTAAATAATGATTCATTGTAGCACGCATGATCACCTTTTTATGATCTAGTATTCTTTAAATTCTTCAATCTCTTTATTCTTCCATGTTCACAAGTCAAGGTCTAAGAATGTCTTATATCTTTCTCAATATTGAGATAAAGTTTATTGGTATAATCTTTAAAATTAAATGGAGCTACCATATTATTAATTGAATTTCAAATTGATTTTTGTGTTTAATTATCAAATCTTTAGCTTAAAAGAGTATATGAATAAGAGATTATTGTTAGATTAAAAAATTAATTATCATGTGTTGCAGAAAAGAAAATTCTCATTAGAATATTCTAATATATCACATGTTTATAAATTGTTCAATTCTGACTAAACATAAATTGAATATCGAAATTTTATTCCACAACTTTAGCAAAAGGTAAATTGAATATATAGTTTATGTAATTAAAAATAAAATTGAAAAAAAAAAGACCGTTCAAACCGCAAAAATCATACCGAACCAAAATGATATAATGGTTAGGTTTTGATTTTGATGAAAAACCGAACCAATCGACCAAGAACACTCCTACCCAAAATGCTTTTTAAAAAAAATGGTTGATCAGTTCACCAAAATTTCATGCTTTCTATATCGAGCTAAAGCTCTAAGTAACCAACTCGAGCTAGGACTCGCAAGGATATAAAAGCAATCAATAATTCTCATACTAATCACGAATTTCTTACTTCCCCTCCAAGATTATGATGATATGATAGTTAAATAAATTTAAAGCATTCTATTTTCTTTTAATATTATTACCACGAAATGAGACAATAATTGAAAGGTCCAAATGCGACAGGCTTCCATCCACACATTTTGACTATTCCGAGATGGATTGCAGTTTTGTTTGTGATAGACAAATTGATTTGTTCATCATTAAGTACCAGAATTTCTTGACTAGGAGGGATGGAAAAAGATAAAATATTCCATAATATAACCTTTACCCTAGTGGAGTTGGCAGTTTAAATTGTAATGATGAGAAAAGGCATGGCCGTAAACATGTGGTTGATTGCAACCAAGATAATCTTTAAGTCTGAGAAAACGAAAACCTCCCATAAAAGAGTTTTTGAAGTTGAGTTGAAAAAATATATTTGAAAGCTGTTAAAGTTATATTTTGGATATATATTTTACTTGAATAAAAAGTAGAGTTTGTGAGAGGAGAAAAAATTATTTTGAAAAAACTTGAAAAAGTGTTCTAAATCACTTTTTGATTTTTCAAAAACTGTTTTTCAAAAAAAAAAAAATTGATAAAATTACAAGATTGAATGGACAAACATATTTTATTAATACTGTTACTTTTAAGTGCGGCATTTCTCTATGTGTAACTTTTTCCCTAACCGTATCTATCTGGATACAGATTACACGAAAGAAATAAGAAATAAATATACTTATAAAATAACTATAATAATTTTGGTCATATACTATTTTATTAACAATAAAATAAAAAAATTCAGATTATCTTTTTCTAAATATTGAAACATGTCGGTCGTTTAAAAGAAATTTAAAAAATATACTTTTATCACTTAAACTTGACAGAGGAAATAGTATATCGCACCTTTATGAGACGGGAAGAGCGCATATTGAAAAATCCATACAATAAGAATAACAGGCCATAACTTAGTGATCCAACTTTAGCTGATTGGTTTAAGGATAAATTTAGTATAGGGCAAGAAAACAAGACTATATTTTATTTAAGCTAAATTTATGCCATTATTTTACCAAAACAAGAATAAAATGTGGAAAATTAGTTTGATATGAAAATAATAATAATTATATTAGCAGCGTTGAAAATTTTCTTTATTATAAAGTAGTAGTAGATATCACATATATACGGATTTTTTTCTTCCATTGTGCTCTGTTTTTATCTTAGTCCGTATATTCCAAGAAAATAAGATCATTTGAGACAACTTCTGCCATGTAAGTTTTTGTTTAATTCGTCCTTCTAACATCTTCATTCACCGAGGTATCAGCAGGTCACCTACGGACGTCTTCTTCAAATACTCCATTATTTCGGTTCGTCCTAATTATTGGTGGTATCTAAGTTTTGTAGCACAATTCTCCAATAAAAGAAAAGCAGAAGATGCTATAATATTGCAATATTCTGAGTATAATAAATAAAGTCTTTCATATATCTAAACAGCACTATAGTGGAAAATTTATTTATTTATTATTCACCAAATATTGTAATATTGCAACATTATTTTGTAAATGCTGCAAAACCTTTAATCTAACAAAGAAAGTTACAAAACCCTAAAACAAGGAATATGTAGCACATATATTTTTCTCTTAAAATCAGTTTCATGACAAATAAACTCAAGACTACTAAAGATGCAAGTGTAATAAATATTTCAAATCACAAAGATGGTGAATGTTACAACAGTTTTAGAGGGAGATTCGTTGAATTTGCATCACAGACAATACATAATTGCTCAATGTAACAACTATTACAAAAGTGGATAATATGGCAATATGCTACTATTACTAATGAAAGACTAATAAAACATTCTCAACAACTAAAGCAGAGTGACTCAGAAAATATTGTTAGAATATACTTATAATCATATGGTTTTTTGTTAGATTATTTCTTTTTGAGTAATAGTTTATTTAATCGTTTATCGAATATAATGAATTACTATTTATTTAGATCAATTGCGTCGTGCGTGTCCTATTATTTATATACTAGTTAGTTGATTTACTGTGTAGAGCTTTGGTTATACACTGAAGATTGAATATATATCCATCGGTTCTTGTACATGGTAAGTGATGTTCATAATCTAAGATGAAAATTATATATATATGATTGCAGCACAATATTATATGCAATTTATCTTGATTATGTGAACGATATAGTTCCAACTTCTTGAGATAATGCGCTTTATGTGTATTGAATGTACCAAGAGTTTGTTTTTATAAGTTTATCAAAAATACTTATACTCTTATTCTTGATATATTTATTAGTATTAGAAATGTATGTTGTTCATTTTCTCGATTTAGCAAAAGGTGAGGTCCTGAATATTTCGGACAAATAATGTGTGACGAGTTGAATAGTAACAATATGCATTTGTAAAGTAATAATTAGTTGATAGAATTCACGTCTCAGTATATAGATTGATGACACCCTTTATGATAGTGATCACCACCCAATTATGCCTCTAAAAATAATCAAGTGATGGTTGGAAATATAACCTGATTTAACAAATGCAGGGTTGAAGCCTATAGGGAGCTATATTAATTTGTAATCGTATTTCTAATCAAGTTTTCACTCAAACAATTTCAGTAATAATTTATAGTGATTTTTGTATAAAACTAGAAATAATTAACAAATATCCGATATCAAGTAGTAAAATGGCTAGAGAAGATTCAAGAATAAAAGACTTAGAGAATGACTTTCCCAATTGTCGAGATGATGTACCAATATCTCATTGTCAATCTCGCTTGATTATTCTATTTACATGAGCTCCTAATTTACCATTAGTATTTTTAAATGACAAGAAAAAACTATCTCAAACTACACTTCCAAATTAGTTGAAGATGATTATATGGACAACTCACAAATATGAAGATAGAAACAAATTATTCGTAAGTGACTCCGTAAATCAACTTAAGTAACCCTTTAGTTTAAGTCAAAATATAGTCCTTCAACTAACTTGTCTCGAAATCCTTTCCAAGTTATCTCAATAAAAAAAAAACATATTTACTTGAGAGTTCTTTAACTAAAAGCAATACATAACATAATTGGATGAATTAGGCTAAGAATTCAAACTTGATCAAATCATAAAATAATATGATAAAAAATCATCTAACAATAATTTCTCTACACCCAAGATGGAGTAACTTAGCCGCACATGTTCATATTATTCAATCATAAACAATCATGAACGGTAAGTTTCAATAAATTACAAAATATTTAGCAGAACTCCTAGAACTCGTGTCTCAAAAGCCTTAGAGTCCTCTCTATATTTCGGAATCAAAAGTCCTCAAAAAATTGTATTTAGGATGTATACTTACTGTGTAGAATCTCCTAGGACCGACCTACCCCTAATGAAATCCCAATAAAATTTGAAATAGGAAATTTGATTTACCATGATATGTGGCGTGACACGACAAGCCAAAATAGTAATCCATCCTTTTCGTCCAAACTGCTTTGTCTCTGCTTCGGCACAGCATGGAACTGCATGATCTACTTTTATTTATTTATTTTTATTTTCATCCTTCACCTTGATATCCGTTAGGTCTCGATTTTCTACCCATACTTCAAACCTCTATTTCTTTGCATTTTACCTCCAAATCAGTCGTTTTGCTCCAATTTCAAGCCTAATCTATCAAACACATGTAATAAGCTTAGCACTCTTGAATTAAACTTAAATTTCAATGTAAACACACAAAGAGGAGATAAAACACGGCTCAGAACATGCATTTTTCATTGAATATCAATACCATACACTTAAATCTTTGCTCGCGTTGAACAAAACTCGAACATAACTATAAATGGTGACACTACCTATCGTCATGGTTTTTACGAAGACTTAGAACGGTGGAAATGAACTTTTCACTCCTTTTTTCACTATGATACTAATGGAAAGAATATTACTCTCTCAGTTCCAATTTATACGGCACCATTTTCTTTTTTGTTTGTCCCAAAATAAGTGGCACCTTTCCTTATTTGACAACTATTTAATGCATCATCTCTATTTTACCCTTGTTGGACCCTACATACTTTTAAACCTACCAACAACTTTTTTATTACTCAAATCTTCTCTCTCTTACTTTTTCAAGGGCAAAATTGATACTTAACAAGGTCAACCTCTATTTTCTTAAACTCCGTGCCCGATCAAATGGTGCCACATAATTTGGGACGGAGGGAGTAATAACAATCAAGTCCGCTCTCATGACCTCTTAACCTCAAGAGTCGACTCATTATAATCAATTCTTCTACTAACTCACCTACTCCAATTGAAAAGTCTAATAACTTCACTAATCCCACATAAACCATGTGCCCTAACAATTAAAAAAAAAAACCTATTCTTGCATAAAGTCTCAAGGATCAATTGGAATCAACAAATGAAAGATTCCTTCACTCTAAAAGGGAAGTTTATGTTCCACATTAGACGTACCATAGGCCTTTGTTTTAGCATAAAGTCTCAAGGATCAATTGGAATCAACAAATGAAAGATTCCTTCACTCTAAAAGGGAAGTTTATGTTCCACATTAGACGTACCATAGGCCTTTGTTTTGGTGTGGGAATAGACTAATACAGACTTACTCGACTTATGATCAACTAGGGCATCCATACATTGTAATATAGGATATAGGACGATTAGCATACATTTAGGTTATAGTGACTTACCCCCCTTGGGCAATTTTAATATACCACATAATTTGCTAACTTTCTCTCATCCTAATTTCTTAATTTTCATCCTCCCAGGATTTCCATTATCTTTATTCTTTCAAGAGAAACCACTAATAAAGGACTAAATTTTATTCTTTTTTTTCGCTCTTTTTTTCAAGTCATTTTTTTTTCTTTTCTTTTCTCTTTTCAGTCGGTAATAGGAGTTTTCCCCAAGTAATGCACCTTTTTTCCTGGTAATAGGAGTTTTCCCCAAGTAATGCTCTTTTTTTTCCTTCTCTCTACTTTCAAAATAACCAACTACCTAAACAGTAGCTATCAAAGATCATAAGAACCACATGTTCAAAATACAAGGTTCAAAACCTAATCAATTCAAAAAAAAAAAAAAAAGGATTCGACTTGTAATATGGCTATTAGAAAAGGGTTTTAGGCTCAAAGAGCTACTATGGTCAATGTTTTGTTGGGTGGGAAAAAATTCATAGGTTAATAAAAAAGTTCCAATATCACATCCTAAATCGAGAAAGACCCTTCATTTCTCTTTGCACATACTTGGGGCAAGCCCCGGACATCTGAAATGACCTTTGCTAGTGTTTCATGAGTTACAACTCAATTTGACAAACCGGTTTCTTAAAAGTCCTGTAAGATCTATTAGGATCTGTCTGTAAAGTTTGAGTTGAGTCAGACCCCGTATGGTAGGTCTTGGAAGAAGATTTTAATTTCTAGTATTGATAAAGCCAAATTGAGGTTTTCGAGCTCGATTTGAGTAAATGAGCTTCGATTTGAAATCTAAAAGATCGTTAGGTTTGTATGGTCATTTGTAATCTTATGAACTTTCAAAAGTTATATTCTGAGAGTTGGAACTTATCCTTTTTCCGTTAGACCCTCATCTTATGTTTTGAGAATTCGATTCGAGATCCATTTCCCTGAGTAGGTAATATATAAGTTTTATAACTTGTACGCTAAGTTTGGGGGTGATTGTGAGCTCCATAGGGTCTAGGGATATAAAAGCACCTGTGTCGGTTGATTTCATTTTTTATCAAATCTTCGATTCCAAGTCGGTTAAGGGAAATTCTTGAGGACTAGTCCATCAAATATCAAAAGGCAATAATCCTATATCTTTCAATTGCGTTAATTCAAGGATTTGAGGTTCATTCTATGAATTTAATTTAGGAAAAAAAGGGGTTTGAACCCTAGGATTGGGAAATTGAGTTAAATTGAACCAATTATATAAACCAATGGTATCATTGAAATTGTGGGACTATGAGGAGTCCGGAAATATATCGTTTATGGACTTTCCTCTAAGATAGGCCCAATTTATGTTGATAATTTTCTTCTATTCTCCATCTAATAGCTAGATAATCCTTCTATGGGCACTTATACGTGCGATTGTACTTCTTTGGCTTAGAAAGAGATAATTCTAAGAGGCGGCGAAAGGGGAAGGAAGTTGTTTAGTAGCTATATTAAGCCCAGACTTGAGGTAAGTCAAAGTACCCACTTTTTTTATTGCCTTTGGCCTTATGGATGTACTATTCACGCGTTGTTTACGTGAATAGTGCCGACATGACGTACTTACTACGCCACAACCTTGAATAGTATTTTCTTCTGTATTATAATTTTGTGGGTAGTTATGTCATACTGAGTTGCTGGAGGATTCTGCACTAGGAGCATGAGGATTCTGTTCCTTGCATAAATATTGAGGGTAGGAGGATTCCGTTCCGGATTAGGAGGATTCTCCTCTATTATTGGGGATATGTGACCCTATTGCATCATGTCTCATTCATATTCATTTCAGTACTTGAATTTTTGAAATTTTGATTGTTTGAATTGGTTTGCTCTTTGCATTACTTATCGGATTGTTCCTATTTGTTTCTTATTACCAGGCTAGAGCATATGTTCTTGAGATATCTAGTCACTTAATGAGTCATTATGACTCACTCTTGTATTGCCTTTTTGTTTTGACAGATTCTGCTCCAGGAGGAGAAGGATGTTTTCAGCTATATATGGTGAACCAACTTGTTTGTTGAGGCCACCAGTTATTGATGTTGTAGTTAGATCTCATTTTGCTCCATCTGGGAGATGTACATATTTTCGGATCTCTTAGATGTCTGATCTGGAAAACTCAAGACCTTTGTATTGGGTAGTTAGCTATATTCTTTGGGCAGTTTTTATGTATATATTTATGTTATATATTTTCTTGTAAGTTCTATACGTTTGGTTTTAAGTTCCTTCTATCTCTTTATGATAAATTAAAGTTTATTAGGTTCGCCCGACAGGTCGCGGGGAGGTTGTCAGTTTCCCACACGGTCTATCTAAAAATCTGAATCGTGTCAATTGGTATCAGAGCCCAATTTAGAGTCTTTCCAGATCATGACTGTGTTGAATAGAGTCTCACTAATCGGGCGGAGATGTCTGTACCATCTATGAGGGGCTATGTAGGAATTTAGGCAATCTCCTTTCTTTCTTTCCTTAACGTGCTTGAGCCATCTCATGTGAACCTAAATTTTTCGATTAACTCAATCACATTAAGTGATGAGGACGCGTGTGACAACTCAGCATGAGATGGAGGAGCCAGAGGCAGAATCTATGCTAGTCGCTCCACGTGGTAGAGATGTTGGTTGTGGTAGAGCCCATGGTAGAGGTCATGGTCGAGGCAGGGGTAGATCTACCCATGCTGCAAGGGTGGTGGATCGTTATGATGATCCAGTTGTTGAGGCTCCAGTGGCACCAGTTCCTGAGAGGCAGTGTGACCAGGCTTTATGATCACTCCAGCTCTCTATGAGTCTTTTATGCGGTTTTTTGTGGCTCAGTTACCCTATGGACCTTCAATGCCCCAAGAAGCTCCTAAAGTTGTCGTAGATGCTGATGTTCGTGCTCCAAGAGTACCTCTTGCATCTCAAAATGATGCTCCGGTAGATCATATGCTAGAGGCAGTGAGTTTTGTGCCTCAGGTTATACAGGCTAGTTAGCCAGCCCAGTTGATGGTTCAGCCCGAGAATCAGAAGAGGCTGTATTATTTTACCAAGCTTAAGCCTTTGTCTTTTTCAAGTCGTTCATTTGATAATCCTTAGGAATCCTTAAATCATTGCTAACGTATCTTGGAGGCTCTTTGGTAACTAGAAGAGTATTATGTTACCCGTACTGCATTTTAATTTTAGGGTGCAGGCCTGGCATGGTAGATCGTACTTTTATCAGCTAAGCAGGGCTTGCCTAAGTTGACCTAGTGCGACTTTTCTCGCAGATTAATAGAGAATCTCCTCCCTGGTAGCGAGCTCGATGAGAAGCGTTTCCAGTTTGAGAGAATAAGGATAGGTAAGCTATCGACTTTTAAGTATGAGATTGCGTTCTCACTGTATTTCTAGATATGCCCCAAACTTAGTTCGCGAGCCTTCCAAGAAAGTCAGGAAAGGATTTCTCCTTCTTTGGGGTCCAGTATGGCTCGAGAGATCGAGGCTGGGACTTTGTTCGATGTTGTTGCTAATATTGCTCAGAGGTATGAGACATATCCTTGATTGGAGCAAGCAGAGTCATAGCGGGAGAGTAAGAGATCCCGTGGGCAGGTAGACATCATACTACCTTATATGGTGATAAAAATCATCTTTATCAGGGCTACCTATTTGGTCAGTTCAGCCTCTGGCGCATGGTTTTTAGAGCTCGCATGTTCCTCTTTAGAGTTGGTTTACATTTTAGTCTCGCCCCCATGATCAGCTGTAATTTGAGAAGCGCAGGTATTCTACTAGGTGTTTCATTTGTCAGGATCCAGGGCATCATAAAAAGGATTTCCCTTTTCTTGAGTAGGGTGCTAGTCGTCCCTTTCCTTGTTCTCCGATATTTATACAGCCTTATGGTACCTCTTTAGGGTCTCAGCCAGCTCGAGGTTCACCACTACCAGGAAAAGGTCATGGGCGTGGTGCCTTTGGTCCTTCTTGAGGCAGTTATTAGGGTGGCGGCTCAGCTCCGCCGTAGAGACAGCTATATGCATTGTCATCTAAGTAGAATGCTAAAGCATCCAATGCTACTTTTACAAGTATCTTATCTATATGTGGGCGTGATGCATACTCTTTGATTTATCCGGGATCTATCTATTCATATGTATTTCCCTGTTTTCCTTCTGGTTGTCATGTTGATTATATGCATCACTATGATCCTTTCTGCGTCTCTACTCCTGTCGGAGATTCTATTGTGGTGGATTGAGTCTTTCCAGCTTGTATAGTATCGTTTGGAGGTCATAAGTCCCTAGTGGACCTTTTGGTTCTTAATATGATTGATTTGTATGTTATTATCCGTCTGGATTGGTTGGCGTCGTGTTATGCCACTCTGAATTATCATGCCAAGTCTATTTGGCTTTCTCTTCCTCGTTTAACTCTGGTGGTGTGTCAGGGTTCTCGTTTTCCACCCGCTTGGCGTATTATTTCATTCCTCAAAGCGAAGCGGATGATGGATAAAGGGTGTTCAACGTTTCTTGCATTGGTTCAAAATACCAGTATTGAGACTGTTTATGCCTAAAATTGGTCGCCTAGGTTAAACAATTAATTAGAATGAGGTCACAAGTAATACACTAAATAAGAAGGAAAATAAAATAAGTAAAAGAGAGAAATAATGAACAAGAAAAGTAAATTAATCTTATTCCTTGAGAATAGCTGGATTTTGTGGTGAATCGCTTTGTTGTACAATACAATGTAAGGAGGGGTATTTTTAGTAGTGGATACCCTATCCTAATTAAGGTAAAATACAAAGACTAATAAGGTTATGAGCCTATAACTCAAGACAGTGGTATATATAAAATCCTAACTAGGAGACTGTAATCCTAAGGCGGCAGGATGTACGCCCTTCGTCCTACGCCCATACCGCCTGAATGGTGAGCTCCTGTTTGTGCTAGAAGATCTGTGGGGCAGTACGCTATGGTTTGACCAATCGAGGTTGACTCGGATGGTCAATTTTTCTTTTTAAGCTCTGCGACAAGTCTTCAAGTTTCTTTTCGAGTTCATCGGGCAAGATTGAGGAGGTTAAGTCTGTACTCAGACGCTTCCGAGGTCCCTCGCTTTGATCAAGCAGACGGGTATTGGTTGCACCAACAACCGCGTGCCTCGAAGGAATGGTCAGGCCGACATATCTCGGGCTGTCAGAAGAAAAGAAGAACTCCAGATTGTTTACTGCTTGTAGCTACAATCCAGATGAAGGATTTTAAGCCATGTTAATCCTCAGGTGCTCTTTGGTTTTAGTCTTCTCTTTCATTTCTTTTTTACAATTGATATGAACAAATGTTGTATTCAGGAAAAACTAATTGTATATTATGAGCCTATGGGCTGTTCGTTATTAATGAAATGGTCGTTCATCAATATTTTTATAATCAAGCATAATGTTTTGTGTGCTTTTCTGGGATAGTGTCTTCAAGAAACGGGTGTGCGCACTGAAGGGCACTTCATTTGCATCATAAGATAACGGATTAAGTTGCGCCCACAATGGGATGACTTTAGCCCGTGTGGAAACAGGCACTTCTGCATCCGACTTCGAACGTCTCCGCTTAGTGACTCAAGTATTTAAGACCTTTAGCACTATGCGAACAGGCGTCCCCGTCGGCATGTAGGTGTAGTTGTTGAATTAACAAGTTCAACGTACTAGTAATGCCTGGTGGCTCTAAGTGAATAGTGTACCCTGCTTTTTATAATGAAAAGTGAGTGTATTACTTCAACTTAGGTCTGGTCGGGGCTACAAATAGTTGGATCGTAGATGGATCTAAATAAGTAAAACTGACTAATTAGAAATAGTATTTTTATTTATAAAGAGGCACTAGGCTTGAGATGCAGTCGGTGAAAATCTGTAACAAGATTGATGAGTATAAAAATACTGCAATCAAAGTTTTGAAGAACTAAACATAAAAATAAACGCTCTTAAAAAGTGAAATATATTTTATGCTCGATCCTCGCAAGGTTAAGGGGCATGTACTTGGGCTTCCCTGCTCGAGAGTGCTGAGCCTGGAGATGTTACCTTTGGGCCGCTGACAACCCGATGGTATAACTATGTGCCAATCAAATAATATTGAACAGCTTGCTTTCGCATCTGTCTGCTTTCTGATTTGTCTTCGGGGAGGATTCCTTTGCTTAGGTAGTTGACCAACGCGTGACGCTGCCCTGTGACGGATCCTGTATCTGGAACTCAATGTTCATTAGGTCCACGGGGGTTAACCAACCACTATCTATTGGTCGTATGAATCTTCGAATGCTTTTCCATCGCTTCAGGTTCCTTCCCGATAGACAAACTCCCATAACTGAAAGTTTTTCAAAAGTGCTTTCATGCTCTCTTGCCGATCCGGCATGCAGAAGCCTTCTATGGTAAAAACTTCCTTGACTTGACCGACAACCGGTTGGGAGCAACTGAAGAGGATGACCTGAATTAGGCTACCAATATGTAGGCTAAGTCAAGATCTTGAATTATGGCTTCATACTCTGCTTCGTTGCTTTGAGCTCTTGTGGTCTTGCAAATGTCCATCCCAGTAGGTGTCCTGCCCCACAGATCGAGGTCGGGTTCTTCGCCGTTGAGATTTATGTCAATTCTAACCGCACAACGTCCGGACTCGATTGTTTCTTTGTTCCTGATTGACTCCTCCGCCTTTGGCTTCAGCTTCTCCACGAAACCTGAAGTAAAACCTTCCAGTTCCTATGACTCGATGGTTGTTCGGGGTTAGTAGATGATGTCATACTCTCCCAGTTCCTCAGGCCATTCTGCCATCTCCTCTGAAAGTCCGAGTTTAGACAATACGGTCTATACCGGTACTGAGGAGACCATGCTGACTGTTTGGTCAAGAAAATATGAGTGCAGCTCCTGGGTCACCATGATCATGGCCGCAATAAACTGAAAAAGTAAAGGCAAAAACCTCTCCCGACGCGAAGGTCTTTTGCTAGCATACTTCACGGGAAATTTCCTCCCATTCTATTCTCGTACAAGGACTGCATTCCATGCTATTTTTGAGATCAAGACATACAGTAACAGATGCTCATCTGGCTTCGGCTCAGTTACCACTGGAAGCTGCAGGAGCTGTATCTTTGCTTGGGCTACGGTTAGATAACTGTGTGTCGGCTCGGTCATATTTATTTTGGCTACTGGCCGGACACCAAGATCCCCGCCACAAGTAGGATAATATTCTCCAAGTGAAAACCGCTCATCCCCTATGTCATTAACCCCGGGAGAAATCGAATATCTGAACACTTGATGGAGTGTTGAGGGTATTCCCTTAACGTTATGTATCCAAGGCCGTAGATGACGGCATAAGGCAGGTTACAATCTAGCACTTGGAAGGGAGTAACGGTAGTTACACCCGGTAAATGGACCGATAAAGCTAGTTCCCCGACAGGTTCTTCTCGACAACCATTGAAGCTAACTATGTTCCGAGGACTTGAAGTTACTTAGGGGCATTGGCGTGAATTCTGCAGCATATCCATCCGAATAATGTTCATGCTACTCCCCGTATCGATCAGAGCTTGTTAGATGCCCAGGTCGGATACGTCTACGAAAATGAAAAGGTCCCTCTGGTACACTCCTTCTTCCTCTGAGCTGAACATGATTGGATCGAGCAATTCCCCCGAGTCTGTAGTCCCCCAGGCTGTGGCTGGTTCTATAAATCGTGAAGATTACATTGATGGTCCTCAAGTTTTTGAAATCTGGCACTCTCGAATGTCGTGGTCCTTCTTCAATCAGGTCTTTGAGGTGTCCTTCTTTCAATAGATGCCTAAATTTGATCATCAGAGCATTGCAATCGACTGTTGCATGGCCACCGTTGTGATGAAAATCACAATAGGGCGTTGCGTTTCTCCCTGGTGCTCATTTTATGGTAGGCGGACATCGAACCCTCGGACTTAGTTTTTCAAAGTGATTGGCAACTAAATCCACGGTGTTGACTCGCAAACCAAAATCTTTGAGGCTACGGGACTCTGCCTGCCCTTCTTGGGATCCAGAGCCCGCGAACTATTCTGATTCCCGCTTCCCTCCTGGTTCTGGACCTTTGCTTTTGTTCTGCTTCTGCCCCCCTCTCAACAGAGAGAGGGACTCACTGCTCTACTCCTTCATTCAGCTTCGGAGTTCTGGGAATGGTCTGGCTCCAAGCGAAGTTTTTCAGTGTACCAAACTCCACTACAATTCCTTGGTAGCTAACGACCCTTTTGAGTTTAAGACTTTTGCCAAACTCTACCACAATAATATTATCGAGGATTGGAGAAAGGTCCATGCATTCCCACTGAAACCTGTCAAGGTAGTCCTTCAGTAGTTCGTCTTCATGTTGATGGATCTCGAAGATGTCCTCCATGCACTTCTCCCACTTTTGGGCACCAGAATGCGCTTTCTTGAATAGGTCCTACATCTGAGTGAATGATTAGATAGAGCCTATTGGTATGTGTTACGGCTTTGTCTTCCTTAGTCAGCCAGACTAAGGAAAGACAGGTTGAGGATCCTTATCTCAGAGAGTTGCGTGGTTGTATTCTATGTGGAGGACTCCCTGCCTTTGAGCTTGATTCATAGGGTATTCTTCAGCTTAATGGTCGACTCCGTGTTCCTGATGCCAGAGATCTAAGGCAGTTATTGCTTCGCGAGGTCCATAGCTATTATTATTCCCTTCATCCTGGTATCACTAAGGTATACTAGGACTTCCGAGGGGTGTATTGATGGAAAGTGATGAAGAAAGATATGTTCGATCATGTGCCTCGTTGCTTGAACTGTCAATCAGCCAAGTACGATCACAAGAGGCCTGTAGGGTTGGCTCAGGCTTTGCCCATTCCTGAGTGGAAATATGAGCGGATCACTATGGATTTCATAATTGGTCTTCAGACGACTCTGAAGCCTCATGATTTAGTCTAGGTTATTGTTGGCAGATTAACTAAACAAGCTCACTTCATTCCCGTGAGGACTACTGATTCAAATAAGAGAATGGCTTAGATTTCTATTGACCAGGTGGTTAGGTTGCATGACAATTTGGTGTCTATTATATTTTATCGAGGTTTCCAGTTCACCTCTCAGTTCTGGCAGGCTTTCCATAGAGAATTGAGGACCTAAGTGCAGCTCAGCATGGTATTTCATCTGCACATTGATGGTCAATCTGAGCAGACTATTCAGGCTTTTGAAGATATGTTGAGGGCATGTGCACTAGGACATCACAGGCTACTAGGATGATCATTTGGCCTTGGTAGAGTTTGCTTATAATAATACCTGTCAGTGTTCCATCTAGATGGCTTTATTTGAGGCCTTATATGGTTGTCTATGCTGTTCTCCAATTGGCTAGTGCGGGTCTCGAGATGTCAAGGTGATGAGTTTAGAGATGGTTCGTCAGACTTTGATATTGTTTGAGTTATTTAGGATCATATGTGGACCGCTCACAGCAGGCAAATATCATACTCAAACTGAAAGAGCTGGGAGTTAGAGTTCGAGGTTGGCAATATGTTATTCTTGAAAGGGTCGCCAATGCATGGTGTAAAGAGATTGTGGAAGAAAAGGGAATCTAAGTCCCAGGTTCATTAGTCCCTTCCAAATTTAGAAGCGTATTAGTAAGATAGCTTATCAGCTCGATATGCTAGCTTTTATGCCAGTTCATTAGGTCTTTCATGTATCGATGCTTCAAAAGTGTATCCGAGATCCTCCCGAGGTGATTGAGTTAGATCCAGCTCAGTTAGATGTGAATCTATCTTATGAGAAGTTCCAATTGCCATGGTTGCCCGAGATTTCCAGAAGCTTCATTCTAAGGAGATTTCGATGGTTAAAGTGCGATGGCATAACCGTCCTCACGAGGAGGACACTTGGGAGCTCGAATCGAGTATGCGCAAAAGGCATCATCACCTCTTGATAATTCACGTACAATCTGGAACTCTGAAGCTTAAGAGTTCTTATCGTCTATTTATGATTCTGGTTCAAAAATGTGAAATAGCGTCTATTGATTTGTTGTTAAAGGTCTGTGCATGTATTCTTGTCAGTTGTGTAAAATCTACTCTAGACTTTAGCTTGTTCAAGGACGAACAAGAGTATAAGTAAAGGATAAGGGAACGACCTTGGCTAGTCGTTTTTGGATTTAGTACTATGATTAGCAAGTCAAATATTTTAAAAGCTCTGTAACATCCATTAGGAATTTTCCTCAAAGTTTGAGCTGAATCAGACCTCACTTAGTAGGTCTTGGTAGAAGATTTCAGTTTCTAGTGCCGGTAATGCAAATTTGAGGTTTTTAAGATCGATTTAAGTAACTGAGCTCCAATTGAAAAATATAAAAGTGTCATTAGGTTTGTATGGTCATTTGTGACCTTTGTGAACTTTTGGTAGTGAAATCCGAGGTCGTTCGGGTAGTTTTTGCATATTTTCTGAGAGTTTGAATTTCTCTTCCTTTTGTTAGACCCTCATCTTATGCTTTGGGGATTTGATTTAAGATCCGTCTTAGAGAATTCATCAGATATGAGTTGTATAACTTATGTGGAAGGATTGGGGCTATTCCCAGATCCATAGGGTCCCGTTTGGACCCAAATTGGAACACTATATGATGTTGCCAAGTTTTCGGAGAATGCTCTGTGCGATAGCGCTGTGTTCTATCTATTCTTTTGCGCGAAAGCACTGGGGCAGACGCAATGGCGCTGCACCAGGTCGCGAAGGCAATAGTTCAGGCGTGAAAGCACTGTCTAGGGGTATAAAAAGCACCCATGTGTCGGATGATTTTATTTTTAATCAAATTTATTCGATTGTAAGTCAGTTAAGGGCGAGTCTTGAGTACTAATCCATTGAACAAATATCATCAAGTAGTGATCGTCTATCTTTCAATTGCGATAATTCAAGGATTTAAGGGTTGGATTCAATGAATTTAACTTGGGGAAGAAGGGGTTTTGAACCCTAGGATTAGGAAATTGGGGAAATAAGTTAAATTGAAATCAATGGTATTATTAAAATCGTGGGACTGTTAGGAGTCCAAAAGTATATCATTTATGGGCTTTCGACCAAGCCAGGACTTGGGGTATTTTGGCATTTTTCTTCTATTCTCCATCTAATAGTTAGATAATCTTTCTATGGGCCGTTATATATGCAATTGTACTTCATTGGCTCATAAACAGATAATCCTTATAGGCGACTAAATGGGAAGGAAGTTGTTCAGTAGCTGTATTGAGCCTAGACTTGGGATAAGTGATAATATCCATTCTTTTGACGATATTTAGCCTTATGGATGTTCATTCCACATGTTTGTTACGTGAATAATTGCCATTAGGGTGTACTTACTATGCCACAGCCTTGAAATGTATTTTATACTATATTTTGATATTGTGTGTTGTTATGTCATATTGAGGGCAGGAGGATTCTGCCCTAGGAGCATGAGGATTCGCTCCTTGCATACATGAGGGTAGGAGGATTCCGCCCTGAAGCAGAAGGATTCTGTTATATTCGTTGGGCACATGTGACCCCATTGCATCATGTTTCATTCTTTTTCATTTCATTACTTGATTTGTTGAACTTGTGTGATTGTTTGCATTTGTTTGCTCTGTGCATTACTTATTTAATTGTTGCTATTGGTTTTTGATTCCTTGTCTAGCACATCAGTTCTTGAGAAAGCTAGTTATTCCTCGCTTATTGTGTCCTGATGATTCACATCTTATCTGTTTCTTATGTTATCTTTTCATCTCGGCAGATTCTACTTCAGGAACTAGCATGCAACGTGATTGAGGAGCAGGACATTTTCAGTTGTCTGTGGAGAGCAAGTTTTTTTGTTGAGGCCATCAGTTATAGATGTTATAGTTAGATTTCATTTTTCTCCCTTTAGGAGATATACATATTTTTGGATCTCTTAGATAATGTATCTAGAAACCCCTAGACCTTTGTACTAGGTAGTTAGTTGCATTGTTTGGGCAGCTTGTATATGTGTAATTTGTGCTATATGTCATCTTTTGAGTTTTGTACATCTATTTTTAAGTTCTATCTCTTTATGCTAAGTTAAAAATTTATAGGCTTTGCCCCACAAGTTTAGAGTAGGTTGTTGGTTGTCCTCACGGCCAAGCTAGAAATTTGGGTCGTGTGAATATCATAATCTAAAGCACAGAACAAAAATGAAGCTTCTCACAAATATGAAGTACGGTCAACTAAGGACATCTCAGATTTTGCTCTCAAATTAAAGAAAGTAAGAGAAGCATATAAGATAGTTAAAAACCTAAGTCTACGCATAACACAAGGGCACCAAAAAATTATCAACGCATATTAAATCAAAATAATGAGGAATGCATATAGTGCCGGTACTCCGACCTAAGTATTCATATAAAAACATGACAAAAGTAGAAGGGTTATCCTCGTATGGAATGCCAAAGTAGTGTCCTTATCTTAGTCACCTGGCATACGTGGATGATCTGATTTTTTTTATCTATAGAGGAGGGATCTTTGAAGTTGGAGACGGAGACTCTTAATAGTTATGAGGCGTCTAGCGGTCAGAAAATCAACAAGGAGAAAAGTAATGTGTACTTGCACAACCAGGTTCTGCAGTTGATAGCTGATAGGGTGCTTGATGCAACTGAGATACCTAGAGGGGAGTTCCCTTTTAAGTATCTGGGTGTGCCTATTTATTATGCTAGGAGGAAGAACTGTCATTACAATGAGTAGGTAGAAAAGGTGCAAAAAGGCCAGATTTGTGGACTGGAAAATTGTTATCCATAGGTGGCAGAGCGACTCTGATTTCCTTAGTACTTCAGAGCATGCCGATTCATTTGTTATCTGCCTGTGATCTCTCTACAGGGTTGGTTGCTCAACTCCATATTTGCTAAGTTCTTTTAGAGTAACTATGTGGGTGAGGATAGCAGGCACTGAGCTTTCTGGAAGACTCCGTGTCAACCTGTGAATGAGGTGGAATTGGTTTTAGAAGCTTGTATGATATTTCCAAGGCCTTATTCTCAAAGCTTTGGTCTAATTTTTGCACCAATAAATCTCCATAGAGGGATTATATGAGCAACAAGTATTTAAAAAAGCATCCTGTTGAGGTGGTATCATGGAAGAGAGGAACTTATGCTTGGAAGAAGATGTTGAAAAGCATGGATTAAATGGATCATGAGATAGTTTGGCAAATTAAAAGGGGCAATTCATGCTTATGGCTTGATAACTGGACAGGACTTGGGCCATTATATCATGCAGTCCCCCGTGAATTTGCATGTGATGAGACTATAGTCTTTATCCATGAAGTTACTGAGGAAGGATAGTGGCAGGAGCAGCGTCTTAGGGAGTTATTGCCTGAAAAATTTTCTTGATCACATGATTCAAAAAATCAAGCCTCCTAATTATCCTGAGGATAAGGACATGCCTTTTTGGATGCTTGAGTCTCAAGGAACATTTTCAGAGCAGTCAACCTATCATTTGGTTAGGCAAAGGAAGAGGGCAAGTGATCTTTACAAGAACATCTAGATTAAAGGTATTCCTTTTATGATGCCTTTTTTCTTATAGAGGTTATGAAAGTTTAAGTTGCTCTTAGATGATATGTTGAAGATGTGGGGAATTAAATTTTTCTTTAGGTGTCACTATTATGTTACTCCTGAATCCTAATGTGGAGACAGTCTCTCATGTTGTTCTTAATGCACCTGTAGCATGGTATGTGTGGAAGTATTTTGGAGGTCATGCAGGTCTAAATATTGATGGGTTGTATTTGACGCAAGTTATTAACTTGTGGTGAGATACTCCTGGTAGCCTGGTGTTGAGGTTGATTTACCACGTTGTTTCCATTTTTATTGTATGAGAGTATGGAAGAGGAGAAATGTATTGAGGCATGGTGGGTCGGTCTCAACTACCAGGATGGTGTATCTCATAACTCAACATATTATCATGTTGTTGAGAGTTTGTAGGAGGAACTTTTAGTATGTGCCTGGCAGGTGGCGGGGACTTGTTTTTGGTGCTAAGGGATCATACACCTTAGCTAGTGATGAGAAAGGTTATTTGGAGTCCTCCCTAGGTTGGGTGGATCAAACGTAATACGGATGGAGCTTTTAGAGGTAATCGAGGTGTTCGCTCTAGGGAGTTTTGTGTTCGATGGCGTTAAGGTATGTGGTTTCCACTTCTTATTCTCAAGTTATTGTCAAAACTGATTCGATTTTGCTCAAGAACATCATAACAAAAACTTGGGAGGTGTCTTGGAAAATTTTGCCTATAATGGAGAAAATTTAGAGATTGATGGCGAATAAGAAGGTGGAGGTGATACATGTGTTTAGGGAAGGCAATAATTTGGCAGATCACTTGGAAAATTTAGCAATTGATCAAGGGGATGTCATGGTGAGTTCCTTTCAAATGTTGGATGGTGTGGGAAGGAGGTTGTTGACTGGTGACAAGTATAATAAGCCATACATTCGAGCTAGGCCGAGGAGGAATGATTAGAAACAAGGGAGGTGGAGATAACCTTCACGCTCGAATCTATGAAGAGGAGAACATGAAGGCTTTTACTACTAACTTTATTTTCTTTTTTGTAGGTACTTTCAAGTTTATAATATTTGTGGTGAAGTTCATTTATGTTCATTTATTTGATTGGAAAGGTTTGGAATGCTTTGGCATTGGAAATATCCAAGCCTGGATGGTGGTGCTTGGTGTTGGGATGTTTGATGATGGAATGTGGTGGTGTGCTGCAGAAGGGGCGCCACATGGGAAATCACGTAGAGGTACTATGCTGGACAGAGTTTGCTCGTCCTCAACATGTGACTTCTCAAGCCATCAATTCTGTCAAAGCGTTCTGGCAGGCGACACCTTCCATATAGCTTCCAGCTTTTTGATTTCTGGTGTTTTGGCAGGCGACACATTTGATACAGCTTTCAGCTTTTTGCTCACGGGCGGTTCTAAAGGCCACACCTTCCGTACAACGTGGATGAAATAGTAGACAGTGTTTTTGCTAAGGCTTTTTGCATGCGGTGCAGACTGGAAAGAGTCAACATGATCGAAGCGGTTTGGCAGGCGACGACTCTCTAATAGCTTTGGGCATTTTGGTGCTAATTTTTGGTCGTTGATCATGGAAGCATTGGCACAACGCATGTGCACATTGATGAGTGATTCATTAGCATTGGTCAAGGAATGCATGTTAGTTTATATTGAATATTATGTTTACATTGTCAGACACATGCTTCAGTTATTGTGGATGTTTCAAATGGTGGTATTAGTATCATATGATGCTCATACCATTGAAATGGATACGATAAGTGGAATTCATTAGATCAAGGTTCTAGTTATAAGTAGTATAGTTATGCATGGTTTTATTTGTTGCAAAGTGTAAAGATATTATTTATTTTTTGTGTTGGAAATTGTTAATAAAATTATTCACTAAGCTATGTGCTTTGTGTTATTCTCTTAAAAAACATAAGTTATCCTTCCTACTACGTTAATCCTAAATAAAATCTACCCTTTACCTGATTCAAACTACATCCTTTGGGCATGAACCGAGGCACAATGAAAAATCAAAGGGGATTATTAACACAAACTGGATGACTTTCATCCTACACTTAAAATCATGCATTACATTCGATGCATTAAGTTAAAATAAAGGTGATAGACAAACATGTTGTTATAAGCGCATGAACATCCTTTAGAGATTCCTTAGGGCTTTGAGTACTCATACTTCCCACAAGAAAAATCGGCATTAGATCAACTGAGGTTGCAGACACCACATACTTAGACTCCAAACTATTTGAAACCAGCAAAATAAAGTAACTCACCAAGTAACATCCTTTAAGAAAGTGAAATAAAAGCAAAAAAATTAGGTTTCCTCCTAATCAACGCCTTATTTAATGTCGTGGCATGATAAAATCAACATCAACATTTTTTCCTCCATATCGAGCTTATGAATTGGATTTCAAATTTTAATTCAAGTTTTTAGTTATGCTCCTAGGGTGGTGGTAAGTATCCAAATGGTCCAAACACAAAATATCATATTTTTACTTCTTGGTCTTCGGTCGAGGAATGTCATCTTTCCTAGACGTCAATACAAATTCAAGAATATAAGCACCATGCATTCCTTTAACTTTTCCGTTGGCTCGGATAGGTAATTGATTTCTATGTCTTCATCCAAACACAATATTGAGAAGTGTCTGGAATGAGTTATAATATGCTCAAATCCCAATTGATTATTGACATACATTTCTTGATAGAAACTAGAGTCGACTAAAATTTCATCCTCGATGTTCGTGTCTCACTTCAGTACTACTTCCTCTATATGACCATCATCAAACTACTTGTTAATTTCATTTCGATCAATATCCACAACAACTGCTTGCTGAGTATTAAAAATCTCAACCTATTGATTTAATTGAACTTCAAGGTTGAGAATAGTCACTTCATGTCTCTGTATCTAGATTTTTTACACATTATCTTTCTGCAACAGGAATTTGAACATATCTTTAATCTCTTACATGTCAATCTTTTGTTTCTTGTCAGTATCCTCCACATGTTCCATACATAAAGTTTACAATGCTGCCTTAGATGGTTTCCTCCACAACTAGAACAAAAGGGCTCACAATAGAAATTGTCATTACTTAGCCTAACATAATTTCCACATGCGATGTATTTCTTTTTTAAGGTTAAAAAAAAAAAGAAACAAAACAAATATGTACCAACACAAAAATTATTCAAACTAAAACCTAGCATTATTTGCAGCTACAAACTACGTCAACGGTGCCAAAATTGATCGAACCAACTATGTCTTTAAAAAGGACTAAGTGGTCGTTGCAAATATAACACTGTTTAACAAGTCCAAGGCCGAATTCCACAAAAAGCAACATTAATTTGTAACCGTATTTTTCACCAAGTTTTCCCTTAAACAATTTCAGTGACAATTTGTTGCGATTTTTGTGGAAAAACTAGAAATAACTAACAGATAACTAATAAAAAGTAACAAAATGGCTAGAAAAATTCAAGTAAAAAGACCCAGTGCAATGACTATCCCAATTCAAGGAATGATGTGCCAATCATCTCGTTTTCTATCTCGCTCGATTATTTTATTAACGTGAGCTCCTACTTTGTCGCTATTATTTTCCAAGTACAAGCAACAATTATCTCAAACTACTCTTCCAAGTTAGTTGAAGATGATTATATGAACTAGTCACAAATACCATGATACGAGCAATTATTCCTAAGTCACTTCGTAAATTGATCTAAAGAATCTTAAGTTCAAGTCAAGGTATCATCATTCAATGAACCCTATCTTGAATTCTTTTCTAAGTTATATCAAGAACAAAATAACACGTTTAATAGAGAGCTTTTCAATTTAAGGCAATACAAAATGTAATTGAATGAATAAGAATAAAAATTCAAACTCGATTAAATCATTAATAATAAGATAACGGCATCCGACTATAGTTTTGTCCCACCCTAGATGGGGTAACATAGATGTTCATGTTAGTAATATTAAAATTATAAACAATCCTAGATGGTAAATTCCAAGAAATAAGGAAAAAGTTAAGAAAAACTCGTAGAACTCGTATCTCCGAAGTCCTAGTCTGCTTTTGATCTTCCGACGTCAAAAGTCCTCAAACAGTAGTGTTTAGGATGTTATAACATGTCGAAACTCCTAGGACCGACCTACCCTTAACAAAATCCCGAAAAACTCAGAACATGAAACTTGGCCTATATCAGTCAGCGTCGACAGGTCAAAATACTGAGGCTTACATTTTCGCTGAAAATGAATCCATCTCTAGAATTTTATCTTAGCACATTGTTCGGCATGGTGCACGGCGTTGTGCAATAAGGTTAATCCACAAGTACGTATATTTTTTTCGTTTTCGTACTTCGCCTTGATTTTTGATCGGATCTCAGGCTTCCATTCTGAAACGACCTCCGTTAGTCGTTTCGGATGTTAGGACTCCGATTGGCGTGTCGATAATTTTAAAATATTCATAATATCCATTAGGACATATCTGTAAAATTTGAGCTAAATCAGACCTCGTTTGGTAGGAATCGGAAGAAGGTTTCAGTTTTTATTGTCGATAAATATTAAAAAGAGATTTTGAGCTCGGTTTTGGCGAATGAGCTCTGATTCGAAATCCGAAAGAGCCGTTAGGTTCGTATGATTATTTGTGACTTTTATGAACTTTCAAAAGTGAATTTCGATGTTGTTCGGCTAGTTTCCGCTAAAATGCCGAAAGTTAAATAATTTGATCTTTTTTTATTTAATTTGCATATTGAGTTTCGGGAGTCCGATTTGAGATCCGCCTTCGTGAGTATGTTATATATATTTTATGTAACTTGTATGCAAAAGTTGAAATTATTTCGAATATCGTAGGGTACCGTTTTAATTTTTACCGGACCAGCGAATTTTAAAAGGAAAATAAAGGGGGGAAAGACAAAATATTAGGCGGTGAGTCAAGGACATGGTAGTAGCATATAGAGAAACAGAGAGACAAATAATATGATTAGACAAAAAATGAGAATGACGAAATGAAACAGAAAAAAAAATGCCAGAAAATAAGAAAAGAGCCGGGGAAAAGTAGAATTTTTACCCAGAAACATTCAGGTAATGATCATAATGCATTATTTGAGTTTATTACGTGTGTTTTAATATATTTTAACGGTAAAACTCTGAATATTAGGCATCATTTTAATAAGTTCAATTAATAGTTTAAAGGGTCAAATGGACCCCAATAATGGAATTGATTATATATTCGTACTCAGTGAGTTATGGGCAACATATAAATGTAATTTATTTAGGGTTTGGTTATGTGACCTTAAACCCTGTACATAGGCCTGGCCTGTACATAGGCCTGGCCTGCGTATTGCGTATGCGAATAGGGTATCAGGTTTCTAACAGAATTATCCTAAGATCTGGGGAATGAAGCCTTTAGCCTTATTTGATATATTTTTCTACTTATTGAACACAGTGGGATCGTTTGGCAATGAATCCAAAAGGATAAAGCGTTTGTTGGGTAGCAGTGTTAACTTTGGAACGAGGTAAGTGATAATATCCATTTCTTTGGAGGCATTTGGCCTCATGGATTTTCTACCACGTGTTCTTTACGTGTGTAGCTGCCGATAGGCGTACTCATTACGCCTTAACTTTGAATTTACGTTGTATATTATATGTTATGTCTTGTTGCTGGTATTGCATTGAGTATCTGAGTATTGTACTCTGGCTGTCATAATTGCATATACTTCCCGGTAATCGATGAGAGTCCCGAGCCGGTGAAGGGTCATTATCGCATATACTTCCCGATAATCGATGAGAGTCCCGAGCCGGTGAAGGGTCATTATTGCACATACTTCCCGGTTGGCGATGAGAGTCCCGCACCGGTGAAGGGTCATTATTGCATATACTTCCCGGTAATCGATGAGAGTCCCGAACAGGTGAAGGGTCATCTTTGCATATATCTCCTGGTAGACGATGAGAGTCCCGTGCTGGAGATAGGTATCAGGCATATATGATTGCATTGCATTGTACCGCATTCATCCCATATCATTGCACCTCATACTGACTATTGTGTGTATTGTGTTGTGTTTTATGTATGCGGTATGTACACTATGTCATGGACATATCTCAGTTTGCCGATATATTTCTGGCTCGTATTCTGGGTTGCGGGGATCGGGTTGCACGTCGCAACGGTATAAATATATGAATCAGGTTGCACGCCGCGACAGTATGAATATATGGATCGGGTTGCACGCCGCAACAGGATGAATATATGGATCGGGTTGCACGCCGCAACGGGATGTATTTTTGATTATTGATATGTTTTGGCTATCTTATGTTCCTGGTTGTTAATGAATTTATGATTCCATACGTGTTTCCTGTTATTATCTGGCTCTGTCTTTTCATAATTAAAATAAGAGGAATTTGGTTTATCTTCTTCTTTTCTCCCTGGCTAGCTATCCTATTCTTTGAGGTGGCTAGTCTGCCCCACTTATTGAGTCCTTTTGACTCACCCTTGTTTGTTGTTTGTTTCTTGTCTATCTATTTCGTTTCGGCAGGTTTGCTCCAGGATTGAGTTCGCCACGTTGTGAAGGAGCGAAGACGACTTCAGCTGTCAGGGTAAGCCAGCTTTTATTCCGGATGGCCACCAGTTTATTGGTTATTATTTCAGCTGCATTTTGCTCCCTTCAAGAGGTATCTGTCTTCTTTTGTACTCTCAGATGTCTAGTCTGGATAACCCTAAACCTAGTATGTTGGGTAGTCAGCTGTAATTTCTTTTGTACAGCTTAGAGGTATCAGTATCTCTGTATTTTTTTAAGTCTTGTCCTTATTTATGAATTATTATATTCATTTTCCTAATTTAATTGATAAGGGTTCGCCCGACGGGTCTAGGGAAAGATGTCGGGTGCCCGCACGGCCTAACCGGATTCCGGGTCGTGTCACATTCATGCTTTGAAGCTCCATTTCATCTCGTAGTAGCTCCAAATCACTTGGTTTATTCCAGTGTCAATCCTACACCATCTAACACACGGGTTCTACTAAATAATGGAAATTAAATACAAATATCAATGAAAACACAAATATGAATTTCTCGATGAATATCAATACTCCACACTTAAACCTTTGCTAGCGTCGAGCAAAACCCTAACTTAGCTATGAATGGAAACACTACCTGTGGTCATGGTTTATACAAAGACTTAGAACGATGCCTATGTAATTTTCACATCCTTATTCACTATTATACTAATGCCAAGAATAATTTAAACAATTCAGTCCCCTCTCGTGACCTCTTAACCTTAAGAGTCGACTTGTTAGCACCAATTCTCCTGCTCACTCACCTACTCCAATTAAGAAGCCTAATAACTTCACAAATCCCTCATAAACCATGTGCCCTTACAAAAAGAAAAAATTAATTCTCACATAAAGTTTCATTCGAAATGTATGTAATGTATATGCATGTATTTTATCTATTTATATTATTTTTTCTCAAAAGATTATAGAAGTCTTCATTCAATCCCTCAAGAGCTATTCTCTCAAAGAGAAAAAATTCAGAGCCCCAACTATGTTGATTGGAAATGAAACATTGATATCATTCTAACTGCTAAAGAGTACAAGTTTTTCTATATGTTTGGTGCCCATAACAATATAGTGATGATGTGATGAGGAGAAGAAAGCCTATGAAAAATGGATTAAAGCTGAAAGATGAAGTGATATTACATTCTGGCTACTATATTAAATGTTCTGCAACATTATCATCAGTCCATGAAATCTCTTACGACACTCTGGAAAGTCAAACAAAAGTTAGGGGCACAGAATCTTGCGGCTAATTAGACATCCATGAAGTCCCTCATGGACTGAAAAATGGCTTAAGGTTCTTCTAGTAGGACCATGTTCTGAACATGAAGAGTGTTGAGGTCTTTAGAGCTACAATTGACATTGAGATGCAGGTTGAGATGGTTATACACTCTCTACAAGATGATTTTCAATATTTTCACCTGAATTATAATATGAATCAATTGGATATTAATATGGCGAAATTGTAAAATGAAGTGGTATTTCATTTTACATTTATTTGAAAGTAAATAGTTTGTTAGTTGTTTAGGTTACATGTGACATTTTGGTCTAGGAATAGCTTCTCTACTGTTTATATTCGTTCAAACACTGCATTTAGATGAATTGATGCTAAGCAGACGTATCTCCTAGGTTTGCTACTCTATTTTACATTATATTATATTTGATTCCTCTACCATTAGGTTTGAGTATTTACATATTTTATTATCTGGATAATTTCAAATAGAATACACTAACTTTGAAATAAATGCAATTATTTCAAAGACTTAAAAAGCTTTTGTCAACACGAAAAGGTTTTAAGCATACTCAATATCATGTTACCTTTTGAGCTGAATTAGTCATTTGGTCGGTGTATATAGATATGGTTGATCATGAAGAGCCACCAAACACTAGTTAACTAACAAATTCCGGATAATGTAATTTTACTTTGGAAGATTTTCTTTCATCTAAAGCACTCTTCTGGCCATGAAAATAGCCATGAACTAAGGTGTCAGTTAGCTGTACAACTACTTTATCCGACTTTTCGAACTATTCTACCATAAAGATGTCACAAGATTATTTATCGAACGACGACGTAGACAAGGACAAATATGTTCCTACCGAAGTAAGAGAGAAAAATCTTCGGTGGTTGTATTTTTCTTTTAACTGTTTCAAAACTTTGTCTTAATGGGCAACATCCTACGGAATTTAGGGTGGCCGACTGCTTGGATAACAGGATAGGGATTGGGAGCACGCGTACAATGACATAAGATAATTTACAACTTTTTATTTATTTATTATTTTTTCCAAACGTCAATCATGCTTCAGATTCACCAGCGGGCCTTCTTGTATGGACTTGGGCTTGCTTACTGGCTTCGCTGAGGATAGGCAAAAAATTGGGCTAAGTGCACGAAAGGCCACTTTGCCACTGGTCTTTGGGCACAAGCCACTAATACCAAAATATTTAGTTTGTGGCCACTTTTGCTTAAAGAGATAGAACTTCAGTCCAGAGGCCGGATTGAAGTTCAGTCCTTAAAGATTGAACTTCAATCCAGGGCCATATGGACTGAAGTTCAGTCCAAATTTCACCACGTGCACTCCATAAAGGGGGCATTTGCAAAACTATGACATGGGAAGCAATGGTTTGCTTTTTTGCCCGCGCTAAGAGATGGTTTGTAAAAATGCCCCCCTTAAGATTCAATGAAAAAAATCCGGGGCCAAGATATCCTGTTATATTTTTCCGCTTTTCAACACTTATCCCTTCAAGTATTGGCAATAGGCAATACTTGTCGCACTTGGCCGTAAGTCTTGTAATTGCCAAGACTTACCATTGACCCCTTCTCGATTTTCCAACACTTGCACGGCATTTATTGGCAATAGGCAACACTTGCTGCACTGCGTCATAAGTCTTGGCAATTGTCAAGACTTGCTCTTCCAGTTTTCCCTGCATTCTCGCTATATAACTTGAAGTATTGGCAAAGCAGCACTTGCCCTTGAATTATTGCCAATTGCTAAGACTCACAATTTTTTTGCCTTGAAGTCTTGGCTTGCGGACTAAATAAGGGCATTTTGCTAAAACATTCCTTAGCGCAGGTAATTTTGTAAAACCACTCTTTATGGAGGGCATACGGTGAAATTTTTTGCCATAAAGAATTATTTTACAAAAATGCCCGCGCAAAGAAATATTTTAGCAAAATACACTTTTTCGCTCGGAGCCAAGAGCGGCAATTGCCAAAACTTCAAAAGCAAGTACTGTTTTGCAATACTTCAAGTTATATAGCGAGAATATAGGGAAAGACTGGTAGGGGCAAGTTTTGGCAATTGCCAAAACTTATGACCAAGTGCGGCAAGCGTTGCCTTTTGCCAACACTTTAAGAGTAAATGTTCGCAAATAGAGAGGGGTCAAAGGCAAGTCTTAGCCTTTACCAAGACTTACGATCAAGTGCGGCAAATATTGTCTTTTGCCAACACTTGAAGGGATAAGTGTTGAAAAGTAGATAGATATAAAGGCAAGTCTCGCCCGCGACCTAAAAACTTGACAGAGGTGTTTCCGTCCGTATTTTTTCATTAAATTTTAGCGGGAATATTTTTACAAAACAACTGTTAGCGCGAGCAAAAAGGCAAACCATTGTTTATGGTGTCATATTTTTACAAATTCGCCGAGGATAGGACTCCCTACCGGATGAGTTAGTACAATTTCTTTTCAAAACAAAGGAACAAGACACCAAACTGTAAGCATGTAAGTTTAAAACTAATAACCATATAAGCACAAAGTATTGTGATACAAAATATTTAATAGCAATACCTTCTACCATAATGCAAGTGTAGAGTTACATAGTTTGAAGGGATCAATTTGAATTTTCATCGGAAAAAATTATATTGTACCTGTTAATAGGATATATTATACGAGGAAAACATATAGTGAAGAGGCCAAGAAAGACTCAAAAATTCTTTTATTGCAAAGTTGAATCCTTATTATGACAATTTGTTGGGTTCTTTACTCTACTTATTAAAATTTTAACTCCACCATTGTTATATAACGAAGTAAGATAGTATAGTCATATAGTATACAAGAGAGTAACAAACTAAAACGTTGCTTCTAATGATGGCAATTGAATCTCATATCGGTTGTGGGATGGATAATTTGCCGCTTTAATAAACTTGGACAATTCTACTCCCTTTAAACTAGCTCTTGCGGTCGGCTTAGGTCCAAATGCAAGTATAGACATGTAAATTTTATTGGATTTAAATCCATGAAATAATATGGCTATATGTTAAATTCTAGACATATTGGTCCAAATAAATGTTATGGGCTAACATAATTGGGCTAATTATTTAAATATAATAAAAGTCCAATCTTGAAAGGCTAGCCCAAATTAGCCTAAGGCCCAATGGATATAAGTTTTCCTAGAGGCCCAAAATGTGCCACGTGGCAAGTAACGTGGCGCCAAGTCAAATAAAATAGCCAATTGGATCATGCCACACGTCAAATGATGTGGCAATTCAATTCAAACCCCAAGACCAATGAAAATACGCCATGTGGACATGTGACATGTTATGGCCAATCAAATATGGCCTAATCACTGCTTAAATCTGATTGGCCGGTCCACGGGCCAAGGCCCGTCAGGGTTTCTTGGTGGCTACTCCACCCCATATCTATATAAAGGGGTCAAATCTCTCATTTGAGGGAGAAGAAATCAGAAGCAAGAATCCATAACAAGAAGCAAGAAAGAGCTCGTGGATCAAAGCAAGAGATTTCTGCAAAAGCTGCAAGCACTCAAATATTTCTCTACAAGTTCTAGAGATCAAGACGAAGATTCAAGATCAAGCTTCAAGCCCTTGAATCCAAGTACAAGTTCAAGATCAAAACCAAGTTCAAGATAAAGCTCCAAGCTCTTGAACTCATCAAGTCAAAGATCAAGATCAAGATCAAATCCAAATCCAAATCCAAATCCAAACTTCAAGATCAAGCTCAAAAGCCCTTGAAGTTATAGTTTGAAAAGACGAATCAGAGGAATCATAGAGATTGTAACACTCATATTTTGATAAATAAAATATATTGTTGCAATATTTTCCTGTCTCGATATTTATTTTCTTGACTCAAATTTAGTTGTTACAAATTCTGGCACGCCCAGTGGGACAATCTCTACCTCTCATCTCAACTTTTCAACTCACGAAGTTCAGCAACATTGAGATGGCTTCCAAGAACACCAACTCAAAATCTGTCGCTGCAAAATCTGTCTGGCCTCATGACCTTGATGCCAATTCCAAGTTCTCTTCTGAGGTTCAAAGCTGCATGAATGCTACTAAGGGAAGCTTTGGACCAGTTACAAGAAACAAAGCAAACTTGATGGGACAACAAGCACTTCAGGTGCCGCCCGCATCAACTCCAACTTTCGGTTCTTCATCTTCCAAAGGAGCAGGATCATCTACTGAGCCATTGGAAAAGGGCGAAAATATCGCTGAGATTGTTGAAAATACTTTGGCTCGACTTAGGCTCTGCAGGTCCAGAAGTCCAGCAACGAAGAAAGACGATGAAGTTTCAAGCCTTGGGTCCTCTCCAACAACGCCGCGCGAGTCATTCCAGTCAAAGATCAATCTATGGGAGAATCCATGTTATTCTTCATCATCTCCAACAGCAGTGCATGCCATGGCAACTAATACTTTAACAGTGGAGGAACAACTTACGAACTTGACAAAGGCGATTGATAGCTTATCAAACTATGTCAAGGATCAAGACGCTCGCATCAACAAGATGGAAAGCATGATGGAGGGAGAATCTAGCCATGCACCAGGAAAACGTCCAGAAGTTCAAGAGGTGATTAATACTCCAGCTAAGCAAGTAACGCCTGCTAAGGAAATCCAAGTTTCTGCTGATGGGGTGATTCAAATTGACCAACTGAAGGAGTTCATTATGGGAACAATCAAGGATAAGTACGAGGTTTCTTCCAAGTCTTCTCTCGCATATGAAAAGCTATACACCGCAAGAATTGATAGCTTGAAGATGCCCATCGGTTATCAACCCCCAAAATTTCAGCAGTTCGATGGCAAAGGAAACCCAAAGCAGCATGTGGCGCACTTCGTTGAGACATGCAACAATGCTGGAACCTACGGCGATTATCTCATCAAGCAGTTCGTCCGTTCCCTCAAAGGGAATGCTTTCGATTGGTATACAGACCTTGAGTCTGGTTCAATTGATAGCTGGGAGCAGCTGGAACATGAGTTCCTCAATTGCTTTTACAGTACAAGGCGTACCGTAAGCATGATAGAGCTTACAAACACGCAACAGCGAAAGGAAGAACCAGTCATTGACTTCATCAACCGATGGAGGAATGCAACTCTCAACTGCAAAGATAGACTCAGTGAAGCTTCAGGAATTGAGATGTGCATTCAAGGTATGCATTGGGGGCTTCGCTACATCTTGCAAGGCATAAAACCAAGGACTTTTGAAGAGTTGGCAACGCGTGCTCATGATATGGAGCTAAGCATGGCCTCCACTGGAAAAGAAGGGCCGCCGATCACTGAACCTCGCAAGGGAAAAGACAAGCAAGAAGTCAAGAGATGGAGCAAAGTGGTACCCAAGGTTGAAAGCAAAGAATCCATGAATGTTGATGCCAAACCTGTGAAGTTCACCACAAAGTTTAGCAAGAAACAAAGTGTGAAGACAACTTCTTTCAAGGATAAGACAGGTCGGAAACCAACTTTAAGAGAGATGCAAGATAGGGAATACCCATTCCTTGATTCTGATGTTCCCGCAATCTTCGATGAACTTCTGGAACTAAAGCTCATTGAGCTACCAGAAATGAAGCGTCCTAATGAAGCTGGAAGAACGAATGATCCAAACTACTGCAAGTACCATCGGCTTGTAGGCCACTCTCTTGAAAAATGTTTTGTCTTTAAGGACAAAGTCATGGAGTTGGCCGACAAAGGGGAGATCATACTCGAAGATGAAAAGGAAAATGCAAACCAAGTTTCCATCACCTTTGGCTCACAAGACCCTATTGTGATCTGCAACTTCACTGAAGGATTCGAAGGGCGAGATGTCATGATCAAGTTTGGCGACTTCGAACCCGTTCCAGCAAAAGGATCATCTTCTCCCCCAAAGCCGTGTGAACAAAGTATGAAGAAAGCATCACTCGAGGAAGATGATGATGGTTGGATATTGGTGACTCGACGGAGGCGTCGCAAGGCAAGCCCACGAGACGAACCAGCTGAGAAGCCAACAAGGAAGAAGATGGTAAGGAAGCCAAGGAAGCAAAAAGAAATTGGACGTCCGCGAGAGGCAAAGGTGGAGGTTTACCATCACCAAAAGTCGCGTAAGCCAGTGACCCTAGAGGAGTTTTTACCAAGTTGGTTCCGCATGAAGATCCCTAAAAATGATACGAAGGCCTTATGTTGTAATACTGATAAACTAGAGGATAACAATGAAAGTCCAGAGTCATCTTCACCTGCGAAGTCAGAAAAACTCACTGAATCTACAGCCGGAGAAGCAAATACTTGTGAAGCAAAGATCACATTCACAAGTGATGATATCCTACTTGGGGAAGTTCCTCACAATCGTCCGTTGTTCATGGTTGGATATGTGAATTAACAACGAGTGAATAGAATCTTGATTGATGGAGGATCCGGAATCAACATCCTGCCTATTCACACAATGAACGAACTTGGCATCTCAAGAGAAGATTTGATTGAAAGCCGTTTGATGATCCATGGATTCAACCAAGGGGGGCAAAAGGCCATAGGTGCTACGAAAATAGACCTCACTATTGGAGAAATGACTTCAAGCGCATGGTTGCATGTGATCGATGCAAAAACTTCCTATAACATCTTGTTGGGAAGGCCGTGGATACATGAGAATAAAGTCGTCCCATCCACTTATCACCAATGCCTTAAGTATCACGAAGATGGTATTGAGAAGAAAATCGTTGCTGATGACAAGCCATTCACTGAATCTGAAGCGTACTGTGCTGACGCTAAATTTTACTTGAAGAATATCGTGAATGAAGTCAGGATTGATAACATCGCCAAGACATTGGATCCTAAGATTGCAATAAAGAAGGCTGAGATTGCAGCTGGGAAAGCAAAAGTTGTAGAGGATGAAGATAGAAGCCACTCTATTCAAAGGAAACCACATAAGCAATACTTTGCACCTTCAGGCAAGAAGATGGGACCTACGCTCCGCTACGTCCCAAAACTGAAGGAGAAGAAAGACCAATCATCTGACCTGCAAAGTGACGTGCTGAATGGATTAACCCTTCCTATCAAGCGGCTTGATGCTTTAAAGTTATCCTCAAATTTGCTTGGAAAGTTTGTGGCCCGAAATCTGCCGGAGAATAGTGCACTCCCCACAAAGCGCACAAACGAGGGTTTTGATCCAAATGCTTATAAACTATTTGCAAAGGCTGGGTACGATCCCAACGAACCATCTAAGTTAGGGAAGCTCCTACCAGAAGGATCAATGAAGAAATCACGTGAATGCTTGGGTTTCGAAAAACCTCCACCAGTTCGCATCTCTATAAGGAGGGCAAGCATCAATTATGTCGGTGCTGAGGATGAGTCCGTTCCTTCGAATAAAAGAAAGTCTGTCTTTGATCGGCTCGGAGAACCAACTGTAAGAACTTCTGTCTTTGATAGATTGGGACCATCGAAGAAGAGGAACAAGCTCCAAAAGGGTGATGTAAAGGCGAAAATAACCATTTCTCCTAACGACCCAAAACTTTCGAGAGATTGCCAAAGTCTGATCCCTTCAAGGATGAAGCGTCAAGAAAAACTAGTAGTTTCATGTGGAGAAGTGTTAAAGGCAAATACTCACACTATAGTCCACACAAGAGAGCGCGAGGAAGATGAAGAAAGTGTAGGATCTTCATATCACGTCGTTGCAGAAGAAGAGCAGAATGCTTCATATCCAAATAATGTCAAGAATGAGTCGGAGGATATTTCTTGGTGTCACCACATATCTTTCAATGACGGAGATCTGCAGGAAGATGAAGATGCTAAAGATGCTCCACCCGAGCTTGAAGAAGGAGTGAAGGCGACAGTTGACGCATTGAAAGAAATCAACCTCGGCACAAATGAAGAACCAAGACCCACATATATAAGTGCTTTGCTGATGAAGGATGAAGAAAGTGCTTATGTAGAGCTGCTGAAAGAGTATAGAGATGTCTTTGCTTGGAGCTACAAAGAGATGCCTGGTTTAGACCCCAAAGTAGCGGTTCATCATCTGGCGGTTAGAAATGGTGCTCGTCCTGTTAAGCAAAGCCAACGCCACTTCAGGTCAGAGCTGGTACCCTTGATCGAGAATGAAGTCAACAAGCTTATTGAGGCTGGTTTTATTCGGGAAGTCAAGTATCCTACTTGGATTTCAAGTATAGTCCCTGTAAGGAAGAAAAATGGCCAAATTCGAGTTTGTGTTGATTTTAGAGATCTCAACAATGCATGTCCTAAGGATGAATTTCCACTCCCCATCCCAGAACTCATGATTGACGCCACTACTGGATATGAGGCAATGTCTTTTATGGATGGCTCATCTGGCTATAACCAGATTCGCATGTCTCCTAAGGATGAAGAACTCACAGCGTTTTGAACTCCTAAGGGAATTTACTGCTACAAGGTGATGCCATTTGGCCTGAAGAATGCTAGAGCTACCTATCAAAGAGCGATGCAAAATATCTTTGACAGCATGCTTCACAAAAGTGTCGAGCGCTATGTTGATGACTTGGTGGTGAAATCGAGAAACAAGAAGGATCACGTACAGGACTTGAGAACGGTGTTTGAATTGCTGCGAAGATACCAACTTCGGATGAATCCTTTAAAGTGCGCATTTGGAGTTACTTCTGGTAAATTCCTTGGTTTCATTGTTCGACACCGAGGGATTGAAATTGATCAAGCTAAAGTCGATGCGATTTTAAAGATGCATGAGCCTAGAAATATTCATGAACTAAAGAGTCTACAAGGAAAGTTGGCGTATCTTAGGAGATTCATTTCAAATCTGGCCGGAAGATGTCAACCATTCAGCCGTCTTATGAAGAAGGGTGTCCCTTTCGAATGGGATCAAGCTTGCAGCAACTCATTCGAGAGCATCAAGTCGTACCTGATGAAACCTCCAGTTTTAGCTGCACCTATACCTGGAAAGCCGCTGATATTGTATATTGCAGCGCAAGAAAGGTCTGTTGGGGCGCTTTTGGCTCAAGAGAATAGTGAAGGGAAAGAAAATTCCATTTACTACTTAAGTAGGATGATGACACCAAATGAGTTGAAGTACTTGCCAATCGAAAAGTTGTGTTTGGCGCTAGTCTTCTCTATTCAAAAGTTGAAGCACTACTTTCAAGCTCACGTCGTCCGACTCATTTCCAAAGCAAATCCTATAAAATTTGTGATGTCAAAACCCGTCCTTAGTGATCGTTTGGCGAGATGGTACCTCCAGTTTCAACAATTTGAGATTTTGTACGTCCCTCAAAAAGCGGTGAAAGGACAAGCGTTAGCTGACTTCTTGGCAGACCATCCGATACCTGATGATTGGGAGCTCACTGATGAATTACCTGATGAAGATGCAATGGTCGTCGAAGTTCAACCATCGTGGAAGATGTACTTCGACGGTGCTGCACGTCATGATGGAGCTGTGGCTGGTGTGGTTTTTGTAACTTCGGAAGGAGAGGTTTTCCCATATTCTTTCACGCTGACACAACATTGCTCTAATAACGTCGCAGAGTACCAAGCACTCATACTTGGCCTCGAAATGGCAGTCGACATGAAGCAATTACAGCTGCAAGTATATGGAGACTCTAAATTGGTAATTAATCAGCTTTTGGGTAGCTATGAGGTAAGGAAACCAGAGTTACAACCCTATCACAATTATGCACAGAAGTTAATAGGATGGCTTGGGGATGTAACCCTCCAGCATGTGCCGAGGAAGGAAAATAAGAAAGCTGGTGCCTTAGCGGCTTTGGCGTCAACACTTACCTTGCCTGAACAGACACAAGTTACTATCTTCCAAAAATGGGTAGTACCACCATTTGATGAAGGCGTGGATGGTGAAAATGAACTTCAGCGTCTTGTTGCTGTTTCCAAGGCTGAGAGGGAAGACTGGCGGAAACCTATAATTGATTACCTCAGTCACGGAACCCTTCCAGAAAATACGAGAAGGAGAGCCGAAATCCGTCGTAGAGCACCCCGTTTCCTTTACTACAAGGACACTCTATATAGAAGATCATTTGAGGGAGTACTTTTGCGATGTTTAGGAGATGATGAAACACTTCAAGCTCTGGAAGAAGCACACTCTGGGGTATGTGGATCACACCAGTCTGGGCCGAAGCTTCACTTCCATATAAAAAGGATGGGGTACTACTGGCCAACAATGGTGAAGGAATTGCTTGGACCATGCTCGGAGATGCAAAGCTTGTCAGCTCCATGCAAACTTCATACATCAACCACCTGAAGTATTGCACCCAACAGTCGCGTCTTGGCCATTTGATGCTTGGGGACTAGACATTGTTGGACCGTTGCCGAAGTCTTCTGAAGGATACGTGTTCATATTAGCTACAACTGATTACTTCTCAAAATGGGCAGAAGCTGTCGCTCTCAAGGAAGTAAAGAAGGAAAAGGTTGCAAACTTCATTCGAGTAAATATTATTTACCGCTTCGGTATCCCTCGTTATATAATAACGGATAATGGCAAGCCATTCGATAATAGACTGATGAATAAAATATGTGATCTCTTTGGCTTCAAGCAGCGCAAATTTTCCATGTACAATGCTGCCGCCAATGGCCTAGCCGAAGCATTCAACAAGACCTTGTGCAATTTGCTTAATAAGGTTGTTTCCAAATCCAAGCGAGATTGGCATGAAAGGATGGAAGAAGCTTTATGGGCGTATAGGACAACTCACCGCACACCAACGCAAGCAACTCCTTACTCGCTTGTTTATGGAGTTGAAGCCGTGTTGCCGCTGGAGCGTCAAATACCATCCTTGAGACTTGCTCTCCAAGAAGGGCTCACTGATGAAGAAAATGCTCGCTTACGCCTTGAAGAGTTGGAGGCTCTCGATGAGAAAAGACTCGAAGCTCAGCAAAGCCTTGAATGTTATCAAGCTCGTCTATCTCGTGCTTTCAATAAAAAGGTTCACCCAAGATCTTTCCAGGTTGGTGATCAAGTCCTTGCAGTAAGAAGACCCATCATCACTTCCCATAAATCTGGGGGCAAGTTCACTGCAAAATGGGACGGACCGTATGTTGTGCAAGAAGTCTATTCAAGTGGTGCTTATAAGCTTATTGATGCTGAAGGAAAAAGACTCGGTCCCATTAACGGGAAATTCTTGAAGAAGTACTATCCTTGAAGTTGACATGCTCCTCAACGCACGAGCCTAAACTGCAAGTTGACACGCTCCTCAACGCACGAGCCTAAACTGCAAGTTGACATGCTCCTCAACGCACGAGCCTAAACTGCAAGTTGAAATGCTCCTCAACGCACGAGCCTAAACTGCAAGTTGAAATGCTTCTCAACGCACGAGCCTAAACTGCAAGTTGAAATGCTCCTCAACGCACGAGCCTAAACTGCAAGTTGAAATGCTCCTCGACGCACGAGCCTAAACTGTAAGTTCATACGCTCCTCGACGCACGAGCCTAAAATGCAAGTTGACACGCTCCTCGACGCACGAGCCTAAACTGCAGGTTCATACGTTCCTAGAAGGACGAGCTTAAACTGAAAATCACTACGCTCCTTTGATGCACGAGCATAAATTGCAATAAAACTCCTGGCCCGCAAGAGTCTAAACTGTGCACGGCCTAAAAAAAAAAAAAAAAAGTCCGCTAGGTTGAAAACCTCGAAAGAGGCGGCCTAGGCAAAATTTAGGACCAAAAAAAAAGAAAAAAACGTACCTCTTCTTTTATGAACTACGTAATGACTTGATCCTCTTCGTCGAGGTACGTAGGCAGCTTAGAGCTCAAATTCTAAGTCCAGTCGCCCAAAAAGAAGAAAAGTTCTTTTCCTTGTCAAGTTTCACATTGTTATTTATAGATCAAGTTTAAATTGTTAAAGCTTGCAACCTAGAGAGAAAACGTGATTACCTGCCAGGGTGTAATTGTTAAAGCTTGCAACCTAGAGAGAAAACGTGATTACCTGCCAGGGTGTTTCAAATTCTGAGTATTACTATTCTAGGAAAGTTTAGAGAGACTCGGCTCAAGATATTAGATTTGTGGAGGGAGGATATCTCTTATGCTCTCTCGTATACTTCAAGCATGACAAGTGAGATATGACCCTCGGGATTCAAACAGTGATGGTTTGATATGGGTAACCCTCCAAAGAAAAATGGTGGATGTCCTTCACGCTACCAAGTCTTCATCTTGGAGTCTTCGAATTCGTCAAGTCTTCAAGTGTGCGCCTTAGAATTCGTCAAAGTCTTCAGGCTACCAAGTCTTCATCTTGGAGTTTTCGAATTCGTCAACTCTTCAAGTGTGAGACTTCAAATTCGCCAAAGTCTTCAGGCTGGGATCTTTAAATTTGCCAAGTCTTCGAGTTGGAGTTTGTAGTATTCAAGTTTGAGCCTTCAAATTCACAAGTCTTTCAAGTCTTTAAGCTGGAATCTTCATATTCGCCAAGTTTTCAAGTTGGAGTTGGTCAAGTCTTCAAGAGGAATCTTCCTCAAAGCTGGAGTCTCTAAATCTGACAAGTCTTCAAGTGGGAGTCTTCAAATTTGCGAGTCTTTAAATTTGCAAGTCTTCTAGTTAGAGTCTTCAAATTTATCAAGTGTTCAAGTTAGAGTCTCCAAGTTTGTGTCTTCAAGTTGGAGTCTACAAACTTCAAATTTTCCAAGTCTTCAAGTTGGAATCTTCATATTTGCCAAGTGTTCAAGCTGGAGTCTCCAAATTCTCCAAGTCTTCAAGCTAGATTATTCAATTTCGCCAAGTGTTCAAGTTGGAGTCTCCAAATTCTCCAAGTCTTCAAGCTAGATTATTCAATTTCGCCAAGTGTTCAAGTTGGAGTCTCCAAATTCTCCAAGTCTTCAAGTTGATGTCTTCAAATATATGTCAAGTCTTCAAGTTATTCTTCCAAATGGCTTCTTCCATGGGATTGTCGTCGTTAAAGTGGGAGTGTGTGGTCACTCCAATCACCTTAAACTTGACTTTCCTATGAGTATCACTCCCAAATAAGTCTTCAATGGGTTGTCCTCGTTAAAGTAAGGGTTGACTTCTTTAGAATCATCTTTTGACCTACATAAAAGAAAAAGAAAAGAAGAAAAAAAAAATTACAAAAGGGAGAAAGTAGTTTTACCTGACAAGAGAAGAAGAAAATTCAAGATGCAGAAGTCCTCTTTTACTTGCTGGAAACAAAAAGGAAGAATGGATAAATAAAGTTACAAAAAAAGGGTGCAAGTTACGGAAAATAGGCGCAGAAAAAAAAAAGAAAAAAAGAAAAGAAAAAGAAAAAAAAAAGGGATTTTCCAGAAAGTGTTAATTTCTATAGAATATTTCTCATACAACAATAAGGAGCATAAAAGAAAAAAAAATACTTGCCTCTGTGAAAGAAACACTCAACGTTGTCTTCAGCCAATGAGTCAAACAATGAGCCCAAGCCTCTATTTATAGAGGACTAATGATGTAAAAGAGTTCTAATTTGATACAAATTTGAAGATCGTTGTTGGAGTCTAAAAAGAAGTACGAACTGTAACCAAATTGAAATAGGAAGACCAGAGTGACAAATATAGAAAAGAAAAGAAAAAAAAAGGAAGGAAAAAGGCCACAGACGGTGGCGTGTGAATGTCGTACGTTTTTGGGTAATTTGGACCAATAGCCACTTTTATGACTTCTAACTGGATGGTAGCCACTTTTCGTTTGCAAAGCTTGTTGACCAATAGCCATTTTTTTATTTTTTTATTATTTTTGGTGTTAACTGGAAAATAGCTAGTTTTGGCTCAACTTGCTTATCAAACAACTACTTTCTAGGCTGTTAATTGGAGATGACTATATGACCAAAAATTTATTACTTCAAGCCTAGTCTTCATGTGCGGACAAGTTTAACCCCGACAAGACTTGAAGTAGGGGGCATTTGTAGACATGTAAATTTTATTGGATTTAAATCCATGAAATAATATGGCTATATGTTAAATTCTAGACATATTGGTCCAAATAAATGTTATGGGCTAATATAATTGGGCTAATTATTTAAATATAATAAAAGTCCAATCTTGAAAGGCTAGCCCAAATTAGCCTAAGGCCCAATGGATATAAGTTTTCCTAGAGGCCCAAAATGTGCCACGTGGCAAGTAACGTGGCGCCAAGTCAAATAAAATAGCCAATTGGATCATGCCACACGTCAAATGATGTGGCAATTCAATTCAAACCCCAAGACCAATGAAAATACGCCATGTGGACATGTGACATGTTATGGCCAATCAAATATGGCCTAATCACTGCTTAAATCTGATTGGTCGGTCCACGGGCCAAGGCCCGTCAGGGTTTCTTGGTGGCTACTCCACCACATATCTATATAAAGGGGTCAAATCTCTTATTTGAGGGAGAAGAAATCAGAAGCAAGAATCCATAACAAGAAGCAAGAAAGAGCTCGTGGATCAAAGCAAGAGATTTCTACAAAAGCTGCAAGCACTCAAATATTTCTCTACAAGTTCTAGAGATCAAGACGAAGATTCAAGATCAAGCTTCAAGCCCTTGAATCCAAGTACAAGTTCAAGATCAAAACCAAGTTCAAGATAAAGCTCCAAGCTCTTGAACTCATCAAGTCAAAGATCAAGATCAAGATCAAATCCAAATCCAAATCCAAATCCAAATCCAAATCCAAACTTCAAGATCAAGCTCAAAAGCCCTTGAAGTTATAGTTTGAAAAGACGAATCAGAGGAATCATAGAGATTGTAACACTCATATTTTGATAAATAAAATATATTGTTGCAATATTTTCCTGTCTCGATATTTATTTTCTTGACTCGAATTTAGTTGTTACAGCAAGAATGTCTAATAAGATTTTAGCATAGTATCAAAGTCATGTTGGCTACCGCCCTCCCCCCTCCCACACAAGATATCATCCATGCTCCAGTTAGGGCTGGGCGTGCGAGGGATGAGGCGGTGTTAGTGATCCCACATCGGATACGGGATGAGATAATTGTTCCTTTACATGATTATAACAAAAATTCTCTCCATGAGCTAACTTTTAGAGTTGAGGATCTAAGTATCATCAAAATTGTATGGTCAATTATAATTGTCGACTTTAATACATGTATATAAAAATTAATTAATGTTTTGGTTTTTCAATTCCTATTGTTAGCCTTTAATCGTTCTCATGAAAAGGTTTTTTAGCCCTTCATTAAATATTCAATTCGGGAGCTCTCAAGTGTATTAGTCCTTTCTCAAGTGTATTAAGTTTTTGAAATAGATGCTCACACGATTAAACTGATCCCATATTTGTTAAACATTATGAAGAAACGATTTCCGAACACTATCAGATTCGATTAAGTTTGTTCAAGATGATTGTTATTTGGTGTTGAACTCAAATAACTTGTCCATTTGACATTAAGAAGTGTTAAATGTTTGTTTTTGATATGTTGTACCTCAAGAGACAAAGGGAAAACCAAATAAATAAATAAAAGAAGAACGAAAGAAATTAAAAGAATAGAAATTGTTCTTTATATTTTTTTTTCCTCTTTATTGGAGTCAAACCGATTAGAAAAATGGTACAGATGACAAAGAAACCCATTTGGCCACATCATTCATCCATGATCAATCCAATAGCATTACTAGTATTTTAATTTGAGAATGTCAAACCTAATTTGAAACAAAGGGTCAATAGGTAAACCTCTTTGGTTGTCAAACTTGTTTCAACTGATAAAGAAGATTTCAGCAAGCCAACTAACCAAATAAAAGAAGAGCGACTCAAGAAGATAGCTTTTTGATAATATAAATATAAAAGAAATTAAAAGAAGAAGACCAAAGTGGGTAGTTGAAGGCTGGCCGTAGTCTATCTTTTCGGTTTTTTTATTTTTTATTTTTATTATCATTATTTTTTTAATACTCCCTCCATTCCATTTTATGTGTTATAGTTTGACTCGGCACAAAGTTTAAGAAATAAAGGAAGACTTTTGAAACTTGTGGTGTAAAATAAGGGAGAGATATTTGTGTGGTTGTGAATCATTTCAGTAATGGCAAAACTGTAATTTTGAAGTTAAGTTGTTACCAAATATAGAATGGAACAGATAAATAAAGAAATACTGCCACATAAATTGGAACGGATGGAGTAATATGCTTAGAAGCGAGCATTAAAAAGGCCTTTCAGAATTCAGAGCGGATTCAGAATTGCCCGTGCGAGGAATAAGTGTCCAACGGTGAGCCTTTATGACATACAGTATCAATTTCTTGGAGTTCCCATGTAAAACGTGTAATCATCTCTTTGGAATATCAAGTAAACATTTGACGCATCGCCGCATTCAACTATAGTCAAAGTAAGTCAGCTAACTGACTAGTTCCGTGGATTTAGCTGGGTTTGGACATAGATTCCCAAATATTTTTGGGGTGAAGTTTGATATGAAAAAATGAAAAAATGTTTGGACGTACTTTTTGGAAACAAATTTTTGGCTCAAAAGAGCCTTTGAGCTCTTATGAAAATGAAATGTGATGTGTAAATGTTAGTTTTTAGCCCAAAAACAGCTCAATGCCAGTTTTTGAGTTTTTTGGAATTTTTGGGACAAGTTTTGCTCAAAAAGCATAAACAAACACTTTTTGCCCAAAAAATCCCTCAAAAAATTTATGTCCGAACGGGAGCTAAATATTATATTGCCAGTATCTAAGATTTTCATTTTTCTTTTTAAAAATAAATGTGTCTATACATCTAAAATCACCACAATTTGCTCAGCATGTTTTGAAAATCGACCCACTCCCTTGCAACCAAAGTACTCCGTATTACACAATCCGCTTTAAAGAGAAGGGCAAAATTTATTTATTAGCTAATTTTAAAACGAAAGACACAATTTTAAATATAACAATAATTTAATTTAAAACTCATCACTTTATTCTTAATAAGGTGATTTATAGTCACCAAAACATCTATAAATTTTAAAAGTCTTAATTTTTACTTTTAAATTTTTATTCAACTCAAAATATATTTTACAATATGAAGGGTTAAGAATACTTTTGACAGTAAGTTGTTTAAGCTGGGGAAACTATAGATGAAGAAAAGGGATGTTTACGAAAATATCCATCAAATTAAAATATTTATATATCTCTACCCAAAAGTTTCATATTTACCAGCTCAATCCATAAACTATTTACATGTACTACCCATATAGGCTTATATACTATTATTTATTCAATATATTTTAAAGGTATACACCCATAAGGTAGCAGTATACCTTAAAGGTATAAGGTATAACAAAGGTATACAGTAATAAATGGGTAGGTTGGGTAAATATTTTTAATTTTATGGGTAGTATAATTTTTACTGGTTAGAGCTTATAAATACTTTGAAGTTTATAGGTGCATGGTATAAAAAATACTAAAGAAAATTTCGGGGCAATTTAGCAAAGATTAACGCAGATCCAAGCAGTCAATGTGCCCTTTTTAAGGCTAAGTTTAAGGCTTTAAAAGTCAGCCCTTCCATGCCTAAAATATCATAAAACAATCCCTAAATAGACTAAATGTAAAAGACCACGCAAGGCCAACAAAGTGCCATTGTTTTAGAGTAGGACTATCTATGCAATGTCTAATAAAGGAGCTCGTTGAGCACGTGCACTCTAGGCCACTAACTCAAAATAACGCCTCTCCTTCTCTGAAGCTCACCAAGGTGTCCGTTGACCTTTCTATTATGCTGCATGCTCCTCCAAAACTCACAACATCTTGACTCTTCCACGCCAAATGCAAGTGAACATTATGAAGCTCTTTAGCTTGGCTTCTCGTGAATGGTCTTGGCATCACGCACATAGCTTGATCAGTCTGGACTGAATTATTCTCCTCTTCTTGAGAAGATTTCGTCCTGAAAATCGAACCATCATCATCCACCAAAGCGGCACTACCTGCAACACAAAGGTCAGGTCAGAAACATTATACTCACAGGCTAGTATGAATAGCCAAAGGTGTGTACAAACCATGCGTACTAGACCTAGACTTAGCTCTCTTGCAGTCTAAACAAGCACTACAAAAAGCGCTCCATATCTCGCCTCATCTTAGGTCAATGAAACTGCTCACCTAGAATAGCTAAGGTCGTATCCACCCCAAAGTGACCCATCAAGCCCCTACAATGTTCCTCTCAAACCAGCAACACTCTCCAAGAGGAACCGGGTATGCACACTCTCCACTTCTTAAAAAGATAGCCATCATGCCATTGATACTTGTATGTCCGCTACTCACTCACTATGGCATCACAAACTCCCTTAAGCTTAGGGTCATGCTCATACATCGACTTTATGCTCTCGAAACCCATAAGCGCAGAAGCTAGAGTGGTAGCTTAGGAAAACTTCCTAGAAAGCTCATAGACTACATTCTCATTTCCCTTCTGGTAATGAATACATAAGCAAAACTCTCTATGAACTCTATGTTGTCACCCAAATTTGAAAAAAAGAGGGACAAAATTGGGTGTCAACACTCTACCCACTTGGCATGTCTCTTATTCATCTTCTCTTAGCCCCTAAGATGTTTCAACTCATGATCGGTCCTAATCACGAACACCCTAGGCCATAGATAGTATTTTCAATGGGCTAGTGCTCTCACCAAGGCATACATCTCTTTTTCATATATAGACTAATTCAAGGTTGCATCCTTCAACTTTTCACTAAAATAAGCAATAGTTTCCTATCTTGCATCAATACTCCACTTATCTGACCCCCGATGCATCACACTCTATCTCAAAAGCTTTTCTAGAGTCGGGCAATTGCAATAATGGGGCAGAACTAAGGCTACGCTTCAACTCTTGGAAAGTCTTCTCTTGAGACTCTCCCCAGACAAACAGTTGGTCTTTCTTGACTAACTCGGTGAGAGGTGCTACCACGGTGCTAAAGTCCCTAACAAAATGCTTATAAAAGCTAGCTAGACCATGGAAGCTCCTAACATGTGACGCACTAGTAGGAGTAGGCCAATCTCTAATATCTTCTACTTTGGACTCATCGGTTTGATACCATTAACACTTAAAATAAATCCTAGAAAGACTACTCGTTAAACACAAAAGACACACTTTTTGAAATTAGCATATAACTTTTTAGTTCTTAAAATATCAAGAACTTGCCTTAAGTGTTCTGCATGCTCATCAACCTACTTACTATAAATCAGTATGTCATTAAAGTAGACAACCACAAACTTGATTATAAATAGTTTAAGCACTTAGTTCATTCGTCTCATGAATGTACTAGGTACATTAGAGAGGCCAAAAGGCATCACCAACCATTCATATAGACCAAACTTGGTCATGAATGCAGTTTTTCCCTCATCACCCGATTTTATTCAGATTTGGTGGTAACCGGATCTAAGATCAATTTTTGAAAATACACTAGAACAACTTCACTCATCAAACATGTTGTCTAATCTAGGAATGGGATGACGATACTTTACCGTAATCTTTTTGAATACCCAGCAATCAACACACATCCTCCATGTCCCATCTTTCTTCGGCACAAGTGCACATAGACTCAAACTCTCACGAATCAGCCCCTTGCTCGACAACTCATCCAGTTGACGTTGCAGCTCCTTGGTGTCCTCTAGGTTACTCATATAGGCTGATTTGTTTGGGATTTGGGATCCCGAGATGAAATCAATTTGCTGCTCAATGCACCTACTTGGAGGCAGCCCACTAGGTATCTCCTCGGAAAATATATCCTCAAATTCAACACTAGGCAAATGGTTAGCATTATCAACAATATCATCATTAGAACTCAATAAAAAAACCCTTATGTACTAGGCAAATGAACAATTTAGTACTATCATTACCTCCAAGTACTCACCTGGTTACATCATGGCACATACATTACCTCGCATAGAAGGTGCTATGGTGTGCGATACGGCCTTCAGACTTAGCCCCCATGGGAGACATAGCTTTATCCGCTTCTTTCAGCTCCCTCATGCGTTTGTAATCCTCACTAACTTGCTTGGGTGACAAGGGCTTGAGTGTCAAACTCTTGCCTTCAAGTTTAGTCATGTAGGTGTTGGCTTTGCCATCATGAATGATGCCCCTATCGTATTTCCATGGCATGCGCAACAACAAATAGCAAGCTTGCATAGACACCACATCAAACATCAACTCACCTTACTAAGCCTGCACCTTGAACTTGATTAGCACTTGTTTCACCATCCTCATCTCAAAACACTCATTTAACCGTTGTGACCGGTAGGGATGGGGATGTTTTAATGTGGGAAGCCCAATTTGTGCCACCAACATTTGGCTCACAACATTAGCACAACTACCCAAATCAACTATCAAAGAGAAAACCTTACCCTTTACCCGACACCTCACATGAAATAGATTTTCCTTTTGCACATCTTCATCTTTCTCCATACTTATGGTGCCTAAATTCCTTCGCACCATAAGAAACACATAATTCTCGCCATCCTTTTCCATATCTTCTTTACACTCAACACGATCAGCCCCCTTATTATCTTCACCCACTGGGTCACTTCTTGCTCTTGGATTGTTCCATCATCAAACAAGATCATGGTCCAACGAGTAAGATATGCCCATAACCCCCTATACTTATGACATTGACTAGATGAAACACTAGGAGTCTTAAGTCGAGTTTTATCTCCCGGCTCCTTAAAGTCAATTCTGGTCATACCCTTCTCTACCACTTGAACTCGGGTGCTTCCACTCTTTACCTCGGCTCAAAAGAGTAGAAGTTGTACTCCATCCATACCAGCTGACTTTGTCTTTTTTAGCCCATTTTACAGCTTATATAGCGGCATGGAAATTTTCATGAAGTGAGTGGAAAACATGCAGCCTCATTTGGGATGAATACTTACGATTCAACCCACCCTTAAACTGGATGATGGTCTGCTCGTCATCTTCTTCCATGTCAAGAGCCATTCACATCTTCTCAAATTTATCAAGTACTCCCCCATTGATTTGAGACCTTTTTTCAAGTCATATAATCTCCGGAGTTGCTCTTGACGGTGTTTAACCGTGACATACTTGGCATCCATCACTCGTTTCAGTTGCACCCAAATAATGTGCTCAGAAGGTCGTGCTTCTTCTAGACCTTTGTTCTGACTCCCACCAAGTGGAAGCGTAGGCCTTGAATGAAGCAATTGAATAGACTGCTTTTTTCTCGTCTGACATATCATTGGTCTAAAAGATCTGCTCCAAGTGAACCTTCTACTCTAAATACTTGTTTAAAACACTAGTCCTTTTGAATTGTGGGATAATGATCTTGACATTGTTCAAGTTATTATCACGACCACCACGGGCTGGTTCTGGATATCCCCCATTGTAGTTAACATACTCATCGTACTCATGCTCCAAACTCATTCCCACATAGCCCCCACGAGGCCTATGGTCATATCCACGACCCTATGTTTACCTCGGCCTCCTTGCATTTTCCCTCTCCGCGTGTATGGTGGCTCAAATTCATCAATGTCTTCCATATTCTGTGGTTGTTCATCATTATGAGCTGCACCCACTTCTTCAATGGCCAATGAGTTCCTCTAAGGTCTCATGAGTGCTGGTATTTCAGCTTGGTATTGCCCAAGCTTCGCTCATTACGAGTAACTGTTACTCCCAACGCACACACAAGTATACGCGGTCGACAAGTAATAAAGTGATAAGTAGAGTATCGTTCCCACGAGGACTATTCAGACTGAATTCTAGCAAACAATTTCCTAAGAAATATTCAGGGATCTTTTTCCAATGGTTGAGATTTTACTAACTAAATGCAGTAATTAAAACAAGTAATTAAGATCAAGTAACAGAGCAAATTCTAAGTTGTTATCAATAAAAGATGACGGTCCTGGGTCAGAGTTACGAACAATCCAGTTGAGTTTTCCAGTTGATTCTACTTCTTGATTTCCTAGATTGCTAACTACAGGTTAAATGTACCCATGAAAACCTTTCGATTCTTCACGGTCTATGCAGGCTACTCCAATCCCTATATGTCTATGGGTTGAATCACGTGCACGCATTGACGAATTCTGTAATTATTTAAACTAGGCGAGCAAGTATATGTCTATCCTACTCACAAATTGGTTCCCCGATGCCCGGGTTCACAAACTAGTCCTATTCTTTCTTATTACGTAATTAAATTCCCTCTTTCGAGTTCAATCTAAAAACCATAGATAGTGTTCAATTATCAGGCCTCAATAATCAAACAATTATGATCAAGAAAGAATAAACAATCCATAATGGTAAATCAATATATAGAAATCAACTTTCAAACATCAACCTTCATGTATTTACTCTAACCCGAGAACAAACAAACTATAGAATTAAAGAGAAGAATAAGAGAAAGAGAGAAAGAACTTGTGTAGAAGACATCTAGGGCTCCTCCCCTCTCCTCCAAAACTTGCTCCAAAGGTCTGAACTCCTATCAAAAACTAAGTAAAAGAGTATTTATAGGGTTTACAAACACCTAGTAATAAGTTAGACCCAATCCTAGACGAAATAGGAAGTGCAAAACCGCACACGGGGCGCTATAACGGGCGCCCCGTGCCTCGGAACGCGTGCAGACAACTAGAACACGCCAAAGATTGCACGCTTTGGCCTTGCGCCGCGTGGGAAACCGCGCCCACCAGGCTGGCGCGGCGCGCCACCTGTGGCGCCCAGCCATTTTTCTGTTCCGTTTGATCCTTTGCTCGCTCGTGTCGTGCCTTCGGGTGCTCGATCCAATCCTCAATCAAAATCCAATCTTTTCTTGCTCAATCATGCTCTTAAAAGCTCCAATTGCACTGCGTAACAACCTACATCCACACGACATAAAATTAGTGCAAAATCACATTCATAAACTATAAAACGAGCGAATAAAGTACTAAAACGTGAGGAAATACTAAGGAAATATAGGCATAAAATGCCAAACATCAGTAACTCTACCTCTCAACCTTAGTTGACGAGCTAATTTATTGAACTGGGCCAGTTTCATTGTAGTAGAATTACTAGTTCCTTCATCGGCCTCTTTTGGAGCCATAGATACCCTTTCTTGGTCAAGATTGTCAACTCGGGCACCCACTCCTTTAATTTCTGCTCCAACCCCTTTTATCTCGGCCAAAAGATCAGCCATAGATATCTCAGGCAAGCCTACTACTTTATCACCTTCTCCAGCCATGTACCCGCACAGTCAAAGACTTGAAAGAAAAGTTAGTTTAGAAAAATCCTCACTCACTCCCTCACTTTTGGGTGACACTCGGGTTCACACAATTTGTAGGGTATGATTACTCAAACTTATCACAAATCGCTTTCTCGAAATAAACAGCTTCCTTGATGACCTTCTAAGTTCCACAAGAGTTACTAGTCCTCTTCGGAATAAGAGTGAAGCGATATGACTCTATTGACAGATGACTCTTTAAAGTAAAGCACTTGAAGCCAAGAAATTTCTACGAGAATGGAGAAAATTTCAGCAAGCACGAGTTTCCTAAAAGCTCAAGAGTTAGTATTAAATTGAGTAGAAGAAATACTCAAGAAATTCTAACTAGAGTAGTTCTGCAAAGAAATAAGGAAATCTTAGAAAGAAACTAATCCCTACTTGCAACTTTAATACGCTATCCATCTCATTTTATGTGACACACTTTCTTTTTTGGTATGTCCCAAAAAGAATGTCACATTTCCTTATTTGACTACTAATCGATAACATTTTCTCTATTCCACCTTTGTTGGGCCCTATTTACATTTAAAATTACCTACAACTTTCTAATTATTACAATATTCTCTACAATGACAATTTTATAATTTTACAATGTCAATTTTTATTTCTTAAACTCTGCGCAAAGTCAAAGTACCTCACATAAATAGGGACGGATGAAATAGGATATTTTCTTGTACTATTTGAATTTAATTCGTTGGTAAAGCTTTATATACTTTTTAAATCTTTCTATTTTTGTTAACTTTTTGTTTACTTTGATGAAATTTTATTAGTTGTACTAATGCAAGATTCCATTGTAATATTTATTTATTTACATACAGTGCAAATACAAACTCAAATGAAAAGCAGGTTGTTAAAATAGAAAATCCAAGTGGGCCCATAATAGAAGTGAACTACCATAATAGATCAGAAAGCAGCGGCAAAATGGAACTTAAAGAAATGCGCTTTATGAAGTCATATTACTGCGATTATTGATGATGTAAGCGAAGGGTAAACTTATTAAGGCAAACAAAATTTTGTACACAAGCTATAGTAACATTTTTTATTCTCTATTTTTTAATGAGCACTTTCGATTTTTAGTGAAATTACTAAATTATTCCAAACAAGTAGGTCATAAGCAGGATATTTAAGACCTATCTGCTTGAGCACGTTAAGGCATTTCTACAGAGGAAAAGGGAAAGGATAAAGGAGAAATTCGAACAGCTTTGGTTTTGGCCAATAGTACATAAACAACCAAACTAGCACATCTTTCAAAGTGGACATTGATCCAATACTACACAGAGGCAAGTGGTCTTTCCCTTGTCATATCCTACATAAAGAGTTAAAACCCTCTACTACCCAAAAGTCAATGCTCCAACTGACCCCTTAGTCCCGTTCTACTACCACCTTGCCCTTTCTCTGTCACGCCCAGCCCACCACTCCTACCAAATTATTTTCAGAGCCGTTCGGTTAGCAAATTGGTGATGTAAAGCATTTATTAAATATTGCATTGTTAATATGGTATTTGATTGGTCTTTTCTTTTGTTTTATAAACTTCGTTAATAAAACAGACAAGTTATGGGAGAATATATACTATTTTATACGGAATAATATGTTGAATAAAAATATAATTGTTAATACTACATGTATTCACTCTGTTCCACAAAGTATGACATAATTTGACTTTGATCAGATTTAAGAAATAAAAAAAGACTTTTGAAACTTATAGTTAATATATAAGCTATTAATAAATATGTGTCTCTAAAGCATATTATTAAGGGTAAAGTTGTAAGTTTGAAGTTAAATTAATTCCAAATTTAAAATTGTGTCATTCTATTTGAAACTGACTAAATAAGAAAATACTATCATCCTTTTTTGAACAGACTAATAAAAAACTAACCTTCATAATAATAGAAGCACTTTGTGAATATATTTAAAGAACAAAAAGAATTTGTGAATTTAGCATTATACCTGTCATATAATCACTGATGCAACAAAATATAATTCCAACATTACAATCCCTACATTCAAATCTCCTCATAGTCGATAGCGCCATTATTTTATCTCCTATCAAATCGAGCAGTTTTCCTCTTTTATTTTGCGTATATTAGTTTGATGTGAAACACGAAATTAAAAAACAAAATGTTCCTTCTCATTTAGGAGTTGCTTAGATCAAGAGGTGTTTTAAGAAAATATATCTCCTTTGACACCAGATAGAATTATTTATCATTTTTCTTATTCTTGTGATTAAAGAGATCAAAAATAACTAGCAAGATGTAAGAATTTATGGACTTACACATACATATGTATCAATAATAATTGTATGTTGACTGCTATCATTAAAGGTTGGTCCAACTAAAGTGATCTGCTAAAGTTTAAAGTTGACGGGCCTAATTAAATACCTCATAAAACATGGGTCTATTGTGTAGATACCCAAATGTATATTCTAATTAAATGATGGGCTTAATTAGAAATACATAAAGTGTGTGCAACTATAAATTAGGTTATGGTCCCCAAATCAGACGTAGGGTTTTCTTTACTGATATCCCATCGGCAGTTAAAGAGAGAGTGACCCACGTAATGGTTTGGAAGACTAAATACCGTGAGACTGAAGAGTCACAACCATTGCTATGGATTTAGGTACGCTTCCGCATCTAGTTTTTATTATCTTGATGATTTGACATGATAGGTCTTAGGGAAGTAGATGTAGTATAATCTACAATTTAGTTCTAACAAGATGGTATCAGAGCCACTCCGTATCAGCCTTGTCGATATGGGTTAAAGTTTAGGGCTGAGTCTAGGCGAATCCCGGTACGCATGGTGAGTCTAGGCAAATTCCGGTACGCGGGGCAAACCTCAGCGAGGACGCTGAGTCCATAAGAGGGGGTGTATGTAACACCCCGGCTAAGGGTTAAGTGTCCCACATCGGCATAACACAGGAGTGATCCTGGGTATATAAGTTAACTGGCCTTAGACCCTAGTGGCGCGTTTTAAACCCGTGCGGGCCTAGGCCCAAAGCGGACAGTATCATTAGCGGGCTTGGGCTGTTACACAAGACACTTTTTTATACCGTGGAATTTGATATTAACGAAATAATATGGGCGAATTAAATCACCTTATATAAATATTTTACATATAAAAACTCACTTACATACACACACATAGGCCTGGGCATCGAGCGAGCGAGCCGAGCCCGAGCCGAGCCCAACCGAGCTTACTATGTTACCGAGTCGAGCCGAGCCTGAGCCGAGCCGAACCGAGCTTTAAACTATGCCGAGCCGAGCCGAGCTCGAGCCGAGCTCAACCGAGCTTTGCTAGAGTTTGATCGAGCCCGAGCCGAGCCCGAGCCGAGCCCGAGCTGACTCTTTTTCTTTTGTGTCCTCATACTTAATAATATAAAAAATAATATTTATTTTTTTTCATCATAATCATTAAAAAAACAGTTTTAGAGATGATGTTAAAAATATGATAAGTAGTTTTACCCTATAACTTATGTTAAAAGTGTTAGTTATTTTAATTTGATTTGATTTAAAACATCTAGTAGGCTTATAAATTTTAATATTATGGTTATAAATTTTACCATGTTAATAATTAAATGGTTAAATTAAAAATATGAATTGCATTTGATTTTTAGTATCAGCTATTTAGTAGGCTTAACCTTTACATTATGAGAAAATAAATTTGTTTATGTCAAATAAATAAGGATAAGAGTACAAGTTTATCAATTGTTAATTATATTAAATATTAAGTAGACTTCAAATTAGTAATTGAGACTAATGAATGAAAGTTATATTTTAAAGAGAAAATTACATAATAAATCAAGCTAACCGAGCCGAGCCAGCTCTGTCGAGCCGAGCTTTGACCGAGCCGAGCTTGATCGAGCTTTGACCGAGCCGAGCCGAACCGAGCCAAACTTTGAATAAAACCGAGCCCGAGCCCGAGCCGAGCCTCTTTTCAAAATGAGCCGAGCCGAGCCGAGCTAAAAGGCAATCGAGCCGAGCCGAGTTCCGAGCTGGCTCAGCTCTATGCCCAGGCCTACACACACATATACTACTCCTATATACTACAATCATGGAAGTGCTCAAGCTCACGCGGGATAATGTCCAAAGGAATTATGCCGTGTACTACTCATCAGCGTATCTTTGATGGTCCTGAAACCTGCTTTTCAACGATCAAGATGTGCTCCACTTATAAAATGGTACTCCTATTCAATACTAGTAATATGCAAGAAAGAATCATTCTATCATACTAACGTTCCTCACCTAGAGAAGAAAAAGGAAAAGAAAAATGCTCCATTATCCATCAAGTGTCACTTTCAACTAAGGTATTGGCATTTTAAGGCTGGTTAACCTTAACTAATCCAAATTCTCTTCAAGTGGGGGCTTATCATAATTCCTATTTGCAAAATGATTTTTTTTTGTTATTCCTAGGATATTTAGAATATGAAAGGAATACACTGCAAGTGATTTTTTTTTTCAATATTAGATAAACTGAATCATGTTCAAGAATTCCCTAACTATCTTAGTCATTAAAGAAAGTCATTTTCACTTGCACTTGCACTTTCTCTTCTTTTTCTTTTTCTGTTTGGGAGAGTTTATTCATCAAACACTCTATGGAAGGAAAAATTAGAGGAACAATAACAAAATTAATTGCTATATGGAAAAATTATATTTCTTTTAATTTATACATCTTAGTGATTGCACAATTATTTTAATTAATTCCATGTATACTGTATATGTCTAATATGCATATCTCTTAACATCGAGAGTTATCATGTTTTTCGAAATTCAGAAGTATTTTGTTTAAAATAAGAACACTTTTTGTAGATTTAGGTGTTTGGCCAAAACTCAAAATTGGCTTTGAGCAGCAACAAGAGAAGTTTTTCTTTTGTTGGAAAAAAGTTACCAAATTCGGCTCCTTTAAATAAGCAAACACAGAAACTTAGAATTTCAAAACAAAAATATCCATACCAAGAACTTTATATTTAACTCATATCTCTCGGTAATTTAACTCATATCTCTGTCAAATATAAGTACAGTCAGTTCCTCCTCTTCTCTAGTTAGGTTTAATTATATTTATGCTCATTAAGGATCGTAAAATATATTTTATTTTAAATTTTCAATTTTAAATTTAACTAGATAAAAAGAGCCGAAGGTCTATCGAGAACAATCTTCCTACCTCACATGAAGTAGGGGTAAGGTCTGCGTACATCTCACCCTCCTCGGACCCTGCAAATGGGACCGTAGTAGTATGTTGTTGTTGTAACTAAACAAAATTTAAAAATATAATTACAAAAATTAATGTATAATATTAAAGTATTTCTCTATTTAAATAAATTTATCAAAAATTGGACCTTAATATTGTTTTATATCATATTTGACCCTAAAAAGTATTTTTGAAAGGATTGTCCAAAAACAATTCATAAAATAATCACTTCTTAAATAAATTGGCCAAACACCAACTGTTTCTCCCCTAAAGTACTTTTACGAAACGTTATTCTAACAAAAGGCTTCTCAAAATAAGGTTTTTTTAGAAGCTTCAAAAAGAAGCGGGTTGAATTTAATTTGAACATGTTAAAATGAAATGATAGGTGATTTCTAAGACTGGCCTCCATAAGGGTTGTTCTTGAACTCCTGACCCTGCTTAAAAAATATATTTTAACAATGACCTTTATCGTCATCGAGCATAAGTTGTGGGCGTAGTTAGTTTTTCTTATGATGTAGGAGTTCGAGATATTTCAATAAATTAGAGATAGTGAACCAACTGAATTAGCCACAAATTTTGCCTCCTAGGAAAAATTATCACTACAAGAAAACTGGTCTTTAGGAACGAAAATTTTAGGACTAGTAAGAAATCTGGTCCTTGAATGTGGCTTATAGGGACTAGTATTAATCCTAGTCCTTGATTTCCCATTTTAGTTCTAAATTTAGAGAAGAGAAATAAATCAAGTCCTTAAAAAATAAAAAATCTGGTCCATAATACATAATTCAGCGGGTCCAGGCGCCAAAACCAAATAAACAAAAATATTTCAATTTCCCTCTTTTCTTAAAACACAAAACAAAAGCTCTCCAAGTACAAACACAAAACCCTAGCCTCTTAACAATCTCTCTTGATCGGTGAAGGCAAATCTGGAGAAAACATCTTTTGAGCTCTCTCTAAAGCTTCAATCTCTGAAAGGAATAACCTCAATCTTTTGATTCGTTTCCTTGTCTTAAGGTAAATGTGTTCGCATCTATGTTTCTTATCTTCTTCTACTGCCTCTTTGTCTTCTCTCTACTATCTTCGTCTTCTCTATTTTTGATGAAGCTTTAAAATACAGATTCTTATCACTATGCTCATTTCATACTGATATTAACTTTTTAAGAAGAGATTTCAATATTTGAAACTCTTGGATAGAGATAGATTTGACTTTATTTTCTTGGAACTTTAATAGTTCTTTTATATATATTAAGTTTAGTTTCGAAAAAAATGAAGACGAATTTCAATGAGTGCTCTTCAATTCTGCACCGATATATTTGTTGTACTACATAATTTAGTTTGATATGATGTACTTATTTTCGAATTTCAGAGATAGTGGAAACTTAATCTATATGTCATTGTCAAGTAGTGGTATTTCTGTTTTCTTTTATATGCTAACATGTGCAATAGGAGAGAACTCACTAGATTTTAGTAGTACTAAATATGTTTTGTTACATAGAAAGAGTCATCTAAAATAGAAAAAAAATTATTTTTTGTGTATCTCACGTGTAAGTAACTTTTTCGCTATTTTCCTTTATTTTTCCTTCTCTGTTAAGGTCAAATATTTGCTAAGATCAAATTCAGGACTTATTGACTCGTCATCTGTTTCGCTTTATGTTTGCAAGAACAACGACATTATTTTGGGACTTAACGACTCGTCGTCGAATGAGCTTTTCTATTTATACGTGTACAGAACCCGAGCTTTTCTATTTTGCTTTTTGAAATTGGAAAGCATATCATCGTCGCCTCTCTATTTTGAAACTGTGGTTTCTATATTAGTTATTACATATTCTAGCTCGTGATGCTACCTATTATGTTCTATAAGTCGAATGCAATATTATTTAGATTTCGGTAAAACAAAAGCTTTATTGTTAGTAAATTTTCAGTTTCCCTGTTGTTATAAATCACAGAGGTTGTGCGCGTTCTGCTTTGACGAGTATGTAGTGAGTATTGTATTCTTATTCTAGTAATTATGTGTTTCCATATTTGAATCACTTAAACACAACTGGGAATAGATTCGATATTACCATCCGCTTACAAATTGAATATAATTATGTGTTTTCTTGTTTTGCATTTATGGCAGATACTATAATTTTTAGCTTCAAGTTAACTTTTTCTTTTGATGTGAGTTGTCATATAACTTGAAAGAACATACATATGAATATATCTTATTCTAATACATCGAAAATCATAAGTAAGTTTAAATAGGAATCATGTGGTGTAGCTCCAGGAAAACTTTACTCTTGAATAGAAAAGTTTTGTGTTAGATGTGTTCTTATGATAATTGTTCTCTTAGCGAATGCACATTGTGTTTTGGATTTAACCAAATAAAAATAATCTGACAAACAATAAGAGCACCAGTTTTATCCAATTCATATATCAAATGTTCAGTTTAGCTACAAATAAGTAGGCACAAAAATTGAGTCATTGCTATCCAAGTTTCATATCCAAACTAAAATTCTGATCACATCAAGGCAAGTTTCTAACAGGGCAAGTCATATAAAATATTGATTTTACAACTAAGTAATGTCTGGTTAGAAATCATTTTAAGAGAGAATGGTCAAGTTACAACAGCTATTATAGGAGTTCTGTTAAGTTTATTATACCATCCTATACATCATCATGTGATATACAATCAAATTTAGGTGCTATATGTGTATGATGCACTCAATGGAACAGAATTCCAAGAATTTTACAGTTTAGTAACAACATTTACACCTGCTGCCACTTGACTGGGAATGTATTCCACTTAATTAGGTTGTTATTAATCTAGTTCTTCTTAAATGATGTCGCTCAACACATTATCTCTCTACATAATATTTATTATATGCATCTCAGGATACTTTTGGTTTTCTTTACTGTTTATCTAACTTAAATTTTATGTACCACTTAAGGTTATGGCACCTAATAAGGAATGGATGCAAGTTGATGATAGACTTGATGAAGCTTACTTAAATGGGGTGCGGAAGTTTCCCTTAGAGCTTATCCAATACCACCAGTACCAGAAATGCATCTCCTTCGCCCGCGCGAGAGACTTCTATGCCAGCCGGTTTAGACTACACTTTTAGAAGAGTAGAAGAAATGGATGAAATTCTATGTCCATGTGTGAAATGTTGTAACACAAATGCAGGAACACGTAAGATAGTTGAATCACAATTCGTTTGCTAGGCACTTGGGAAAGTTAGTTTGTGATCGTAATGTGTCCGTTGGGAGTATCATCGTGGCATGACATTAAGGAGGATAAGTTAAATCACATGTGGGCATCTATTGAGGTAATAAGTTTTTCAATTTGCTTATGTACTATTTGCTAAAGCTCACCAAGAAAGTACTACACTTCTGAGACAAATCTTGTATATATTGCTGCAAGCTTTCTGTTCACAGTAAGGACAACATTGAGGAATCTGGAACAAACTTGCTATTTCTATCTGGTTAAGGTCTAAACCTCATATAAATCTTGCTATATCCGTCTGGTTTATGATTTTGAATTTCATCCTGCTACTGTTGAGTACAAAGTGATAAAAGTAGGCTATTATCCTCATGTCTATTATGCTCCTTGATAGCCTATTGTGTGATGGTTCCATGCCATAGCAACCAACCACTGGACATAGCTAGTGTAATTGTTAACAACCTGGAGAAAACTTGAGCAGCCAACTGTAAGAAAACTTGACCAGACAACTATAAGAAAACTTGAGCAGCCAACTATTTACTTTTCAGTGTTGTCCCTTGGTTTTCCATATTCTTTAAAATTGATATCTGATTATGTGATTAAACTATTCCAACTGTTATTCTTTATACTAAATGTTAATAGCTTCCAAACTGATATTGATTCAACCTATATTTGGTTCATTGCAGGAGAAATTTGAGAGCGATGACATGGATATTCATCGCGAGCATATCTTAAAATGGATGAAATAATTATTGGGATAGATGGAGGGGTAATTTGTATGCTAAGTATGCGAGGGGGAAGAGCATCCAAGAGGCTCTTAGGAATATGCCTACGAGCATAGACAAGAAATAATGGGAGTGGTTGATAAAGAATTATTTTTTACAGAAAGTTTTCAGGTTTGACATATATCTATATGTATAATTTCATTGTCATCATATAGTTATTTCATTAAGAATTTATTGTGTCGTTTAAATTTAATTAAATTTAATGCTAAATTTATATAGGCGAGAAGCAAAAGAAACAGATAAATAGGCCCAAGTTGAAGATGCCTCATCGCATTGGTAGCAAACCAATCAGAGAGATAATTTATCAAAAGATGTTATCATAAAATCTCAAGTTCCTCTCTTTTAAATATTAATGATGTGTTTTTGACAAATTTATTTTGATGTAAAGGACGGAAAAGATGGAAATCCACCAGATTTGGCAACAATGTTCTTTGAGACTCGCAATAATAGTGAAAAGCTTATCGATTCTGAGTCAATTGAAAAACATGTACGTTCTGTTGCTTGAACATATAATTTACTAATAGTTATTATTGATTCTGATTAAAAAATATTTTGTAGGCTCAACTCCAAGAATTGGTGCAATCTGAACCGTCTCTGTCTAGCATAGAGATTGTAGAAAAATACTTTGGATCTCAAAATTGTAGCCATGTATTTGGCTTTGGGGGTGCAGTAAAGGCGAAAGATTTGAAAGTTGGAATGCCCTCAAAGTCTGAATTAATGTCTGAGCTACGGTCATCTCGAGAGGAAAACCAATCTTTGAGGGACCGCCGTTCAACTGTAGAAAATGACTTGAAAGAACTTAAGGAGTCAAAGGAGCTATTATTAGCTCAACTCTCCAACGGCCAGCCTTCGACAACACCTGTTTCAGGAGACTGATTATTCACTGATGAACGTACCAGGTTAGTAGAATTTAGATGAAAGTATTTTCCATTTTCTGTTGTTACTAAAGAACAATTTTGGTATTGACTACTGCTATACTAATATTTAGAAACATAAACTATTTAGTATGATGCGCATAATTATTTATCATAAGTTATAACATAGGCAGACCAATACATGCTCTTACAGGCTTACTTGTTGTTTTATTCAGTGCTATATTTTGGATTTGGCGCCTAGACAATAAAGATTGATGAGTTTAAGTATTGACCAACTCATCTCTCTGTTTTTTCGCTGAAATTATTTAACTGAAGCAGTTTGGCTTCTGGTGTTGTCTGCTAATTCTTTTTTTGGTGTCTTAAGATGCTGGTAAATTGCTGAATCTTTTTTAACTAGCTTTAGCCGCTGCTGTATGTTAAAATTGAGGAATCTGGAACACACTTGCTACTAGACATTTCATTTTAAGCAGACTTGATACTACAGTTTTCATGAGTCATTTGATGTTTAAGAATTTAGTACCTCACCCTATCATAGAATTAAGTAATAAATTGATGGAACACCATAAGAAACTATTCCAAGTACGCCTAAGGAACATGCGTTGGAACTGTTCCAAGTGATATCACAATATAATTCCCAAGTTTGCTCGCTGGGTGTGCATGTTGAGGTCATCCAAAATCTGCCCGTGCACAAGTATTCCAACATGAGCTCGCTAGGAGCGCTAGTTGAGCTCTTCAAAAATCTGCCTAGCTGGAATAAATACGCCCAGCTTCGCTCGCTAGGAGCTCGCTGAGGCGAGCACATCTCTGCCCGCTCAAAAATTGTCCGCTCCCCTTCAAAAATTTGCTCGCCGGCAATGCTCGTTGAGGTGAGCAACATTCTGCCCAACTTTGTTAATGCCTCCACCTCCTTTAGCTAACTACGCTCGTTCAGCTAGCTGAATTTCTGGACACTTGAAACTGGCACCCTCCACAACATTGAGGTAGAATCTGCCCATCCCATTCATCTAATCATTGCTGCAACATTACCAAGCTGCTTTGCAAATTTCTCCTCCAGATTTTTAGTACTTAAAAGTATGTGTAATTATTCTGTGTAATATTTATGGTCCAAATCAAATTTAGTTTTTGGACAGTGTAGTCCTCGAATAGTGCTGAAGAATTCCCATCCTTGTTGTTGAGCATTCTATTATTTTTTGGCCTACGCTAACCACTTGAAAGCTTCACTAAAAGCAAAATCACTTCTTTACTAATCTCAACATACTTAATTCTTGCCATGGAGTTTGAGAAAGTTTCACTAAAAGCTTCACTTCTGCATTTTGGGATGGAAAGGAATGACTATTTAATTTTATACGTACTCCAAAGCCTAGTTGCATATGCTTTTATTATAGGCTCTTTGAATTTATAATAAAGACAAAATATGATATGGATTTTTCCACAATCTTTTGTTTGTTAGCATTAGATCAAAGTAGTGGTTCTTACTTTATTACCCTGCTGAACTTTCTTCAGAAAATAATTGAGCTGACTTGAAGAATAATCCTAAGTTAAGCTATTTCAATTTAATTGACTAATCAGTTTAGATCTAAATATAAAAATCTTTTTGTGTTGCTGGTGAAGTTCAAAGTAAGCAATGGCACATAACCATTCATCAAAAGACATTCAACTGTGGCAGCTACAATATTTCATTGTTACAAGGAAGAAAAACAAATTTACTGTACACATGTGTACTGTATAAATTCAAAGTAGTTGATGATCGTTTTGTTTTATCGACTGACTAATCTTGCAATTTCCTACAATTCATGATCCCAAGTCTCCAGAGCTTGGCGAGATCCACACTTCCTTATTTATGTTCATGTTCCTGTGTCTTATCTTCCTGCTATTTATGTTCCTGCTGCTATTGTATAAAATCATAGTTGCTGTATACATCCACAATTATTGAATTAGGCTCTATGTACTTGCCATTTAGTCCTGGATCATGTTTTAATAAGCTGAGTTTTAGAGACTTGTTACCTTTCCTCTTTAATGGCCATAAGCGACGTAATTTCAAACTAGTCATACTTCAATATAGATAGAGTTTACGATCCTGTTACTGCTGCATACATCCACACTTTAGTTCTAATTAGAGTTTTCTTTTTATCGATCACTTTGATAATCAGTTTGGCCTGAATTTTATCCATTATACTTTTTTTTTTTTGGACTTGTTTTACTTCAAATTCTTAGAAATACTAGTTATTTTTCGTTATATGTATAGTTTTTCTAAAGAGAAAATTTTTTGACACTTTTTACAGGTTTTGGAGATTGAAAGTTGCAACTATATATAAGAGGCAGATTTGAGAACATGGACTTATCATTTTGCTAAGAATTATATGTTGGACATATTTTATATTATTGTCTAGCTAGAGATGTTAATTAGCCTGGTTTTGCTAAGGGAAGTAAACAACTGCTGTTACTTACAGCTTGGCTATATCGTGCCATAAACGCGATGTTAATTTATCATCATTTTTTGTGGATATATATACTTTGGTGCAGCTTTAATGTTCTAGTATATTTACTTTGATATCTTTTAATAGCAATAGTAAATTGATGCCGATTTTGATATTTGAGAAATAATTTAAATTCAGAACTACCTGATTCTTTGTGCCTAAATACATTTAGGACTAAAAAATCTAGTCTCTATATTTAACTATTAACAAAGAACTAACAGATTTAAGGACTAGATAGCTAGTCCCTGAATCAACTTTGGGACTAGATTTCGTGTTTTAAGTTCTGTAATTAGGGGCTAGAAAACTAGTCCATAAAACATTTTTAGGGACCAGAATTTCTCTAGTCGCTAATATATTTTAAGGACCAGACATACACTAGTCGTTATAACCCTTTAAGGACAGAGGCTATAACGACCAGTGGCGACCAGAATTTTCTAGTCGCTAAAGACTATTAAGGACCAGAAATCTACTTTCAGGGACCAGTTTTCTAGTCCTTAAAAACAGTTTTTCTTGTAGTGTATTATCATCCTTAAAATGCCTCAAACTCTTGCCTCATAGGTAAATCTAACATATGCACACATCCTCAATGAGCGAGAAATATTATTTAAATGATTTTGTTAACTTGGGTCAAATATTCAAGACCAATGAATTATTAATCCACTCAAAGATTATTGAGGCATAGGTTGGTCATTTTCGTTTATTTCCTTTTAATTTGTTCAATTAAAAAATATTAAAAAAAAGAAAACATAAAGAAAAAACTTATTATTATTAAGGTTACATATAACACATTAAATAGGAAAACGTGTGACAAGTTTTTTTATCATGCCACTTGTATTGGGTAAAATTCGTACCTTCCACATAAGTTGCGTAGCCGGCTACATGGCAATATGATTAAGGCAACTCAAAGATGACATGGCATAAAACTAAAGACATCACCGAGAAGGAGAAAAACAAATAAGGCAACAAGGGCTCAAACTAATCCCGGGTACAATCAACTTACAATGAAGTTATGTTGTCACGTATAAAAGCTCTAAGTTATTAGATTCCCAGCCCGGAGACTAAAAAACATTATATTAGTATGTTATTACGAAGAATATTATCTGATCGTACACTGACACCAATGTCCACAATCTAAAAAAAGAAAAAAAAATTTATTCTAAAGGCCCCATATAGCTGAATGTGTATAAAGATCCTCTAGGTTTAGGAAGTAGTATAACTATCCCTTGTATCAATACTTGTAACATATTACATTCTTCATTATTATTGTAAGATGATAGATTATGCAGAAATATAAAGGATTGCTTTTGGCTATTTGGATATGTATAAAGAATTATTTTACTTCTTGCTTATCTCATTTATTATTATTTTATTCGATTCACGCTGTAGTTATCGCAAATTAATTGAAACGACCTCGGCCAGTCGTTTCGGAAGTTAGGACTCCGATTGGCGTGCCGATAATTTTAAAATATTCGTAATTTCCATTAGAACCTGTCTGTAAAATTTGAGCTAAATCAGACCTCGTTTGGTAGGCATCGGAAGAAGGTTTCAGTTTTTATTTGCGATAAATATTAAAAAGAGATTTTCGAGCTCGGTTTTGCCGAATGAGCTCCGATTCGAAATCCGAAAGCGCCGTTAGGTTCGTATGATTATTTGTGATTTTTGTAAACTTTCGAAAGTGAATTTCGATGTTGTTCGGCTAGTTTCCGCTAAAATGCTGAAAGTTAAATAATTTGACTTTTTTTCATCTAAATTCGCATCTTGAGTTTTGGGAGTCTGATTTGAGATTCGTCTTCGCGAGTATGTTACATATATTTTGTATAACTTACTTGAAAAATTTGGGATTATTTCGACTTTTCTAGGGTTCTATTTTAATTTTAATTGTCGTAGCGATTTAAAAAAAATTTTAAAAAAAAAAACACTTAAGGTCAGTTGGCTAAGGATTACCTTAGCCATTACCTGCATGCGATTTTCAACGAGAAACATAACAATAAATGCACAGAAAGAAAAAATTAGAAAAGAGAGGGAAAAAGGATTGGAAAATAGTGAAATTTCTACCCCAAATCTTCAGTGGGATCGTTTGGCAATGGAACCAAAGGATAAAAGCGGTTATTGATTAGCAATGCTAACTTTTGGAAGAGGTAAGTGTTTATATCCATTTCTTTGAAGGCACCTGGCCTCGTGGATTTTCTACCACGTGTTCCCTACGTGTGTAGCTACCGATAGGCATACTCATTACGCCTTAGCTTTGAATTTACATTTTATATTATATGTTATGCCTTGTGGTTGGTATTACATTGAGTATATGAGCATTGCACTCTGGTTTTGAGCATTGCATATACTTCCCGGTTGGCGATGAGAGTCCCGCACCGGTGAAGGGTCATTATTGCATATACTTCCCGGTAATCGATGAGAGTCCCGAGCCGGTGAAGGGTCATTTTGCATGTACTTCCCGGTTGGCGATGAGAGTCCCGCACCGGTGAAGGGTTATTATTGTATATACTTCCCGGTAATCGATGAGAGTCCCGAGCCGGTGAAGGATCATCATTGCATATACTTCCCGGTAATCGATGAGAGTCCCGAGCCGGTGAAGGGTCATCTTTGCATATATCTCCTGGTAGACGATGAGAGTCCCGCGCCGGAGATAGGTATCAGGCATATGTGACTGCATTGCATTGTAACGCATTCATCCAATCTCATTGCACCGCATACCGACTATTGTGTGTATTGCATTGTGTTTTATGTATGCGGTTTGTACACTATGTCGTGGACATATCTCAGTTTACCTATATATTTCTGGCTCGTATTCTGGGTTGCTGGGATCGGGTTGCACGCCGCAACGGTATAAATATATGGATCGGGTTGCACGCCGCAACAGTATAAATATATGGATCGTGTTGCACGCCGCAACAGGATAATTATATGGATCGGGTTGCACGCCGCAACAGGATGTAATTCTGATTGTTGATATGTTCGGGATACCTATATGTTCTGGCTATTTTATGTTACTGGTTGCTAATGAGTTTGTGATTCCATACGTGCTTCTAGTTATTATCTGGCTATGCCTTTTTATAATTTAAATAAGAGGAATTTGATTTATATGTTTCTTCTACCTGGCTAGCTATCCTATTCCTTGAGGTGGCTAGTATGCCCCACTTATTGAGTCCTTTTGACTCACCCTTGTTTGTTGTTTGTTTCTTGTCTATCTATTTCATTTCGGCAGGTTCGCTCCAGGATTGAGTTCGCCACGTTGTTCAGGAGCGAAGACGACTCCAGCTATCAGGGTGAGCCAGTTTTTATTCCGGATGGCCACCAGTTTATTGTTCATTATTTCAGTTGCATTTTGCTCCCTTCAGGAGGTATCTGTCTTCTTTTGTACTCTTAGATGTCTGGTCTGGATAGCCCTAAACCTAGTATGTTGGGTAGTCAGCTGTAATTTCTTTTGTACAGCTTAGAGGTATCAGTATGTCTGTGCTTTTTCTAAGTCTTGTTTTTATTTATGAATTGGATTATATTTATTTTCCTAATTTAATTGGTAAGGGTTCGCCCGACGAGTCTAGGGGAAGATGTCGGGTGCCCGCACGGCCTAGCCGGATTCCGGGTCGTGTCAGTTGGTATCAGAGCCCAGTTTAGAGGCTATCCAGACTAAGATAGCGTCTAGTAGAGTCTCGCTGATGGGTACGTAGACGTCCGTACTTATCTACGAGAGGCTATGATGGCATTTAGGAAGTTTCACTTCCTTCATTTCTGATCGTGCGTCGGTCTAGGATGCAGAAGTATTTTTGTTAATTCCTTCGTGGTAATTGTGAACCCTCATGCGACAAATCAGTAATGGTATGAGTTCAAGACAAAGCAGTCTGGCATGGGGTTAGCACTGACGAAGCCCCGGAAGTTTTTGATCGTGCTGACGATCTAGTTACGGAGGTCCCAGTTGTACGAGCTCGCGATGGACAAGGGAGCAGGGCCTTGTAGTTCCCTTGGCTCTCTATGATTCTTTACGAGAATCTTGGCGACACAGATACTGTAAGAACCTATTATTCGCTGGGCAGCCTATCAGGGTGCCGCACGTGCAGACGTTCGGTGTCAGGGAGCTTCTATTCCAGTTCTTAATATTGCCGCAGTAATTATGTTCCAGCGGCAGCATGTGTTGCGCCACCAATTGTTTCGGCTGGTTAGCCAATCGAGGTAACAGTTCGGTCCGAGCGCCCAAAAAGGTTGCATTATTTTACGTGGTTGAACCTTCCGATATTCTTAAGCAATGCATCAGATAAACCTTGTGATTCTTTTTAAAATAAAATAATGTGAGCATATCATTCAGGCTCTTGATTGTATCGAGTGGTATGGTGTTGATTATTCTTCATTCCAGTTTCAGGGGTCCAGGCTTGAATTGGTGGACCGCTCTCTTATTAGCTAACTTGGTTCGATTTTTCTTCTAGATTCGTGGAAAAGTTCCCTTCGAGTGGCGAGCGAGATGAAAAGTGTTGCCAGTTTGAGTGGATTGGACAGGGTAGCCTGTCGGTTAGCCTGTTGGTGTTTCAGAATATGAGATTAAATTGTATAGAATGGCTGAATATGCATTAGAACTAGTCCATGAGCCTTTCGAGAAATTTAAAGATTTATTGATGACCTTTTTTTTTCCTTGAGATACCAGATGGCTCGAAAAATTGAGGTTGGGACTTCATTTGACGTCGTTGTTGATATTGTTCAAAGGTATGAGGCATACCATAAGTTAAAGTGGGAAGAGTTAGAACGGGAGAGCAAGAAATCTCGTGGCCCTAGTGGGCAACCATGGTACCTCATTTGGAGGTAAGAGTTCTGACTATTTTGGGAGGTCACCTTCCAGGTTATCTCAGCTTGTGTCACGTGATTCTTAGAGTGCGCGGGTAGTTCATCAAGATTAGACTCAGCTCTCTCTTTGCAGCTATCAACAATCTGTTCAGCTTTCTTTTTCAGCGAAAAGGTGTTATCACTGTCGTGAGTCTGATTATCCTTTGAGGAATTTTCCCTTAATCTGGCAAGTAGGCAGTCGTCCTTTCTCTTGTCATCAGGCACTTGCACAGTCGCAGGGGATTTCATTTAGATCTTAATCAGCCAGAGAAATGCCACCATCCAGTAGCGGTTGAGAGCGTGGTGGTAGTAGTTCTTTATAAGGTAATTATCAGTGTAGCGGCTTAGTTCAGCCGCAGAGGCAGTTTTATGAAACTGCCAGCCTAGCAAGATGCTGAGGCATCCGATATAGTAGACCCATGTGTATCTTCTTCCCTTATATGTGAGTAAGATTTGATTCTTTCGATCGATCTGGAAATGGTGTGTCTTATCATGTTTCGATGGTTTCCTTGGATGTCGTTTCTATTAAGAATCGGTTGCGAAAGAGCGGTGAGCTTTTGATATGATTTATTCCTGGCATTTATGATGACCCTACTAGTTTATCTGGTTTAAATATGAGAGATTTTACAGTAAGTGTCGGTATTGTCTACTTGGGATCTTATCATGCCAGCTTTTATTATTAAGTCAAATTAGTATACTTGTCTTCTTGGAATTCTGTATTGGTAGGGCGATAGGATTCTTATTCATCACCATAAGAAAGTGTCACCTGTTTCTTCCGGTATAAAGTGGTTAGTAAGTAATATTCGATCTATGTATCTCCTCTTGGTTCAAAACGCTAGTAAAGTCATGTTATCGTATGAGCTTGTCTGGATTATAAAAGGGTTTTCTGGTAAATTGTTAGAGTTTCCTTCTTATTGGGAGATTAAATTGGCATAGATATTCCATAAAGCTTATTTAATGTCTATCTCTTCAATTGCGATTCTTCGGCTCGCCTGACTCGGAAATAGTCTAGCTATGGTAGCCAAGCAAATAAGAAGATGAACTTCCTGAAGCTCAAATTATTTCTATTGTCGATCCCTTTCCATTTCTTATTCGTCCGGCAATAGTGAACTTGGGCGATTGGTAGCCGCTTGTAACGTTCCCTGTGTTGAGCCAGAGTACGTGTTATTGTAGCCGGGTAAGCATATTATTGTTTTGGATATCAGTTTATCCAGGTATCCATTCCTATGTATATTATAGTGCTGGTTCTGTTTTTGCGGATTATCCAGTTTTAGGGGAAACTCTGCCGAAATTTTTATATAGAAGTACCATCCATCGGGCGGTGGTGTTTATGGTAAAGGTATGGAGTTGTGAACTTGAGAGTTGCAGCTAGTTGGCAACTCGAAAGGGTAGTTTGGTAGTTTAGGTCTGCCTATGTTCAGCTTTTAGCTAGGTCTTCTTTAATCCAGCAGGTTGTGCGAGGATGGCTATTTCTATTCAAATTAATTGTATGAGTTACGCTTTAAGTGGAGAAGTCTTCCTCCAATTGATACTGAATCATAATGTTAAATATCTAAGGCGTTGCTGAAGCGTAAGCTAATTCTTAGTTCCATCGACCTGTTCTATATCGAAAGGTATATCAAAGAGGTAATTATCGGCTGAATCATGTTAACCTATTCAAAGTTTCGTGTATCTTTGTTTCGAAAATATAGAACTCCTCTCTCATGATCAAGAAAGGGTCGGCTTAGTTCGAATAAGTTGGGCAATGATGTTATCATATTATCCAAATATGTTTTATCTAAGAGTTTGATGTGCGTGTTATAACTCTGATTCTGTAATTATGAGATAATGTCCGTGGAGTAGTTTATGAAGGTTGTGGAAGTTCTCTTGTTATCTGCATAAATCTTGCTTTAGATTTAGGCTCGTTCGAGGACGAACGAGAGTTTAAGTGGAGGAGAATGAAACGACCTCGGCCAGTCGTTTCGGAAGTTAGGACTCCGATTGGTGTGCCGATAATTTTAAAATATTCGTAATGTCCATTAGAACCTTTCTGTAAAATTTGAGCTAAATCAGACCTCGTTTGGTAGGCATCGGAAGAAGGTTTCAGTTTTTATTTGCGATAAATATTAAAAAAAGATTTTCGAGCTCGGTTTTGCCGAATGAGCTTCGATTCGAAATCCGAAAGCGCCGTTAGGTTCGTATGATTATTTGTGATTTTTATAAACTTTCGAAAGTGAATTTCGATGTTGTTCGGCTAGTTTCCGCTAAAATGCCGAAAGTTAAATAATTTGACTTTTTTTCATCTAAATTCGCATCTTGAGTTTCGGGAGTCTGATTTGAGATCCGTCTTCGCGAGTATATTACATATATTTTGTATAACTTACTTGAAAAATTTGGGATTATTTCGACTTTTCTAGGGTTCTATTTTAATTTTAATTGTCGTAGCGATTTAAAAAAAAATTAAAAAAAAAAACACTTAAGGTCGGTTGGCTAAGGATTACCTTAGCCATTAGCTGCATGTGATTTTCAACGAGAAACATTACAATAAATGCACAGAAAGAAAAAATTAGAAAAGAGAGGGAAAAAGGAGTGGAAAAATAGTGAAATTTCTACCCCAAATCTTCAGTGGGATCGTTTGGCAATGGAACCAAAGGATAAAAGCGGTTATTGATTAGCAATGCTAACTTTTGGAAGAGGTAAGTGTTTATATCCATTTCTTTGAAGGCACCTGGCCTCGTGGATTTTCTACCACGTGTTCCCTACGTGTGTAGCTACCGATAGGCGTACTCATTACGCCTTAGCTTTGAATTTACATTGTATATTATATGTTATGCCTTGTGGTTGGTATTACATTGAGTATATGAGCATTGCACTATGGTTTGAGCATTGCATATACTTCCCGGTTGGCGATGAGAGTCCCGCACCGGTGAAGGGTCATTATTGCATATACTTCCCGGTAATCGATGAGAGTCCCGAGCCGGTGAAGGGTCATTATTGCATGTACTTCCCGGTTGGCGATGAGAGTCCCGCACCGGTGAAGGGTTATTATTGCATATACTTCCCGGTAATCGATGAGAGTCCCGAGCCGGTGAAGGATCATCATTGCATATACTTCCCGGTAATCGATGAGAGTCCTGAGCCGGTGAAGGGTCATCTTTGCATATATCTCCTGGTAGACGATGAGAGTCCCGCGCCGGAGATAGGTATCAGGCATATGTGACTGCATTGCATTGTAACGCATTCATCCAATCTCATTGCACCGCATACCGACTATTGTGTGTATTGCGTTGTGTTTTATGTATGCGGTTTGTACACTATGTCGTGGACATATCTCAGTTTACCTATATATTTCTGGCTCATATTCTGGGTTGCGGGGATCGGGTTGCACGCCGCAACGTTATAAATATATGGATCGGGTTGCACGCCGCAACAGTATAAATATATGGATCGTGTTGCACGCCGCAACAGGATAATTATATGGATCGGGTTGCACGCCGCAACAGGATGTAATTCTGATTGTTGATATGTTCGGGATACCTATATGTTCTGGCTATTTTATGTTACTGGTTGCTAATGAGTTTGTGATTCCATACGTGCTTCTAGTTATTATCTGGCTATGCCTTTTTATAATTTAAATAAGAGGAATTTGATTTATATGTTTCTTCTCCCTGGCTAGCTATCCTATTCCTTGAGCTGGCTAGTCTGCCCCACTTATTGAGTCCTTTTGACTCACCCTTGTTTGTTGTTTGTTTCTTGTCTATCTATTTCATTTCGGCAGGTTCGCTCCAGGATTGAGTTCGCCACGTTGTTCAGGAGCGAAGACGACTCCAGCTATCAGGGTGAGCCAGCTTTTATTCCGGATGGCCACCAGTTTATTGTTCATTATTTCAGTTGCATTTTGCTCCCTTCAGGAGGTATCTGTCTTCTTTTGTACTCTTAGATGTCTGGTCTGGATAGCCCTAAACCTAGTATGTTGGGTAGTCAGCTGTAATTTCTTTTGTACAGCTTAGAGGTATCAATATGTCTGTGCTTTTTCTAAGTCTTGTTTTTATTTATGAATTGGATTATATTTATTTTCCTAATTTAATTGGTAAGGGTTCGCCCGACGGGTCTAGGGGAAGATGTCGGGTGCCCGCACGGCCTAGCCGGATTCTGGGTCGTGTCATTAATATGGTCTTAGCTTAACTTTCTAGATTTAACGACTTAAACCATTAGTTAATTTGATACAACACCTTGGTTTTACCCACATAACTATAAAATTATTGTTATTGTCTAAATTCAATTTTAGCACATGTAATTTGGTGCACGCCATGGGGCCTAAGAAAATTTGCTCCAAGGCCTATCTTGTGTCAGTTCCGACGCATCAAATACTTAAACTCTTTTTGTGCTTCCTTATGCTTTTGTTGTAGTAAATCGGACTGAAAAGCCTTCGACATAAAATGACTTCAGATCTGGCGGCTGGAGAAACGGTTCCACGCGCTCCGCTGCCACCTTGGAGTTGTTCTAGAACACGTCATGAACAAGAGGTTAACAGTGCTGCACTGGTAGAACTTTCATGCACCAGAAATAAGGAACATCACACAACTCCAATGGAAACACGACTCATGAGGATTCCACTTTCAATATCTGAGAACTCTAATACAGGGAGACTTGGTCCCATATCAGGAGGATCTGAAGCTCGAACGGCTGGACACAGAGTCGAGAGCTTACTTTCAAACCCAATCTTGAAATCCATCTTGCAACGAGTAAAGGCACATAAGAGTGTAAGGATCAAATCTAGGACCTCCAAAGGACTTGAAAGTCATCGATATTGAGAAATACTCGCAAGCCCTAAAAGTCAAGTACGGCTTCAAAGCCAATTCTAAAGAAGTTCAAAATGTTAGACTTGATCAAGTATAATCGTAATACCCGACAACTATTATCATATTACATATTTGACCGGTACCAAAAGAAATGATTCAACCAAAGATGAAATTGAGTCTGTGCTAGTAAAAAAGTTAGTGTAAAGACTTACTATGTGAGCTCTCACATGGTACTCACTACCCCAAACTCGATTGACTCCTTTGTCCGAATTGCCGAAGCCTTGTGAAGCCACATACATTAGCCCAGAAGGTAGAAAAAAGATTTAAACATATCTTCGATTTCAAGCAGAGGGATAATGAGTCACTAAAGGAGTTCATAGACAGCTTCCAAAGAAAAATAATATAATTGCTAAAGTTTTAAGATAATTAGGCAGCATTAGCTTTTGCAAACAATCTGAATGAAAGAAGTATCAGAGGCAACCCGGAGATTGAAGAGAATATTTGGAAAGTGCCACCCTCTACCTGAGATGATGTGGGCAGTAAGTATAGTTCAAAGATTCCCTTGGAAGAAATACCAACTAGCCAAGATCACAGGTACAGAGATAGGGTAGATTACACAAGGCAGATATGCCTGGAAAAGAAAAATGAGAAAATAAAAACTTATCCTTATGACTCCCCGCAATCAGTGAATGTGATTCTTGGGGGCACAAAGGCCAGTATCGTTTCCATCACTTCCAGTAGAAAACCAGCGAAGAGTTAAAACAACGTATGAGGAACTGGTGAATATCTTTTGGAGATAGAATCACATTTAATAATGCTGACTCATGGGATTTCTAATCCCCCACCATGATGTGTTGGTAATAAGATTGTGCATTCATGATTATGACATAAACAGTGTGCTTATAAATGTAGAAAGTTCCACGATGAACATCATGGTATAGACAAAATGCTACTGGACAGTCAAATCATCTCATGATCGATAACTTTAGATGGTTTAAATAATTCATGTGAAGAAATAATCGGCGAAATCACCTTTGACCACAAAGACTGGAGGCAATATACAATGAAACAAACTTCTAGGTACTCCCAAGAGATATGACATACAACGCTATCCTAGGAAGATCCTAGATTTATTTGATGAAAGGTTCTCCTTTAAGTTTATAAGTTCCTAACCCCATGGAGGACCAAGAAAAATAAAGAGCACACACCGATTACTTTAGGAATGCGATGCTACAACCCAAGGTTTAAGAAAATCACGCAGTAGCTCCGACTACCTAACCAACCTTTCCGATGAAGTGTTGCTAGTCGAAGAACATAAGTATATGGAAATCACAACATGCACCAAGGAACCTCTGAAACAAGAAGCATCAGATTTGACTATGGAAAGATAAGATATAGTAAGCATCTTCGAACAGTCACTAGAAAAGAAAGTGTATTTGAGTTCGGAACTCGACCCCGAACTCCGAGGTAACATTGTTTAATTTTTAAAAGCTAACTCACGTTGTTTTGCATGGTCCCATGCAAAGAAGGCCGATATAAATCTAAAGATAACAACTCATACATTGAATGTCGATCTTTTCTACCCATCGATTAAGCAAATAAGAAAAAAGAAAAACTGCGGGACTCAAGTAAAAATATATAGAAGAAGAGGTCGCCACACTGCTGAAAAACAAATCTACACATGAAGTCAAATACACCGAATGGTTGCGCAAGAAAAATGGAAAATGAAAGGTATGCGTCGACTACACATATTTGAACAACGCTTACCTGAAGGATTCGTTCCTATTTCCGCAGCTCAGAGACACGACAGCAGGGCATGAACTCTTAAGCTTTCTGGATGCCTACTCTGGATATAACCAAATTCTGGTGGAACTAAATGACCAAGAAAAAACCTCATTTGTCATAGATCATGGGACTTATTGTTATAAAGTAATGCCTTATGGACACAAGAACACAGGGTCCACTTATCAACGATTGGTGAATAAAATGTTTAAAGAACAAATTAGGAAACCCATAGAAGTGTACATTAATGACATCTTGAATTCAGATCACCTTACCCATCTAAGAGAAACTTTAGTTATCCTAAGACAGTTCAACATGAAATTGAACATTGAGAAATGCGCCTTTAGCGTTGCGTCCAGAAAGTTCTTAGGATTTATGGTTTCCAACATGGGAATCAAGATAAACTCGGAAAACTTAAGTTATTAAAGAGATACTAGAAGTGCTCAAAAGCACAAAGGAAGTGCAAAGGTTAACCGAGCGGATATTAGCATTAAGAAGGTTCCTATCCCAATAGTTAGAGAGGTGTCACAAGTTTTTCTCTATTCTTAAAATGAATATAACTTTTGAATGGATGTCGGAGCGTCGGCAAGTGCTGACAGAATTAAAAGGGTACCTATCAAAACTTCCATTATTGGCAAAACCTAAAGAGGGGGAACAACTATTTGTGTGCATGGCCATCTCTAAGGTATCGGTAAGTGTAGTCTTATCCGTGAAGATGAATGTACACAATCTACCATCTATTACATAAGCAAAACCTTCCTTAACATTGAAACTAGATAGCCACATTAAGAAATGTTAGCTCTTGTCCCAATAATTGTTGCACATAATCCTCTAACCATATTTTCAATGTCACCCGATTTCATTTGTGACAACTTTTCCTTTAAGAAATATCTTACATAAAATGGAACTATCAGGCGTTTGGCTAATTGGGCAATTGAACTTAGTGAATATGATATCACTTTTCAACCCTGAACAACCATCAAGTCCCAAGTTCTGGTCAATTTTTATCCGATTAAAGCATTGTTATTAGCCTATAGGTAGAGAAGGAGCTAATATAAGTCTATGGGTCAACTCTAAGAGCTGAGACCCTTTACACGGGTGGTCTGTCCAATGATACGGGGCCTGGTCTCATAATGATCATTATAACACCAACCACTAAAAACATGCAAAAATCTACTAAACTCCATTCTAAAACAAACAAAAAAGCGGAGTATGAAGTTATGGTTGCAAAACTCGAACTAGCAAAAGAGTCAGGAGCCAATATATCGAACTAAAAGTGAATCCTGGCTGGTGGTTAGCCAAATTCAGGGCAACTTCATCGACCGGAACACACGCATGCAACAATGCTTGGTCAAAGTGAAAGATTTCCTACTGCAATTCTAATAATTGGTAGCCATCCAATTCCCTCGAAAAGAGAATAATAAAGCAGATGCCTTGGCAAATCTCGGGTTTGTTGCAGATATTACTGAATCTGGTGTAATCCATCTTCTTTATTTAAGCGCGAGTTAGTGGAGGAATGAAGTAAACTCGGAATAAGTGACCTAGGACTAGTATAATGAGTTCATCGCTTATCTAAAAATACCTCCCTAAAGACAGACAAGAGGCACGAAAATGGAAAATACAGGTCGCACAATATTGTCTTTCCTTGGGGAAATCTACAGAAAGATGTTTACCGGCCGACTAACAAAATGCCTTGGTCCAAGACAAATCAAACATGTTATGAGATAAATTCATGAAGAAGAATGTTGCAATTGTTCCAGCATAAGAGCTTTAGTCCTGAAGATAACTGAAAATGGATACTACAGGCCCTTCACGAACGTGGATGTGAAAATTTTTGTTCGAAGATGTGAAAAGTGACAACGATTTGCTCACCTACTACACCAACAAGCGGTAATGCTGCACTATGTACTTGTCTCCTAGCCATTCATGATATTAGGGATGGATATAGTCTCGCCGCTTCAAACAGCACCCAGGCAGGTACGTTTCTTACTAGTTTTGATTTATTACTTCTCTAAATAGGTGGAAGCAGGTGCATAATCAAAAGTGCATGAGAAGGAAGCTATGCACTTCATATGGTAAAACATGATATGCTGCTTCAGAGTTATGAAGAAATAGCTGGTGACAATGTGCTACAATTTATAGGCGCTAGAATCATAAAGTTCTTCAAAAAATGGGGAATCAAAAGAATAGCATCCACCCATATCACTCTTGCGTTGACAGACAAGCCAAATCATCAAACAAAACTTTTAGTGAAATCTTGAAAAAGAATTCCAACAAATCCAAAGGACGATGGCCAGAGCAATTTACGGGCGCTTTATAGGCATACCGGAACACCATGAAATGAATCACCAAGGAGACTCCTTTCTTATTAGTGTATGGTCCAGAGTCCTTGATCAAAGTAGAGTTAGATGAAGAGAGCTTAAGATATGCTCATGCATCAGATGAATCAAATTATGAGGCCTTAATAATGGACCTCGATCTAGTTGATGGGCGCAGTGAAATGCGTTAATCCAAATGGCCACACAAAAGTAGAGTGTAGAGAAATATAATAATAATAAAGAAAAGTAACTTTCGGAGTTTCAGAGTCGGAGATTGTGTGCTCCGAAGGGGTTCAACCAGTGAACATAGAGCCTAATCTTGAAAATTTGGGACATCATTAGGAAGGACCATTCCGAGATGTGGAGCTATTAGGAAAGGGAACGTATAAGTTAGAGACCACAGAACCAATACAATTTCCATCCAATTGAACCGTCACCCAATTAAAAAAGTATTACTCTTGAACGGTCACCTTTCTAACTATAATCCAACTTTTTTCCTTTTACAATTTGTCTCTGAATACTTTTTATTGTACCACGATCCCACTAACACTTTTTAGAAAAACGTGCTTAGCTGGGTCTTATGATGACTATAAACATACGACGCTATTCGGAACCAACGGTTGTTCTTTGCTTGGTCTAGAAAATCTTTATCTTAAAACTCTAGCGTCGTCTCTCTCGTAAAGTGTTCATACCCCTTTGTCCCTATTACTTCCACTTTTAGGAATCAGGCTGATGGGTAAAAACAAAGAGAAGCAAGAGGCACAACATAGTACCCAGCCTCACAAAATCTTCAAGCACGATAACTAGGGGGACTTTATAAATAGGATGACTCACGTCACCTTAACTCAAAGGAAGTGTATGTACATGTCGATGGCATTATTATAATGATTTTTTTTTTGGCAAATAGATTATATTATTACCAAAACAAGAGGATATATCTCAAATAAATAAAAAGGAGCTAGCTCTAGCTACTGGACATACCCCAGCACTGGAAGAACTATCAGCCACCATACACTCCTACTCAACTATATAGTACTAGGATATTGGTTTACCTTCATCAAGCTTGCGCTCAGTTTCAGCTTCTGATTACACTTGAAGTATATTTCTCGTATGATCATCTTTGTTATTATACTTTCTTCCCTCTATTGTCCCTAAAATATTCTAGAGTTCCTTTCAGCCCATATTAGATATAAAGCAGCTACTAGGCTTGCTCTATATATGTTTGCTTCTTCTTATTTGCTCCTGCAATGATTGGTCACTTATTGCATCTCTTGTTCCCATCTCATGGCTCTCCTTTTAACTCCTTGCCAGTCTAGAATCCAATTCCACACTTTTGCTTAATATGAGCATTGAAAGAACAGGTGTTGGTGGTCCTTTGCAGCCTGGTTGCATAATACGCACTGAACATCTGAAGTGATGCCCCACTTCCTTAATCTATCTTTAGTTGGAAATTTCCCCTATGGTGCTAGGAACAAGATGAAGGTCCATTTAGCCTGCCCCACATTGTTGCAAATCAGTTTCCTCCAGTCCACCTTGGGATATATACATTGGAGCTGCTTGTACATAGTGCATATTGAGAACTCATTCGTATTTTCCAGATCAGCTTATGTTAGCCATGATTTCTCCCCAACCTTGCTTGCTTTTGATATCTTTTGCACTATCCATGATGCCTGAGTAGCTTTTACCTATATTATTTTCTTTCTTTTTACACACACCTCATGTATCCAAAGCACCCACAACTTTTCTTTTTTCTTGCACGCATTACATAACAGCTTACATATTGCAACCTGATTCCACAACTCTATATCCAGCACATTCAGCCCACCAGCTGTTTTAGGCATGCACACTTTTCCCCTAGCAATGAGGACTTTTTGTAATTCAATTCCTCCAGTCCATATGTACCTTTTGCATATAATTTATATCTGTTGAATTATCTATTTAGGCAACACAAAATCTTGTTACCAGAACACCTGTATGGAGAACAACACACTCTTTACTAGTATCAGTCTTCTTACATATGATAGGAACTTTGAGGTCCAGTTTGTGATTTTTCCTACCATTTTATCCAGCAAGGGTTGACATTGCATTTCTAACAGTCTTTTTCAGCTCAGTGGTATCCCCAAGTATCTAAATAGGAGTTGTCCTCTTGAGTACCCTAGGACATTTAAAATCTGGTCTTGTATTGTAGGGTCGACATCTCCAAAGTATACATTGTTCTTCTATAGATTAGCTTTAATTCATGATGCTTGAGTGAACTGTGTGAAACACCTATGCATCAAGCTTACTTATTTGACTTACCTTTTGTAGAACAGGAGCAAATTATCAGCAAAGCTAAGCTGTACCATCTTAAATTTCTCGCACCTTGGATGAAGCTTGAATTCAGGTTCCTCACTCAGCCCTTTTGTAAGGCTACTTAAGTATTCATCACCACCACAAACAAGAAGGGTGATAATGGATCTCTTTGCCTTGGTCCCTTCTTTGCTTCAAAATGTTTGGTTGGTGCACCATTTATATTTATGGAGTATGAAACCAGGGTAATACATTCCAAGATCCACTGCACAAAGCTCTTAGGGAATTTTAGGTGCATTAACATTTGTCTTAGGTAAGGCCATTCCACAAAATCGTATGCCTTTTACATATCCTTTTTCAACTTTCATTATACACCTATGAGACAGACCCTTTCTACAATATGCTTTCACCAATTCATGCCCCAGAATGATATTATCTGTTATGATTCTACCTAGCACAAAAGCCCCTTGACTGTTATCTATAATTCTATCCATCACCTGTTGCAATCTCATAGTCATTACTTTGGATATAATCTTGTAAAGCACATTGCAGCAGTCAATTGGCATGTATTCTGTAATACTTGATGGGTTCTAAGTTTTAGACACAAGTGTTATCAAGGTACAGTTTACTGGCTTGTGCATCTTGCCAGTTTTAAAGAACTCCTGGATAGCTAATGTAATTTCTTCTCCAATTCCACTCCATGCTATTTGGTAGAATAAAGAATTTAGGTATCATATCCTTGAGCTTTTTTATCATCTATTGTAAGCATAAATTTGTGAATTTCCTCTTTGGTTACTTCTGAAATGAGTGACAGTTCTTGTTCTCTTGTCAGGATAGGCCCTCTTTTCATGACTTGAGCATCAACACAAGGTAGTTGATTGCACGCTGTACCTAGGAGCCCTTTGTAGATTTGGAGTACCTCCCTCTCTATTGCATAATTTCCTCTTAGCAACACTCCATCAGTTGACATTAAACTTGTCATTTGATTTTGTGCTCTCCTATTCTTCAGACATGCATAGAAGTAAGTAGTGCTAGAATCTCCTGCTTTGAGCCATTGTATCCTTGATTTCTGTTTAACAACATGCTCTTCTATCAGTGACCATGTTTCTAGTTGCTGCTTGATATGTTTCTCCTTCTCTAGTATCCCTTGATGTTGGCTCCAGTTAGTTACTTGGTTCTGCATCACCTTCAGCTGTTCTCTTAGTTTCTTCATCTTGTCAGATGTATTATTATATTCTTTTATAATTCCTCTCCTTTAACCTCTCTTTTGTTGCTTTCAATTTTACCCATACTTCTATTAAGCAATTGCATTTCTATGTGTTTTGTCATTGGTCTTCAATGATCTCCTGAAATTTTGGTAGCTCACCAAGGTAGTTAAAGAATTCAAATGGCTTTACTTTCCTCCTTTCTTGTTGTGTCAATTGAATACTTGGAGGTGAATGAACTAAAAATGCTGGGTTCATAATTTCCACCTCTAGGTTGACCCAGTTCTACCAGTAAGCATTCACTATGGCCATATCAATCCTGCTATATGTATGCCCATTTGTACATGTATAGTCTCTATCATTTGTTCTCAACTCTGTCATGCTTGCTGTCTCCATAAACTCCTTCAAGTCCATTATCTCCATTTCACTAACAACGGTACCATTCATTCTTTCTTCTTCTCTCCTGACTGGATTGAAGTCTCCCATTAAAAGCCATGGGTGTTTGTAGCCTGGCCAATCTTCTGCATCTCTCTCCACAAAATTTTCCTGTCAGGTACTGTGTGAAGCCCATAGATTGCTGTGAAGTTAAACTCAACTCCTCTTTGCTTGATCATGATCACTCCATGAATGAGTTGCTTTCCTAAGAAGATTGGGTCAAAATCAACCACCCTTGGATCCCGTAGAACCCATATCCTGCTCCTATTATCTGATTGGTAGTTCAGGTAGTGTGTTCAGTTTGGAGCCACTTGCTTTATTATTCTCAGAGCTTTTTCCTTTATTACTCTATATTCTATTATAGTTATAATATCTAACTTATTACTACTAATGAACTGCTTTAACTCTTTTTGCTTATATCGCTTATTCAGACCCTTAACATTCCAAGTTACCAACTTCATATTAGTCTTGGTACATCTTTTTCCCCCCTATCAACTCTTTCTTCAATACCCTCTGGATTTGTCAATTTCTCTGCTTGATTACCCTTGCTTGATCTTGCTTCTAGTAAGCTAAAAGTATTTCCTAGCATGACATCTTGCTTTCCAGCTACTTTCCTAGTTGGTGATGTTTTAGTAGCTACTTTCCAATTTTCTACTTCAGTCAGTTGCTTGCCTTGTATTGTATTAGTTTTTTTCTTTCTGTTCTTGTTCTGAGTTCTTATTCTCCACTATCTCCTGGTCAGTTCTTCTTTTCCACTGCATTGCTTGCTTTAGTGGTTGTCTAGGCTCCTTTTCTCTTGGTGGAGCTCTATTTGGTGGCTTGTAGCAGTGTCCCACTTGTAAACAAGTCGAGGAATAGGCTGGCCTCCAATCATATTCCACTTTCAGATCAAATATCCTCCCATTAGGATCCTGGACCCTTACCATCTCAGGCATTTTCCTTGTTATGTCAATTTCTACCAGAATTCTTGCATATGACACCCTCTCAAATTTTGTTGTACACGCAAATGCAAACGTTGGGCTTCCTAAGGTTCTACCAATCCTCCTTAGTGAGTCTTTATTTCAGCAGTTCAAAGGCAAGTTAGGCAGCCTCACCCATAGGGGGATTAACTTCAGCACCTCCTCAGTGAAGTTGAAATCTGAACACCAATTCTTAACTATTACTGGTCCGTTTCCTATAGTATATGGCCTTGAATATAATGCCTCGTCCCTATCTTCAATGCTAGCAAACTTGATGATAAAATACCCTTCATTATGATAAAAGACTTTGGGTTTAGATGCAAAGTTCCATGCATTTAATATGAACCTCACTACTGCTCCTATTGAAGGTTACTCTCCTACTACATAAAATACTACAGCTTGTTTTCACTTTTCAGTTGCCTTTTCTACTTCCTCTTTTTGTAATTGAGCCACAGATTCACCATCTACAATTATAGGGGGTACATATGCTAAATACATGCCTCTCGTCGCCATTCTATTCCCAGTGAACAATGTTGCTCATTTGGCTTCTTCTACTTTCTTCTCTAGTTGTACTCCTTACTTTATTGTAGCTGATAACCCTAGCTTCTGATTCACAATTTTTCCTCCTTCAATCGGATCTGCTTCAGCTATTTTCTGCCCAGTACCTTTTTCTTCTTCCTTTCTTCGCATACTCTGGTTACAAGTCTCAGCTCATTTTAATTGACTTGTCAGTATCAGATTTAGAGTAATATTGTTCGAGCTAGGTTGATGTTGCATCTGCGTAGCTTGATTTTGACTAAGCTTACTCGAGCTAGGTGGATTAAGCTTACTCGAGCTAGGTTGAGATTGTTGTAGTTGCGTAGCTCCATGTGATCCAAAGTTGATCTTTGTTACTGGTGTTTTACATTCCGCTAATATCCTCACCATCATTTTCAACTTTACTTTCTCGTTCGTCTGTCCTTTTTTTGGTATTTTCTGGCCACCAATGCACATTAGCCTATCAGTCTTATCATGCACCAAGAGCACTGTTTTTTTTTAAAAAAAAATGGGGGTCTTCTATCTTATTCTTCTATTTAAATTTATTATAATGATTAATTTATGATAAGTACATCGGCGCACAGTCGTGGCTGTAATTAGCCCAACATGTAATCTATTTATCAAAATATGTATTTTATGCCCAAATTGCGTCCTAATCAATGAAATATATAGTTACTTTCAATTTACAATTATCATTTTCATATTCAATTATCATGAGCTTATATTCTGCTTTTCGCGCAGGAATAAGAATTTAACCACACAAAATACAGTCCCGACTCTAGGACTCAAGATCTTCATCTCTAAAAATGCACTAAGAAGGAATATCAAAATCCAAAAGTGCTAGAGAAATATAAAAAGAAACAAGATAACATCTTTTAAGAAGCTCGAAAGCTATATGTACATGGGAAGCATAAAGACCATCATGGAAACTTGGGACTGGGAAATAATCAGGAAGTTGGAGAGTCGGGTATAGTAGAAGATTTCTCATCGCCTTCCTCTTCTTTGGATTCCTCACCAAAACTACCCTTAGAACTTTCACCCTCACCAGAAGCGACCAAATCGGCCTTGGAAGGCAAAGATTCCAACCGAACCTTGAGACAAACAGTCAATCTCTTTGCTTCATTGATATATACCCTTCACCTCAAGGTCTAAGTTCTCAGTTCTAACTTCCCAAAATTCATTCCGGTAATTATTTGTCATCGCCCAATCTTGTTCAACCTCTACTTGTAGTATCTAGAACTCGAGCAATTTTTCTAGCTAAATCTTCTCCAGCTCTATGTTGGACACCCTTTCCTTTGAAGCCTTTAAAGCGGCTCCATCTCTTTCACCTTGGCTTCGAGAACCTTCTTAGTTCCAAGTGCCTTAGCAAAAATCCTACACATGGTACTTTCAAGCACCGTACCTGAACGAGCAGAACTTTACCTTCATTGGTAAGTCAACCCTTCATCCATGGCAGACTCCTGCTTTGATTATTTCTTTTTTTGGAGTTTCCCTTCTTCCGGAATTGTATAAACATATTTGATACTGTTAGATGTTCATGGTTCGTGGAATTACCTAAACCGATCATTTTTGGGATTTTTTTTCAACACATATGCGTCGAAATATTTATATCTATTATAGTTAATTTATTATAAATTGTTAGAGATTCGAGTGGGTCTGTGACACGACCTAAATTTTCGAATTGGTCATGCGCACACCTGATATCCTTTCTTACACCCATCAGGCAACCCCTATCGAACCTACACAACTGATAGACAACAACACAATCCGGAAGATATATACATACAAATATACACCGGGTGCAAGAGTAGAAAGCTAACTACCCAAAATATATGGATAAGGTACAATCCAGATCTGACATCTAAAAGAGTGAAAAATATGTACAGCTCCCACAAAGAATAGAACAAGTCTATCAAAAGCTACGAAAGACTACCAGCCACCATGAATAAGAGGTTGGCTCAGCACTGACAGCTGGATCGCCGCGCCCCCTCAATCACGTGTCGAACTCAATTTTATAGCAAAATCTACAGGAACAAATAAACAATAGCAGAAACAAACAGTGAGTAAGTCAAAAGGTCTCAACAAGTGAGGCCTAGCTAGCTACCTCGAATGACATATAGGCTACAAATGAGATAAGGGACATGCACACACCATATTGCATACAAATCATATACAACTCATTAATGAATGAAATGGTATACAGTGGGATGCAATATGATGTAGTGCAATGCAACGGGTTACATATGCCCACAACCCCTCAGGCCTCACCAAAGCAGAATCCTCCTGCTATTGGAGGATGCATTAACTGGAGCAGAATCCTCCTACACCTGGAGTGGAATCCTCCTACACCCAATTTGATATCACAACCAAGCATGAAAATATACTAGGAATATGCAATCCAAGGCAACGACATAGTAATTACGCCCTATCGGCAGCTACGCACGTAAAGACCTCTTGTGTAGGCCATCCATAAGGCCTAAGGTCATCAAAGAAATGGATGATATCACCTACCTAAAGTCCTGAGCCAGTCTCGCTATTGAATCACCTCCTTCCCCTTCCGAATCCTCTCAAAACGACCTTGATCTAAGCTATGGAAGAAGAATCGCACATATAAGTGCCAAGACAAAGAATAGATAACAATAACATGACTTATTAAAGAATTTCCCAAATTGCCCATGGGCCTACTTTGCCGAATTTCAATAAAAGATATATTTTTGGATGCCTCATGGTCTGACGATTCCAATTATACCATCGAATTGCTATTCCAAATCCATTTAACCTAAATTTCCCAATTCTAAAGATTTGGGGCTCCAACCCTGGAAACCCTCAATTAAACTAAGTAAATTTATGGAAATCATAGCCTAAACCTTCAATTAATAATTTAAGAAGGTTAGGAAACATTACCTGATTACTATGGATCAAATTAGACTGCGAAATCGCCCTTAATCGCACCTCTGATACGAGTCTAGATATTGCTATATTTCACATACTTTCACCTTGTGTTCATGCTTCTATGTGAGTTATATTGTTATACTTTGAACGGAGTTGCGCTCATTCAATTTTTTTTGTAGGGATTACATTGATAATATGAGGTGTTCTTAGATCAAATCAAGGGTTCTGAAGTCTATGTAGAAGCCCGGGGGCCGTGCAAATGAAGGCAGGATGAAGAAGGAACAAAACTGTATGAAAATAAAAGGAGCATGCCGTGTTGAACTGCATGTTGCACGCCGTTCAAGCACCTTTTGTTGTTCTGTGTGCTGCGCACTATGCAGGAATGCTATGTAGACTGTGCTATGAGATACTGCAACTTGATTTTTGGCTTAGACACTAAGACAAGGTGATGCACGTTTGGCTACACATCGTGCATGCCCAAAATACTACTCAGACCGAGTTTTGGATGGCTAGTTCATGTGCAGTTTTGTGCTATATCAAATCCTACACTATAAATACATCTTAGAACCCAATTGGACGCAATTTTTGATAATATTACACTCAAATGAGCCAAGGAAGAGAGAAGATCAAGATTCAAGGTTTTTTCTAATCCACTCATCATCTCTTATGCAGATTTACATGCTTATAGTTTATTCTTGTCTTAGAATATGACTATGAGTGGCTACATCACCCATTTTAGGGTTGATTGAACCACTCCAATACTTGTATGTTACAAATTATTGTTTTAATGAATAAAACTTGTTAATTCCTCATATCTAAGTGTTTACATTTTGCTTGCTATTGATTGGAAGGGCCCTTAATATATTGTCCCCTTTATTCTTGTGTGTCTAGGAATAGATTCATAAGTTAGGGTTAAGCTTTCAACCTAACAAAAGGCATTACTTAGGTTGTCAAAAAGGTTAATTGTGACCATTGATCCTTATTGTGAAATATACTTGTAGCCCTACATATCTTTATTAATTAATTGAAAAATTGGTCACTAAACATTACAGTTATTATACGGAAGTCAATAGTTGTGAACTTGGAGCCAGTGCTCAATAGGAATAACCAAATTGAATTCATAAAAGCAATGTTCTAACACATGAGTAGGAGTTGGGTAGATCAATACTAGGTTTTAATTCCCTTGAATTAATCATGTCCTCTACTACTTTGTTGCTTACATCATTGTTAATTTCAATTACTTAGTTATTACTATACAACAAACTAAAGACAAAGCCCTTAGGTGTTAATCGATAGGTAAATTAGTTAGAATAACAACTAAATTTCAAGTGTTCTCTATGGGATTCGACACCGGGACATTAAGAACCGAGCTATATATGTCGCGACTGCTTAATCCCTTTTGTAAGGTGTAGTTGGGTGTGATCAACTTTTGGCGCCGTTGCCGGGGAACACGGTGTTATTTTAGTTGTTAAGCTAGCTAGATTTATTTTTCTATTAATTTCATTCTTGTCATCCTGATTTCGTTTCATTGGTGTTTACAATTGAAAATTCAGATACCGTAGAATTCGAGATGGCTCAAGATATGGCTCTTGCTTTCGCACAACTACTGGGGGGGAATTTGGTCTCTACTATTCAACTTCCAATATTTGAGGCTGAAAATTTTTACATTACCCAGATGATGCAGACTTTGCTTGCTAATGCGGGTTTATTTGCAGGTAGAACTACTAATGATCCTCAAAAGTATTTGAAAAAGTTCATAAGGGTTTGTGAAACTCAGAAGCAGGCTCGTGCACTGGTAGAGGTGGTGCAATTGATGTTGTTCCCGTTTTCTTTAACAAATGATGCTAGTGACTGGTTTGATTCACTGTTAATAAATTCTATAACTTCGTGGGATGATTTGGTGATCAAGTTCATGAAGAAATTCTCCCCACCAAACAAAACTGTGAAGATGGTTTATGAGATTCTCATGCTCAGGCAGAACCCGCTTGAATCTTTGCCAGAGGCTTGGGAGAGATTCAAAAGTCATTTGAGAAAGTATCCTCATCATGGTATGCCTGACCATATACTAAGGCAAAGAATCTACATGGGCATGGGGGATCAATTCAAGGATAATCTGGATGCAGCAAGTGGAGGAGCATTCTTGAGCGAGACGTTTGAGCAAGCAAAAACGTTGCTAGACACTATGGGCTCAAAACTCAGGCTGGCTTAGAGAAGATGCATCTATTGGCTCAGGTACGAGAGCTTTAGCTGTTAGTAACACTTCTGGGATGGAAGAACATATGTCAAAGTTGTTGGTGCAAGCAAACCCGAAGGAAATGCTAAACATGAACGCGGAAGAAAACAACAAGAAAGTAAAAGATAGAAGCAAGACAAATCTTGCTTCGATTCAAAAGAACAGTGAGGAACCTGTCTCAAAGCTCGATTGAAGGGAAATCAAGACGCACCTATACTATGCAACAATCCTCAAGAAATACCCGCTTCTTGCAAATTGACTGATCAAGAAGAAATTGTTCAAACGAATCACACCGGTTGACACAAGTTCTTTAAAAGCCCACGTCGGGGTTCGGCTCCATCGGAGACTCACAATAGCACTTGCTATATTTTTCATATACTAAAAACTGGGTGTCCTTTACAATGAAATGAAGTAAAGTATTTATAGGCTATACTAAGGACAGAATAGTAAATAGTCGCAAGTGACTAATAAAAATCAAGCCACGCAGGGCTGAGCTAAATGTGTGTTCGGCAGCCTTGACTTCGGTGCGTGGTTGCTTGCTTGCTCGAACTCATTGTCCTCAGACTCTCACTTCACTTGACTTCAAACACAGTTTGTTTGTGTTCGGTCACTTTGTCCTCGGGCTCAAATCTGAAGATGACGCCTTCGGTTCTTGAGCCCGGCCACTCAGCTTGGGAGCAATTGCTTTCCTTCGGCTCAGGCCAAGTGAATGTGCACATCGTGCAGCAGCTTGGCTTGACTTCGTGTCATCGGTCTCCTCAGTGGATCGAACACTTGATCAGCACGTGTTCAGGCTGCATCATCCTCTCCTTCTTGGGAAGATTTCGTCCTCGAAATCGAGCCCTCCTCGTCCTCCGAAGTTTGACCTACAACACAAGGAACTAAGTCAGCAACATTAAAGGTGTTGTACATGTTATAGTCACCAGGGAGGTCGATCACGTAAGCATTGTTGTTGATCTTGGTCAACACTTGAAATGGACCATTCCCTCGAGGAGCCAACTTTCCTTTCCTTTGGTTTAGGAAGCGTTCCTTTCGGAAGTGAACCCAAACCCAATCCCCCTTCCTTAATTCCAGCTTTTTACGCCCTTTGTCTTTCTTTAATGCAACTTTTGCATAAGCTTCCTCGAGGTTCTTCTTCACCTTTGCATGTAATTCGATCAAGGCAGCTGCTCTTCGAGTACCTTCAAAATCAAGAATAGAATCTCGAGGCAATGGGGTTAAATCAAGTGGAATCAAAGGAATAAAACCATACACACATTCAAACGGGGTCATATTTATCATTCGATGCACCGTTCGATTGTATGCAAACTCCATCATGGGCAAACGATCAGCCCATTCCCAACCTTGCCTTTGGTCATTTCTCGAAGTAAAGATCCCAAGGTTCGGTTAACTACCTCGGTCTGTCCATCAATCTGAGGATGGTGAGACATCGAGAATAGTAACTTGGTGCCGAGGGCATCCCACAAACATTTCCAAAAATGACTCAAGAATTTTGAGTCTCGATCACTCACAATGGTACGAGGCACACCATGCAATTTCAACACATTAGAAACAAACAAGGTAGCTACATGTGGTGCATCATCACACTTTTTGCAAGGAATAAAGTGAGCCATTTTTGAAAAACGGTCAACTACAACAAAAATTCTATCATGTCCTCCCCCCGACCTCGGTAACCCTAAGACAAAGTCCATGGATATGTCAACCCAAGGTCGATCAGGCACAGGCAACGGGGTATACAAACCATGAGGGTTGGACTTCGATTTAGCTTTCTTGCAAACGAGACAAGCGTTGCAAAGCTTTTCCACATCTCGTCGTATTTTGGGCCAATGGAACTGCTCGGTCAAGATACCAAGAGTTTTGTCGACACCGAAGTGTCCCATCAGACCACCGGAGTGAGCTTCTCGAACTAAGAGCTCTCTCCATGATGACACTGGCACACAACCCTCCCATTCATGAAGAGGTATCCATCGTGCCACTGATATTTCTCAACCCTTCGGCCACTCAAGATTGCGTTACGAACGCATTTAAGCTTGGGATCGTCTTCGTACATCGACTTGATGCTTTCAAATCCAATGAGCCTAGAGGCGAGAGTGGTCGCTAAGGCAAATTTCCTTGATAGCGCATCGGCCACAACATTATCTTTCCCCTTTTTGTAATGAATTACATAGGGAAAGCTTTCAATGAATTACACCCATTTGGCATGCCTTCGGTTCAATTTCTCCTATCCTCGGAGATGCTTCAAGGACTCGTGATCACTTTTAATCACAAACTCTCGATGCCACAAATAATGCTGCCAATGGGCGAGTGCTCGAACGAGGGCATACAACTCTTTGTCATAAGTTGAGTAATTCAAAGTTGCACCCTTAAGCTTTTTGCTAAAGTAAGCGATCGGCTTCGATTCTTGCATCAGAACTCCTCCGATCCCAACTCCAGATGCATCACACTCGACTTCGAATGTTTTGCCGAAGTCAGGGAGTTGCAACAACGGGGCAGAGCAAAGCCTCCGTTTCAACTTTTGGAAAGCCCTTTCTTAGGACTCTCCGCACACAAATGGATGGTCTTTCTTAACCAGCTCGGTTAAAGGAGCTGCCACGGTGCTAAAGTCACGAACAAACCTTTGGTAGAAGCTAGCCAAGCCATGGAAGCTACGAACTTGTGATACCGAGGTTGGAGTTGGCCAATCTTTGATGGCTTCGATTTTTGACTCGTCGACTTCAACACCATTAGCACTGACAATGAATCCTAGAAAGACTACACGCTCGACAAAAAAGGCACATTTCTTAAAGTTAGCGTATAACTTCTCTTCTCTAAGCTTATCAAGCACAAGCCTTAGGTGTTCTACGTGTTCATCCACTGATTTACTATAAACAAGTATGTCATCGAAGTAAACGACAACAAACTTATTTATGAACGGTTTGAGCATATGGTTCATCAATCGCATGAATGTGCTCGGTGCATTGGATAAGCCAAAAGGCATCACCAACCATTCATAGAGACCGAACTTGGTCTTGAATGCGGTTTTCCACTCGTCTCCGGGTTTCATTCGGATTTGGTGGTAACCAGACCTGAGGTCTATTTTCGTAAAGCATGAAGAACCACTTAACTCGTCTAGCATGCCATCTAATCGAGGGATAGGATGATGATACTTTACCGTTATTTTGTTGACTGCTCGGCAATCAACACACATTCGCCATGTTCCATTTTTCTTTGGGACAAGTATAACAAGAACGGCGCAAGGACTCAAGCTCTCTTGAACAAGGCCCTTGTTCAACAACTCATCAACCTGCCGTTGGATCTCTTTGGTGTCTTCGGAATTACACCGGTAGGCAGGTTTGTTGGGGATTTGTGACCCCGGTACGAAGTCAATTTGGTGCTCGATTCCTCTCAATGGAGGTAATCCACCTGGCATTTCTTCAGGGAACATGTCTCCGAAGTCCTGCAAAACACCTTGTACAGCACTAGGCAAAGGGTTATCATTAGAAAAATCATTATTAGAGTTTAGAAAGATACCCTTGTGCACGAGGCAGATCATCATCTGACCTTTTTCGTTGCCTCGTAGAAACTCACCCGGTTGCATGATTGCACAGATTCCTTTTACCTCGGGCAGTGAGTTTGTATCTTCGGCCCCCAACTTTGCTCCCACCGGAAGCTTAGCTTTGGCCGCTTCTTTCAATTCTTTCATCCGTTTATAGTCCTCGGTGACTTGTTTTGGAGACAAGGGTTTGAGTATGAAACTCTTCCCTCCGAGCCTTGCAGTGTAAGTGTTGGATCTTCCATTGTGAATGACCGAACGGTCATACTGCCATGGTCTCCCCAATAGCAAATGACAAGCTTGCATCGGCACCACATCGAATATCATTTCATCTTGATGCTCTCCAATTCTGAACTTGATCCACACTTGTTTGACAACCCTCAATTCTCCACACTCATTCAGTCATTGCAATTCGTAAGGGTGGGGATGCTTCAAGGTAGTTAGTCCCATTTGTGAAACCAAATTTTGGCTTACCACATTTGCACAACTACCAGAATCAATGATCATCGAACACACCTTTCCCCTCAATCGACACCAGGCATGAAAGAAATTTCCTCTTTGGTTGTCCTCTACTTCAAGAGTCATGCAGCTCAAATTCCATCGAACCACAAGAAACATTTCTGGATGATCAGCTTCGGCAGCTTCGTGATCATCAACACCTTCAGTTCGGTCAGTCTCCTCGATAAATTCCTCCTCGGTGTCACTCACTTGCTCATGGATGGTTCCATCTTCGAGCAAAAGCATAACCTTGCGAGTTGGACACTCCTTTGCCATGTGACCATAACCTTTGCATTTGTGACACTGAATATTTGAAGCACTAGGAGAGTTGAGTTGAACTTTACCTCCCACTTCTCTTGATTGGTTAACGGTCACTCCCCTCTCGAAGGGTCTCTTCGAATCTCGAACAGCGTTGGCACTTGTTTGGTTTGGACTTTTCCAATCTTTACCTCGGTTCAACGGAGTAGAAGTAGTGACTCCTTGATACCGGTTTGCCTTGTCGTCCTTCACCAATTTCTCAGCTTCAGTAGCAGCTTCGAACAAATCTTCCAACGTGTGGTACACGTGTAGCCTCAATTGAGATGACATATGCCTAGCCAAGCCATTTTTGAACCGAATAGTGGCTTGCTCCTCGTCTTCGACCAGATCAAGATTCAATCGAACCCTTTCGAACTCATCATGATACTCTTGGACTGACTTGGACCCTTTCTTTAGTTCATAGAGCTTTTGTAATTGAGGGTGCCTGTACTTAGCACTCAAGTACTTAGCATCCATTGCCCTCATCAACTGTGGCCAAGTATTGACTTCGGGATAGGCATTCCTTCGTCTATGCCTTTTGTCAGCTTCCCACCACCTAGATGCATAAGCTTCGAACGAAGCAATGGCATGGGCAGCTTTTCTCTCTTCGGTCATCTCATTAGTTTCGAAGATGCGTTCCATTTTAAGCTTCCATTCAAGATATTCATCTGGATCACTAGTTCATTTAAAGGGTGGAATAGTGATCTTGACACTGTTCAAATTTGAGTCTCGAACACCACGAAACTGTTCGGGATACTCATCATATCGATCATCAGCCTCACACTCAATATGTCAATCAACATTTGCGCCTCGACTTCGGAAATTTCATTGACCTCGGTGAGCTTGCCGTCGTTGAGCGAATGGCGGCTCATGCTCATATTCGTCCTCGGGAAATTCCTCTTCATCAACCTCTTCGACAACGGCTCTAAGATCTCTTCGGGCCTTTGGAAGTGGAATCCTCTCTCCTCGGGGAATGCCCGAGTTTTGGTAGTTAGCATGGGGATTGCCCAAGTTAAGTTCTCTTCGAATTGCTTCACTCGTCAACTGATGTTGTCGAAAAAGCTCAGCATACAGCTCAGGTTTCATTGGAGTGGAGTTGCTAGTTCCAGCGCCGGACCCATTTATGGCCACGTACGTACTTCCTTGCTCGAGTTGAGCTATTCGAGCAGTCACTCCTCTTACTTCGGCACTGACGCCTTGTATCGCAGCCATGATATCGGCTAACGATACTTCGGGCTTCTCAATGCCTTTGCCATCGCCTCCATTCCCAGCCATAGTACCTGCACTAATCAAAAGACCAAACAATGTTAAGGTTAGAAATCACCTCACACACTCCCTCACCTTTGATGGGTGGCACTCGGGTCCACTCAATTTATGGGTTCGGTTTTGGTCACTCAAGAACTTGCAGCCAATGGCTTCCTCGGTTGATCAACTTCTCTCAATTCCTTCGAATTCGACAAGTTACAATGTCTTACTTCGGGAAGAGTGAGTTGATTAGACTCAATGGAACGGACAGCTATTTACTCTTGCGCTTCGGGAAGTCAAAAGAATTTTCTACGAAGTTGGACTTCGATCACCCACGCACGAATTCCTATTAAGCTCAAATGAGTTAGTACGACCTCTGTTGAACCCTAAAAATTACCCCCGAAAAGGATAAATTCTGGAATATCGACAGGATGGACTAACACTTTTGGAGTTTTTGGAGTCGCCACCCAATTTAAGGAAAACAGGGAACCAAATTAACAAATGCGTGCAAAAACTCCATTTTTATAAAAAGACGGTCTTTCTTTCAGAGATTCTAAAGGTAAGAGGTTTTATTAATTTCGGAAGAAGGTTTTTAAGGCACTTCCGAAATTCCGTAAAATACGGTTAATCCGACAGGTTTCTAAAATATTTACAAAATATGCTTTTCTAGAAAATTTATCTAAAATAATTAATTGAAATAAAACTTGTTTATGAAAAATATTTTAATTTGCACGCATTTTGCTAATTGGCCCCAGTTTGCAATAAATTAAATAACGACTTCAAAAATAAAAGGCAATGAACATAAAGTAAAGCAATATACAAACAATCAAATATTTATTGCTTTACTTTATGTTCATTGCCTTTCATTTTTGAAGTCGTTATTTAATTTATTGCAAACTGGGGCCAATTAGCAAAATGCGTGCAAATTAAAATATTTTTCATAAACAAGTTTTATTTCAATTAATTATTTTAGATAAATTTTCTAGCAAAACATATTTTGCAAATATTTTGGAAACCTGTCGGATTAACCGTATTTTACGGAATTTCGGAAGTGCCTTAAAAACCTTCTTCCGAAACTAATAAAACCTCTTACCTTTAGAATCTCTGAAAGAAAGACCGTCTTTTTATAAAAATGGAGTTTTTGCACGCATTTGTTAATTTGGTTCCCTGTTTTCCTTAAATTGGGTGGCGACTCCAAAAACTCCAAAAGTGTTAGTCCATCCTGTCGATATTCCAGAATTTATCCTTTCCGGGCTAAAGAGAGCAATGGCACAATGGCAGACGAGTGGGCTATACCATCTCAAGCAGGCTTATGTGAGGTAGAAAAGGGGAATGTGAATGTTCTTGACGTGGCTGATCCACCAGTGTATGATGGAATAGGAAACCCTCATGATCATTTGAAAGCATTCGTTGATTGGGTGGCAATATTTGGAAAAAGCAATGGAATCAAGCTGAGATTATTTGTTAAGATGCTAGCAGGGCCGGCTTTAACGTGGGTTGCACTACAAAACCTTGGAAAGCGATTCACATGGGATGACTTAGCTCGTAACTTTGTCAAGCAGCACGAACTCCCAAACCTGACCTTTACAAGAGGCAGTCCATTGAAGAGAAAATCTGTAGAGCTCCAAGAAGAGTCGGATGAGAGGACTTTGATATCTGACAAAAGAATGTGTAGCTTGGTCCAGGCACAGTCCAAAGCTAAAGGAAAAGCTGTTATGCCAAGTCCTTTACCAGCGATAGCGGTGAGACCTAATACCGTCAAGCAAACAACTGTCAATCCAAGATTGCAATCAAGTCGCACCAAAAGATCTGCTTTGGCATTCACACCGATACCAGGTTCTTATGCAAAACTGTTTGAACGGCTTATGGGGACCGATTTGGTGCAGCCTATAGCATCAAAACCGTATGAACCACACAAGCCTGAAAATTTGGGAAAATTTTGTGCTTACCATTCAGGGATGCAGGGGCACAATATTGAAGAATGCACTTTATTTAAGAGGAAGGTTGAAGACTTGATTAACTTTGGCCAGGTCAAAATTATATCTCCAAAAGGAATTGGCGAACCTTTTGGCGCAATCCTTCCATACGCAAAGGGAGATTCCTCAAAGAAGGGCATTTAGGCACGTATCAATTTCCAGAAAAGCAGTAGAGTTGCAGAAGCGGAAGTTATTTTATTTGCATTATTAGGATGTAGCTATTGTAATTTCCTTTTCTTAGTTTTGTTGAAAGAAAAGAAAAGAAAGAATATCAAATTATGAATGTTTGACTCTATTTCTATGTAAGCAAACTACGGTAACCAGTTTCCTAAGGCGGGAAGTGTAGGCAACTCATATCGAGTTTCCGTTACACCAGCATTTGAAAATTCTCTTTTTATGTAAGCAGAACTACGCACGGTCTGATTCCCAAGGAGGGATACATATGCTCCTCCATCGGGCTCGACCCTTTAGTATTTAAATTTTAATTTTTTTCCCAAAGATAGAAACTGGGGCAAATTTTGCAAAGCAAGTAGAAGACGTGAGATATTGCAACTGAGGCAGCTTTTGCAAAGCAATTTGAAGTATTGAAAGTCATAACTGGGGCAGTTTTTGCAAAGCGAGTTGAAATGTTGAAGTCATAACTGGGGCAGAATTTTGCAAAAAGCAAGTTGAAGACATTGAGCTAGTTTGGTCGTTACTAGAAGTAGCTTTCAAGGATTGGTGTAGACTTTCATTTTGCAAGGAAGAATCGATAGTCGAGCAAAGCATTGATGTTCAAAATAAGCCGACCGTTTTAGCAAATTGTGCCAAAATGGTCGAGCACGCATACTGATTTAGTAAAACATTTCAAAGTTATTTTTCTCAATTCGCGTCTTGAAAAATCAAATTTTGTTGATCATTGAGTTTCGAACTTTCAAATATTTTACTCCTTTATTGAGTCGGGATTTTGGTCTCATCCATTCTGCCTAATGGCCTATTTTACATTTAAAATCCTATGCATGCATCACTATTTTACATATTAACTTACTTTTCTTCAATGAGCAGAATTCATTTGTTAAAGGTTGGCGAGCATTGAACACTGAAATGGCTGAGAATCTGCATCAAGGACGAAACAACTTGGCAAAGCAGCTTCAGGCAACCAGTTCTGGTATGGGCATCTTGCAAGCGCACAATGATGATGTTGAAGAACATGTGGTCCAAAGGAATAGGATTGTCAACTTTGTCAACACTAGCAAACCTTTGCCAAATACAAGCTTTACCTCCAATCCACCGTACTTAACAATGCCTAATTACTCAATGCCTATAAATACTATATATCCACAAATCCCACAAGAATATCTTATCAATCCAAATGCTTGGCCAGCTGCAACTTTATACCCACCTTTTATCACTATGCCTGTTGTGGGGGGTCAATCAAATCAGTTGATAGTGCGTTCACAAGAATTGCCTGAGAAAGAAGTTAAGACAACTTATCCTCACAATATGGATGAACAGATTGTGAGAAAGATCATGGGAAAAGAATTGCGCTCTAGGAATATTCAGAGCTTCTGCTATGAAGACTTATGCATTCACCCGGACATTGAGCTTCCAAGTGGGTACAAGATACCAAATTTAACACTTTCAATGTAAAAGGGGACCCCTATGCACATCTAAAAGATTATTGCAGCAGATTAATTGGAATTGGCAAGGATGAAGCTTTGCGTATGAGATTGTTTATTCATAGTTTATCAGGAATGGCACTTGCAGGGTATACTAAGCAGGATTTTACCAAATGGCACACATGGGAAGACATGGCTCGAGACTTTGTGGAACAATACAAGTTCAACATAGTAAGAGATCCTTATCTAATTGATATGCGCAAAATCAAGAAGATGCCGCATGAGTCTGTTGCAGAATTTGCTGTGAGATGGAGGCTAGAGGCTTCTAAGATGCATCCTCCATTGCCTGAAGATGAGCTGATAGCAACATTCATTGACCTTCAAGAAGGCCTATTTTATGAAAAGCTACTTTTTGCCAATTTAAAGAATTTTCCCAGTTTAATTCGGTATGCAAAGATTTTGGAAGAAAAGTTTCAAACCGGAAGGTTGATTGACTATGACACTACAATGCCAGTTTTCAATTGTTCTGATGCATCTAAACATATTCAAGACTCCCAGCCTTCGCAAGTGCACTACAATCATGATATGCAGAATTCAAGTCGTCAGCATCGATCTTATCAGGCACCATCTGGTCATCAAAGCACGAAGAAGCTAAGACCTCGTACTTTCACTCCTCTATATGAATCATTGTCAGCCATATTGGAGAGATTGAAAGCAGAAAGACTATTGCAAATAAGGAAGGGATGGATCCTAAAAAATCCGCCTCAAGGATTTGATTTATCAAAGAGGTGCGCATATCACTCAAATATTCAAGGCCATGACACAGAAGAATGCTTGGCACTTAAGCACAAAATCCAAAATATGATTGAAATGCAAGATAAGTGTGAAACAAGGGCAAACAAGCAATTATGATCCTCCAGCAGCAAATGCAATTATCATCAGGGGTAATTCATCAAAATTGGCACCAAGGCATTTGAAAAGGAAGCGTGTAGCTTAGCGAAAAGATCAAATGACAACACTTTGTTTGTTGAAAAGGAATTATTGCCCGACTATCTTATTTTTCTACTCTTTTGAAGTTTTATGTAATGAACTATCTTGTACCCTTTATTGGATTTTTAATCCCGAAATCAATGAAAATCCATTTTTCCAAATAAGCCAAGCCAAAGCAATTTTAGATGACATCTTTTGTACTAAAGAAGAATTTCAAGAGCATCAGACTCTTGCAGCAGCAATACATCTGATTTCCATACAAGAAGATGTAGATTTGAAGCCGCATTAGGTGTTCAATCAAGCCAGCCACTATTTGTTCAAAAACTAATAGCTTTTCCTTTGGAAACAGGGACAAATTCATTTTGGAGCTACTGCAAACTTCAGCATAAAGACAGAAGGAGCAGAACAAAATGTTGAGGCTTTTAGGCCCATCTTTCAGAACTCACGATTCTTCTTTGGATGCAGGAATTCCAAAAGCAGTAGAATGAGGAGAACTAGAAACTATCAATTTCTCAAAGATTATTCGTCTTGCCGCATATGCAGAGCGAATCTATTTCTTTCTTTTTCATTATAGTCTTTGCTTTATTATTCACTCGCTTTCCAATGCATTTACTCTAAATTTTGCAGGAATTGAACATCGGTTTCAATATGGACCGAAGGCAACATTCAACGTTGTGCAGCATTATCAATACAAGCAACACGACCTAGCTTTGCTTATTTGTTTTACATTATCTTACCTTAATTAATCCTTATTTTGCAGGTTACTATTAAATGAAGGTTCGTCCGCCTTATAAATGAATGTTTTAGGCTCTTTCGCCTTATAAATGAACGTCTTAGGCTCCTTCGCCTTATAATTGAACGTTTTGGGCTCATTCGCCTTATAATTGAATGTTTTAGACCTGTTTGCCTTATAAATGAATGATCCGGGTCCATCCACCCATAAATCGGATATGCAGATTTACTTCAAGTCGCTTTGGAACATTGGATGCTTCAAGACTGGACGTCTCATTTGCTTTGTCAAGTGATTCGAGCGCCATTCAAGATTAAATCGCAAATTGCCACTAGATCATTAAAGCATTAAGCTTTATCATAGTTTATTGCCGAAAGGCGGCATTTCTATATCCTATAATTCTTGCAAATTGTTGAAAGCAGATTCATTTCTATTCCACTATGATAACACTTACTAAAATTCCATTGTTGTGATATGCAGATATTGTTAAGTTTGAAAAAGTACCCACTTTAATGAGTTTTGTATTTTTCGCCTTATCTTATGCATTTTAGGCTCGTTCGCCTTATAAATGAACGTTTTAGGCTCGTTCGCCTTATAAATGAACCTTTTTAGTCCTGTTCACCTTATAAATGAACAATTTGGGTTAACCCACCCGTAAAATGGGATATGCAGGTTTCCAAGTTGTGTTAGGACGTTGGATGTTTCGGGACCCGACGCCTCATTTCCTTATCAGTTGAATGGAGCACATTCCGAGATTGCATTGTAGACTACCTCTTCATGATCTAAAGCATTATGCTTTATCATGGTTTATTTCCGAAAGGCGGCATTTCTATTTCCTATATTCCTTGCAAATTGTTAAGCCTATTAATTTCATTTCTATTTCGCTTTATGGGAACGTTTACTAAAATCCCTTTTATAATTTGCATAAATTTCTAAGTCTAAAGAAGTAACTGCTTTAATGAGTTTTGCATCTTTTGCTTGCCTTATGGTTTAGGCTCGCTCGCCTTATAATTGAACGTTTTAGGCTCGTCCGCCTTATAATTGAACGTTTTAGGCTCGTTCGCCTTATAAATGAACGTTATGTTACCTGCATAGATTATAGATTGGACAAGTCAACTTGAGATATTATGTCTCGTTAGTCCACTTATCTTATAAAAGCCTGCATTCTACAATTAGTACTCGCTTTACTTATTGTTTTGCTTTACTGTTTTAGAATAATAATCAGCCTAGAGGTTCCCCGGGCGGAGCACCTCGTCAGTTGATCAAAAGAAGAACTTATTGATGATATCACAACCCGCATTTACAACTTTATGTTATCACTTTTTATTTCTCATTCCAATTATTACAGTTTATTAGCAGTTGCTCGCTTACCATTTGTCAAGTTTATTACAGGATTTTGGCAGTACCGTATCAGCATTTGGAGCATAACGTGGAAATTTTTCTTAGCAGTGAACTGGGGCAATCGTTAGTATGAGCTAGACTCGTCAACGAGGATCTGAAGAATCGCACTCGAACAAGCAAATTCTATCCTAATCTTCTGTTTCAGATTGGGAGGTCAATTTGAAATTCTTTCCTATTCGTGCGTCCTTTTTCTGTCAATCATGCAAGCCTTTATATCTAAGTATCGTTGTACTACATATGGCCTGATTCTCTTTCAGCCCGAGATATGTAGGCAACTCGAAAATCGGAGTTCGGCCATATCCATAAGCCTCGTCTTTTAGTCCTCGAAATCAAAAGTCATGGTTTTATCGGGACAAAATTGGTTTCTCGTCAACTACTTTACCCTAAAAACTCTTTCATCCTTTTCCGGGTAAAGAAGGACAGCTGTTGACACCTAATTTTGTCCCGGAGTTATCGAAATTGATAATTTACTATGGAAAGATTTTTAATTAAGGCTAAAATTGAAAATTAAAGAGATAAAGCAATTGATTTTGATCAAAAGAGGCTAAAAGCATAATTCATAGCCTAAATTCTGTCCTATTCGTGCAAACCCCTATATACATTTCATTACCCATTTTTCAGCCGACCCGTTAACCTCAATTCCCCGAACCCTAGACCCGCTTCCCTTACCCGATTCCCCATTTCGATTTCCCTCCCAAAATCATCGGTCCCCACTCAAAATCCAGCTCATCCATCGTACCAGCAGCGTATAGGGAGCTCCCAGCATCGTCCTTTTGCCAAGAATAATCCAAAAATCCAGCTTTCATACCGTTAGACAGATCAAGAGCGTCCAATGTAGTGAGATTTGAAATAAACGATTCAGATTCGCTCAGTCCTAAGGTAAAACAAATCCATTTCCCACATCGTTTTTGCATCCTTTTGAACCTAGAATTTCCCTATAAATACCCCCTTCGATTCTTAGATTTGGGGGTCGGATTTTGGTTGAAGGAATCGAGGGTCTTCGGAAACGAGGACCCTCTTAGTGCTTTTTTCAATAAGCGATTTTAGTTTTCCTTCCTAATCTCCGACTTCTAAATTTTGTGAATCGTCGAGTTGACGTCGCTTGTTTGAGTGCGGATTTCGACGGATCAAAGCCTCATTTCGCTGCCTCGCAAAAGGTCAGTGTTTCATTTTTTTTTTTTTTTTTTGTATTTTCTTTGTAGTTGTAATGTATATAAATGTTTAGGTGTTTAATTAATCCTGCTCTCCATTTTAATAACCAGTATGTATATAAAACATAAGGCATGTAAGAGTACTTTTTTTGATTTCTGAGTTAGAACTTGTTAAATTGAATAGCTTAATCTTAAGATAACTTTAGAAATCCTGTTAAAATTTTTAGAAACTGAATAAGGAAACAAAAGAGTAAACTTGTTTTAGTCTATTTGTCAGTTTCTTGTGTGAATTTGTTTGGTTCTTCTGCATATGTTTTGCTTGCTGTTTGTGAAGAGAATATGTGTGAAGAGGTGTTTCAGGGGGTGTTTGTGTGGTAGTTTGTAGGCTGAATGGAGAGGAGGTGGGGTTCTGATTGTTTGGGGTCAGTTCAGGGCAGTGAGGTTTAGGGAAGTATAGTATGTATGCAGGGGTAGAGAGGGAGTTTTAGAGAGTGAAGCAAGTGTGATTTAGTTCTGGTATAGTCAGTTTTTTTAGAGTTGAGAAGGGTTCAGGAGATGTGTAGTTGTCAGGAGGGATTCTGGGAATTCTTTCTGGGAGGTTGCAGGAAGTTTCAAAGTTGTATGATGGTGTTTGTGAGTAGATGTAGCTGTCAGCTCATTAGTATGCTAGGTTAGTTTGCAAATAAAGGTGATTGGTTTGAAGGCAGGTTCTGGGAGCTTTCAGAGCTATATAGGCAGTGAGAGAGTAGATCAGTCAAGGAAATAGGTTAAGAGGTCTGCAGGGTTGTTCTTCAGGTGTGTGTGTGTGTGATGGAGTTCAGTTGGTTTAGGTGTTTAGAAGTTTGTATGGAGTTTGTCCTGGGAATCAAAGTTAGTTTTGTCCTAGCTTTCTTGTTTTCTTTCTTGGTTCTTTTGGTCAATATCTCCAGTACCTAATCTATTCAAGCAAGGTAGCAGTAAGCCAATCTCAATCTGTTTGGTAAAGGCTTTCACTCCATCCTATTTTAGTACTCTAAAGCTTGAGTTTTATGTGATGTTTCTATAGAGGTTTCAAATGGCCTAGTTCTGAAATAAATTGGAGGATAGGGTATATTGTTAGGCTTGTAATCAAGGTGTTGGTGTCTATTGATAAGAAGTCATGTCCGATAAAGTAAAATGAAGATTAGATTCCTGTTTCATGCATGTTTCTTTTCCCTCTGTTAATGTTCTATGTTTTGGAAGCCAATCCTAAGAGCTTTGTGAGAATGCAAGCCAGCAGTTAAGCTCCTTCTTAATCCAGTTCTTCTACATGTTTAAACTCAATAGTTCTCAGTTTTAGATTTCTGTCTAGCTGGTTTAATGAGCCCTGAGTTGGTTGTGTGTGTGATTATGTGTCTACAACATTTTTAAATATATTCATTCCAGCTTTCTTTAAGCTTTGTCCAGCTTATTGCTTAGTTCATTACCTCATATCCTGCTTTTAATTAAAGTGAATCTGGAGTTAGGATTATTTTTCCCCCTCCTCGCGTCTATTTGTTTTCACTAACAGTAAAATCCTGATTTGCATGCATAGTTTCTTTTAGAAATTCGTACTGGAATTTGACATCTCTCTTTATTCAGATAACATGAATGTTGGTAACTTGTATTTGGTTTGTTAGTTTTCACTTGTTTGAGATATACGGCATGAATAAAGGTTCTGTTTAGTTTTCCCTAGTTTTTTCTGAATGGCTTGATCTGAAATCCTCTATTTGATATGTGAAAATTCATTTAGTGGACAAAAGTTCATTCTAGGAAATTTTGTATCAAAAATGGACCACCTGGGTTGTTGCTTTAGACCTTGTTTCCCTTTGTTAAAATCTGCATTCAAGATTTCTCCAATGTTTTGTCATCTTGTTTTAATCTAAGATGTGTTAGGAAGTGATCAATGTTAATAGAGTTTATGATAATCTGTTTGCGTCTTTTTTTAGAAAATGTGAGGTAAACTTTGTTAACAACAAACTTTTTTCTCAAATTTATAGTTCTAGTACATTTCCTTCCTCATTGGAGCAAAATAGACTACGTACATTGAGCATTTAGTCATTTCTTTTAGCTAGACTACTTGTCTATTCATCAAGCAAATTTTTTTATACACTTCTTTGTTTACATTTTTATATATTCTAATTCTTTATTTTTATTTTCCTTGGCATAATACAACTTGGGATCGAGTTGGTTAAACTCACCAAATGGGATAGTGCATTGGCTTGGAGTCGCATTGGGGTCGAGACCGGGCTCAAGATTCAAGAAGTGAGGATCATAGAAAGTGCTTTGTTGAGCCGCCTATTCTAACTTAGGCTCATGGGCATATAATTGTATAAAATTAAATAAATTCAAGGCTCCCATGAGTTTATCAATTTCCGGGTTCTTCTTCTAAACCTCCTCTTTTCCCATCCTTAAAAATTGTATGTCTATAGAAACTTCCATATAATTAATTCTTATAGCATAATTTGCTATTTATGAATGAATGTTTATTTATTTATTGAGTTATTTTGCGAATATTTATTTCTTTTGAATTTCCATCTTATTTAGGAATTTTGAACCTTTTAGTTAAATAGTGCGTGCAATAAAATTTGAAAATAATAAAAGTAGTAGCTTTGTTTCAAATCCCTTAAATTGCAACTTCAATTGAGATTTTCTCCATGTTAATTAATTTTCTTACCTCTTCCTGAATACATTATTATTAGTATTATTATTATATTTAAATTCATATCTAAAGTGTAATCTATTACAATCTTAGTTTTTAGCATTAATTTTAATGTTTTTGAACTAAATTGTGTAAACTTGCATCTATAGAGCTATTTTGTGAAAACCGAAGGATTAACCATATTTTGTGGATTTTCGAAAGTGCTTTTCAAATGAAAACCTTCTTTCGAAAATAATTGAACCTCTTACTTAGAATCTCTGAAAAGACCATTTTCCTTAAAACGGAGTGCTTGCACGCACTATTTAATTAATTGGTTCCTAATTATCCTGAATTAGGTGGCGACTCCAAAGAAAACCCTTTGGAGTCCCATTTTGTTGAAGTCAAATCCCGATGCATACTTGTTATGCATTTTTTTGGGAGGGTTCAACAACCTCGAGTAGGAAAATTACTCAAAAGATCCACTAACTAGAATTTCGGACAGAAGAAAAGTGAAAACCTAGGAGAATCAACCCTTTGATTCCTTTTTGGAATCTTTTCGATCACACCAACTCTTGTCCGTACAAGAGTGGTCCCTCCTTGGTACGGATAGAGTTTTACCTTATCCACTTCCTCTTTTCAGCCGACAAATTTTCACCTTAGGTTTTGGTCTTTACACTTTACCCCTTTCTTCTTCAATGGAACAGTGAAGCTTTGCTCCGGCGTACGGACAAATTTAGCTTCGGTTCACTGACCACGAATTTTAACAGACCTGGGTTGCTTCTTCAACTCCGGTTCCAACAACAACGGAGGAATTTTCAGTCAAAGTTCTTGAGCTAAGATTCAGCTCCTTCGACGTACACTGTTACAATTCATAACAGCTTTCCGGCGTACGGACAACGAATTCAATCACAGAACTTCGAATTTAAGCACAAAACAAACCCAAATCACTCAAGAACCACCAATCCTCATCGGTTTCAACCAACACAAGTTGGGGTTCGATTTCCAGTCACCACTACGTTCCAAACGGTCCACAATTTCACCAAGAAACCCTAGTCATAAAAGTCGTACGTCGGGTACTTGTTGGAATTAGGGAACAATGGTGAACAAGAATCAATGGTTGTTTAATCCAAACAACCAACAATCAAACACAATTTTTGAATTTTTGTTTTTCTACTTTTTTTTTTTTGGTTAAACGCCCAGCAACAACAATCAAACACACAGAAGAAAGCTGAAACTGGAGACACAAGCACGATTTAATGAACAGGATTTGAGGTTGTAAGAACAAACTCAAACCTTGCTCTGATACCAAAATGGTGCAAGCAAACCCGAAGGAAATGCTAAACACGAACGCGGAAGAAAACAACAAGAAAGTAAAAGATAGAAGCAAGACAAATTTTTCTTTGATTCAAAAGAACAGTGAGGAACCTGTCTCAAAGCTCGATTGAAGGGAAATCAAGATGCACCTATACGATGCAACAATCTTCAAGAAAGACCCGCTTCTTGCAAATTGAATGATCAAGAAGAAATTGTTCAAACGAATCACACCGGTTGACACAAGTTCTACAAAAGCCCACGTCGGGGTTCGGCTCCATCGGAGACTCACAATAGCACTTGCTATATTTTTCATATACTAAAAACTGGGTGTCTTTTACAATGAAATGAAGTAAAGTATTTATAGGCTATACTAAGGATAGAATAGTAAATAGTCGCAAGTGTCTAATAAAAAACAAGCCACGTAGGGCTGAGCTAAATGTGTGTTCGGCAGCCTTGACTTCGGTGCGTGGTTGCTTGCTCGAACTCATTGTCCTCGGACGCTCACTTCACTTGACTTCGAACACAGTTTGTTTGTGTTCGGTCACTTTGTCCTCGGGCTCAAATATGAAGATGACGCCTTCGGTTCTTGAGCCCGGCCACTCAGCTTTGGAGCAATTTCTTTCCTTCGGCCAGGCCAAGTGAATGTGCACATCGTGCAGCAGCTTGGCTTGACTTCGTGTCATCTGTCTCCTCGGTGGATCGAACACTTGATCAGCACGTGTTCGGGCTGCATCAGTTGTAGACTACACTTGATGTTGTGATGAAATAGATGAATAAGAAGATGTTGAAATCTGTTAATCAAGTTGACTCACAGGCTCCGACTCAAGTTCTGGATCCTGGTAATTTTTTGATGTTGATTTGCTTGCTTGTACTGAAGATGTAAACTCCATGAATTAGGGGCAGCGGCAGAATACAATCAACAGGGTCAATTTAGGCCAGCACAAGAAACTTTACCCCTGCAGCAGGTAAATGATATAGCTGAGATCAAGAGTATGTTGTAGGTTATGATGGGAGTTAATAAGCAACTGTAAGACTAAGTGGCAGAGTGAACCACGCCCAATCCTACACCTCTATGGGTGAGAGGCGATCATCAAAGTATAGTACCTGATACGAGTCAGAGTAGATTCCACGAGGAGCTACACGTGATCTAAAGTAGAGTTAATAAGTTCGAGTTCTAAAGAGATGTTTGGCGATTCCCAATTAAAAAGAGTGTAATCATGATTGAAATTGACTTCAACAATAACATTAATAATAATAACTAAAAAGGGGTATGAACAATGGATGGAAGGCTTGGGGTTTACCTACGCAAGCAAGATTCACATAACTTGGATACTAATCTTGTCTCACAAATCTCATGGGTAAAGGGTAATGGTTGAACCTATGCATTTGACACTCTAAAACTCTTAGGTATTGACAGTGTCTACCCTGTTAAGGTCAATAACAAGGCGCATAAAGACTTCTATGACCTGATTATGAGTGACCCTGTTAGATGGGGTAGGCTTATGAGCCAGTATAACTCAAATCCTCGCTAGTTCTTATAAACCTACGCTCTCAACCCTGTTAGGGAGATGAAAGCAAAGTGGGGTTTAGTTCGAGTGAGGCCTCACCTTAAGCTTTTGCAAGTAAGAACAATAAGAACTAATATAGCATTCACCCATAAGTTTTGCAAGACTAGATTAAGCATCCAAAGTTAAAAGAATCAAGCCATAACAAATAAATCCATAATATGAGTTTGCTACTCATACTAGGTTCTAACATAGATGTAAAATTGAATGAAATAGCAAGAATCATATAATGAATTAAGATAAAGATTATAGATTTTTACAAAAATAATGTTAAAAACCTTTCTTGCTCTCCAATTTTACAAGAAGTTTCAAAAGTGTAAAGTAAAATGAAAGATATCTGCTTTGGAGGCCTAATGGACTATTCATAGTCTTGGGTTTGTATGCTAATTTACTATTTACAAAATTGCTATCTCTCACTGTTTCCAGCATTTGGCCGATTATTCGGCGGCCACCCATTGTATTCAGTGGCCGCCAAGGCCAAGAACCTGAACCTATCAAGCGACTGAATCATCACTGCTCAAGTCCTTGGCTATGGAACACACTGTAATGGTTCGCAGAACAACGATGTTTCGGCGACCGCCCATTGCATTCGGTGGCTCGCAGAAGCTTCATGTCTCCAGCTCGTGAACTCACAGCCTCTATCAGCGAAAGGCTCTCCAATTTGGCCTTTGAATCGGGGGGGACCGACCTGCCTCTGCACCAACACTTTTCTAGTTCTTCAATTTGTAGCCAAACTTTATGTTTTGTTATCCTTTCCTTCCTATTTTGGATTGTAAACATTGTATGTCATCTATTACCTGAAACATAGAGGTTTACAAAAGATTTGCGTATAATTTAAGGCTAAAAGACTAGAAATGCCAGCTAAATTTGCGAGTAAAATCACAACGTATGACATTACAAAAAAAGGGACAGAGACCAAGTTGAAACAATTGTCCTTAGCTTTACATAATAGACCTCAAGGTGCTTTGTCTGGTGACACTGTGGTGAATACTAGATCCTTATCAATTGATGGTAGTCACTTTGAGTAATGGTAGAGACATGGACAAAGGGAGGGTGACTTTGAAGTTGTATGATGAAGAAATAGCGGTTGACATTGGCAAATTGCTGAAGGGGCATTGTAATGATGTGAATTTTTCGTGCGTGCATACATCTTAGCCTTGATGAGCCATGAGTAGAGCTAAGTGAAGCCATGCCACGACTATAACTAAGGCGCTTCTCAGGAGATAACCTGTGATTGTAATTGTATCACACTAAAAAGAAAAAGAAAAAGAAAAAGAAAAAAGACAAAAAAAAAAAGACGTTATTATTTGAAGGATACTACTTGGTGAGTTTCTTTGTTTTTCATATTTCTACTGGTTTGGAGTCTAAGTGTGAGGTGTCTTTCAACCCATCATGCTTGAAGATGAAGTCATGCTTGGGGGAAGTCTGAGTACCTCGTGTCCTAAGGATGCTCACAAGGATGTCCTTCAGGCTTAGAGCCCCAGAGAGTTTCTCCATCACCCTTTAATTTTATTTTTAATGCATTGATAGCAATGGATAATTTTAAATGTGGGGTGAGAGTCTTTCTATTTGTACTAATAATCCCCTTTGATTTTTCTATGTCCATCGATTGTTTTCCAAAGGAAGTAGTTGAACCGGGTATAGGCAGTTTTTTTTTTAAAGATTAGAGTGTAGTAAATGGAAGGAAAAATCTTGGTTCCATGATTTGACTAGCTTTTTATAGATACTTAGTACGGAGTATGTGAACTTCATGCGTGTATTTATCATGATCCACTTTGCCTTGAGAAACGTTGAGTGTATTTGTTTGAAGCCTATAATAATGATTTTGAATCTAGATTTGCTTGAGAGTTTGCTTGTGTTTGCCTTTGTTTAAGAGCGCGAATTGATCCATTTTGAGTCGATTATGTGTCATGTGTGAGTGAGGATTGTTTATTGCTCCAAGTTTAATACTTGATGTCTAGAACTTGCCAGGTGTGTGCGCAAAGCGAAATAAGAAATTTTCTCGTAGGAAGTGATATAGCATTCCTTTCATAGCTAATATATTTGAAGTCTCAGAGTTAGATGTTAACCAATAAAATTTGACCTTAGAAACCCTTTTGAGTCTATAGCCTTTTCTTTGATAGCCATTGAAATTTTCTGTTTCTTGTGCTAAATATCTATGAGTTGCTTGTAATGTTATGAGCCTAAAAGGCTAGTGAATAAAGTGTAAAGTTTGTAGTTGTTTGGGGAAGACAAAAGGTACTCTACGAGGATTCTATTTGAGGGATTTAGTAGAAAGGAAAAAAAAAAGTGTACGCTTGGAACATAATTTAAAATAAAAAAGATGTAAAAAATGTTGTGTTTTGAAAGATAGATTTTTTTTAAAAAAAAAAAAAAAGAGTAGTCCCTATCATTAATTAGCTCCTACTTTTGCTTAAAGAAAAAGGTTGGTGAAAGTTGAATATGTGTTGGTAAAAGGAAGATTGATTGGGAGGAAAAATGCTTGAACTAATTGTGGTGCATTAAATTGCCTGGGGCGGTTAGTCACCATTACCTAAATATATCATACCCATCTTATTCCCTACACTACAACCAAAATAAATACTAATTGATCTTAGCCGAGTGGATGGACATTAGTCGAGTCCTACACTAAAGGCAAGCTTATGGTACGTCTTGCGCTGCACATGAGTTCGTTTCTGAGAGTGAGTGTTTCATCTATATGTGAACTTTTAGTTCATGGTCATTCTCTTGGGTGAATTCCTTCTCTAAAATTTGATTTGGTTGTGAGGGCACATGATTTATGAGAAACGAGCTCTTTTATCAGTCTCTGGAATATAGTGAATACTTGCATGATTTTTAGGTGAGTTTGGAGTCGTTTTGAGATTGAGAAGTTGATTTGATGCACTTGGTAGTTTTAAATATTCTTGGTATGGATTTGTGTGAATAAAATATGATTAGTTTATATGCAAATTGTTAATTGTCTGAATAAACCCGAGCCATTAATGTGGATTGTTTTGGTGAGTCCTGAGTTCTAAGTATAAGTTGCTCGAGGACGAGCATAGGTTTAAGTATGGAGTGTTTATACGAGTCTAGATATTGGTATATTTCACTCTGTTTATAGCCAATCATAATGAAATTAAGTATTCATCCTTCTTATATGATGGAACTAAAGATTAATGTCTCACAACTCGTACAGTTAAATTTAATTTCTTTTAATTGATTGTGTCTTGAGGCCTAAAATTAATTTCGTGTAGACTTAGAAAAATACGATGGGTGTTACATTTTTTGCGGGTAAAGTTCTGCCAAAGTACTGAACCTGTACCTAAATTGACCCAAAAAAAAAAAAAATGACCCGAAAATATGCCCACCCAAAGTTGGGAGATTTACCTGATCATATTTTTATCTTGTCACCCCTTACTCCACATAGATTTGTATCGGGTATTAACTAGGTCAATTTGAAAACATGAGTGAAGCTCAAAACGAAACCGGATATGCAATGAAACTGATGCGGATTGGTGCCCATGATATGGTACCTAGCGAAAGAGTGATTACGTTCGTAGATCTTTCATGAAGCCAAAGGTCTATTAATCACTCATACTTTACCAACTATTGAATGTTGTTAGGTCATAAGATTGTTTGGTATGTTCAACCAAATTTCCCTTCTCCTATGACCACTCAAAGGAACAAAACGGAAATTGTAAGGCATAAATATGAGGAAGACAAGTACTGAAAGCAAGTTGGAGAACAAAAAACTTTAAATATGTGGAAGTGGCTGGGCATCATTTCCCAAAGGAGTGGAATTCATCTTAATCATTGACACAATAAGACACTGGTATGCAATGAATTTTCCATTACTTAGTGAAGGTTGGCCCGGCTGCTCACCTCTTCTTTTTTGTTATATTCTTCGGCTTTTTTTTTTCTTTTTCTTTTTTCCGTGTAGGCGTACCAACCTTATACCTTGTTCGTATTTTCTCTTGTTTCTCCAGTTGAACGTAATCTAAATTTAATTAGTAGAATTATACATCAAAGTATTTTAAATAAAACTTTTGGCACGCATAAAATATTATAAAGGATTGATACACTGGTAAGACTACTTGCTTTACTATTCTTTATCTCTTTCTAAAATGTTTCCCTTGATTATTAATTGTCCAATACTTGAAGTAGCAAAAGTGAATATGGAAAAGGGTTAATAAATAACTTCTTGGTTTCTAATATCTTGTATTTCAAAATGCCGAAAGTAACAACCTATTTAATTTCTTAATAAAAAATTTTCATTTGACTTTCGAAAAGAAAAAAAGAATTACTTCCTTCCCCTTAACTCCTGTATTGCTCTTCTAATTAAATGCCTCACTTAATTAGTCTAAATGTTACTTGCTAGTTTAATCTCTCTCTTAAACTATTATATTTAATGAATATGTCACTTATTGCAACAGTGAGGTAAAGGTTGATTAAGATTTTAAAAAAATAAAAATTAGCACCTCCTTTTTTAAAATAAAAAAAAAGTATCAAATATTCTGAAATGATCTTAGTTGCAAAATCACTAGTTACATTCAGAGCAGGAGGAGGTAATGATAACATCCAAGTTAGGACTGTTAATTTTTTGTACCCTTCTTTTGACAGGGACCAATTGCCAACTTACAAGACATGGAGAACCGAAAAAAGTGGTTTGCCAATTGCACATAGTAGTGATGGTATCCCAGGTTGGATAGATACGCCATTGGAAGATTCTTTCCTTACATCTCATGAACACTTTCTTTTTGTTCCTTATTCACTTTCTTTCTTCCATTCCTATTCGTTCAATAAATGAGGAAAAATTCCTTTTTTAGCTTGTCAGTTTTTGGAGTTTAGGAGAAAGACGATTTGATTTATTAGAGATATTTATGCTAGGTAACGGTGGGCATATGATTTTGTTACATCTTTGGAGGACCACAAACGGTATAACTTAAAGATGAACATATATTCTTTTCTCATTTGGGTGTTATGTTCTGGAGATAAACTTTATACTAATCGCGCATGATGATTTTTGTCACTTGAACTAATTAGTTGGTCTTGAATGTTGAAATAAAAAATGAAATGCTACCAAGCAATGGGACGAGTCACGATGGGCTGAATCAGTAAATGATTAATTACTAGCCATGTCAAAGTTTACTTAAGTTAAAGGGCTAGATCAAAATATGCTAAATATTAAGTCATGGTCCAACCTGTCCAACTTGATCTATTAAGCAAATTGACTCCTTAAAAACAATTTATTCCACAATATACTGATATTTTTAAAACTGTCAAAAGATAACAACACTTTCAAAATTTATTACAAAACATAACATTTTAGACAAAACTTACATGGTTTGTATATACCCGTATCTCCATGTATGTATGACATATACACATGGATATACAAATATATACATGACATAAGAGTATACAGTTGTTGCAGTTTGTATATATTATATAAAAAAATTATTGTCTTGTAAAGTGAAATAATATCAGTATTATTTAAAAAAAATATAATATTTTTATATTTCCTTAAAAGGCCTTATTTTTAAATATTAAATTTGCATTCCATGATTCCATATATATATATATATATATATATATATATATATATATATATATATATATATATATATATATATATATATATATATATAAAATAAACGTGAAATTTATGCTCGAGTAGCCACTCTTTTGAGAGCTAATAAACCAAAAGTCAGCATTTGTAAAGTTTATATGAATAGTTAAAATCGCTCAAACTCAATAATTTTTCTGTATTTCAGTCTAAAATCTCATGACAAAGTACTAAAGTTTGAAAATAATTTTTTTTTTTAAATTTCATGAAGAATAGTGGAATTCCAAATTCTGATTTTTTTTTTTTTTTTTTTTTTTTGGAAATTGAGATTTTTACTTCAAACTCTAGTATTTTCAGAGAATTTGAATTGAAATTCTATCTACGCTGGCTAATACTATCTTCGTTGCTCTAAAAGTGGCTATTCATCAAGATCACCCAACATATAGAATGGTGATTTGAATGCATTATTGAATTTAGTCCTAATTTTCTTATTAATTAATTCAAAGAAGAGTGTCGCACAAATATTTTAGACCATAGTTTTAAGGCCTTCATTTCTTCTTAACTTTGTGTATATATAACACGATAAATGACTTATAAATTGAAATAAATGAAGTATAAAATAGGCTAATATTGAGTATTTTATGGGTCAAGATTGGGCATTATTATAGGTTAACTTGAGCTGCTAAATTTTTAGACATTTTTACGCTAATTGACATACTAAACCACTCAATTACAAAAAATATCGATACTTTTAAATAATTACCCTACATACCAACACTTTTTCACATTTTACAAAATATACAATTTTTCATTTCCTTTCTTCACTCTCTACCCAAAACCCTAACTTCCCCTCTCTCTTTCTTTCCTCCACCCACCCACCCCACCCCACCCTCTCGCCGTTCCCCACCCCCCTCGCCGGCCGCCGCCGCTGCGTGCTCCACCGCGGCGAATTGGAGCAGATCTGCTCCTCTCTTTTCCGATCTTCTTCTCTTTTTCTTTTTTTTTTTTCATTTTGTACGTGTATATGTGTGTATTTTTATGTATACATATGTATTTTGTTAATACAAGTTCAGATCTGCTTCTCATTCTTCTTTTTTGCATTTGAATATACACATTCAAATTCAGATCTGCAAGTGTATGTATCTGTATGTTCGTGTATATATATGTAATAATTTTTAGCACACAAGTGTATGTACGTGTATATCAGTGTATGAACGTGTATATCCGAGCATCTATTTGTATTTTTTGTATGTATTTTTGTGTGTATGTCAAGTAATAAATGTCACACACATAAATTTGTATGTTTCGATTGTAGATCTGTAGATTCGTGTATGTATGTGTGTGTTTAGTGTATGTATAACACAATTTTTTTTGTGTATTTACATGTATTTTTGTTTATATGTATTTTCCAACTTCAATTACAAAAAAAAAAATAAAAAAAATCAATGTTTATATGTGTATTTCATTTTTTAGATTCAAAAAAAAAAAAAAAAAAAAAAAAAAAAAAAAAAAAACGGTGGTGGATGGCGGTGACTAGGCGGCGCCGCCGCCTGGGGTGGTAGCAATGGGGGGGGGGACAGTAGGAAGAAGGAGGAACCCTAATTTATTAGTTTTGTTGATTTTTGTATATAATGTGTAAAAAGATATTGGTATTTTTTGTAAAATGAAATAATATTGGTATTTTTTGTAATTTTGGTGTTAGGATTGTATATATTTGTAAATCTCCCAAATTTTTATAGGCTAACTTGAGAATAATCCAAATAAGCTCACCTCAAATTTGCTCTTGCTCAAACACATCAAAACTTGAGCGTATTGCGTGATATACATTGGTTTTGGGTCAATTTTGTAGGTCATATCTAATTAGCAGTGTAATTATTTTAGTTTAAGCTAGATTAAATTTTGGACATTTGTTGACAAGATAAAAGGATATAAATAGATATGAAGGCATTGAATTATTTGTAGGAACCTCTAGCCCCGATGAATAGAGAAAGAGTTGTACGAAGAAAAGACAGAAAGAATTAGTACGATTTTTAATAAATCACAACTAGTATTATCTTTTAATAATAAAGATGGTTTGTAAACCATTACTAGTGCCCCAAGCATTATCTGAGAACTTACATATACCAAGAGAATCACTCAATAAAACCTAAATACCAATTATTTGGGCTATATATAATAAATACGCCTTCATTTTGGTGCAGGAAAAATTCTATTATGTTGAAAGAACAAAAGCTCTTCGGATAGAAAGATTCCAAAAAGATTTGCTCTCCCCTTTGATTGCATCAACAGAATCAACTTTAAAGAAATTTTTTCCCCTACCCAAAAGAAAGGTTTCTTTTACAGCACGCACTTATCAAACATTTTATTTGGTAGTACTAGTTAAGATACAGTAAGTGATATTTTTCTGCTTGCTTGTATGGTAAAGAGACTCTCAAAATTAAGTTCTATCTTGAGACTTGACGGATATATAGCTAAATATATAACAGAGTTATTGTCTTGCACCATTAAGGGTCAATTGATTCATATGAAATGATAAGTAAATATAAGGAGACGATCATTGTCTCTAAACCGAATAGGTGATGTATAGCTGATGTTAGCGAAAATTATTCACTTATCATTCATGTTGCCTCAATAATAGACACAGGACAAAGCATCATTCTTCTCAATAATAGTACATTCTATAAGAAAAAGGATGGTTTTAGTTCTAACCAGTAATAATTATAGATAAAGGTTCTGTTTTCTTGACATTTCCAGACAGAGAACAATTATAGAAATATTTCATCATGTTTGACATGGAGCACCGCCCATATGATAGAAAGAAACATATTCGTCTAAGTTTTATGGAATTAATGCATTATTATCTTTTCTTTAAAGGCAATTAAAACGAAAATTGCCTCAACTAGAAAGCAGTCTCCGAACAAGCAACTTAATTCATAGAAGAAAAAACGTATTATCTTCGTGAAAAATGTCAAATTTAAGTAATCAAATTAGACACGTTCAAGATTATGTAACTTTGAAGAGTTAATACTACTTCAAATTCCTTAAATGGTTATAAGGTATTCAAAGGAGGGAAAAAATGAAAGGCTTTTCACCAAGCAAGGGCCCGTTAGCGGTTCAAGGTAGTGAAATAAAGATAGAAAACTTCCATTCTTTTTTTCACTTTTAAGTAAGTATGACCTTGTCCTCTTTTCTTTTGATATCAAGATAATTGAAGAAGGACGTACTTTGAAGATTTTCACTGAATTTTAAAAGACAAATATTTATGGTATACCAACAATCCTTCAATTCTATGCGGATACCTTTTTTACTTTCAACCAGCTGCCCGAAATAAGGATAATGTATTGGTGAAAATATAATTAGCACACGTGGCAGTCCGAGCGTAGGACTCGAAATATTTTCTATAAGATTCACAAGTTGGCTACGAGATTAGTAGCATGGCGACTGAGGCGAAGCCCTGGGGTCGAAAATTGTGAAGGAGCTGACTGCTTGTACAGTTGTACACTAATTAGTTACAGTTGTACACTAGTTAGTTAGGATGGTTAATGGCTAGTAATTAGTTAGTTAGCACTAGTTAGTTATCACCTAGATATTTATCTTTCTATAAATATAGTTAGTTGGATGTACACATTGATGATTTTAGTATGAATATAATGAGATATTTTCATTCCATAATTTCTCTCTCTAGAATTCCTTCTTAGCTCATCTTAGTTCAATACACTGTGTGTGTGAGTGTGTGTTGTTTGCATATTTCTCAGTTCACAACATGGTATCAGAGCTCTTCGAGCAGATTTAGGGCTTGTTCGTGCACTGATTTCACATAGAAAAGCAACGGATTTGTCGATTAGGGCATAAAATTTTTCAAAGTTTTTGAGGCTTTCTCTGTGAATTTTCTGCATCTCTTCATTCATTATGTCAATTAATACTGTTCAATCGCCGACAATGGCTGTCGGAACTTCCGCTGCAATTGGACTGGGAACCATTGATCATAATCACCCACTATACCTGCATCCATCTGATACTCCAGGAGCAATACAAGTAGGGAATCAATTAATAGGCATGGAGAACTATACACTTTGGGGGAGAGCTATGAAAGTGGCTTTGTTAACGAAGAACAAATTGGGCCTCATTGATGGGACTGTTAGGCGCAGTGATTACAGGGAGCCAGAGCTTCAACACCAATGGGATCGATGCAATGCACTTGTTATTTCATGGCTCATGAGCAATGTAAGCAAGGATCTCAAAAGTGGCATCCTATTTCGATCAAATGCTCATTTAGTATGGAAGAACCTTAAGGAAAGATTTGATAAGGTAAATCTGTCTCAAATCTATCATTTACATAAGGAAATAGCAACATTAACTCAAGGAGTTACATCTATATCAGTCTATTACTCAAAACTTAAGGATTTATGGGATGAATATGACTCAATTGTACCCCTACCTGCCTGTGATTGTGAGAAGTCAAAGGACTTTGTGGAACACTTAGAGAAACAGCGTCAGCTACAGTTTTTAATGGGTTTAAATGAAGGCTACAGTCAAGCTAGAGATCAAATACTACTAATGTCACCAACACAACAGTAAATCAGGCTTATTCTATGGTTATTCAAGATGAGAATCAAAAATTGATTACTGGGAGTAGTTGTTCAAACACTGAATATACGGAACCAACAACATTGTTTACAAGAAACACAGGGCAAAAATCAAACAGGAATTCCAACCTTTACTGTGATTATTGTAAAATGAGACGCCATACTCGAGACAATTGTTACAAGAACAAAAGGTGTGACTACTGCAATAAGAAGGGTCATACAAGGGAGCACTGTTATGAGGCCAATGGATACCCTGAAGGCTATAAGGGCAAGCGTAGGGGAAATAATGTTAGTAGAAATTGCAGTGCCTATACTTCTAATATGACTGGTGGTAACAATGAAAGAAACAACAACTCTTATGGAGCTGTTTTTGGTAATGATGTCAAAAGTTCACAAGGGAATCATTTAGCTGGACAACAGATGTTCACTTCAGGAACAGGTTCAAATACTAGCCCAGAACCCTTCTTCACACAAGATCAGTTTCAGCAAATCATGGTTGTGGTAAACAATAGACCTACATACAATGGCAACAACAATGTTAATATGGCAGGTAACAGCAGGTTTACAAGATCTACTGCACAAGGTAATAGCTTCCCTTTGATTATTGATACTGGTGCAACTAATCATATGATTAGTGATGCAAGATTACTGAACAATAGTTTCCTAGTTGCTAATCCAGGAAAGGTTCAGATGCCAACTGGTGATTCTGCTAATGTCACTCAGATTGGGGATTGTAGTTTGAATGGAGGTGAAGTCATTAAAGATATTATGTGTGTGCCAGATTTTAAATTCAAAATAATGTCTGTATCTCAAATGGCAAGAGATATGAACTGTTGTGTGTCCTTCTTTCCTGGTTTCTGTCTCTTTCAGGATCTCTCTTCTAGGAGGGTGAAGGAGATTGGTAGAGAGGAGGAAGGCTTATACATACTACATACCAATAAAGAAGGCAAGAATATGCTTACCAGCAAGTCAATGACTGCTCAAAGGCTGTGCAATGGTGGTAATGGTGCACTTTGGCATAAGAGGCTAGGCCATGTTCCTATGAAGGCTTTAAGAAAAATAACTGATATCAAGAATAAGACTAAAACACTTCGAAATAAGTCATTGTGAAGTTTGCCCCTAGCTAGACAAACTAGAACTCCATTTCAGCATAGCAGCAGTAGAACCACTGAGATTTTCCATTTATTACATGCTGATGTTTGGGGACCCTACAAAGTCCCTACTCATAATGGAATGAAGTATTTCCTTACTTTGGTTGATGATTATTCTAGAATGACATGGATCTTCTTACTGAGACTTAAATCTGATGTTATTATGATTCTTAAGGATTTTATTCTGATGATCAACACTCAGTTTAACAGAAAAATAAGGGTGTTTAGGTCAGATAATGGCACAGAATTCTTTAATGACAGTTGTAATGAATTGTTCAAGATGTATGGCATTGTTCATCAAAGCTCCTGTCCACACACTCCACAGCAAAATGAGGTGGTGGAAAGGAAACATAGGCACATCCTAGAGGCTGCAAGAGCCATAAGACTAGAGGGTCATATTCCAGTCAGATTTTGGGGAGAATGCATCCAAGCTACAGTCTATATTGTCAACAGAATAGCCTCAGTAACTCTTGAGAACAGATCTCCTCATGAGGTCTTCTATGGTGTGCAACCAGTGTACTCCCACATGAGAGTAATAGGCAGTCTGTGCTTTGCAACTGATCTAACCAAGAGGGACAAGCTTGCTCCAAGAGCCATCAGGTCTATTATGATGGGCTATGGGGTCACAGAAAATGGCTACAGGCTCTATGACATTGACAATAAGGTGTTTTTCACAAGCAGAGATGTCACATTTTATGAAGATGTCTATCCTTTTAAAGCTTCACCAACTGTTGACACTCAATCCACCAAAGATTACACTGACATGTTTGAGATGGACCCTCCTATTATGACTCCTAACACTGCCTCAACAGATACTGATGTTTCCAGTCAGGCTGGAGTTGAACCACATCCTATGCATTCTGATGAACTTGTGCATTTTATTGCACCTGATATTTCTGAGCAAGTACATTCTGATGAACCTGTGCATTCTATTGCACCTGATATTCCTGAGCAAGTAGCTATACCTGAGCATTCCTCCACAGATGCAGGAAGCCACAGACAATCTGCAAGACATAGTAAGCCTCATATCTGGATGAGAGACTATGTGATGCCAAAGAAAGGGAAGGAAACGGCCACCATTTGCCCCTACCCACTCTCAGATGTGATTGGATACAGCAACATATCTACAACTTATCGTAGTTACATTTCTAAATTCTCTAATGAAGTTGAGCCCAAAAATTATAAGGAAGCAACCAAGGACCCCATGTGGATCATAGCCATGCAAGATGAAATCAAGGCCTTGGAGGAAAATGGTACATAGGAGGTTGTTCCATTACCTAGAGGAAAGAGGACTATAGGCTGCAAATGGGTCTATAAGATTAAATACAAAGCTTCAGGAGAGATTGAAAGGTTCAAGGCAAAGCTTGTTGCCAAGAGTTACAGCCAGCAAGAAGGCTTGGATTACCAAGAAACTTTCTCACCAGTTTTTAAGATGGTGACAGTGAGGACAGTCATAGCTTTGGCTGCAGCAATGAGGTGACATATACACCAAATGGATGTGTACAATGCTTTCTTGCAGGGTGACCTTCATGAAGAAGTTTATATGGATCTTCCTCAAGGTTTTGGTCATGAAAGAAAAGGGAAGCTGACCTGCAAATTGCTTAAGTCATTGTATGGACTTAAGCAAGCTTCTAGGTAGTGGAACATTAAGCTCACTTCAGCTTTGGTTGCCTCAGGTTTCAAGTAGAGTCAGCTAGATTATTCTCTTTTCATCAGAAGGAGACAGGGCAGACAGGTCATAGTTCTAATTTATGTGGATGACCTTCTCATCACAGGCACTGACATGGAACTGATATAAGAAACTAAAGATATCCTGCAGCATAATTTCAAGATTAAGGACTTGGGTGAGCTCAAATATTTCCTAGGCATTGAGTTTGCTAGGAGCACAGAGGGCATTTTAATGCACCAAAGGAAGTATGCCTTGGAACTTATATCAGACATGGGGTTATCAGGCTCCAAACCTGTTAAAACACCACTGGAGCTGCACCAAAAGCTTACAACTGTGGAGTTTGATCATTATGTTGGTGGGCAAGGAAAGAAGGATCCAATGCTGAGTGATCCTGGCCAATATCAAAGGCTAGTGGGTAGACTCTTGTACCTGACTATTACAAGGCCAGACATTTCCTTTGCAGTAAAAAACTTGAGCCAATTCATGCATCAACCTAAGGCATCACACATGGATGCAGCTATCAGGGTAGTCAAGTATGTTAAAAATTCACCAGGACTGGGTGTGCTCATGTCATCTGTGGACTCAGACCAGCTCTTAGCTTATTGTGATGCTGATTGGGCAGCTTGCCTGAATACCAGGAGGTCCATTACATGTTATGTAGTCAAGTTTGGCAATTCCTTAATCTCGTGGAAGTCCAAGAAGCAAGTAACAGTGTCTAGAAGTTCAGCAGAGGCTGAGTATAAAAGTTTAGCTTCAACAGTATCTGAGATTGTCTGGCTGACAGGATTATTCAGACAGTTGGAAGTGCAGCTGCAATTGCCAGTTCCAATATATTGTGATAGCAAATCAGCCATGCAAATAGCTGCTAATCCTGTTTTCCATGAAAGAACTAAACACATTAACTGTCATTTCATTAGGGAGAAATTGATACAAGGTTTGGTGGACACTATCTACTTAAACTCCTCTAACCAGCCTGCAGATCTGCTCACTAAGGGATTGACCTATGCTCAACATTTCCATCTGTTATCCAAGCTAGGCATGAAGAATATCTTCATAACACCTAGCTTGAGGGGGGCTGTGAAGGAGCTGACTGCTTGTACAGCTGTACACTAGTTAGTTACAGCTGTACACTAGTTAGTTACTAGTTAGTTTAGGATGGTTAGTGGCTAGTAATTAGTTAGTTAGCACTAGTTAGTTATCACCTAGATATTTATCTCTTTCTATAAATATAGTTAGTTGGATGTACACATTGATGATTTTAGTATGAATACAATGAGATATTTTCATTCCATAATTTCTCTCTCTAGAGTTCCTTCTTAGCTCATCTTAGCTCAATACACTGTGTGTGAGTGTGTGCTGAGGTGAAGCGACGGTTCCACTCCTCGTGAACTCTGCCAGTTACCCGAGGAGTGGGGGGACTATCTATTTTAGACTTTTAGTGAAATATAGCTTGCACAAGTGGCAACCCGAGCGTAGAGCTCGGGATATTTTATATAAGATTCGCAAGTTGGCTACCAGGTTAATAGCATGGCGATCGAGGCGAAGCCCCGGGGTCGAGAATATTCGAGTCATGAGAATGATTTGCTTCGGAGAACAAATAGCTAATCGCCCCGAGACGAAACGATCTTAGCCTCAGGGTAGGCAGTTCAGCTCGAGCGCAAGAGACGCCCTACAATTCTGCCCATGATCTCAACATTCAATGGGAAAGATCGTGGGCAAGCCACGATTTAAACATAGAGGAGTAGGCTAATTAATGCCCTTAATTATCTCTAGTTCATTGGCTATAAATAGCACTTACGTAATCTTGTAAAGGCGTTCACAAATATAGGCAAAGCTCTGCCCAATTGTAATCTCAAATTATTCATAGTGAAATTATTCATCTTGTGCTCTTTTTACTTGTTTAATTATATCCTATTGCTTTTATCAATTTTGATACATTGAATTGGTTGTAACCCCTAAACAAATTCAATTGTGTTCCTAATTCGATTTAGGCTAATACAGACAATCTCGAGTAACGATTTCACACGGTAACTCTATTAATCTTTTTCTCCAAGAACATGCTCGATGCTATCGATGAAAGAGAGATAGTGATTTAGTCCCAAGATCCATAAAATACTATGTTGAATATATAATCATCATCAAGGCTCTGCTAGTGACAAAATAAAAATATTTGTTAATTTAAGAGTATTCAAGCGAGTTCCGGATTAAATATATAATGTATAAAAAGTAATACTATATCAATAAAATTCTTCTACCTACGGCCTTGTATAGCTTTGTGAGATAACATAATTTTCCTGCAAAGAATCAACTGACACCCTTCTCCTTGCGAAGCTCTGTTCTTGGGCTCAAGTATATATGGAGCCCGTTTGGATAAACTTAAAAATGGCTTAAAAACACATATATGCTTATAAGCTCATTGATGAGTGTTTGGTAATTCAAAAAGCAAAGTGCTTATAAGTATTTTTCTGCTTACAATAAGTCAAAAATGAGAAGTTAGGATTTCTAAACTTTTCAAAAATGGCTTATAAATAACTTTTGGTTTTTAAGCTATTTAATATAAGCTCATCCAAACGGGTCTAGTATGAGGTCGATTCTCAAAGTGTGCATTTCCTTTTTGTTTTTATCAGTTTCTGGTCTCTAATATTTGTGATAAAAATGATTGAAAAAAAGTGGGATCAGCAGTGCGAACCAACTCTAGAGCTCTCTTTTATTCAAACGAGAAGATTAGTTAATCTCGTCGCTAAAAAGAAATAAGGAAAAAGGAGAACTCAAGTACCAGAGCCATAGCCAGTGCGTTGTCATTATATTGAGACAAAAGCGTTATGGATTTTACATAACAAAAAGGTAATAAAAGCTGCAACTGTGAATTTAATGGCATTAAGTTATGTGGCAGTAACTTCCTGCGTGATTTTCTGGTCCTATTTGGATAAGTCTCCTCTTCTATACTTTTCTTCTTTTTCTTTAATTCTCACAAGTGAAGAGCTTAACTTTCTATACTTACAACTTAACCTTTGTTTTGGAGGGGCATTTTTTTTTCCTTTTGAATTGTTTAAATTTTTCTAAAAGTGAGTTGATCTCATTGTGCCCAAGAGAAAGAAAAAAAAAAGTGAAATGAAGACAATATAAAATAGAAATTGTATCTCTAAAACAAATTTAGAAAGAAATAAAGGTACCCAAAGAAAAATATCACCTACTGGAGAAATAGGAGAGGATACTTTCACGTGATTGCATATCTGAGATCCTCATTTATACAAGCTTAATAGTATAACATTGTACAATTGAAAAGAAAATTCAAGTTTAAATAGCTCTATTCTCGGTATAATAGTGTATTGGGTAAAAGTTGACCCACGGCGATTTGCCCCGGTCACGCAGATCACAACGATCGAACACGTCGCGACTAAGCAATCGCCGAAGCAGTTGAGCGAGTCGCCGAAGCCTTGGAACCGAAGACGCGTTACCGAAGGCGAGCCGTGAGCTGAGCTTCGGTAACCATTACTTCGGTCAAACAACAGGGCCAAGTCACCGAGGTCGTAAACTATCACCTCGGTGGACCCCCCTCGGTTCGTCCGGCTTTGCAGCCCACTACCTCACCCCACTAATTCAGCCACTACACCTCAAGATCGTGGGATAACATGGCAGCTGATGGTGGAGAACGTGGGCAAGGCTCTTAGGCCTATAAATAGTAGTTCATTTTGTATTATAGGCATCCAAAAATAGATACCGAAACTCTGCCCAAATTTGTACTGAAGATACATATATTGAAAGCAAGTTATTTTACGCATTTTTCGTCTATTTCGTGCATTATTTACCGCTTTGATACAAAGATTTGCTTATATTCGAATCCAAATTCGATTTGTGTACCTAAAAACGATTTAGGCCCATACAAATTGGCGCCGTCTGTGGGGATATAAGCAATAACGCTTTGTTCCAAAGTTCGAAATCTGTTTTTCATCAAGAAATTTGTGATCTAACGCTATGGCTGATAACAACAATGGTGGTAATGGTGATCGGGTTGACGTTCCGACGAACCAACAATCCTTCACCCCAATGACAACCGAAGAATTTCAAATGTACGTTGTCACCACACTAAGAGCTCTCCAAAATAAGCAGGATGAGCAGGCTAGTATCAACGCCGAGTTTCGCGCCTCGCTAGAAGTGCGAAACAGTGCCGCCCCAAACGGCACCCAGCCCTCGGCTCCTGGTGGAGGCACCCCGCCTTTCGTTCCTCAGGGCGCGACAACAGGGGGACCTCACAACGGAGCCGCGTCTGGGGGGTCGGGGAGTAATCCATCTTCCATGCCACACTTCGGGACGGTTCCCTCCGTGGCAGAAACAACGTCATCGGTTGACGTTGAAAAAATGAGTAGAGAAATCGAGGCTCGCATCGAGGCGCGCGTCGAAAAACGCCTCGAGCGCGTACCGGGGATAAGCAAGGAGGAAGATGACCTCGACATCGAGCAATATAGGGAGCAGCCCTACAAGCCCGAAGCAGCACCAGCTCTAACTCCTGTGGGTTTCAAACTCACATTCCTCAAAAAGTACGATGGGACAACTGATCCCAAGGAGCATGTTAGGGAATACATGTCCATGGTAAAAAGCAACGACTTGACGTCCACGCAGCTTGAATCCATGTTCTTAAAGAAGTTTGGTAGTTCGTTGGAAAAGGGTGCCCTTCGGTGGTATTTATGCTTGCCGCCGGGGTCAATCTCCTCGTTCAAAGAACTATCCCGCGCCTTTGTCAAAGCTCACACCGGCGCGCAAAAGATCCTCCAGAGGAAGGAGGATATATGTGAAGTGAAACAATGGCCCGGTGAGCCACTTAAAGAGTTCCTCGAGCGATTCCATGCTGAACGTATGGAGTTGCCTCGAATGGATGATACCTTGGCTATCATGGCCTTCGAAAAAGGTATCAACGGTCGCAATTCAAGTGCTGCTGCCGAATTGCGAAAAGAGTTGCAACAATATCATGTCCTGACGTGGGAGGACCTGCATAGAAGAGCTTACTCCAAAATCAGATTGGAGGAGGCGGAGTTCAAAAACCGAGGTTACCAAAACCGAGGTGATATTTCAAATCGCGCCGAGGCGCCACGAAATAATTTGAAAGGGAGGTATGAACCTTATACTTCGCCGAGGCAACATGTTACTCAAAGGTTGGGGAACAACCCCAGTAACTCATACCCGACGTCTCACATAAGCCAAAGGCTTGGAGGGAAGGTTCAAACCAATATGAACCAAAGGAATCCCTCGAGCTCCGCTTCGGTTCCAAGAAAGGATCTTCCCCGGATCCAAGATTATAATTTCAACATATCGACCTCGGAGCTGGTCGACGTCGTTAAGGGGACAGCCGGGGTAAGAATTCCCAAAGACATGAGAACCCCGGCAGACAAAAGGGATCAAAATCTGCATTGCGAGTTTCATGCAGATTATGGTCACAGAACCGAGGACTGCAAAGCTTTGCGCCTCGAGGTAGCTCACCTACTGAAAAAAGGAGTCTTGGCTCAATTCCTCACTGACAAGGGGAAAGACAATTTTTCAAAGAACCGGGGGGATGGGCAACCACCTCGGGCTACACCCCCGGAGAGAGTAGTTAACGTCATTACCGGGGGGTCAGAAGTAAACGGCGTGAACTTCGCCGCAGCTAAAAAATTCGCTAAGCTCTCCATCACCATGGAGAAGAGGACCCGAGTTGGAGGCTCGGGCAAGGACATCGTGTTCGAAGAGGATGACTGTGATGGGATGATGTTCCCCCATCACGATGCTCTAGTTATCATGCTAAGAATTAACAACGCTGACATCAAGAGAGTCTTGATTGACCCCGGTAGTTCGGTAAACATCATCAGCTACGGGGCGGTGAAGCAGATGTGGCTAAAAGGGGAAATCATTCCCAAATCAACAGTGTTGGCTGGTTTTAACAACTCAACAGAGAAGACGTTGGGTGAAATCACGTTGAAGACATTCGCTGAGGGCGTCACCAAGGAGACACTGTTTCAAGTGATGCCCGAGGATCTGGCCTATAATGTAATCCTCGGGCGGCCATGGATCCACTCCATGGAAGCTGTTCCTTCCACTTTACACCAAGTGATCAAATTCCCAACACCTTGGGGGGTTCGGTCAATTAAGGGGGAGCAGCGAGTAGCGAGAGAATGCTACTCGGTTGCACTGAAGAGTGGAGTCGCCCCAAGCGGGCCCAAAAAATAGCAACCAACGCAACCGGGATCGAGCGAGGCGAGCCTCCAAAATGAAATTGAAAAGATCCCGGCATGCGTGCAAGAGCCTCGGAAGCAAAAAGCCGAGGACTCTACCATTGAGGAACTGAACTCTTTCACTCTACTGAAAGAGTTCCCAGAAAGGAAAGTGCACATCGGCTCGGAGTTGGACCCGAAGTCGAAAGAGGCAATTATGGAAGTTTTAAGGTCCAACCATGACTGTTTTGCTTGGGCTCATTCAGACATGACGGGTATCGATCCGGAGATCATGACTCACAAGCTGAATGTAGATCCAAGGTTCACCCCGGTGAAACAAAAGAAGAGACCTCACGCCGGGGTGAAAAAGAAGGCGATTGAAGATGAAACCACGAAGCTGCAAGAAAATGGTTTCATCAGGGAGGTGAAATATCCCGAATGGCTGGCAAATGTGGTAGTTGTGCCGAAGAAGAATGGCAAGTGGAGAATGTGTGTAGACTACACCGACCTGAATAAAGCTTGCCCCAAAGATTCTTACCCATTGCCACAAATCGACAGGTTAATAGACTCCACGGCTGGACACAAACTATTAACTTTCTTGGATGCGTATTCGGGCTACAATCAGATCCTCATGGACCCTGAGGACGAAGAAAAAACCTCGTTCATCACTGATCGAGGTACGTTCTGTTACAAGGTCATGCCCTTCGGTCTCAAAAACGCCGGGGCGACTTACCAAAGGCTGGTATGTCGCATGTTCAAGGAATATATTGGAAAGTCTATGGAAGTCTACATAGACGACATGCTCATCAAGTCGATCCAAATGGAGGATCACCTAAGTCATCTGAGGGAGGCCTTTGCCGTGTTGAGACAATATGGCATGAAGTTGAATCCTGAAAAGTGCGCCTTCGGCGTCGGGTCTGGCAAATTCTTGGGATTCATTGTCTCTGAACGAGGCATCGAAGCTAATCCTGACAAAATCAGAGCTATCGAAGAAATCCCCGAGAAGCTTACCGGGGTGAAAGAAGTCCAACGCTTGACTGGCCGAGTCGCTGCCTTGAGTCGTTTCATCTCAAGGTCCTCGGAGCGATGCCACAAATTCTTCTCCGTTTTGAGAAAAAACACTCACTTCGAATGGACACCGGAGTGCGAACAAGCGTTGAAAGACTTGAAGCAGTATTTGGCTAACGCACCGTTGCTTGCCAAGCCAAAAGAGGGTGAAACATTGCTAGTCTATTTAGCAGTGTCCGAGGTATCAGTAAGTGCTGTGCTGGTTCGAGAAGAAGATGGAAAGCAGCAGCCCATTTACTATGTGAGCAAGACACTCCTCGACGCTGAGACCAGGTATCCACATCTGGAAAAACTAGCTCTTGCTTTACTTGTTACTGCTCGGAAATTGCGGCCCTATTTTCAATGCCATCCAATAGCCGTTGTTTCAACCTTCCCTTTGAGAAATATTTTGCATAAGCCAGAGTTATCGGGAAGATTATCAAAATGGGAGGTAGAGTTAAGTGAATATGATATCACCTATCAGCCTCGGAACGCCATTAAGTCCCAAGTCTTGGCAGACTTCGTGGCAGATTTTAGCGTTGGAATCTTACCCGAGGCTGAGAAAGAAAACGCCGAAGCTAAAGGAACAACTCCGGGCTTATGGGTACTCTATACTGATGGAGCAACTAACTCCAAAGGTTCGGGGCTGGGCATAGTCTTGAGAGCACCCACCGGGGAAAAAATCAGACACTCGGTTCGATTCAAGAAAGTAACCAACAACGAGGCAGAATATGAGGCGGCTTTAGCGGGTTTAGAGTTGGCCAAAGAAATGGGGGTTGAAAGAATCGAATTGAGATGTGACTCTCAGTTAGTGGTGAACCAAATCCTCGGTGATTACACGGCTCGTGAGCCCAGAATGCAGTTATACCTAGATCGGGCACAAAGGATCTTGACCCAATTCCAAGAATGGCAAGTTAAACAAGTGCCTCGGGAGGAGAACACCGAGGCTGACGCCTTGGCGAATCTGGGTTCGGCTATTGATGAAGATCACTCGGGGACTGACTCGATGGTTCGGCTACTATCTGCACAGATGAGAGAGATGAAGCTGCAAGTCAACTCGGTAGACAACCGATGGGATTGGCGAAGTAAGTTCATCTCCTATTTCGACTCGGGGACTGTCCCCCAAGATAAGAAAGAAGCAAAGAAGCTGAGGACCCAAGCTGCCTCGTATCACATGATCGAAGGCAATCTATACAAAAGGTTGTATTGCGGCCCGATGGCCAAATGTTTGGGTCCCGATGAGGCAAGATACGTGATGGCAGAAGTGCATGAAGGCGAGTGTGCCAACCACTCGGGGGCAAAGTCCTTGGTACGAAAGCTATTAAGAGCTGGGTATTACTGGCCCACTATCAGTACCGATGTGAGGGATTTTGTGCAAAAATGTGACAAGTGCCAACGCCATGGGCGGTTGATCCACCAACAGGCCGAGCCTCTCCATTCGGTGGTGTCGCCATGGCCCTTCATGAAATGGGGAATGGACGTTGTTGGACCATTGCCCAAGGGAAAAGGTGGTGTTCGTTTCATCCTGGTATTGACTGATTACTTCACCAAATGGGTGGAAGCAGCGACTCTCACCGAGGTTAAGCAAAAGCAAGTAATCGACTTCATCAAAAAGAACATCATCTACAGGTTCGGGGTCCCAAGAGAAATCGCTTGCGACAACGGCAAGCAATTCATGGGGACTGCTATCACCAGCTTCTTCAAGCAGTGGGGTATCAAAAGAATAGCTTCGACTCCCTATCATCCAAGCGCCAATGGCCAAGCCGAGTCTTCAAACAGGATCATAATTGAGAATCTCAAGAAAAGGCTCGATGAGAAAAAAGGTCCTTGGCCCGAGGAGTTGCACGGGGTTCTGTGGGCCATGCGAACAACTGAAAAGAGCAGCACCGGGGAGACTCCCTTCTCTTTAGCGTATGGCATGGATTCTCTTATTCCCGTCGAGGTGGGCGAACCAAGCATTCGGTATGCCCATACGGCCGAGGACGCAAACCAGGAAGCAATGCGCATTGAGTTGGATCTGCTCGAAGAGAAGAGGGAGCTAGCTTTGGTTCGGTTGGTTGCTCAAAAGAGACAGATTGAAGTGTATCTCAACAGAAAGGCCAAATTCAGGGACTTCAAGGTCGGGGATTATGTGTTGAAAACCGTGAAGCAATCAACCAAAGAAGAAAGCGGGGGAAAGCTCATCGCAAATTGGGAAGGACCCTATAGAGTCAAGGCAATTGTTGGAAAAGGCTCTTATCAAATCGAAAGTTTGCAAGGAGAGCCCGAACCATTGAATTGGAATATCTCCAACTTAAAGCGGTACTACTTCTAGTCGAGGTAAATATCTTCAAACTTTTTAAATCAAACAGCCCCGAGCCGAACTCCGCTCCCATGGCATTAACAAAAAATGTACTAACTTACCCCTCGTTCCGTACTTTTGCTTGACCTTTTCAGGAAGCGAACCGAACCGATTCCAGTGCTCGGATCTTCATCAAGATTCACAACCGAACACTGGGGGGGAGTGAGAAGGGGGTTGATATCGAGGTCGGCATCGAGCCTCCCAACCGAAGCTTATCTATCCGACAACCGGGGACTAACGCCCGGGGACTAGATTTAGTACATTGTAAATTAGCCCGGTAGCGGCGTGTTTGTCAGTTTACTTTTATTTCGAAATTCTACCCAAGGTCCGTTTCGGCTTGATTTTATGTATATAGCCTTTTGGCTCGTCAATATCAATAAGAACGACTTCGATTACACTCATTTTATCTGTGTAAACCTTACATTTTGAAGCCGCGTAATGCGTCGACCCGAGGACGAGACGTCGTCCTAGGTTCGCATCGGTCAAATTCTGTCTAAATCTTGCAAGATTAAAATAAAGTTTGCATCAAAGTGTTCGATATGCTTCAAAGGCCATTACACAAAATAAGGATGCAAATATTTTTTACTGAAAGCCCGAAGGCTGAATATATACATTCACAAAAAGACCCGAAGGTCGAAAGTACAAACTCAACAGCCCGAAGGCTTGCAAAAGAAGTGCTAAAAGTAATTCAGGCCTCAGGAGAACCACCTCCATCCCCGGAACCCTCTTCGGCCTCTTCATCTTCCTCATCTTCATCATCGCCGCTCGAGGCCTCACTTGAAGGAAGATCCTCGATGATAGCTTGAGCTTCGGCTGCTTTAGCTTCGGCCTTCTCAATCTCTTCATCAAGGTTAAGCTCCCCGGCGCGACACCGCTTGAGCAACCTTAACCGAGACTTGATGATGGCCCACCGCTTGTCGAGCTCGGCCCTTTTCACCTTGAGTGCAGCTTTATCCTTTCGGGCCGCAATTTCATCTTTCAGGGCAACGATCTGATCATCCTTGGCTGAAAGCTTGGAAGTTTCGCCCTCTAGCTTCTTAATGTGAAGCAGATGATCTATCAGCTGCTCTTGGTGCTTTTTGGCCATATTAACCGCCTCGGTTTTGGTTCGTGACAGCTCGTCCCTCAGCCTCGCGACTTCCTCTCCCAGCCGTGAGCGTTCAGCTTCAAAATCATCACCAAGGATCTTAATTTTAGCTTCGGAGTTCGCCTCAGCTTCGCGTAAATCGGCCTGAGACTTGGCTAAATCAGCTTTCAGCAAAGCTATCTGAGCATTGAATTTATCCTTTTGCTGATCCCACAGGCGAGACACGCGCCGAACCTCAGCGGTCCTCGAGGACTCAACCTCGATGGCTTTCAAAGAAAGGATGAAAGTCTAAGCAAAGGCCAAATAAACCGAAGTCAGAAATAACCCGAAGGTAAAGATGCAAATCAAATTCCTTTGGTCTCTTAAAAGTTTTTAATATGGCGAAACTTACCCTTACTGCGTTGGAGGCCAGGGTACTGTATAACTGACCCGAGGTAAACTCTTGCATAAGCCTATCCTCGGTTGGCCCTAACAAGGGTGTAAGCCTAAGGAGATCCTCGGGGTTGCACCCAAGCAGATTTGAAGAGATCGGCACCTCAAGTTTCCGATAAGACCCCACCGAGGAAGAAATCCTCGCGGGTTCGGAATGCTCTCTCACTGACCCGGTGCCAGCCTCTCCGATGAATGCAGCAGCTCCAGCTTCGGTAACTTTAGCCTTACCTTTGGCTTTTTCCGCAGCTGCATCAGGCTCGGGCTCTTGACCTTCGAGACCTACAACATCGACATTTCCTCGAGACCAAGCCTCGTCGGCTGCCTTATCCTCGGGCTCGTCCACCAGTCCTCGGCGTTTTTCACCCACCACTTCGGGCTGGCGAGGTGTTTCCGCCTCGGTGCGAGGAGTCACCGAACGGGACGGTTTCTTCGACGTAGCCCTCTTCCGCTTCACGCCTGCAACCGAAGGAGAAGTAGAAACTATTAAAACGGAAAAGGAATGATAAGTCGCGATGGGAGCCGAGGAGAAATGTTACCTTTTGAAGTCCCTTGATCAGGGGCTCCCTTGGAGATTTTTGAAGACTTGGAAGCCTTCAATCCTTTATACTCCCCGGCTACCGCAGCCAGATCATCGTCAGACTCGGTCTCTTCATCATTTTTCTTCTTTTCTTCTTTCTTCTTCTTACTCTTCTTGGTGTTAGCGGCATGATTTGGAAAACCTGACACCGAGAGAAGGAAAGTCAGAGAAATCCCAAAGTTAACCACTATTAAAACACTCCCAAAACTCACCGTGCCTCTTGCACTGCCAGCCAAATTCGGCAGCCATATTCATCCACGTCCTCTCGGGACGCGTGCGAGCGTTAGTCATCGCCTTAACCCATGCTGTCAGACCTGCCGGGGGCACGATGTCTACCTTGTTGGCTGGAAAAATAGCAAAGGAACAAAATCAGTAAAGAATGGATAAGCTACCGAGGAGTAAAACATGGAAGGCAGTGTAACTTACGCGTGTTGTTCCACCGCTCGGGGAAATTAGGTTCGGCAGATAAGACCTTGGTCTCCAGCAAGATGAACCGCTCACTCCAGCCTCGGTCTCCGTGATCCTCACTCTTGTGAAGGAGAGCAAATTTGCCCCGGTTGTTGAGCGCCACCACCCCGGCTTTGTGGAAATAAGGGTAGTAAAGGGAAATAAGATGTTGAAAGGTGAAGTCCACCTTCGCCTTTTTGCTTAGCCAATCCATGCATTGGACGACTCTCCAGACACCGGGGCCAAGTTGGGCCAGACACAAATTATAAGCCCGGCAAAAGTCATCGATGACCTTGTGGACAGGAAGAGTGAAACCGATGGTGAATGGGTAAGTATAAGCAAAAGACATACCCTCGATATCGTGGCATACCCTACTTGTTGGATCGGGGATAATGACCTTGACCTCGGCGTCAAATTGGCACTCCCTCCGAACCCGCTCAGTGTGAGCCTGAGTAATGAGGGTTGGGGTAGTGTTCACGGGGACGTTCCTGTGCTTCCCCTCCTGCTCAGCCGTCCGAGCCTGCAATTTTAAATCCTTGGAGTTATCAAAATGGGAGGGAATGATTTGGTGTGGTTCAAGCTCCTGCTCAAGGGGAATAGACGGCCCCGTGGATCCCCCTTCGATAACATCTACGGCCTCGGCGCCTCTACCCTCGGCATCGACGTCCTCGGTACCAACTCCCTCGCCATCCCCTCCATCGTCATCGTCTCTAAGGAGAGCATCACTGAAGCTACGTAGAGCGGCGTCGTCCAGCACGGCGTCGTCCTCGTCTGAGGCGACCTCCTCCTCCGCCGCCAGCTGGCGCATAGCCCTCATCTTACGGCGTTTCACACCCCCAACGCCTGATGATACTTCGCCGCCTTCCACCACAGCCGTGGTAGTCACCGGCATAGCAGCGGCGGCGTCGCCGCTGGCAACAGCTGCAGTTGGAGGCGGAATTCGCACTCTCTCACCCGAGTCGCTGGAATCTTGCCTAGAAATTGTGGTAGACATGATGATGAATTCGAAACTGGAGGCTTTTCTATAAAGTTGGAAGATTGGAAGGAGTTTGGGAGAGTTCTTAAGTTTTTACTGTTGATTGCTCTGAAGTAAGTGAAGAGGCAGCTTGGTGAACGGTCCCTTTTATAGGTATGGAATTTTAAAAGAGGATGACGTCAGCGTCATCATTGAAACGTTGGAGAAAACAAAAATTTCGGCGCGACGGTTCGGTCAACCCATGGGTGAGCGCCACGTGTCATTGAGAAGAGACCTGATGGGACGCGAACTGTTGACAAATTTTGAAACGCTTGGATAGGATTGAGCCACGCCGCTTTCCCGCTAAAACTTCATTCCACTCCTCGGTCTCCTTGGTAGGCAACCGAGGAGTGGGGGGACTATCTGTATTGGGTAAAAGTTGACCCACGGCGATTTGCCCCGGTCACGCAGATCACAACGATCGAACACGTCGCGACTAAGCAATCGCCGAAGCAGTTGAGCGAGTCGCCGAAGCCTTGGAACCGAAGACGCGTTACCGAAGGCGAGCCGTGAGCTGAGCTTCGGTAACCATTACCTCGGTCAAACAACAGGGCCAAGTCACCGAGGTCGTAAACTCTCACCTCGGTGGACCCCCCTCGGTTCGTCCGGCTTTGCAGCCCACTACCTCACCCCACTAATTCAGCCACTACACCTCAAGATCGTGGGATAACATGGCAGCTGATGGTGGAGAACGTGGGCAAGGCTCTTAGGCCTATAAATAGTAGTTCATTTTGTATTATAGGCATTCAAAAATAGATACCGAAACTCTGCCCAAATTTGTACTGAAGATACATATATTGAAAGCAAGTTATTTTACGCATTTTTCGTCTATTTCGTGCATTATTTACCGCTTTGATACAAAGATTTGCTTATATTCGAATCCAAATTCGATTTGTGTACCTAAAAACGATTGAGGCCCATACAAATAGTTAACATGTATGGAAGCCCAAAGGATATAGGATCAAGATTTTACAAGTACCTACCTATATAGGTTTATTTTCCAAAGTGGTGTACTTCATATTACACTGCTTACCTAGTTCACTATAAGCATTTGTACCAGCAACAATATAGAAAACACACAATATGATAGACAGGACTCAGGAGTATATTTCCTTAAAGTTTTCCTGCGATTCTACTACCTTACAATAAAAATATTATGACACTCCTATTTATAATAGTGTAAAACCTACTTTAAAAATTTTAATTAGGAAATTCATTTAAATGTGATCTTTACTACTATAAAACATAACTATACATAAATTAAATTTAGCAAATATCAAATACTCCTACTAAACAATTTAGTTTTTCAACGTATAAGAATATAATTAGCCTTCAATAAAATATATACGACCAATCATAACTAATATAGTAATATAAAATACTTTTTCATGCACTATATACAATATAACCATTTTAACTGACTGACGAACAGCTTTATATTGCAAAAAAAAGACAACTTTTAAATGATAGCCGTGTTATAGAAATTTTTTCCACTTATACTTCTCAAAGTAAAATTCAAGGTTTGCCTTTTCCCTTTTTAAAAATTTTGTTCCAATTAGGAGTAATTTTTATCGATATCTTTTTTATTACTACTAAAGTTATAGGGTGGGGCAGGGCGGTTGCATAGTAGGGGCTGGTTTTGAGCTTTTTCCAAGTTCAGTCAGAATTGGAAATAGCATTGCCTCCAAAAACACTATAAATACCCCCTTCGCTCTCCCCTTACCTACACTTCAATTCAAACCAAAATCTCTAGTCTTCTCTTCCCTTATTTTTTCACATACAAACACACATTCAGTTAAAAATGGAGAATGGTACGAAAAGAGAAGTTGGAGGCAAACTTGTCTCATCTTCTCTACAAGTTGAGCAGCCACTCCCACAATCCAAGCTATGGAAGATAATGATGGTAGCTTCCATAGCTGCTGGAGTTCAATTTGGTTGGGCTCTTCAACTGTCCTTGTTAACACCATATGTTCAACTTCTTGGTATCCCACATAAATTTGCTTCTTTTATTTGGCTCTGTGGACCTATTTCTGGCATGATTGTTCAGCCAGTTGTGGGTTATTACAGTGACAATTGCTCCTCCCGTTTTGGCCGTCGCCGGCCATTCATTGCCGCCGGCGCCGCCCTTGTCACCATAGCTGTTTTCCTCATCGGCTTTGCTGCTGACCTTGGACATGCATCCGGTGACCCTGTCGGCGGCAAAACATCTAAGCCTCGTGCCATTGCTGTTTTTGTTGTTGGCTTTTGGATCCTAGATGTTGCTAACAACATGTTACAGGTAACTTTAATTTAACTTGTTATGTAAAATTTTACTTATTTTTACAAAAAATATAAACCAATAGTAGTTTCGTCTTCAACCAAAAAGAAGAAGCGAATTGTAGATAATTAAGGGCGGTAGAATTACATGCACGTCACGGCAAACATATGCAATTATTGTGATGGTTTTACGCACAGTATCATTTATAGAGTGAGCCCTACTATCCAAACCTCCTGAGAGATACAATATAATTAGTTGTAATAATATACATATATTCCTCGTTAGAACCAAATTACTGGCCTAAAGGAAGGGAGAAGAAATATGGACATGAATATTTGTTAAGATGAAATAGGGGAAATTACAATCCCTGTAGATAGTTAATATTACGTATATAAATTTGATAGATGGATTATTGTATTTAATCTGACATCCCCATAAAGTGTTCTAAAATATTTATATGATGTATCCTTTACGTTTTCAAAAGACCAACTTCTTTATTCTCAACAACACTAAATAGTCACAAGTGGTAAATGCTACTCACTACCTACTTTTGTCGGATTAATTTATTTCTAGTTTCACCGTTACTGTCTCTTAAGCTGGATGATTTTCCCAAAAGCTAAACATGACAGTCCAATTGTACCAGGAAATTGAAAAAGAGAAAGTGATTGTTGGTCTTCAATCAATGAGCTTATGGTTTTTTAATAATATTCTCTTTTTGTTATAGGTGGTAAATACTACAGTAGTAGAGATTATAAGTTGCCAATTTTTTTCTTAGTATACATAATTAAACACTTTAACCTATTATAACAGGTTGCTTAGCCTATTTGCAGACATTTTATAATGTAAATATTTGTTTATATTACGGTAAATAACTTAAACTCCATTTATTTATTGTTCAGGGCCCATGCAGAGCACTATTGGCAGATCTGTCCGGTGGAAAAGCCGGTAGGATGAGAACAGCAAATGCTTTCTTCTCTTTCTTCATGGCAGTGGGAAACATTCTTGGCTATGCTGCCGGTTCCTATTCTCGCCTTTACAAAATCTTCCCTTTCTCTAAGACTAAAGCCTGTGATGTCTACTGTGCTAATCTCAAGAGCTGTTTCTTTATCGCTATAGCTCTTTTGCTCGGTCTTACAACCTTAGCCTTAACTGTCGTTCGCGAAAACGAACTCCCTGAGAAGGATAACGAACCAGAGTTGGATGAAAAGGTGGCTGCTGGAAAGTCAAAAGTCCCCTTTTTCGGCGAGATCTTTGGTGCTTTGAGAGACTTACCAAGACCCATGTGGATTCTATTACTTGTTACATGTTTGAACTGGATTGCATGGTTCCCATTCTTCTTGTACGATACAGATTGGATGGCTAAGGAAGTGTACGGTGGACAAGTTGGTGATGGGAGGTTGTATGATCTTGGAGTACATGCAGGAGCATTAGGATTGTTGTTGAATTCAGTGGTGCTAGGGTTTATGTCACTTGCTGTTGAGTTCTTGGGGAAAAAGATTGGTGGAGTGAAGAGGTTATGGGGAGTTCTCAACTTTGTCTTAGCAGTTTGCATGGCTTTGACTGTTTTGGTTACAAAGATGGCCGAGAAATCACGGCAGTATGACGCTAACGGCACACTTAAGGCCCCCACTAGTGGTGTTAAAATTGGTGCCTTGGCTCTCTTTTCTGTTCTTGGTATTCCTCTTGCGGTGAGTTTTTCTCTATTCTCCAATTATTTTAATTTAGAATATTTTTATTTTTCCTGTCAGCATTTATATCTGATTATTGATCTGCCCATTCTTTTAGGTTATCATATTATCTTGATTTAAATACTTTTAACAAATAGGTTACTTCGCTGGACTCTAGTATTTATTTCATAGTCGAATAAACTTTTAAAGAGCAATAAAATTCTTTAAAATCTGGAAGCCGGTGAGCGTAAAAAATTATACTATCATAATCTTTTGCGAATTTGATTAAGTTTCTTTCCAAACTGTTCTATAATTTGGAGTGTAAATTCATATATGTTGTTATTCACCGTGATCTAATTGAGCAATAGCAGGTGAAAATTTTGCAAAACTACCTTTAGGTTTTACTGGTTAAATTTAAAGGATATTTTTTTCTTTAGTATTTCTAAAAAGATTACATATAGAAGTTGTATTGCAAACTACATGATTATTGGTGTGTGCACATGTTTTTGGAACAATTATCAAGTTGGTTGACTATAAGACTTATAAGTCCATATGTGACAAAGAGAGCATTATGAGTTTGAAAATACTACACTCCAAGATGTGGAAAATTATAAGGGTAGGGAAGTGTGAAGATAGTGACCAAATTTGACATCTAGTGCAGCTACCAATAACTACAACTAACAAGAGTGATTTGTTAGTTATAGTCTGGATAGGTAGGAATATTAAATGGATATATTTCACTAAGTTTTGAAAGCAAAATATATTTTAAATGTTACCTAAAGAATCAAAGTTCACGGGAAAAGATTCCCCAAGCCTCCTCTCCCAACCCATCCTTTGTTTTGTTTAAATTAGAATCACAGAAAATTAGCCCAAGAAAAGAACTACACCGAAGATCATCACCTTTTCACTTTTCTAAAACGAATTACTAAAACATTTTCTCTCAATTTTTTCAGTGAAGTGATCATATGGAGTATTGGGAAAAGAAATTGTTAGTATCAGAATGTTATAATTTTTCCAGATATTTATGAAAGAAGAGGGAAATTGGATTTTATAGTTATACCTCTTAAATTAGTAAATAATAACCAAGGTGTATTTTCAGAGACAAATAAATTTCTTTCAAAAGGAAAAAGAATAAATAAATCGAATTCTGTTCATGTTATGGCTTTACCTATATAATCATGATATGTACGTGGCTTTAAAAAAGGTTGCAAAGTCACACGCGTAAATGTACGTAGTTTATAGTGACAAACAAGAAGGTGCGAGAAACTTTTGCTTCTTTAATACATCACATGATTTTAGTTTGGGTGATGACTGATGACTTCTCTTTCGGTCGTGCAAAGTGCAATAGAACCTTTAGTGCCTCACATCGTAAATTATCCATCTTCAATTTTTTAATATTTGGATTTTACCTTGGAAATAATGTTAACTCTCCAATTTAATAGGAATATTTAGAATTTAACTCTGGTTTATTATCACCACTATCATTGTTATCGAGTTTCTTGCTCATTACTTAGTACCACGTGTTATACGTAATAACATACACATCAAGAATTTTATCCTTCTGCGATTGTATCAGATAAGAATTTCTTATTAACTTTCTCTCATTTCTCCCACATAAGGATTAGGAGAATCTTCTTGCTTAGTATAATAAGGATGGCAAAAGCATAAATTCGATGTTTTCTTCCTTTAATTATTCTTCGAAGATAAAAAGTTCCAACCGAACCTTTCACTTTGATGGTAGATCTTCCCTCAAAGCTTTTCTTTGAAGTCTTTTCAAACTTTTCTCCTTCTGACATTAAATTATGTTACTAATATGAAAATTGTAACAATTTTATTTACTTTTACAGGTGACTTACAGTATTCCATTTGCTTTGGCATCTATCTTCTCTAGTAGTGCTGGTTCAGGACAAGGTAAATTATTCAAATTTATGATATTAAAGTAATAAAAACACCTTTCAAATAATGGTTATGCATTTGTACGGTTCTAATATGATTCCATCTGTTTTAATTCCACAGGTTTGTCACTAGGAGTTCTGAATCTTGCAATAGTTGTACCACAGGTACTATCATTATTACCATATCTCTCAATTTTTTGCGAAGTTAAAATTAGTAAGCCTATATATAATCTAGGGTAGTACAGATACAAATTAAATTTCTATGAAGTGGATAAGTTGTTCTTTTCATTATGCCCTCTAGGTTCTGTTATATCCTAACACGGGTCCCCATATAGTTTCATTATGCCTTGTCACAACATATTTGAGCCACAGACGTGTAATCTGAATACTTGGAAGTCTTCGAACATGATAAGTACTTAATGGAAAAGCATTAATACTAGTCCTACGTGTACCTGTTAAAGAATGATCATCAGGTGTGACATTACAATCAAGATATTAAAATTGGAGAAATAATACCCCAAAAATTCTTGCAACTGTCACCTAGACCCCTACTATCTCTGAATGAGTATTCACCGTACAAGAAAAGAACACTCAAACGGGGAAGATCACAACAGAAGAACATTTGAAGATGACTTGTAACTAAAATGTATAAATGGGATGTGACCAAATGACTATGCTTCATATTCTAGGAAAAGAACTGTTTTATATGAGTAGACGTAAGATAAAGGTTCTTATTGAATGTTATGCTAAATTCCCTTGTCGTATTAGGAGTTATCCAACATAACTAAAAGGACAAGAAAACTGAATCAAGATAATGGTATCCTATCCATTCCTGTCTAATAATTAAAACCTAGATTTGAGTTGTCTGTGATGAGTTGATTCATGAATAAATTCTCATGTACTTTTATATTTTGACAGTGTAAAATGTTTTTAGACTGTTAGTATGTCATTTAAGAAGTAATTATTAGTAATGTTAAGAATGAGGAAAGATCTTCTAAAACATGTTAGATTACTACTGTAATTTATTTACTACACTATGATGAATACAAGTTGAACTTTCTATTATTTTGTTCTACTAGAAAATGTACAAAGTGCCTAACTATAACTACTTGTTACAAAAAATGATGGAAACAGATGTTGGTGTCACTTGTGGGTGGGCCATGGGATGACTTGTTTGGAGGTGGGAACTTGCCAGGATTTGTTGTTGGAGCAGTTGCAGCTGCGGCAAGTGGCGTTTTAGCACTCACAATGTTGCCATCTCCTCCTGCTGATGCCAAACCAGGGGCCACCATGGGTGGTTTCCATTGAAGAATAAATAAAGAAGAGATAGCTTTTTTTAGGCACTTCTCTTTGTAACTTTTACCTTTTCTATTGATCATTAGAAAAACAAACATAGCATGGAGGCTATCTTTACAAGTGGCCCGTGCATGTATCTCTGAAGTCTCTAGAAGAAGAAAGATCTGTCATGGGCCTTTCATTGTTCCAAACAAATAGGGTGTGTGTGAAGTTGTTTTCACTTTGTGTGTAACAAGAAGTTGCCCGGCATAACATGCCTGGGCAAAAGCATTGTACCTTTTTTTTTCCTCTCTTTTTTTGTATTTTCTTTCTTGGAAGGTAGGAAAAAAGTTGGTCGGCTGGCAGTGGGACTGAGGTTGGTAAAGGGAGTTTAAGAAAACTTGTACTTAAAGAGGAATCAAAATTGATCAATCTATCTTTTATCTATCAACGTCTCTCTCCTTATTATCTTTCTTTTTTTCTACCATTTGGTGGAATATTGGTAGTACCAGTAAGTCCACCCTAAGTATTGATACCTCTTCTATTCTCCATACTATGAAGTATATATTAGTTAAGAGTTTATAACTTATCTACATAGTTTTGTTGGAACTTTGTGTGTGTATATAATCATTCTAAAGTTCACTAATTCCCCTTCCGCCATGTTAGATCGCTTGCTTCAGCTCAGACAATAGAAAGAGAAAACCATAAACACACTCTTAGACTCAAATGTGTACATTTGTGTCTCAATGATTCTCACCTCCCTCCACTCAATCCAACCGTTTCCTACCTAACATTTGTTGTTCCTTCTTAAAGTGGATGTTAACTGATCAACCCAATGAATCAGGAAGTGAATTGCGATAAGCAGGTAGAAATTTACCAATATAAGCCAATTACTAGTGAACTAATAATTGCATTCATACTACCATGGGTCAATGTACATGACTATACAAGCAATGGAAGAAATAAGAGCAATGGAAGACAAAGACACTGGCAAGTAACTTTTAATTTTATATTTTTTATATTTTTTGTCAAGTAGCTAGACATATGAGAGGAGACGCAACAGGAATGAGTTTTTCAAGAGAGTGAGAATAGACCCAACATAAATGGGCTTTGAGTAGAAGGAGAAATATTAAGCTTAACACGTTAATGAGTGGACTTAAAGCGGCTCGATAGATTGATATTTCAGAGAAACCCGGAACAACTATATGGGATAATTTGAGAGAGAAGAACTTAGAGAAATAGAACATGAGCGAATGGTTGTGCATACGGCCTCGCCAAAATTTGATTCTAATACCATGTGATGTAGAATTTGAGCATTCAATCCAAAACCTTAAGACAATGAATACAGTGACAATGTTATAAACCATGGAAGTCCTAGAACAACTAATGAGGGACACTTTATATTCTAACACTAATAAAAAACTAGGCATGGAGCTAAATGGAAGAAAAGGTAGAATGTAAGACTGATGTGTAATAAACGAGACATGTGCTCAAAATATTCGGGACTAAAGTATAAACACAAAGAAGTTCCAATTAACTAAGCTGAATCTTCCCTTAATATCTAACTATTAGTAGACATGCATTTTTTTGTTAGTAATACTTGTACAAACTATATTTTCTTGTGTCCATTGGCAGGATATTCTGTTCACATAGACACGATGCAAGGGTTGAACTTTCTTTTCCTTGATCATATGACCCTCATGATTGGGAGATTATGGTATTAAAAAAATTAAATTCCAAAAGATAAAATAGAATGAAATAAATTCCGACCAATGATTTTAAGGGATAGGAAAGGGCAGGATAAGGGCCTAATATGGACAAAATTTTGGAATTTTCCAAAAGTCCATAGGCAGAATCAGTAAAAGGTTAAGAAACAGCCCATCTGACTTGTTTGGGCTTTGTCTACTCTTTTGGACCCCTTAAAACATTGCACAGTGTTATCCTTGACTCATCAATTCTGTTTAGATGTATGGAGAAACTTCAGTTTCTTTAAAGAAACATAGATCAGATATATTTATTTACATATGAACGATGTTAAAAGAATGAATAGAAAAGAGAAAAAGCCGAAGGAAGACTTAACATGTTAAAAGAGAGACCACACCTTGTATGGGCCAACGGGATGGACTCTCTCTTTGGTGTCAGTTAGCACTTGACAATTACAATCCATGGACACAAAAAGAGAGTGGCAAATTTGATCGTTGAAATTTTGGAAGATTTTGTCCATTTAATAGTTTTTGTGTCCTATTTGACTTAACACTCAAGGGGAAAGAAACTGACCTGTGCTGAGCAATGCCTATCAGCCCAATCAGAAGTAAGCGCAACTTGACATGAAGGTCCAAGTTGGTCATGGCATATAAATTGACCTGAAAGAGGCCAAGTTGACGATCATGGCATAGTCCAACAAACCTCGTGGAATTTTCAACAATATGTGATTAGGACATCTTGTAGCCATCAGTCAAGTTGCTCCAGTTTCCATTAACATTACTATTTTACACTTCATTCTTCCCACTTTTATGCAACACTAAGACAATTACATCGTCCAACTACTTCTAACCATTCCTACTGAGTATACTTTAACAAGATCCAGGATAAATTCATTGTACTAATCAAAGTTTAACTTTGGTATGATACTAATTTTATCGATCAACTCATTAATATTTTTTTAACTAATGTACTCTCGTAATAACAATCAAATTATCACATCTTAAATTTATTGCACTAAAATTTTCAAGAAAATAGAACGTAGAAGTACAAAAGTAATATTACTCAAAATCATCATATTAAGTTTGAGGCTAGATCTAAACATTTTTTACAAAGTAGCAATATAGGTTACAACTGGTTACCTGGTATAAATTTTACATTTGTTAGTTTCAATAGTGATTGGGCTCAAGTACCTACCAAAGGGCTGAATTGCAAAAATGTAACACGGGAAGCAATGGTTTGCCAAAATGCCCTCAATAATAGTGGTTTAGCAAAACTGCTCTCCACTAGTTTAATGAAATTTATTCTGAATGAAAATACCCTTCACAACTAATAAAAAGATCCACACTATCCTCCCCTTCCTTTTCTCCATTCAAACAGTCTCCGCAAGTCTTAGTTATTACCAAGAGTTCAAGCTCTGGTGCAATGGGCGCCTTAACTAGGAAATCAAAATGGAATCCAACGCAAGAAAAATAAAAACAAGATTGAATGAAAGTTACAAGCATCGTCATTAAGGGTCAACTTATCACTGGACAAATCAAGAAACCAACTTTTTTTATCAATGGTAACACCACCCAAGTGATGTTACCAAATTCTCTGCAACTTTTGGCTACGCAATAGCCAATACTTTAAGGTCTGGTAGAAGGAGGCAACTTGTAAGGGAAGTCTCTAAAAGTATTGGCAGTTGCCAATACTTTACGATCTGGTGCAATAGCCAACCTGCATACAAAGTCTCTGCAAGTATTGGCAATAGCCAAGACATTAAACTCTATGCAATAGGCAACTTGCAGAGAGAGTCTCTCCAAGACTTTAATCTATGTGCAATAGAGGCTACTTGCAGAGAAAATATCTGTATTAATGGCAATAGCCAAGACTTTAAGCTCTATACAATGAGCAACAACAATATCTAATTGTTATTGCCAATAAGAATCTTAAAACCATCTTAATCAAGCATAAGAAGTAAAAAAAATTCACAGGAACGTCAAATTTAATTCAACAATCATCAATCAAAATGGAAAAAACTTACAGATAAGTGTATAGATAATAATTATCAAAAAGAAATACAGAAAAAAAATAAATACAAATAAAGGATTAAAAATAAAGATTACATTATAACACAAATTAAAAATAATAATAAAATAAATAAATTTTTTACAGATTTCCTAAATTTCTCTAGGACACAAAAAAGAAAGAAGAAAGGAATGAGAGAAGGAGGAAAAAGAGAAGGAGATTGTTCCACGTAAATTGGGTTTAGGCAGGGGCAAAATAGTTCTTTCGCATAGTGAAAGATGATGTGGAGGGAACTTACTTAAAACATTTGAAAGTGGGGGCAAATTGATAAAACCAGTGCTTATAGAGGGCACTGCGTGAAATTTTTTGCTACCAAAGAGATTTGTAAAAAGGGAAAATTACATAAATAGACTAGTTAAGACATTTAATTAGCTGACATAACTATATTTTTAAAATATTATTGAACATAGCAAATCCTAATAGGTTATCAACAAAACATAGCTATTTAGGATAAAATCCTTAAAAATAGACTTTTATTATGGAAGAATTAACACAAAAGACACTCCTAAATTAATTTCCCCTAAATTTTCTCCATTATTAGACTTTTATTTACCCTTAAATGTATATTTTCCCAATCTCGTCTCTTTCACCCAACAAAATAAGCTTATGTATAACTTTGTATCATTATGTATATCTTTGTATTTCTATATATCTAGTGTATTTCTTTGTATATATTTACTTTGTATAACGTTGCATAATTTTGTATCACTATGTATCTTTCGTATTTCTATGTATCTACAAGTGTAGTTCTTAGTATATCTTTACATTGTATAACGTTGTATAACTTTGTATAACTATGTATTATTTTGTATTTCTATAAATCTATAAGTGTATATCTTTGTATCTATATGTATTTTTTGGTGGGTTTTTTCGGGTGCGGCAGTGGATGGCGGCGGCAGAGGGGCGGCGGAGGGATGGGATAGTTGTGGCTAGGGCTAATAGGAAGAAGAAGATAGAATGAATCCCAATTTTATGAGATACCATAATATTCTATAAAGTGTAAAAAAAAGTATAGCTATATTATGTAAGTAAAATAATATAGTTATTTTATGTAATATAAGTGTCTAATATTGTCTATTTATGTAAAAATCCCTTGTAAAAATTGGGATATTTACACTGCGAGACAAGCAACATACAAAAAATTATCGAAAATAGCCCTTATTTGTGATTCTTACCCGAGATGGCAATAATTTTGCAAAATAGCAGCCCGCCGCTAGTTTATACAACTTTATACACTTCTGTAAATATGTATAAACTTGTATAAATCTGAATAATAGTGTATATACAAATGAATAAAGTTGTATAAACTTTTAAATTTCTGCAATATTATTGTATGGGCCTAAATCAGTTTAGGATTACAAATCGAATTTGGATTCGAATATAAGCAATTCTTCGTATCAAAGTTGAATAAACACACGAAAAAGATGTAAAAGCGGAAAAATAACTGTATTTCAATATATGATTGTGAGTACAGATTTGGGCAGTTCAGTATAAATTTCTGGATCCGTACAATGTAAAATGAAGTGCTATTTATAGATACAAGCTCTGATCCCACGTTCCCCACTGCTTCTTTGTGGCCATCCCACGTCTGGAGCATTTATGGGTGGAGTTAATGGGCAAGGTAGTGGGCTGAGAAAGTGGGCTGCAAAGCCGCTTGAACCGAGGGGATCCACCGAGGCGCGAATAATTGACCTCGGTGGCAAGGCCCTGTTGCTTGACCGAGGCGGCTGTCACCGAAGCTCAGCTTACGGCTTGCCTTCGGTGACGACCTCAGTGCCTGGCTTCGGTTATTTATCGATTTGCTTCGGTTTATGGCTTGCCGATACGTGTTCGGTCGTTGTCCATTTTCATGACCGGGGCGAATCATCGCGAGTCGATTTTTACCCAGTACAATTATGTTTTGTATAAAGTTTCAGTTTTTTTTTTTTTTTTTTTTGCGGAATATTTGTATTCATTTATAATTATTTTTTTATCTATGTATATTCATTTATAATTATTTTTTTAGGGGTAGATTTGTGCAGTCCAGACTGATCAATACATGTTCGTGCAGTCAAGACCATTCACGAGAAGCCAAGCAAAGGAGAAGACTAATAATGGAGCGCTTGGGTGAGCGCCCTAGTGCCTAGCTGCCTTGGGCGTTGAGGAGGGGTACAATTTTCTCATTCTCAATGAGCTCCTTTACACTCCTTTATACTCCTAGACTATTTTAGAATAATGCTACATTTATGCCCTTGCATGGCTTTTCACTTATAACCAATTTATGGCTAATTTTTGAACATTTAGGCGTGAGGGCTTGTGACTATGAAAGCCACACTTAGTTCTTTTCCTCATTAGTTCAGATTTTAGATGAAATATATGTTTTTTACTCTTAAAATAGTAAAACCGGGAGAACTTGTTCGTTTGGTTGAATCAAATCGAACTTCTTCCTTCTTGATCAAATCGTTTGCAAGAGACAAGCTCTCTTGAGAATAGTTTTTATAGCTTAAGTGTTTCTTGAGTTCTACAAGGAGGCAATATAGTTTCTTCCTATATTGTTGTCTTGTTTAATCTTCAGGTTATGTCTGGCTGTTTATCTTAATTGTTCTTACATCAGATTTGTGCGGAGAAAGGTCATATTTACCCCCCCCCCCCCCACTACTATCAAGTATCATTTTAAAGTTATCCTCTGTTTAAGTATTCGATTATATTTACCCTTACCGTCACACTTTTGAACATATTTACCTTTGTGCCATTAAGAGACTAGGGCCCACCTATTGAATGGACACGTGGAAGCCATAAACACATTTTAAAGATTTGATTCATTTAGTCAAAACCCGACCCTTGAGATTACCCATTACCCGATCCAAATCCCAATTCGCTACCCTAAACAAAAAATTAAAAAAAAATACAGACATGCATCTAAAAACACCAAGCACCAAATCAAACAAAAAAAACCTCCTGGCTAATCTCTTCGACTCTTCTACATCATCGAGAACAATTTTTTATTTGATTTGGCTTCGGCATCCTCGAAGCTGACTGTGGAAGAACCAAGAAGCATATGGAAAAAATATAGATTTAAGGCCGAATCTGAGCTCATTGATCGATTTTTGCTCTTGAATAATTAGCATTTTAGGAATCTTTTGTTTACTCCTCTAACACCAATTATTAATTTATTAATATACTTTTCTGACGTCGTTAACTGCAAAGATGATGTCGGTTCCATCTTTAAAATGAAACATATACAATAGATACAATATCTCTTTTTTTCCTCTCATATTAAATTTTATGACCCAAATAAAAAAGCATTCTCAATTACCGTCATAACTACTTAATTAGTATCTCTCTTTAGTTTTCTTGAAGATTTTCTTTAATTCTTCAAATTAAAGATCCTATTGGAATTGAAAATGTTGTAATAATCTCTTGCTAGTGCCTATTGTAATCTGTGCATTTTTGTTCGATGGTTGAATTGAAAATTTACAAATTAAATCACACAAGATTAGAATGTGGGATTGGTTTAATCTTGCAAGGTATGTGGAATCTTCAAATGGGGTTTTAGTTTTTTTCCAATTAGCATAACAAAAAGAGTTTCACTGTTAAAGCTAGGCTCTATGTAACGGGAAAGTTACCTTTATTATGGATTTGGATCGAGTAATGAGTAATCCCAAGGGTAGGGTTTTGACTAAATGAATCGGATCTTTAAAATATGTTTATGACTTCCACGTGTCCGTTCAATAGGTGGGCCTAGTCTCTAAATGGCACTAGGGTAAATATGTTTAAAAGTGTGACGGTAAAGGTAAATATAGTTGAATACTTGGACGGAGAATAACTTTAAACGATACTTGATAGTAGAGGGGGTAAATATGACCCTTCTCCGTAGATTTGTGTGCATAGACTTGTTCAAAGCAATGATATAGATAAAATTAACCATAGTTCAATCCCCCTCTCTCCCCCCCCCCCTCTGCCGGGGGGGTCAGTAGAGGAATTGGCCACTAGGATTTTTTATTTTGAATCAATGCCTAAATTTGTAAAATAGAAACTGTGTTATGCATGTACGAAAAAAATATGGCCCCTCATCCCCTCATTTATAATTTCATTTGTTTGGAGTGCTATTTTGAAATGTTCCCTTAAAATTTCCCGTAGAGGCCTACTTTAACGAGGAATTGCAAAGAGATTTTTATGCTAATTGACACACTGAGCATCAAAATTACAAAATATAACGACATTATTGAGAAATTACAAAATATACATTTGTATGTTTATTACAAAACATACCATTTTCACATTTTCTCCTCTCTCTAACACTTAAACCCTACCTTTTTTTTCTCTCTTTCTCCCCCTTTCCTCCACCCACTCGCCACCGCTGGAGCACCACCTCCTCGGTGCTGATCTGCTGCTCAATCGTTAATTTACAGCTTTGTTTTCACTGTAGTTGCTGCATATTTTCTCGATCTGTTCGTTTTCCTTGTTGCTTTCGATCCTCGCTGCTCAGATTTGCTTCGGGCATGGGTCTGTTCTTGTTGTTGTTGCTACGTGGATGCTCCGGTGGAGGTTTCCGGAGCTCCGATCTGCTTCTTCTCCTTCTCTTTTGTATTTTTCTTTAATTTATGTATGTGCATATACTTGTATACATTTGTATACCCGTGTTGCTTAACACATGCAAATAATCAGATCCATACACCATGTCAACCAACACAGGTCTGCCTTCAAACAAGAAAAAGCAAAAATAGCTAAAAACAGCCTTTACAGTGCACAAGTGTATGTATATGTATATCACTGTATGAACGTGTATATCTAGCATCTATTGTATTTTTTGTATGTGCTTTTGTGTGTATGTCAAGTGTATATGTGACATACATAAATTTGTATGTTTTAAGTTGTAGATCCGTAGATCCTTGTATATATGTGTATGTCTAGTGTATGTCAAACATTTTTTTTTTTTTTTGTATATTTACATGTATTTTTTGTTTATATGTATGTTGCAAGTGTATTTTCAAAGAGAAATCAATGTGTACATATGTATTTCATTTTTTAGATTCAAAAAATAAAAAAATAAAAAATAAAATCCGGCGGGTTGCGGTTTCTAGGTGGCGGCGCCGACTGGGGTGGTAGCAGTGGGAGGGGCAGTAAAAAGAAGGAGGAACAAATCCTAATTTGTTAGTTAGTTTTGTATATAATGTGCAAAAAATATTGGTATTTTTTGTAAAGTGGAATAATGTTATTTTTTTTGCAATTTTGGTGGTAGGGTTGTATATATTTGTAATTAGACCAATTGCAAAACAATAACATCATAAACAGTGGTTTGCCTTTTTGACCCCATTATCAATGGTTTAGTAAAAATAACCCTGCTAAGTTTATGAATAAATTCTAGACGGAAAAATTCCTAGGAAATTTTATAATGATGCCCATATCCCACCCTCTCTTTCTCGTAAGGCAGCACTTGCTTTTGATCCCCTCTTGCATATGCAACACTTAATTTCCCTTAAATCTCTTCGCACATTCTCCCGGATAACTTGAACACACTCTAGCTGACAATACTTGCCCTCTGATATATTCCGAAGAGGTAGTACTTGTCGATTCATAAATTGAAGTTTTGCCTCTGGATGAAATGGAGGCAATTTTGCTAAAGTATTCTTAAGTGTGGACAAAAAGGTAGCACCGGTCGTTGGTGAGGACACGTGGTGAAATTATTTGTGCTTTAACATGCCGTTTTAGCTTTCAGTCACTTTCGAACAAACTATTGCAAGAATAGCCACTTATTTCATACCTAAAATAAAGTCCTCATGGTATGAAGTTCAAAATATTTATTTTTGTAGTTGACATTGAGCCAAATTCACCAAAAGTATGAAGTGAGGTTAAATTTCAAATCAAGTTCAAACCTTTTGAATTGAAGCTAAGCAGGAAAAAAATTACTCCATTCGTCCCAATTTAAGTTTCTACCTTTCCTTTTTAGTCCGCCCAAAAAAAGTGCTTCTTTCCGTATTTGTTAATTCTGTAATTTTAAAATTTATTTTGGACCACAAGATATAAGGCATTATTCCATATTATACACATCTTTAATTTTAAACCACATGATTTAAAAGTCTTCCTTATTTTCCTAAATTTCGCGCACAGACAAATTCAAACACTTAAAATGGGATAGAGAGAGTATCAGATTTGAAATTCAAACCAAAGGGGTTGAAGTTAGCATAAGCTAGTCTCAACTTCAATCTCAATGGTCGTAAAGATAACTAATTTGGACGAAGTGACTATCCATTGCAAATTCCGTATAGAAAGTGGCAAGAGAAAAATAAGTTGTTCTCACTATGGTAAAAATTTCGCCCAGCAGCCACTTTTAACACTAGTATTTAGTTTGAGGCCACTATTTTCTTTGGTCTTACACTAGAGACCACTTTTGGGCCTTTACTAAATAAATGTTGACTTAAGTTCTGATAGTTGACTGAAGTTCAGTCCATACGGCCCCTGGACTGAAGTTCCATCTCTTAAGGACTGAACTTTCAGTCCATATGGCCATGGACTGAACTTCAGTCCATGGTATGGCTATGGACTGAACTTCAGTCCATGGCCATGGACTGAAGTTCTATCTTAAGGACTGGACTGAACTTCAGTCCATATGGCCGTGGATTGAAGTTCAATCTTTAAGGACTGAACTTCAATCCGGCCTCTGGACTGAAGTTCTATCTCTTTAAGTAAAAGTGGCCACAAACTAAATATTTTGGTATTAGTGGCCTGTGCCCAAAGACCAGTGACAAAAGTGGCCTTTCGTGCACTTAGCCCCTCACTATGGCCAAGAGGTTTCATTGCGGTTCAGACAACCAAATCTGTGCTCCATAGCCATCTTTTAGAGTGTTAAACAACGGATAGCCAATGGTTGCAAATTAGTTGATGAATAGCTTCAGTTAAAGCTGAAGCTACTTTTGATAAATAGTCAGGCAAGCCTCAGTATAAAAAACCTGAAGATTATAATTAAAAACACTTAATTTCATCAAAATACTAAGTTTTGAACTAAACTCCATTTTTTAATCATGAAGATCAAACTCCAGACCAAAAATCCGTAGTTTGTAGTTTAAAATACTGAATTACAAGAAAATAATGCTGAGTTTAAACTAAACTCCATGTTCTTACTTTGTAGTTCAAATTTCAGTACAAAACTTAAATTTGTTATATAAAATACTAATTCTCATGAAGAAAATACTGATTTTTCACTCCATGTTTTTTTTCTTGCTAGAGTTCAAACTCCAGCACACATGATAATCTAGGCAAAAGCCTATCTTTGGCGGGACTTTTCACTCTGATGGATGTATGGATTTGAAACGACCTTAAGTAGTCGTTTTAGGAGTTTGAACTCCGATTGGCGAGTTGAAAATCTTAAAAGCTCTGTAAAGTCCATTAGGACATGTATATAAAATTTGAGTTGAATCGAACCTCGTTTGGAAGGTCTTGGAAGTTGATTTCTATTTCTAGTGTCGATAAAGCTAAATTAAAGATTTTGAGCTCTATTTGAGTAAATAAGCTCTGATTCAAAACCTGAAGCGTTGTTAGGTTCGTTTGATCATTTGTAACCTGTGTGAATTTTCGAAAGCGAAACCCAAGATCATTCGGATAGTTTTCGCTCATGTTCCAAGAGTTGAAAGTTTTTCTCTTTCCATTGAACCCTCATCATATGATTTAGAGATCCATTTTCGCGATTAGGCCATAATATATTTTATACCTGTGTGCAAAGTTTGGGGTGATACCGAGCTTCGCAGGCCCCGTTAGGACACAAAATGCAGCACCAACTGATGTTGTCATAACACCATAAGAATGTCTTGCGCAATAGTGCATGTGCTTACGCGAAATCGATGAAGAAATCAGCCCTTCTAAATGACAGCATGCATGTAGGCGTGACAGCAAAGGCCTACGGCGAATAGCGCTTGCTTGAGCGCGATAGCGCTGAGTCGGCATATAAAAGGACTCCATGGTCAACAAAACTCACTTTTATCCAATTTAATCAGTGGGAGGTCGATTGAGGAGTTATTCCAAAGTACCAAAGTGTTCCAATCTCCTCTTATCATTAAATGGATGATTAATCCTATAGAATTCATGGATTCCAAGGTAAATTGAAGAGGTTTGGAACCCTAACTTCTTAAAATTGGGAATTTGGGTTGATTTACCCTGGAATTGTAATCAAATGGTATAATTTCAATCATGGGACTATAAGGAGTCCGTAAATGTATTGTTTATGGATGTTCAGGTAAGCTAGGCTCAGGGGTAATTTAGTAATTTCTTTTTTTCCCCGGCTAATAGTTAACCCCTTCTATGACATTTCAGTGAGGCGTCAGAAAGGCAAAGCGCTCATTCGGTGATCGATTGGGCCCCAGACTTGAGCTATGTGATTTTATCCTACTCTTTATCGATGTTCTACTCATGTGTTTCTTACGTGTGTAGGCATAACTTTGATTACAATTGTGATTGTTTTGTATCTTTGTGATTGCATTAGGCTCGGTGTCGAGCCAAGAATAAAAGTACTATATTGTCGATATGAATACCAGTTGTTAGGCTATATTACATAAATATTATATTGTTATTATTGTGAGTATCAGTTGATAAGCTTTAAGCTCAACATTACGTTGAGAATAAAGGTTTTAAGATGGTTATGGATAACAATCGGGGAATAAAGAGACTCTATAAATTTGTGAATTTTGAGATATCACCTGGTTGAGAATGAAAGACCCGGACTAGTGTAAGTCATGATATTGTATCGAGAGTAGAAGGATTCTGCTATACCTGGAACGATATTACATAATTATGGACACTCTATGGATTCTAAATTACTTTTAAACCCTCGATACGCTATGGATTGTGCATCACCGATGCGCTATGGAGTTCGAATCGTAGTTGCGCTATGGATTTTACACATCCCATATGTGCAATGGATTTCTATCATGTCGGATATCCTTGAAGTGCGAGGGAGTCTGCTCCACTATGTTATTCAGGCACATGTGACCCCATTTGCATCATATTGCACTTATACCATTTCATGGCACATATTGCTGAGTGAGATCTGATTGTTTGTTCTATGTTATTGTACGTTTGATATGTGTGGTTAATTGAAGCTTCCTTCTCTTTCTCCCTAACTAGCTTATCTGTTTCTTTGAGGTAGCTAGTCAGCCCCTGCTTATTGAGTCCTTTTGACTCATCCTTTGTTGTTTCTTATTGTTTATTTCCTTTCAGTAGTTTTTGCTCCAAGACTGAGTTCGGCATACGATTAAGGAGCGAAGACGATTCAACGGTCACAATGAGCCAGCCTTTTTGTCTGAGATGGCCACCAGTTCTAATTCTATTATGTTAGACATATTTTGCTCCCTTCGGAAGATGTACACATTTCTTTTGGACTCTTAGATGTCTAGTCTGGATAGCCCTAAACTCATTATATTGGCCAAACTAATGTAGTTTATTATGTGTGTGCGTGTGTGTGTGTGTGTGTGTGTGTGTATGTATGTGTGTGTGTATATATATATATAACGTTTACAGTTTTAATATTTTCTCACTTATATTACAAATGATTTCAAGAAAATGTCAAAAGCTTAAAAATGAATCACAAAAAGGTGCAATGAAAATTGAGCATCATCACATTTCTACAAAATAATTCTATCTTTCTACCATTCATATTTCTACAAAATAACTCTATTTTTTCTACACATCTACAATATCATCATGTGTACTTAATCTCTTAAGGAGCTGCTGATTCTCTTATGACAGCTACTCAATAATTTATATTCCTACCATAAAACGTAAGCATCATCTAGCACAATGTGTTATTCGTAAACTACTAAAGAATAGTGTTAAAAAAAAGATGTTGTGTATACATCATCAAAGCAAATCTCAGGTCTAAGGAAAAAAAATAAGATGGGACATAGCCCGTGCTCGCGGGCCCAAACGGTCTGAATTATGAAACATCACAATTGAGAGGGCGAAGTGCGCAAAAGGCCAGTTTGGCCACTGGTCTTATAGCAGAGGCCACTAAACCCAAAACATTAACTTTGAGGCCACTTTAGTTACACCCACAATAAATGAAAAAGGTAAAAGACTAAATTGCCCCTCGTTTTATATATACAACAGACAGTTCGTTATTCTCTATACTTTGTCGCTGCTGCTGCTGCTGAATTCTCCACCAATTCTTCACGCCCCAATCGCAATTTTTCAAATTTCTTCACAAGTTTTGCTTCAAAAATTGTAAGTATTCTACGTTTAAATATTACGTTATACTGAATTAGGAATGAGTTTCAACTAAATTCATTCAATGTGAACTGAATTCAGAAAAATTCGTTTTAAATTTACTAGTTTTAACACCTCGATATGCCGTTGATGACTGAACATCAGTATCGCCATTGTCGTATCTAGTATCAGCACTAGTTTTAACACCTCGATGTGCCGTTGATGACTGAACATCAGTGTCGCCATTTTTGTGTCAAGTTTAACCATACTAGCACTGAAATTTGAACAGAAATTCAGTTCATTAAGTACTTTACGTTTGAATTTTACTTTATGCTGCATTAGCACTGAGTTTGCATTAGGACTGAGTTTGAATCTATGTGAACTGAATTTAGAGAAATTCATTTAAAATTTACTAGTTTTAACACCTCGATGTACCGTTGATGACTGAACATCAGTGTCGCCATTTTTGTGTCAAGTATAAGCATACTAGCACTGAAGTTTGAACAAAAATTCAGTTCATTATGTATTTTAATTTTGAATTTTATGTCATGCTGCATTAGGACTGAGTTTGAATCTATGTGAACTGAATTCAGAGAAATTCGTTTAAAATTTACTAGTTTTTATACCTCAATGTGCCGTTGATGACTGAACATCAGTATCGCCACTGTCGAGTTATCAGGATACCTCGAAGATCAGTCTTTGAACTAAAAATTAGTTAATTATGACTGAATTTCAGTGCTTAAGGGGTGAAAAAGTTCATTTATAATTGAAATTGCTTATTGGCATTGGCATGTTAAGCACCAGCACGCTAGGACTGAACTTCACTTCATAAGACTGAACTTCATTGGTTCAATCGTTGTGCATATAACTTAAGTCCACGTGAACTGAACTTCAATCCACATGCCGTAAAAGCTTTTTATAAACTGAAAGAAGCAACCTCAAGACTTTGTGATTACTTATTGACATTGTTATTAAGACTGAACTTCATAATAACACAATTCTTTCTCTGGTTTACTTATTCAATGCAGAATGGATACAGTTTGTTTAGTTATTGCTTTCAATGGGAATTGGACAAAAGATTACAAGTACTTGCATCATGAAACAAAACTCCTGCTTGTTAATCAAATGATCGAATTCAGAACATTCATGCAGAGGATTTATGAAGCAACACATTTCACTGGAACTGTCAATGTATGGTTTGATATTGGAATGGACTCGAGCAGGGGAATGCTTGTAACTACAGAAGAAGAACTGAGAACATGCATGTTTTTGCTGAAGAATGATCCGACTTTCAAGAATAGTCGTTTCGTGATTGAGAAGCTAGAGAATAAAACTCCTGGTACAGAAGTTTCACCCCAGGAGGGGACCCTTATAATGCAGATCGACTGCATTCAAGCAGTTGAAAATAATCATACTCCATGCACAGAGCTTCCACAACAAGAGGGACGCTTGATAATGCAGATTGACTCCCACCTAGCGCTTGAAACACCTGGCATTGCTGAGACACTGCAACCAAACAATACTCAATTTCAGTCACCAGCGCCAACATTTGAATGCCCTAGTAGCACACCAGCTGCCAAGACCAAACGGAAAAGGTCCAGGGTAAAACAAAAACAATCTCCAGCTATGATATTAACAGGAGATGTATCATCAAAAGATGTAGCAGCATACTCAACATTTGACACCAAAGAAACCATGATGAAGTGTTTTGTCAAGATGGCAATCAAGGAGCATTTTGAGTTCAAGGTTATCAGATCAAATAGAACGAGATATAAACTGAAATGCATCGATCCAAACTGTGAATGGAACATCAGAGCAAGAAGGATAAAAGATTCCTCACTGTTTAAGGTGATTAAGTTTGAGAATACACATACATGCTCTGTTGACGTTAAGAAGGCTGATCAAAAACATGCCACGTCAACATTGATATGTGAGTACTTTCTTGAAAACATCCGCGACAACAGAACAGATGTTAGACCGACATTTATTGTCAACGAAATGAGAAGGATACACGGGGTTGAAATAGGATATCACAAGGCATGGCGTTCAATTCAAGCAGCAAACGCATTAATTAGGGGACGGCCTGATGAGCATTATCATCTGCTCCCTTCATACTTGCATGTTCTGAAAGAGAGAAATCCAGGCGCTTACACAAATCTAAAGATAGACAGTCTTAATCGGTAAGCATTTCTCAAAAGTCAGTTCGATTGCTACACGGAAATTGAAAACTTTCTGAGAATTTTTTAAAATGTTTCAGGTTTATGTATATGTTTGTTGCTTTCAAACCATCAATAGACGGGTGGAGGTATTGTCGACCAGTGATAGCAGTAGACGCGACGTTTCTGAAGGCGAAATATCTAGGTGTTCTCATCATTGCTGTAGCAAAAGATGCAAATAATCAAATCTTCCCTCTAGCTTATGGGATTGCAGACTCTGAAAATAATGAAGCTTACACTTGGTTCTTCACTGAGCTGCGAAGGACAATAGGTACTCGTTCTGAACTGGTGTTTCTATCAGACAGAAACAAATCAATCGCGCATGGAATTGCACAAGTTTATCCTGATAGCCACCATGGTATCTGCATCTACCACTTTGAAAAGAATCTAAACCAAAAGAACGTGAGAACCACAGTGATAAGTCTGTTTCAAACTGCTGCAAGAGCTTATAAGCGTGAAGAGTTTCATTATTTCATGTCCGAATTAGAGGGAATGGATAAAAACACGTACAACTACATAATGGAAGAACCACCTGAAAGATGGGCTAGATCTTACTCACCGAGGCGACGATATGATATGCTTACAACAAATATAGTTGAGTCGATGAATTCTGCATTACTTGAAGCAAGAGAGTTGCCCATTTTAAGCCTTTTGGATTTAATCATTCTTAAGAAGCAGAAATGGTTTTGTGAAAGAAGAACTGCTACTCTAGAGACTTTTCATAGCTTATCAAGGTGGGCAGAAGATGAATTGAACAAGAAGATTCAGCTGGCCTTCACAATGAATGTAAGTATACAGCGCCAAATATGCAATCCTAATAGTGTATAAAAAATACAGATACAGATAGACTGAAAATTCAGGACTGTGATTTGAACTTCCGTAAAAAAAAGGGGGAGGGGGTACATAACCACTGGGCGGGTGGAGTTCAAATACTTGTTGCTACAAAATTCAGTCCATAACATTAACCAAGTTCCAGTACAGACAGTTCGATCCTTGTGCGATTGAACTTCAGTCCATATGATTTGAACTCCAATCAGTCCATTAGAACTGTACTCATGCACTCTTGCTCTGACTGACTAATAGCCGATTTTAAATAACATCTGTACTGACTCGCAAAAGTTGTTATTTTTCATTTCAAATAGGTATTCCCCACAGGTACAGCAACATTCAATGTGCAGGATGAAGGAAAAAGCTTCAACGTCGACTTAAAGAATAGGACCTGTGACTGTCTTCAATTCCAGACTGATGAACTCCCATGTGTACATGCAATTTCATGCATTGAGAAAAGACGCCTGCTGAAATCTAAGTTCTGTTCAAAATGGTATTCACGAGAGTTTTGGTTAAACGCATATCAAGGTGAGGTGAATATGATAGGGCACAAAACCTCTTGGACTGTACCAGATACCGTGAAAAGCCAGAGGATAGAGACTCCTAACGTCAAAATACAACGAGGAAGAAGGAAAACAAAGAGATACGTCCCGATTGCTGAGGCTGTACGGGTCAAAGGAAACCAATGTAGTCGATGCAAACTCCGCGGACATGATAGAACCTCATGCATAAATACTCCAGTACTCCGACCCTATTCAAGGAAATATAGGTACTGCTACTTCCTTCGTTAACCATAAACTTTTTTTTACTAAATATGTCCCTCCTACTAATTTAATTTTCTAACTTCTTTTTGTTTCATGAAACTGCTTCGCTGTCAATGATGGTGCAGAAATAAATGAAGATATTCAAATTACTGATAGTTTCTTATCAAACATTCAAGATAATGAAGGTATTCAAACTCTGAATGCATTGCAGTTTATTTTTTTATCTGTGTGTGTGTATGTTAATAAGTTGGATACTAGTATTCGAAGCACTTTCAGTCCATATAAAGACTGAATTTGTAGCTACTTATGGAGTGTAAATTCAGCCTTTCAAATATGAACTGAAAAGTGGGATGTACGAACTTCATTCCCATAATGATACCACTTCAGTCGATATGGTTTGCACTTCCATACTTGGAAGCAAATGTTTATTCCTGGTGGATAGAAAGCTCAGTCTATATTCTACAAACCAAAAGCGCATAAGTTTGAGCTTCCATCCTTGTGTGAGTAGAAGTTTGATCTCATGAATTAAAAACATCCATCCTTAAAAAAGACAGAACTTCAATCGAATAGTTAGAGACAAAAGTTCAAAGTCATTGTTGCAGCATTGGTGAACTGGAAAACAAAAAATTCTAGAAAACTCAAAATTTATTACCAACAAAATATAAGAGACAACACATAGATATTATCTTATCAGGCATCTTCAACAACAGACCCACTACTAGAACTAGAACTAGGACTGGAACTTAAAGGTTCTCTAACATCCTGCCAAATAGTAGCACTTAAAACCACACGATCTGAGGATTCAACAACTCCAAAAAGTATCCTAGTTCCTACTCGTAGATTATTACTACGGACAAATTCCCTCCATCCATTAGACAACCACCTTTCCCTTCCCACTTTTAGGTAGTTCATCCGGAAATGAGTACCACGGCAAATTACAGTTGCTGCAACATTACGTCTGGGAAGCCTAATTGCCAACAATGCTGGCAAAACCTTTGCAACAAAAAGAAAAATGAACAGTGTTATTTTTTAACAACAAATAACAAAAAAATAATACTTTTGAAAGACAAAAATTTTATGAATAACTTACAAACTGATCTGATTCAGTATCCAATTGAGTCAAAACTGCATCAATGAGTGCTGCCATTATTTGATTGAAGATGCCTGATAGGATGCTGTAGAAATAGAAATTATTTGGTTGTTCTCTTGAATTATAGTAAGGGCTATTTCTATTGCTATAATTATAGAAAAGATATTCTGTCTTTTTGTGTTGTCATTTCACTTTTGGATAAAGCTGAAGATTCCTTCTTCTTTTGTTCTGTAGTAAGCTGAAGACAACACACCTGACAGGATACATGACCCCACTAGGATTCAACTACACAATTCACAGGAATACATGACCCCAGTAGGATTTAACAACTGAACTGCAATTTCAGTCCATTAGGGGGGAGTGAAATTCAGACAAAAAACTGCATTTATTAAAAAAACAACATAATCCCAGTAGGATTTAACAACTCCACTGCAATTTCAGTCCATGAGGGGGTACTAAACGTCAGTCAATTTTTGGTTTCTAAAGTTCAGTCAATGAGGGGACTAAAAGTTCAGTCAAAAACTGCAATTAATAAAAAAAAAAATGCATACCCTTCTGTAGGATTTACCAAAGTGCTGTGCAGTCAACGGGCGGGTACTGAAGTTCAGGTCAAAAACTGCCATTAATAACCATAACTGTACAGTTTCTTTAAGACCATAAAAAGCATAACTGTACAGAAACTGTAACAGCATAGAAAACATAAACTTCTTTGACCTCATTTAATGAAGCATAGACCATAACCGTACAGAAAACTGTAAAAAGACCATCCACTTGCCAGTTACTGATTTTTTAACTATAAATACCCCCTTTGCATTTAGAGGAAACTACAAGGTTTATTCACTCTTCATCTGCTACATACTACATAGTTTTTTTTTTCAGAAAACAAAATATGGCAAACGAAAACAATCGCATGGAGGAACTAGGCAGTTTCAGGAAGAAAATAACATCGTCTTACTATAACAGAGATGATTTTGTATGTTAAAACAAATGACCAGAGTATATTTTATATTTTTCATTTAACTTTTCAGTGTTTTGTGATTTTGTTTATTAACTGTGAGATATTCTTGCTTTTAGATCTTCCCAGACAATTGGAAGCAGAGGCTGCCAGGTGTAAATGGAGTGGCATGCATAATTTGTGACGGTGAAGCTGAAGATGTACATATGATGCACTTCAAAGTTGGGAGGCATGCAAGGCTGTGTAACGGTTGGAAGGCTATGCTTATTAAGAAAGGCTTCAGAATAGGTCAAACGCTTCGTTTTGATCACCTATGGCACGAAATGATCGAGGGTGTTCCATCTGTTGTTTTTGCTGTTTCTCTTACAAACAATCAGGCTGGTGAAGTAGAAGATGATGATGATGATGATGATGATTTAAGCACTGACGATGATGATAATGGTGGTGGAGCATCAGTAGACAATCCAATTTTAATTGAATAATTCTAGTTGTTGTTTGTTGTTTTCCTTTATGCAGTACTGTTTGTTTTTGTTATGACAATGTCTATTTTTAATATATGAACTTTAACCTAGTTATGTTTTGTATATTTGAATCTCTCATTATTAACTGAAAATAACTAAAGTAGAAGCATCCTCATGGACAGAAGTTCTGTCCATGAGGATTAGAAGCTCCATGTTTAAGTAAAAATAGAACTTAAAACAACATGGAACAGAACTTCTATCATCATGGACAGAACTTCTGTCCATAAGGATCAGAAGCTCCTTGTTTAAGTAAACCTAGAACTTAAATCAACATGGAACAGAACTTCTATCATCAGACTGAAGTTCTGTCCATGAGGATTTTAAGTTTCAAATTGAAGTAACTCGATTAGAAGCTCTTTCTTTAAGTAAACACAACTCATCACGGACAGAACTCTTATTATCATGGACTGAAGTCTCTAGCCACTTGCATTTGAATTAAGAAAAAGACTATACTTGGAATATATGTAAAAACTTAACATTAAACATTAATAAAAACTTAACATTTTATTAATGTTTAATGTAAAAACTTAACATTAAACATTAATAAAATGTTGATACATATATAGGCACAAAACTTATAAAAAACTCTACACCATAGAAACTTCATACATATTCAGTTATGGAGATGGTGGTGGAAGACCAGCAAGATCAAAACCAACATGTGCTGCTATCGCTTCAATAGCCTGGGTCATCATTCGCACTCGTCGCCTTTGGATGTTACGCATATACAAAATATCATTTTGCATTTCCTGTATTGCATTCTCCTGGTCCTGAATCTGCCGCCTTAGGACTGCAATCTCCCATTGTATATTATTTCGAATCCCTACTGGTACTGGTGCAAATCCTGGTGCTGGGGCAAACCCTGGTGCACCTGATTGTTCTGCTCGTGGTGGTTGATTCACACTACTCTCAGACATTCTTGCACCTGAAGTTTAGAAATCTCAAAAATAGATAATCCTAAAATAATAAGATGATAAGAATTAACAGTCTGTTATGTATTTATAGTAAAAAACCAATAAAATTATAACAGTTACAACTTGTAGTTGAAAAGGCACAATAAAATACTAACAGTTGCAACTTATAGTTCAAAAAGGCACAATAACATTTTAAAAGTTGCAACTTATAGTTGAAAGGTCACCAGTCGATAACAGGTAAAATAAATATTGAACAGTCATAATGAGGGTAATAAAGTTCAACCAATGATGATAGAAGTTCAGTGCATCAATGAACATAAAACTTCTGTCTCCCTCTGAGGATAAAACTTCAGTCACCCTGTAGATTGAATTTGATGGCATATAAATAGAAGTCCAACCTTGGAGACAAGTCCTAGTGGACTGAAAACACACACAGACACAGGGTTGATGTACACTTCTGTCATGAGGATAAAACTTCAGTCCTCTGAGGACTTCAATCAATTGGAGACACAGACATTCATCCCCTGGTGGACTGAACACACACATACACACAAATATACACACACACACACACACACATGGGGGGTATAAAAAAGGTTCACTCCATATAATTGCATCACTGCAACATAAATGGCATTTACATAATTCTATGCATAATCATCTGTTCATCTGTACATAATATCTGTTTCACCATACTTTACCAAAACACTTTACAAAAAATATTACTACGAATTCTTAAGATAAAAACAAAAATATTTACAACGGACACATGTCATCATTATGTTGCCCATAATCATGCTCAACAAATTCAGGTGGAGTCTCAAATCCATCCCTAGCCTTTGCACGACCATGAGCCCAAAGCTGACAACCAAACCGCTCCCTGTAATGATGAATTAGACTTGGTTGAACCTTGTCAACACTTTTACCTCTGGTCAGCAGATCAGCATACCATATTACAAAAGCGCCACAACTAGTCCTAAAAAATGAGGCACCAAAACAAAGAGTAAGACATAAGTAGGCAAGGGGTTATAAGTTCAGTCAATTATATCAAATTTTGCACTAAAACTTGCACAAAAATGAAAAGACTTACCGATCTAGTTGATTCGGTGATAGTACCCAATGGGCTTTATAGGCAGCATTGAACTTGTCGTTTTTGAAAGAATCATGCAGAGACCCGAAGTTGACATACTTGAACAGATGTGGGAGCACAACAGCATAAGCCTTGATGTGGTCAAATTTGTCTTCTGGTGGCTTCCTTCTTTTGACCATCGAATCATATACACGTATTTTCTTGTCGTGCAAATCAAAGACTGCCAAAAAGTAATGTGTCACCGTTTCACCAGGTTTTGCTTGCAATCGGCACGGAAAATAGAGTTTATCAACCCCACCCCAGGGAATTGAACACCTCCGTTCCAGGCCATGAAGGTAATCACACATATACTGTCCAATACCGTCAAGCCAGATTTCATCACCCGGTCTTTTTTTGTCTTTGAATTCTGACTCATAAATAGAGCACATATAACTATCAAAAACAAGATCAGTAGTTGACAGTGTGTGAGGAAACTTGAACAAATGGTAGCATGCCCTCTTCCTAAGATAATACATAGCAACATCGATATGCTGCAAAAAAATGAACCTGTTTAGTCAATACACAGAATAACGAAAACGGAACAAACCAAAGAACAGAAAATGCACTAACATTATCAGTCAAAGGGTAGGCAACATCTACAAACTCCAAAAACCACTGCTTGTCTGGCTTCATTGTTTCCAGCTGATATGGATTACTGTCGTAATCATTATCGCGTATATAACAAGCACGGTTGTTCCTAATTAAAAAGATACAAAATACAAAACACATATTACTTTTCAATGAAGTTCAACAGAAAATGCACTAACATTATAAGAATATAATAGGCAATGAAGTTCAATCTTATAGGTGGACAGAACTTGGCATGTCCTTGTGCACAAAAAAGTCCATGGCCTTTTGACTGAGGTTCAATTCTCCATATGCACAGAAATTCGATCCATAGGAGCAGAACTCAAGGGATAAGAAGTTCAGTCCATAGGGGATTGACCTATAGGTTTCCAAATTCATCCACTATGCACTGAACTTATAAAACTACAGACAAGAAATCATAAAAAAATACAAAATAGACTTACTCATCAAGTTCAGTGCCATTTCTTTGAAATAGCAAAAAAGATTTAAACTCATCCAACACTGCTGGACTAATCTTCAAGTGGTGGAATGGACAAATACGTCTGTAATTACCCTTCCAGTCAGTTGTCTTCTTTTTAGTTCTTGTGGTATTATACGGAGATAGCAACCACTGACTGGGCTTTCGGTCCCTTTTCCCCACAAGACCTTGCTGCTCCAACTGTTCTACCTTAGTACTTTCAGGGGCTTGGTCACTTGCCTTGGCAATCGCCCTAACAATCGGAAAAGGCCTCTCATGTTCCTGTGATGTAACCTCTTCTTTGGGTGCTTCATCAATTGACTGCTGATCTTCAGTCATGTCCCCATGTATTTCAACTTGGTTACTTCTATCAGCCTGTTGTTCTTTGTTCAGCTCCTCTTTCCCCTGTTCCTGAATCATTACTTCTTCTTTGCCCGTTACACCGACTGACTGTTGTTTGTCGACAAGACTTTCAAAAGTCTGTGGGTCAGTCAAATCAACTTCTCTTCTTGTTTGCTCAATAGCCTGGGGAGTCTCCATAACAATCTTAAGAGGCATCTCCTGTTGCTGTGTCGTAATCTCTTCTTTCGGTTCTTCATCAATTGACTGACATCCAAGAGCCTGCTGATCTTCAGTCATCTCCCCATCTCTTTCAACTTGGTTCCTTCTATCAGCCTGTTGTTCTTTGTTCAGCTCCTCTTTCTCCTGTTCCTGAGTCATTACTGCTTCTTTGCCCGCTATACCGACTGACTGTTGTTTGTTGACAAGACTTTCAAAAGTCAGTGGTTCAGTCAAATCAACTTCTGTTCTTGTTTGCTCAATAGCCTGTGGATTCTCCATAACAATCTTAGGAGGCATCTCCTGTTCCTGTGTCATAATCTCTTCTTTGGGTGCTTCATCAATTGACTGACAGCCAAGAGCCTGCTGATCTTCAGTCATATCCCCATCTCTTTCAACTTGCTTACTTCTGTCAGCATTCTCCATAACGACATCAACAGGCATCTCCTTTCCGTGCGAAATCACCTCTTCTTCTACTGTTTTGTTGACCGACTGCCCTTCTGGTTCTTCTCTTCCTGCTTGATAACTCACATCAACATTATACATTTCAACGTCATCGGTCCTCTCCTGTTGCAGAATTATGCCTTGTTCTTTTCCAAGTTCAACCTGCTGCTGATTTTTCGACATATCTTGCTGAATTTCTTCAGCTCTTGGTGTATCTTCAGCATCACATGAACCCCCGCTAACACTTTCTTGACTCGGTGGCAGTATATTAAAACTAGGCATATCAGGATGTGAACTATTTTTCTTCAACTTCTTCCTTTTCCTTTCATAGGTTATTGTACATGATTTCTCCACAATCATATCCTGAGGGAGCAAGCGAGGTGTCGACAGATCAAGCTCTCCACTTATACATTGCAATTGAATTTCAAGCACCTCCTTCTGGGCTGCAGTCAACTCACCAAACATATCTAATTCACTATCAATTCGTTCATGAATTTGTCTAGGGGTTTCATTGACAAACGCACCTTGTAAAGCTCCATGCAATTGTATAGCTGAATTTAGACCTGAACAACAACCGCTAACTTCTTTTATGACATCTGAACAGATTTTTGATTTCCTAACTACACTGCCTTTGCTGGAGTCTTGTCTGTCATCTGAAGGAGATTTTGATTTCCCGGATACAGCTCCATGACTGAAGTCTTTTCTTACATCTGGAGGAGACTTCATCTTCCTTCCATCACTAGCATTGCCTCCACATGAATACAAGTTTAAGGAATTACGAACACTACCAGATTGTTCCTTGCTCCTTCTTCCACTAACATCTTTCCCTGATACAGCTCCATGACTGAAGTCTTTTCTTACATCTGCAGGAGACTTCCTCTTCCTTCCATCACTAGCATTGCCTCCACATGAAAACAAGTTTAAGGAATTACGAACGCTACCAGATTGTTCCTTGATCCTTCTTCCACTAACATCTTTCCTCCAACTTGCCTCCTTTTCCTCAAAATTCTTAGAAAACTTCTTCATAAAATCCAGAACACAATCGACCTTGTTTTCAACACCACGAACCTTGTTTTCTACACCACGAACCTTGTTTTCTACACCACCAATATACTTCCTTATACACCGTCGCTGACTACGCATCCTCTTCCGGAATTTTATATTCACCTTCTGCAAAAACAAAAAAAACAAATCAATAGAACTGATAAAAATATTCAATTAAAATAAAAACAGAAAAAGATGAATGCACATGATACTTGAAAACTCACTTTAACAATTGCATTAACTAAATCTTCATCAAGCTCTACACCATGTCGAGCATCCTGCTTATCATCACAAGCAGCCTCACCCACATGAATATCATCCTCAGTCTCAGCAACATCATCCTCACCCACATCATCATCATCCTCACCCACATCATCATCATCCTCAGTCTGAGCACCAACATCTCCACTTTCATCAGCACCATCCTCAGTTCCACCACCACCTTCCTCAGTCTCAGAACCATCCTCAGCCTCAGCAGTATGTACACTCTCAGAACCATCCTCAGTCTCAGTCTCAGCAATATCTTCACTCTCAGCACCATCATGATATGTCTGAGCCCCACAAACCTCAAAATCATCAGACGTATCCTCACTATCTTCAACAGCTTCTTTTCCTTTTAAAAGTTTACATGCAACAACAGGTACAGCAGGACCTGCTTCTGTCACATTCAATTCCACCGACCTTTTTTCTTCCTCAGACAGAACAATTGGAACCATTTTAAATTTGTCAAAACTCTATAAAAAAAAAAAAAAACCAAGAGAAATATATTAGCACCACAGTAAAATAAGAATAAAACTTTTATATGCAGAAATAAAAGTTTTGTCCTCATGGACTGAACTTCAATTGGTGTTTATTTTAGAAGTACAGTCCATGAGGACAGATACATGGATGGAAGAGAAGTTCAGTACATAATGATAGAACTTCAGTAAGGCTGAAGAAGTTCAGTACATTATGATAGAATTCAGTCCATGAGGGTAAAGAACTTAAGCAACCACACACACACACACAGACACAGATATAGAAACTTACATTTACATTATGAAAATACTGATCAACCAAAGTGTTATACTGAGGATTTTTGAAACTAATAAACCTAACCATCCTTGGGAAGCCACGAGCATTATATGTACAAAAGTTAGAACGAAGTGATGGAAATAAATCCAAAAACCAAGCGCATAACACAAACGGGAATCCCAGTACATAGTAATTTACACCACTTTTAATAGGTCTCATTCCAGAGTTAACTAGTGCTTCAAAACCCGCACTCCCCCAGGGATAAGCTCTACAAAGATCCTCGTTGTCAATAATATCCAAGTAATGCACTTCAACCAAGCTTGTTTTTTTGTTAGAACACAAGATGATTGACTGAAAAATATAAAACTCTGCAATCTTCACTGCATCATCTTCATCGACCAGAGATGCCGGGTTCATTGATACTAAAAATTTACGAACGTCTGACACCTGAAGATTTCTTTTGCCGCGAAAGTACTGCTTCAGAAGCCTCTGATTCATATTTATAGCAGGTCCATCAAACAATTCCTCACGGTTTGCAGAAAACCTCAAACCAGTGTAAACATGATATTCTTCGGGACCAAAATGGATGAGATGACCAAAAATATTAAAACTTAATCTATTCGGATCACTTCTCACAATACGTGACAATAATAAACAGTGCAGTAACCTCATAGAAGTTTTGAACGACTGCAACTTCAAAAAGTCTCCAAACACACCATCCGAAAGCTTCTTACGCTGTGCTTTACTGAAATTTGAAATGATATTATCCAAATTGTGCTCCCCTTGCCAATATGCATTCATGTTGAACCAGCGGTCAAATGGATACACTAGATTACCTTCCATTCCAGCATCCATATTGCACAAAGCTAACAATAAAAGAAAAAACTATCAGTCACACATACAAAATAAACAAATACAGGTTTGAGGATACACACAGACACACGCACGCACACAAAAGTTCATTCCTTGCAGACAGAAGTATAATAATAGTAGGCTGAGAGCACACACTGAGTCACACACATATGGGCGATAGGCTTCAGTCCACTAGAAATGAACATCTGTCCTATGTGGACTGAGCATACACACATACATAAGTTATTGGTGCTGCACCAGCTATAGGCAACTTGAATCAGGGTGCAATGTACACTAAGGTCAGAGGAAACCAGGGAAATAGAAACTTCAAGAGACAGGCAAAGAAATTCTACTGTGATTTCTGCAAACTGACTAAATGGCGGCTGGAAACTAAATGCCTACCCTCAAGATTACAAAAAAAGAAAAATTGGTCCTTCTGCCTATAATGTGCAATCAGAAAGTGAAGATATTCCTTCACAGATTGGAAAGATAAGTCAAAACTGGAAGCTGCACTATTCAAACCGTGTTCAATAAAGCGCACGCTTCATCTGCTGAAGCATGAAGCAACTGAAGCATGAAGCGAGCGCTTTAAGCGATGAAGCAACCGATTTTACAAACAACGCTTTTACAAACAGTGCTTTCTACCTAAATGCAATGGTGACACATACTGTGTTTTTTGCCTTGAGACAAGAGTTCAGTCCATCACACACAGAGACAGAAGTTCAGTCCATCACACGCAGAGACAGAAGTTCAGTCCATCACACACAAACACACACACACACACACACACACACACACACTGAGTCAGATGCATTGGGAACCGGGGGGGGGGGGGGGGACTTCAGTCCACTAGGAATAAACTGCAATCACTGGAGACAGAAGTTCAATCCTAGTGGAACTTCAGTCCATCACACACAAACGTAAATCCAGTCAATCACACACACGCACACGCACTCGACGATCACAGAGACGCACACACACATAACTTTACTACACACACACACTAGAACTTGAATAAAAATTAACTACTAAATACGCAAAAAACATACAAAATTAAACTTAAAAATAACGTTACTTAACTTAACAACAACATATTTCACAAAAAAATACAAAAAAAAAATACAAAAAAGTAGTATATGAAAAGAGAGAAATGTTATACCTGCGAAAATGCAAAGGTGAAGAGAGAAAACGTAATGCAATACAACTAAAAATGAGTTCGTTAACTATTCTACGTTTGAAGATGATTTTTGCATGAAGATTCAGTGAAGAAGAAGGGTTAAAATGCATGAAATGAAAGGGTTAAAATGAAGAGAGGGGTTTTAAAAACCCCTGTCAATTCAGAAAAGATGAGGGGTAATTTGGACTTTTAAATATGCCCCGTTTAGTGTACTGCCACAAAAGTGGCCTCTAGTGTAAAGCCACTGAAAAAAGTGGCCTCAAACTAAATACCAGTGTTAAAAGTGGCCTCTGGGCGAAATTTTTACCAATTGAGAGAGAATAAGATGCACAGTATTGCAACAGATATAAACAAAATTACAAAAGAGATAAATTTTGAATATACATAATATTTTATTATATTTTTTCTACAGAGAACAAACTGTAGAGAAGTCCAGGAAATATCAACTCTATGAAACTGAGTGTCAGTGATATAAGCCCAGTAATATAATCCAAGAAAACCTCTATTCTTTCCATCTGTTAACTTCGAGCAGTGTAGTAACAAATTCTCTTTTTCAATATTCCTCTTCTTGCATTGCTCTTAATAACCTTTATAGCACGGCAAGCGCCAAAACAATGGTAGTTAAATGCATGTATTGATTGGAAGGAAACACATGCAATGGCTAAATAAAAACAACATAGAAAAACCACATTTTTAGGAAAAAGAAAAGCAAATATACCAAAACATATGAATATAGTGCTTATTTTTGTAGCTTTATCGAAGACAATTACCGATAATGCAAATAGAGATTGCTCAGTTTTTCAAGGTGTCTATTTTGCTGCAACAAGTTAAGGTTATGCTGAAGAATAACTTTGGAACTTTGAAAATATTAAGCTCCTCATCTACTTCACGTAGAGTATTGTAGTCTTGAACTCCATCTTTCCCTACTACTCCCTTACCCTCCACCGAAGGGAATGCAAGACATATATATATATTTTTTTTTTTAAAAAAGAGTTCTTTTCAGTTGAATATAAGATTTATTCATCAATTTGAGAACTCATATTGGGAGACAGAGAACTCAAATATTCCTGATATTGCACCCTAAGAAGGAAAATATAGGCTTTAAGTGCATCAATTTTTTAATTTTTTCCTTATTTACATTTTGATCTCTTGCCAGAACAACAGTTGATGTATAAGGAGATTGAACATTACCTTACTTGATCATCAGTCCATGACTCAAGGACACCTAGATACCAGTTTTTTCACAAAGATCTAGCAAGTCCAATGTTCGCGAGCGACACACGCGCTTTGGAGGAAACAACTTCAACCTCAACATAACTGTTGCATGTAGGACACGATCCATGACAATCAATTTTCATATCACCTCAAGTATGGAGAATTCAGCACAGAACTTGAGAACCATCATAGTGATGCAAAGAATTAAGAGTAGATGCATCAAACTCAAAGATCAACCCAAATACTCAAAAAACATTGAGAAAAATGTGGATTCATTTTTAAAAAATAAATTAAAAGTATAGATTCAACTCCATAGCAAGATATTAATTATCTTTTGCATTTTTTATCTTTCCAAGCAGTAGGACCAATGTTGCATCCTTATAAATTCACTGGCTATGCAGAAATTTGTTCAAAGAAAAATGAAAGAACGGATTTTCTGATGCAAAATGAAGCAATCCACAGAAAATTCTTGACCACTTTGTTCTATTTTTTATTGGGGATAGAATGAAGTGGAACCATAAAATTGAAGTTATTATTAAAAAGCAAGCACACAATACTCAGCTATAAAATATAAAAAGCTGATGCCATATCAGTTTGATGGTCAACCAAACTTATCAAGTTAGGCACATATCTCAACAAGCCAACTTGACTTTCATGCCGCACTTTCTATCATATCTCAAAATTGCAATGAATGCACTTTTCTTACTTTCTATATTGAAACTTATAAAAGCTCCCGAATATCACAGAAGGTGCATCCGAAAAGAAGAGTCTACCTGAAAGTCCTGTATGATACTTAGTAAGCAAAATCATCATAGTATTCTAAAATGGACAAACTGTGAAACTTGCTACTCGTAAACAAAGTTTAACTCTTACCTCATTTGTCCTTTTATTAGTTTTTCTATAGATCAACATGAGGACTAAGCTTTTAAATGTACCAACTAAAAGACAGTTTAATATTTCATACATAACCCACAATTCAAAATGATCTTGAGCCGTAGGTCTATCGAAAAGAGCCTCTCTATTAGAGGTAAGGTCCGTGTACTCACCCTCTCCAAATCCCACTTTTGGAATCATATTAAGTATGTTGTTGTTGTAACCCAATCAAAACTGACAAAAAAGAATGCAGACATAATTGTCACATTTACTAAACAAGCTCAATAACTCACCAACACACTTTTGTCAACTTCTATAGCATCTAAGAATTGCAATAGATGTATATTAATAATCACTCTTAGAAATCTAAGATCTATAGTGAACTTTAATTAACTTCAAATGCAATTCTCATTAACTAAAACCACCTACCGTTATTGCTCCGAATTCACTATTTATTTTTTATTTTTTTAATGAAGTTATTGTTCCAAATTCTCTTATTATGTATCAGGGGATCAAACTCTCTGAGAGATGAAAGAAAACAATAGGGAACACAACCTTAACTATAACAATATTATTGTTAACAATTCAGCCATTAGTAGTAAATTCCTGAATGATAGATGCATATATTGTAGAGCGCCTATAAACAAAATAAAACATCTAACAGTGAGAAAGAGGGAATCATATACAAAACATAAATATTAATGTGTATTTGCTCTTCACTCCTTTAACTTAATAGCAATATATGATACCAACAAACCTAAGATCTGTCACACCCGATTTTAGACTCAACTCGGAGCGAGCCGGGTTTCGGATCTGACGGGTAACTCGTTTGAGTTCAAAAGTTGGAGTCACCACCTAATATAGTTTTCTAAGGTGTATTAGATCACCTAAGCGTCTAAGGTCAAGTTCATTATTAGACTAGTTCAGTTTCAGAGATTCAACAGGTAAGAGGTCCAAATGACTCGGGGAAGAAGATGTTAGGCACTTTCTCAAGTCCCACAAAGAGTGGTTCCCGCCCGAGTCTATATTTTGGGATGTCTTTGCAAAGTTGTGAACATGCATTACTAAATTAAAGGATCAATTTTGTAATTAATAAAACCATGTCTATAATTAGTTGTCGAGCCCTAACCTTAATGGCTATTTTTATTTAGGGGTCAGTTTTGAATAGTATATATATAAGTGGGCTGATTTTCAAAAGTAGGTTTCACAGAAACACGTAAACGCAAACAAAGGGGGCTGCCATACATAGATATAGGTATAAGCATGCAAATACATGAGTAATCAATAGTACTAGTTTTGAAAAAATGTTTATAGACTCATATAGTCGACCCCAATCACGTATACACCCTATACACTATTAGATTAGTGTATAGGAACTTTAAAGTAATGAAAATAGTTTTAGCGCATATAAAGACTATATTTGAAAATAGTTTCGGGCATGGATCATTTATGCAAAGAGGGGCTTTCTAAAATTTTCAGAAACATTTCATTTTTAAGCAGTCCTAGCACAATTAGCCCCTATTGTATGAATTTTCAGATTCTCAATAATTGAATGATTATGTTGCACGATTCGCGTCAAAATATACTATGATCACGTTGTTTTCAAATTGTTACTGAAACGAAAGAGTGAAAAACATGTCCAGATTTTAATTAAAACATGTGAATCCTTGTTCTAGTATGGTGATGATGCACACACAAAGGAGAGGGGGTTTAGGAAGGGCCCCTGGGTGGCCATAGGCACAGCACACTACCATGCCTCCTGTTTTAAGCATTATATGCGGGATTCTAACAAATACAAACAATCAGGGGGAGTTTAAAAGGATCAGACATAGGGATGAGAAGAAGTGCCCTGTGAGCACTGAATGTAAAGCTTTGCAATTGTTTATGTTAATGCCAAAAGATTCAGGGAATGCCCTTCATAGATAACCTCAAGAAATACATGTGAATCAAATTTTGGTATAGCTCTAAAGCTATCCACGAGTATACTGCACAAAAGGGTTAGCCTGACCAGAAGTAAGGCCCAAACGAGGATGCCAACATATATATAAGCAAGCAGAGATTACATGATAGAACACATGTAGACACAGTTTACATATGAGAGCAAATAGCAGGGTGAATTATGGATTATACCTTGTCAAACTAGCAGCAGATAGGGAGAAATACAGAAGCAGAGCAGTAGGCCTTTTTGGATTAGTATTCAGTGAGCCAAAGAGGAAAGAAACAGAGTGTGCAATCAGTTTTCTTATGCTTTCAGTGTTTTCAATTCAGAGAGAGATGTAAGGAGTCCAAGTGTGTCCTAAGGTGATGGATGCACCCTCTTTAAATAGTTGTAGTAGTGTAGGTTTTAGTTCAAACGGGTGGGGTATAATTAAGGTAATGAATATTGCTTCCAAGAATAAGGAGGATACCACTAGGGATCCCTTCCAAAAATAGGTCAATCAATTCTCAAAACTCAAGGGAGACATGATCTTAACTAATTGCATACCCCTACCCTTAATCCTAATTAAAAGACTAGGTTCAAAATCAGTCTCATATGCACATTGTAGGCTTAAGAATCAATCAACATAATTTCAAAAGATTTCAATTAATCTAGGATCAACAAAACAACTTGTTACTCCTTCAATTACCACTCAACGACTTTATTCTAATCAATTCAAATCTTCTTAGGCATGTAAGACAGGCCATTAATTTAGTCCAAACATATGAACCATGAAAACCATAAAATTTGGCATAGCAAAGAGACCAAGTGCACTGTAACAAACACAAACGACCATAGAAAAATCACTAGACTACTCTAGGCTTTGAATCTAAAGATTTGAAAAAGATAGTGGAAGACACAAGTTATAAACACCTGGTATTGATGGGATGAGCAGGGATCACAGTTTCACAGGTTTCACTTAGGTTGAATGGCCAATAATCATGAGAAAGAGTAGGCAAATTCAGGCGTGAGAACAAGTATTTTTTTCCAAACAAATGAAGTAAATCAGAGTAGCAAATTCTAAGCACTTCACCTATTAATCAATAAATTAATCATGTTGACATAGTAACAGGCCAAGTAATTTCAAGTTTTAAAATCACTCAAATCGAGAGATCAAAGAGGAAAACAAATAGGGTTCTTTAGGATTACCCGTTCTATTGTCGGAGTCGGGTCGAATTGACCTGCCCCAAATCGAGTTCACATAATGGTTTCCTCACCATTTTCCAGTGATAATGTCATTTTAGGACGTCTTCAAACCAAATCGGAGACTTTTCCGGCAGCGGGGCCCCGTCGACGAGTGTTGAAAATAGTCCTTGCTTGAACATTGCAAAATGGGTATGAGTTTTATAGCAGAGGAGACGAGGATCATTAATACGTAATTTATTTCGTATTTCGCCGGTGGGAATGGCCGGAATCCGGCGACGGCAGTAGCGAGGTGAAGTTGAGACGAGAGAGAGAGAGAAATGGGGGTCGGCTGAAGGAGAGAAATGAAATGGCTAATGGGGTTTTGGGGGGGGGGGGGGTCATTTGTAATTAAAATGGAAACTTTGATCTCAGCCGTCAGATTGTACACGTAGACGGCTGAGATCAACCCACGTAGGCGTTGAGGTGTGAAAAATGGGCCGATGTGTGAGTACACGTGTGTGTGTATATATATATATATATATATATGTGTGTGTGTGTGTGTGTGTGTGTGTGTGTGTGTGTGTGTGTGTGTGTGTGTGTGTGTAGCGTATAAATAGTGTATAATAATGTATAAATTAAGTATAAATGCGTATAAACTGTATAAAAATTTTATGAAAAAATTATAGAATTAAGGAAAAATAATTAAAGAAATCTATTATATTAGGTTTTAAAATAATTTAGGTGTCTTCTTTAAAACATAGATAATTGTGAAAAATATTGACAAGACATGCAGGTTTATAAAAATGTGACCGTTCATGCAAATGCATTCTAGAAATAGTCTAATTGGCGTACGTGCATGCGATAATGACCCGGGATGGAGTAAGTGTGGGATATTTATGTGGTTATCAATGCAATTTGTCCAGATAAAAGGCTATCGAAATAGGAGGGACAAAATTAGGTGTCAACAAGATTGTCCTAAATTCATCCCTACAATAGGACCAAATCTAACTTCACTTTTGATCATTAATTAATCAAGTGATGCGTCATGATATTTCACATTTGTATTGATTTTTCTAACTTTAGGTCATTTATTTTCAACCATAACACGAGATAATGACTCGGGATGGGATAAGTGTAGGATATTTATGTGGTTATTAATGCAATTTGTCCAGATAAAAGACTATCGAAATAGGAGGGACAAAATTAGGTGTCAACAAGATCATGTAACTTACTAAGTACCTAACGCTAAATCCTAAATTCATCCCTACAATAGGACCAAATCTAACTTCACTTTTGTTCATTAATTAATCAAGTGATACGCCATGATATTTCACAGTTGTATTGATTTATCTAACTTTAGGTCATTTATTTTCAACCATACCATTATTATAACAAGACTAAATGTCGTCCTAATTTTGGAATGTGCCACCCCGTGTTTATAACATCCAATACCTTTTTGAGAGAATTTCCAGCGTATATTCACAAACAAGAATTTTTCACAAAATAACTTGCAATCAACTCATAATCGACAATTACTACTATCAAATCAAGCACCAAAATAGACTTTAAAACATCACACATGAATAAATCAAACACATGTTGCCAACACATGTTGGGCATCTGATGAGAACTCATCAGTTCTCACATACGAATATCAAATTACTGGCATGCATTTAAAAGATTGATTAACAAACTACAGAAATAGAAACAAACAAATTAGGGTTACAAAGGAAGTGCAATAAATGATGAAAATTTGTAGAGAAACTCACCAAAACATTGCGAAGAACTCGAAAGCCTACCTTTTTCCAACTGAAGTAGCAAGAAAAGAACATGAATGGACAAAATAAGAATTAATCACCTGCAAATCACCATCATTGACCAACAATAATAAAATTATACTCTTTTAGAGAAACTGAGAAATAACTCAGCAAAGCAAGTAAATGTGACATTTTAAAAATAAAAGAAGAAGAAGAAGAAGAAGAAGAAAGGTATAAAAATTTTAAAACCTCACCAGAAGCAGTAAAAGAGAAGAGAATAGCTTGAAGGAGAGAGAGAATTAGAGCAATAAAGAAAAAGGGTCCAAATACAAATAGTGTTGGAAGAAAAAGAAAGTAAGACCAAACGTGTTGTATCGTAAACTGGTACACGTGTCCTACAATTTGGAGAAGGAAAAATAGTCAACTTTTAAGGCGTTTTGTATCACCATGTGGAGCTGTGTTCGTACACCCAACTCACATTTATTAATAGGTATATATATATATATATATATATATATATAAGGAGTTAAGCTCCTCATGGTTGTCATGTCTGCTTACTTTGGAGGATATTTTTAGAATTTCAATCATAAGATTCTTTGACTATATATAGGATTCTTTGTCGTTTTATGCATTTCATAAAACGAAATGGATATACATCACATAATACCTTATGCACCCTCGGTTAATTTAATTAAAAGGAGGGGTATAATTGGTATTTCTGTTAATTCGCCCATGTTTTTCCTAACTACCCTCATTTTTTTTACAAGAAGTACACGCCCCATAGATTTTCTTATCTCAGTCACCATGTGTTTTCACCTTGCTAATCACGTGACCTCATGTATCCTATTACTCCGACTTGGCAAATAGAAAACGTGATAATCTGGCAGTAAAAATTGAAAAGTAGTAAAAAATCATGAATCTCTATATTACTTTTCTTAAGAGAATGAGTTTGTCTGTCTATGTGGCGAATAAACTAAAAGATCTAAACGATGAAGATGAGGGGTTTGTGATGATTTTTTAAATTTTTTGATAGGGAGATCGGAATATAAGGGAAGATGTTAAAGAGAGAAAAGAAAATAAACTTGACTGACAAAATAATTGGTGTAAATGAAAATTGCAAGATTTATATGGAAAATATAAAATGCAATTTTTCCCCTTTACCTATATTTTCTACTAAGTAGGAAATGTACCCCTTACAACTGTGGTCTTGCGACCTCAAGAGAATAAAGAGAGAACCTTCCTCTACCGGAGAAAATGAAAAAGAGAATAGTTATCCATGGATGATATATTTAGAATTTTGAGAGTAAAACTCTTTCATTTTGACCATCCACTTGGACATATAACTTAAGTTTTATAAGTCACAACAATAAATAATTAAAAATATTTTAAAGACATATGAAAATATTACAATCAAAGAAAAACTCCATTTGACTCTTTGCGCCTTCTCGGAAGTAATACCACTAAAAAACAACTAATATAACATATCAAACAAAAATGAAACTCATTAAATTAACAAAAATAATAGCATAATTTTTAAATGATAAGCTCAACATGATAAAAACTATATCTAAGTTTCTATATAAGAAATGATAGAATGAAGCTTAATAAAATACTTATATATCTTTATTATTATAAAAAATATTATATATAGTTATCAAAAAATTATTTAAATTTCTAAAACCATCGATTGGTGCTACTATGATTAATTCACAGTAGTTCCTATAGAGATTATTTTAATAGATAAGTATTTGATGGAGTAACTAATGTGTACAATACACCAACAACTGCTTCTCCTGTCCCAAATTATGTGACATATTTTTTTTAGTCTATCCAAAAAGAATATTACACTTTTTTGTTTGACAATTTTTTAATAACATCATCTTGATTTTACCCGTGCGCCCTACTTACTTTACCAATAAGGCAACAACTAATCTACTCTCTTACTTTTTGTTCACATCTAAGAAGGATAATATTGAGACTTCTCAAAATCAATTTTTATTTTTTAAATTGCGTGAAAAATCAAACACATCATATAAATTAAGTCGAAGTAGTATATTTCTTTTTAAAAGTCTCCGTAACTCTTGGGCCCGGGTTACCCCGGGCATCCCCTCACCTAGTATATATATATATATATATATATATATATATATATATATATATATATATATATATATATATATATATATATATATATATATATATATATATATATAAGCCACTAAGGACTGCACGAACACAGCAGTCTCCATTTGTACCAAATGCCATCTTGAGTTGTACTTTTGCTTAACACGTGGTTTCTAATTTTTTCCTAGCAAACCACGTGTACTATTTAATGCCATACGTACTGTCTTTTCCTGCCCACGAACCACTAAAGCTTCCTTTCAAGCTCGCTCTATTCTCTCTCCTCACAAGCTCTACTTTTCTTTTTAAAACATACTTTTCATCTTAGGTACGCCTTCGTCTTGCATTGATTTGTAAGGATTCAATAATTTCAGGATCATGGAACTATATAATTTTCACATCAACCACATAAAATAGTAATTTCAATCAAGAAAAAGTACCCGAATCTATGGTGTCTTCTTGATGAATGTTGAACGGAAGTCTTTAATATTCTTGTTGTTGGAGAAATATGTTCTCTCTCTTTCCTTTACTTTTACTGAACAATTGTGATGGAATACCTTGTTCAAAAACTGGCAGAGAGAGGACCCTTATACTTTGAGAAGTTATGAGCAATTATCTACATGTTCCATCACGTGTAGAAGTGGGAAGTTGAATAGTAATAGGTAACTTCCCTTAATAATATAATTTAGCTTTTATTAATATTAATTTATTAAACCAAATTAAATATGCTACGTGGGCCACACTTTACATAACGTGGGTCACACTTTACATTCTCCCACTTGGCATACGTTAATTCACTTAATGGTTTAATAAATGTTTGTATCATTGTGTGCACAGTTATAAAGCTAAATCCGACTTCATTCGTTGTTATTGAGTAGACTAACCAATATGAGTCATGACGGTCATACACCACTCGACATAATCCCTTCCATGCTATAATATTAGTCTACTACCCAACACAACCTTTAATACATAATGGGTCCAACAATAATGCTTAGAATATCTTTATCTAAGCTAAAACCTGTCATCATCATTCTCACATTATGTATACCAGAGAAATAGGTAAAACAGAAACATTTACATTAAAGAGCTCAAAGTGTCAATTCAATAAACATCATAAAGTCATACATTGCTATCAATAATGCCCATTCTTTCAAGATGTTCTATAAATGCTTTAGGCGGTAATCCTTTCGTCAAAGGATCAACAATCATAATTTTGGTGCTAATATCTTTAATTGATACTCTTTGTTCCTGAACTTCTTTCTTAATTTTAAGGTACTTCAAGTCTATAGGTTTAGCACCCTCTGTGTACCTATCATTCTTAGAGAAGAAGACTGCTGAGGAATTATCACAATAAATTTTCAGCGGCTTTACTGTCGACTAGTCCAAGTCCTGAAACAAAGTTCCTCAGCCACTTAGCCTGAACTGCGGCCTCAAAGCATTCCACAAACTCAGCTTCCATGGTAGATCCATCTGTGATAGATTGCTTTGCACTCTTCCACGATATTGCTCTCTAGCTAACAGGAACAAATAACCAAATGTGAATTTTCTTGTATCCTCACAGCCACCATAATCTGAATATCCAACCACATCAAGATGGTCAGATTTTCTATAAGTGAGCATATAATCTTTTGTTCCTTGCAAGTATCTCAATACTTTCTTTGCAGCCCTCCAATGATCCAATCCTGGATTGCTTTGATATCTGCCCAGCATTCCAACAGCAAAACTGATGTCTGGTCTGGTACATGTCTGGGCATACATTAAGCTCCCAACCACGGATGCATAAGGAATATCTTTCATTCTCTTACGTTCCAATTCATTCTTTGGACATTGATTGAGACTGAATTTATCTCCCTTCTGAATTGGAATGGGACTTGATGAGCAATTTTCCACTTTGAATCTCTCTAGAACTTTATTAATATAGGCCTTTTGAGACAATCCCAACGAACCTTGTGATCTATCCCGGAATATTTCTATCCCGATCACATAGGTTGCCTCTCCTATATCTTTCATTTCAAAGTTCTTAGAGAGAAATTTTTTTGTGTCATGCATCATACCAAGATCATTAATAGCAAGCAAGATGTCATCAACATATAGGACTAATATTATAAACTTACTCCCACTGACCTTCAGATGTATACACTGGTAAATGATGTTTTTCTTAAATCCAAAGGCGACAACAGTTTCATGAAACTTAAGATACCATTGTCGGGAAGCTTGTTTAAGCCCGTATATTGACTTTTTCAGTTTACACACTATGTGTTCCTTTCCTTTAATTTCAAAACCCTCTGGTTGATTCATGTAAACTTCTTCCTCTAAATTTCCATTCAGAAAAGCAGTTTTCACATCCATTTGATGTAGCTCTAAGTCATAATGAGCCACTAAAGCCATTATAATTCTAAGTGAATCCTTTTTAAAGACAGGTGAATATGTCTCTGTATAGTCAACACCATGTTTCTGAGTGACACCTTTTGCAACAAGTCTGGCCTTGTGACGTTTCATATTACCATTTGAGTCACGTTTGGTCTTAAAGACCCATTTACAACCGACTCTTTTGCAACCTTCTGGTAATTCAACAAGGTCTCAAACTTTATTATGTTGCATGGATTTCAACTCATCTTTCATAGCATCTAACCACATATCAGAATTATTACTTTCAATGGCCTGTGAAAATGAAACTGGATAATCATTAATTTCCAAATCATCCAAATCAATTTCCGGATCAATTTCTGACTCATGTAGATATACCAAAAAATCATCACAAATAGCATTTCTTCTTTGTCTTTTAGATTTTCTTAATGCTACTTCTTGCGGTACGTCTACTGTAGGTTCATTGATTATGTTTTCATTATGAATAGCAGGATCATTATTTTGTTGTTCTTGTTGGTTGTTAGGCGGTACAACAACTTCGGGAACAACAATTTTAGGAGAAGTACAGGGTAAAGGAATTTGCACCCTAATTTCCCTAATTTCCACATTACGCGGTTCTTCACTCCCACTAACTTCACCATTCTCAATGAACCTAGTATTTCCAGTTTCAACAATTCTCCTACTATGGATAGGACAATAAAATCTATACCCCTTTGATTTTTCTGGATAACCAATAAAGAAACCACTGATTGTTCGTGGATCCAGTTTCTTTTCTTGTGGATTATAGATTCTTACTTCTGCCGGACAGCCCCAAACATGCAGGTTCCTTAAACTCGGTTTCCTACCGGTCCAAAGTTCAAAAGGTGTCTTTGGAACTTCCTTACTAGGAACCCTATTTAGTAAGTACACGGCAGTCTTTAAAGCATACATCCATAATGAAGTGGGTAAAGATGAATTACTTAACATACTCCTAACCATTTCAATTAATGTACGATTATGCCTTTCTGCCACACCATTTTGTTGTGGTGTGCCAGACATTGTGTATTGAGCACATATGCCATGCTTTTCGAGGAATTTAGCAAATGGACCAGGGTGTTGTCCAGTTTCATCACATCTTCCATAATACTCACCACCTTTATCTGGCCTGATTATTTTCACCTTTCTGTCTAATTGTCTTTCAACCTCATTAATAAATACCTTTAAGGAATTTACTGCTTGAGATTTTTCGTGCAACAAATAGGCATAATCATAACGTGAAAAGTCATCAATAAAGGTGATAAAATACATTTCCTTACTGAAAGATGGAACATCAAAAGGACACATATATCGGTGTGTATAATTTCAAGAAGCTGTGTGCTTCTTGTGGCTCCTTTCTTTGTGTGTTTTATTTGTTTTCCTTTAATACAATCCACACAAATATTTAGGTCAGTAAAATCTAAATCTGGAAGGATTTCATTCTTAACTAATCTTTCCAGTCTTTCTTTAGATATGTGACCTAAACGTCTGTGCCACAAATAAGCGGAGTGTTCATTAACCAAACCACGTTTGGTTCCAATATTATGATGCAGAGTTAAGAGGGTTTCAGCAAACAGATTATCAAGATTTAATCTGTATAAACCATCACAAATAATACCAGAACCAATGAGATGATTATGTTTAAACAAACTAAAACATCCATTGCCAAAATTAAAAGAGCGTCCAGTCTTATCTAACTTAGACAAAGAAACTAAATTTCTAGAAATAGAAGGTACATAATAAGTTTCAAATAAGTCTAAGTGACGCCCAGTATCTAGGATTAAAAGATAAGTCCCGATAGCTTGAACTGGAGCCTTCACTCTATTCCCCATGTACACAAATCTTTCATTCTTATTTATGGTTTGGGTTGTAAGGAATCCCTGCATCGTATTAGAAACATGAATAGTACAACTAGAGTCAATCCACCAAGTATTATAAGGAACTTCAGTTAAATTTGATTCTAGACACGTAAAAGCACAAGGCTTACATTTCTTCTCAAACCATGCCTTACGTTTCAGGCAGTCTTTCTAAAAGTGTCCATATTTTCCATAGAAACGACACTTATCATTCTTGTGTTCCTTCTTACGTACTTGATGAGAGGACTCACTAACATTATGGTTCATCTGTTTGCCCTTAACATGCTTCTTTCCTTTCTTTCCAGCTCCTTGATGGCTTACAAAGTTAACGGAGTGGGTTCCTTGATTCTTTAGCCTTGTTTCCTCCTGAACCAATATTCCATGCAATTCATGCACATTCCATTTGTCTTTCATGGTACTATAGTTCATTTGGAAAGGACCATACTCAGACGGTAATGAGTTGATGATGAACTGCACAAGGAAATTTTCATCCACTTCCATTCCCAGAATCTTAAGTCTTGCTCCTATGTTTGTCATTTCTATGACATGCTCATGCATGGTACGTGAACCATCAAACTTCATGGTGGTCAAAGTACCCATTAATGTCCCAGTAAGAGACTTGTTAGCAGTTTGAGCTCGTTCTTCTACAAGTCTTAGAAGCTCTGTGGCACTTTCAGTGTTGGGAAGAGCAGACTTAATGTTGCCCGCTATTCTCATTCGCATGAACATTAGGCTTAATCTGTTAGACCTATCCCATTGCTTAAAATAAGACTTTTATTCAGCAGTGCTAGTTGCAGTAATAGCAGCTGGCTTCTCAGTGTAGAGTGCAACATCAAGATCTAAAATTCCGAGATGGAATTTGATCTGTTCGCACCACTTTGAGAAGTTCAGTCCATTATAGGTAGTAACAGAAGCAGAGTGCGAATGAAGAGCAAGTGCTGCAAATAGAATATGTTCGTTTATTAATGCTTTGAGTTATAAACTAAACATACTATCAGATTCAGATATTGTTTTATATAGACTTTAAATGTATCTTGATGTTCACCTTTGGGCAGAACGCCAAAATACTAACTTTAGACATTATGATGCTTAATATAAGTTAACATAATTTGATAATTTTTAATATACCAGTCAGTAATATTTATTATCTTTGGATAACTAAACAAACTAATGACACATTTAAATTATCTCTTTAATGTTTGACGATTATAAGAACAAACCAATCAACCTTTGGGTGATCCATAAATGTCCTATAACCATGAACTTCAATTTACCCATAATTTATAGTATCATTTATAAGCATCAATATTAAAGGGTAAGTGATATAAGACTATTCGTTTATTTTTGGAATTAATAATATTCATAAAGATTTGATCACTTTGGTGATTAACAAATCACACATAATTAATTCCAACATTATAGCTTTACATATTTGTATCAATCACCACCAATACACATTACTCTGTCTATGAAAAGTGTTGTGGAAGATAACATGCTGAATCATTAACTGACACATTATCTTATATTAAAAATAAGAATCATGGCTAAAGGATTATGTCAATTACTTACTGGCATTTACGACATGAAATAGGGAATGAAATAGGGACTAGGGAGTATCTTATTCAAGACATGATTAAGCTAGCGTATCCAGAAGCAAATTGTGGGTAGTAATTCAATAAAACACTTTCTGTAAATATCATAACATAATCTACTCCAACCAAGTAATTATAATTATTTTAATGAGAAGAACTTTAGCCATTACATAATCTGACTTTGATATCATTAAGCAGAAAGCTGAATCCAAAATAGCAATGTAACGGAAGCGTGTCAACTCGTTCTACTTAATTCAATTGTTTAATATAAGAAAACAAGCAGATAGACAAATACAACATAATTCTTTAATATGCAGAACCGTTTTCAATCAATATAGTGTTCAATACGAATTCTTAATGGAAAACCATTAATTCCTAAACCTTGCGCTGATACCACATATAAGGATTCAATAATTTCAGGATCGTGGAACTATATGATTTTCACATCAACCACATAAAAAGTAATTTCAATCAAGAAAACGTACCCGAATCCATGGTATCTTCTTGATGAATCTTGAACGGAAGTCTTTAATATTCTTGTTGTTGCAGAAATATGTTCTCTCTCTTTCCTTTACTTTTACTGAACAATTATGATGGAATACCTTGTTCAAAAACTGGCAGAGAGAGGACCCTTATATTTTGAGAAGTTATGAGCAATTATCTACATGTTCCATCACGTGTAGAAGTGGGAAGTTGAATAGTAATAGGTAACTTCCCTTAATAATATAATTTAGTTTTTATTAATATTAATTTATTAAACTAAATTAAATATGCCAGTCGGCTACACTTTACATAACGTGGGCCACACTTTACATGATTTTCTAATCTGTAAGTTTTTTTTTGGATAATTTTTTTGATCTACGTCAGTATTTGAAAGGATGATTTATTCCTATTTACTGAATTTGGTTCTGATTTTGTTGGAACAATAAAAAGCACTTTGATGAGAAGTAGCTTGCCAGCGAATGCAGATAGTCTTCTTATCATCTCTTGTATTTTTTGCTCAATTTATCCTTTTGGATATTTAATCTTATTCATAATTTTCTTTGAAAAACAAATTATGAGGTGTTTGATAATATGCCCGAAAGGGCACTTAGAATAGATTAGAACAAAGTGCTCTATATTTGACCAATCGACAGTTTAGTGATGAATGATGATATTGATGTATTTTTATATTTATTACGGAATGGAGCTAGTACGCTTGATAATTTTCGTACAGCTCTTGAAAGGGCAATGGGGAAACATGAAGGTCAAAGGAAACATGTTCCTAAGTTTTAACTTGTAGGTTGTGTACAATATTAGTAAAATAATATTTTCATGCGTTCTAACTTCTCAATTTCCGTTTTAATGCTGAGTTTGCTCGGATATATGTTATCCACACAGATGAAAATTTGAGTTTCTTGTCGATGTAGAACATTCATCCTGTTTTTTGTTATTCCCCAGATTTATTTCAGCCTCCGATGGGTTACTGATGATGACGCCAATTGTCAAAACAATGGAATATGGAGCACAAATAAAGGTGCGCTGGTAATAATCGCGTCTCACTTTTTTATTCATTTTTACTGTTTTTCCCCTTAACCATAAACATGTCATTTGAAGCTCATTTTCTTCATAAATCTAATGTGTGTGCATATTAGACTTAAGGAATAAAATAGAATATTTCTAATATGTTGCTTTGAGATGACTCTAACGTTGCCGTGAAACCTCTATTGCCATTTATGACATTTCCGTCAGTCAATCGATTAAGAAAGTAATTTTAATGAGCAATAAAATTGTATATGCTAATGCATAGTAAAAATGTGCATCAAACTCCTGATGTGAACTTGGTGTTTGCTTAGAAAGGGTTAGTCTTTCTTTTAACATTATAAGTAGACTTGGAGAGATTTAAGTATATTAGACTGAAGAAAATACAATTGTGTTCCTGTTTTATTGTGAAAAAAAGACAAAGTTACTTAGCTTAGTAAGTATAGATAGAAATTCGAAGAAGTGATTGATGGAAAGAAAAACAAAATAAACTTAACTCTCAACTGGTCATTAAGAAACTTCAACAAAATGAACTTAACTCTCAAGATAAAGTTAGAAAAAAGTGAAGCACAGTTAAAGAATGTAATTTGTTTACCATAAGTTGAGACCATAGACCGAGAAATAGTGTGTTTAACCTAAATCCGATTTTAGGCCAATTAACAATTAAATTTATATTTGCGGAGTCACGATCAATAGTTGAGATTAAAGATCTATACCATAAATAAGATAACACTAATGTAGAGCATTAAAAGTAAAGCGTAAATGTAAGTAAGGAAGAGTAAACGTATCGTATTCCTTGATAATCGATAATCACCGCGTTGGATGACTCAGTTGTTGAGACAATGATTAAGGTAAGAACACTGGAAGTATTTTGATAATTGAAAGAGCAAGAGTATTTTTATTGATCAAGTATGCAGGAAGTCAAAGTTGTTACAATCGGCTAAAACAAATGCTATTTATAGGCTCTGGATGGCGCCTGTTGATGTAGTAGCCGTTGGGCACAGAGCCGTTCAGATGAATAACCGCTGGGCATCTTATCCTGAAAGGTTGTAACCGCTGGGTGACCGTTTGATGAATGATCGCATCCAATACTGCTGACAACCGCTTGTTCAAATTACGCTGACTGTTGATAAATCCGATAACTGCCTCGGGTCTGCCCGTAGGGAATGTCTGTCCGGAGAACGTCTGTTCGGTGAATGTCTGTCCGGTGACATGTCAGCTCATGCCACGTGGATGACATGTGTCACTTGTCAAGGTCCAGTCAGTCTTTATCCAATACAGATAGTCCCTGCACTTCTCGGGCAGAGTATCTGTCCGAGGAGTGGATAAGAATTTTTTTTTTTTTTGCGGGAAATCCTTATAAACTTTTCACCTTCAGATGACGCAATCCTGATGACGTGCGACTCTGATCCGATTGATGATAAGCCTCTGTGACGTGCGCATTAAATGCGCCGCCTGAAAAAGTAATTGTAACCTGCACGTCTGTGATACTGCAGTTTACACGGAAATGACTACTGCGTTCCCCGAGGGTAAGAAGCAATGATTTTAACCGTCCCTTTCCACGTGCGCACGTCGCTTGCTGATTACGAAGTGACTGCAGCTTTTTCGGGTAATGATAATGCTACAAAGCATTGATTAACCCTACTCTCTTCATCGACGGCCAGGTCTGAGTGTGGATTACTTGATATCCTCCACGTGTCTTCGAGGGAAGTTGGGGATTTGTACCAGGACTCCTATAAATAGGAACTCACTTGACGAGAAACCTTTTACCTACTCTTATTTCTTTTGTATTTCTCTTTGAAAGAAAACCCTTGAACCAGCTTTTGAATTTTCCTTGGCAATTCCATTCTTCTTCTGAAAATATGTCTTCAAGATCCAGAAGGAATCTAAATTTTGACGCTGCTGGTAGCTCGACGGCCACTCCTAGGCCGCGGGCTTCTCAGGCTACTGCCGCCGAGATAATCCCTAAACAGCGGGGCGAGCTTGAGGCAGATTGCAACGTGAAGTCCTTCCATAATAGGGAAGGCGACACGCGCAACTGGCCGGCATACAGGTTTAAGTAAGGGATCACGACGGAAGAGATCCCTCGTGTGAGGATAGATTATGACTGGGATGATAAAATCCCTTTACTTCCAGTTGCTGACGGGGAGAACATCACCTCCCATAGACCTGGGTGGACAGCCATGGGCACTTACCCCTTTACGGTGGGGTGTAGGCTGCCTCTGCATCCGGTGCTGGAGAGGCTTTGCAGAGAATATCTTCTCTGCCCGGGGCAACTGAGCCCTAGTGTGTACAGGATAGTCACACTCTTAGACAGGTTCGCGGCTGAGACTGACCAATCCTTCGAGTATAAGCATTTCATTTCTCTGTACAGCGTCCAGATTTTTAAGGACGGCTATGTGAATGTTAGGATGCGCGGAAAAAAGGGCTTGGTGCGTAGCTCTGAGGATACCAGTGACCAAGGTTGGGTGCACCGGTACCTATTTGTGCGCTCCTCAGCTTTGATGTTTGACGACAAGGCGCACCTTCCAGAAGTCTGGAACAAAACACGTAAGTCCCCAAGTTTTTGTGTATGTATTTCGTCTTTCCTTCTGTTTCTAACTTTCGTCGAAATCTCTTCGTGCAGCGGCCAAGCAACCCTACGACAGGTTCATAACTATAGATGAACTGAGGGCGTGGGTTGAGCAAATTTTGGCGAACTTCGAACCAGAGAAGAGAGAGTGGTCACACTTTGCTTCTCGTAAGGGTCTGACCGTAAAACACCACGGTGAGGATATCCCCAACCTTTTGTTAGCCTTTTCTTCTCGGACTCTTCTTGTGACTGACCGTTTTATCTTTGTTGCAGGTTTGGGTACTTCAGGAAACTTTTTCCCTGCTCCTCCTCAGGACAAACCTGCTGAACCTCTTGCCGACCCCCTTGCTGACGCTGAGGCTATATTGGCTTCGGCCGGCGCCCTGTGTAGCAGAGAGGGAGGCGAAGCGCTTCTGTCCGAGGAGTTGAGCCCCTTGAAGAGGAAGAGGAAAAGCCACGGCGAGGGTGGAACGCGGAAGAAGTCTGCCCGTAAGGCTTCCGCCGCTGCTGGACAAACCTCGTCGGTTGGTGGCGATCCTTCAGCTAGGGCAAGTGCCCCAGAGCCCATGGAAGTAGATACCGGAGTCGCCGCTGAAGTCCCCGAGTCCGTACGGGGAGAGGGTCTGCCCCAAGAGGTTATACACCTGTCGGATACTGAAACAGAGGCAGATGTTCCTCTTAGGCGGAGACCTTACCTCCGCAGTGATGAGAGAAGGGCCGAGGAGGAGGCCGTCCGACCCCCGCCAAGGAGTCCCCGAGTTGGTGACGGGGAGGAGGCAGGTCCTTCTCGTGCGGACAAGGGCAAAAGGAAGGTTGGTGAAGAAGAAGGAGAAAAATAAGGAGAGGGAGCAAGGAGAGAAGAAGCCGGGGGAGAGGCCAGGGAGGAAGCCTCCCAAGAAGATAGCCAGGGTCCTCGAGTTTTTCGTTTTGAGGACTTTGAAAATGTGGCTTCTGAGGGAGCCAATCCGGTCTTCCTTCGCGAATGTGAGACTATAGACCCGGAGGCGGAAGGTGATTCTAACCTTTCGTCCTTAAGGCTTGTTTGGCGGTCAGCTATTGCGGGGCAGACGGAGTTAAGCAACATCAAAGGGGTTCGCTACAAGTTTGGGCCGAACTACCCCTCTGAACAGGCGAGGGAGCCCAAGCTTTGTGAGAGGAAACATACCCTGAGACTTGCCCCTGAGGTCAACTTGGTGGCCAGGCCGCGCAGCTTGGTGAAAGCAGTTTCCTCGCTCCTCGGACCTCGAGAAGAGTGGGTGCTAAGAGACATAACCGACGAGGAGCTTGCTTTCCAAATTGCCTCCGATTCTGCCCGGGTAAGCTTTTCCCGCTTTGTTATTTAGAAGTAATTGCTAACCCAGGATTTTTAATCATGACCTGCTTTATGTTTCAGTCAAGCATGCTGGCCGCTGAAATCATGTTCCGCTCCCGGCTGAATAATGCCAATCAAGTTGTAGAGGTGAAGAGAGAGCTGCTCGAGGCTCTGAAGGATAACAAAACCTTGATCGAGCAGTGTGGTTTCCTTGGTAGGGAAGTTAATCGGTTAACGGATGTTAACAACAACCGCGTTGAGCAGATCGACGCTCTTACCAGGGAAAAGGACCGTCTTTCTGAAGAGAAAGAGGGGTTCGCACGCTCTGTTCGGGGTTTGGAGAGGCTCCTTGAGGAATGCCATGATAGTTTGAACGATGCTCGTGTCGAACGTGCAACTCTTGAGCTGAACTTGCAAAGGGCAAATGAAGAGTCGGCCAAAGCCCGTTCTGATCTCCAAGCCGCCAAAGATCAGGTTGCCCAGTTAATGAGTGTTCAGGCCACATTGACTAAGGATCTGGCGAACTTGCGAGATCAATCAGAAATTAAGGCCAAGCTTGCTGCCCTTGAGGCCAAGCGCACATTGTTAATGCAAATCCGGTCTGGGCAGGTTGATGTCGACGAGATGCTGCAGGCGACCAAGATTGCTGTTCGACAGGTACAACAAGCATTGGGTCTCTCTCCTGAAGAGTCGAGCAGCGGTGATGATGATGAAGAAGATGAAGAATCAGGGAGTGACGATGGGACTAGCGGAGCTGGTGCGTTGAGTCCCAGTCATGGCCCTTCAAATTGATGTTGTCTTTTCTGAGCTGATATATTTTTGTTCTATCCGGCGAGAGCCGGACTTACTTGTTGGATGGACATAAGTCTACTAGAGACTGTCTGATCCTTGGCCGGTACGTTTGGCCTTTTATACACTCTGCGAACTTTTGTCAGCCATTCTTGGCACTTTATTAATTCACAGTTTAATGTATATATGCAATTTTAGACCCCTTCAGTGACTATGTTTAGTTTGAATTTTTGATCCTTCTGTATGCATATGCTTGCGGCTTTCATGCCTTATGACGGGGAACTGATTTCCAAACTTTATTAAGTTCGTACTTTCTTGAGTCCTCCCAAATGTGTTGAACTTACCCCTTTACTAAACGAGGGTCGCAAGTTGTAGGTAACTTGACCGAACCGTGGTCGTTTAGAACTCTGGCCAAGTTGTTTGGCTTTGTGAACGACTCCTCTTATTTTCGTGGAAGCCTTGTCACATGAGGGTTTTATTTTGTGAATGACTTCTCTTATTTGCCGTGGAAGTCCTACCAAGCAAATTAAAAAATTTGCTGCCTTTAAGTAAGGTCTTTTGCCTGTACGAAGGTCTTTTGCCTGTACGAAGGTCTTTTCTGGCCTATGGGGCCCTCAGCACCCCCCGGGCCCTCAGCACCCCCCTTGTTTTCATGTTGGAACACGTAAAGTGACAATATGAAAAGAGTTTTCGGTGAGTTGTTTATTGAACACATATAACCAAACGAGGAGTGTGTCCGTTGTGGGATTTGAACCCACAGCCGCGAAGTTGAAGAACTCCGAGCTCTGCCAGTTGAGCTAAACGGACCTGGCCTTGTTCAGGCCGTTAGTACCATTTAGGAAGAATATATAACAAAAGGAAGAACTTTTGTGTAAAGACAAAAGTAAGCATTGCTATATAAGCGCAAAAGTAAAGGCTTGCATGCACGGACAGAAGTAGCAAACTTTTATGCAAGGGTAAAATGAAGTACTTCTATGTAAAGATAGAAAAGGTAAGTGTAGAATGACTAACCGTCCCAGTCGTTTAGAAGTGATACCTTTTGAGATGCACTACATTCCAGCTGTTCGGGACGATTGAACCGTCTGGCCGTGCCAAGCGATAAGACCCCTTGCCGGCTGAAGCGATCACTTTGTAAGGTCCTTCCCAGTTAGGGCCAAGCTTCCCCGAATTCGTCTCTTGTGTGCTCTAGGAAACTTTTCTAAGTACAAAGTCCCCGACTTGGAAGCTCCGTACGCGCAGTCCCCGATTGTAGTACTTCTCGACTCGTTCTTTTTGCGCCACTACTCGTACGAGGGCCAGTTCTCTGCGCTCTTCGAGGAGATCCAACTCTTCGGATAGATTGATTGAGTTTGACTCTTCAGTGGCATGCGCATATCGCAGACTGGGTTCCCCTATCTCAACGGGAATCAGAGCGTCTGCGCCATATACTAGAGAGTAGGGAGTTTCGCCGGTACTCATTTTTACTGTGGTGCGATAAGCCCACAATACTCCGGGCAGTTCTTCAACCCAACATCCCTTCGCCTGCTCGAGGCGCTTTTTAAGAGATTCAACGATGATCTTGTTGGTAGATTCGGCCTGCCCGTTGGCAACAGGGTGATAAGGAGAAGAGGTGATTCTCTTAATGTGTAAATCGTCGAGGAACCTAGTCACTTTCTGGCCGACGAACTGCGGACCGTTGTCCATGACTATTTCCTTGGGTGCTCCAAAGCGACAAATGACAAAGCGCCAAAGAAAGTCGATGACTTCTGTTTGCCGTACCTTTGAGTATGCTGCCGCCTCAACCCACTTTGTGAAATAAACGGTAATGATCAGCAAGAAACACATTCCCCTTGGTGCCGTAGGAAGAGGACCAACGGTGTCTATTCCCCACTTCATGAAGGGCCACGGGGAAATTATCGAATGCAACGGCTCGGCTGGCTGATGGAGGAGGTGGGCAAATCTCTGGCACTTGTCACATTTCTTGACAAATTCATTTGCATCCTTCTCCATTTTATCCCAATAGTAACCTGCGCGTATCAGCTTTCGAGTCAACGCCTTTCCACCAGAGTGATTTCCGCAACAACCTTCGTGTACCTCTCTCATCACATAATTAGTCTGATTTGGACCAAGGCACTTTGCGAGAGGTCCTGCGAACATTCTGCAGTACAACTCACCATTGAGGATGGTGTACCGAGCTGCCTTTATTCGTAGTTTACGGGCAGCCTTCGCATCTGCGGGGAGAGTCCCGTGGATGAGATAATTTGTTATCTCATTCCTCCAATCCCAGGTAGTGTTGATGGTGTTGACTTCAAACTTATCTCTGTCCATGGTTGTATAGAGAAGTTGAACAATAGCTGAAGAGCTAGCCGCCCCCATTTCCGCGACGGATCCCATGTTCGCAAGAGCATCAGCTTCGTGATTCTCTTCTCGTGGAATTTGAATTGCTTCCCAGTTGTCGAACTGCGCCAGGAGTTCCTTCGCTCGGCCGAGGTATGCCAACATCCTGGGTTCTCGTGCAACGAAACCCCCATTGATCTGATTGATCACCAACTGGGAATCGCTTTTCAGTTTGACTATGGTGGCCCCATAGCTTCGTGCCAATTCTAACCCTGCAATAACGGCCTCATATTCGGCCTCATTGTTAGTAATAAAGGGGCATTTGATAGCTTGCCTTACCGTCTCCCCGGATGGGGCAACGAGGACCGGCCCAAGTCCTGATCCTTTCACGCTTGAAGAGCCGTCTGTGCGGAGGACCCATGTACCCGGAGCCTGTCCGGCGTAGAGAATGGCCTCCTTCTCTGCTTCAGGATATACATTCATACTGAAGTCTGCCACGAAGTCTGCTAAGACTTGTGATTTTATTGCTACTCTGGGCTGGTAAGTAATATCGAATTCGGATAATTCTATAGCCCATTTTACCAACCTTCCTGAGAATTCTGGCTTATGCAGGACATTTCGCAAAGGAAAAGTAGTAACTACGACTATAGAATGACTTTGAAAGTAGGGGCGTAATTTTCGGGCAGCAGTTACTAGAGCTAATGCTAATTTTTCTAAAGGTTGATAGCGAGTTTCGGCATCAATTAAAGCTTTGCTAACATAGTAGATAGGAAGTTGTTTACCTTTTTCTTCCCGTACTAGTACCGCGCTTACCGATGATTCGGAGACGGCCAGGTAGATTAGCAACTGCTCGCCTTCCACAGGTGTAGTAAGTAGTGGAGGATTGGATAGATATTTCTTTAGATCTCTCAATGCCTGCTGACATTCGGGAGTCCATTCGAACTCCTTATTTTGCTTCAAGACATCGAAGAAACTTTTGCAACGATCGGATGATCGGGAGATAAATCTCCGTAGACCCGCTACTCTGCCCGTTAGTCTCATGACTTCTTTCTTGTCGCGAAGTACATCTGGGATTGATTCAATGGCCTTGATCTGAGCGGGATTGACTTCAATGCCTCGCTGAGAAACAATGAACCCCAGAAATTTTCCCGATCCGACTCCGAAAGCGCATTTCTCCGGATTCAATTTCATGTTGTACTGATCCAAAATTCGGAAAGCCTCTTTCAGATGAGCCGGATGGTCTTCTGCCCGTTTGGATTTTATCAGCATGTCGTCAATGTATACTTCCATGGTCTTTCCGATGTGATCATGGAACATTCGATTGACCAGACGCTGGTAGGTTGCACCTGCATTTTTTAATCCAAATGGCATAACTTTATAGCAGTACGTACCTCGACAGGTTATGAATGCTGTCTTTTCCTGGTCCTCAGGGTCCATCAGGATCTGGTTGTATCCGGAGTATGCATCGAGGAAAGTTAACACCTCGTGTCCGGCTGTTGCATCGATCAGTTGGTCTATCCTGGGAAGAGGATAAGAGTCCTTCGGACAGGCTTTGTTCAGATCTGTGAAGTCAATGCAGACTCGCCACTTGCCGTTCTTTTTAGGCACGACAACCACGTTTGCCAGCCAGTCTGGATATATGACTTCACGTACAGAGCCGATTTTCAACAGCCGGTCGACCTCGTCATTGATTATCTGATTCCGAAAAGCTCCTTGCTGGCGCGTCTTCTGTTTCACCGGGCGGTGGTACGGATCGACGTGCAACCTGTGAGTAATGATATCAGGGGAAATACCTGTCATATCTGCATGGGACCAGGCGAATGTTGTATGCCGTTCCTTGAGGAACTGCAGGATATCTTTCCGCAGGCGTTCGCTCAATTCGGTCCCTAAGTACACCCTTCGCTCTGGCATATCGGCGAACAGTTCTTCGGGTTCCAGGGCTTCTACTGTTGGCATGTGATTTTCTTTCTCGTCCATTTTGGTGATGAACTCCGGGACATCGTACTTAGCTTCTTCAGGTGCAGCATACGGTCCCGGGTGCTGTAATTGCTATTTGCTCTCCCCAGGTAGTTTGAGGGCTACTGAGTAACAATCTCGTGCAGTGCGTTGTTCCCCTCGGACTTCACGTACTCCCCACTCGGATGGGAACTTCACAACTTGATGGTAGGTAGAAGGGACAGCCTGCATGTCGTGGATCCAAGGTCTGCCCAAAATGATGTTGTAGGCTAGATCCGCGTCGACAACATGGAAGATCGTTTCCTTCACTACCCCCTCGGCTAGAGTGGGCAAAGTGATCTCCCCGAGAGTCTTTTCGCTTGAATTGTTGAAGCCGGAAAGAACCCGAGAGATCGGCACAATCTTATCTGATAGTTGTGTCTCAGTTACAACCCGTGCCTGGATAATATTCGCGGAGCTGCCCGCATCAACGAGCACTCTCTTCACGTCGAACTCCGCCACTCGTAACGTTATGACTAACGCATCAGCATGCGGAAACTGCAGTCCGTCAGTGTCGGACTCCTCAAAGGTGATTACCGCTTCGGACCGAGGTCGCTTGTTATTGGTAATGGACACCTTTGCGTACTTTTTTGCTGTAAAGGTAACCGAATCTACCTCGATTCCACCCGAAATAACGTTGACCGTTCGTTTCGGAGAGGATGCTCGTGGTGGACCAGGTTTGTTTTGCTGAGCTTTTTGCGTGAGTCTGCTTCCCTTTCTCTGTCAGGAATTCCTTCAGGAATCCCTGTTTCAACAAATGAGCAATTTCGTACCTCAAGGCTTTGCAGTCTTCGGTAGTGTACCCATGGTCACGGTGGAATTCGCAGTATACGTCTTGGTTTCGTTTGCTGGGGTCAGTCTTCATGTCTTTTGGCCACCTGACTTTTTCTCCCATATTTTTTAGCACTGCCACGACCTCCGCTATTTCGACATTGAAGCTTGGCAAGCTTGGCAGGCTGACTGACTGGGAATTTTCTCCTCGGGACAGCCCTCTATTGTCGTTGCTGTTGCGGTTGCGCCCTTTGGTACTGTTACGCGATTGGTCGGGGTATGGCTCATACCGTGCGCCTGACCTCTCCGTTTTCGCTTTTCCTCCGGACCCGCTGCTGCGAGTTTGATACCTTCCCCGAGCACCTGCTCCGATCAGTTTGTCCTCATCGATACGTACCTTAGAGTTGTAACGATTGTAGACGTCTGACCAACTGGCTGCTGGGAACTCGCGAAGAGACTCGTAGAGCCTTCGCGTGGCCTCCGAACTCCTGACGTCCAAGCTGTTGGTGAACGCGATCGCTGCCCATCTGTCCGGTACTTTGGGGAGCATCATACGTTCTCTCTGGAACCGATCCACATACTTGCGAAGTGATTCGTCGGGTCTTTGCTTGATTTCAAAGATGTCTTCTACTCGGGTTTCCGTCTTCTGGGCACCCGTGTGAGCCTTCACGAACAGTTCAGCCATTTCTGCGAAGGATCCAATAGAGTTTGGTGGCAGCATTGAATACCATCGTAGGGCTCCGTCTGCCAGGGTTTCTACGAACTTCTTCAGTTGCACAGACTCGATCTCCTCATCGGTGAGATCGCTGGCCTTTATGAAATTGCTGAACATCATGAGGTGATCGTTGGGATCAGATGTTCCGCGATACCTTGGGATATTTGGCATTTTGAATGTCTTAGGTATCGCTTTTGGGGCCGCTTCCTTCTTCCAGGGCCGTTGCGAATAGCGCTGAACATCAACTTTCTTCAGCGTAGGCGGGGCGCCTGGGATCTGGTCGATCCTCTCGTGGAGAGCTTTTTGGAGCGCTTCCTGGCTCTCCTTGAACTGCTTGGTGAGAGTTTCCACGACGAGGCTCATATCTGTAGGTGTTGCAGATTCTGCATTTGGATTTTGGTTGGCTGGGTCTGCGGCGCCGCTACCGTTGTTGCGCTCTTCTTCTCGCCTTGAAGTGTGGGAAGATGGGGTATTGACCCTTGCAGTTGAAGGATTGCTTGCCCGGAGAGAATTTAGTGCTTCGTTGATTCCTCGGTTTATTTCCGTCTGCTGCTGCATAAAATCATGGAAAGTTCTGTGCAGGTTCCCTTGGTCAGGGGAGAGACTCCTATGTCGCTGTCTCCCTGGTGGAGTATGGCTCTGAGAGCGCCCCCGCCGATTCTGCCTGACCGGTCCTTGGGCCGACTGTTGCCGCCCATCAGACGAATGATCGGAGGAGTAATTGGGAACCAAATTGTGTACTGGTTGCACGTCATCGTTAGATCTATGGGAAGGGGCGTTTACCTGTTGTCCGCCTATAATGGTTTGTTGGGGACTGTTATCCGCCATGTTAGTTACGAAGCAAGGGGGTAAACAGAGATAAATATAATATCAAAAAGTAGAACTTTTAACCTACGAAAGCTATTGACCGGCTCCCACTGTGGTCACCAAATTGTTTAACCTAAATCCGATTTTAGGCCAATTAACAATTAAATTTATATTTGCGGAGTCACGATCAATAGTTGAGATTAAAGATCTATACCATAAATAAGATAACACTAATGTAGAGCATTAAAAGTAAAGCGTAAATGTAAGTAAGGAAGAGTAAACGTATCGTATTCCTTGATAATCGATAATCACCGCGTTGGATGACTCAGTTGTTGAGACAATGATTAAGGTAAGAACACTGGAAGTATTTTGATAATTGAAAGAGCAAGAGTGTTTTTATTGATCAAGTATGCAGGAAGTCAAAGTTGTTACAATCGGCTAAAACAAATGCTATTTATAGGCTCTGGATGGCGCCTGTTGATGTAGTAGCCGTTGGGCACGGAGCCGTTCAGATGAATAACCGCTGGGCATCTTATCCTGAAAGGTTGTAACCGCTGGGTGACCGTTTGATGAATGATCGCATCCAATACTGCTGACAACCGCTTGTTCAAATTACGCTGACTATTGATAAATCCGATAACTGCCTCGGGTCTGCCCGTGGGGAATGTCTGTCCGGAGAACGTCTGTTCGGTGAATGTCTGTCCGGTGACATGTCAGCTCATGTCACGTGGATGACACGTGTCACTTGTCAAGATCCAGTCAGTCTTTATCCAATACATAGTGAACTACTATGAGAAATTGCAGTGTTAAAGTCTCTGTTTAACCCTGCGATGCAAGATGAATATGTTTTATCAACATTCACAGCAAAGTATCGCTAGAAAATTAACAGAAATATATAAGAAACAATAGAAGGAGAGCCAACCAGATGGAGAAACAGAAGAAGGGATGCTTGGAGAAACAGAGAAGACTCGTAGAAAGGCGAAGAAAATTGGAATGGAATAGTGAAAACAAGTAAATTCAAACAGCATAAAGAACAGATCCACAAGTGCAAAGTAATTTATGGCAAAAAACATGCTTCAGTATACAACAGCAGAGAATGAAGAGTGAGAAAGATAGAGCAAAAAAATTAGTTGACCAATGAGAAACACCCAACTGTAATGTCTAATTTAGTATTTCATTCAGTACCATTAGGTATTTATCCAATCAGATAATGAGTCCAACTAGAACTATAGGCAATCCTAAAAGATAAAAGCTCTCTGGTATTTTACTGAACTTTGTTTTTAGGTCAATATGTAATAATTTCATGCTGCAAATTTGAATATATTTATACGAATATTTACATCTTCAGCTTGCACAAACTTTCAGCTCAATATAATGTTTGTTTGTTCTTCCTCGTGAAGTTATGGGAACATCATTGAATCATTTTTAACATGAGGAATCGGGTACTTTAGATCTAATAATTGACTTCTTCCATTTTGTAAAAAAGGAGAGAAGCCTGGCTGCTAACTGCTTACATTGACTTGGGAAAAGAAGAAACTTTTAATATTATGGTGTCAATTGCTTCTTCTATTGAAATTTACAGTTGATATCAAAGTGAATGACCAAAATGTCCTGTAACACAAATTTGGTTGTAGTTGGGTGCTAAAGAATATTTTAGATTGAAATATCATAGTAAAAGTTTACATGACTTTGGTATTCTTAAACATAGATTTACCTCATTTATGTTCCCTTTCTTTGAATCTATTCCTTCACCGTAATTTAATGTGAAACACATTGTATAATTGTATTATTCCCAGCTTCATAGTGGTCGTTCCGGAGTTGCTTCAATATTTATCTTTTGTCCTTGATCTTTCAAAACCTTTGATAAAGTAAAGGCCTCATTTCATATTTTACATAACTAAGGTCTATAGGGTTCACCCGACGGGTCTAAGAGAGGATGTCGGATGCCCGCACAGCTTGTCTAAGAATCCAGGTTGTGCGAGGATTGAATGGAGGAAAGACTAATATTTGAAGCTTGGAGTAGAAGAACAAAAGCAGAGGCCTGGAGAAGGTTGGAGAGGACTCGAGATCGTAGAGCAGCCCAACACAATTGCAAAACTAGTTTTAGACCCATTATATTAAGGGCCTGTTAGGGCTATTTTAGACCTCTAAGATTATTCTTAGCCCTAGCATAAATAGCCTTCTTCTTGATTTAGTAAGTACATACTCGATGAATATTGTAAAGCTTTGAAAGCTTCTTTTATGTTATTATGTTTACATTTCATTAGCTGATTTGTTGAGAATTATGAATGGTAATTCCATTATTGATTGTGGCTGCCCCGGGGATTGTAATAGTTCATCAAACTTATGAGGTTTTTGTTAGATTAGAGACGATATGTAGGCCTTTTTAAAGGAGAACATGGTAATTTTTCTAATTGGTGATAGATTCTTCACTAAGTTTTGTTGCAATTTTTTTATGTTTTCATTGTTCAATTTTCCTACTGTTGTCATTTTGGTCTTTTTTTGCGAAAATTTAGTCCAGATTGTGCGGGTGAGATTTCTTGGGTAAACCCGTTTGTCGTATTGTTGTTGTCTGAAGGAAATCTGAAACACATTTCTTTGAGACAAGTATTTAGGGTGATTTATAGTTTACAAGAATTAAATAATTTTCAGTTCTTCGAGATCTATTGAAGTTGGTGTTGAATCTCTACATTGCTAGTTCGCGACCTCTAAGTCGAGATTTGGAGAGTGATCTAGTATAAAAATAAAGAATTTTTTACATAAAAGTACATGTTTTAGAACTTAATTACCAAACATAGCAACATTTTAGCAAAATAACCCTATATAGAGGAAAACACAAGTTAATTACAAATATAGCAAAAACATAGCAATATTTTCCCATAACATACCAAACGCTTACATTCTTCCTCCTATTTCCCCCACTATCATTTTTGTTCCTCCCATTTTCCCCTATTTCACTTTTACTCCTTCCATTTTTTCCAATTTCACTTTTACTCCTCCTATTTCCCCCAATTTCACTTTTCCTCCCACCATTTCTCCCAATTTCACTTTTACTCCTCCAATTTCCTCCAATTTCACTTTTCCTCATCTCATCCTCATTGTATCTCGGTGTATCTCACTGTATCTCGATGTTTCTCAACTACCAACTATCTCGTATCTCATTGTATCTCAACTATCAACTGCCTCGTATCTAACCGTATCTCCCCTACCAACCCCATCGTATCTCATTGTATCTCATTGTATCTCAACTACCAACAACCTCGTATCTAACCGTATCTCAACTACCAACCACCTCGTATCTAACCGTATCTTCCCTACCAACCACATCGTATTTCACCGTATCTCAACTACCAACCACCTCGTATCTAACCGTATCTCGCCTACCAATCACATCGTATCTCATTGTATCTCACTATATCCCAACTACCAACCACCTCGTATCTCGTTGTATCTCACCGTATCTCGCCTACCAACCACATCATATCTCATTGTATCTCAACTACCAACCACCTCGTATCTAACCATATCTCAACTACCAACCACCTCGTATCTAACCGTATCTCGCCTACCAACCACGTCGTATTTCACCGTATCTACCAACCACATCGTATCTAACCGTATCTCGCCTACCAACCACATCGTATCTCATTGTATCTCATTGTATCTCAACTACCAACCACCTCGTATCTCGTTGTATCTTTCCGTATCTCATTGTATCTGCATTGTTCTGCATCGTATCTAACTATTTCTAGACCGTATCTAGCTATTTCTAGGCTGTTTTAGCATTTGTTTCATCCAGTTTTGCGTTGTTTCTCACTGTTTCTAAACTATTTCATCTTTTTTGCATTGTTTCACATTATTTTCTTCATTTTGTTTCGGACTTTTTTGCTAGCGGTTTCATACTATTTCAGCACCGTATCTAACTATTTTTGCACTATTTCAGCGCCATTTCAGCATCGTATCTAACTGTGTCTTCACCGTTTCAGGCAGCTTCAACACTGTATCTGACTATTTTTACCACTGTTTCAGGTTATTTCAATACCTTATCTAACTGTTTTTGCACCGTATCTAACTATTTCTACACTGTTTCAGGTAGTTTCAGCACCGTATCTAACTATTTCTACCACCATTTCAGGTTGTTTCAGCACTGTATCTAAATGTTTCTGCACCGTTTCAGCGTCATTTCAACACTCTATCTAACGTTTCTGCACCGTTTCAGCATTATTTCAACACCGTATCTAACTATTTCTACCCTGTTTCAGCACCGTGTCTACACTGTTTCAAACGGTTTCGTTATTGTTTCAGCACTGTATCTGCGCTGTTTCAACTGTTTTCTAGATTGTATTATAGTGTTTCAATGCTGTTTCAAATTGTTTCAATACTGTTTCAAATTGTTTCAATACCGTTTCAAACTGTTTCATCTTCATTTCAGTATGTATCATAGTGGGTAAAACTTCTACGTTGTATCAAAATTAAAAATTTTAATTATGACAAATAAAATGGGACGAATCTAGCAACCAAAAGTTAAAAATAAGGATAAAAAATGAAGATTGATATGCCCAAAAACAATCTGAGCAAGGGCTTAGCAGCACAACAACTTCCCAGAGATAAAAAAGTGACTAGCAGACTGAAGGAGATAACATGGTTCCTTGAATAATAACATTTTCGAAATTCTCAGGGATATATTCCTCAACTTTATCAATCAATTCTTTAGGAATTGGATCACCCCTAAAGGTTGAAACAGAAAAGACTCAGTTCCAACTCATCAATTGCTAAAATTTACCTGGATTAGAAGGCAAGAAGTTTGTCTGAGGCACAAAGCCATGTGAGCAGAGCAAGGTATTAAGGACAATTTTTGCTACTACATAATAATGAGAATTAAAAAAACGAACTCCTTCTGATCAACAAAGTACTGCTGTATAAAAGGTTTACCAATTGGTCAAGTAGCTACAAAGATCCTTCTTTTTCCTACAAAGGTTTACCAATTGGTCAACAAAGTACTTCGCCGGTAACGTTGAAATATTATGTTATTCTCCATTTTTGTGTAGATCGGTGGTGGTGGTGGAGGATCCGGTGGTTTCGGGGTGGAGTTGTATGTTGGATTTGAGAGAAGGGAATGGGGGTGACTGATTTGTTGGGAGGAAGTGGAGAAAATATTTTAGGATTTTTTGGAGAGTGGGGTGTAAGTGTAGTTATCAAAAATAAAAATATGCTAAAAAAGTATTGATATCCTTTGTAAGTATTGCTATTTTTTTGTAATTAAAGGATAAAATTTATATATTTGTGTAAAAAATCCAAAAATAAATTAATTGTTGAGGCCCAATTTGGAACTCCTAGTGAGAAACACATATTTGAAATGGTGAAATAATGACCATAACCCCATTTTTGGGTTCGAATAAGTCGAATTTGAAAACTACCTAGATTGTTGTTAAAATCTATTGGATGTCATTGTTTTCTATCCAAAAATTGTGGTTCTGCCGTGATGGTTGTCATATTACTAGAGTGAACCAAGAAACATCATTGATTAACCACAAGAAGCTTAAGAACGCAAAAATGAGTTTAGTGATTTTTTAGTTTCTCCCTCTGTGCCAATTTAAGTGGTGCAATTTTGATCAGTAGTCATTTTTGGACACGCTCATTGGGGGACTATTCATCGTTTTAAAATTCACTGAAGAATAGCCAAAAATTCGCGCGCACACTTAAGCTCCATTAGCGTTGGAAAAACATCCCAGACTAGTCCCATAACAAAATACCGGGGCCTTGAACTAACATGTTCGAAGGTCCCATTATTTTGTTATGGGACTTTATCCCATAACAAAAAAATGAGATTTATTCCCATAATAAAGGTCTCATCAAAGTGATAAATCCCATTATTTTGTTATGGGACTTTATATATAAAGCTTCAGTCCCATAACAAAATGTTGGGGCTTTGAACAAGTTTTGTTCACAGCCCCAACATTTTGTTATGGGACTGAAGCTTTATACCAAGTCCCATAACAAAATAATGGGGTTGTTCAAAGCCCCAGTATTTTATACTGGGGTTAGTTTACTGAAGCTTCCCAATATTTATACTGTGATTTGTCCGGAAGTGGCTAGTCTTCAAACAGTTTTGCATCGCTGGCTAGTATTCATTTGACGCGGTCAAAACAGGCTACGTGACTAAATTTTTCCATTTAAGTGTCTTGCTTTTCTTTTTTTTGTGTCTGTCCCAAAAAGAGTACATGTTTTTATGTTTAGTAAGTTGACATTTCAAAAATCATACATGACAAGTTTAAAACCACAAAATTCAAAGGACATTTTAGTACATTACATACATCTTCAATTTAGAACCACAAGATTGAAAAGTCCTTCTATATTTTATAAACTCCGCGTCCACTCAAACTAAGACATTTAAATTGGGTCGGAGGAAGTATTTTTTTAGATGTGAAGTCAGAGGTTTGATGTAATGTTGTTTGAAGATCATTTTTTGTCAAACTTTAACATATTTGGTGAAGTTTGGTTGGACGTGTTTAGTCAAATGAGGCTGAAACTTGAAGGAGGATGAAGAACACGAAGAACACCACGTTGAAATCCAAAATTTTGAGATATAGGCACTTTTTGCGATGATGTTTGATAAACTAGCCACATTTCACCTAAGTTGAGATAGCAACAAGCTTTGCATTGCTTAATCTTCGCCTTTCTTGAAACCTCACTGCCTTGGTTGAGTTTCAATAACTCTTTTGCATTAGTATCCACTTTTGACAATCCAAGTTTACAAAATAGCAACTTTTTGCAATTGAAGTTTATCAAAAAGCCATTTTTCGCACATTGTCCAATTATCCGCCTATTTAAAATATGGTCGTTCCAGATTTATTTTTCATATTTATTCCTAGTTTATTTACTTTGAGTACTTGTTCATACGTTGTGTTAGCTAGTTTTGGTGTGATTTATTTTGTTCATGCAATTTTATTCGATTTCTCTTATTTTAGCTTCATAGTTAATATCTTGACTAAAGTTGGTTTCTTGTTTTTATTTGACAGTTCGTAAGTAAACTGAAACGATCTTAGGTAGTCATTTCGGGAGTTAGGACTCCGATTGGCGTGCCGACAGTTTTAAAATTTTCGTAAGATCCACTAGGACTTATCTGTAAAATTTGACCTAAATCGGACCCCGTTTGATAGGTATGGGAAGAAGGTTTCAGTTTTTAGTGTCGGAAATCTTAAAAAGAGTCTTTCGAGCTCGATTTTGGTGAATGAGCTCTGATTTAAAATTCGAAAGCGTCGTTAAGTTCGTATGATTATTTGTGACCTGTGTAAACTTTCAAAAGTAAATTACGAGGTCGTTCAGATAATTTCCACCAAAATACCGAAAGTTAAAGAATTTGATCTTTTCCATTTAATTCGCATCTTGAGTTTCGGGAATCCGACTCGAGATCCGTCTTAGCGAGTATGTCACATAAATTTTGCACAACTTGTATGCAAAATTAGGAATTATTTCGAGTATCATATGATACCGCTTTAATTTTCGTCACGAAAAGAAAAAAAAGAAAAAAAATAAAGAAGGAAAGATAAAATCAAAAAGAAAGGCGGTGACTACTAGCCCTTAGCTGAAAAGGGTAAGTCGAAACAGAAATAGAAACAAGGAGAAACAGAGACAACGTTGAGAAGAGAATGGCATAAAAATACAGAAATGAAAGGAAAATGAGCAGGAAAAGTAGAATTTTTATCCCGAAGTCTCTAGAGCAGGGTCGTTTGGCAGTGTATCCAAAAGATAAAGCGGTTGTTGAGTAGCAGTGCTAGCTTTGGATCAAGGTAAGTATTTGTATCCATTTCTTTGGAGGCCCTTGGCCTTATGGATATTCTACCACGTGTTCCTTACGTGTGTAGTTGCCGATAGGCGTACTCATTACGCCTTAGCTTTGAATTTACATTATATATTATATATTATGCCCTGTTGTTGGTATTGCATTGAGCATATGAGCATTATACTCTGGTTTTGAGCATTGCATATACTTGCCGGTAATCGATGAGAGCCCCGAGCCGGTGAAGGGTCATTATTGCATATACTTCTCGGTAATCGATGAGAGCCCCGAGCCGGTGAAGGGTCGTTATTACATATACTTTCCGATAATCGATGAGAGTCCCAAGCCGGTGAAGGGTCATTATTGCATATATCTCCTAACGGACGATAAGAGTCCCGCGCCTGAGATTGGTATCAGGCACATGTGACCGCACTGCATCATACCGCATTCATCCTATTTCATTGCACCGCATACTAACTATCGTGTGACTATTGTATTGTGTTTTGTGTATGCGGTATGTATACCATGTTGTGGACATATTTTAGGTTCCTTTATGTTTCTGGCTATTTTGTGCCCCTAATTGGTTTATATGTTTTAGTTATATGGATCAGATTGCACGCCGCAACAGTATAATCATATGGATCGGGGTTGCACGCCGCAACGGTATAAATATGTGGATCGGGTTGCACGACGGAACAATATTTACATATAATAAGATATATTTTTTATTGTTGATATGTTCGGGATACTTATATATTCTGTCTATCTTATGTTCCTGGTTGTTTGTGAGTTTATGGTTCCATACGTGTTTCCAATTATTATCTGGCTCTGCCTTTTTATAATTTAAATAAGAGGAGTTTGGTTTATCTGTTTCTCTTCTCCCTGGCTAGCTATCATATTCTTTGAGGTGGCTAGGCTGCCCTACTAATTGTGTCCTTTTGACTCACCCTCGTTTGTTGTTTGTTTCTTGTCTATCTATTTCATTTCGGCATGTTCGCTCCAGGATTGAGTTCGCCACATTGTTAAGGAGCGAAGACGACTTCAGCTGTCAGGGTGAGCTAACTTTTCTTCAGGATGGCCACCAGTTTTATGTTTATTATTTCAGTTGATTTTTGTTCCCTTCAGGAGGTGTATGTATTCTTTGGTACTCTTAGATGTCTGGTCTAGATAGCCCTAAACCTAGTACATTGGGCAGTCAGCTGTAACTTCTTCCATACATCCTATGTATAGTTATGTTCATATCTCTTTAGGTCTAATATCTTATCTAAAAGTTGATTATATGTTTGTTTTTGTGAATTCAATTCAGAAGGGTTCGCCCGACGGGTCTAGGGGAGGATGTCGGGTGCCCGCACGACCTAGCCGGAAATCTGGGTCATGTCAGTTGGTATCAGAGCCAGGTTTAGAGTCTATCCAGATTAAGACAGTGTCTAGTAGAGTCTCGCTGATGAGTACATAGACGTCTGTACTTATCTACGAGAGACTGTGATGGCATTTAGGAAGTTTCACTTCCTTCTTTTCTAATCGTGCGTCGGTCTAGGATGCAAAAGTATTTTTATTAATTCCTTCGTGGTAATTGTGAACCCTCGTGCGACAAATCAGCAAAGGGTAGGAGTTTAGGACGAAGCAGTCTAGCTTGGGGTTAGCGCTGCCCAAGCCCCGAGAGTTGTGTATCGTGCTAACGATCCAATTGCGGAGGCCCCAGCTATACGAGCTCACGATGGGCAAGGGAGCAGGGCCTTGTGGTTCCCCTGGCTCTCTACGATGCTTTTACGAGAATCTTGGCGACGCAGATACCGCAAGAACCTATTATTCCCAAGGTAGCTCATCAGGTTGCCGCAAATGCAGACGTTCGGTCTCAAAGAGCTCCTGTTCCAGTTCTTAATTTCCGCAGTAAATTATGTTCCAGAGACAGCATGTGTTGTGGCTCTAATTATTCTGGCTAGTTAGCTAGCCCGGGTAATAGCTCAGTCCGAGTGTCCGAAGAGGCTGCATTATTTTACCTAATTGAACCTCCTGATGTTCTTAGGGCATGCATCAAGTGGTCCATAGTGTAATTTTTTTTTAAAAAATAAAATAATATAAGCATATCCTTCAGGCTCTCGATTATCTCGAGCGGTATGGTGTTGATTATTCTGCTTTCCGATTTCTGGGTCCAGTCTTGGATTGGTGCATCGCTAATTTATTAGCTAGGCAGGGCTTGCCTAAGCTGACTTGGTGCGAGTTTTCTCGTAGATTCATGGAGCCTTCCGAGAAGGTTAGGCAAGCCCTGATCGAGAAGGTTCAAAGATTTATTATTGCATTATTGGTTGGATGGGGTCGTTATTGCATATACTTCCCGGTAATCGATGAGAGTCCCAAGCCGGTGAAGGGTCATTATTGCATATATCTCCTGGCGGACGATGAGAGTCCCGCGTCGGAGATAGGTATCAGGCACATGTGACCGTATTGCATCATACCGCATTCATCCCATTTCATTACCGCATACTGACTATTGTGTGACTATTGTGTTGTGTTTTGTGTATGCGGTATGTATACCATGTTGTGGACATATTTTAGTGGCCTATATGTTTCTGGCTATTTTAGGCCCCTAATTGGTTTATATGCTTTAGTTATATGGATCGGGTTGCACGCCGCAACAGTATAAATATATGGATCGGGTTGCATGCCCCAACAGTATAAATATATGGATCGAGTTGCACGCCGCAACGGTATAAACATATGGATTGGGTTGCACGCCGCAACGATATAAACATATGGATCGGGTTGCACGCCACAATAATATAAATATATGGATCGGGTTGCACGCTGCAACATTATAAACATATGGATCAGGTTGCACGATGCAACTATATTTACATATAATAAGATGTATTTTTAATTGTTGATATGTTCGGGATACCTATATGTTCTGTCTGTCTTATGGTCCTGGTTGTTTATGAGTTTATTGTTCCATACGTGTTTCCAGTTATTATCTGGCTCTGCCTTTTTATAATTTAAATAAGAGGAATTTGGTTTATCAGCTTCTCTTCTCCTTGGCTAGCTATCCTATTCTTTGAGGTGGCTAGTCTGCCCCAGTTATTGTGTCCTTTTGACTCACCCTTGTTTGTTGTTTGTTTCTTATCTATCTATTTTATTTCAGCAGGTTCACTCCATGATTGAGTTCGCCACGTTGTTGAGGAGCGAAGACGACTTCATCTGTCAGGGTGAGCCAGCTTTTCTTCAGGATGGCCACCAGTTTTATGTTTATTATTTCAGTTGAGTTTTACTCCCTTCAGGAGGCGTATGTATTCTTTGGTACTCTTAGATGTCTGGTCTGGATAGCCCTAAAGCTAGTACATTGGGTAGTCAGCTGTAACTTCTTCCATACATCTTATGTATAGTAATGTTCATATCTCTTTAGGTCTAATATCTTATCTAAAAGTTGATTGTATGTTTATTTTTATGAATTCAATTCAGAAGGGTTCACCCGACGGGTCTAGGGGAGGATGTCGGGTGCCCGCACGACCTAGCTGGAAATCCGGGTCGTGTCATTAGCATAAACTCCACTTTGTCTGGATAGTTTGAGGATTGTTGTAATTCTTTGGGATTTAGTTAACAAGCAATGTTTAAATTTCATCATTGACTGGTAAAAGATAGTTGAGTGCACGAGATCATTAGACTGGGCATAAAAAATATTGCAAAGCGTAATTACGAGGCTTGAGATACAACAAGTGAGGCACAAAGAGTTGGTGAGTAGCTTTATGACTAATTATTTTCTACTTGTATAGGTACATCCATGATGGACGAGCAATCTTAAAGTCCAAAACATAGGACACCGACCTCACATTTTGACCAAAACAAGATATGGGAAATCGTGTATGAGATTGGAATCATTCGAATGGAGGTTGGATAGCATTGAAAAACATATGGAAGTATTGGATGAAAGAAGGATTATGAGAAACGTAGAACAAATACGGAAATGAGGAACTCGTTTCTCTTTCGGTGCGCGCTAGCAAATTTTACTAACTTCTGCCTTCCATTAGAATGAGAGTTCGATTCCCTTCTTTTTAGCAAAGGAGATTACAACAAGAAACCGTAAGAAGAACCAAGCAAAAAACATCAATAACATAGTCAATGAAGTTCCACAAACAAGTTCAATTAACAAAGTTGAACTTAGTCTTCAATCAGATACACTGATTATTGATAAAGAGAAGAATATTGTTGTTAATCCAATTGACCAAATTGCAGAATAGGAGAGTAACAAAATCTCCATCAACAATTAGGAAGCTGTCATGGGCAGACGAGGTTGACCAACATGAGAAATCAACTCCAGCAAAAAAAGTAGTGAGAAGCTCAATTTGGGACAATTTTGACATTTCAAAAATCTATAATGCTTGGTTCAAGCTCGAATACTGCTGCCACCGTCCCCCTCCCTCTCCGCCGCCAATACTGCTGCCACCGTCCCCCTCCCTCTCCGCCGCCAATACTGCTGCCACCGTCCCCCTCCCTCTTCCAACCACCGTTCCCCTCCCTTTTCCAACCACCCGTCCCCTCCCTCACGCTACTGTCGCGGCTCTGCTACCACCACAGTGCAGCGGCGCTGCTGCACTGCAGCGGTGGAACGCCCGGATCTATGTTTTTCCGGTGGGTTTTCACGATTTGGTCATTTTTTTCTTTTTTCCTTTTTGTATGTGTATATATGCATATGTTTATGTATATATTTGTATTTTGTATATATAATTTCAGATCTCTTCTTTTTTCTTTTTTCCCCCTTTTGTATGTGTGTGTTTATGTATATATCTGTATTTTGTATATACATATTCAGATCCGCCTTTTTGTATTTTTTGTATATAAAAACGTATGTCTTTGTATTTTTTGTATATAAATGTCTAATCTCCACTTTTGTATGTGTATGTTGTTGTATAAATATGTATGTTATTGTATGCTTGTGTATGTGTATGTATGAAGTAATAAAATAGTTTGTATGTTGTTTTTTGTATATTTTTGTATGTTTGTGTATTTTTTTGTATATTGTTTATGTTTGACTATGAGTAAATTCGAAACAATAGATTATATAAAGTTTCATATGTATATATGTGTATATTTTGTATGTTTCATTTCGTAGATCTAAGAAAAATAAAAAAAAAAAAAAAAAATACAAATCCAGTCACCTTTGGTGGCGACGCAGCAGTGGGCAAGGGAGAGGGTAAATTCCTAATTTGTATGTTTTAAATGAGTTTTGTATATATTATGTAAAAAAAGTATTGTTATTTTGTGTAAAGTGGTATTGTGTTGCTATGTTTTATAATTTTAGTGTTAGAGTTGTATATATTTGTAATTCTCCCTAAAAAAAAAATATTAGATTGTATAATTTTATAAATTTCTCAAATTTTTAGGTGGTATCCCCACCTTGGTTCCTCTTTCCATCCAAATAAATAGAAGAAAGAAACCTTTCACTTTCCAACGTTTTACCATTTCTCTTTCAAAAATACAAGGTTAATCCAAATCCCAAATGTCTAAAAGTTAGTACTAGTTTAGCAAGTCAAAAACATTAGAAAGCAGAGTTTGTATTGTCTGCCCGAGGTCGGATCGATTTTAATAAATCCTTTTCTCACCAAAATCAAACCGCTTTTAATTCTGTTTCTCTCTCTCCCAAAAATCATATGATTGTGATCAGTGCTCTAAATTGTGGAAACCCTAGAAGAGCTTGAAATGGAGAATTCTACAGACGTCTTCGAGTTCAAAGAAGAGGATCAGGTTTCTGATGTCGACGCTAATAGGTTTTGCACCAAATTTACATTCACCCCTAATGGTAAATATTCCTCCTTTTTATGCCTTTTCACCTCGATGTCTACTATCTTTTAACCTAGTTCCAACCTTTATAACTTCATAGTTCCCCAATGTTTATGTAACTATCCAAATTTCAGTGACCAGTTATTGTTTTGTATTTTCAAACAAAATTTACAAATTAAAAAAGAAGGAAAAAATGAACATACTCAAATTGGTTTCCCTTGTTTTGAGTTTTACTTTGAGGAATGTGTTATGGATTGTCAAGTGTTAGTTTATTAGGTTGTTAAAATGTTAGAGTTTACGGATTAGTGTTAACTTATTTCCTAGTTCGTTGCATGGAGGATGTGGATCGTATCTCACACTTATTTCCTAGCTGGGATCATCAATAAATTAAAATCATTCTCTATTCTGTAGTAGGACTATGTAAAAATGTCTTATTTGTGCCTTTGCATTGCTTCTCAAATGTTTCTGCGAAATTCACTAGTGATCCACTGGATGAATAAGAGGTAACTCATGATAGTAATGTAGTCTTCTGGAGGAAAAAAGAAGATATTTATGTACGGAGTGCTTTTCGTTTCTCCACTAGAAGCTCTTATTGGAGAAGTTGGACCTGTTCATTGAGATCCTTATTTATGTATCGTCTCTTTATTTTATGTACTATTTTATTATGTACTGTCACTTTGACGGACCACAGGTTTTCAAGTTTGTTTGTTTTTTTTTTTTTTTTTTTTGGATCAACTGAGGAACTGTTATAGTAAGTGGAATTCGGAGTACGTTCTTTAAGGTTATGTCTTTGTGCTCCCAAATAGATCATTTGTTCTTCGGTATGTTTTACCCGACTTTTAGAGCAAATATGATGGGAAGCACAATGTATGCTCGTTTTTTGCTGGTTGAAGTAGGAAAGAGTTAAGTAGGCATCAAGAGGTTACGAGGCCAATGCAAAGGGGACGAACCCATGAAGGAAAGCATTAGATAATAATGATTTTGGACAGATCATCAGTAAATGAAATGACATTGACTGAGCTTCTCCTTCAGCCAGAAAAGAGTAGACACAAATTGTTTACTCAGTTGAGCTTGCTTATGCTTTTAGTGTTTTTGTGCACTTCAACAAGAAAGGGTTGATGAGATGGAAGTCTAATTAGTAATTACTGCATGACATTTTCTCAAATTTGTTAAATGAGATTGATGAGTAAAGTCGATTGCTTAAGGACTTGACAGTCTGTTTTTCTTACCCTAGCTGACAAAGAAGTAGAGATATGGATGGTTCAACAAGTGGTTTCCCACATGACAGATTTGTGAAATGAGATTGATGAGTAAAGTCTGTTGCTTAAGGACTTGACAGTCTGTTTTTCTTACCCTAGCTGACAAATAAGTGGAAATATGGTCGGTTTAGCAAGCCACGTGGGAGACTTGGGTTCAAATCCCCTTCCCAACAGCCTTCTCAGTTTGAGCCTGTCGCACCGGGCTTGCCTAGTGCGGTTTGTCTCTCCTGTGTGATTTTATAGGCTATTGCATCTGGAGCGGGGTTTGCCTAGAGCACCCGAAGGATAGCGGCTGTTCGTTCCCTTGTCATAAAAAAAGAAGAAGTGGAAATATGGTTCTTTCTCTTTGGGAGAAGTAAGTTTCTAAGTATATTTGGACGAGAATTTTCCATCAATTAGATTGTCATATTAACTGCACGGTTTGCATTTTATGTAGTTGCTTGTCTTGTGTTGTTTATTAGCCTTTATTTGGTCAAATAAATTGATCAGCTTCGTTGGTAGGTTGTACTTTATTCATCGCCTATCCACTTATCCATTCTTCCACTTATGTTTGATGATGGGTTGTTGGTCATTAGGCAATTTGCAGTGACTAGTTAAATTATTCCATAAACCCTGATTCTGTAGCATAAATAGGAGACCGCATTGTGGGAAAACTTGAGGTTCTGTAGGTCTATCTATACACCTAATTTGTGACGATTTTAGTAGGTTCCTTGGTGTATCAAATAAGTGATAGGCTTTCACCAAGTCTTAAGTGGTGTTAACGTTTGCTCCTGCTAAAGAAATGTAATAGAAGATCAGTCCTCTGTATTTGTGATTTCATCTTATATTATTTCTTCTTTTTGGCATTTTTATGTGATTTTTTTTGTCAATATTCCTTTAAGGTGCACGGGGAACCAACGTAAACCCGAAGGAGACTGGTGATGAACCATCTGTAGACATTGATGCAGCTGATGGTGATTTCAATGGTAACGGTTGTCACTTAAGTCTGGATGCACTAGATTATAGTGATGAGAGAATGCTGAGATTAGGTAGCATTCAGACAATTGCTTCCACAAACCAAAAGCAATATTCTGATAGAGAACCAAACAATTGCGTAGGTGGAAGTTTCTTGGAAGGCAGTTCATACATTGGAACAGCTTTTCAGGAGATTTTTTCTGGGTCTCCTTCCAATGTATGATGACAATCCATGTTTTGCTTAGTACCTTTATCATTTTGATATACTATTCTCTTAAAACTGCCATCTCAAAGGTGGAATATGTGCAGGATGAATCTGTTGGTACAGTTTCCGATGTTGATGAAAGCAAAAGTGAGGAATCAGCATCATACTCATCTGCCTCTCCTGACAATCACGGTGTGTTCTTACTGCTTGTGTTATTCTTTTACACCAATGTCAATTCAATATTTTATGGTCTGATCACTGTAGCTTGTTGTACTTGTTTCAGACATCTTAGATGGACCGTTGTCAAATCACCACTCTGACCACTGGGGAATGGTAATGATAGCTGCTCAATTTGTTGAAATCCTTCTTCATAGTGTATGTAAATAATGTATAGCTTTGAACACTCAGTAATCCTGCTCAATTAGTGAGTGAGTGGCTGAGGATCTACAATTGTTGGTGTCAAAGTGTCATCTCTTTGAACAATGTGTAAATATAAATCTCAAATTGACAATACATGAAACCAGGTGAAGTTATGCTACTATTCACGAGGGACTTCGGACTTGGTGGAAACATTGACTTTCAGAGGTTACTTGGTGGTAGAAAAGCGATATTTCGTGAGAAGGATTGTTCTTTGTTCTCTATTATCTTTTAACTCTGAAAAAGAAAATGATAAATTTTATGAGCAATTGCACTATATGAAGAAGTAAAAGAGGAACCAACACGAACGGTAAAACCTTGTAACTCTGCCGTTGAAAAATTGTTCTGTTGACATTGTCCTAGTGGAAGGTTCTGGTATCTGCAGGCAGGTTATCCATATATCCTGAAAAATTAATGAGCTGGAATTCATAAGTGATCTCTAAATTTTATCAGCTTCTGCTTTAAAGGATTTCTGCTGTTTTTGGGACTAAAGTCTCTTAAAATTAATTTTGGCCAACAGTACTAGATCTCATGTGGAATCAAAATTATTTCGTGACTCTGCAGTTCAGGATCTTCAGTTTTTATCTTTATTTATTTATTCTTTCTATTTTGCAGTTTGAAAACAAAGAAATTGTTTTCTCTCCTGATTATCTCTATTATCGAGGAACACCCTACGCGGTAACAGATACTACAGTAACTTTTTCCAGTAATTGTGTTGAGGTCAAAGGCTCAACTACGTCTGGGAAATCTGGAACTTTTTGCATTCGCTTTGGACTGGAAGACATACTCCAAATTCAATCTCATTTTACTGGGAGGGTGAGTTTCATGGTTTTTCGTTTTGGAGTGAGTGTTATTTATGCATTCAGATGTCATGGGGCTGAAAAGTCTCATTTTTTTGTTTCCAGTTTGATGTGGCTGTGTTTAAGATCCATGTAAGTAAAAGATCAACAAGAGAAGGTGAAAATGCTCATGAGACTTCTGGTACGGTGTACCTCTGGCACTCATGCTCTTTCTCTTGATGTATTCTTTTTCAGTTTAACTCTTGTTATATCTGTAAATTTATGCTCTTCTTGTATTGAAACTTTTATGTTATTATGCTTGAGTAGGAATCACTAATGGCATTGGGGCTGTTTGGTCTGATTTTTGAATACAGTAACTCTTCTTTTAGCTATCTGGTTTTTGAGTAATGAATATAAACATAAGAAACAAGCTGACTTTGAACTTGAATTGGAAATGTGTTTATAGTTTAGTGCTAATTGTATGTGGACCCCTCTTCACTTTTGGATGTCCCAGGGTCATGGGAAGTTATTTATGCAAGGAGAAATTTCGCCTTAATAATGAACCCTTCAAGCTTTTTTGGCTTGGTAAATCGTGATATGATGTTGAAACTTTATTTCAAGGATTTACTCTGAGCCGCTGGTTCTTTGCTTGCTGAAACTTCACCAATTTGTGGGTGACCACTAGATCTTGTTGTTTATAGCATGAAACATACTATGAAAGTGAGCTCTCTTATTGAACATGCAGAAGAATGTGAAAGCTTCTTTTTAATGGGGAAAAGAATAAGAACAATGATATGCAAGCTAATAAGGGATTAGAAGTACGCTGTCTAGTATTCCTACATACTTCACGTCTCTATTGCAAGCCCTTAATTCAATCATCGAAAAGTTGGAGAGCCTTCAGCGGAATTTCTTGTGGGATGCTGCAGATAGTACTAGCAAGTTTCATTTAGTGAACTGGAAAGTTGTCTCTTCTCCTAAGAAATAGAGAGGACTTGGAGTGAAGGATCTCAAGGTGTTCAACAAAGCCCTATCAGGTAATGGTTATGGAGGTTTGGGTTGGAGGAGAATGCGGTAGGGAGGAAAGTGGTAGCAGAGAAATATGGAGTATTAGAAGGCGGGTAGAGGACTAGAAACATCACTGGTCCGTTTGGGTGTGGGATATGGAGTGGAATTATGAAGGGGTGGTAGATTTTAGTAGTTATATTGAGTTCAAGGTAGGGGATGGTAGTAGGATTAGTTTTTGGGGGCATAGGTGGTGCAGAAAGTCTGAATTGAGGTTGCATTTCCTAATATGTTGAGTCTGTCGATCCAGAAAGAGATGGCTGTCCAACAAGTTTGTGGAGTCAATACGGGAGAAGCTATATGAGATTTGAGGTTTAGAAGTTTCCTACAAGATTGGGAGATGAGTGAGTTTCAAAATTTTGTTGAGTTGCATGACTCTTTTGACGCGTGGAGGTGGAAAGGGGAGCTCAGACGGATTGTTTACTATCAGATCTTATTACTCGAGATTATTGGTGAGAAAGGAAGCGTCCTTCCCATATCAAACCATTTGGATCCCGAGGGTTCCGAGGAAGATATGTTTTTTTGCATGGTTGGCAGCTAGGGAAGTGATTTTGACAGCGGAGAATATGCGGAAGCAGAAGATCAATTATGTTAGTTGGCGCGGTGCTTCATGTTTAGATGCTCTAACATGTTTGGAGTTCAATAGGTGATGCCAAGCGGTGTGAAGGAGGCGATGTATAGTTGGGCTTTCAGAAGGAGGAAGAGAAGACCCAAAGCGTGAGATGTTGTTCCATTAACTATTATGTGGATTGTATGAAAAGAGAGAAATATGAGGGCTTTTGAAGGAATAGAGAGTGATTTTAGTAGATTGCATAATAGCCTTTTGTTTTTAATTTCTTTTTGGTGTACTCATGAGGTTCCAATGTGTGTAGATGAGTGCGCTTCTTTTGTTGAGAACTATATTTTGGTGTAGGCTTTTTACTTTTTGTATACCTCTTGTATATGTGGTTTTTCCCTTTTATTATAAATAAAATCATTTACCTTTATAAAAAAAAAGGGATTAAAATGATGTTTCGCTGTAAAACTCTATGGCCTCAGAAAAACAAAGGAACTAAACTTTTGGCATGTTTCTTTTGTTCTTTTATTATTCTGTCCTTTGATTATGTTTCAGTATAGATTGGAGCACACTTCGTGGATTTGGAGTAGCCATTTTGTGAATCATGCATCTTTGACTTCCTTCATAATACATACTCTCTCTGTTCCATTTGAAAAAGCTCTTTTCTTCTAGTCTATTCCAAAAAAAATGACTCAATTTTATACTTATACACTCTTTAATCTTTGAACTTTTTATTTTACCCTGACCATACTTTTGGTATGTGCCAAAAATCTATTTTCTTAAATTTGATGCCCAGTCAAACGCCACCTTTTAAAATGAAACATTGAATCCTATTATTAAAATTAAGGTCTAGGTTTTGTGAAAGAGTTGATATTGAGCTGGAATTCTAGTAGACAAAGTATAAGGCGTAGGGCGTGAAATGTTGCTCCTTTAGCCCTTCCGTGGGTTATTTGGAGAGAGAAATTGGAGAGCTGTTGAAGGTGTAGAGATGAATTTTATTTTTGTGAGGAGTAGCCTCTTATCCCTAATTTCTTTTTGGTGCACCCATGAAATCCCTTGTTCTATAGAAGATTGCATGACATTCTTAAAAAATCACGTCTTTTTGTAGGCTTTCCTTTTTTTTGTTTGTGGGTATATCTCTTGTATACGAGCTTTTTATGGTCCTTTTATTAATAAGTTTTATTTACTTTATCAAAGAAAAAATATAAACAGTGCACTGAATTGGCGTTTATCTTGGCAAGAACCAAAACATTATGTATGGATTACTTACTAATTAAAGGTGATATATTCCATTTCAACAAAGATAACTTAGAGAAAATCATGCTTCCATAGCACCTTCCAATTAGGTAGATGATTTATGCTGTTGTTGGATAGGTTTACTCTTCTCGCTTTCCTTTTGATGAGACATGTTTTCATCTTTGGGAGGCCAGTGGATAGGGGACTTTCCTCTCCCCATTGTATATTCAATTGTTTCTTATAAACGTAATGGTTCAGTCTCGTGAATCTGTTTCTTAGTAAGTGAATTGGTTTCTTGAACTTTCTCACTGTAGACTCATCTCTGAATTGCCTAAATTATATATGTAATATTCAAGGACGATGGAGGACTAGAAACGTTACCCTTACTTATGGATGCGGGCGTTGAAGGAATATCTAAAGGGATGGGAGGATAGGAATACATCTTTTAAAGTGGGAAATGGGAGTAAGTTAGTTTTGGAGTAATAAGTGGTGCAGGGATAACATCTCGAGCCTTACTTTCGAAATATGTCCAGAAGTTCATGTCAAAAACATATGCCTGTCCAACAAATAGGTCTATTGCCGGGGGGAGAGGTGACGTGGGATTTGAAGTTTAGGAGGAATCTGCATGAGAGTTTCAGAGGTTGTTGAGCTTCTTCACAACTAAAGAATTGCACATGATAGACATGATAGATGGAGATGGGGAGTGGAGAATAATGGCGGTTTATGGTTAAGTCCTAGTATGAGAAGCTTATGATGAGGGAGGAGGCAACTTTTCCACATCTTTCGGTATGGACTCCTAGAGTACCAACAATTGTGTGTTTCTTCACATGGCTTGCTGTGAGAGGGGTTATTTTGACGGCTGAAAACTTGAGAGATAAGGATTACTTGTGTTGGTGTTGTATGTGCAAAACTTCGGGAGAAGATATGAATCACCTCCTCTTACATTGCCAGTTAGCATCTCATTTGTGGTAGTAGATTCTGGGATGGTTCGGTGATCAGTGGGTGATGCCGGGTACAGGTAAAGCAGTTATGTTTAGCTGGATGGGTGGAAGACGAAGAAGAAGCTAAGGGTGTGGGAGATTGCTCCCTTAATGCCAATCATATGGACAGAAAGGAATAGAAGAACTTTTGATGGAATAGAGAAGGATTTTTTTTATTTGAGGAGTAGTTTATTATCTTGTATTTCTCTTTGGTGCACCCATAGGAATCCTGAATGTATAGAAAATTGGGTGGTGTTTGTAGAAAACCATATCTTTTTGTAATGTTTTCTATTTTCTTTTTTTTAAACTTTTTACTATACATCTTGTGTACGGTATTTTTGTCCTTCTCTAACAAAATTTTATTGGTTGATCATAAAAGTCTCGTCATTTTGTTTCTTATAATGTGATTTGGTTTCTTGAACTTTCTCCTTTGAACATTCCATCTGTTTTGTCTTTCTTATCTACGTAGTGTTTCCGCCTCTTCATTCTATTTGTGATAAAGTGGTTTGGTTCCTTTTTCTGCAATCTCAGTGATAAGAGGCATAATATCTTCTAGTCCTCTCTAGATCCTCTTCACAAATTTAAGCTTTTACACTTCCGAATACTAGAGTTTGGTCTCGGGAAAGTTGAAGACTTTTTACTTGCAAGTCGTTCTTCTCTTAACTGCTTTGTCTTAGGTCCCTACTGGATTTTATTCTTTTTTCATTTTTAAGTCAATGTTCCTTCCAAGTGTAAAGAAAGAAAAGATAGAATTTTTGAGAACTAAAAAGATAATATTCTTAAGATTAAGTTGAAATGTATATTTTTGCTAAGTTTTTGGTGCAAGATGGCATCCACAAATGTATTAGAAACTGATGTCATGCTTGATCTCCTTAGTTCTTTACATGAAATGTAAATGTTTCCCTGTTGATTGTACTCTTGTTGTGCTCCTCCCCCCCCTCCTCACCCCCCATTCCACACCCCCCTCCAACACCTTTCCTCTTCCAAAATCAAAACTTTAATCTACTCGTAGCGAATGACAGGCTAAACACTTGTTATTTGCTTTAAATTCAGCAAACAAAGGTTATTACTCATAACTAATACGTAATGTGTAAACGATTAAACGTAGCAACACGTGTCATGCAACACTAGATGTGATTCTCCTTTTTTTTTTTTTTGAGGAAGCCAGAGGTCATTACTTGCAATTGTGTGAAAATCATATGTTCTTTCTGATTACAATTTGGCTGCTAGTTACGGTAGTAGGTTAAGTTTTTGTTGGAGTATGCTAGTATTTGCAGTTCTGAGGTGAATTTTGGATGAGTGAAATGCTAGAGTATTTGAAGTTAGAACTACTCCCAACTTTGGTTTGGGCAGAGTAGTTCTCTTGGCATCAAAGTAGTGTGTGGAAGGCTTAAAGATTAGGTCAAATAACATCCAAATGGGCAGAACTCAACTCTTTTATAGACACTTTTATTTGCTTCAAAGCTTGTGATGTTGCCTTTGAGGACATCTTGACCTGGTTTGTATTTTTATTTAATTTACTCTCTCCATTCCACTTTGTTTGGCACTATTTCCTCGTTAGCCAGTTCAAAAAGAATGGCACATCCATATTTTCTTAATGGGAAACTCATAGACGACAAGTTTCAAAGTTATGTAGCCACATAAATGTTTATGGCATATTAAAAACTACAAGTATCAAAAACCTTAATTTCTTTGATAAAACCTTGTGCCACGTCAAACCATGACAGCCTAAGTGACACGGAGGGAGTAATAGATTATGATTTTCTCATGAGAGCATTATTTTATAATGTAAAATTATTTTACTAGAAAAAATAACAAAAATAACAGTAATAATTATAGACGTAATTTATTACCCATCTTGTAGATTGATATCAACATCTCCACTATGCTTAAGAAACTTTAGAATCAACATGAATCATGTGATCGTGTTTTGTTGTGCACAGCTTTTACTCTCTAAGTTGTTTATGCCTTGAAATGACTACCGATTGATGTAGAACTTTTTCAGAAGTCTAAAATCTGGTTAAGAGTTCAGGACTTGATGTTGCGCTGAATCATTAGCAAATTTATGATGTATTTCAACCAGGTTCTCTAACAAAAGTTCAGCAGCAGGAGAACAGTAGACAGATCTCGGCTGATGCTGGCATTTGTTTATGGCTGAATTAGAGCTGAAACAGAGAAAATTAAGAGCCATTAAGATTGGAAAATCACCTAAGTTGGAGGGTCAAATATTTGGGATTTTAGAGCTGTTTAGGTTGGTGTATTGATGTACAGTGAAAGATGTGGAAAATCAGGAGGGAAACCATAAGATTGAAAGCTCTGTAAAATCCCTGAGTCATTCCCTAGGAATGTTCCCAAAGGTAAGGCTGTACAAAGAATTAAAGAAGCAAAGAAATGCTTCCTTTGAAACCATATGACTTTGATGCGTCGATTTGCTTCCTATGAAGTTTAGAGATGTGTTTGGAAAGCTGGGAATTCATGTGTCCAGATACATCCTTGAAGAAGATTTGGGCAAATATTCCTTTGTGCATTGCTTGGATGATATGGAAAGAGAGAAATCTAAGATGTTTCGAAGGAAATAGGAATCAGATTCAGTCAGTGAAATATAATTGTTTACATTACTTATATTTTTGGACGAACAGTTGTAATATTAGATGTTCATCTCCTCTCTTTTTAAATTACAGATATCTCAAACAAAACTAATACGCACCTGAATCACAAATTCCGAGTATCAGAAAAACAATAGGACAAATTGTACGACACAGTACAAATTCGCATAGTACCAAATACTACCAATTCAAGTTAAAATTTATTCATCCTACACGTAAGAAAAGAGAATATCAGAAAGAATTAAGGGGGCAGGTTCGCTATGAAAACTAAAACGAAAGTTCAGCTGTTTTTTCTTTGTAATTTTCACATAATCTTCTTGATACTCTTTGTTCTTCAATAAAACTTTTCCTTAATAAAGTTACAGGTACCGCAGAGCACAGGGCAAACTTCTTAACTTGACTTCTTTGCCATTTTGAAATGCAAACCAATTAGGAAAGATTAAAAATATGAACTGAAGGCCCAGCTGTGAGACAAAAAGCAAAACATGCTGAGAGATCTAAAGTAGTTGGGCAAATCTAACTCTTGAAAGTTAAAAAGATATTGAGAAGCTTTAAACAGCTTATATTTTTAAGCATTAAACCTTTAAAGAATGCTTCATAGTTCTGCATAGATTGGTTTTTCTTCTTTCTTTCTCCACTTGTGTTTTATATCAGCTGTATTCTTTAGATGCGACATGTCTAAGGGGTGGTATAGTTTTTGCTGCTTGTTTCCTTGAGATCCCTATTATCTTCTCGCTCTTCTAATAAATCAATCTTGCTTCTATTAATGTACGCTGAAGTGCTTAATGTCACAGGTACTGAGGAGGTGGAGTTCGCTGTTAATGATTTTGACTTGTCACAGAAATGTGATGCAATTGAATCCTTAGATGGCTACAAGGCAGTATGGAGCTACCAGTGAGTGCTTTTAATTGCTTTCTCTCACTTGTGCTGTTCTTGTTGTAGAACTAATATGGATTCTTAACTTCTTTTTCGTTGGCATTGCTAGTTTTTGTTGAATGAAGGGTGGTTACTTTCTGTTAAAATGGATTTGAGTTGTTATCAGTTCTAATTAGCAGGGCTAATTTTCCTTGGAGTAACATTTTGCCTTTCTTCTTTAGTGAGAGGAAAAATATTACTGCTAAGGATATATGAATAGGCATTCAGAAGAAGGAAGAGAAGACCGAGAGCGTGGGATGTTGTTCCATTGGCCATTATGTGGTTACTTTGGAAGGAGAGAAATATGAGAGCTTTTGAAGGAGTAGAGAGTAGTTTTGTTAAGTTACAAAATAGTCTGTTCTTTCTAGTTTCTTTTTGGTGTACCCATGAGGTTCCAATGTGTATAGATGATTGGGTATCTTTCATAGAGAACTATATTTTGGTGTAGGTTCTCTACCTTTAGTATACGGGGTTTTTTTTCCCTTCTTTATTTATAAAATTATTACTTGATCCAAAAAAAAAAAAAAAAGGATATATGAATAGGCATCTCACAGCCTAAACTTATCAAGGTTAGAGAGACAACGTCCAGCTCCCCTTTAGGTTTTCCGTTAAGTTTTAACTTCCTAAAGGTGGATTTTTCAGGCAGTGTTTTTACCAATCATTTAATATAAGTGATTGGTCTTAAACTTTGTCCATCTACAGTGTCAAGGAAGTTGTTTTTCATAGCTAGAGTGAAGTATTTGATATCATTGAAACAATATCAACAAGAGAAGTCTGGTATGATCGGGTAGAGAGAAGAAAGAATGACAAGGATGACCATCAATCATAGAATGCTACTACAGGACTGTCACATGATGCCTGCAGCTTCCAATGACAATGCTGATAGTACATCTGAGAAAAAAGGCTGATCATCTTTGGCTCGGAAGATTATACTTATGTGGACCATAATCCTTTTGGGCTTATTTTTGAAGAACCAAGGCCAAAAGCTTCTTTCTGGGCCCGTCCTTTTAGCTACTAAAAAAGTCCCTTAGCTAGGACCCAACCCAACAACCAAATTTGTTAAGACAATACTGCCCTTTCAAATGCATTTACTGTAACATTGCTTTAAGTTTCATCCAACTGTTTGCAAGTAGTGGCCAAGAAATTCTGCTGCTTCTGTATAACCTGATCTCGAATGATCCAGCGACTCTCTTTTGCTGTTCTTTTTCCATATGGGGACCTATTACTTGTGCTCTTCTTTTAATATATTATGTTGTAGTTATGTTATTCTGCTCTTATTTCTGAACACCCTGTCTTTCAGCAATGAGACGGAAGAATGGAGGGAGCATTTGCATGGGGAAACATCAAATCAGCGACTCAAGAAATATTTTCCAAGGTGAGGGAAGCTGTTTGTTAGACTCTCTGCTGGTGGAGATTTAGATTCTGCTACAGCAAGGGTCTCTCTTTTCCTATGTTTGTTAATAGATGTCTTCATCTACTTTGTTTATTTTTTCTTTTTATTGAAGTAATCAAGGTTTATTAACGTAAAGGGCACAAACCAGTATACAAGGATTATACCAGAACAAAATCGTAGAATCGTACAGCAAAATATGGCTTTCTACGAATAACACCCAATCATCTATGCTAACATGAATCTCATGGATGCACCAAAAAGAAATAAGGGTTATGAGGCTATTTCTCATCTATACAAAAATCCCTCTCAATACAGATGTCTTTTATATCCAATGTTTCTTGTGAGATTTTAGTGATTTACTTATGCTGGAAACTTATAGCTTGGTAAAACCACTATCCTTTCTCTGTGTTACCTAGTTCTTCACTACAGCATTGCAGAAGACATACTGAACTTGTTTTTGTCCATCTCTGGGGTTCACTTTGTGATGCTCTTCAACATAAAGGTTGCGTATGCGAGTTGGGGATTGTGGAGAGTTTGGAAATCCATCAAGAAGATGTGACAATAAATCCATGCATATATTTTCTGGAGTATTTGGACAGCGGAACAAGTAGATGTTTTAATGGAATTTCAACTCCTATTCATTCTCTAAAAGCTTGGTGTCTTTTATAGTGCTCTTATAATGGCGGTGTTTGAGCCAATTTGTGCGCATCTCGACTAATTTCATAGGGTACTTGCCTACCTCTCTCAGGTACCGGGTAACTCTGTCCACCAAGGACACGTCAGATAAGAAGAAATCACTTAGTGTTTTGTCTCCATTGAAAGTTGAACTTGAGACCTCAAAATGAAAGACAACTTAGTTCTTTTTTATAATTGGCATGGCGACGACCCTTTAGAAAAGAGTGGACCTATGAACCAAAAAAAGTGGACTTGCGGTCACCCACTTGCCACGTATAGACTAGGAATATGAGAATGAATAAGTATGGTGCAAGCTATTTTAATAAAACACCTATTTCTAACTCTGCAACTCCATTTTGCTAAGGAGTATGAGTCGTCGAGGACATGAAAACTACCTTAAATGGGGAAAGATGTGCAAAACAATATTCTTGTGAAGTCTGTCACATAAGTGAATGGACTAGACTTGTTCGACTTAAGAATCCGTTACCCAACAGATAGTGAAGTCCGTCACGTAAGTGAATGGATTAGATTGGCTTGTGCTTATTATGGATGATGATAACCACCGTTATTTAGTTGATTGACACTGCAAATAATCATGCAATGAACTCCAATCAGTGTACAATGAGGGTAAAAGGCCATTTCCGCTTCTCTGCGACTCAAAATAGGAGCAGAGACTTTCTAGACATGGAATTGTCATCCATCACTCTTTGTTTCCTTTTACTTTTTCGGTTGCTTGCCTTTGTTTCTTTTTTTTTTTTTCTTATTTGTAAATTACAATATTTGTAAAGGAGAAGACAGATATACGTGTAGACATATGATAGAAGGGAGAAATTGCAAGAGAAAAAGGGATAAGGAATTGATCAAGACCCTGAAGGTCAGAAGGAAGAGAGAGAACTAAAGTTCAAATCATTCCCACGCAGGATTTCACATGAACCTAAAGAAAATAGAGTTCCAAACCTTAAAACCTTTGTTCCTATCAAAAACTATTGAGATTCCAATAAAGGAGTTGGTCTAGAATGCATAAGTTCTGCCTAGATGAAGTTGTCATTGTCAAGAGTAGGTTAGGTGAATAGGACACATGCTGGTGCATGCATCAGGGTTGACAATAGAGAGGAGGCACGTGAGCACGTAGATCTTTGATTAAGTGGCATGAATTTTAGGTTAGGCACATGTTACAAGTGTGAGCTCTATTCCGGACAAAAGCCTGGTATTTCAGTGGAGGCTAGCAGATTTGGGGATCCATTATTCATTGAGTTTCAAACTGCGTGTCAGTTGTAAAAAAACATAGAGGAGCCACGTGTTCTCACATACGTTGATACTGGTGATTGTTGTGGCTAGTGGGTGGGGCTACTTGTTTATTTGGACAGTGCGAGTTTAAAATGTTCGAGTTAGGGATGAATGAAGGATCCGGTTCTAGTATGTTAGTCAAGAGTTTTGTATTTGTTTTCTTCTTTAGTTTTTGATTTTGGTGAATAGAAGAAGAGAAGTTTATCGACAAGGGACCTTATTTTTATGATAATGGATACAAGAAGGGACTTAACAGGCTATGATACCATGTAGACGAAGAGGATAAAAGGAGAAGATTTTGGGAATGTCTAGATTGATCATTCCCTCAAGCCGTTGAGTTCAAATAGTTTGTTCAGATGCTATAACTTAGGAAATATCCCTATTTGATTCCCTTATTGACTTTGATTGATGTGCATGTTATTTGTTTATCTGCTTCACAATTACAGAATATCTACAACTGCGCTTAACTGAACAAAACTCTGACATACCTGATAGCACACATTTATCTGTAATTATGGAATAGATGTTTTGGCTGTGCTTCTTGATGATGTTCCCCTAGTTAGCAAACTTACCTACTTTTAAGTTGTTCTGGTTGTTACCTCTGGTAAGATTCAGGATTTCATGCCATTTTGACCCTTTCCAGAGTAATTCTTAGTGGGCCTCGGTGGAAAATTGTTAAAAGACAAGCAAATAAATGACTATTTTGGCTTGTACAAGTTGGTCTTCTGATTTTAACTGGTAACTAGATGGTCAAAAGAAGCAAAGATCTCTTTTCTTAGGTTCTGGTCCTGAAGAAATTTTGAAATTTGCAGTTATGGTGAGCCACTTGAAGAAGTTATTTATCCTAAAGGAGATCCTGATGCTGTTTGTATTAGTAAGAGGGACTTTGATCTTCTTGAACCAGATACATTTGTCAATGATACAATCATTGACTTCTACATAAAGTAAGTTCTTTGTTATTATTTATTGTCATACCAGCATATAGTTTGTGGTCACAGTGGAGGCACATAGAGTACTGATAAGCTCGTCACCTTAGGGGATGCTTCCCACTTCTTTTGAATTTTCTCATTGAATTGTACTTTTGTATGAGTAATATATGAGGACTGGTGAGCATTGGTCTATTGATAAAAGCTCAATATGTGATGTGTGGTTAGGCACATGTCATAGGTTCGAGCCCTGACCAAGATAAAAGCTTGGTTTTTAAGTGGAGAAGAGTAGAGGGCTGACCCATTCTCATTTGGTATAATTTCCCTCAAAATGTTGACAGGTATTTAAAGAATGGAATTCCACCCGGGAAGAGGCAACGATACCATTTTTTCAACAGTTTCTTCTTTCGAAAGTTGGCTGACATGGATAAAGATCCAACTAGTGATGGACATGCTGCTTTTTTGCGTGTCCGTAAGTGGACAAGGAAAGTGGACTTATTTGATAAGGACTTCGTATTCATTCCAGTAAATTACAAGTAAGCAATGTAAATTTATGTGCTCTGCAGAGTATCTTTTAAGTCATAAGTAACTTATTTTGTAAAATGACAGTTATCACTGGAGTCTGATCGTGATATGCCATCCTGGTGAAGTGGCTAACTGTGCAGGCAAGTTCATTCTATTGCACTTGACTTTTGCATTGACCTTAACGTGTTTTCCTAAGAAAATGTTCGTGTCTTTCAGATGATGATACTGCTGTGAGCTCAGTCAAAGTACCATGTATTTTGCACATGGATTCTTTTAGAGGATGTCATGCAGGCCTCAAAGATCTTCTGCAGAGGTAGCAGTTCTTCCATTACTAGATACTAATATTCGAGAGAGTTCTTAATGTTTGCCAGGTTGCCATGCAAGTAATTATCTAACAAGCGGGGTATCAATCACTGATGCTTGAATTATCCTGGCCGTATTAATACAAAGCTTTATGGATTTTTTTTATAAACTAGTCTTCCCAGACAGTAGATGCAATTTTTTTTCTATCGCGTCTTTAAGGAATGCAATGAGTACACATGGGGTTGAGATTGTTCACTCTAGAGGCAGTTGGGTTCTAGTGACGATTTTAATACAACAACAACATACCCAGTGTGATCCCACCCCACCAGTGGGGTCTGGGGAAGGCGAGGTGTACGTAGGCCTTACTCTACCTTGTGAGGTAGACTAAGGACGATTCAATAATCTGCTTAAATGTCTATGTTGAATTTTTTTCTTTTGTTGCTTTGAATAGGGTCAGCATAGCAGGTGGCCTCTTTTCCTCGATTCTCTTGACTTTTGTTGTGGCTATTGAAGTAGTGTTACAGCAATACTTGTGCGGATGCTTTTCCCTAAAGCAAAATAGAAGAAAATTTTAAACAATCTACAAAAAAAAAAAATAAAAAATAAAAAATTAGGAGGAAATTTATTGTGGTTATAGGCATGAAATCTCCAAAGGTCATTAGCCAGGATATAATGATCTAACTTGTTCATCATTTTTGTTAAGAGTATGTACTTTGGGCCTAATTTAATCACCAATACTAGGTCATGAGTTGAGGATGTCACAAAGTCGTATGCGGAAATGCCAGTCCATTCCCTAAACCATTGTGGGATATTTCACACCCTTGGCATACCGAGGCTAAACATATTGAGCCTGAACAACATAACATGGGGCCCAACATTGGGCAAATAAATTATAAGGATGTGTTTTTGATACCCGTTAATCCCCACCGTGTAAGAATTCTTTACCCACTAGGTATTGTATTGGACCTCCACACATCGCATGCTCAGCAGAAGCCTACTCATTAAACTGCCCATCTAACTGTTCTATCCTCTTATAACATAAACACAGGTTTATGATCTTATTTCCTTTTTGGTCTTCCTTTGAACTTGGTCCAACCTTTCAGAATGAATATCTCATCTTGGTGACTCCGCAATTTGAAATTAGTGAAAACTTGCACCCTCAATATTTCCATTTCTTTCGACCCTCTTTGGAGAAGGACCTCAACTTCTTTAAATTATTCAGTTTTTCCCTTAGTTGTCATCAAGTTCCAAGGGTGGTGCTTCATTATAAAACAACCTTTTCTTTGAGGTGTGAACAACAGAAGTATTCCAACTTAAGCCGAGAGAAGTGCAACCTTCAATTACCAAAAAAGAAGGGGCATAATCAAATAGCCCGCAAAAGACCTAAGTGAAACAAGATATTCATGAAACAGAAGAAAAAGAAAGGGCTGCGGGGCAAGGGTTTGTGTTTTTGAACTTTGTGAGTCTCGACGCACACCCTCCCTGCTGGATGCAGGGACGAAGAACTAAATTCCTGAGAAATGGTGTAAGAGTACTAAAATTGAAATAAGTGTACCAAATAGGTTGTTGGAAGAGAATTAAAACTGTCAAATTTGAGGGGGTTCTTTCTCCAAAGAGGGTCAAAAGTAATGAAAATTGTTAGGGTGCAGAGCTTTCACTATTTTCAAAGCGTGGAGCAATCAAGATGAGATGTCCATTCTGAAAGGTTTGAATGGACTTCAAGATTATATTAGTTTCTTAGTGTGTTTCTCGCTAGAAAACTTGTAGTTTGTTTTTTGTTAATATTGGTCAGGGATGAGTTTAAATGGAGCAAGTATTAGTTAGCCAACGCAACCAGTTGTTTTAATGTGTAGTAGTCCTTTGAGGAGATCGTCTTCGACATTGAGTAGTCGTCATTCGGTGTGGAACTGTTGGGTTTGAGAATTCACTTCATGGATTTGAACCTGTGCACAACACTGGTATTTTCGTGCAGAAGGGTAGAGGGGCGAACCCCATTATCCATTTAAGTTTTGAACTGTATGCCAGTGGTCATCGGTAATTTTTCTGTCATCAAAACATAGTTGGGTCCGAGAATTTCGTAGAGAAACTATTAAGATAGAATCAGTTGGTTGATTTCTGTGATATTTGATAGGGGCATTGGCATGACAACTCCCTAGTTGTGCTTAAATGTCTATTATTTACTTTAGTGAAACATTATATGTCCTGCAGAGTCATCGGCTTTTCACTCTAGTCTTCATGCTACCACCCTGAACCAAAGAAGAATAGGGGAAGATAGACTTAATGATTAAAAAAATGCTTTATGTAGACAATCCAATCTTTCTAAAAAATGTGTATTGGTCTTCTTTCTCAAAAAAAAAAAAAAAAAAAAAAAAGTGTATTGGTCTTCGCCGAGGCTGAATGTCATAAGTTAGTGCAAAGCTTTTAGCTGATAGAAAGCAACTTAAAGGTTGAATTCTCTATGCCAGTCCCATCTAGTGCTATGATATGGCCTCAATATTTTATGCTACTGCAGAATCTAATGAATCATGTTATTTCCATCTTGCTTTGTAGTTACTTTCCTTGCAGATAGTATCAAATGGAATTTGACTTTAGGTTTTTCCTCTTGTAATACAGCTACCTGTTGGAGGAATGGAAAGAGAGGGCTAAGGAAACTTCTGAAGTTATCTCCTCAAAATTTCAAAATTTGAGATTTCTCTCTCTTGAGGTATATCTTGAAGTTTGGTTTACCATTCCAACCAATTATTTGAACTGCCACACAATAACTTGTCTCATATGAGGAATATGAATGTTTTATTTTATATTTTTATGAGAAATGAATTTCAAGTAATAAGATGGTGTATTTTACCTTCCTTGATATTGCTGTTCTGTGTTGGAGACTTGGTCTCTAGTTGGTTGTGACTTGTGATGCAAGTTAGTTGTTAGACTTGAGGTTGTAACTCGTTAACATTATAAACATTTTGATATACAGCTAGTAATGTCTATAGTCTCTTAAAGTTGAATTGTCCTATGAAAGACAGGCTAGGTAGAATATATAGACTTCACCGAGGGAGAATGGTATAACGGTAACTGTATGGGATGTATGGGACAACTTACTGGAAGAGAATCTTGAATTTTGGTACTAAAGTTTTGTGTTGGTAAGATTATTACAATCTGTCCAAGTGTTTATTCCAACCATGTCAAAGGCTGTGGTTTCAGAGAACCTCTACTTCAAAATTATATTGGAGCAAAATCTGTGAGTTGCGTGTCTAGGTCTTTAAAATAACTTGGGAATACAAATTTTACTAGTACAAAGTTTATTAGAAGAGAATCACCTATCAAGAAAATATATAATGTTAATTGAGGAGAAGAAGTTGATCCATGAATTTTGGTATGAGTGTTCTGCTGTGTAGGTTTACTACTATCTGTTCAAGTTCATCTCCAACCACGTTTAAGGTTTTGATTTGAAAGAATCTGTACTCTTTGAAATTACATCGGAGGCAACTTCGTAATTTTGTGTATCGAAGATCTTATATGAAAACTTGGGATTGACTTTATCAAAAAGATAACTTGGGATTGAACGTTAACTGTTCTAAAGAAAAAGAGTCACTTATGCTAAGTCATATGTTTAAGCTATTAATGTCAAGCAACTTCAGTCTAGTTCTATTGTTTTGTCAAATTAGATTAAATTGGGTTTGTACATAAAGGTTCAACCAAGATGATGATTTTGGCAATCTATCCGTTTCTTGCTGTTCAGCATTTGGTCTAACGCCTCCTTCATTGATATTTTCATTGGACCCTTTGTACATATCTTTTTTGATGAATGAAGAATTATTCTTATCATCTTTATTGCAAAAGAGAAATGCAATATAAGCGTGTGGACAAGAAAACATATTTTCGTTGTGGAGAAGGGTATAGGGGCTGGACCATCATCCCCGACTTCGTGGTATAAAAAAAAAAATATTCCCTTCGTCCCCGATAATCTTGGATATCTTACAACTCTTCTTCTGATTATTTGAAAAGTGTCCCCATTTAGTCGTCAAACTTTTCTCTATCAAATTACCATATGAAAGGACGGAACTCTTCTAAATGTTGAGAGGAAGTTCAAAATATTAGAGGAGCTGATTTTATCCTTACTTGGATTTACAGAATTATTCTTGATGGTAAGTTTTACCTATTATAGAAAGTTTATTTTGGGTGTGTTTGGTAGCAAATTATTTTCTAGGAAATGTTTTCTTGTTTTCTCTTGTTTGTTGCACTAAATACTTGGAAAAAATAATTTTCTAAACCTAAGGAAATGTTTTCCTGAAATATGCGGAAATTGACTTTCCTGGGGACCCAATAGAAGTCATTTTCGGGTCCCAAAAGAGGCGCTAGATGCCTACCTTCTCATGCGCCACACTCCCCCCCCCCCCCCCCCCCCCCCCCCCCCCGCGGCCCCTTTCCCTGCAAATCAGTCCACAGCATCCAGGGTCTAATGGTACATGGGGTGTCAGAATATAGAGAAAAGTATGGCTGCTCACAATTTCAGCTTTTCTCTCCACTGTCGATTGTATCCAATGTGATGACTTCCCTGGTTTTGTAGAATGCACCCAATGTGACGGCTTCTTCAATTAGAAACTTTGTTCTCACTCTTATATTCTTTCAGCAAAAGGATATGAGTAGACACCTGGAATTTTAACTCCTTTACATTTGGAAACACTTCAATTTGAGTATAGTGACCTCTTAATTTCTATTATCTCAATTAAGTCTTTTAATTTGGGACATAGGAGTACATTTCACATGGGACATAGGAGTACATTTCACAAAGCCTTTGCTTTGCAACAGTTTGGATTATGGCATTGTAAACTCTTAGATACGTGAGCACTACTTGCTCTTTTGCATACCATTTGAGTCATTCTACCTGTATTTGGGTATCAAGAATTTGGATATTTTTAGTGAACGGCAGATCGAAATTATAGGTTGATGATGGGGGTTTTGTTGGACCCAAGTTACTGGCTCATCTATCATTAAGTGGTAAAAGCTAAAGCTTTTTTATTTCTCTTCGGGTAAAGGATAGTTTATTTCTCGACTGTTATGCTTTCATAGCTTGCATCTTTTGGAGTGAGTAGAGTACCACCTTACATCTTCTCTTCATCCATGGTAGCTGCCGCAACAGCAAAATCTATCGGATTGCGGTCTCTTTCTACTACACTATGCCGAACGCTTTCTGGAGGAAGATCCTGCTGGTATCAGTCCATACAGGATAAAGAACTACCACAATGAATTTGTAAGTATCGTGCTTGGTTTGCACTAAAGTGTTTTGTGTTCCTAGTTCTTCAACTTGTGCTGTCTTTCACAATTTTGAGTCACTTATTGCATATGAATGGACTGAGGCATTGATGTTTTCATTTCCTCTGTTCTGATGTGAAGCCTATCCTAAGATGTAGTAATTGTTGAATCCTTCAATCGGTATGGGGAACGTGGTCAGAAATCGGAATCTTCTTTGGGTGTAGTATAGTTTTGAGACTACTTGGAAGAACTGCATGTCTGATATGCATTAATGTCAGACAAAAATGTAGAGCTGCTTTTACGTCTCTGTTCTCATATTGTTATCTGATACTCCCTCCGTCCCACTTTGTTTCTCATAGTTTGACTTGGCACAAAGTTTAATAAAGAAAGGAAGACTTTTGTAACTTGTGGTCTAAAATAAGTTATAGGTATTTGTGTGGCTATAAATGAGTCAAAAGGGAAGTTTGGAGTTGAATTGTTTCCAAATTTAGAAGTATGACAATCTTTCTGGGACGGATTAATAAGCTAAGTATGACAAACAAAGTGGGATTACATGTTTGTAACCGTTGCTAACTGTGTTTGTTTCCCCTGTATGTGCACTTGATGGGCATCAAATGGTTACCTTTCATGTTCTTTTTCTAGTTACCAAAAATTTGTTTACCTGAGTTGGTGAATAGATAATGCACTGTTCCCTCTTATGGTGTGTGAGGGTGCTCATTACCTTTCAGCAGGCAATATGTGCATAGCCACTGCATATTTTTAATGGCAAGTAACCCTTCCCAAATTTCTTTAACAAAATACGCCCAAAAATGCAATCGGCCCTGTTTCCTTAAATGTGGTTTTTAATATGGGATTACCCATCTGTTAAAATCCAGAAGAAGAGCAACTCCACTCCAACATCATTCTCAGGATGGGTAATTTACTTAACTAAAAGAAAAGTGAGTACTGTATTGTATCAAGTGTGCTGCAGCTTCAGATTGCTCCTTCCTTCTTTTGCCTCGTAGAGCAATTGATCCTAGGAAGATATTGTGCATTCTTCTAATGGTACCATGTTTAAAGAGTTAGTACATCTTAATCGAAAAATCAAGTCTCCATTGCTGTTCTTAGTTTCTTTTCTTAGTCAGGGTATACTATTTTTGTTAGTCAGCTGCGCATTAAAAGATTTCAGTCGACTTAATTATGTTACTGGTTTCGCCATCTTGAACACTATTTTCCCAAGTTATAGAGGGAAAAGAGATAAAAGAGGCAAGTGTTTATGGATAGGTTATTGCTGGCTATGTATATTTTAGCCACTTTTGAAGTAGTAATGCTGTGGCAATTGATCTACTTCAATGGTAGAGAAAGAGAAATCTAGAAAAGGAACTTCTCTCCCTCTGTGAAAATGAAGAACATTGAGCTTTTCTAAATTGAGGAACTTGGTCTTGTCTAAACAGAGCTCTCTTCTGCTTCAGTATAGCTATAACATAGAATAGTGGTTAGCTTGCTTATTCTAGCATTCATCCTGGTTGTGAAAGTCCACATCCTTAGATCTCAGTTTGGTATACTAATTGGATATGTGATACACGAAAAAAGTGATAAACGAAAACATTCAAAGCAATCGGTGGCCTTTGAGTCTGAACGTTGGGCATTCAAAATTCTTGAGAAATTTGTCTAGCTGCACCATATCTTCCGTTCTTATACCCTTCTGCCAGCACCATTGTTCTCAATTCTCTTTTAACGGCTTTGATTATTTTTTCTCTGTTTTTTTGTTCTTCTCTTTGTTTCTTGTTTGTTTGGGATCTTGTTGCTTTGAGAAATCTAAGGTATGTGATGAGTTTTCATGCCTAAAAAGTACTTTACTTTCTTTTGAATTCAGCTCAGCATAAACTGGTTTCAACCTCATGAGCCTTCAATAAAGCGCAGTGCAATCCAAAGACTCATCAGTAACCTCCTTCAAAACGTTTCTGTAGATAATTCACCCTCTTGTGCGAGTGACAGTTGTTCTCCTGAAGATGGTCTCAAGACAAGCAATGATGATGAAAATGGTGTAGAATTAGTGTCTGAGCAGTTTGGTTCATCAAAGAGTTCAGACAATTTACCGTGCTCTAAAGATAATGAGGCAACCACATTTGCTAGTTCCTCCCTCAGGGGTGTTTGTGCTAGTGATTCAGGCTTTGTTTTAAGTGATTCTTTTGACCCTGAATCTGATGAGGAACAATTGCTTGAGATGCGCTTTGGTCACTCAGCATCATTTAACGAGTTCAGGAGTTCATTGCCACCCATACAGGTATGTTATCTGCAACTTGTTTAATGCTCCCTCCATCCCAATTTATGTGATCACATCTCCAAAAAGAATGACCACTTTCTAGATTTAGTAATAATTTTTCTTTATGAGATGATTCACAACTACACAAATTTCTATGATTTGTTTTAAACCACAAGTTTCAAAAGTCTTCATCCCTTTATTCAACTTCGTGGCCAGTCAAACTAGGTCACATATATTGGGACGGAAGGTGTAGTTCTCAAATTGGTAGGCATAAACATGAAAATAAGTATTTTTTTCAATTGGTAAACATGAAAATAAGTACTTATCATAATATGTAGTCATTCCGATCCAATCCTCCTATTCCCTTTCACTTTACTGTTTCCTATTGATTTCGAAAGACAAGACGGGTGCTGTGTTCGAGGAGCAGTATATTAACAATTGATATCATAACATAAAAACGCCAGCCTACTCCACAGATTACTTTCTTAGGACACTTGTGGGAAGTAGTAAGCTTTTATTGTTTAGTGTGCTACTTTCCAGATAATTAAAAAGCCTATTATGATAACTATATAGTCCTGATTATATCATAATAGTCCTATTATGATAATCGTATAGTCCTAATTATATCATAATAGTCCTGATTATATCATAATAGTCCTATTATGATAATCGTATAGTCCTAATTATATCATAATAGTCCTGATTATCATAATACTGAAATATAGAATGTTTAACATGCTTGAGATTGTTGCTATCTCTTACCAGAGTTGATAATTAACAAGTACAGTATTAGATGGCCTTACCTTGATATGTATAATGGTTTTCACAAAAAGTAGTGAGAATTTCACAAATATCCCCTGGGGTATTGGCTATTGGCTATTGGCTTTTCGCTTGTAACACATGCCTCTCCTATGGTTTCAAATGTTACACAGGCTAACGAAATTATTTCGTAATTGAAAGAAATGAACGACTTTATCCCTTAATATATTTCTACTACTAATTTTTGTGACATTTTAAACTATTATTTAAGACACTTCCCTGCAGAATTCAGTATAATGATCCATCCCAAATATTTTATTTGTGAACTCCTTGGAAGTCATATTGGATCTATCATGGTGGGGAAGATTATACAGTAAAAATAAGTGCACCTCATTTCAGCAAATCAAACAATGACAACGATTAACCCGTCAAAAAAACTTGATAATACCATTCTCATCTTACCTATCAAAAAAATATTCTTCATCTTAAAAACTGTGTAAATGTTAAAATCAGAGTTAATATCATCAAAAAATTAATGTGCTTGATTTTTTCTCTTAATCCCAAGTTCCAACTGGCACTATTTTTCAGAAACTAATTTCCAAACCAACACTTACATTGTCCCGTATCACAACTTCCATGTTGTCATAATAGCAAATTGAAATGCTGCCGATTCTTTCCCACCCTTACGACCCCCTATGTTCATTTTGTCAATAACCCATCTTGACCCCCGACCACCCTCTCTCTAAATGATACGCATGAAGCTGGACGTAGTAGCATAATGACTGAATGCTTTTTAAACATGCTTCCAAGATGCTCTTGGATCCATTATTCGAATGTTCTTGTGTGTGTGGTAGAGGGGGATTGGGGGTCAGTTTGAACAAGGATCTCTTTGGGTGGGTGTCTGTGAGTGAAGAGGAAGCGCTGTTTAAGCATTAGGGGGCAGTTTGAACGAGGATCTCTGTGGGGGGAGGTGTTTGTGAGTGAAGAGGAAGTTCTGTTTAAGCACTAAAAGCTTGGAGGATGAAAACACTTCAACCTAGCAACTTTTCTTATGAAGTATGTAGGTAAGAATACCAGTAATAAGTTTTGGAACTCATTGAACTGTGTTGGTGAGATTTTTATTTGACGCTAGTGTTAATGAAACTTTTGTGAAGATTTCCTGCACCTATTGGAATATAAGATTCCCAATTCTGAGATTTCCTTAAAATGGACGGAAAACTGTATTTCTAGCCTTCTATGATACCATAACTAGTTTCACATTTTCGACAGCAAAGGATTCGTGTATAATGCTTCTTCTTGATCTCTCCTGCTTGCTTTAATCAATGCTTGGATATCAGCCTGTTGTCTTAGTTGAATTCACGAATGAACTGTTAGTTGTTGTAACAGTTCACTTTGCCAGTTTAACCTATAAGGGCTTGATTCTGCCTTATATGCATAAATGCATATATCACATCCAATTGGTTTTATTTGTTCAGTTTAAGTCACTGAGTTTATGACCTTTTTGAAACAGGAAGAGGTAGAAGTTGGAGTTCATCCTGTGTACATGTCAACTGAGACTGAGATCCAGCATCTGGGTGGGAATGGATCTGAACCCTGTGCTTTTTCCTATTCATCTGGGTGTGTGACTGCGGAGAGTGCCTGGATCCCAGGAGTCTCAGTTGGCCAAGCTGTGGACGAAGAATTGGAATCATCACCAACTAATCCAGGAGTCTCAGTCGGCCAAGCTGTGGACGAAGAATCGGACTCATCACCAACTACTTCAGTCTGTGGTGCTGAGAATCCTTCGGAAGTTGAGGTTGTAGAACCATGCAATGTAGATCAAAATATCCGTCCAGATGAGAAAATAGATCATCCTGGATCTGTGTCTGCAAATATTATTGACTGCTTGGTTGATGGTCATGCTGCTCCCCACAAGCTGTCGGACATAACTTTGGCACAGAGCTCTATCGAGGCACATGATAACAGTGATACTGGTCCTGTCCCCTCTGGCCAGGAGAACCTAAATGATGTCCATGGAAATGGAAACCTCGTCTGTAAAAGTTTGCTACTCATTAGTAGTGGTTCTAGCTCAGAAGCAGATCCTCAACACAATGCGAAAAGGATGCGGCTAACAACATTGGATGAAGGGGATGTAGAATTTAGAAGTAGCTTGGCGCATGATCTGCATTTGTAGATTGACCAATGGGAGTTCTATCTAGCATTCTTTGCTCTCAAGGCACTAGGAATACAAGATTATTGTTAGCGTGATACCCTGTCCTGTGAATAGATATTAGTGGGTTTTGTCTGTACGCCTGGCGTCTGAATTTTTGTAAATGCTCTTAACCCGGGTTTTAGTAGCATCCAGTTAGGGACTAAAAAATCCTGACATACAGAGCTGTATTTGGGCAGATGAAGACCCCGGTCATATTTAAAGTTTCTTATGTGTTGCTAACAGATTCAGTTCCTTATCTTGAAATGTCCCATTTACACTTTAGCTGAGTTTGTGAATAATTCCTTGGCTTTCAGAAGTTGTAGGGCGATATAGCTGGAGCAGCAGCTGTTTTTCGGTTAAATTAGGAAATAATGTTTTTTTAACCTTTAAAACGTCCTTTTAAGATGAGAAGCTCCACTTTGACATTATCGTTATTCGATATGTTTACCCACACAAGCCATGTTTTGTGCTAGGCACAGGAAAATTTACACAAGTAGAATTTGGGCTTTCACTTAGAGACAGTTTGTCATAATTATTGTGTGATTTTGATGAGTAGCCATTTTATAAACTGCTCAGTGAGGCTTAGCCGCAGTATCAAAAGTATTAGATATTTAGCCACTTAGGAATAAGTTGGATAAAATGCCCTCTGCTTATTCTTCAGGGACGTTACTCAATCTTCATTAATGGCAGAAATGCACCCATATGTTCTCGGTAGGAACGTTGCTCATGCTCAATCTTCATTAATTGCAGAAATACACCCATATGTTCCCGGTACTTCAATCTTCACCACAGGAAGAAATAAACGCATCATGCAATCTTCTTCTATTATGTTTTCATATTTAGAATAAATTCTGAAATGTCAACTTTATAATGTTCAAATTCCTACTGAATTTTATGCCCCAGGATAAAACACAAACCCCAGGATAAAATTATGTAATTTTCAGCTTTTTAAGCTTAAACCTCAGGATAAAACCATGGGATTACTACCTTTCAAATTCAAACCTCATCAAAAAATTCTAGAATTATCAATTTTAAACTAGAAAATCTCATAACAAAATACTGGGATATCCAGTTTTTTTTTTTTTTTTTTAAACCACATGAATCCTTGAATTTTTAATTTTTCAATAAGATCCCATGACAAAATATGAACATTTTCAAGGAGATTCTAAGACTATTTTCTGAAAGTCAGGTTTTTATCCTGAAATTTGAACAAATAGTGGTCAAATTTCCAGGAAAATCACCTCGATTATGGATACTACTCATGTGATAGAGCTTTTACCATGAAGAAGAAGAAAGGGGGAGTTGAAACACATAAAAGAAGAGGCAGCGCCATAGAACTGTTTTTAGATTAGGGCTTTTATAAATAAAGAGGGTAAAGAGGTCTTTACAGTTTATTTGTAATGAAATAGTGGCTAGTTCTCAGCGACTTTTCAAACAGTGGTTATACTCTACTTAGCGGATGTATAGGTGGCCACCCAGTGTCTTTTCCACCATAATTATAGGCTAAATTATTCCCAGTGTCATTTTAGGGCACTTTTTTTAAAAAAATATAGCAACATTTTGTCACTTTACCAACGTAGAAACATTTTTAAAAAATGCTACTAAACATAGCAAAAAAATCCTAATTCCTTTTTCCTCTCTCCGCTCTTCTCTCCACTCTCTCTTTCCCCCACCTCCCCCCATTGTTTTCCCCGACCAGTCGTTGCATCCCCATACCCGTCGTCGTCCCGCCTCCCCATCCCGGTCGTAGCCGGTGTTTTCCTGCTATGGCGCCGCTCGTTTTCCCGTTGCTGCAGATCCACGTCATCGTCATGCCGCTGCAGATCCACGTCAGCGTCTCGTAGACTCCCCCACCCCGTGTTTTTTGCAATGGCGCCGCTGTAGTGTATAGTTGCTGTTACAGGTCGGCGACGGAGCTCCGGTGGCTCCGCCATCGACTTTAGTATTTATGCTACCAGATCTAGCTCCATCGCCGGCTTTAATGTTTACGCTACGACACCGAAGAGATCTGGCGTGTTTTTTTTTTTTTTTTGTTTTTTTGGTGTTTTTCGGTAGCTGTGGTTGTTGTTGGTGGTGTTTTGACAGCAAAGAAATTGTATGTAATGCCTATACCCCCATGTATGTCCGGTGTATGTCACCGGACATACATTGGGTATATACTTTACATGCAAAACGTATAAATGTATGTTTGTTTGTTGGTTCTCCGGTGGTGGATGGTGGTTGTTGGTGGTGGTGGAGGCAAGAAACTGTATGTAATGTGTATACCCAATGTATGTCACAGGACATACACTGAGTATACACATTACATACAATACGTATAAGCGTATGTTCGTGTTTATTCATTGTATATCTTGTGTATGGCCTATTCACATACTTTACATACACTAGCCAGACACAGAATATACAAACAAATTGTGATGTAAATACAAAGAATATACATCTTCACACAATAAAAATATACACATACAAAAAAACACAAAAAAAATAAAAATAGAATTTTCCGGCGACCCAGTGGCAGCGGTGACCAGTGAACGGTGGCTAGAGGCGGCGGCAGTGATAGGGGTGGTGGCTGGGGGTGGTAGAAGCAAGATCTAGGGTTTTTAAGCACTCTTTTGTGCATTTTTTGCTATGTTTTGAATAAAAATATTGCTATGTTTTGTAAATGGGAAAATATTGAGATTTTTGTGTAAAGAAAGCATGTTAGCTTGTATAGTTTTGTTAATTGCCCCTAATTATACGATATAGTGGAAAGGCATATTTGATTACAAAACATAGCAAATAAATTCGGGGAAATTATACGAATAGCCATTTTTTCCTTGCCTTTACAGTTGGAGCCATAATTTTTTTAAGTTTTAGCCACTTTTTGAAACTTAAATCCTTGTAGGTTGAACTTCATACCGGAGCCCATAAGGGTTGAAGTTTATGCATTCTATGCCTAAAAGTGCAGCCCTTACGAGCTGAAGTTGAACTTCATACTTTAGGCATAAAGTTCAGCCCATAAGGTCTGAACTTTAGCCCACAAGGATTGAAGTTCGAAAAAGTGGCTACTTTTGCACAACCAAGAAAAAAGTAGCCTGAAATTAAATAGCAGTGGCAAAAGTGGCTATTCGTGCACTTTGCCAAACTTTTAGGCATAGAATGCGTAAACTTCATCATCCCTTCTACTTCAACCTTCAAATATGAAGTTTCGCCCATAAGGACTGACCTTTCAAAAAGTAGATTTTTTTATACAACCAAGAAAAAAGTGGCCCGAAACTAACTAGCAGTGGCAAAAGTGGCCTCAGGACGAAACTTAAAAAATTCTAACATAGCTAAAACCTCAGTAACCTCCTACTTTTTTTATCTCTAGATCTCTCTCTCTCTCCTTACCACAATTGTCGTGTCTCTCCTCGCTGGAGCTCCGATGCCAGCCTGCTCTTCCTCCACCTCCCCCACCACCATGACTGATCTGCCATTTACTTCATTGTTGCTGCGGTAATATTCGATGCCGGTCTAAGAAGTTTGATTTTTTTATTTTCTTTTTATGGTTCAGGTCAATATTCGACCTTCTTCTCTTACTCCATTCGTCTAGTCTGCTGCTCCGACATTGCTTGTGCGTAATTTCATCTTGTATTTGATTTTTTTGATGAAAGTTGATATTTTCTGCTCAGATTTGGTGTTTTTCGATCTAATTTGATGTTTTCTGGGCAGGTCCAGTATTTTTCGGGTCAAATATATTGATTTTATCATCTTTTTTTTTTTTTTTTAATTGTATCTTACTGGGTATGCACTGTGTCTAGTGTATTTTTAATTGCTTCTAGCATTTCTACACTGTTTCTTACTCGTATCTATATTATTTCTAGTATCCTATCATTTATACACTATTTCTCTATATTATTTCTAGTATTTTTGTTATTTTTTTATTTCTACATTATTTATATTTGTACATGCACTGTGTCTGCAATACTTCTGTACTATTTCTACTTGGTTACTGTTTCCAGTGCTTTTGTTGTTTATACATTATTTTTATTGTATCAATACTAATTCTACTTGTATCCACACTATTTTTAGTGCATCTTTGTATTTTTTTGTACATTTGCATGTGTATCTTTTTTTTTTTTTTTTTTTTTTTTTTTTTTGAATCTTATGTATATCTTTTGTATTTACATTTTTTTAATTTATTTTTGTGTATCTTTGGTTATAACGAAACAGTTTGACGAACTTTTGGCAACTTTTTCCTAACGGTAGCAGCGGCGGTAGAAGGCTGCTGGTGCAGTAGGGAAGAGTGATGGGAAATGGAAACTTGTTATATAAATTATTGCTATATTTTGTAATATCAATTTTTTTTTATAATAGAGATTTTAGTTTTGTCAATATGTGTAATCAACCCATATATACACCATGCAAAGAAGTGGATGCCTCCTTACTATAATGAAAACCTTCCCCCGAATAGGCAATTCATTCCGTTTTTCGGTTCGATTTTTATTTAATCGGTTTTGGTTTTTCGATTTTTGATTTTAAAAAATTGCAATCCAATGCGAACCAAAATAAATTTGGTTTGTTCGTTTTTTTTCTCTTTTCAGTTTGATTTTTTTCGGCTTGGTTTTTTTGGTTTTCTCTGTAATGTCATATAAGATAAAACTTTAAAACATTATACTTGAAAGCATATTAATACACGTTCAAGCATAAAAATAGAAAACTTAAAGTCTAAATCATAATCCTAGTTGAAAAGAGAACTTACAATTCAAGAAATAGATGTTAATGGAGGTACCATACATAGAATATTGAAACTTTAGACAATAGCTTCACAAGTATTATACCATTATACAAAGAGGTGTGATCATGAATGAAGTATTGAAAACAAATAATATTGAAATTTCTAACTCTACCAATCTTAAGCAGGTATATGTTAAGAAATAAAAATAAAAGTATATATTTGATATACATAATTCGGTTTTTTTGATTTCTATTTATTGAAATCCGAAACCAAATCAAAACCAAAATTTTAAAATCTTCCATACAAACCAAATCAATTAATAAAAAAATTAAACCAAACCAAAAAAATAATTCGATTCGGTTTGTTTTTTGGTTGAATGTGAACAGTGCACACCCTACCCCGAACCCCAAATTCACCGAAATCATCTATCTCACTACTAGTTTCCTTTTGACTCCTTTCTAATCTCTTCAGTGTCATTTTTTCGTTCTTTTTTCTCTCTTTTGCTCATTTCATTAATCTTTTCCCAAAATCTTTCTGTTTTTACTTTCTTTTTCTTAGCTCATTTTTTCTCTGTTTTCTCTTTTCCTTTTTTATTTCTTCTATGCCAATAGCATAAAAAATATCTGATATAGTATATTTTGTTCACTTTATAGCAGTGATAAAAACAACTTACAAAGTATACCATTTTCTTTTCTTTATATACTTCTAATCAAAATCACAGGCATAGGCACTCTATGAGAAGGATGTCACGGGACACCGCTTCATCAAAATTTTTACTATGTATATATATTTATATATATGAAAAACTACTATGTATGTAAATATGAAAGATACACCACTTAAAACATCATGGTTTATCTTTCTAATGGTTAGGAACTTTGAAATAGCGAGAGTTTGAATCCCGTTTGTAGCATAGCTGAGTTACTTTTATTTGAATTATTAGATGTGAATAACAATTGAAACATTGACCTTTAGCTAACTTGAGAAGCACAGAACCACTTGTGCTAAACTCTTTTAATTATTATACCTACACAAAACAGTAAAACCTTTTTAAATGTAACTCTATTTACAAAATTTTTTTTGTACGCCGCTGATCGAAATAATTGATAAATTGTTGCTTTTTTACTCATTTTCTTATTCTTTCTAATCTTTTTTTCTATTCCTATTAAGCAAACATACTCAGTTTCAATATTCTTTCTATTGTTCTCTATGTCGATGAAAAACATTACCATAGTATACATCTGACTTCTCTTTTAAACCAGATAAAAAATAAATGACATAGTATATCTTTTTATTTCTCCTTATTATCTTCTTTTTTAGTTTAATAAAATATTATATTAGTGTTTCACTTATTAATGTAATGTTTCTGACATATAGTATTCCAAATGGTATGCCTGTATAAAAAACAATTATATTAGTATTTTTTTTTATACTGCAAATATTTTAAGCATATATGCATATGTTAATGTTTCAATTTTTTCTATAAATAAATACTATAGAATTATTTTATTTAACTTTGCAAAATTACAATGTATATTGATTGGAATTTTAATGTGATATGGAATGAAATTGATATGTTTATAATGCAGTGCTAATTGCCTAATTGATTGCGTTAAAAAGTACTAATGTTCATTAATATAATATGGTATATAAGTAAAACCAAAGGGTATATAGTTATATTCTGTCGTGAAACTATATTATACTAATAAAAAAATATTATTTGTGTAATAGATCAATAATATGTATTTTTAGGTTGTATCGTACATCTTATATTATAAAATTAAAACATATTCATTAAAAAGAATATATAAATGTTAACCAACATATTATCCATATTATGACTGATAGTATTTTTGCATAGATGCATATGTTAGCATTTCAATTTTTTGTAAAAAATCATATCATATCAATTTTATTCAAATTCGTAAAACACCTTAGTATACTAACATAATATATAAGTTCATCGATATTTTTCTTCCTATTTTGGTTCACTTATGAGCAGATTCCTCAGCAAATCAATCCAAAATGTTACTAGTCTCCAATAAATATCAAGAGCAAATCCCAATAACAATTGGATCAAAACAACTACAAATTCAATAAACTCAAGTTATCAAGATTCAAGGTTCTTCAATGGTCTTCCTATTGGTGATATAGAAATAGGCAACACAAAAGGTTAACAAAGGGACATCTTAATACTTATGATATGTAGACCCAAAAGTAATTGCAAGTAGTAGAATGAAGAAGACGATTAACTCCCAGGTAAACCACATAATGCAGTCAACAACACGACACCGGATTTTTCAAAATAATTGGATTAACATCTAAGACATTTTACACGACCCAAATTCCAAATTGGTTGTACGGGCACCCGACACCACTCTCAATCTCATATATATATATGGCAGAATACATAATAGCCTCTTGAATTTGATCCGTATTTTCACTTAGACACTCGTACTTTTGAAGTGACCAGATAGACATGTAATGTACATCTCTTGTTGTTGTAGACGTATCTTGTGGACACTCGAGTTAAGCATTTAAATCCCAATAATAAATCAGGTGGTGATACGTGTAATTTATAAAAATATAGTATAATAAAAATAGATAAATTTAAATTTTTAAGTAAAAATATATAACCCTCCCCCCCCCCTCCAAATTCGTAACCCCCACCCCCTTATTATTTTCTTCTTTGGAAAACCTTTCCCCTATCTCTTCTTCTTCTAACCATTTGCGATCTCTCCGGTGAACTCCAACAAAATCAAAAGTAGCAGAATCCTCTAGCCCATTCCCAAAAAAAAAAAAAAAAAAAAAAAGGCACTCTCTCTTTCTCTCTCTTTATATATATATATATTGTATTGGGTAAAAATCGACCCGCGGCGATTTGCCCCGGTCATGAAAATGGACAACGATCGAACACGTATCGGCGAGCCATAAACCGAAGCAAATCAATGAATCGCCGAAGCCAGGCACCGAGGTCATCACCGAAGGCAAGTCGTAAGCTGAGCTTCGGTGACAGCCACCTCGGTCAAGCAACAGGGCCTTGCCACCGAGGTCAGTTATTCATACCTCGGTGGATCCCCTCGGTTCAAGCGGCTTTGCAGCCCACTTTCTCAGCCCACTACCTTGCCCATTAACTCCACCCATAAATGCTCCAGACGAGGGATGACCATAAAGAAGTAGTGGGGAACGTGGGATCAGAGCTTGTATCTATAAATAGCACTTCATTTTACATTTTACAGATCCATAAATTGATACTGAAACTCTGCCCAAATTTGTACTCACAATCATATATTGAAATATAGCTATTTTTTCGCATTTACATCTTTTTCGTGCATTTGTTCAACTTTGACACAAAGAATTGCTTATATTCGAATCCAAATTCGATTTGTAATCCTAAACTGATTTAGGCCCATACAAATTAGCGCCGTCTGTGGGGATATAAGCAGTAACGCTTTGTTTTAAAGTTTCACATCCGTTTTTCATCAAATCTTACGATTCAAATACGTTATGGCTGATAATAGCGGTAACAATAGTGAACGGGCTGACGTTCTGTTGAACCAACAGCCCATCTCACTAATGACAACTGAAGAGTTCTAGATTTACGTTGTCACTACGTAAAGAGCTCTCCAAAATAGACAGGATGAGCAGACTAACATCAATGCTGAGTTCCGCGCCTTGTTGGAAGCGAGGAACAGTGCCGCACCGCACAGCACCCAGCCTTCGGCTCCTGGTGGAGGCATCCCGCTCTTCGTTCCCCCGGGCGCGATAACAGGGGGACCTCACAACGGGGCCACGTCTGGGGGCTCGGGAAACAATCCAACTACAACGCCACACTTTGGGACGATTCCCACCGTGGCTGAAACAACATCCTCGGTTGATGTTGAGAAATTGAGCAGGGAAATTGAGGTTCGCATCGAGGCGCGCGTGGAAAAGCGCCTCGAGGGCGTGCCGGGGATAACAAAGGAGGAAAACGACCTCGATATTGATCAATACAGGGAGCTGCCCTTCAAGCCCGAAGCGGCTCCAGCCCCAACCCCCAAGAACTTCAAACTCATGTTCTTGAAGAAATATGATGGGACTACCGATCCCAGAGAACACGTGAGAGAATATATGGCTATGGTGAAGAGCAACGACCTAACGGCTATACAGCTCGAGTCGATGTTCTTGAAGAAATTTGGCGAGTCCTTGGAGAAGAGGGCTTTACGTTGGTATATGTGCCTACCAGCGGGGTCGATTTCCACCTTTAAGAAAATGTCTAGCGCCTTCGTCAAGGCGCACACCGGGGCTCAAAAGATCCTCCAAAGGAAGGAGGATATATGCAAAGTGAAACAAAAGCCCGGTGAGCCACTCAAAGAATTTCTTGAGCGATTCCACGCCGAGCGCATGGAATTACCTCGGATGGATGATACCTTGGCCATCATGGCATTTGAAAAAGGTATGAATATTCGCAATTCTGATGCTGCCGCTGAATTGCGAAAAGAACTCCAACAATATCAGGTTCTAACATGGGAGGACTTGCACAAGCGCACTTACTCCAAAATTAGATTGGAGGAGGCAGAATTCAAAAGCCGAGGTTATCATCAAAGAAACCGAGGTGAATCTTCGCACCGCGCCGAGGCGTCGCGAAGCAACCCGAAGGGGAGGTATGAGCCATACACCTCGACGAGGCAGCATGTTAGCCAAAGGCTGGGAAACTCCTTCAGAAATTCATACCCAAATACGCACATAAGCCAAAGGCTCGGATGGAAGGTTCAGCCCAATACGAACCAAAGAAATCTCTCAAGCCCAGCTTCGAATCCCAAAAAGGATCTACCTCGGATCCAAGACTACAACTTCAATATATCGACCTCTGAGCTGGTCAATGTAGTCAAAGGGACTGCCGGGGTAAGGGTTCCCAAGGACATGAGGACCCCGGTGGATAAAAGAGACCACAATCTACACTGCGAATTCCATGCGGATTACGGCCACAGAACCGAGGATTGCAAAGCTTTGCGCCTCGAGGTAGCTCACTTGCTGAAGAAGGGAGTCTTGGCCGACTTTCTTACTGACAAAGGGAAAGACAATTTCTCAAAAAACCGAGGTGATGGGCAACCACCTCGGGCTCCACCCCCGAAGAGAGTAGTGAATGTCATCACCGGGGGATCAGAGGTGAACGACGTAAATTTTGCCGCGACCAAGAAATTCGCCAAGCTATCCATCACCATGGAAAAGAACCCGAGTCGGCGGCTCGGGTAAAGAAATTGTGTTTGACGATGATGACTGTGATGGGATGATGTTCCCCCATCACGACGCTTTGGTCATCATGCTGAGAATCAAAGACTCTGACATCAAAAGAGTCTTGATCGACCCCGGTAGTTCGGTCAATATAATCAGCTACGGGGCTGTTAAGAAAATGTGGCTGAAAGGGGAGGTTGTTCCCAAATCAAAAGTGTTAGCCGACTTCAACAACTCCACAGAGAAAATGTTGGGTGAGATCACACTCAAGACATTCGCCGAGGGGGTTATTAAGGAAACATTGTTCCAAGTCATGCCCGAGGATCTGACATATAATGTGATCCTCGGAAGGCCATGGATCCACTCCATGGAAGCTGTTCCCTCCACCTTGTATCAAGTGATTAAATTCCCTTCACCTTGGGGAGTTCGATCGATCAAAGGGGAGCAACGAGTAGCGAGGGAGTGCTATTCGGTTGCATTAAAGAGTGGAGTCGCCCCGATCGGGCCAAAGCAATAGCAACGACAGCAACCGGGGTCAAGCGGGGAGGACGCCCGAGGGGAAGTCGAAAAGATTCCAGCTTGTATTCAAGAACCTCGGAAGCAAAAGGCCGAGGATTCAACCGTTGAAGAATTGGAATCTTTCACCCTATTGAAAGAGTTCCCCAATAGAAAAGTGTTTGTCGGCTCGGAGTTGGACCCGGAGTCGAAAAAGGCGATTATTGAAGTTTTGAAGTCTAACCATGACTGTTTTGCTTGGTCCCATTCAGACATGACGGGTATCGATCCGGAGATCATGACTCACAAGCTGAATGTGGACCCAAAATTCACCAGAAGAAAAGACCTCATGCCGGGGTCAAAAAGAAGGCAATCGAGGATGAAACCACCAAGCTACAAGAAAATGGTTTCATAAGAGAGGTGAAATGCCCCGAATGGCTGGCCAATGTGGTGGTAGTACCGAAGAAGAATGGCAAGTGGAGAATGTGTGTAGACTACACCGACTTAAACAAAGCTTGCCCCAAAGACTCATATCCATTGCCACAAATTGACAGGTTAATAGATTCCACGGCTGGACACAGACTATTAACCTTCTTGGATGCGTATTCGGGCTATAATCAGATCCTCATGGACCCGAAGCACGAAGAGAAGACCTCGTTCATCACTGACCGATGTACTTTCTGTTATAAGGTGATGCCCTTCGGTTTGAAAAATGCCGGGGCGACCTACCAAAGGTTGGTATGTCGCATGTTCAAGGAGTATATTGGAAAGTCTATGGAAGTGATATGCTCATCAAATCGATCCGGATGGAGGATCATTTGAATCATTTGAGGGAAGCCTTTGCTGTTTTGAGGCAATACGGCATGAAATTGAACCCTGACAAGTGCGCCTTTGGCGTTGGATCAGGAAAATTCTTGGGATTCATTGTCTCTGAACGAGGAATCGAGGCTAACCCCGACAAAATCAAAGCCATTGAAGAGATCCCCGAGGAGCTGACCGGGGTGAAAGAAGTTCAAAGCTTGACTGGCTGAGTCGCTGCCTTGAGTCGACTTATCTCAAGGTCTTCGGAGCGATGCCACAAGTTCTTCTCTGTTTTGAGAAAAAACAATCACTTCGAATGGACACCGGAGTGTAAACAAGCGTTGAAAGATTTGAAATAATATTTGGCTAACGCACCGTTGTTTGCCAAGCCAAAAGAAGGTGAAACATTGCTGGTCTACTTGGCCGTGTCCGAGGTGTTTGTCAGCGCTGTGTTGGTTCGGGAAGAAGATGGCAAGTATCAACTCATCTACTATGTGAGCAAGACACTCCTTGACACTGAAACCAGGTTTCCACACTTGGAAAAATTAGCACTTGCTTTACTTGTCACTGCTCGGAAACTACGACCCTATTTTCAATGTCATCCAATAGCGGTAGTTTCAACCTTCCCTTTAAGGAGTATATTGGATAAACCTGAGTTATCAGGGAGGTTATCAAAATGGGTGGTAGAGTTGAGCGAGAATGATATCACTTATCAACCTCGGACAACCATTAAGTCTCAAGTCCTAGACGACTTCGTGGCCGACTTTAGTATTGGGATTTTGCCCGAGGCGGAAAAGGAGAATTCCATGGCAAAAGGAACCTCCCCAGGACTATGGATACTTCATACCGATGGAGCGACAAACTCCAAGGGTTCAGGTTTAGGCATAGTCTTGAGAGCACCAACCGGGGAGAAAGTCAGGCACTCGGTTCGGTTCAAGAAAGTGACCAACAATGAGGCCGAATACGAGGCAACTTTAGCAGGTTTGGAGCTGGCTAAAGAAATGGGGGTGGAAAGAATCGAACTGAGGTGCGACTCACAGTTGGTAGTGAACCAGGTCCTCGGTGACTATACGGCTCGGGAGCCCAGAATGCAGTTGTACTTGGATCGTGCACAAAGAATCTTGGCCCAATTCCAAGAATGACAAGTTAAACAAGTGCCTCGGGAGGAAAATACTGAGGCTGATGCTTTAGCAAACCTGGGTTCAGCGATCGACGAAGCTCACTCGGGGACTGACTCAGTGGTTCGGTTGTTGTCCGCACAAATGAGAGAGATGAAGTTGCAAGTCAACTCAGTGGACAACAGATGGGATTGGCGGAGTAAGTTCATCTCTTACTTCGACTCGGGGACTGTTCCCCAAGACAAAAAAGAAGCAAAAAAGTTAAGGACCCAAGCAGCCTCGTATCACTTGATCGAGGGTAACCTGTATAAAAGGTTATATTGCGGCCCGATGGCCTAATGTTTGGGGCCCGATGAGGCAAGGTACGTGATGGCCGAAGTGCACGAAGGCGAGTGTGGCAACCACTCGGGGGGAGGTCCTTGGTGCGTAAGTTATTAAGAGTTGGGTATTATTGGCCCACAATCAGTGCCGATGTGAAAGCCTTCGTGCAAAAATATGATAAGTGCCAACGCCATGGGCGGATGATCCACCAACAGGCCAAGCCTCTACACTTAGTGGTATCACCATGGCCTTACATGAAATGAGGGATGGACATTGTTGGACCATTGCCCAAGGGAAAGGGTGGTGTTCGCTTCATTTTAGTGCTAACCGATTACTTCACGAAATGGGTAGAAGCAGCGGCTCTCACTAAGGTAAAGCAAAAACAAGTAATCGACTTCATCAAAAAGAACATCATCTACAGGTTTGGCGTCCCGAGAGAAATCGCCTGTGACAACGGTAAACAATTCATGGGGGCAGCCATCACTGATTTCTTCAAGCAGTGGGGGATCAAAAGAATTGCTTCGACTCCTTATCACCCAAGTGCCAATGGCCAATTTGAGTCTTCAAATAGAATCATAATTGAAAATCTCAAGAAAAGACTCGATGAGAAAAAAGGTCCTTGGCCCGAGGAGCTGCTCGGGGTGCTATGTGCCATGCGAACAATGGAGAAGAGCAGCACCGGTGAGACTCCTTTTTTACTCGCTTATGGCATGGACTCCCTCATCCCCGTAGAAGTGGGCGAACCAAGCCTTCGGTACGCCCACACTGCCGAGGATGCAAAACAAGAGGCAATGCGCATAGAATTGGATCTGCTCGAGAAAAACAGAGAACTAGCTTTGGTTCGGCTAGTCGCCCAAAAAAGGCAGATCGAGGCGTACCTCAATAGGAAAGCCAAACTCAGGGACTTCAAAGTTGGAGACTGCGTTCTAAAAACTACAAACCAATCAACAAAGGAAGACAACGAGGGAAAGCTTGTTGCAAATTGGGAAGGACCCTACAGAGTCAAAGCAATCGTTGGAAAGGGGTCTTATCAAATCGAGAATCTGCAAGGAGAGCCCGAACCTTTGAATTGGAATATCTCCAATCTGAAGCGGTACTACTTCTAGTCGAGGTAAATACTTTTCAATCTTTTTAAATTCATCAACAGCCCCGAGCCGAACAACGCTCCTATGGCATCGATCGAAATGTACTAACTTGCTCCTCGTTCCATCTTTTTGCTTGACCTTTTCAGGAAGTGAACCGAATGATTTCCAGTGCTCGGATCTTCATCAAGATTCACAACCGAACACTGGGGAGGAGTGAGAAGGGTTGATACCGAGGTCGACATCGAGCCTCCCAACCGAAGCTTATCTATCCGACAACCGGGGACTTACGCCCGGGGAATAGATTTAGTACATTGTAAATCGGCCCGGTAGCGGCATATTATCAGCTTGCTTTTATTGAATTTTTTTTTTACCCAAGGTCCGCTTCGACTTGGTTCTATGTAAATAGCCGAATTCTGTCTCGTTGATATCAATAAAATGACTTTGATCTCATCTATTTTATCTGTGTAAATCTTGCACTCCGAAGCTGCACAATGTATCGACTCGAGGACGAGACGTCGTTCTAAGTTTGCATCGTTTAAATTCAGTTAAGTCTTGCAAGCAAGTTATTTATCTTCAACAGGGTGTTCGGTATATGTAAAAGCCAACACTCGAAATAAAGGCACAAACGATCTTTCATTAAAAAAGCCCGAAGGCTGAGAATATTTACATTTGGAAATGACCTGAAGGTCCAAAATAAAAGCATAAAAGCCCGAAGGCTTACAAAACAATGCTACCAGAAGTCTATGCCTCGGGAGAATCACCTCCATCCTCGGAGCCCCCCTCGGCATCTTCATCGTCTTCTTCATCTTCATCGCCACTCGAGGCTTCACTTGATGGAAGTTCATCAATGATTGCTTGGGCTTCCGCCGATTTGACCTCGGCTCTTGCAATCTCCTCATCCAAGATGATCTCTCCGGCGCGACATCGCTTGAGCAGCTTCAGCCGAGACTTGATAATGGCCCATCGCTTGTCCAGTTCGGCCCTCTTGACCTTGATTGCAGCCCTACTCTTTCGATCAGCAATCTCATCTTGAAGGGCTTCAATCTTAGCATCTTTAGCCGGGAGCTTGGAGTTCTCACTTTCCAGCTTTTTGATGTGAAGCACATGCTTCCTCAGCTGTTCGTGATGCTTTTTGTCCATCTCCACAGCCTCTGCCTTCGCTTGGGTCAGCTCGGCACTTAGCCTCGCAGCTTCGGCCTCCAGCCTCGAGCGCTCAACCTGAGAGCCATCACCGAGGGCTTTGATTTTAGCCTCGGAAGCCACCTCGGCCTCACGCAGGTCGGACTGGGACTTGGACAAGTCAGCCTTCAGTACAGCTATTTGTGTGTTGAAATTGTCCTTTTGCTTGTTCCATAGGCGAGCTACGCGCTGAACCTCTTCCGTCCTCGAGGACTCAACTTCGATGGCCCTCATTGATAGAATGAAACTCTGAGCAAAAATTAACCAAAGAACCAGAGTCAGCTACGAACCGAAGGTAAAGATGAAATTTTTTTTAAAGCACGGCTCAAGTGCGATGAAACTTACCCTCATAGCATTGGCGGTCATGGTATTGTATAGTTGGCTAGTGGAAAACTCCTACACAACCTTATCTTCGGTCGGCCCCAACAAAGGCGTGAGACTCAAGATGTCGCCTCGGTCACAAGCCAACAAATTTGAAGAAATCGGCACTTCAAGTCTCCGATAAGACCCTACAGAGGATGAAATCCTCGCAGGTTCGGAGTGTGACCTAACCGCGTCGGTGCCGACTTCCTCTTCAAATGTAGCAGTGCCGGCCTCCACGACTTTGGCCTTGCCCTTAGTTTTGGCAACCGCTACCTCAGATCCAGGTTCTTGATCCTCGAGGTCAATAAACTCAACATCCTTTTGAGCTAAGGCCTCAGCAGGTGCATCGTCGGGCTCATCAATCAATCCTCGACGCTAGGGGTGGGCATTCGGAATTTCGGTTTGCGTTCGGTTTTTATAAATTCGGAATTTTGGTTTTTGGTACCTAAATGTCGATACCAAATACCAAACCAAAATTTATTCGGTTCGGTTCGAAATTATGTAATTCGGTTCGGTTTTTTCGGTACGGTTTTATAATTTGGTTTTTATTTCAATTTTATGTCGTTCTATTAATAGTATTTTTGCAAAACCAAATTTTGTAGTAAGTGGCGATGTGTCACTGTACCAACTCCTAATATTGTTCAACCTTAATAAGCTTTCAACGTGCTTTTAAGGACCACAACCCACAACATGATAGCAAGAAAAAGAAACAATGTTCAATAATATTATTAACTCTGTCAATGATAGAAATTTATAAGCGTATCAATTTCTGGCATCTACTTATAACATTTTATTGAAGAGTATGGCAAGCGAAGGTCGTAACATTTTAATACAATCTTGCCTTCAAACAAAGTGATTTCTACAATTAGAATTAATTATATCACAAAATATTTATTCATCTGGTTATAATACAGATAGAGAACTTACAAAAAGAACGACAAGAAGTTACAACTTAACCTCTTCAATGCAGAATAAGGAAGAAAAAAGTGTGAATAAAGTATATTTGCTATTTGGGCTAAGAAAGAATTGGACTTGGGTTTGGTTTTAGTAATTAGAATTGTATTATGTATATATTTTGAATATATACACTATAAAAAATTTGGAATTTCAGAATTTGACACCTCAAAACCGAATTCCGAACCGAAATTCCAAAATACCGAATTTTTATACCGAATAGTGTTTCGAAATTCCAAAATTCCGAAACTGAAAAACCAAATTAATTTGGTTCGGTTCGGTTTTTTGATTTTCGGAATTTATGCCCACCCCTACTCGACGCCTTTCAACTGCCGCCTCGGGTTGGAGAGGAATTTTCGCCTCGGTGCGAGGAGTCACCGAGCGGGAGGGCTTCTTTGAAATTGTCCTCTTCCTCTTCACGCCTACAATAGTGGAAGAAATTAGAACGAGGAAGTAAAAAAGGAACAATATTCAATGGAATCAGCCGAGGATGAATATAACCTTTGGAGGTCCCTTGGCCGGGGGCTCCCTTTGAAGCTTTTGAAGACTTTGAAGCCTTCAGCCCCTTATATTCTCCAGCCACCAAAGCCAGGTTATCATCTGACTGGGTTTCCTCCCCATCTTTCTTCTTCTTCTCCTCTTTCTTCTTCTTCTTGCTTTTTTTGGTGTTAATGGCACGGTTTGGGAAACCTAGTTCCGAGGGAAAAAAAGCCAATAAAGCAAAATCAAAATCTCAAAATGACCTACCAAATAAAACACCATAAAAAACTTACCATGCCTTTTGCATTGCCAACCAAAATCGGCGGCCATCTTCATCCATGTCCTCTCGGGGCGTTCACGAGCCCCGGTCATTGCTCTGACCCACTCAGTCAAACCTTCAGGGGGCACGATGTCGACCTTGTTGGCTGAAGAGGCAACAAAGAAACGAAATCAGTTAACATGAATAAGTCACCGAGGAGTGAAATACAAAGGGAAGAGTACTTACGTGTGTTGTTCCACCGTTCGGGGAAATTAGGCTCGGTGGACAAGACACTTGTCTCCGACAAAATGTAACGATCACTTCAGCCCCAGTCCCCGTGGTCTTCACTCTTGTGAAGAAGGGAAAACTTGTCTCGGTTGTTCAAGGCCACGACCCCGGCCTTATGGAAGTATGGGTAGTAAAGGGAAATGAGATGTTGAAAGGTGAAGTCTACCCCGGCCTTCGTGCTTAACCAATCCATGCACTGGACAACCCTCCAGACGTCGGGGCCAAGTTGAGGCAAACATAAGTTGTAGGCCCGGAAAAAATCATCAATAACTCTGTGCACCAGGAGGGAGAAGCCGAGGGTGAAAGGATAAGTGTAAGCAAAAGAAAGCCCCTTAATATGGTGGCACACTCGGCTTGTTGGATCAGGTATGATCACTTTCACCTTGGGTTCAAATTTGCACTCCCTCCGAACCCGCTCGATGTGAGCTTGAGTTATGCGGGTCGGTGTGGTGTTCACATGAATATTTCTATTCTTTTCTTCCTGCTCGGTTGTCTGAGCTTGCAGCTTCAGATCTTTGCTATTATCGAAATGGGATGGGATTATTTGGTGAGGCTCAAGCTCCTGCTCGAGGGGAATCACCGGTCCCGAAGATCCCCCCTCGGCGACGTTCCCGCCTTCGGTCTCGCCCACGGCGTCATCGCCTTCACCATCACCTCCATCATCATCATCATCTCTGAGGATAAACTACCAATCATGACGTCATCAAGCGTGGCGTCATCCTCCCCCATATCAGCCTCCTCCTCCTCCACTGCCAAGTTGCGCATAGCCCTAGCCTTACGGCGCTTTAGGCCCCCGACACCAGATGAAACTTCTCCACCTTTCGCCTCCATCGTTGGAACCGCCGGCGCCGCAGCAGTGACGTCGCCACTAGTAGTGGCCATAGCCAGAGGCGGAACTCGCACCCTTTCACCTGAATCACTTGAGTCTTGCCTAGATATAGTGGTAGACATGGTGGCGATTCGGGATTGAAGCTTTCTTGAAGATTGAGATTGAAGGAAGTATGGAGGTTGCTTTTTCTTTTTGGCACTGTTAGTCGCAGAAAATGAAAGTGAAGAAAAGGTTTGGTAGGGGGGGGGGTATTTATATGTTTGGAGGAGTCAGGTGGTGGGACATCGTCATCATTGTAACGTTGGAAAAACCAAAATAACGGTGTGACCATTCGGGCAACCAACGGTTGGATGACACGTGTCCAAGAGAAATGACCTGATGGGACGCGAACCGTTGACAATTTTTGAAATACTTGGGTAAGATCAAGTCACATCACTTTCCCGCTAAACTTCACTCCACTCCTTGGTGACCTCAGTAGGTGACCGAGGAGTGGGGGGACTCTCTGTATTGGGTAAAAATAGACCCGCGGTGATTCGCCCTGGTCATGAAAATGGACAACGACTGAACACGTATCGGCGAGCCATAAACCGATGCAAATCAATGAATCGCCGAAGCCAGGCACAGAGGTCATCACCGAAGGCAAGCAGTAAGCTGAGCTTCGGTGACAGCCACCTCGGTCAAGCAACAGGGCCTTGCCACTGAGGTCAGTTATTCATACCTCGCTGGATCCCCTCGGTTCAAGCGGCTTTGCAGCCCACTTTCTCAGCCCAATACCTTACCCATTAACTCCACCCATAAATGCTCCAGACGTGGGATGGCCATAAAGAAGTAGTGGGGAACGTGGGATCAGAGCTTGTATCTATAAATAGCACTTTATTTACATTGTACAGATCCATAAATTGATACTGAAACTCTGCCCAATTTGTGCTCACAATCATATATTGAAATACAGCTATTTTTTCGCATTTACATCTTTTTCATGCATTTGTTCAACTTTGATACGAAGAATTGCTTATATTCGAATCCAAATTCGATTTGTAATCCTAAACTGATTTAGGCCCATACATATATAATGGCCAGAATATGAGTGTGAATTTTTAATACTTACTGTGTTCTTAAAATCATTGGGTTTGAGAAGATGACGTGCGGACTTATTGATCTAAATACTGTGGATAATTTTGATGACCTCAGAAATTCACCAGAGGAGTCGCTGACGGTGTCAGATGTTGCCGGCAACGGCATTCGTGTCTATGGAGCTGTGGCATGCGTGTGCTAGACCTTTGATTACTGCCCAAAAAGGAAGTGTTGTTGTGTACTTACCACAAGGTCACTTGGAACATTTTAAATAATGATATGGATGAGAATTTTAGGGATTAATCTTATTTAGTTTGCTCAATTTTGTCTGCTCAATTTTGTCTGGGTCCTTGTCTTGGATTCGATTCTCTAGAGGAATAATCCAACGAGATGAATTAATAGTGAATGAGTGTGAATATTGTGGGAAAGAATGTGGGACCCACAGAAAAATAAATGTATCTTAATATAAAAGAGAAGCAAAAAGCTAAAGCATTCCACATGTTCAAGTTTGCGAAATATTCCTCATTTTTCATGTCAGCCTGAGGTATTTAAGAGATACATTTTGTATCAAAATGAAGTGTCTATCTCATCATTTTGAAAGTCAGAGTGTTAATTGGTAATTCGACTCAACTACGAGAAGCATATATATATATATATATATATATATATATATATATATATATATATAGACACACACACACACACACACACACATAAAAGTTGCGGAAAAAAGAACTATAGCTTCTAATTCAAAAGATTAGGTTTAGGTACACCTCCAGATCATGGACATCTATATACATAAATTCCACAAGGGACAAAATACATCGATAACCAAAAAAAAAAAAAAAAGCTGATGACCACCACAGACAAAGGGTTATTTGTATGAATTAATAGGCCTCGCTGCTCAGCCCTGTAGGAGTAGAATCTGCTAGAAAATAAATATACAATAAAGAGAGGAAGAAACAAGGGGGTGATAGAAAGAACTCAGTAAGTTAAGGCCAATTATACATCCTCGAATAACAAGTAAGCCAATCATGTTAAACTAGTAGTCCAAATATTATCAAGTAGTCATGATAGAGCACATAAGAACAAGCCAATCAACATATAAGAATACAATATTTCCACATTACGCGCAAGCCAAGAACAACATTCAAGAGATGAAATGAGATGCAACGTGATGCAATGTGATGTAATGTGATGTAATGCAATGCAACCGGGTCGCATATGCCCGACTGTCACGACCTAAAATCGTGGATTGTCGTGAGAGTACCCGAACTAATCCGGTTAGGCAACCCACTCGAAATAAATACTAAGTACATTTAAATAATAGTGATAAAATAATATGATAAGTCTGAAGATTTGGTTTTAATATCTAAAACACGCGGAATACCCCAAAATACAAGAAAAAAGTCTACCATAAGGCATGAGCATCTATTAGATAAACTTCTAAATAAATATCTCGAATATCTGAAACAAGTAATGACATGAATGAAATAACTGAAAGGTGCGCCACCACAAAGCAAGGATGGTTAGCTCACCGCTGATCTGTAAGAAATCTTCAAACTCTAGCCGTAGGGATCACTGGTACTCGAAATCGTATCTGCCCGAACAAATAATAAAAAACAACATGAAAATAATGTAAGTCGAAAGAACTTAGTAGGTAGGTAGACTAGTTTTTATGAAAGACAGTAAACTAGTCTAAGCAATTAATTAACAGAATAGAGGAGAAAGAAAAGAAATATCTTCCAACTCATTATGTAGATAATTCACCAGATCACATAACCAATATCAACAAATCTCAATCAAGGGGACAAAAAATTAACCTTAACTCATAGCATAACATAATATGTGGTCCAACTCCGAAATAGATAATGGAGTAGATAGTGGACCAACTCCGAGGCAATCAATATGAACCAACTCTTGAATAGATAGTGGACTAATTCTGAAATATAATAGTAGACCAACTCTGAAATAGTAAAGTAATCATTAATTTCTAGGCTATAAATATGTTAGCCGATATAAGAACTCGACACATAATAACATACACTCATAATAAATAATCGGGCCATAATTTGCCTTAAACCTCTAAACCCGGCACGTGAGTACGCATGCCCGTACATATAATCAAAATATGAATATAACTTTTAATACATTAAACAACAAGATAATAACAACCAAGATCAGATATGTGCTTAACGGTTTAGGAAAATATCACATATTTCCAACTATAATAAAACGGCCTTGGTCAGTTGTTTTAGAAGTTAAGACTCTGATTGGCATGATGACAGTCTTAAAAGCTCCGTAAGGTCTGTTAGAACCTGTCTGCAAAATTTGAGCTAATTTAGACCTCATTTGGTGGGTTTTCGAGGAAAGTTTTGTTCGGTTACCGATAACACCTAAAAGAGGTTTTCGAGCTTGACTTGAGTAAATGAGCTCCGATTCAAAATCTAAAAAAGCCGCTAGGTTCGTATGGTCATTTTTGACATGTTTGAACCTTCAGAAGTGAAATTCAAGGTTGTTTGGATTGTTTTCACTAGAGATCCAAAGGTCAAGAAATCGACCTCTTTCCTGTGGTACCCCTATCTTGAATATCCGATTCAATATCCATCTTCTCGATCATGTCACACAAAGTTGGTATCACTTGTGTGAAAACCTTGGTACATTATGAGTCTCGTAGAGTCCTGTTTGGATCCGAATCGCAGCACTAGCAGGTGCTACGTGCTGGTGCAATTTTCTGCACCTTTCTGGATGGCCTGCGAGATTGCACGTGTGGAAGCGCTTGTGTGTTTGTTTCTGCTGCCTTGAAGCATGACCGCGCTACAGGGAGCACGAGGGAAAAGATGGGGTGGCGTGTGGGCGTCGGGGTTGGCGCAAAGGCGCTGATTTTCGGGTATAAAAAGGCCATCTCGGCTTGTTTCATTTCCAACTCAATTCCAATCATTTTCAATCAGTTCCAACATGATTAACTGGTACCAATCCATTCCAACTATTCATTTATTGATTCTAATTCAATTCTTCATGATAATTCAAAGGATTAAAGAGGTAATTTCATGAGTTGGGTTGAAGAGAATTGTGGTTAAAACCCTAGACTTATGGAATTAGGAAAAATGGTAGAATTGAACTCGAAAATGTTATATAATAGTATATTTGGACTCATAAAAATATGAGGAGTCCGGAAACATAAAACTTGTGGGCGTTCGGCTAAGCCCAGCCCAGGGTTATTTTCATAATTTTCTTCCATCTTCGGCTAAAAACTAAATATTCAATTCGTGCGCACTCATAGATGCAATTCTCTTCTTTGACATAGAGGAAAGTTAGTCCAAGTGGCGTTGGGACGAAAATGAGTCCATGAATAGTCGATTCGGCCCGAGATTAAAAGGTAAGTGATTATATTCCATTTCTTTGACGGCCTTCGGCCTATGGAACTTCTACCCATGTGTCTTTACGTGCGTAGCTGCCGCCAGACGTACTTATTATGCCATGACTTTGTTTACGTGTATCCCAATATGGTGTTGTATTGTGACATGTTGCATTGTATTAGGGTCTGTTTCGAGCCAAGAATAGAAGTATTCTATTATGAATAAGCATATGAGTTGTTAATCTAGGAAGCATAAATGTTAATTCGAGGATGAAAGCTTTATTCTGGTTATGAACATTTTTTGTTAAGCTTTCAGCTTCGTAGTATTAAGATTATGAGTTCTGATAAAACTAAGAGTATCAATTAGGGAATAGAAGCATTATGTTAAGTTATGAATCCTTATAAGAGTCACATGGCTAATGATGAGGGTCCCGTACCGGTGATTGTTGTATAAAACCCCCAGCAGTCGAGGTGGTCCCGTGTTGGTTACTTTGGTAGTCGAGGTAGTCCCGCTCCGGTTTCTTGGGATGCGAGGTAGTCCTAATGTCAGTTCTATTCTGGTATGCGATGGAGTCCCAATATAGAGAGAGACACCTGTGCACATATGACCCCCATTGCATCATAATGCATTCATCTCCTGCATCCCATAGGTTGGTGAGTATTGTTGCATTGGTTGCTCTATGTTTTGGGTGTATAATATATGTTTCTGGATGTTTATGTGTTCTGGTTGGTTACGTGTTTCTGGTTATTATCTATTTCTCCCCTCACCCTGGCTAGTTTATTTATTTCTAATGGTTAGGCAGCCCTCACTTATGGAGTCTTTTCGACTCACCCTATGTATTTTTCTCGTCTCTTTAATTCATTTCGGCAGGTTCTCTCTAGGATTGAGTTCAACACGTAAGTGAAGAGCGAAGACGATCTCATCAGTAAGGGTGAGACGGCTTTTGTTCAGGATGGCCACCAGCATTATGTCTGTTATCTCAGTTGTAATTTGCTCCCATCTGGAGATGTATATACTTTGTTTGTATTCTTAGATATCTGTTTGGATAGCCCTAAACCTAATAGATTAGGCAAACAACTGTAATTTCTTTTGTACAACTTATGTCTATAAGATTTTGATTATGTCTTTCTAGGTCTTGTTTATTATCTCAAGTTTGTTTTCGCACTTATGATTGAAATCTATAATTAGGGTTCGGCCTGCGGGTCTAGGATAGGATGTCGGGTGTTCGCACGGCCTAAATGAAATATCGCATTGTGTCAGTTGGTATCAGACTCCCGTTTTAGAGTTTATCAAGACTAAGACAGTGTTTAGTAGAGTCTCACTGATTGGTACGAAGACGTCTGTACTTATCTACGAGAGGCTATGTGCCATTTAGGAAGTTTCCAATCTTTCTTTCCTAATCGTGTGTCGATCTTCTTGTATGAAGCTAAATCATTTTCGTTAATACCTTCATAGTAATGGTGAACCCTCGTACCGATGATCCAGATGTTGGGGCCCTGGTATGCCAGCTTTTGATAGGCATGGAGAGCAGGATTTCGTAGCTCCCCCGTCTCTCCGTGATGCTTTTATGAGATTTTTGGCGGCGCAGATTCCTAGGAAGCCCCTATTCTAGTTTTAGATGTCGCTCCAGCGGTTTATGCTCTAGGTGGTCATGCTCCAAAGGGAGCAGGTGTTGTGTCTTTAGTTGTTCATGCTGGCCAGTCAACCTAGATTGCAATTCATGCCGAGAACTTGAAGAGGTTATATCATTTCATCAGGCTTAATCCTCCAACATTCTTAGGCCACGCATCAGATAAACCTAGTGAGTTTTTGGATCGGTGCTACCATATTCTAGAGGCCCTTGGCTATCTTGAGTAGTATTGAGTTGATTATACTACCTTTCAGTTTGAGGGTCTAGCCTTGGCATGGTGGACCACACTTCTACTAGCTAGGCATGGCTTGCCTAAGCTGACATAGAGTGAGTTTTCCATTGTAGTAAGCAAGACGAGAAAAGGAGGCAGTTTGAGAGATTTGGGCAAAGTAACCTGTCAGTTTCAGAATATGAGTTTTTATTTTCTGAGATGCCCGAGTATGCTGCAAATCTTGTTCGTGAGCCTTCTGAGAAGGTAAGTGTTTTATTTATAGACTTTGCTCCTCAGTTTCGGTCCAATATGATTGGGAGATTAAGGTGGGGACACTATTTGGTATTGCAGTCGACATTGCTCGTCGATATGAAGCCTATGATAAGTTGGAGAAGAGTGTGAGAGGGAAAGCAAGAGGTCTCACAAATCTGGCGAGTATCCTAGCACCTCCTCTGCGGGTAAGGATTATTATCGGGAGAGGTCGCCCGATAAACCAGCTCAGTCCTTGGCGCGTGCCAGACTATCGGCAAGATCTGCCTCGCTCTCCTTCTTATAAGAAGTCTCATCAGTATCCACCCATTATTATAAGATATTTTCATTGTCTTGATACAAATCATATTAGGAAGGATTGTCCCTTCCATCAGCAGAGAGACAGTTGTTTCTTCTCTCGCTCCCAGGCACCTAGGAGCCCTCAGGGCACTTCATTTGGATCTCAGTCAGCTAGAGGCGCAAAACCATCTCGCAGAAGTCGTGAGTGCTATGGTAATGGTTCTTAAAGGGATGATTATCTAGGCGGCAACTCAGCTCAGCCGCAGGGGCAGTTTTATGCCTTGCCACCCAGGCAGAATACTGAGGCATCTATGTGATATACCCAGGTAATTCGTCTTTCCTTTATCGGCGAATATGATTTCTATTATTTTAATAGATAGAGGATTCATTTATCTTGATACTTCCTTGTGATTCTTTTGGAGTATCACTTTTGTTAAGAATCTATATGATGGAGGGGTGAGTTTCTTGATATGTTATTCTTGGGGTTGTGAGACCCTATTGTTTCTTTGATTGAAATGTGAGAGATTTGGGAGTAAGTATCGACATCGTCTACTTGGCAACTTGTTGTTCCACCTTTTCTTGTTATGTCAAGTTAGTTTATCTCGCTTCTTGGACTTAATATTAGTAAAATGATTGGATTTTTATTCGTCACCATCAGAGAATGTCATTCTTCCTTCCAGTATAAAGTGATTAGAAAAGTAAAGTTCAATTTGTATGTATCACCTTGGTTTGAGATGTTAGTAGAGATATTTTACTCTATAAGCGTGTCGCTATTGTAAAGAGTGTTCCCGATGTGTCTTCTGATGATTTATTAGAGCTTCCTTCTTATTAGAAGGTTAAGTTGGCAAGGATTTTGTGCCATAAGCTTATTCAATATTTATTCCTTCTATTGCAATTCTCTGGCTAGCTTGACTCAGAAGTAGTCTAGCTCGGGTAGCCAGGCGAATAAATGGTGAGCTTCCAGAAGCTTTAATTGTTGCTACCCTCAGTCTATTACTATTCTTTTTCTTCTGGCACCAGGAAGCTTAACTGAATTCATTGCCCTTTATGATATTTTCCCATATTGGGCTGGAAATGAATGTCAATGTAGTCGAGTATGCACATTGTTTTTGTTTCAAAATTCCTAAGAGTAATGCGGAGCGTCATCCGCCTCATGAGTTAAAGTCATCAAGAAGTAGTGTTTGTGGTGAAGGCTTTCGTGAACTCGAAAATTGTAGTTCCTTTGCAACTCGAGAGTGTAATCTTTTAGTTCAAGTCCGAGCCGCGTTCCGCTCATGTTGTGGCTAAGTCTTCCTTAGTCCACTCGGCTAAGGAAGGACAGCCTGGAAATCCTTATTTCTAATTAGTTATTATCACAACCCAATTCTATAAGAACCGTGACTGGCACTTAGTAGACTGATCTACCAAGCAAACCAAGTATCTTGAGCTGCTAAAGAAGAACATGACTTATTTTATTTCATAGAAGATACTAGAATAAATTTAACATTGTACAACACTTGTACTTAGTCCACACGAGGATATACTCACAACTAGTACATGGAGTATAAATTTAAATATTAGTAGAATTATAAAATTGATTTAGACAACAAGGCCATTAGCGAGCTCTAGCACCCACGAAAGAAAAGTGAGGCTCACCACCGGCTAAATAAAGGTGACTCTCAGACTTCACTTTTAGGCTGGACTTGGGGACCTGAAACCAAGTAGTTCAATTAGCTTCGACCTCCCTTTTTGAAAAATTGAACAAGTATTTTATAAAAAATATGCACTTTTTACAATAAACATATTTATATGTACATCAATAAATTATCAAGATAATAAGGACTTTTGTAAATAAATTATTTTAAGAACTGAGAATCATTTACCAAAAATTGAGTATTGCCCGAAGGCGATAAACATACTTTATATTGGAGAGGTTCCATCTAGACACTGACATTCACCACGTGTACATCGTGGAGTCCGATCACCCACCTGAGATTTTTCTACCATAATGTGGTACGAGTAGGACGAGGTGCTAGCAACCCCAAAGAAACATCTTAATAAACCACTATATCTGATAGTGGATAACTTAAACTTGGGTATTGGATACACACATCCAAGTACCCAGAGATCTCTTAATAAACTACTACTCCCTCCGTTTCACTTTAGATGAACCTATTTGACTTTGCACGGAGTTTAATAAAGAGAGAAGACTTTTGATACTTGTGGTCTAAAATAAGTTACAGATATTTGTGTGGTTACAAATCATCTAGGGATGAGTAAAAGTGAATATTTCTTTCCAAATTTAGAAAGAGGTCATTCTTTTTGAAACAAACTAAAAAAGAAATAGGTTCATCATTTTCGAAACGAAGGGAGTATATCTTATGGTGGATACCATAACTTAAACTCTGGTATAGGATACGCTCATCCAAGGACCCATAAATCTCATAATAAACCACTATATATGCTTGTGGATAAACTTAACTTAAATTCCCACACCGGCACGTATGGTTTTGGGGTATTGGATACGTTCATCCAAGTACCCACTCAGTTATCTAAAGGTTCCTCCAAACTTATTTAATATCTCAAAATGCTTGTGCGGCCTCTTGCCAAAGTCATAAACATAAAATCAAAATTTTATGGTCTCATTTCTTTGTAACTGATAAGTCATAAATAAAAATGTACTAATAAAACATCAAATGTCATCTAAATGAAATAATAGTCATGAAACTTCACAATAATAGTGATAGTCACATACCCTTGTTCCCACGTGTATAAGCACACAAGAAAAAAAATTAAAAATAAATTTTTAATGCATTTAAAACTCATAAAACATGCATCATTTGAGAAAAATATAGGGTAGGTCTCAGCTTAACTTGACGAAGAATAACTCAAAACTCGATTAAGGTCAATCTATACAAATATTATAATTCGAGCATAAGTCTCTATGAGGGAAGACTAGAATTTTCCTATACTTATATTAGCTAGTTGACTTTTATTCAAACGTTCTAAATGCATCATACTTCTAGTTTATGCAGATGATAGTTAATATTTTTTAGAGCTATGTAAAGTAATAAAATATGTGTAGTTTAAAATATTAGAAAAATATATAATATAACTAAAAGAGTATAAGGATGGACTTATAATATAAAGAAGCTTTAGTGTTTAAAGAGAGGGCTTGAATAAAGAAGAGAACTTTGGAAGCTTAGTGGCACTTTTAGGTGAAATAAAATACAAGTATTTTGAAGAGTGCAAATGGTGGATTAAGAGTGGGTATTTACATGGGTAGGAGTGGGTTCTAGATAAGTCACTAGTCGTCTGATTATTGGTTGCATGAGCTACATGAGCTACTACATTTGTTGTAAGATATTCGGCATTTAAATCTTACCACCTTTCTATCTTATCATGTATGGTTAACGCTTGCCTAAGCAAGAGCAACACTTTGTCCATGAAAAATGACATTTGTCTATGGGATCATGCATGCAAGACACTTATCCTACCATCAATGACACTTGTCTTATGGAGTCATGCTTGGAAGACACTTATTTTACCATAAAAGACACTTGTTTATGAAGATTAACATGGAATACACTTGTTAGACATAAAATGACACTTGTTAATGAAAATGTCCATGTAAGACACATGTTTTAGCAAAAATTCCAAGTTTCTATGGGTGAGTTCATGAAGGGCACTTGTCTACCAAGAGGAAGAAGGGGGACACTTGGCAAGTGACACTTAGGTAGTAATTTATTCTAAGAAGGTGCCACCTAGTCTTTTGGATATTTTGGACATAAATTAATGTCTACTAAACCAAATATCAAAAATAATATTTATTAAGTTAGTATAATGATTATCAATCCATTCTCTACTAATAATAATAATTATAATAAAATTAATAGTAATAGTATTAGTAATAATAATAGTAATGATATTAATACTAATAATAATAATATTAAATAATAATATTAGTAGTTTTGGTAATACTAGTATTTATAATAGTGCTAATAATATCCCTTTCTATTAGGAAAAATAGTTTGAAAATAATAAAATAGTTAGGGATATATGTATTATAGCAAAATTCTCGTTAATAAACTTAATGCAAAAGCGTATCGAAACATAGGGTCATTACAGTTATCTGGCCGTGTTCAAAGTGGAGGAGTTTTCCTCCACTTATATATGTCAAGGGTAAATCTTTCAAGCGTCATCGAAGGGTAAGTCAAGTTGCAAGTTTATTAGCCCTTTTTCCGTGTCGAAAATCATATTGGTAGGATGGCTCATTAGCTCGAATTGTTGGCCTCTGTGCAATGGTCTTTCTGGTGTCGATGCTCGGAAAGTGCATCCGAGATCCTTCCGAGGTTATTGTAATATATCCAGTTCCACTAGGTGCGAATCTAGCTTGTGGGAATTCCTAGTTGTTGTTAACAGTGATATTAAGGAAAATTTGATTCTAAAAAGAAAGCCTGATGATTTTATTCCGAGTAGGTGCATGGGTATAGGAAAATTGGGGGAGTATTCCTCTAGCCTTAGACGCAGATGATATCTTTAAAAGCTTCACCAACGCGTAAGTTAGGTTCCATGCTTGTTGATATTTCAATGTCGCAAAGTGTTCCGGGGGAAGGTGATTAGCCGATTTGATTGGTAGGGATCAATGCCAGCTTATCTGTGCATCTTTGTTCCGAGAATGAAAAGTTTTCCTAGTAGTAATCGAAGAAGATTTGGATTGGCTATGTGTAAATTAAGTTGTTTTTGCCTAAAATCAGTCGCCTAGGTTAAACAATTAATTAGGAATGAGGGCACAAGCAATACAATAAATACGATAGAAAAGTAAATAAACTAAAGAGAGAAAGTAATGAGCAAGAAAATTAAAGTAGTCTTCTTCCTTGAGAATAGCCGGATTCTGTGGTGAATTGCCTTATTTTACAATACAATGTAAGGAGGGGTATTTATAGTAGTGGATACTCTGTCCTAATTAAGGTAAAATACAAAGACTAATAAAGCTATAGGCCTATAACTCAAGGCGGCAGTATATACTAAACCCTAACTAGGAGACTGTAACCCTAAAGCGACAGGATGTATGCTCTTTGTCCTACGGCCGTACCAACTGAACGGTCATAACTCGTAGAACGGGCGTGTATCCTTTGCGCCTGGAGACTCGTACGATAAGTGTAGTCTCGCCAACTGGACTTGTATCCCCGTAATAGTAGGTGGTGTATTTTTGCCCACACATAAGTGTAATCTTGACTCTTAAGCGAAGAGACGTGCTTTATCGAATATCACCTTATGAGCTTGGTGTCAATATTATCATATTGTATAACTCGAGTTGGGGGTTCGTTTCAAGTATCCTCCATGCTGATTCTAAAGTACTCTGGTAAAAGTGAATGTAGCTCGTTCGGGGACGAACGAGAGTTTAAGTTGACAGAGAATGAAACGACCTCGGTCAATTGTTTCAGAAGTTAAGACTTTGACTGGAATGATGAATGCCTTAAAATATTTGTAAGTTCCATCCGGACTTATCTGCAAAATTTGAGCTGATTCGGACCTCGTTTGGTGAGTTTTCGAAGAAGGTTTCTGTTTCAGTTGTTGGTAACACCTAAAAGATGTTCCTGAACTCGATTTGAGTAAATGGGATCTGATTCAAAATCTAAAAGCTTCTTTAGGTTTATATGGTCATTGTGATATATGAAAATTTTTAGAGATGAAATCCAAGGTCGTTCGGATAGTTTCGCTAGAAATCCGAAAGTCAAGAAATCGATCCCTTCCCATGGGACCTTTATCTTAAGTTTTAGAGATCTGATTCAATATCTGTTTTCATTAGCCAATTATAAAAGTGTTGTATGACTTGTTTGAAAAATTTGAAGTCATTCCGAGTCTTGTAAGGTCCTTTTTGGACCTGAATCGCAGCACCAGCAGGTGATGGTGCAATTTTTTACACCTTATGGCAGGCTGCTGACCCGAGGTGTGATCGTGCTTCTGGGAGTGCAAGGGCAAAGATGGGGTTGCATATGGGCGTTGGGGTTGGCGCGAAGGCATTGTTTTTCGGGTATAAAAAGGCCTTGTCGGCTTGTTTCATTTCAATCAGTTCTAAAGTAATTTCTTGGTACCAATTCATTCCAATTGTTCAGGTGTCGATTCTAATTCAAGTTAAATTATAATTCAATGATTAAAGTGAGAATTTCATGAGTTGGGTTTTAGGGAATTGGGTTAGAACCCTATACTTATGGAATTGGGAGCCGAATTGAACTTGAAAATATAATTTAATAATATATTTGGACTCGTGAAAGTTTGAAGAGTCCAGAAATATATAACTTGTGGGCATTCGGCTAAGCCAGGCCCAGGAGCATTTTCATAATTTTCCTCCACCTCCCGTTAATAGCTAAATATTCAGTCTGTGCACGCTCATATATAGTATTTCTCTTCTTTGACTTAGAGAAAAGTGGTTCCAAGAGGCATCGGGAAGAAAATGAGTCTATTCAGCCTGAGATTAAAAGATAAGTGGTTGTATTCCTTTGGTTTGGCGGCCTTCGGCCTATGGAACTTCTACCCAGGTGTTCTTACGTGCGTAGCCTGCCGCCAGGCGTACTTATTATGCCATGACTTTGTTTATGTGTATCCCCATGTGGTGTTGTATTGTGACATGCTATATTATGACATGTTGCATAGGCTCGATTTCGAGCCAAGAATAGAAGTATTTTGTTGTGAATAAGCATGTGATTTGTTAGGCTAGGAAGTATAAATGTTACTTCAAGGATAAAAGCTCTATTCTGATTATGAACATCTGTTGTTAAGCTTTAATTTTAGTAGTATATTTGGATTATGAGTTCTGATGAAATTGTGCATATCGATTGGGGAATAAAATCATTCTGTTAAGTTGTGAATCCTTATAAAAGTCGCATGGTTGACGATGAGGGTCCCGCGCTGGTGATTGTTGTGTTGTCGTATAAAACCCCCAGCAGTCGACGTAGTACCGTGCTGGTTAGTCCGGTAATCGAGGTAGTCCCGCTCTGGTTTCCTGGTATGCGAGGTAGTTCTGATGTCAGTTCTCTTTTGGTATGCGATGGAGTCCCGATAGAGAGAGACACCTGGGCACATGTGACCCCCATTGAATCATAATGCATTCATCTTTTGGCATTCCATAGGTTGCTGAGTATTGTTGCATAGGTTGCTCTTTATTTTGGGTATATAATATATATTTCTGGTCCTTTATGTGTTCTAGTTGGTCACATGTTTCTGGTATTATCTGCTTCTCACCTCTTCTGGCTAGTTTATTTATTTCTAATGGTTAGGCAGCCCCACTTACGGAGTCCTTTTGACTCACCCTCTGTTTGCCGCGACAATTTCGCTCCAGGATTGAGTTCGCCACATAAGTAAGGAGCGAAGACGATCTCAACTATCAAGATGAGCCGGATTTTGTTCAGGATGGCCACCTGTTTATGTCTATTATCTCAGTTGTATTTTACTCTCTTTGATATATATATATATATATATATATATATATATATATATATATATATATATATATATATATATATATATATATATATATATATATATACTTCGTTTGTATTCTTAGATGTCTGTCAGGATAGCCCTAAACCTAGTACATTGGGTAGACAGCTGTAATTTCTTTTGTACAACTTATGTATGTACGATTTTGATTGTGTCTTTCTAGGTCTTGTGCATTGTTTCAAGTTTGTTTTAGCACTTGTGGTTGAAATCTATAAAAAAGGGTTCATTCGACGGGTCTAGGGGAGGATGTCAGGTGCCCGTACAGCCTAGCTTGAAGACTGGGTCATGTCATATAAGTTCAAACATAACAAATTGGTGTAAACGATGACACCTAGGATAGTGCACCTATAGGGAACATATGCACAATATCCTGCGTGTAGAAATTCCATGATAGAACCACCTAGTTTTGTTTGAAGAAGCAAGCCACTACTCAACAACTACTTTTCCTGCTGAATCTCCTCTATGTGGTCTCGCTCTAAGTAAAGCAACGAAATACATAATTAATTCAATACATTGTTTCAAATTCTCGAGTCTAAAACTTGTCCCTAAGTCCCAAGACAAATTACGCACTCGGGTTATCCTCAAATTCAAGAGTATAATATTCATGATACAAATATTCTAATCCCGATAATAATCACAGTGTATAATAAAGGCAGAATTGGTTGTTAGCTACTTGAACTATGCAAGAAAAGGCACTAAAGTACCTCAACTGAGGCTTGTACCTATTGGCTACCAAGACCTGTTCAAATTTTTGCCATCTGAGCACAATTTAACTTTCCAATAAACAAAATGCAGTACGTTGGCATCACGCGACTTCTCATGTGTAATAGACACCTTTGCATATGGCTTTGAAGTTTTTAAGTGATTGCATATGTCTTGGAAGTTTTTAAGTGATCCCGTTGACTTCAAACCCCTAGGAAACAATAGTGACTATTCCTTTGGCAAAGGAGCTCGAGGAACATGATCATTGTTCCAGTTTCTTACATAAGTCTGCTTCCCCTCTTATTACTGAGCAAGTCTTTCAGAACCATTTCTTCATCAGATACGCCATTTTCATATTGCAAAGGCTTGCAGTCCCCGGTGTTATGTCTGTGATCACCATAGAACTCACACCAATATTCGTGACTTCTTTTACTCAGATTCGCTCTCATGTCCTTTGGCCGTCCAAATCTCTCCTCACGCTTATAAAGGCAGCCACTAACTCCATTGGATTAACATTATAAATCTATGCTCTAATGGCTTGGGCACATCCAATTCCTTTCTAACTAAGGAAGGTCTTGTATTATCTCTCTGATTCGATCCCCAGTTTTCTCGTCCCTTTTATGTTCTCCTATATAAACCATGTATGAGAAAATCAACATAAAGCTCGTATAGACTTCTTGAACATCTATGGCCAATCCCGGACAATCTCTTCAAGGGCTCTAATCGATAACTGTTCCGGCTGCTACCACCGGAGTAGGTAAAGTTTCCATCTTCTACTCTTAAGTTTCATACAATACATGTGGTAAGCAAATTCCAAATCTCTGGCGAAAATTCCTGGAGTCTATCCTTCAGCCTCTCGGTTGCTTCAACTTCTTAGCTTACATCAACTTCATTTCTTCTCTTGTAAAATCATTCTTTTTGATACCGATTGTGTAAGTTTTAATTTGATCTCGAGGCTCTAAGGTCCCATCACATTTCGCTAAGTCTAGCATCTTAAAGTTCTTAGGTATGGGCATAGGTGCGGCACTTGGTTTCCATGGTTGCTGAGAGTACTTCTCCTAATCTATCCCCGTCAACATGGGAGGAGCCCCTAGAATCTGATCAATGCGCTCATTCTGCTCCTTATGCTGCTTTAGAATTGATTCTAATAGTGTATGCTGCGGGTAAGAGCTACTGGCACCTTGCTCAGGTCTCTGAGCCCCCGATTCCCAAACCAACTACAATTGCCCAGCACGGAGTTTGGGGTAGTTTTCATAGATTCCATCCTTTGCGGGGCTGGTGAACTAACATGTACGTTCTCGGTCACAACCGCCAGTGCCTCACTAACATGATTCTAAAAGCCTTTCTACTGTCGTATGAACTCCTTCGAAATGACCTATCAAGAAGGGTCTGCCATTCCTTTTGTGTTGCTATGATCTTGCACAGGTGAACCATCCGAAGACCCGCTAAATGAGTGCTCTGAGCTAGTATCACGACCGCTTCGAGCCCGATGTTGTGACCTCTTTGAGAATAGGCGCTGCTTACATTCTAGAGATGGTGTTAGTGATGGGCATCTAATCTGATGCGATGAAATGGTTTGATATGGCATTATACACCATTAAAAATAACAAAAACAACCAAGGGAGTAACACAATCTTGAATTAATGACACAATTATGGTGGTCTCCAAACTGTTTAACCTAAAATCTGAATGATTTGGATTGACCAATTAATTTTATATTTAAGACCACAAGCAATGTGAATTAATTCAATTAATATTCAATCCCTTGTGTGAATAATGAAGTAACAATATCGATAGTGAAAAGAAGAAGAAATAAAAGATAAGTAAAGAGAGTGAGATTCTTATTAATAAATTATCAAGTCGAGCCAATCGTGAGCCAAAAAGTAGTAACAAAAGCACAACGAGCAATGAAAGCTGAAGAAAAATGGGCATAGTTTGTGCTAGCGTGTGTGTGTTAGCTATATATAGGATAGACCACTTCCTAATTCTTCTTTTGCACATTTCTTAGGAGATAAGAGTGGCGGTTGGACGTGATAGAGATGAATTCTTTAATATTTCAGGATTGGTTATTACTTGGATGACGATGACCCCGATGTTCTAAACCCTTTGGATAGCCTATGAACACCCCTCTCAGGTCTGAATGAATGGGTTCTCGAATTATCCATGGCCTTCGAGGCTTTTGTACACTATCGTCTCTGAGTACAAAATATTACTCACATATGGATGAACAATTGTGAAACTCAAAAATCTTTTGATAGAGAAGCCGATGGACTGACTACTCAGTTGCGAAAAGAGAAAAACTAAATTGTTCTTAGAGTTTGCGCTGATGACTGCTGCTTAAAAAGTTGAGTCCCTAATTGTTCTAAGCCATGGTGTAATAGCAAAATTAAATATCATGTGAGAGACCAATTAGATTTACATAAGTTGGCAAAAGTCCTAATGAGGAATTGGTATAAAAGGTACGTAAAACAAATGCAATGGATCATTCAACGTGGAAAACTGTCTTGCCTTCATATTACTTTAAACGTAAATAGAGTTCAACTAGCTAGCGAACTAAACTATGACCAATAGAAATGGTTGCAAATTATACTTTTGAATAAGCTTCTGTGTTAATACAATGTTGTTTTCGTTTTCCGTCATAGACACCTCCTGCTTTCATGACCGGGAAAAGTGCATGAGTGATCAGTCTTTGGTTTGAGACCACTTTTTTTACTGATTTTGCATGAGATACCACTTTTGGAACTTCAGCCCTTGTGCGCTGAACTTTACACAAGTTCATCCCACAAGGGCTGAAGTTCAGCCCACCATAAGGGTTGAAGTTTACATATATATACCTAAAAGTTAGGGTTTTTTACACAAATATACAAATTTTTAACCTTAATTACAAAAAAATAGCAATATTTCTCTAATTACAATACATAGCATTATTTTTCTAACACATTTAATAATAATCTAACACATTTCACTTTCACTTTCCATTTTCCCCAAATTAAAAATTCTCTCACTTACTCTCTCTTTCTCCCATCACCCCACACCCACCACCCCAACACCATAACCCCCACCCTAACGCCATTACCACCACCCCACCACCATTACCCCCACCACCCCAACGCCATCAGACAGTTATATTTTAATTTCACAATAAAATGCTCACAGCTCTTGAAAAAGTAAGTTTTACTTTGCCAAGGAATCTTGTAACAACGTGATATGTTGGGCAAAGGACAGATAAAGGCGGGAGGAAAGTAATGGGGATAAAAATCTCCATACTCTGCTTTCGCTGTTCATTTCTCGCTCGTTCAGAGAATCAAATCTTTTGAACTTTATTAGTCAAAACCTATGATAGCTCTAAAGCTTTTCTAACCTGCCATTTTGGTCTATACATGGGAGTTAATCTTACAGACAGTTTCATAGCCCTATTTTTTCAGTAGCAACTTATCATTTGTCTAAAGAAGTTTATATTACCTTTAACTAAATGGCATAAAATATACATTCAACTTCACAAATGATCATTTTGCTCTCTGCTTAACTCAAGAAGTCTTCTACATCTACAATTAGATACGGTGCTGCAGAAACAGTTGAAACGGTGCAGAAACAGTTGAGATACGGTGCTGCAGAAACAGTTAGATACGGCTGCTGCAAAAACAGTTGAAAACGGTGCAGAAACAGTTGAGATACGGTGCTGCCAAAAACAGTTGAAACAGTGCAGAAATAGTTAGATACGGTGCTGCAGAAACAATTGAAACGGTACAGAAACAGTTAGAAACAGTTGAAACGGTGCAGAAACAGTTGAGATACGGTACTGCAGAAACAGTTGGAACGATGCAGAAACAGTTAGAAACAGTTGAAACGGTGCAGAAACAGTTAGATACTGTGCTACAGAAACAGTTGAGATACAGTGAGATACATCGAGGATGGGATGAGGAAAAGTGAAATTGGGGGAAATGATAGGAATAAAAGTGAAATTGGGGGAAATGGTGAGAGGAAAATTGATATAGGGAGAAATGGGAGGAGCAAAAGTGATAGTGGGTGAAATAGGAGGGAAGAATGTAAGGGTTTGGTATGTTATGGGAAAATATTGCTATGTTTTTGCTATATTTGTAATTAACTTGTGTTTTCCTCTATATAGGGTTATTTTGCTAAAATGTTGCTATGTTTGGTAATTAAGTTCTAAAACTTGTACTTTTATGTAAAAAATCCTAAAAGTTAAGCCCTTACGGATTGAAGTTGAACTTCATAACTTAAGCATGAAGTTCAACCCTTCAGCCCATAAAAATGTGAAGTTTCAAAAAATAACCTCTCATGTAAAACCCAATAAAAAATGGCTTCAAACCAAATACTGGTGGCCTAGGAGCTAAATTTTTACGAAATTCTTTCTTCTTCGATCACCAAAGGTTACTTGTGGATGAATAATCGTGAAATTCAACATTCTTTTAGAGGTGAATCAATTGACAAACAAGAAACTGACAGGAAATAAAAAGAGGAATGGAATTAATGTGCTAAGAGAAGCATGAACCAATAACTTCTTCAAGATTTGAGTCCTTCACCGTGCTAATTGCTAAGCCAGTGTGTGGCGAATCAATAAAATGTGATATTTTATTTATTTGTTTCCAAGATAAGTTGATCTTTAGGAGAGACAAATTGAGTTTACTCGCCAAAAATCGTTTGTCGTAACGTATAATTCTCCATGAGTCCTGACTCTTCTCTTTAATTAGAGGCGGAAATTTAAGTTTGACGAGGACACAACTAAACCCACTGACTAGTGCACGATTGAGGGTGTCAAGCAATATATTTATATGATTTTTGAAGTATATACACCTATATATATTAAAAAAATATCCGATGTCAGCGGGCGCTAGTGCACCCAACTTTTCAACATAGGTGCGCCTATGTCTGTAATATTTTGATTTTGTAACCACATGATCAACCAATGAAACCATGAACTAACATCAATTTTCGAGATGAAATCTGATATTTGGAAAGTTGATATTTCCGGTTTGTCCCAATTTATATGAACATTCTTTCCTTTACTCAATCCAAAAAATGATATATTTCTATATTAAATAATAATTTAACTATAAATTTCATTTTATTTTTAATGGAATGATTTCTAGACACAAATTCTATAGCTTATTTCAAAAACAAATTTCTTAATCTAGCTTTATTCTTCCAATATATGTCTAGTTAAATATCTTCACTTAAATTGAGACGGAGGAATTAACTAATAAAATATTTCCACACGTCCCAAAAGCTCTACCCTTCTGCCAACACCCACACTAAAGGAAATGAACATAACTCTCCCTAACCCATCAAAATACTTCTCCATAAGCCCACATCCATAAAAGAGTTTGACCTTTTCTTGTTCTCCATGCACAACCCCCCCCCCACCCCCACCCCCCGGGACGGCTCTACCCCCTATTTCTCCCTTATAATCTCACTACACAAAGTATTCACCACTTCCATAAACTCTTTCCTAGCTAATAAACTTAATTAAATACCTTTACTCTTTAGTCCCCAACCCCAACCCCACAACATATTGGCATCACATCAATATCCCCAATAAACCAAATGGAACTTTCTCTCAGCGTAAATCGCATACCAGAGGAAATCTCGGTAGCTCTTCCAATGTTTTGGTAACGGTGACAGGAACATGTAGAGCGACATGACCCATGCAAAACCTGGAGCATTGGGTGGGGGGGGGGGGGGAGAGGGAAATTATTCAAAAGATATGATAGTCAGATGCTAGCCATGCAGTAGCGAGTGCAAGCATGAAAAATTGCACCTCAAAATGACCCCATAAATATGTTCAGGTAACTTGTTCACTAACAAAATGTTGTTTTCTAATGCGCTAAAGAAATAGCTCGCAACAACATAAGTATAAAAGAAATTCATTGGACATGATCGGAAAGACGTTTCCACAGAAACATCAATAAACACCATTCTTTTCTACGGGACACCAAAAAGGAACTAACTGCCAAGCCCCAGCCTTGTCAAAATCTAAATCTTGATGTTGAAGTAATCATGGTCAAAATGATGCAATCTTACATATCCATCTTCACCGCCACTCGCGAAACTGCAAAACGAAATAGCAGGTTCACACAACAATCAGGATGAAAATCCAATAAACTTTGTCACCACAGAAGCAAAAAGAAGTCAAGCATGGAAACTGATCATTGTTATACCATCTAGAAGTAACCAATAAAGCAGGTAATAAGAAACCATACACATCTTAACACGGACAAACCTAGAAACTGAAAGCAACAAGGCATAATGGATCTCCCCTCAAATATGAGCTTATTGTCACTAATATTGATTCAACCAATGAAAAAGTAGTTGCATTAATCACGAAAGTTCTTGTTTCTCATTAATTCTTATAGATTATCTGGTCAATTAGTTGGCTCTTTAGCGTTCTCCAATATTCAACTGAAAGTTTATTATTTATCCCAGCAAAAAGATTTCATGGGTTATTCAAGAGGGAAACTTGAAGTCAACTAGACAAACAGATAGCAGAAGTTTGGCAACGAATAGATCCCAAAGGCTATGCTAGTTCTACGGGTAACAAGGGAGAAATCCGATGGTTTCCCCACCGCAGGTGAAGCATTCAATATGTCTGTTATTGTTTGACTTGGGGCGAAAGAAATAACAAGAGGTCTTTTCTCCTCTCACCCAACCTCAAAGGGCATGAAAGCTTGAAACATTACTTTACATCCTTTGCCTACACCCTTCTTTCACCTCCCCTTTCTCTCACCCGTCCTTTTCTCATCACCAAATTAAAACATAAGTCCAGACAGAGAGTCAGAGACCCGTTGGCAATCATGGGAGAGAAGCAAGCACATATTCATTTGTTGAGGTAGAAGGTAGAAGAGAAATGAGATATACGGCTGTTCTGTGCATAGGAAAATGATAATACCAAGAACTCTTCAACTAAAAGCTTGAGAGTGCCTTCCATTCTCAATGCATTATCTCAGTGGAAAACTTAACCACACTGCGCATATACACCAAAATAAGTTCTGTAAATCTACACATTTAATCTTTAACTACATCTTGGCATATGCATTGGGGGTATCAGATTAGCAAAGACCCCACCACACTGCATACACCGATAAATGTATACAGTAGTTTTCCTGATGAGAACCCTACGACAAAAATGGGGGGGCATCAGTTTCTCAAAATACCACCACAATGCATAGTAAGACTTCTCCTTACTGCAAGATAATCTCAAGATCTCTGTTGCTTCAATTAATTACACCTCAATCCCAATATAGTTGAAGTTAGCTATATGAATTCTCCATATTTATTCAGCTCTATCGAGCCTGTTTCTTTAATATACCAAATGATTTCCTTTAAAACAAATTACGGACTTCTTAACTAGAGGCTCTCTAAACCTTAAACTTACTAATACTTTAACATACAAGCCTCTAAGGCTCTAAAAAAAAATGCAAAGGTTCCAGACAAAGAAAAGACCTTTCTTTTATTACGTTAAATTTGGCACAATGCAATACTAAATAAATCAAACAGGCAGTTCAACAAATTAAAATGGGTCAAACAGAGAGAAAAGAGGGAAGAGAGAGCAAGACATGGATGAAAGCAAACCAATTGCAAATTTTAACCCTTCCGTAAGTTGATGACCCCCAAAAACAATTGAATTAACTCAAGTCCAACCTAATATAAAACGGAAAAGGGCCAAAACTGCCCCTGATGTATTACAAAAAGTCTAAAAAGCCCTCTGTGAACCTATATTTCGCCAATAATGACCATGACGTTATTTTTTGGCTCAATTCAAACATGCCGTTCAGACTAAGGGACGCTTTTATATAAAATTATATGGATATGTTTTGTTGTGTGTGGCATAAACTGATTGGCTCATCTAAATTTTTTTTAAAGAAACACCAACCATATGAATTAGACTCAACCTGTTTTGTAGTCCCAAATCTGGATGAAAAACTACAAAACCCCAGCCAATCTCATTTCTTCTACTTTCTATTCGAATTGGCTTTCACCAATTCTCATCTTCTACTGAAAATTAGGCTTCTATAAGGTAAAAGTGGATGAAGAAAGCTTAAGAACCCTTATTTGGAATTATCCCCATTAACTCAAAAGTGAAGTCCCAGTCGTCTAATTTATCAACTATTGTGAAATTGTTATGCCTCCATCCGTTACAAACATAATCAAGAATTTGCAGCTTGGCTCGAGCATGAAATTGCTGTGAAATGTGGTACAATGATAACAAAATAAACTGGGTGTAATAACATAAACGTTGAAAGTTAGCTCATGAATAAACATAGCTCAAATTCGGGTTGGATCTTGGGTCTTCAGGAAGGTCGGCTCTTTAGGTGGCTTATGGGGTGATTATTTAATTAGGGAGGGGTTCAAATATAGACCAGTCAAATCAGGCTATGTTGCCCAACTACTTTTTAAAAGAGGACGCTAGTGTCAAGGGCAGGTTTGAGCCACAAAAATAATGGTGGGGGAATTATTTGCAAAACAGGTATAAGAGGGCATTATTAGACCTTCTCCAATACATCAGGGGCAGTTTTGGACCTTTTACAATATAAAAATAGGACCGACCATGATCCTACTATCCTAGTAAACATTAATTCCAGCTTTATTGGATTTTGAAGGTTTCCATACTTAGAGAACTAGAGTGGAATGCAAGTGATAGGATAACTCTCTAACTCTTCTTGTTTCTCTTCCCATAATTCCAAAAAACTATTATAAAGTTGTAACTTGCACCTTTAAGAGCAAGTACATTTTTTTATTAACTTCACAAGTATAACATGATTAATAAGTAAGCCTTCACAAAACTTAATGATGCCGCCTTTATACCCTGTTTTCACCTGTAAAAGGATCCAAGACTTACAAAATGGTGCCAAAACTTGTAGAAAGCATAAAAACCATCAAGGAACATATCCCAAGGCACCAAATGACGAACACATGATGTTAAAAATTCACTTTCCCCATCCAAAAACAGGTTCCCTAAATTTTCGATATGGTTTGTCAGAAAGCACTTTTCTTGAACAGGTATTCTTCTGTTCATTATTCATTACTACTGGATATTCATGCAATTCAAGAACTGATCAGGAACTCTTATAAAACTTATTTGTTACAAAAAGTACATCTTCTTTGGTATATCGAGGCCGTACCATGAAGAGCATCGAGAGAAGAAAAAAAATTGAGATTTCTCAGAATCCCACCAGGAAAAAGGTAAAAGACCAAAAAAAAAAAAAAAATTACAAGAGTTGACAATTTTTCAAAAATAGCTATCGCATTAAATCTAAACTCATAAATCTGCATAGGGATTAAACTTTAACTTCTAAAATGGCATAAATGCATTACAATCCACACAGAAGATGCAAGAACATGGAATGAACAGTTACCTCTTCCCATCAGGATTGAAAGCCAAGGCATTTATTGGTCCAAAGTGCCCTTTAACACCTCCTATTTCCTCTTGAAGAATCTGATACATATCCAAATACAATTACACACACTCCAAATGCTATGAAACCAAATCAGATTCATCTTTTTTGCCTTTCTCTTTATTGGGGTGGGGGAATCCATCCATAACAGCTTACCTTGTCATAGAATTTGGCCTCAAACTTTCCAGCACGATGATCGGTAGTTGTTACAGCTGAAGCATCCTGACCACCTCCCAAAACCACCTATAGACCAAGTGAAGCATAAGATTATAAGATACTTGCAGACCGCTTGAAGAAACAGTTGTGTGTGCCAACATGATACAAAATTAATGGGACTAGCAAAAGCAAGCTGGTCGAATTTAAGACCATGACCAGCTTTGTTTGATAACTAACACATTGGATCAAGATTGGTGGAGCATCTCCTCACAGTCCGCACAGCTAAGTGAGCAGGACAATAAATGAACAATGTTGGTAACTTAAAGTTTCCATATTCGGTACACTTGATTAAAGATCTACAGCACTACAACTGATTTAATCAATCAGTTTATCTTTTGTACAGAAAAGGCTTCATAAAAAATAGTCGACTTGGAAAACTGTCTATTAATGTAAAATGAACAGCAAGTGGCAGGCATTATCTTCAGGGAGACATATCAGAACCATTTGAAACATTTAAGGAGTGTCAATACATACATGATTTAGAAGTGGCGACATTGTGACCGCATTTACTGGTCGTTCAGTTGTATAGGTCTTCAGAAGTGTCAAAGTTCTGATGTCCCAGAGCTGAAAAATCAGCAGAAGTATAAGTGACAAAGAGGAACAATAATAGAAAGAACAAAGTAATATTTGGATGTCCACAGCTGAAAAATCAGACACGAAGTATTTGCCAGTGAGCAGCAAGGATGAAAGAATAGCCATGATACCAAGGATCTACCTTTGCAGATTTATCAAGGGAACCAGTAACAAAGTGTGAGCCATCTATTGACTTTTGTAACGATGTAATGCCCTTTTTATGACCAATTTCCTTCTCAGACTCCTTCAGTAGCTTCCCTGTCTGCCAATTTTGAAAGACCATTAAAACATTACACTAGCTTAGAAGACACAGAGAGACCTATCTTAAAACAAGATTAATTTTTATAAAGAAAAAAAAACAATGAAATCAAATAAAAGGTGTGAATAGAGCAAAAACCAGGTCCATCGGATAAAACGCCAAAACTGACCCAAATATTTCAAAAAAGCATCTAGAGTAATAAGCAAATATTTCTCTTGAGCTTGACATATTGCCACCACATTTTTCCATGAAGCAGAAGTGCAGTACCGTACCTCGGCATCCCAGATACGTATTACAGAATCTTCACCAGCACTTATGATTGTCCTATTCAGGGGTCCCCATACAGCCCTGTTGATTCTTCCCTGAGGACCCTTTAGGATGAGCACAGAATCACCAATTTCTAAAAGTATAAGAAGATGATTTATTAGATGCTGCGGATGTCAACATCATGAGATGAAAGTCACAAGGTGCCCCAAGGCATGGAGGATAGATCATTTCATAATTAGAATAAGAGAGAAATAACTGGGGAACCACAGAAAACTACCCATAGCAAATAATAGTCGTCTCAAATTACAAAGCATATCAAAGTGTTGGAAGTGATTAATCTGGACGCAAATATGCTAAACAGTTGCCGACAAATATTCCCTAAACATATGGTATCCTGCACATCATTTGTAGTAACAGATATATAGCAGAGTCCCTGATGTTTCATTCAATTGCACATAAACCTACACGCTATTATGCTGGGTTTTTTTTTTTTTTTTTGAGAGAATGCTGGTCATATTTGCTTTGGTAACTTTGTTTACCATTTACAACATATTTCATTTTGCAGGCTCTGATTCACACAGAACATATAAAGAGAAAAAACGCAAAGCTGATTAGACATATTATACCAATTGGATTTAAAAAAAGAGGAAATATAAAATAACTAGAAGTCTAGAACATATTTAAAATACTATAAAATGACCTTGAAAGGGGTAATTATCTGCTTCCCTCCCCCCAACCCGCCGGTGGAGTAAGCTCATCATGCTCCAAAACCAACATATAGTTTCAAAGTGCACTAACTGGCCAGCTAAAGAGGAACCCAAACATGAAGAAAGTGGCCCTCCATACCCATTAAGTATCAGGGTCCAAAAGAAAAACATAAAGGTCTTTTTCACAGGAATAATTAGACAGCAAAAGGGAAACATCAAACTGGAAGAAAGCGACACTCAAATGGCGAGTGGACATGGTTTCGCTACAGCATTCTGGTTGATACTGATTATACAGAGTAAACGATAACATGGTGTTTCTGCAGAAATATTAGTTCTGGTAAATACTGGTCAACTATATAGGTGCCAACATGGGAAGTAGGAAGCTACAATACTGACATGATGTCTACGCACAAGATGCTTGAAACACAAATACAATGCCTACTTGATGGTTTCACAAGAATTTGGTTCTTATTTGCACTTAGAAAAGGGAGAACACAAAAATAACATATACTTAAAAACAAATATACTTAACAAACAAGAATAACCCAATTATCAAGATGACAGACCAGAACATGAACCTCAGAGTTTCAGAAACTTACGGTCACTGGGATCGCTGCTAATGCGTTTGACATGAATAGCAGATGGGAGTCCCATAAAAGGATCGGTGGTCATCACCGCGAGTTTATCGCCAACTGAAAAATCAACGGACCTAGCAGGGGAATCAAACTTGAAGGTGTACAGGTCGGTACCAGTTTGGACGTCCCACAGCTTAGCAGTCTGATCCGCACTTCCAGTTACTAGCCTCGACGAATCCCCTGTAGCACAAAGATAAAATATACTAGTACCTAACTAATCAATTAAATAAATAATCAAAAAAAGAAAAAAAAAAAAAGAGGAAGAGGGTGGGGTAATTACTGGAAACGTCGCAACACCAGACAGCGCCGTTGTGGCCACGATAAGTGCCGAGGCGCTCGCCATTGTCAGCGAACCAAACGGTAGGGGTATGGTCCTTGGCGCAGGAGAAGAGCAGATCTCCATCTCTGTTGTACTTAAGGAATGTCAGTGGCCTTTCATGCCCCTTCATCAATATAGGCCTCATCTTTACTACCTTTGGACAATATCAGTTAAAGAAACGTTTCTTACAGTTGCCAAAGACGAAAAGCTACAGGAAAACCCTAGAACTGATACTTTGGACGGGATTAGTATACAAGCCTTTCTTTTCTTATTAAAATTTTACTACAATTACTATTTTGTAGAGGATTGGTCTAAAAGGTCCTCTCAAGTCTTTATGAAGAAAAGTAGACCCTTTTTCTTTTAATAAAGGTCAGATTCAAACTTTAAAACTTTTGGGGCTGAATTAACAGTCACGAAAACTCTCAATCAAAACGGCAAACTCATCCGTTCCATCTAGGGGTGGGCACTAAATCGAAAAAACTGAAATACCGAACCGAACTAATTCGGTATTTCGAGTTCGGTATTTCGGTATTTCGGTTCGGTTCGGTCCAAGAAATTTTGAAATTTCGGTTTTTCGGTTCGATTTTCGATTTCGGGCAATCCGTCGGGCCCCGAAAAACCGAAAGAACCGAAGTTTTTTTTTTCATATGCCATATATTTCCTAAATCCCTAAGTTACTCATTGTCAGTAAGTAACATGATTCTACATATTGACTGATTTAACTAAAGGTTATGCTATTTTTTATTTTGCAGAATAGAGAAATTATCTAAATATTCGTTACTTTTTGTATTATAGTAAACCATAGCTAGGTTAGTATTATAGTAAATCATAGCTAGTTAGTCATAGGCTATAAACTTTTTGTATTATAGGTTCGTTACTTTTTGTATTATAGGTTAGTATTATAGTAAACCATAGAAGTTAGTCATAGGCTATAAATTTTCTTGTTCGGGCTTTTTTTTTTTTTTTTTGAGCCATAAACTTTGGTTTAAACCGAAACACCGATATACCGAACCGAAGTATCGAACTAAAAAACCGAACCGAATTATAAAAATTACGGGTTTTTCTACACTTCAAACCGAACCGAAAACCGAAATACCGAACCGAAGTTTCAAAAAACCGAACCGAAGTACCGAACGCCCACCCCTAGTTCCATCTCCTCAAATTTCAATTATCGAACACCACTCAGGCACATTTTTTCTCTTCTCTCAACTACCTTCGCTGAAACTGTCCATAAATTGCCGTCATCGCGATGTCTCCGGCCATCAAACAGAATTCTAGTAGCATCAAAAGGTAAGGTTTGAACTACATTTACCATTATCAAGTGAACCGGGTTGTATTTTTGACAGTTTGTGCTAAATTGAAAAAGCTATGATTTTTGTAACTTTCACTACAAGAAATATAGGATACGACGACATTTATTTAGTGACATTTGAGATAAATGTCGGAAAAAATATTATTTCTTAACGTTTCTTAAAAAATATCGTAAAAATAGTGACATTTGTTAGAAAACTAGGTGACTTTTGCCCGTGCACAACACGGGCCCAACATGGAAATGGCTTTCGAGGTAATAAATCTCACACAAGTATTATAAACTAATTATTAATTAGTTTCGAATATTAAACGTAAAACCGCGTAGACAGATATTGCATATAATTAAAGCAAATCGAACAAGGATGAGTAAAGATAAAAGGGCCTTGAGGAATCATTTTACAAATAATGGGTAATTATAAGCATGGGTCTTAACTTCCTGTACAAAAATATGTAGCTTCAACTTTCTCAGAAGATTCATAACATATCTTCAAACTATTTATCATCAATTTCGCCAAGTAGACCCCCGCACTCTCATGCAACTTAAGATCCTCAACTTCAACCATTTTCCACTTCTGCACCATCACATTGAACTTGACAGGAACTTTGAAAAACTCAAAATTATGAGCTTACCATTCATTTTTCAAAACTCTCTACTGACAGGAACCTGAATGGCATATCAAAAATACCAAGCTAGCTCCGGATTGCTTGCTTTCATCGACTGATGCTCTTCATCATCAACTCCTGCTTACCTTGTTTCCAGTGTGAATACCGATGATAGATAAGATTCTAAATAAACTCATTAACAAATGCCTTCTTATTGTTGTCAGTAAGACATTATTAACTGCCTCGGAAATAAAATATTTGATGGTACCATAGATATTCAGGATAAAGTTTTGTTTCCACTCGTTCAGATATCTCTCACATTAGCTCATCTCTATATTTAAACGTTATTTGGTTATGGTCTAGGCAGGCTTGACTTTATAAGCAAATCAGATTTTTTTTTTCATATTTCTCATAATGAATGAACAAACATATATGCTAAGTTTTATATCAAAGCTTTGATACTTTCTATGCAATATGTAATGATGTTTCAGAAACCAAGCAGTATAACAATAAACATGAGTACATCTAAATTGTGGAAAAAAAGAATCCAAAAGGCTTACCTACTATGCAAATTATAAGTAATTCAAATACAAAAATTAAGAACGTTAAATGCAAAAAAGCTTTAAAATACAAAGCATAATTTATTTGACTATACATAAAGGAATAGTTTGGTTAAATAGTTTGACTACTTTAAAAGAATGAAATGGAAAACACTCCAAAAACATAAAGTTTTGGTAAAGTAGGTAACACACAACTACGATAGGGCACCAAAGTTGATCTTAAAACACAGAACTATTACATAAAGAATTGAGCAATATAGTCCAAAAGCATCAAGTTCCTCACACAGGATCTCTTGGTTTTGGATTGTAACAGACTGAATTGTTGTTGAAAAACAAAATGATTTCCATTTTTTTCCAGTTGATGGAATAGCTACAAAAGGAGTTTAACAACTCTACTTACTCAATTTCAGATTTAGCATAGCAAAGCAAGGTAGTCGCTTCAATGTTAAGGTTACCAACAGAGAGAAAAGTAAGGTTGTTGCTTCAGTCCCATGAAAATTAAACAACAGCCTAGTTGGATCATAAATCAGCACCATAAAGTTTTTCAGAAGCTTTCTCCTATCAGAGATGAATGTCTTGTGTTAGGTCCGAAGAAGTACTTGAATAGCCTTTGCTCATACCTACCAAAAGTAACACTATTCAAGAATTCAGCTCTACATCAGTGTGATCATTAAGCTCTACAAAAGTTAAGTCATTTAAGAAATATTATATAAGAAACTTAAGAGTGCTAAACGCATCATATAACACTCAGTATATTTTATGAGTATGAGCATGCTTAACTGTGCAAATTAATGAGTTAGAGTATGAACTGTGAATTCTCACATCTAAATCTAGAGCTAGTATCCAGAATTTAGTTTTGCCTTCTGAAAGTATCAGCTGGCTCTCAGGTTCAAATGGAGACAAACATAATGAAAATGATTATTTAAGTCCTAACAGTTAGCTTAATCTCCAACCACTTCTGGTGCTAAATGAGCTAGACTTCCACATATTGTGTATGTATCTTGTTTTGGATTGAACTAACCATCAAATAATTTAAGAACATCTTATTATTCTCTTTCAAAATTAGTTATGAGCAAAATGGAAAAATTATAGTTTAGACGGATATGTTAGTTTTTCAATATGTTAAAGGGGATGAACACAGAAGCACCCTTATGTAGAAACGCAATAGCTAGAAATATAGTATTCATAAGCCTCAAAAGAAAATTTTCAGTAAAATACTTTCAAACATTCAATCTACTTAAATGGGATAGAAAAATAATCACTTACAAAGCTACTATAAATATCAACCACACAACAAGTGGCGCTCCATGCAAAATTCAGTCCATGAACAAATTAGTCCTTGCCGATCTCAAAGTACAATAGAATGAATGGCAGCTCGGCATATTTGGCTAAAAACAACAAAAACGAATTTTACTTAGTATTCCAAAATAACGAAAACTTGATTTTTTAATGAAGTTATGAAATGTTAAATCTAGCTAACCTTTGTCTAGAGCAAGAAACAACATAGATGAATAAATAAAATCAGATTAGAAAAACACACAAAAATTAATGAGAACATTGAAAGGCATAGTGAAAAAGACAGCGAATGAAGAAATCGGAACAGGGGAATTGAGATGAATGACAAAATTTACTAAGAACGAAATTTGAGGGTGTACCAATGGCGATGGATTTCCTGCAAGTAGAAAACAACATAGAAAAAGCAACTGTGAAAAAACATAAACATAAGCCATGAACTTCGAAAATCTTAAAAGAACGGAAGTAGATTAGGGCGAAATTAAAAGCTAACCTGATGAGAGGATGAAAGTCAAAGAACTCAAATATTTCTCTGTTTTTGTTGCAGAAGGAGAAATAAAGTCATGGACTAATACTTCTAGAATAGAGTGACCATTGAGTGAACAGGTGGCCAGAACTTAAAAAAATAAGCTGACGGTGTGAAATTACCAAATTAGCCCTGGACGACCATTATGGCTAGAAGCTACAATTGTCATTTATAATTAACTTTGTTTGATATGAAATTGCAAAGAAGAGACATTGAGGCATGTAAGCAACTAACACTTGATTACCAACCCTCACATATAAGATAGCAGTGCATACATATCTAGGAATAGAAAAGAATATCCATTCATGGATGTTGTGTGGCAAGAGATGCACACTTTACCTCCAAGGAAGTTTCATACTAATTACATACAGTAAAGACAAACTATTCTCAAAGTTGTACAAAAGCTGACAAATTATCCATTCTTGGATATTCTGTGGTTGAAAAGTGCACATTGTTTACATCAAAGAGAGTACTACTTACCTGTCTACTACTTCCATATGGACAAACTGTGATGCTTTCACCATGCTGGATCGGTGCCTTCTTTGTGGTCATGGACTATAATACTGACACTTGTAGAACCAACATCAAACGTTAGATTTTAATATAAGGTACGAATTTATACATGTGATGATGTGAATGAAGTAAAGAAAGCAGGAAGTGAAAAAGAAAAGAAAACGATTATAGCATCACAGTTTGTCAAGAGTACATGCACTACATGCGCAATTTCAGCTCTAACATCCTCCAGCTCTTTCTTAGCTTTTTTTTTACCTCATATATTTAATTTTTATTAAAAAAAGAAAATTCCTAATTTCATCGTTTTCCTGGAGCTGTCTTTGACCATTGTCGGAACTTCCTAAATAAATTCAACATTTAGTTTCTCAATTAAATTAGTTAATGAGACTGGTGGTCATACTCTCACCATTAGATGGTTTGCTTAAACCAAGATAAGCCCCAGGTTGGTACATCTTCTAAGATGGCTTAAGATTGGAAAATTAAGAATTTAAAATGAAAATATAATTAATTTCCCTCAATTATATCTGTAATTGGATACCTTTTCACGACATATGCTTTCTTACCACATATGGTTGCAAATGTGTCTGTTTATTGAAGAGAAAAGTTTAACAAAGATTAAGAAAGAGCCACTTACGCAAATGCATAGGTGCAGTTCAAAGTTCAGACCATCGTTCATGTTACGTTACAATGAGGTTTTGCCAAAGATGTTAATGATCAAGATTTAATGGTCGCCATAGAAGGTTATTGTTACACCCCGTACGTCTAAATTGACGTATATCATTATAATATCATGTTAAGAATGATTTAAGTGAGTTTAAAGTAATAATATGACCATATATGATGTTTATATGTTGAATATAAAGTTTGGGAAAAATCAGATTTAAGTTGCAGAAAAACCGACTAAGGAATTGCCTTGTAACGGAGCTTTTTCGGCAATTAATTTCATATATTATATGAAGTCTTTTGGGGACATATCATATACCAAATTGAAGGTCTTGGAGTGTAGTTTCCAAACACTTTTAACGGTTTGCTCATATAACTTATAGATAAAAAGATATGAGCGTCAGAACTCAGACCAGAAAAAGGGACATAAGCGCAAAAGAGGGCTAGAAATGAAATATTTTTATTATAAAAGAGAAATTTCTCTCTCTCTCGACATTTCCAGTAAACCCACGATATAAACAGAGCTTTCCTCAGTTTGAATCCATTTTTTTTTATTTTGAAGAAAGAACATCAATTTTGACACGAAACGGAAGACGGATTGCGTCAAAACGCTCTACGCGATTAGGGTAACATTATGCTACCTTCAGTTTCGTCTATAGTTTGAGTTTTAGAATTACTTCATAGCTAAGTAAAGTATCTAAATTCTATTTTATAGCTTGTTTAAGCTTTAGAAGGTGTGGAATTCAAAGGAAACGAAGTTTAGAAGCTAGAAACATCAAAGATATGTAAGACTAAACCTTTCTTTTAGCAAGACATGTATCTTTTAGCTTTTGAAGTTTTTCTTAGTTCTCAACTTAGTATTTCTTCTGAAAAACTTGTATGGTACCAAGGAAACCTTGTATATACTTAATTTGGTACTAAAATCCAAGGTGAAAGACGTCCAAATCAACAAGACAAAACGTTTCAAAATCTGGAAAATTGTTTTGATCTTTGGACAGCTGTTAGTATATTGATCATAACTCCTTGTACAAAATTGATATTAAGATGATTTAAGAATTCCCAGAATCCTAAGACATATACCTACATCTTTCATTAAGACCATGAAGTCTATATCTTTGATCTACACTCTGAAAATTAGGTTGAAAGTCAGGACAGTGGTGCTGTCCAGACATTCTATCTGCGGATGAGTTATGTCATCCAGTTGTCTCATCTTGTTATCCGTTTAACATGTTTATGTTATCAGATTATCCGGGTATCAATTCCCGTGTATAGTATAGTGCTGGTTCTGTTTTGCGGATCATCCAGTTTCAGAGGAAACTCTGCCGAAATTTTTATAAAAATCAAAGAGTTAGACAAATTCTAAGTTTCAGGTTGTGTCTATAATTCCATCCAGAGTTTTCTTATCATTCCTTTGAGTCCATATATGTTGTTGCCACATGTGTTATGCCTCATACATGCTTATGCTTATATTGTGATCATGTTATGTGTGATTTGGAGTCCCCCATAGAGGCTGGACATTGGACACACAGTCCGGTCGCGTGTGATACTACCCGTCTGGGGGATACAACCCCTCTGGTTCAGGCGGGAGTTGAAACACCTAGTGTGACCAAGTGTCATTCACACACTCTTACCAGAGAGACTAGATATTACTGGCTGGGGGGATATAGCCCATAACACCCACCAGGTTTGTTATATATGCGTATATAGCCACAATATGCACTGCATGATTATACATGAGGCTAGTTCCGGTTTTCAGTTACTTGATTTGGGGGGATACAACCCATAACGCCAGACATGTACTAGTTCAGATGTTCAGTTACCTGATTTGGGGGGATATAGCCCATAACACCAGACAGGTACCAGTTCAGATAACAGTTCAGCTTTAGCTCGGTACCAGTTATCAGTTCTCAGTTATCAGCCACCAGTTCTTAGCGTCAGTATCAGTTGACAGTTATCAGTTCTCAGTTATCAGCCACCAGTTCTTAGCGTCAGTATCAGTTGACAGTTATCAGTTCTCAGTTATCAGCCACCAGTTCTTAGCGTCAGTATCAGTTGACAGTTATCAGTTCTCAGTTATCAGCCACCAGTTCTTAGCATCAGTATCAGTTGACAGTTATCAGTTCCAGTTTCTAGTAACCAGCTATCAGTCATATTACAATTATTTATCAGTATAGTTCAGCTCAATCTTCAGTTTCAGATTCAGCTAGACTTCAGTTTATATTCAGGTCATGTTTAGGACGTTCTTCAGATTTCCAGCTATATTGCTATGCTCCAGCTCATGTTTACATATTTATATTCCAGCCTACAGTTTCATTCAGCTATGACATATTATATGCTCATGCCTTACACACTTGGTACATATCGTACTCACGCCTTTTTTTGGGGCGCTGCGTTTCATGCCGCGCAGGTGCAGATAGATCAATGCTTGGACCACGTTAGTAGGCCATCTATCAGCTACTGGAGTCACTCCGCTTACTCCCGGAGTTACTCATCTTTTGGTATGTGTACAGTCAGCCAGCTTGGGTATGGCGGGGCCTTATTTCGTCCTTTGTATATTCAGTTCATCACTCTTAGAGGCCTGTAGATATGTCCCTGTGTGGTTCAGTCAGTATGTTATGTATGTCAGCTTATGTTAGCCTTGTCAGCTTTTTGCATTGCATAATTCTCATCAGTTAGGTTTATGTTTATTTCGTTTATCAGTTATATTCATGGTTAGCAGATTATCAGGAGGATTAGTGATGATCGACACTTAGTGTTGGTCATCCGCCGCGGCCCTAAGTTGGGTCGTGACAAAAGTGGTATCAGAGCAGTTCAGTCCTAGGGTGTCTACAGGCCGTGTCTAGTAGAGTCTTGTTTAGGAGTATGTTGCGCGCCATACTTTTGAACAGGAGGCTACAAGGCACTTCAGGACAGTTGTCTTTCTTTCTTCTCTAGATCGTGCGATAGAGCCAAGATTATAAAATTCAGCCCTCTAACAATAGTAATTTCAGCAAAGCGATGCCGCCAAAGAAATTAACAGCTGCCCAGAAGGGCAAGGTTATTGCCGGCCAGGGTATTAGTAGAGTGCCACCTAAGGTGGATGAGAGTGAGGAGTCCAGACCTGAGGCTCCATCCGAGGCCTCACAGATCCTATCAGTTCAGGGTGATATTAGAGGTACTGCAGCTACTATACCTCCACCTTCTTAGCCTGATAGTCAGGGGCAGGAAATGAGGGATGCCATCAGATTATCGACTAGTGTTGTAGTTGCTCAGACTAGACAACACAGTGCAGATGCCCAGGGAGATGTTGGATCCAGGATCAATGATTTTATCAGGCTAGAGCCTACAGTCTTTACCGGATCCCGTACAGGAGAAGACCCTCAGGATTTTCTATTGAGGATAGCTAAAGTGTTGAGGGTTATGCACGTGTCCGACACAGAGTTAGTAGAGTTGGCTGCATTCAGATTGCATAACCTAGCAGCAGGGTGATACCAGACATGGGAGCTATCTAGACGGCCTGATGCTACTCCCACGACTTGGAAGGAATTCTCAGATACCTTCCTTTATCAATATATGCCTATAGAGACATAGGGAGCCCGTGCTAATCAGTTCCTGACCTTGAGACAGGGAAGTTTGAGTGTAGAAGAGTATAATTATTGCTTTAATTATTTAGCATGGTTTGCCCCTACGGTGGTAGTGAGTATGGAGGATAGAATTCACAGGTATATAGTGGGACTAGCTCCACACCTAGTGAAAGAGCATATGACAGTTGCTATGCAGTCATGTATGAACATAACATTCAGGCATTTGCTTTGTTACTTGAGGAGAGGAAGCAGAAATAGAGAGCCGACAGGGATAAAGTGCTAGACAAGAGGGGCAGATTTTCTGGTTCGTTTGGAGAGACGTCTGGAGCGAGTAGATAGCAGAGTGTTAGACAACCACCAGCTAGTATACCTACATAGTCTCGTGGCTTTAGATCTGATAGACCTCCTCAGTCCAGATCTAGTCACACATCACCGACTTCAAGATTAAAGTGTCGTGGTACATCTATACCGGCCAGTCAGACATATCCCAGATGTTTAGATTGTGGTAAACACCACTTGGGTCCATGTCAGTTAGGAGTTGATACTTGTTATATTTGTCGCGAGGCCGCTATTTCATGAAAGGTTGCCCGCCTAGGGGTGGCAGTTGTACAGCCCAGCCAGCTAGATCACCAGTTGCTTGCTCAGCATCAGCACGCCATCAGGGGCTTGTTCTTCAGGATGGCACCTGTATAACAGAAAGAATTTAAGGAGCAATTGAAGGATTTGTTAGATAAAGGCCTCATCAGACCCAGCATTTCCCCGTGGGGAGCCTCGATGCTATTTGTAAAAAAGAAAAAAAAGAAAGATGGCTCTCTACGCATGTGCATAGATTACAGACAGCTGAATAAAGTCATTATTAAGAATAAATACTCTCTGCCCAGGATTGATGTCTAGTTTGACAAGCTCCAGGGTGCCAAGTGCTTCTCGAATATAGATTTGCGATCAGGCTACCATCAGGTTAGAGTTAGAAAATCTGATATACGTAAGACTGCATTCAGGACTAGGAATGGCCATTATGAGTTTTTAGTGATGTTGTTTGGACTCACTAATGCCTTTGCAGTATTTATGGATCTAATGGACAGCGTATTCAGGCCTTATTTAGATTTATTTGTGATTATATTTATTGATGATATTCTCATCTATTCAAAGTCTGAATCAGAGCATCCGGAGCACCTACGCACAGTATTGGGTACTCATCGGGACCAACAATTATATGCTAAGTTCTCAAAGTATAAATTCTAGATAGATTCAGTAGCATTTCTTGGCCACATAATTTCAGCAGAAAGAATTAAAATAGATGACCAGCAGATCTAGGCTGTGAAGAATTGGCCCAGTCCTACGACGCTAACTGAAGTACGTAGTTTTCTGGGTTTGGAAGGTTATTACAGAAGGTTCACATAAGGTTTTTCCTCCATTGCAGCTCCACTGACCAAATTGATACAGAAAATTGCTAAATTTGAGTGGTCTTATTCTTGCGAGCACAACTTCCAAGAACTAAAGAACAAGTTGATAACAGCTCCAGTACTTACACTTCCAGAGGGATCTGAGGGCTATGTCATTTATTGTGACGCTTCTCGAATTGGTCTTGGTTGTGTTTGATGCAGCACGGAAAAGTAATTGCCTATGCTTCCAGGCAGCTGAAAAAGCACGAGAAGGACTACCCTACCCATGATCTGGAACTTGCAGCAGTTATTCATGCATTGAAGATTTAGAGACGTTATTTGTACCGTGTTCATGTTGATATATATACAGATCACAAGATCCTCTAGTACATATTTAATCAGAATGAGCTAAACCTGCGACAAAGGCGATGGCTAGAGTTGCTAAAGGACTATGACATGGAAATTCTTTATCATCCAGGTAAAGCGAATGTTGTAGTTGATGCCCTTAAAGCGAATGTTGTAGTTGATGCCCTTAGTCATAAGTCCATGTGTAGTTTATCTTACTTACAACCACAAATGAAAGAGTTAGCTCATGCACTCCACCAGTTGGTCAGCATGGGAGTCAGATTAATTGATTCAGATGACGGAGGAGTTACAGTTCAGAACGCAACCACTACTTGCCTAGTGACATAAGTAAAGCAGCGCCAGTATGAGGATCCAGTTCTAGTTCAATACAGGCAGATAGCCAGAAGAAAACCAAAATTATCATATAGGTTACTAGTGACGGGGTTCTTATATATAAAGATAGACTTTGTGTTCCTGATGTTGCAGATTTATGTGGACAGATTATGACAGATGCACATTATTCCAGATACACTGTTCATCCTAATTCGACTAAGATTTACCATGATCTTAAGCAGATTTGTTGTTGGGACGGAATGAAGCATGACATAGCAGAATTTGTGGCTCAGTGTGCTAACTGCCAACAGGTTAAAGTCGAGCATAAAGAAAAAACCTAGTGACTTGTTACCAGAAGTCGAGATTCTATCATAGAAATGGGAAGCAGTGAATATGGACTTCATTACAGGCTTTCCCCGTATGCGGAGCAGATATGACTCTATTTGGGTTATAGTTGACAGGCTTACTAAATGAGCTCATTTCTTTCCTGTTAGAACTACTTATACAGCAGGGGATTATGCCAGACTTTATATCAGAGAGATAGTGCGCCTACATGGTATTCCAGTATCTATCATTTCAGACAGGGGCGCACAGTTTACAGCAGATTTCTGGCGATTATTCTAGACAGGTTTAGGGACACAGGTGAATCTGAGTACAATATTTCATCCATAGACAGACAGACAGGCTGAGCGGACCATTTAGACATTATAAAATATGCTTAGAGCTTACGCGTTAGATTTTAGAGGCAGCTGGAATGGTCACCTACTGTTGATAGAGTTTGCATATAATAATAGCTATCATTCTAGCATACAGATGGTGCCATATGAAGCTTTGTATGGGCACAAATGCAGGTCTCCTATAGATGGTTCAAGATTAGCGAGTCTCCATTGATAGGTCCAGATTTAATCCAGCAAACAGTTGATAAAGTCAAGTTAATCAGGGAAATATTATTAGCAGCACAGAGTAAACAGAAGTCCTATGCAGATAACCAGCGTCGAGATTTAGAATTTCAGATTGGCGATTGGGTATTCCTGAAAGTATCACCTGTGAAAGGCGTTATGAGATTTGGAAAGAATAACAAGATTAGCCCTAGATTTATTGGTCCATATCAGGTTATCAGGTGACTTGGGCGTGTTGCCTATGAATTAGACCTTCCAGCAGACCTTCAGGAGGTACATCCAGTATTCCATGTTTCCATGCTCAAAAAAATGTGTCAGATATCCTTCTAGAGTTGTACCAGTAGAGGATGTACAGATTACAGAACAGTTGACTAATAAGAAGGTGCCAGTTGCAATTTAAAGAGGCAGATTCGTCGACTAAGGACAAAAGACATTCCTTTAGTTAAGATGCTATATTAAAGCAATAATATAGAAGAAATAAATTGGGAAGCTGAAAATGACATGAGGGCCAAATATACACATCTCTTCATTACTTCGAGTATGTAACAGATCATTTCTTAATGCTTCTACATACTTCATTTAACATTCGAGGACGAATGTTCCTAACGGGGGAATATTGTTACACCCCGTACGTCTAAATTGACGTATATCATTATAATATCATGTTAAGAATGATTTAAGTGAGTTTAAAGTAATAATATGACCATATATGATGTTTATATGTTGAATATAAAGTTTGGGAAAAATCAGATTTAAGTTGCGGAAAAACCGACTAAGGAATTGCCTTGTAACGGAGCTTTTTCGGCAATTAATTTCATATATTATATGAAGTCTTTTGGGGACATATCATATACCAAATTGAAGGTCTTGGAGTGTAGTTTCCAAACACTTTTAACGGTTTGCTCATATAACTTACAGATAAAAAGATATGAGCGTCAGAACTCAGACCAGAAAAAGGGACATAAGCGCAAAAGAGGGCTAGAAATGAAATATTTTTATTATAAAAGAGAAATTTCTCTCTCTCTGTCGACATTTCCAGTAAACCCACGATATAAACAGAGCTTTCCTCAGTTTGAATCCATTTTTTTTTATTTTGAAGAAAGAACATCAATTTTGACACGAAATGGAAGACGGATTGCGTCAAAACGCTCTACGCGATTAAGGTAACATTATGCTACCTTCAGTTTCGTCTATAGTTTGAGTTTTAGAATTACTTCATAGCTAAGTAAAGTATCTAAATTCTATTTTATAGCTTGTTTAAGCTTTAGAAGGTGTGGAATTCAAAGGAAACGAAGTTTAGAAGCTAGAAACATCAAAGATATGTAAGACTAAACCTTTCTTTTAGCAAGGCATGTATCTTTTAGCTTTTGAAGTTTTTCTTAGTTCTCAACTTAGTATTTCTTCTGAAAAACTTGTATAGTACCAAGGAAACCTTGTATATACTTAATTTGGTACTAAAATCCAAGGTGAAAGACGTCCAAATCAACAAGACAAAACGTTTCAAAATCTGGAAAATTGTTTTGATCTTTGGACAGCTGTTAGTATATTGATCATAACTCCTTGTAAAAAATTGATATTAAGATGATTTAAGAATTCCCAGAATCCTAAGACATATACCTACATCTTTCATTAAGACCATGAAGTCTATATCTTTGATCTACACTCTGAAAATTAGGTTGAAAGTCAGGACAGTGGTGCTGTCCAGACATTCTATCTGCGGATGAGTTATGTCATCCAGTTGTCTCATCTTGTTATCCGTTTAACATGTTTATGTTATCAGATTATCCGGGTATCCATTCCCGTGTATAGAATAGTGCTGGTTTTGTTTTGCGGATCATCCAGTTTCAGAGGAAACTCTGCCGAAATTTTTATAAAAATCAAAGAGTTAGACAAATTCTAAGTTTCAGGTTGTGTCTATAATTCCATCCAGAGTTTTCTTATCATTCCTTTGAGTCCATATATGTTGTTGCCACATGTGTTATGCCTCATACATACTTATGCTTATATTGTGATCATGTTATGTGTGATTTGGAGTCCCCCATAGAGGCTGGACATTGGACACACAGTCCGGTCGCGTGTGATACTACCCGTCTGGGGGATACAACCCCTCTGGTTCAGGCGGGAGTTGAAACACCTAGTGTGACCAAGTGTCATTCACACACTCTTACCAGAGAGACTAGATATTACTGGCTGGGGGGATATAGCCCATAACACCCACCAGGTTTGTTATATATGCGTATATAGCCACAATATGCACTGCATGATTATACATGAGGCTAGTTCCGGTTTTCAGTTACTTGATTTGGGGGGATACAACCCATAACGCCAGACAGGTACTAGTTCAGATGTTCAGTTACCTGATTTGGGGGGATATAGCCCATAACACCAGACAGGTACCAGTTCAGATAACAGTTCAGCTTTAGCTCTGTACCAGTTATCAGTTCTCAGTTATCAGCCACCAGTTCTTAGCGTCAGTATCAGTTGACAGTTATCAGTTCTCAGTTATCAGCCACCAATTCTTAGCGTCAGTATCAGTTGACAGTTATCAGTTCTCAGTTATCAGCCACCAGTTCTTAGCGTCAGTATCAGTTGACAGTTATCAGTTCCAGTTTCTAGTAACCAGCTATAAGTCATATTACAGTTATTTATCAGTATAGTTCAGCTCAGTCTTCAGTTTCATATTCAGCTAGACTTCAGTTTATATTCAGGTCATGTTTAGGACGTTCTTCAGATTTCCAGCTATATTGCTATGCTCCAGCTCATGTTTACATATTTATATTCCAGCCTACAGTTTCATTCAGCTATGACATATTATATGCTCATGTCTTACACACTTGGTACATATCGTACTCACGCCTTTTTTTGGGACGCTGTGTTTCATGCCGCGCAGGTGCAGATAGATCAATGCTTGGACCACGTTAGTAGGCCATCTATCAGCTACTGGAGTCACTCCGCTTACTCCCGGAGTTACTTATCTTTTGGTATGTGTACAGTCAGCCAGCTTGGGTATGGCGGGGCCTTATTTCGTCCTTTGTATATTCAGTTCATCACTCTTAGAGGCCTGTAGATACGTCCCTGTGTGGTTCAGTCAGTATGTTATGTATGTCAGCTTATGTTAGCCTTGTCAGCTTTTTGCATTGCATAATTCTCATCAGTTAGGTTTATGTTTATTTTGTTTATCAGTTATATTCATGGTTAGCAGATTATCAGGAGGATTAGTGATGATCGACACTTAGTGTTGGTCATCCGCCGCTGCCCTAAGTTGGGTCGTGACAGTTATCCTCAGGTGGTTATTTTAAAAAATCTTGACAAAGAAGTTGAACCAATCATCTAATCAAGTTATAACATTTGTTAACTCAATAGACAAATACAACCTTACCTATCCATCAAAATCACAACTGTAAGTCATCCTTGACTTCAAAAAACCCAGTAACGAAGCCACAATTCCACGTAGAACCTACAAATGTGAAGGAAAAGGGTACTTAGCTGCTAAATTATTTGTTGGTCCAAACTGTTGACAACATAGTAATTGAACAACAGAGAGACAGGAAAAAGGAATATAATTTTCAGCACCCAAAAAAATAAAACAAATTATCAAGGTAAACAATGATTAAGTGTAGCAAGAAAATGAACAAATAATCAAATCTAATACGAAAGCGAAACAAAGACATTCATCCACTTAAAGTCAGCTCATTGCAGGACTTCGTTGTGCACTAATTGATTCTCATAATTTTACATCTGTTCAATAACCTTGAGAAGCAGTAGATGAAAGCATATTTAATTTGATGTCAAAATCCTAAAGAAGCAATCTACAAAGACTTGGCATCAACATATATATCTGGTATGCATCAACTTGCTATTAATGCACCAGTATAATTGGCATTTAGAGTGACTTGTTTACAAGCCTCAACTTTCATTCACCAAGGATTTTGAAGCTTCTTCTTAACAGGTCTGAACATAAATGATGGTACTTGTGTGAGACTTCAAAGCCGAATTAAAAAAAAAAAAAGGTATTCCTTCTTGTGTAACTTCCATAACTTTCTTTCACAATGTATATTTAATGATATGCAGATCATTTAAAAATGGATTGCCAGTGTAAACTTGCTGAAAAGTCAGAGTTGAGAAGTGAAAAGCGCTCTAACCATTTTATACTTCCACCATATATATGTCTTCTAGTGTAAACAGAAACTAATAATAACATACTAAGACACTACCCAGTCACATCACTACGTGAGTACATCAAGACCCAACAAACCAATTAATCTTCATCATTTGGAATATGCCTATTTCGTATGCTGTTTAGTTTTGATTAATGAAGAATATGTTGCAAAGACGACTATTTTATGACAGACAGTCAGGCAATACTTGCCAAGTTAGAATTACAAGATTTCTCAATAGCGCGACACTACTTCGAAGAAAGCTCTGTAGACATATTAGTTCTTCAATTGACTCTTATATATGGTATCTCATAAATTTATACAGCTGGATTAAATGAAATCATGTGACTTAGTGGGGAGAAGATTCATTACCAGAAGGGTCATAGTAACGGAAGTTTTAAGGAAAAAGCTCCAATAACTTGTGCTTGTCAATGGAAATAGTAAAATTCCTGCATACGAAATCAATTTATAGCTAAATAAAGTAGAAAGCTTTAGGCAAAGCAATATTAAAGAGAGAGAAGAATGAATTTGATGTCCGACATAAGTAATTACTACCAGCTCCACAATTACTATTAAAATGGGAACAATTTGAGGGTTACGCTGAATCGGCTGCAACTACAAAAGAGATCAAAATTACAAATTTAAACACATTCACATTGCCCAACAATGTCATATAAAGAAACACTGATTACTATTCCATTTCAAAGTATTTAGAAGTAGGCATACCATGTATATATGCCACCCGGGGAGTCGATTGTAACACAATAAGAGCTATAGAAAAATACAAAGTAGCTTAATGTGTTGCCCCACTTGCTTACTTTTTCTCCTCAATTAGGGAAACTGTTAGTACTGGTGATCTCCCTGTAAAAAGATGCAAAACATCAATTTTTACATCTCTATGTTAACTCATTAACATTGAAAAATAAATTAAAGCCATTAACAAAATAATCAAAAACCGATAAAATACAAACACAAAATGGCGGAGAGATAGAAGTTACTCAGTGAAGATGATAGATACAAAGAAACTAAGAAAGGTAGAGGCGGGAGAATGCCGTAGATATTTCTGGAATATGAAGAATGTAGATGAGTACCGTGTTTATTCTATTGTTGGACACACAAGTCTGCTTAGATATGTAAATAATCAGAAATGCCCCCAATTTGACTTACTGAAATTACCATTATGCCCCTGGACGACCATTATGGCCTTTCTATATAATAGAAATAGAAATGTCAAAAATATTGTGACCTTTAATTTTAATGTCACATTATTAGTAGGAGATCAGTGACAATTGCAATTAACAGTTGCTAATGTCCCTACACTTGTTTTAATTAGTCAAATAATTTAGAGATCATTTGAAAATTTTATGTTTCATTTTCCCTCCCATAACTTTTAACACTCTAAAAATTCCCTCCTCCTAATCCGTTTTGACGCTCATTCCAATCCCTAGCCCCCACCATCTCGCTCACTCAAATTCCCCTCCAACCGTTAATCGTCACTCGCATCATCAGGTAATTCTGGTCTATCTCCATCTCGATTTATCTATTCGGCCCTGGTATCTGTTAGGTTCTTGCTATTGTTCCTGCCGCCACTAGGTTCACCACTGGGTTTAGCAGTGGAGGGTGTAATCTTTTGTATATATAACTGATCTATTTGTTTTCTTTCACAAGCCTAGTTATTCGTCGGAATTGAAGTGCATTCTGGAATTAAATAGCATTTGGGGCGGCAATGAAGGGTTAGTTCAGATTTTAATTCTTTAATTGAATCGCTAATTAGAATCTTTGTAAGTGTGAATCTATGTTATCGATATATGCAAATGAATTACGAGTAGTATTTTCCCCTCCCAATCACCGCTATGTTGTTATTCTTATATACCTTTCCCTATCTAAAAATAATTTACTCTTGGATGAGTATAGGTTGAAAACTTAATTTAGATCTTCAAAATTATATTTGAATAATCATTACACAATGTTAATTTCAAGTCTTTCAGCATCAATTGCCAGAAGTATCAACTTTCTTTTGGAAAATCCCGGAGTAGCAACCAAGTAAGTTGCCAAGGTTGATCCTAATAGAATGTTGTTTCTCAATTATTTTGAGAGTGCAAAGCCATTCTTTTTGGTCTTTTACCATAGTCCAATTTACTATAATAATCTCTGGTTTATGTTTATGTCTACTTGTACCTGTTAATAAATCTTTGGTTTATGGTTTCAGGTGTCTTTGAATTACTTATTTCGTCAACACATGAGTGTACTTTAGAATGGAAGCTGTTGGTTTGTTGATGAGATGTATTTAGGTTGAGTGGAACATTTCTACATTAATCTAGCTGTGACTTGTGATGCTCACCAATTTCTCTTTTTGCCCCATTGTTAAGTTAAGGCAGTCCTCACTGTTGGAACATTATGCCGATCTTGTATGATCAAGTTCGAGTAGATTGACCAATTGAAAAAATAAGTTTGTCTTTTTTAAAGATGAGGCCTTTCGCCTATATCTCGCTCATAGTAAGAAGCCTATTTCAGCTAGGAGTAACTTCAGGTAAGGGTCGATTGGAGAAAAGCATGACAAATAATTTGCACCTCGAAATTACTATTCAATCTCTTGAACTACATAATTTTTCTAGCACCACTGCCTGATTGTTAACATAGCCGCTTCATGTTGCAGAACAAAGGCCTCAAGGATGATAAGAATGCTGAAGAAAATTTAAGGTTAGGTGATGAAGGATGTGGCACACGACAACATTGAGAAGATAATTTTCTCAGTGTGTTTGTTGTTTTCTTCCTACTACTCGAGCATAAGAGAATTAAGCTGGACTGGCAAATTTGAGAGAATTGTGAAGGTAAAAGCTCTTAGCCACTCAGGAAATTATAATTTACTATTAAAAAAATGTTGAAGATATACTTGTCTTAGTCTTCTAGCGTATGATATGGAGTCACAGCGAGTAAGGCATCTTATGGTAAGATTCCTGTAGATTTGATGTCCAAACAATATTATTCATTTCAAGTTACTGACCAAAGTAACATTATTCTTTATAAGTTTAGTTATTCTTTTTCATTGAATGAAATAACCGCCTGTGGAGTACTTCAATGATTTGTCTTTACTGTAAAAAGAAGATGATTCTTGTAAAGAAACTCTACTGTTAAATTTCACCAATATGAAATTGTTCATTCATGTAACCATGAAATTTTTTGTTGCTTTGAACTATTTGCTAACTTGTTCTGCTTTTTCATAATATAAAGGTTGAATTCTATCTTCTTATCTCAGTCAAGAGTCAAATAGACAGATAGAAGAGAGGAGGCTCCAGAAGGAAATGCAGAAAAAGTGGAAGAGTAGTTGATGTGAAGAAATCGGTTGTTGTTCCAAGATTAGTTAGACTTTTATCATGCCATTGGTTTAGTTCAGCTTGTATTGTCTAATGTTGATATGGAGAAGTTCTGCTTTCAGAATATTAATTTCAGCTTGTATTGTCTATGTTGATAAGAACTTGTGTTGACATTTTTGGGATGTGCCATACATAATTTGTCTGGAGAATTTTGCAGTATTTTGCATTACACTCAATAATACAAAATAGTTTTCCGACACTTCTAAAATGTCACAAGCACAATCATTGAGCTATAAATTGTAAATGCCAACATTTGATAAACTCCTAAATAAATGTCACTATTTAATTATTGACATTTACTTAAATGTTAGGGAATTTCAATGTGACATTTCATTAAATGTTGGAAATTTTGATGTGACATTTTCAAAAATGTCATATATAAATGTCGTAAATCTTTTACCGACACAGAAACTTGGAAGCAAAAAATATTCAGCATCCTTGATGAGTTAGGTAAACGACACTCAAATTTCCGACATTTAGGACAAATGAAAAATAAATGTCGTTAATTGATTTTGTGACATTTATGTGTCTAAATACGACATTTATTTAATGTCGTCGTAGCTCATATTTCTTGTAGTGTTTTTTGGCTTCTAGACTTAAAATTCCGTTTTATTCTTGGTTTTTTGCTCAAATGTTACTATATTCTTTGCACAAACAACTAAGGTTTCATGTTTAAATTTATTTTATGTTCTAACATACTCCATCGATGGTTCAAACATTGCAAAAGGTGTTCCGAACGTGTGAAAGGTGTATCTAATTTGTTGATGACTTTTAGTTATTTTTTGTAAAATAAAAATAAAATAGGGTTTTTAAAACATATTCTGCTTGTGACTCATATTTTGTATTTTAAGGTTTTCTTGTTCAAATAGTGATTGTGTTATGTTAAACACATCCTCAGTCGATGTTTTGAACATATTTAGATGGTTTTGAACATCCTTAGATGGCTTTGAACATCTTCAATTGATAAGTTTTACTTATATTTTGCAGCTACAATGGTAAACACGCGAAGACTGTCTCTACAAGGACCGCTAGGAAGAGGAAGGATACTACTTCTCCTCCTCCTCCTCATAAGAAGAAGAGACAACTCATTTTGTGGACGAAAATAAGTATTCAGACAAATCCTATTATGTAAATATAGGGCCTAAGAAGTGGTCAGTTGACAGGATGAGGGTAATATAAGTAATGAAATAAAAGCTTTGTTTGGTGAGAAAGATTATATTGAGGAACAAGAAGAGGCTCCTTTTAATGGGGGAAGAAGAAGAAGAAGAGGAAAAGATTGGGAGACTTGTAAATAGACTTGCTAGAAATTCACATAAGCTGTAGAAGTTTTAGGTGCTAGAAAAGTATGAGAAGCTGGAGAAGTTAAGAGATGTTGAAGAAGTTGTAGATGTTGGGGAAGTTGGAGAACCTAGTGAAGGTTGATAAGAAGTAGTCCGTCGCGAAAGAAGTGAAAGTGAACATTGGAGCAAATTCCTACGCGATGTGTTGGCTGAATCTGTAGAAGAACCAATAGAGGTAAAATCCATGTTGAAAATTATCTGTGTCGTTTGGAACATCTCTATTGATGCTTAAACATCAAATAAGATGTTCAAAGTTTATAATAAAGAATATTACGAACATCCTTCAAGATGTTCAGAACTGTTACAAAGATGTTCCAATATTCTTTTTGTAGTTTTTTGGAACATCTCATAAGATGTTTGGATCATCTATACGATGTTCTTATTTTTCAAGTGATTTTTTAATTAATAAAATTTTAAAATATTGTGAAGCCTGAAGAGGAGGCACAAGTTCCTGAATACCTAACAAATATCTTTCTACCAGTGGTACTTAAGACTTACTTGGATGATCATCCTTATTTTTACATCCAAAATTACCGCCCGTTCGTCGCTTGTTGGAAGAATGTGTGAGTTCAGGGTTGTGTTAGGTAAAAGTGATTTGTATGACAAGTTCAAGCAAAGTATTTTTTAGCACTATTTGGACTTGTCGGAGGAGGCATCGTATCCTACTAATTTAGTGAACAACCTTCTATTATGTAGAGTTTTCTGAAAAATTTAAGGCATGGTTCATTTTCAACGGAGTGCCTGCTCGTTTTGGCCTCCAAAAGTTTGGCCTCATGACCAAGTTAAGATGTCATGCCTATCCAAGTGATGAGTTGTTGGCTATGATAAAAACCAACAGAAGAGAGATATGAGAGTATATTTCAATGGTCTGGGTGGATGGGAGGGCAAGGTCAGTAATTGGTAGCCACCTGCTAAATTTTGATAGATGAAGTTCCTAAAAGATACAAGTTTGTCCTATCCTTAGCATGGTTGCTCACTCAATCTTATTGTCCAAGGATAAAAAAGTTAGTACAGGGGAACATATGGTATGCCTTGACTATCTTCCCACCAAATTTGCAAAGTATCTTCAGAATGTTGTGTCATTTGTCGATACAACTGACGAATTGATTGAAGATCTTGTTGGTAAGTTGGAGGGGGGGCTACCTCGATCGTTGGTGGTGATCGAATGACAGTCTATAGGTTCTATACTAAGAGACCTACAAGAGAGGTGATTGATTGTCCCAGAAAAGAAAATGTTGGTGGAGATGTTGATAGAGATGTTGGTGAAGAAGTTGGTGGAGAGTTTGGTGGTCGTTTTAGTAGTGCTAAATTTATTAAAAGTGGTGGAGTTTTTGGTAGAGGATTGGTTGAAGTGGGAGATAGCTCAAGGAAGAGAGACCATGAAACTGTCGTCTGTAGTTGCAAGTGCCAGGACTGTCTTGATTGGCGACAAGGAGTGGACCAGAAGTTTGAGGCGATTCAACTATCCCTCGCTAATTTGGTAGCATCGCTGCAGCAGTAGAAACCAAAGAGGCCAGTCATAATCTCCAAGAAACTTCAATGTCCCTACAATGCTGAAAGGAATAGAGAATGGAAGAGAACAGTAGGAGCCATGAAAACAAGGTTTATTGAATATCCTATTCAATGTTTTAAACATTAACTGTGATGTCCCCATGACATTAAAAGTTATTTAGTAGTCATTTTTTCTAATCTGTTTTTATTCTGCAATATTTAAAAGGAATGTTCAATAGAGAGTTCAAGAGAGACTGCCCATGACACTCTAAAAGTCGCTAGACGAGAAGAAAAAGGCATTTAATGCCTGCATGCACGAGAAAAAAGTGGAAAAGACTCAGTTCTTCTATCACGAGTTCAATTACTTGGACTTTGTGGAGTTTATTTACATGAAGAAATGGCTATAGGATAGTGTACTTTTTACGATCATCTCTGAACTTCTATTGTTTTGTTATTTTTAGGTTTTTCTCTCAGAGAGGAACATCTTAGAGGACATTCCGAACGTAACAGTTTGATGTTCTTTGAACATCCAATTGGAAGTTCAAAAGTCAATTGGGGTGTTGCTCTTTTATTATAGTTTTTATTAATAATTGGCTCTTCTTATTATTTTGCTAGTCTTAGGACACGGGCTTTGTGCGTGTGTCCCTTATTAATGAATACAAAAATTGAAACAACTACATAATTAATATGATATAAAAAAAATTTGACTTATAAAATAAAAATTTAAGAAAAGAGGAAACAATTTGATATCCATTACAATTAACTTTTACTTTTGAGTATTGTAGCAATACAGTGAAGGTGTATAACAATATAATGGATGAAAGCATATTTAAAAGAAAAGTGAAGAGTAAGATTTAGTCTTCAGAATGTTACATTTTCCATGAATTTATGAAAGTGAAAAAACTACTCATGTTGCTTTGTGATGAAGTTGTAAAGGGTTAGTTCTACGATGAGTAATACATGTATTTATTTAAGTAAATTAATGGTATAATATGAATACTTTAAATACATGTATATGGAACTTTTAGAATACTAAGGTAACTTTCATGGTTAACCTTGCAGTTTGCATATGTTATATACTAATCTTAAAGATATTATTGAGTTTCTAATACACACACACACACACAGCAGTATGTTGATGAGTTGTTGGTCATGATGCATCTTAGACGTCAGGCCTACCCCCGACATTATGACAACGGTGATCTCATCCACGATCTTTCCTTCCTAACCAACTTGTGCGACCAGTACACAAATGCTGAAACTGAAGCAAATTGAGGTCGGCTTTAACAAATGAAGGCACAATACAAGTTTGAGAATTGATTTTTTTATTATGCCATAGGTATATCGCCATATCTGGGTGGTAGGAAGTGGGATTGTGTGAAAAAGATCTTTATCATGTTTAATATTGAAAACAAACATTACGTCATATTTGTCTTCAATTTAGAGGAGGCAAAGATCCATGTCTACGACTGCAATTTTGGGGGTATATGATGAAGACTACTTTGCTTCAATAATGGGGCCAATTATGTATATATTCCCATTATACATCCAACAGTTGGAAAAATTCAAACATCTCCCACCAAAAATCCTAAATTTGGATATGTGGCTATATGAGCGCATCTGAGGGATTCCAAAAAATTTGACTGGCATTGCATGTGTATGCCATCATGTTTATTGAGTATTTGTTGACCAACACCCGATGGATGACCTGTGTAACAATGTTATGGAGGATTGTCGAGTTCAATTTGCTATGAACATATTCCATGGAAAATTAACTCTATAGGCCAGCATGGTCAGTTCTAATATTAGGATAATTATTTTTGCTACTGTGGGTTGTAATATTTGGATGATTTTTTTGGGTTCATATGGTTGTAAGATTTGGATAATTATAAATTACTAATTTTCTATTACTACATAACAAATTGTCTATATGCTCAGACTCTCAATTTGTGTGAACATCCCTAGAACGTTCTGAAAGTCTCTACTTTAAAAATGGAACCTCATAACTATGTTACGAACATCAAAAAAAATATCTATGTTGAACATCACATAGTTATGTTTGGAAGGTCGAAATGACGTTCAAAGCATCTCTAAAAATTGTATATATTGTTATTATGGCTACGGATACATTTAATGTATTAAAATTCTGTATTGTGAGTTAATGCACCCACTAAAACATCACATAACTAGGTTTGGAACATCGAAATGATGTTCAAAGCATCTATAGAAAATGTAAATATTGTTATTATAACTACAGATAAAAGGGTAGTTAATAATTTGCTTTTAATGCATTAAAATTGTCTATTGTGAGTTAATGTATCTGCTACTAGGATTAGCGTGCTAGTAGAGAAATGTGAATGCTTTCACACCTTTTCATAACACACGCAAACCAATGTTTAAATAACCATGACCCTTCGGTACACCGACCCCCTAAAAGAATACAACGAAATTTCAATTTTTCCTATCTCTTCTAACGTTAAAGAAAGAAAAGAGGATAGAAACTGAACAAACGAGCAGGCCATGCTACAAAAATTAAATTGAAGGCTGACATCGAGGAGATTAGGGAGCGCCTCTGTGAAGTACGTGGGGAACAATTGATGGATATCCGCAGAATAGCATGTCGACCCCCTATTGCAAATTACTAGAGATTAAAACATGACTCGACTTAAGAAAGCAGGGGTAAAAATTGGAGTTTCACCTAATAAATAATTTAACTAGACGTATTAAGGCAGCTAATTTGTTTCTAGTCAATTTTAAGAGTGACTCCAAAACTTTGTTTGCAAACTAAAAATTCTGAGTGAGGGTTCAAATAATCCAAGAGGAAGGTGTTAGGCACCTCTCAGGTTCCACAAAATGTGGTTCCGGTCCGGACTAAAAATTGGGATTTAGGCGAATCGAACAATTAAGCTATAAGCTATCCTATACATACATGCTGAAATATTTTTTTTCCACCATACAACTTTAATGCAAATATTTACAAATAAATTTAATGGGTTGTCTTTTTTCGATGGCTTTGGCCCAAATATATCTCATGATTAAAATAAATTAGTTAGTGTTCCATTATACGAAATAAAATTAATAAAAATAAAATAAAGGCAAAACATGTAAATAAAAAGGGAAACAATAATTTTCAAAATATTGGCCTTTTCTTATGGCATCTTCTTTAATGAATTTCGCCGGATAGTACCTCACAAAAATATAAAAGATAATTAATGCGGTAGTAATTAAGTTAAATGAGAATAAATAGAATAAAAGTAAAAGTAAAATAAAATGAACCAAAGTAAAATAAAAGGAACACAATAATATTTTGGAAAATGTTTAGGCTCAGATAGCGGAGTGGATATGGGGTTAAGGATACCGTCACGTCTGCAAACGACGTTGGCTAGTCGGCTTGCCATGCCAAGTACGAATCTCGTTGTTTATCCCGCCTGTTTTGCAAAAAAAGTATATATATGTATCATCATCGCCTTATTTTTTTTGGCACGTAAAATGGACAGTGCGTATGTAATGGGACGGGATTGGCCTTCGAAATTGTCATTGGCTAGTGTAGTATCTTGTTCGAATTAATGCAAATGCCTCAAAATAATCATTTTCCATTGGCCAGCAACATTAGCATGTAATGTTCAATTCTGTAGCAGGACAATGTCAACGTGGGTGTAATAAATTCATACATCTGGAAAAAATGTCCAAATAGTATCACATAAATACTTAATATCTCAGCAGACTGACAAATAAAAAAATTGCACAGAACCAAACGAGCAATAATCCCTTAGTCAAATTTCAAAATCAGTAAAGAAACTCTCAGTCGAACGACTTGGAAAAGCAGTCACAATCAAACCAATGCTGAAACAAAGCTATAGACATATGGTAAGTTGGTGCAGATCAGACAAAAACACAGCAAGGCAGCATAAACATAGTAATATCAGAACAGTCGCCAGATAAAGTAAATCGACGACGAATGGCGCGGTGGTGATGGCAAGTGACAGAACAAACAACCAGGCGGGAGGCGGAGGAGCGACTGCCGATCGGAGGTGTTGCTGCTACTCCGCCCTGTACTTCCTCTTTCCCCATTTTCTTTCAGTTACTGTTGCCCTGAATCAGAAAAGAACAATGATATGGCTATGAAGACGGATCGGTCCCCTTTTCATTCGTATTCGTTTTGTACTGCTACCAGTATTTGTATCTCCTCCTCTGTTCCACCTCCATCTCCATCACTGCCGGTGGTGGTGGTGGTGGTGTTCTGTTCCTTCATGTGTCGATCTCCCTCTGTTCCTTGTTTTTCACTATTAATGGTGTTGTCTCCCACTGCTCCCTCTTTGATTCCCTCCTCTTTACTGGTAGTGTATTCCTATTCCGCCTTGCGATGGTGTGCGTTGTGCGGATCTGTATGAGGAAGATAAATTAAGAGCCAAGAAAAAGGAAGGGTGATACATGATAATGGTTTTTGGTCACTGCCCTCTTTTTTAGTTCAGCCTACGTGTGTATCCTATTTTTGTACCTCTTCTACTCTCACTGGTAGGTGTCTCCAAATGGTTTGTAATAAGAGAATTAAATATAGGAGAGAATTAAAGAGCCGTTGGGACAAACAACTTAACATTCCAAAAAATCAACTCTTATTTTTGCCAAGAGATTTGGTGATTTATCAAACATGGAAGAGAGAAGATATATAAGGGATTTTGACATGGGAAGGAAAGAAATGGGGTTGGGAAATGTGCCTGTAAGGATAGTGTTGGATTTATCTGAATAAAGAGTCCACCATAAAGGGGTGCTCTTAATGTCTATCCAGGTAAAAATATAAGTTACCTGATAGAGTCCTACAAGAGGACAACTACTGTATTATACAGTTATAAATACAGTAGTAATAGGCTCAGATAAACACACTGATTTCTCTACAGCTCTTCCTATCTCTCTCTAAAATAAACTAGTGTTTAGACTGTGGATAAAGGGGTTGATCCGTCAAGCACGTGACAACCACCGACGGCCAGTAATTCCAGCCACGGTTCAAGATCCTACCGCTTCCGCTTACGAGAACAACAAGTTCTCGGTTTATGTTTTAACAATCTATTTAGTATAGATTTGTTGTTATATGAATATATGCATATTTGTATGTTATCCTTCATTGGTATCAGATGTCATAAAGCTGGTTTTCTGGTATTGAAAAATTATAATTTGTTCTATTTATTTGTGTAAATCTAGAACTATATGCGTTTTCTAATCTGCATATTTTGGTCTATAGTATTTCAAAGCAAAAGAACGCTTGAATTTATAATTTAGTGAATTTCTTTTTTGAATCTGGTTTCTGCTTTAAGATCCAAAATCAGTTTCTTTTAGAACTCCCACCTAGCAGCGCCGTCAACCTCCATTGTGCTGCCGTTGGAACGCCAACGATGCGCGGCAGTGACCCCGCAAGATCAGCCATAACAAAAAAAAAAACAGTTTTTACAGAGGTGCAGACAAACACATAAAAGAAAATGGGATCGAAATAAGTTTTCCAAATCCCACCTTCTGCTGCCGCCGCTTTGAACCACCGGTGGACATCGGAAAAATACTCTGATTGTAAGCTATCGAGTCAGGCACTGACTAATGGCTGTAAAGAGAAGAGGTGAAAGGAATAATGATTTTTTATCTCATCTAAACATAAAAATAGGATAAAGCTTTTGTATTCCATGTTTATGGCAGAGAAGAAATGAAGTAGTAGAACAAAATTCATTATCTTTAACCATAACAAAAGACGGCAGCTACTGTGAGTTTGACGAAGAGAAGTAGGGATTTGGTAAACAATCTAAAATTATTTCTATTTTCAAAAAGGGGTCTTATCTACAACAACGTTTTCTCTAACTGATGACTTGGCCAAATGGCCCCCTTTTGAGCTATTGGATTGTTTATAAAATTAAGAGAAGTGCTATTTACTTCTTTTCAAATTGGACAAATGGCTAAGTTAAAGTAGATTAAAAAAAAATATATCGTTACTTTAACATTAAGTATTTTTTTCTGTAATTAGTTTAATGCTAATTTTTTTATCGGATTGTTAATTTGTTTAACATGTGAGAAAATATTAATTAGTTGAATATTAATCTATTTGTTAATTAGTTTAACATTAAGTATATTTGTTGATTAATTTAGCAAAATTGTATGAAATATTAATTAGTTTAACATTAGGTGTACTTGTTAATATGTTATACGAATTGCCTAAATCGTTAATTAGTTTAACGATTATATAAATGTTAATTAGTTTAACATTTAACTTATTTTATTTAATCTAAGTTAATTTGTTTAACTTAGATCCATACGGGATTAATCATAAAAATAAAATGTTATTTTTTAAATATGATTAGACATTAAGCTCAGTAGTTGACTAGGTTAATTTATATGTGTTTAATTTTTGGACGATGACTGGGAACATAGTGAACTTTCGACTCCATTATTAATATATGTGTTTATTAACTTAATCAACTTAGCGCATAACTTAATCAACTTAGCGCTTATTGTCCGAATATGTATGTTGAACATAGTACTTGCGTTTAGAAATTCCTTCTTTAGATCCTCACTATATTTTTTATTTTGTTAAAAGAATGTCTACTGCAGCTAAGAACATTGTTGCTGAGCTCAACAAAGGGTTGAAACTCAATGGTGACAACTATGAGACCTGGAGCTTAAAGGTCCAATATGTGCTTGAAGAGCAAGAGGCTCTGGAGGCAATTAACATCGTCATGGATGAGCCTGAGGAAGGCACCACGGCTCAGCATAGGCGTGATTGTGCAGCTTATGACGCTTGGAAAAAGAAAGACTCCTTGGCTCGCATTACGTTGCTGAGCACCTTAGATGATGATATCTTAAAGGAATTGAAGGATCACCAAAGAGCTATGGGTCTTTGGGTTGCTTTGAAGAATAGGTTTGGTACCTGTTCTATTGAAAGGCTACGATCCTTAACAATCAAGTTTGACTCATACAAGAAGCGCCCAGAACATTCAGTGAGAACTCATCTGAGGCTTATGACAAATATGATTGGGGAGTTAAAAGATGCTGGTCATGTGTTGACAGATGAGCAACAAGTTCAAGCTGTCATACGGTCCTTACCTAATTCTTGGGATCATATGAAGATGCATTTGACCCACAATCAGCTAATCAAGACTCTGGAAGATGTCCGGAGATCTCTTGAGCTTGAAGAGGATCGGCTTGAGGCTTCTAAGCCAACAGCTGAGTTGCATATGGCAACATCCTCTAAGGCCAAATATGGCTCAAAGAAAAAGAATTGGGTTAAGGAAACGGGACCAACTCAGTCTCAGCTTGCTAAAAGAGCAAGGTCAGAACAACAAGGCAATAACAAACGTCCCAAACGTGTCAATATTGCAAAGGTGAAATGCTTTAACTGTGACAAAAAGGGTCACTATGCTAAGGATTGCTCTGAGCCTCCTAGAAAGGTATTTCACAAAACTCAAACTAGTGAACTTTGTGTTTCTAGTTCAGTGTTTTTGACTGGATCTAATCCTTTGTGGATTGTAGACTCGGGAGCAACGGACCACATAACGAGGGAACGCAATTCCTTTGTGGAGTTTCGGCGTATTTCACGTGGAACAAAGTGGATTTATGTGGGCAACAACAATAAGGTTGCTGTTCAAGGGATCGGTACATGCAAGTTAGTCTTGCGTGGTGGTCGACACCTACTACTACATGATGTCCTCTATGCTCCAGGAATTCGACGAAATATTATTTCTGTTATTGTTTTGCTTAGGCTTGGCTTTAGCTTATTTTTCCATGACAATTATGTCAAATTGACTTTAGATTCAACTTTATTTGGTTTTGGTCATGTGACCGGAGGTTTTATTATTATAGATTTGGATTATGATTCATTTAATAATAATGCTAGTTTTTCTATGTTTGCTTCCTCACATAAATATGATAGTGATGTAAACATATGGCATGCTAGACTTGGTCATATTGGCCAGCAAAGAATGCAAAGGTTAGCAAAACAAGGTTTGCTTACTGGCATTGAACATGTGGAATTGTCCACTTGTGAAAGTTGTCTAGCAGGAAAATCTGCAAGAAAACCCTTCAGTAAAGCGACTAGAGCTGAATATCCCTTGCAATTAGTCCATTCGGACATCTGTGGGCCTATGAATGTCAGGGCTAGGCATGGAGCGTACTATTTCATCACATTTATAGATGACTACACTCGTTTCGGTTATGTCTATTTAAGTTCCCACAAATCAGAAGCAATAAGTTATTTCCAACGCTATATGAGCTTAGTGGAAAATCAATTAGACAAGAAGATAAAAGTACTTCGAACTGACCGAGGTCGAGAGTACTTGTCCACTCAATTTAACGAGTTATGTGATGGAAAGGGAATTGTTCATCAGTTGACTATCCCAAATATTCCACAACAAAATGGTATTGCGGAGAGAAGAAACAGGACGCTTCTAGAAATGGTTAGGTCAATGATGGCACAAGCTAACCTCCCAATTAGTTATTGGGGTGATGCATTGCTTACTGCTACCTATGTACTTAACCGAGTGCCTACAAAATCAGTTGCAACCACTCCATATGAGTTGTGGACTGGAAGAGCACCCGACCTAAGTGTATTAAGACCTTGGGGTTGCGCTGCCTATACACATGATTCTTCTCACAAACATGGCAAATTAGGCCCAAGAGGAAAGAAAAGTATCTTTATAAGATACTCAAAAACCTCTAAGGGTTATGTGTTTATAGGTTTGCAAGACAGTGGGAGTGTAACTGAGTTTAAATCACGAGATGTCACATTCTTAGAGGATGAGTTTCCTAAAAAGGGAGAGGTAGGTCAAGACCTAACCTTGTTTGAGATAGAGGATCGAGATGAACAAAGATCACTTCATTCGAGTGGGAGAAATTTAATTGATGATGAATTAGTTTCACATCAACAACCTCCTTCATCATCGGGTGCGAATGTAAGTAATCATTTGACATCAAACAGTGACCAAATGGATCTTGTTCCAAGTGGGAGCGAGATGGTCACTGATCTTGTTCCAAGTGGGAGCAGGATAGATGTTCTTGATCCAAGTGGGAGCAACGTTGATCCAAATGGGAACAACGAAGAAGAATCACAAAAAGGACGTGGTTTACGTAAAAAGATTCCCCGCCGAAGATTTGATGTCGAAGGTACTGAACTTTTTATGTTGTTCTTACAAGTAGAAAACGAGCCTAAAAATGCAAAAGAGGCTCTCTCATGCCCTTCAAAGGAAAAATGGATAAAAGCAATGGAAGATGAAATGGAGTCAATGAGAGTTAACAAAGTCTGGGAACTAGTTGATCTCCCAAAAGGACGCAGAGCTATTGGGAGCAAATGGGTTCTCAAAATTAAGCTCAAGGCTGATGGCACAGTTGAGAGATATAAGGCTCGACTGGTGGCGAAAGGTTATACACAATAGGAAGGAATAGACTACGAAGAGACTTTCTCACCTGTTGTGCGATTTAACTCAATTCGCCTGATTCTAGCTATAGTAGCAAGTTTAGATCTTGAATTACATCAGATGGATGTAAAGACTGTCTTTCTCAATGGAGAATTAGATGAAGAAATTTATATGGAACAACCCAAATGTTTCATTTAAAAAGGCCACGAACAAAAGGTTTGTAGACTTATGAAGTCTATTTATGGCCTCAAACAATCTTCAAGGCAGTGGTATATACACTTTCAAAATGTGATCATATCCAATGGTTTTACTATGGTAGATGAAGATCATTGTGTTTATACCAAGAGATCAAGAAATAAGCTTGTAATTCTGACATTGTATGTCGATGATATACTTATAGCTGGAAATGATAAGGAGTTATTAAACGAGGTAAAGGCCTGGTTGTCGTCTCAATTTGAGATGAAAGATATGGGTGAAGCTGCATATATTCTTGGAATCAAGATTTCAAGAGATCGTCCTAAGAAGCTATTGTATCTCTCTCAAGAGAATTACATTAAGAAAATTCTTGAATGATTTAATATGCAGAATAGCAACCCAATTGACACTCCTATCAGCAAAGGCCATAACTTGGGAAATCATTTGTGTCCTCAGACTCCTGAAGAGACAGAAAAGATGAAGCGAGTGCCTTATAGAAATTTAGTCGGATGTCTAATGTATGCTATGGTGTGTACTAGACCTGATATTTGTCAAGCTGTTTTTTTTGGTAAGTAGATATCAATCCGATCCAGGTCCAGCACATTGGCAAGCAGTAAAGAGGATCATGAGATATCTGAGAGGAACAGCTGACTACGCACTTTGTTATCAAGGCAGCAAAGATTTGCGATTAGTTGGATACACTGATGCTGATCATGGAGGAGATTTAGACGAGAGAAAGTCTACCTCAGGATATGTCTTCTTACTTAGTAATGGTGCCATATCATGGAAGAGTAAGAAGCAATCATGTGTAGCACTATCCACGATGGAAGCCGAATATGTGGCTCTGTCAAAAGCAACAAAAGAAGCTGTTTGGTTGAATAGGCTCTTCAAAAGCTTGTTGGGTAACACTGATGATGAACCAGTGTTGGTCTACTGTGATAGTAAGGCTGCAGTTGATGCAACCAAGAATCCTAAGCATCATTGTGATACTAAGCACATAGATATCAAGTATAACTATGCAAGAGACATGTATAAACGCAAGAGGTTGAACCTGGTGAAAATATCTACAGAAGATATGGTAGCAGACCCATTGACCAAGCCTTTAGCTAGAGATGCATTTGTGAGACACACTAGGTCTCAAGGCTTGCGTAGACTTCGAGTGATTTTGTATTATTCTTTGTTTTTCCAGTTGTTCACAAAACTATGTTCTTTGATAATCAATAAAGTTGATTTACTTACATACATATTCATGATTTATTGAGTGTTTAGTACATTCTTCAATTATATTTTAGTATATCGGGTGGACAAGAGGTTGGCCTTCTCACACAGGCAACCGCCTCTTTATCTTAGTGATGAGTGGAGATGAGACTTGATTTTAAGAAAAATTATCAAATGGATAATTTGAGAGCGAATACTTAAAATCAATACAGTCGTTTAAATAATAACATAAGGTTATTAAGGTGAAAGGATGTTCACCTAGTATTCTTAGTGAGCTAGATGTGAGTTTAAAGAAACTCGAATTTAGATACATATGGTGTCTGAATTTCATCTATACAACATTATTTATAAAGACATACGCTCCTTAAGGAAAGGAGAAAAATGTTGTAGCACGTGTTTCATACCATGTGTGCTAATGTCAACCTTGGGTTAACATAAGTTTGATCTCAACTTACTGTTGCGTGAGACCCAGAGCCTTTATGCTGGCTCAAATTAATGTACCCTCAGTGACTCCGATCAGATACTTGAGACTTAGTCTAATGTTAGCTATCTTAGTGTGTTTCCAAAAGACCATGAAAATGGATGCGGTCTGGCGGGACATATCTAGAAAAGCAGTTGAGCTAATGTTAAGAGAATCGTGAGAAGAGGAAGATCATTAAAGGAATCTCATTAATTTTGTATTCACAGGTGCACCAGTTATAACTTATGAGTTATAATTGTGAATACATAAAAATGATATTTGAGATTTTGAGAGGATATCAAAATGTGATTCATATGATCTAGGGTATTGCATACTTTATAATCTACTTGCAGGTTTGCGCTCGACGAGAGGCTATATACTCCTAACAGATGTATAGCACGTAGCTCTCACAGTATGCTGGTCGCACGGTCTATTTCACTGTATGAATATTTATAGAGATGAGATGAGAATATGTTTCTCATATTGTAAGAGCACTCCCATTATGTGTGAGTGGGAGATGTTGGATTTATCTGAATAAAGAGTTCACTCATAAAGGGGTGCTCTTAATGTCTATCCAGGTAAAAATATAAGTTACCTGATAGAGTCCTACAAGAGGACAACTACTGTATTATACAGTTATAAATACAATAGTAATAGGCTCAGATAAACACACTGATTTCTCTACAGCTCTTCCTATCTCTCTCTAAAATAAACTAGTGTTTAGACTGTGGATAAAGGGGTTGATCCGTCAAGCACGTGACAACCACCGACGGCCAGTAATTCCAGCCACGGTTCAAGATCCTACCGCTTCCGCTTACGAGAACAACAAGTAAGTTCTCGATTTATGTTTTAACAATCTATTTAGTATAGATTTGTTGTTCTATGAATATATGCATATTTGTATGTTATCCTTCAGATAGAGAGTGATTTTCAGTAATAATGAATATGGAAGAGAGTATTTTCGGTCCAAGTTTTGGACCACTTTTGTGTTTAAGTTCAAGATGAGAGTAAAAAGATTTGTAACATTTTAAAAGAATTTGAATTCAAATGAATGTGGTAAATTATGAATAAAAAATGGATTGCGGTATTTTAATTGGAGTGATAATTAACTCAAAGGTTGCGAATAATAATTTCCACTTCAATCTAATTCCACCAGTTCATCAAAAAAATCCTTAACCCCAGAACGCTCTCTCCTCCCCCTTTCTCTCTAAGAATGACGATCTAGGGCAGCCATAGTTGCCACACCCTCTCCCAAGCCTCAAGTTGTGGGAGAGCCTCCAAAAAATGCTACTTATGCTTCACGCTTACAAGCCCAATCATCTAGCCAACCTATAACCAATACAATATTGAAAACTCTTGAGTTTGTTCATGGAAAACCTACTTTAAAGTTTTCTTTGGACGAATTGGATGATTATTCTAAGGAAGAAGGGCTTCATCAAGATGTGGTATTAAAGTTATCTAATGGAAAACCAGATCTTAATAAGTTGAGAATAAGTTATACCACCACACTTTCGTATTAAGAGCAATTACTTACTTGGTCAACTTGAATTTTGTCACATATTGATTCAGTTTCAAGCCTATAAAAATTTTGTTAACGCTCTCTCTAAACGCTATGATTACATTACTTTTAAAGGTGAGGAATATTTATTTAGACTGTTTCCATGGTCACAAAGGTTTAATCCGAAGGAAGTAACCTGGATTGCCTCCAAATTTGTTTATTTGCAAAAACACCTTTCTTTACATTACTTTTGCAGTGGGTAGACCTATTGCAATAGATAAAGCCACACAAGATCGTACACGGTCAATCACAACTCGGGTTAAGGTAATTTTTGATTTATTGGATGAACAACCTACAGGGGCTAATCTTTAATTTGTTGATGTTAAAACTGGAAAAACTATTGAATAATTTTAAGAAATTGTGTATGATACGCTTCCTTCGTACTGTAAATTTTGTAAGCACCAAGGTGATGCAGAATGTAGTTGCAGATTGGTATTGAAAACAAAGGAGATGCGGCAGTATAATGGTGATGAACTGTTAAGGGGGATGAAGGTCAAAGTGGACAGCCTGGAATGGGAAAATTTTAAGAAGACTTGAGTCAAGTTCTCAATGAAAAATGAAGGAACGCAACTGAGAATGATGTGAATAACTCAGGCAAATACAATAGAAAATGCTACAGGGAATAAAGCTTTGCAAATTGTGAAAAACTCTTATCATACTATGCAATTTTAAGGACAAAAAAGTGCGAAGGATGTTGGGCAATATACAACACACGGAAACTAATGGATTAGATGGGCAGCTTATTTCTGAGGGTATTGTGGCGTTGTCTCAAGATGCTAAATGAGGGCTGACTGGTAACAAAAAATTAGAGAAACTTGAGACTGATGTAGCTAGGACTGTTTCTCAAGCAATTTTAATGGGTAGTAAAAAGGTTTAGACTACAGTAGCAGCTGGTTATGATCAACAGTTGGTAACTACTTCGGTGCTTGACAGTCATGGGTAGGGTACGTTGAAATGAACCTGGGGTAATGCCAACCGCTACTGGGGTTCGTCATGAAAATGAAGGTATTGTTAAGTCTGCTTCGCAGCTTGTTTTGCAACAGGTACTTGTTTCTCAAGTTGAAGCAGTTCCGGAAGATTGGGCACATGGTTTTGTCCAAAAAAAAATGCCAGAATCGGGAGTCTCAGCAAGCTTTATGTACCAATTGATAGAGCTAGGCATATCACGCCTATAAAATCTCCAGCAACACAAGTAGTAGTTAACAATGTCCAAATCAAGAATGGTTTGCAGTTTTAAAGGATGATAATGTGGAAGAGACAAGTGCAGAGCACAACTTGATTTGAGGGAGAAAGGGGCAGAAAATAAGAACTAAGGCGTGGGTCTCGGTAGTAAAAATGTTGCAGCCAAGAATTGCACAGAGAACAGATCTGCCCAAACAATTCCATCTCAGAGTATGAACTTTGAAAAAAAAAGTATGCAGTAGAATAAGCTGTTACTCATAGAGGGATTATGCTGACACCAACATCACAATTGGATAGATTTGCGCAAGGCCTCCAAAAATAGAGAGTTGGGTGATGAAAATGCTGCTAATTTTATTAATGAATTTTTTGGGGATAATGTGGAGCAGCATGACAAAAGTCGTGGTACTTATGGGGATCAAAATGCTACAGTTAATATTAAGGAAGATCCTATTGATTGTCAAGGTAAGGAGTCATCTAATGATTTCAGTGATTCCATGAGTAAGGATGATGAGACTTTGTGCACTTTTAGGGAGGTAGATTTGGTGAAAAATATCACTAATGAGTTCTTGGTGATTCGGTAGTGGAGAAATTGTTGAAAGAAGATCACATTGTCAGAAATCATGAAACCTAGTCATAGGATTACACCATTTATTGGTACTATGGAGTCTTGTAAGAAGCGTGAAGAAGATGGCGGGTAGCCGCTCATATCAACTGGGAACACTCTTTTGGTGCAGAAAGATAGTATTTCCAAATCCCAAGCCAATTCTTCTAATGAAATACATCTTGTGAAGGAGCAACAAGGTGCAATAAGTGCTCAAAAATAGGCAGACATGGTGGATTAGAATGAACAAGTTTTGTCACCAGGTAGTAGTTTGACAGCTACTGCCCCAAAGCTTGTTCCTTCTTCAGCTATATTCACTAAGGCTCAGGATGATAATACTTAATTGGCTCATATTAGCACTTTGAAAGCTAAACAAGGGAAGGGTAAAGGAACATAGTTTGGTCCAATGGTTGCTAAGCAATTTGAATCAAATCCTTTGGTTCCATACCAAATGAATGTTGATGAAAATAAGCAGTATGACATTGGGGAGGTTTTGGAGGAAGATGATGAGTCACTTCTTGACATTGCAAGAGAGAGGGGAGCCAGGGAAGCAGACATCTCACTAAGGAAACCAAGGAAGAAGGCACAAACAAATAAAAAGTGATGATACAACAACTACATGTAGAAGCAACCCCCCACGGGTTGCGAAAGAGGGAATAAAATCATATAAACATTAATGGGTAATTTTCATAGTTGGGAAAGGAAGCTGATGCTTCAAGAAGAGCAAGATGGCGATCAAATTTATGCGGAATGCAGGCACTTATTCAAGTTACATACATGAAGAAGAAGAAGGTGTTTGGTTGCACTTTCTTACTTAAATATATTTTTCTTCATTTTATTAACATTATCTTATGTAATATCATCATAGAGTTCATTATAGACTATATTATGCTCACCATGTACTTAATTTTTTCTAGTTCTTTTTTTCTTACATAGTTGTAAGCTAGTAGAGGATGTGTCACATTAGGAATTAAAGGTAAAGCCCAACCCCCTTATTTGTATTTTCTTATTGAGGTGTTATTATTATTAATAAATTAGTCACTAAGCACTCTGCTTAGTGACTTTTGATTAAAAAAAAGTCAGAATACATAGGCAGACCCTTGAACTTGCCAATACTTTTCAGTCAAATACTTAAACTAAGGGTTATTCCTATTGAACACTTGAACTCAAGTCACAGCGTGCCTATTAGACACAATTTGATAATGTGTCAAAATGTGTGTGTTACACTTCTTTAGGGAGAGTGAGAGACCTTTTTATTTTTATTTTTTAATGTATGTTCTCCTTCTTTTTCCTTTTTTTTTTTTTCTCACTTACAAGCTCTCCTTCTCTATGCTATTACTGTGAACATGATGAACCTCTAAGATTTCCATGTACACCACAAAAAAGCTTTCAAATTAAAAATAAAATAAACTAAAATATGAAAGAAAAAAATTAAGATAAAGAGATCAATGACATAAAATAATAGAATAAATATTCACTGCTGGATAAACTAGCCGGCGATGGAGGCGTACAGACTAGCATGGACAACATAACCTTTGAATCAATTTGCTTCTCATCTTTAATTTATCCACTTAAACAAAATTCAAAAAAAATTAGATGGTGCAAACCGTCCTGTCACATTATCCATATTCCCCATTCTCATAAAACACATTTTTACCCCACTTTTACAATATTTTCATGCCAATTAAAACCCAGATCTAAAATTCATTCTAAAATAACCATATTATGAAGAATTAATTATTTTCATCTCTTTTGCCCATTATTTTGGTGGTGTTCCAAGGTGAGAAAGAACTGAAAAGCGACGAGGAGGAGGGGGCAAGAAGAGGACGAAGGAGGGAGGGGTGGATAGATATAAAATATCCATATTAAGATATATTTCTTTTAAACAAATTTTCCATGTGTCATAATTTCATTCATTATATTTGCCATGTAGGAAGAGAGTGGCATCACGCACTTAAGTTGGTCAAATATTTGTGGTAGAAGTGTCTAACAGGCACACTTTGGATTAGGTTTAAGTGTTCAATAGGAACAACCCCTAGTTCAGGTGCCTAAATGAAAATTTGTGGCAAGTTTATGGGGCTACTTATGTATTCCGCCAAAAAAAGGTGCAATATATAAAATATAAGACGAGAAAAAATACGCACATAACAACAATTGGAGTCAAACTAAATTAGTTAAGTATAAATAGCTACAAATAATTATGAAATATTATAAATGCAGTAATTTATACAAATAGCCACAATATGACATGTATTTAACAGATAGCCTAAATGGTATAATTACATGATATGACCATAATTAAATCAATAATGTATAAATAGAGGCCTACACAAACACATGCATGCCTTCTAATGCAAATTTGTTCAAACAATTGATATTGCATCTTTAAGTTAAATATAGCAAATTATTGCAAAAAGAGGGATAAAATTGGCTGTCAACAGCTGCCCCTCTTTGCTCGGGGATGATGAAAGAATCTTCGGGCAACGAGAGTGGACGGAATAGCCAATTTTGCCACGATGGACGCAGGAAAACGCTAGAAGAGAAAGGGAGTGTTATGGTGTGTTGTGTCCGAACCCCGGTCTCTGAGTTGCCTACATATCTCTGATTTCACGAGAATCATATCGTGTGCCGTTCTAGAATGGCGTGTTTTCTGTATAAGATGCATATGACACATTATTTAGGTATCAAGAATAAACGTGTCCAAGTATGCAAAGTCTCGGTTTGAGTGTGCTTTGAAATTTGGCCATATAAATGATCGGTGAATTTAGCAAAGGCACTATAAAAGATGAGATAACATCAATAGATTGAGTGTGGTAAAAGAGGCTTGTTATCATCCTAGTTATGGAAATGTGGTGCACAACACACCCTTAAAGAGGAGTTTACACTAACATAATTTCTATTATATTTTGATAAATGAGTCATCTTGTCTTCAATATTGAACCTTGGAGTGGTCTCGACTAAGCTAGGGATATTGAGGAGTAAGGACGATAAATTCGCATGATTCAAATAGATGGGCACGATTAAGCACAAAAACACGCACGATTCACACAAGTACCAATAGGAAGGAATAAAAATTGAAATCCCAATCTGGATTGTAGGATAAGGTAGATTATTTGTCAGAGTATGGGAGGTTTGGATTTGAGCGGGTTCTGAAATTTAGCAAAATGAACAATTTTCTATTATAGAAAAAGCATTATCGAAGGGACTAAGCTTCTTGAATGTGGTTTTGGGATGATGCATAGTATGTATTTGAGATTCTTTGATCGCATGATTCTTGTATAAGAGATTTATTCTTGAAGGAAAGTGTGAGAGAACGAGAGGTGCTGTGGAGAATTATTGAGGGGTCCAGGAGTTTCTTGCGGTAGGAGTAGAAATGGGTTCAAATATTTTGTAAAGATAAAGTAAACTTCCCTTTCATGCTGATCACTTCCTTGTTGGATATGAATAGTTTGCTTTTATTGGCCTTTTGGAGCTCTGTGTATGATGTCTTGCCCGTATTCCCATTTTGTCCTTATATTCGGGCCACTAGGGCAAGTGCTATATCTACCATTTAGCCATTGGAAAGTAGGTGTGCTGCCTACTCATCTGCCTTCTGGGAAATCAAATGTTGGTGCAATGCCTACTTTTCTAAGCTTCTAGTGCCTACACCTCTGAACCTCTGGAAGTATGTACTGGTGCAGTTCCTGCTCTTCTGAGCTTCTGGTGTGATGCCTGCTCCTCTGAGCTACTGGAAAAATAGGTCCCTCTTCTCTGGAGGTACGAGTGCCTGCTCCTTTGAGCTACTGAAAAAAAATTGGTGCCTGCTCCTCTGAGCTGCTGGAAAAAAATAAATGCCTCTCTTCCGGAGATACTGGTGCCTACTCCTCTAAGCTATTGAAACAATAGGTGTCTCTCCTCCGAAGATACTGGTGCCTACCCCTCTAAGCTACTTAAAAAATAGGCGTCTCTTCTCTGGAGATACTAGGCGTTGTACTATAAGGCCGTTAGGCCTAAGCATTGTATTAGAGGTGCCATGTCCAGAATCTTGTGAGTGTAGTCCTTAAGTGTGGTCAGGTGTTGGCGCAGAAGCTATCTGCAAAATTGTGTATGTTGTGATCGATAACCTATATTGCCTGCGAGTCTTGTATTTGTGAGAAAATATACACTCTTAAAGAAAAATTCGTTAGTTGAAACACAGTGATTGTGTTGCATTGAACACCAAACTACTGGCTCGAATCTTCATTTTTCTTTTGATGAGCTAGTTGACGACTTTGGCAACTCGGTCGTACAGTCATACGGACACTACTTGCATTTGAGATTGAAGTCTTGTATTTGAACCTGTTGGATTTGGAGGATGTCCAAGAATTGTGCATGTCTTGCATTGCAATGGGTTGTCTTTATGTTTTGTGCTTTTTCTTCAAGTGTTTCAGAGCTATCTTCGATAAATTGCCTGAACAGAGGTTGTATTTGTAGCTTGAAAGTTGTGATTGTAATTGGTTGATTCTTGTTGTACCCTTATCTTGCCTTATTCAATCAGATTCTGACTTTTACATTTCAGTGCTGGACATTATTTAATGTCGTGACCTTTGTTGCACCCTATTTTTTGACTCGGTTGAGTCAAAGGCTGGGTTTGACTGGGTGACTCGTTTGAGTCGGTTTTGGGAGTCGCCACCTAATATCTTCTAAAGGTGTATCAGGTCACCTAAAATATTTAAGGTCATAAATTAACCCTGAGAGTCGGACTAGTAGAGATTCTAAGGTAAAAAGCCCTTATGACTCGGGAAGAATGTGTTAGGTACTTCCCAAGTCCCACCAAAGGTGGTTCCCGACCGAGTTCAAATTTTTGGGATCTCAACATGCAAGACTTGTACTAAAGCATTGAAATATATTTAAGGCGGCAAAAGAAGGAAAAACAAGACAAAGATCCAAATGTGCAATTTCAAGCGTAATAGTAACTAAACCTCAATATTAAGCTAAAAGGCCAAGGTCGAATGAATAAAGGATATTCTACGCAAATGTATAGGCACAGGCAATAACTATGTTTAACAGAATCACTTTTTTATGTGAAATGAGCACTTTTTTGCATGGTCTTTATTTTGTGTGGTATTTTTTAGTGGTCTTTAAACCATAAACACTTTTTCTCACTATTAAAAATATTCTTACTTCTTCTCTTTAAGCATTTGTCTATATTTTTATTTGACATTCACCACTTTCTCTGATAAGGATCGAAATAAAAACAAGAAAAGACGATAGGAGCGAGACTTGTCTCGAACTCCCTACGGGGTTTCCACGAAGAACTTGTTCCGTGAAACCCCCGTATCATGTCAAGATTCGCCTACACTAAGCAACTACCCTCGAGTCGCACTCGGGACCCGCAAGTAGAATGATCGGGTGTTGGTTCGACAATCAACTAAGATCCGCTAGAAGAATTCAAGCCAACAGGGGTAACTTTCATTAACTCAAGTGTTCAACTCTTCGCAAATATTCATCAATCATCAAAATTAGCTAAGGTTCAAATGAAGACTAAGGGCCCTTTTATAGGTGCCAAATACTAAGGATATAAAGTCTAAAAGGCCCCTAAATTGGGCTTAAATGATATGTGCCACGTAGGGCTAGAATAGGGAATACATAACAAATGAAATAGAATTCCCGTCATAGACTCCAGTAAGTAGGCGCCCCACCCCTTAAACTAGGCACCCCGCCTAGTTTGTTGCATGCTGAATTTCACGGTGTAGTAGGCGTCCCGCCTTTGCACAGGGGCGGTCCGCCCATCAAACTTCATAGAGTTGAGGGGGCGGTCCGCCTAGTAAAGTGGGCAGTCCGCCTCCTCCTGTGGCTTCTTAGAATACCTCAAAATGTGTCTCGGATGCCTCTCCAAGCAGCCTATGCGGTCCTCCTTCCATGGCACTCCAATGTATGATCTTCAATTTTCTTCCGGAGTCTTCTTCCATGTCCTTCCAAGTCAAGTGAAGATGAATGTCTTGAATCAATTTTGCTTGACTTCTAGTGACAGGCCTTGAGGTAGTATGCCCCGCATCATCCTCCCCTTCTTGAGAAGGTTTCGTCCTTGAAACCACTGCCTCCTCCTCTCCGGCATCACCATCCCCTACATCAAAAGGGGTCAAATTAGTCACATTAAAAGTATTTGAGACATTATAGTTACCAAGTAGATCAATTACATAGGCGTTGTTTTTTATCTTGGAAAGCACTTGGAAGGGTCCATCTCCTCGGGGTGCCAACTTCCCTTTCCTAAGGTTTGGAAACCTTTCTTTGCGGAAGTGCACCCACACCCAATCTCCCTTCTTGAGCTTAGCTTCTTCTTTCCCTTGTTCTTTTTGGAAGCCACCTTTGCATAGGCTTCCTCTAAGTTCTTCTTTGCTTTAGCATGGAGCTCAACCATAGCCTTTGCTCGGCTTTTACCTTCAAAACTCACAACAAAATCTTTGGGCAATGGGGTTAGATCAAGTGGAATTAAAGGATTAAAGTCATAGACACATTCAAATAGAGTCATACCAATCAAACTATGCAAAGTACGGTTATATGCAAACTCCATAAGAGGCAATTTATCAAACCAAGTCTTGGCCTTACTTCGGGTCATAGCTCTAAGAAGAGCACCCAAAGTTCGGTTCACCACCTCGGTTTACCCATCCGTTTGAGGGTGGTGGGACGTAGAGAACAATAGCTTGGTGCCAAGAGCACCCCACAAACTCCTCCAAAAAATGGATAAGGAACTTGGTGTCCCTATCACTCACAATGGTTTGAGGCACACCATGCAACTTTAACACATTATCAATGAATAAAAAAGCAACATGTATTGCATCATTACACTTTTTACCTAGAATGAAGTGAGCCGTTTTGAAAAACCTATCCACGACAATATAAATGCTATCATGTTCCCCTCCAGACCATGGCAATCCCATAACAAAATCCATAGAAATATCTATCCACGGGCTAGTAGGTACGGGGAGAGGAGTATACAAACCATGGGGGTTCGCTTTGGATTTAGCATGCTTGCACTCAAGGCAATTTTTTCAAAGCTTTTCAACTTGCACCCCCATCTTTGGCCAATGGAATTGTTCCATGAGAATGGCCAAGGTCTTGTTTCTTCCCAAGTGTCCCATCAATCCCCCACAATGTGCTTCACGTATAAGCAATTCTCTCCAAGAGGACTCGGGAGCACAAACTCCCATTTTTAAAGATATAGCCATAAACCCATTGGTACTTCTCAACTCTTTCTCCCTTCTTAAGAGCTTCATGAATTCTCTTTAGCTTAGGGTCTTGAGCATATATCAACTTAATGCTCTCAAAACCCATGAGCTTGGAGGCAAGAGTGGTGGCTAGAGCAAACTTCCTAGAAAGTGCATTCGCCACAACATTGTCTTTCCCTTTTTTATATTGAATGACATAGGGAAAAGACTCAATGAACTCTACCCATTTGGCATGCCTCTTGTTAAACTTCTCTTGGCCCCTAAGATATTTGAGTGACTCGTGATCACTCTTAATCACAGATTCTCTAGGCCAAAGATAGTGTTGCCAATGAGCAAGAGTTCTCACTAGGGAATACAACTCCTTGTCATACGTAGAGTAGTTCAAGATTGCACCCTTCAATTTCTCACTAAAGTAGGCTATGGATTTTCCATCTTGCATTAAGACACCACCAATTCCAACCTCCGAGGCATCACATTCAACCTCAAATGCCTTTCCGAAGTCGGGCAATAGCAATAGGGGGCGGTACTCGACCTACTTTTCAATTCTTGGAAGGCCTTCTCTTGAGGCTCTCCCCACACAAAAGGTTGGTCTTTCTTCACCATTTCAGTGAGTGGAGCGGCAATAGCACTAAAGTCCCTCACAAATCTCCTATAGAAGCTAGCAAGATCATGAAAGCTTCTAACTTGAGACATGGTAGTGGGAGTATGCCAATCACGAATGGCCTC